>JAKSZU010000004.1:68710429-70135429 GCA_026018925.1 Tupaia tana
CATCCAAAGACCTGCACTGACTGCAAAGGGCCCTTAGATCGCATGGCTGCAGGCATAGAAAAAGAGAGCCTCAAGGAGGCTGATTTCCTAGGAGGATAATAGACAGATAGGTAATAGGTAGGAAGGCAGACAGGTAGATAGACACAGAGAGATGATAGATGGTAGATGACAGATTAAATAGATAGGTAGATAGACAGACAGATGCATTACCTGATAAGCCCATGTGCTGGTAGGCATGTAGTTATTAATTTCCAAACGCCTGATCTGAGTGTGCTCTTTATTCAATATTTAATTTCAGGACCAGCTTGTGACACAACAGTAATGCAACATTCTAATATGCTGGATTCACATGGGAAGGTCCCAGGTTTGAGCTCCAAGGCCCTCTTATACACACCAGGTGTGCCCATGATCCAAACTGGCTCAGGCTGGAGGTAGATGGTACCATGAAAACACTATTGAAGTGTCTATCTCTCTCTTTCTCACTCTTCGGGAAAATAAATACACTTTCAAAAACAAGAATACCCAATATTGCATATTTTATGAAGATTTGTTCCGTTTGTGCTTGCATAAGTATGTACACTCCTTGCAGCTTTCACTATCACATTGATGTTAATAAACACCTAATATATAATTATAACTTTCATCTTTTATATATCAATAATTCAAGTGTTGTTTTCCTAACTGCTTTTATGACAATTGAATGTCTCACCACTTAAAAAACAAATTCACTCTATTTCTCTTCTGGGAGCACTTGCTGTAGACTGAATAATGGCCCCTAAGATATGCCCATTCTAAACCTATGAATGTTACCTAGCATATCAAAAAAAAGAACTTTGCAGATGTCCTTAAAGTAAGGCTCTTCAAATAGAGAACATTTTCTGGATTATTCAGGTGAGCCCTAAGTGCAATCACAAGTGTCCTTAAAGACAGTGAGGCCCAGCTGTGGTGGTGTAGGCAGTTAAGATACCACACCAGTGATGATAGAAGCCCTTAGGATTTGTGGGTCTTCCTGAAGATGCAGACCCTAATGATCCTGGCTGGCTATAGGGCTTGGAGAGGATCTTGCTTGAGGGCCCTGCCAAGGGTGCTTGCCTCTGCCTTTCCTATTTCTCTCTCTGGACCAAATAAATAAGCTTTTATAAAAAGAAAGAGAAAGGGCCAGCAGGTGGTGTGGTGGTTAAGGTGCTAGATTCCCACATGGCCAACACTGGTTCAAGTCCCAGACCTGGTGGCTTGAAACTTATGCCAGGTACAAATGTGCAAGTGCCCAAAATCCCAAGAGGAGAAAGAATGAAGGAAAAGGTGTTGCAGCTTAGCCATTCCCCTGGAAGGTGATTTCTCACTTTCCCTCTCTCTGTATCCCTTTGTCTCTCATTGGTAAGCATGCATGCCCTATGGCCAGAAAAAAAAAAAAAAAAAAAAAAACAGAGAGAGAGAGAGAAAGAGGCAGAGGGAGATTGCACTTGAAAGAAGAGGAGGTGCTAGCTTATGGCCTGGTGGTTAAGGATCTGCACCCCACGTGGCCATATGCACAGTTGGAGTCCTGAACCAGTGGCTTCTATTAGAAACAGGCCAGGCACATGTGTGTGTGTGTGTGTGTGTGTGTGTGCTCAAAATTCCAAAAGGAGATGAAGGAGAAGGGATTTCAGCATGACCATAGCCCAGGGAGACATTTTCTCCACCCTCCTCTCTCTCTCTCTCTCTCTTTCTCACAAGGGCACACACTCTGCTTTCTCACAAGGGCGCACACTCTGACAATTTTTTTAAAAAGAAGGAAAAGACAATTCAACCAGAGGCAGAAATCAGCCAAGAACAAGTAACACCAGCAACCGCCAGAAACTAGAGGAAGCGAGCTACAGATTCTTCCCCAGAACCTCTGGAGGGAGCACGGATCTGCTGACATCTTGACTTAGGCCCAGTGATACTGACTCTGGATTTCCGGCCTCCAATTATAAAACTGTGAGAATTGAGTTGCTGTTGTATTAATCACAAATTTATAGCAATTTGTTACGGCAGCCTCAAGAAACTAAATCAATTCGCCTTTTATTCATAAAATAACTTTTCCTTGTTTATCAATTAGTGGTACCCACTCTCTTCCACACATGAGTTATAACTGGAGATGATTTTTGGAACCAGCTGATGACATAATGGTTATGTCTCTGGACTCCCTCATAATTGACCACAGTTTGAGTCCTGGACCTGGACTCAAACTGATGCCAACTTGTATGTGTGTGTGCCCAAGAACCTGAGAGGAGAACAGAGGAAAAGGGATTGTGGCATGGCCATCCCCTGTAGGGGGTGATTTCTCACTTTCTGTCTCTTTCTCTATATCTCTCTGGCAAGTGCACACACTCTATAGAAAAAAAATCTCTCTAACAACAACAAAAAAAAAAAATAGATGAGACCAGCAAATGGTGTAATGGTTACATCACGGGACTCCCATGTAGGCGACAACAGATCAAGTCCTGGACCCAGTGGCTTAAAATTCATGCTGGGCATGTGTGCATGCGGGCCCAAGATCTGGAGAGAAGAATGGAGAAGAGGGGACTCAGCGTGGCCATCCTCCCTGGCAGGTGATTTCTTCCTTTCTGTCTCTCTGTTTGTCTGTCCGGCAAGCACATGTGCCCTACAGCAAAAAATCTCTCTCAAAAAAAAAAAAAAAGAAAAGGAAAAGAAACCTAGAGATGACTTTTAATTCTTTGTCTCTTTCATATCTTATAGCTGAGTTGGTTTTTTAAACTCAAGAGTCACAACCCATTTATTATTTTATTGTAAAATCTTTTAAAAATTATTTTATTTAACTTTATTCATTTATTCATTCATTTATTTATTTATTTCAATTTGACCAGAGAGGGATAGAGAAAGAAGCAAGCCACCAGGTTCAGGACTCGAACTGCAGTCAGGCACGAGGGAGTCCAGTACCCTTAACCACCAAGTCACCTGCCAGCCCCTGAATTGTAAAATCTTTAGTGGGTATATCCAAAGAATTGAAAGCAGAATCTCAAAGGGATATTTGTACACCCCTCTTGAAACATTTTTCACAGTAGGTAAAATGTAAGAGGCAACCCTGGTGTCCATCAACAAATAAATAGATAAGCAAAATGTGGTATATATTCACAATAGAATATTATTTATCCTTAAAAGGGAAGGAAATTCTGACATATGCTACAAATAGAATGAAGCTTGGGGACTTGATGCTAAGTTAAATAAACCAGTCACAAAAAGACAAGTAAATAATGATTCTACTGATACTATGTAGAATAATCAAAATCATAGAGACAGAAAGTAAAATAATGGTTATCGGGGGTTGGGAAGAATAGGAGAGTAAGGAGTTATTGTTTAATGGGTACAGGGTCAGTTTTAGGAAATGCAAAGAGTTCTGAAGACGGATGGTAGTGATGATTGCATAGCATTATGAATGTATTTAATACACTGATCTGTACACTTCAAATGGTTAGGATGGAAAATGGTATATTGTGTGTATTTTACCACAATATTTAATATGTTTAGTAGGTTATCATCAAAAAATTTAATGAAATAGGAAAACAATTAAAGTGTAAGGGTAAATAAATAGTATTTCATAAGTATCCTAATTGCAACTGTGAGCTGATATCTCCTGGTCTGTGAAGTAAACTGTTAGTGGCAGTCTAAAATCTTGAGACAAACTGCTTTCAATATCTCAAGCTGATTATCAGTTCCTCCTAACTTTGAAATCTGAACCTCTTTAAGCCAATTTCCCTATAGTAAAATGGCGATCATAACGCTCTCCTCATAGTGTTATTGAGGGAATTAACTGATATAATACGTGCAAAATTCTTAGTTCAATGCCTGAACTTAAAAACTGTTCCAGGAAATTGTATGCATTTAATTATCTGTGCTCTAAATCTTCAGACTATAGCAGTTAGCTTCTAACTAATCTACCTTTATCTCTCATCACTCCCCTCTAGCCTGCCCACAAGGTATTGTTTTTTATCAATAATGTGAGGTTAAATCCACTCTTTCTGTCATTTGAATGCTGGTAGAGTTCAATCCAATGCTGGTAGAGTTAAATCCACTCTTTCTGACATTTGAAGCGCTCCATCATTGGGCCACACTGCCAGCATTCTCATTGCTTTCCCAGCTGGTACTGTTGACAAAGGAAATCTGTTACGCAAAAGCTCATTCCCATATTGCCACATTTTCTCATGCTGATCCCTCATGTCCTTTCTGTCATATTCTTCAAGGTTTAGCAAAAGTCTCAATCCACTCAGAAAGCATTCCTGGCAATTGGGACTAATTCTAGTTCCTCTGTTAAAAAATGACTTCTTGACTGGGAGACCAGATGGTGACACAGCAGTAAAATACAAACTTTCTAAAGCAGATCCACATGGGAAGGTAGCTAGTTCTTGGTCAGAGCCCTCCCTGAGTATGCTGGGCTCAAGTCTGCTCATGATGCAGGCTGACTGAGGCTGGGTAGACAGCACATTAAGATCCTGTTGCGAGTGCTGTACCTCTGTCTTTGTCTCTGTCTCTCTCTCTAATGGAATAAATACAGAAATAAACTTCTTTTTTTTAAGGAATTATTTATTTTATTTTATTTATTCATTTATTTATTTTAATTTGACCAGAGAGAGATACAGAGAGAGAGAGAAAGTGAGAAAGCAATCCACCAGGTCCAGGACTCAAACTGTGGCTGGCCTCATGGGAGTGGGAGTGTCCTGTGCCACAACCATCACACCTGCTGGTCCCAGAAATAAACCTTTTAAAAAATGTTTCATGGCCAAGTACAAAGGTCATGTTCACCTAAGATAGGCTCACTTAGGTTAGAAATCTCAGCTCTCTTCATTAATAGCCAATTGTCTTCAGGGAGTCAAATCTCACTTTCTTTATTTGTATAATGAAGACAATAATACACAAGGGGTTGCTGAGGTTATTTCATGAGTTAATATTTCACTGCATTAGCATCAGAGTGATCTTGAAAACTTACTTACATCACTCTATAATGTTTTACATTACAATGAGAAAAATACACACTATGTGTGTATAAAGGCTCTGTATCTACTAAGGTCACCTGCTGAGGTCCTGGGAGTTAAACTTCAACATGTGAATTTTGGGGTGACACAATCTAACTCAAAAGACCACTGGCTCATTTTTTTTCCTAAATAATTATTTATTTATTATTATTATTGTTAATATTATTTTTTCCCATGAGTTTTGCCAGAGAAAGACAGAGAGAGAGAGAGAGAGAGAGAGAGTGAGAGTGAGAAAGCGAGCCGCCAGGTCTGGGGTCAAACCATGGCCAGCCGTGTGGGAATTCCAACACCTTAACCACCATGCCACCTGCCGGCCCCACTGGCTCATTTTTATCTCCTTATAGATTTGCCTTTTCTGGAACATCATATGAATGAAATCAAATCAAATCAAATCAAATCAAATCAAATCAATACCTTTTGCATCTAGCTTCTTTCACTTACCATAACACCTAAGAAATGTGTCCATGCTGCATGTCTTTGAGGTTCATTCCTTGTTCTTGTCCATTAATATTCCATCATGAAAAGCAATTGTTCGAGAACCAGCAGTTAGCGCAATGGCTATGTCACTGGACTCCCACGTAGTCGACCGCGGTTCGCATCCTGGACCCGGTGGCTTAAAACTCACGCCGGGCGCGTGTGCGTGTGTGCCCAAGATCCTGAGAGGAGAATGGAGGAGAAGGGATTGCGGCGTTGCGGCGTGACCATCCCCCCCTAGGGGGTGATTTCTCACTTTCTGTCTCTCTGTCTCTATGTCTCTCTCTGTCTGTCTGGCGAGCTCACGCGCCCTATAGCGAAAACCTCTCCAAAAAAAAAAAAAAAAAAAAAAAGCAATTGTTCTGTGTTATGTCCACTACCATCAATCCTTGAACCCAGAGGCAAATCTTTTAAATACATCTGCTTTGGTTCTAGTGGTTTCTCCCATTTCCCCTAGTAATATACTCTTCTTATCATTTCTTAATATAAAAATTTAAGACATTTTTATTAATTTCCTGCTACTCTCTCCTACTCACTTACACTCTCAATATAATCATATCACTATTTTTAGTGACTCTACTAGCGACCTTTGTGACTTAATTATAATACCCAAACTTTTTTTCTTTCTTTTAGGTTTTTGTTATTGGGTGCTTGCCAGAGACATACATGGAAGGAAAGTGAGAAATCACCCCTAGGGGGATGGCCAAACCACAATCCCTTTTTCTACATACAGTCTTCTCAGTCTCCTCTTGGGATTTTGGGCATGCACGCACACATGCCCAGTGTGATTTTCAAGCCATCAGGTCCAGGATTCAAACCACATAGTCAACTGTATGAGATCCAGTGCCTTAACCTCCACGCCACCTGCTGGTTCCAGTACCCAAATTTCTAGTTGTCTCAAATAGGGATGCTATCTTTTGAATTTTTCCTACATGAGCATAATAGAACCTCTAATGTTCCATGTATATTCCCCTCCCAGTTTCTGTTAATAACTCCCACACAGTCAAGGTGGATAACATTTATATCCTATTCCATAACGATGACTTGGTTGTTCCCTGTTTTACCTATATAACAATTTTAAGCTTGACGCTATAAGCAAACAGCATTTATATTATGATTATGGATTATTTTTTTCATTCCCTGAGGACTCAAGATGGATTTCCTAATCCATGTCTCAAGAGTCTTCACCCCAGTGCTACCTATGCGACTATGTACAGGATGGGTTCTCTTTTCTTACGTTCTATCAATTGTTTAAAAACTGGCCATGTTTTGGGATGCTTCACATTTAGAATATTCTTTTCTATACTGTGAATATTTATTTGTTTTGTCCAAAAGGTTTCTTACAATCTTTTCTATCTTATGGGACTAAGAAATAAGCATTCCATATAATAGATTTAATAAACAAGACCTTCAAAAATAAATGAAAAATGTTCATAATGAGAAAAAAAACTATGCATGGAATTCAAAATATTTGCACCAAAATAAATTTATACTTTAATTCCACTTTACCACAAGCTTTTTGAACAACCCTTACAGAAAATTTCTCCCCTTTTTTAATGCACTGTGAACTGTACATAACCTAAAATTATTGTTATTTTTGTGTATTATGAATTCACTAACTTTTTAAGTTTTTCTGAGTTTTGAGGGATGGTGTTTTGTTTTTATATCTTTCTATTCTCTGAATTATCTATTTCCTCAGGAGTCAGCTTTTTATTTTATTTTAAGTATTCTTGTTCATATTGCAGGCTTACTGCAAATGTCAGGAGATTTAGCTGCCTACTGCAACTCAAATGTGAGGCAATAGAATGTCTGACAGAGCCTTTGAAAGAACAGGGGCTTATCATCAGACCAGCTTTTCTTCAGAGTGATTGGCTAGAGAACCGGCCCTGCCATCTTGCTGACTCCCAAGTAATAAAAAGTTAATCAATAGATCTAAATATGCACCTGCAGGTAAACTTTAAGTATCACTGAAGGCACCAAGGAGATAAACAGAAATTCCAAGTGCAGCCACTAAGTCAGGCTGACAAAGGTGAGCAGGAAGTGGGTAAGCCACAGAAGTTGCCCATCAACCCCAGGCTGCAGTTGAGTCCTTGAGACGCCCAAGCTTAAGAGAGCTGCTGCCACTGCAACCATGACCCAGAGTTGCTGCCTGTTTAATGCCAAGATATAAGGGCCATAAGCAGGACCCCCAGACAGACAGAGGGCCAGAGACCACTAGGACTCAGAGCCACTCTTCAGGAACAAGACCTACAGCTTTTTCTCTCAGGGTTTTATTATTGTCTTCTCTGGTGTACCATCAGCTCTATGAACAATATTTATAAAGCATAGTGGTATAGAAGATGCTATAGAAATATAAGTTGAGAGGTTCCCAAAAGCCAAATTCTGAGGATATAATCAAATATAACTCAATGAAAAAGAGGAAGAAGTGCCTGTGGCACAGATCGTTAATTTTTTCCAGAACTCATTCTTCCTTTTTTTCTTTTTAGTAATAGACCCTCTTCCCCTTTTATTAGCAGATCAAATGGCAACTCACCAAGGACCTACCCTCCTCAGCCTCCCTTGCATCTAGATGGTCCGATTCAGTTCGCTCCACTGGAATGTGAATGGGGGTAACAGAAGAAACTGGGCCTCTGGATGCTCTTGGGAGGAAGAGGGCATCAATTGCCTGCCTACTATTATGTAAAAGGAATACTTTTTTTTTCATATTTTGAAGTTACTGGTACATCAGTTTTCCTTATACCCTAATAAATATTACACCCAAACAATATGGTTTGGCTACTGAGGGAGCTCTCCGGTGAAATCAATTTGAAACATAACTGTAAAGAAAAAGCACCAAAGCATAAGATTTATGAAAGAGACTAAAGCTCAGAATTTAAAGAAAAGGAAGGAAGAAAGGGAGGAATGAAGGAAGGAAATTAAATAAAATGTTTAAATGTTGGACCAGCAGATGGCATAATGGCTATGTCACTGGATTCTCATGTAGTCGACCGCAGTTCAAGTACCGGATCTGTTGGCTTAAACTCACGCCAGGCACATGTGTGTGCGTGCCCAAGATCCCAAGAGGAGAATGGAGGAAAAGGGGTTGTGGCATGGCCATTACCCCTGGGGGGGGTGATCTCTCACTTTCTGTCTCTCTCTGTTTTTCTGGCGAGTGCACGCATCCTATAGCAAAAACCTCCACCGAAAAAAAAAAGTTTAAATGTTAAAAATAGTTTTTAGGGGTCAGTAGGTGGCATGGTAGTTAAAACACTGGACTTCCACATGGCAGACTGCAGTTAAAGTCCCAGACCCACTGACTTGAAAGTCACACCAGGCTCATATATATGTGTGCCCAAAATCCCAGGAAGAGAATGAAGGAGAAGGGATTGCAGTGTGGCTATCCCCCAGGGGGAGTTATTTCTCACTTTCCCTCTCTCTGTCTCTTCCAGCAAGCACATGTGCCCTATGGGGGGAAAAAAAAATAAAAAAATAAAAAAAACTTTAAAGAATTTCCTTTTTTTTTTAGAGACATATTTGCTATAGGGCATGTGCGCTTGCCAGAGAGAGAGAGAGACAGAGCGAGAGAAAATGAGAAATTACCTCTAGGGCGATGGCCACATCGCATTTCCTTCTCCCTTCTCCTCTCCAGATTTTGGACATGCACGCACATGCACCCACCAAGAGTTTCAAGCCTCCAGCCATGTGAGAGTCCAGTGCCTTATTCACTATATCACCTGTTGGCCCCCCAAAAAAATTAATTTTTAAAAGGAGCCAGACAATGATACAGTAGTAGGATTGAGGTTCTGCTATTGTGACACACATGGGAAGGTTCTAGGTTCACGTCCAGGGACCTCCCTGAGTGCCAGGCATGTGCCTGCCACAATCTAGGCTGGCTGGAGATGGGCATAGTTCATGACATCATGATCTATGATGTGCCTATCTCTCTCTGTGTCTCTCTTGTTCATGGAAGAAATAAAGGAAGAATAAATTAATTAAACAGAGTTCATTGAAGTATTCTAAGAAGCTAAAAAAGATTAATAAGAGCCTGTCTGTTAAGGAATACTTAACAAATACAAAAATAATGAAGATGACCAAATTAAAAAGGCAGATGGCAAACTAAAAGATGGCAGTGGAAGATAAAACTATGCAACACCTATTTTACTTCTCTATTCAAAAGAGTAATCTTGAAAGTGGAAAAGACTAAAACAAACATGGTCGGGGAGAATGAAAGGAGCAAGAGGGATGAGGAAGGGCAGCCTCTGTCTCTCAGGCTTCAATGTCTTCCAGCTACCTTGCCCTTCACCTGAAGCCTTCTCCCCAGTTTATAAAGCAGTTCTCAACAGAGCAGGTACTAAGTGCCAAGTCTGAACTAAGGTGTCTTAAAAAGATTCATGAAAATATTAGGGTAGGGGACTGGGCCTTGAAAAGGTATGTAAAAGCAATGATCCAGTTTATGAGCAGTACTCAGATTTGAACTCAGGAGAAAACTGACAACCCAGCTCGAAGTCTGGCAGAGAGAGAAATCCCTCCTTATTCAGTCTTTCATCCTATTCAGGCCTTCAATGAATTCAATGACACCTACTCACAGAGGAGAGGTCCATCTACTTTTCTCGATTTGTCAATTCCAGAAATACCCTCACAGACACATCCAAAATAATTTTTAATCCAATATACAGGCATCCCATGGCCTGATCAAATTGGCACATGAAATTAACTGTCACTCTCCCTGACTCTGATTCTTCCCTTTCCATTCTCATTAAATCCACCCAGACCAGCTTCTGTCCTCACCACTCCCTAGAAACTATTTGTGCCAAGGTCATAATGCCCTTTACTTTACTAAATCCAACCTTCTCATTTTACTAGACACACTGGGATGATTTGAAATGGTTGTTCACCTCCTCTCCCTTGATATGCTGGGTTGTCGGAACAGTCATGACACATTTTTACATAGAAAAATACATCATGATTTTCCCAGCAACCTAACATTTTATTTTACTCCTAGGACACTACACTCTCTGTTCTTTACCACACTAGCTCATCTTGCTCAGTCTCTTTGGCTGGCTCCTCCATTTTCTTCATGACTTTTAATATTGGGATACTTTAGCTTTCAGTTCTTAAATATCCTCTCTTCTTACATACTTTCTGTTTAAGAATACACTCAGTCTCATGAATTTAAACACATCAATATGTCCAAAACTCTTAAAGTTATATGTTTAGATTCAACCTCTTTAGTTTTTCTTTCTTTTTTTTTTTCTTTTTTTTTTTTTTTTTTTTTTTTTTTGGAGAGGTTTTTTGCTACAGGGCGCATGCACTCACCAGTAAGACAGAGAGAGACAGAGAGACAGAAAGACAGAAAACAAGAAATCACCCCCTCAGGAGGGATGGCCACACCGCAATCCCTTCTCTTCCATTCTCCTCTCAGGATCTTGGGCACACACACACACGCACCCAGCGTGAGTTTAAGCCACCAGGTCCGGGACTCGAACCGCGGTCGACTACATGGGAGTCCAGCGACACAGCCATTACGCTAACTGCTGGTCCCAACTCATACATTTTTCTGTCTCTAATAGTCATCTCAACTTCAGCATGTCCAAAATAGATCTCTTAACTTCCCCCCACCTCCAAACTTGCTCCATTCACAGCCTTCTCAACCTCAAAAAAAACCTTTCTCTGATCTGACTTGATTTCTTTATGGTGTTGGATACAATTAATCATTCCAGTTTTCTTGGTACTTATTTTTTTGGCTTCTGTGACTCCACCTTTCACTTTTCCTCTGATGGCTCTTACATCTTATACTCAGCCACCTGCATGGTCTATTTATACTCTTGAAATTTAGGGTTTAAACACCAATGTAATTCAGACTTTATATTCTCTCTTTGATGAACTCATTCAGCTTCATTCATGATTTACAGTATTACTGCCTTGCAGATGATTCCACATTTACCTCTTTACCTTTGATATTGCTACACAAGGGGGAGGGGCTTCAAAAAAGGTCATGAAAATGCATAATATTTAGAAAGAAGATGGATTTCGATTTTTGTCTACCAAAATAAACTTGTACTTTCATTCCATTTTTCCACAAATGTTTGAGGTCCCCTCATATTTGACCTGCCCACCAGACATTTCATCTTAATGGCCTACTGACTAAATTACAAAATGTCCGAATCTAAACTCATCATTTCATCTTTATGCCCAAATCTATTTCTTCAACCATCCATTCTTTAAGCTGGAAACCTAGTGTTCATTGTAGTCTTCACCTTTCATTTCTCCTGGATGTTTTATCTACTATTAATTCTTGTGGATCTTATCATCTTAATGTCTTTATATTCTTCTATGTTCTTCTTCCTTTTCTTCTCCTTGTCCTTCTTCTTTTTTCTAATTGCCAGAGGGCGCATATGCTTACCAGAGAGAGCAAGAGAGATCACTTCCAGTTGAGGTATGGTCACACCATAATCCTTTTTCTTCCATTTCTCCATTTCACTGAGATTCTGGGAATGTGTGCACATATGCCCAGTGTGTTTTTTCAAGCCACATGTTGGGGCTGGGATTCAAACCACAGTCAACTCTGTGTGATCCAACTTCCTATGTACAGGGCTTAACCACTACACCACCGGGCCAGCCCTCTTTTATGTTTTTCTATTCCCACTGCTGTCTTAGTTCACGGTCTCATTGTTTCTTGCCTCCTAATTGGTTTCCTTGTTTTTTAATATTGACCCCTCCAGTCCAGCTACTCATGTGGTCTAGATGTACCTTTTTGAAGCACAAATTATCCTATTCTTTCCCCAATTAAAAGTTTTTCCTATTCAAAATCGTTTGTATATTTAAAGCCTTCTGATTTAATGATCAAGTCCAAGTTCTATAGTATATCACTAAAAGCCCTTTCGAATATAATTCCACTGAGCTCTCTGGCATCATCTTCCACTTAAACACACACACACAATTATTTGCTCCTACCCCTCAACATTCTTCACAGTGTCCCAAATGTTTCAGGCAGCTTCATGTCTTTAGACTATCTTACCTGATGGCTCCTGTGTGTTTTCTCATTTTTACCCAACCAATTCATTCCTGTCCTTCAAAGCACAGCTTCATTATCATTTCCTACTTATCTGCTTTCCACTTGAGACTTTAAGATCATTGTGGGCTAGATCTATATCTTACTAGGTCATATGACCCCTCTAATTAGCAAACAAAAAGAGGTGTCAAATTATTTACTTATTATTCAAATTATTTTATTAATAATTAATCTGTTCACTCTTCCAATATTCAACCTGAAACCCACTACTCCTCCACATACACTTGCACATGCTAGGTCTTCTGATAGCTTGGTCCTTGCCCCTTCCCACACACATGATTCTGGTTTAGTACAACACACACTTACGAATTCACAGAATTTGTCTTCATGCTCTAAGGATTTACAAAAACCCACACTGCTATGAGGTTAATAAAGGACATGAGAAGTACTTTAGGCAATCAGCCTGGGCAGGGTGTTAGTTTAGATTTAAAATCCTGTGTGCCCTAAGAGTGTATCATAAGCAGTCTGCCATCTCCGGCACCTGCCTCTGCTCCTGTTTGGTTGGGTCAGTTTGTGCATCTGGACTTTAGCCTGAGTCTCCCTTTTTATTATTCGACAGAATCACTGAGACTTACCGTAATAAACTGTATGGCTTCTTCTCGAATACTAAATCTTGTTTCTCATAACTTCAGTTATTGGCTGAGGTTCTCATGACCAAACTGATTTTTTGGAACCATATGACACTTTCTCTGAATTCAAATATTGTTTCTGGTCTGCTTTCTATACCTTTTTGGACAATGGAGATTGAATCATGTTGAGATGTCAAAGGAATAAGGGAGAAGGGTGGGAAATAAAGACTGAAGTATCATAAAACGCAGCATGGATAAATTTATGTTCAGAAATACACTAGTCTAGGATTAAATATTGGAGTATACTATGCTTTGGTCAGCAAATTACCATCAGGAGGATTATTCCCTATAAACTAATCGTTTCTCTGTGAAATTTCACAGAACTATCATCTTCCCCATTCCCATTGCCCTTTTGGTTGAATTTGAGCATGCGTCACAGCCAAAGTTGCTTCAATTATACTAAAAAGATAATACATGACTACTTCTTGGGTTTAAATACATTTAAGCTTCTGGTCTAGAGCTGAATAAATGCTGTTCCAGTTTTCAGAAAGAAAAGTAAGTGAAATCCTGGAAACTTCAGAGCTTGAGGGCAACCTCCTACAAAACTCTAGAATGGATAAACCAAAAGATGTTTTATGAGAAAAGCAAACGTTAGTCACTAAGAGAGCTTACTTCATAACTAATTACCGTAGGTAAACTTCCCTTATATAAATCAGACTTGTTTATCAGAAGCATGCTATTTACATAACACAACTGGCTCATTAATAGCATACATTAAATTTTATGTGGTTTTTAAAAAAGAACTCCTGGCTGTGTTTGGGGATCAAGCAGATGGTCTGTGATAAGGATAATCACTCCCTGTCTCCACTCCTGGCTTTTAACACTCTCTGATGCTCTCACCCAAGAGGTTCAGGAGAACAAAGTGCTTCTTAATTTAAGGATAAAGTTTGATATCAGCTGTGATAACTGTAACTGCAGTAATGAGATGCATCTGAAGTTGATAAGCTATCTGATATGGTTTGGGATCCACTGTAGGCTAACTTTTGCTCACTGGTGGACTTGAATCTGCCCAATTTTTTTAAGGGAATTACATATGCCAATCCCACAAAAATTGCTTTGCATCAAAGCTGAGGTACCACCTGAGAAAGAATCCTAAAAGATTTAGGTACCACAAGCTGATTCAGTAACAGAGCCTCAGTGATGGGGAGGCTCAGCGTTTTTGTCAATTACATATATTTCCAAAAACAGTCATCAATAAATTATAATATTGTAGTCCTAGGAGGAGAGGACTAATGTAAGTAAAACCAGAAAACTGCATTAGTTATTGATGGCTTCGTAACAAATTACCACACATTTCCTGGCTGAAAACAACGCACATTTATTAACTCACAGCATCTGGGCACAGCTTAACCAAGTCCTCTGCTTCAGCATCTTCTATGAGGTAGTAAAGTGCTGACCAGGGCTGGGATTTTATCAAGAGCTCAATGGGAGAGTAATCTGCTTCCAAGTTCCTGTGTTGTAGTTTCTTCCTGGCTGACAGCCAGCAGCCGCCCTCAGTTCCTTTTCACTGGGCCATCCCAGCAGGCTGCTTGTTTCATGCATACAAGCCCGGAAGATACAATGCTCTGTAATGTAATTATGGAAGTAAAATCTTATCACTTCTGCTTTATTCTACTGATTAAAAGTTATCACTGTTCCCATCCACACAAGAAGTGGGGAGTTTACACGGGCATAAATACCAGGAGATAGGAATAATTGAAAACTACTTTAGAGTTTACCTCAGATTGGTTCATCAAATGCTCTAAACGGCATTAGGGATATTGGCAGTGTGGTTCGAATGCTGCTTTAGCAGAATGTAACACAAGAGAAAAGCATGTAATAATAGCACACAATCTTATGAGTCTGAGAGCTCAGGGAATGTAGAGGGACTTTAAGGGGTAAACTGAGGCTGAAGGACACTAAAATAAACGTATTAATAAAATCTGTCTATTTTGGTTTAGGACCAGCCTCAAAAGGGAAATCCATCAAGTTTGAATTCAATAAATGTAGATGTCCACATGGTGGCAGTAAACACCAAGAAATTCTAAGTGTTCCGTGCTATGGAAGATACAGAAGAACAAGTTTATCTCCCTGTGCTGAAACCCACCTCTTCCTTCCAGTCTGATCATTGGAAGGAGAGGCAGGTAATTCACATCTTTCTATCCACCCTCTCCCAAAGCACTACTCATAAAGCAT
Organism: Tupaia tana; assembly: GCA_026018925.1. Classification (NCBI taxonomy): domain Eukaryota; kingdom Metazoa; phylum Chordata; class Mammalia; order Scandentia; family Tupaiidae; genus Tupaia; species Tupaia tana. Next base: position 68,725,771 of record JAKSZU010000004.1, read on the forward strand.
TACCACTGACTAGTCAGAACCCAGACAATTTACTGAATTCCTCCTGCAACTCCTATAACAGTAGTAAGTCTGGGGGAAAGGGATAATGGGGCCTCTTGAAATAGATACTTAGGACATTCCCCCGTCAAATACTATTGTAATAGCCAGTTTTTTTCAGAACTACATGAATTGAAATTGTCATAATTAGTCTCATGCATAGCTAGTCTACTTCAGAGCTGACACCATTGGGGAAATCCCAGGGGAAAGAGGTGACACCTAATCACTTCCTAAAAGAGATTAGCGCCCTTCAATAAGAAGCCCCAGAGAGCTATCTTATTTATGCCTTCCAGCACAAAAGAACACAAAAGAAAAGGTATCATGTCAAAACCAAGAAATGAGCACTCACCAGACAGATTCCGCTGGCACCTTGATCGTGGATATCCTGGCCTTCAGAACTATGAGAAATAAATTCTATTGTTGATAAGCCACCTGGTTAATGGTATTTTGTTACAGCAGTCTGGACAGAGATAAGGGAGATGGAAAGGAAATAGAGCATGTTAAGGAGTATATCAAAGTCCAATTTTAGATGAGTTCAATTTGAGATGCCCAGAGAGTTGAGTCATTTCAGACCTAGAATCAGCAAGACTTGGTGACTAGTTAGGTGGGAGTTAGCAAAGAGAAAGCAAGAAAAAAGAACTGATACTCAGACATCTCTCATGCTTACTGTGTTTGGCTCCTAGATGATCAAATTCCAATACCTTCAGGCTTCATCCAGACATATAACCAATACAACTAGGGTTGGGAATCTCTGGTTTACAAGAGTATGAAAAACTCAAAATACTGGGTCATCGGGAAAATCATGACACAGCTTTGCATAGAAAAATATGTCATGACTTTCTCAGCAACCTAATGTTTTCCTGCAATACTCACACCATGTCGAGTAAGTGCACCTGGCCCATATTTAGTTATAACTTCTTATTTAACCAAATTTTTAAAATAGCCACTGGGGAAGACTGTACTTCTTTTCACACGGTAGTCAAAATTTCCTTTGGATTATGTAGCTAAAAATAAATATTACATGACAATCGCTGCCAACATAAGTACCCCATATGCTCCGTAGGCTCTGCATGAGTATCAGTTGTGATAAGTATTCAGTGAGCAATTATTATAAACCTTTCACTCATCACTGTGGAAGAATGACCAAAAAGAAATGGTCCCTGCCAAAGATAATCTTATAATCAAGTTCAGAGACCAAAAATAACAGGAAACAATTCGAAGCATTCAATTGTTTAGCTGGAAATACTGTCAGACTGCATAGAAGAGAAAGAACCATGTGGGATGGAACAGTTAAGGATGGCTTCATGCAGGAAGGATGCCTTGAACTGAAAATGGAGGAAAAGGTATGGGTAATTTATTCAGATGAAAGGGTATAAATAGTTTGTTGGCCTCTCGAGCTGTAAAAAGATAAGTCTGACTACAAAAGAGAATGAAGCTCTTGAGGGCAAGGAGCAATAAAGACGGAAGTACAAGAGTACAAGCGCTCTCCAACTAGCAAACAACCCAAATCGTAAATGCATTCCTAGTTTCTTTATGTCACACAGACATACAACTGTCTCATGCTCAAGCTAATGACCTTGCTTCTTACTGCACTGAGAAATTTGAAAGAATCAGAAGAGAAAAAACCATAGCATACCTATCGCCCAACCTCCCCGCATGTGCACGCTGGCGTTCTGCCATCTCTCCTGTCCTCAAAATGAGCAGTGAGAGTTCCTGTCTTGGGCTAATCCCTCCACTTGAACACTAGTTCCTTTACTTCTCGGCTCAAGGTCATCACACCAGCAATTCTTCATGCATAGACTTCTTCGATTGGCCCCTCCAGGCCCACCTCCTACCCTACTTTCGGCCTTGAATAAACAGGCTCCCTAACCCTTCAGCTTTCAGATTGCTTTGACCAATAGGAAGGACTTGGGATCCCAGAAAAGGGCTGGGAAGGAGCAAAGTGAACTTGGAGCACTGTTTGTTCCAGTTCCCTTTCTGTGGGCTGGCTCAGCCCACAGCCCATCCCCCAGGCAAAGCTCTCTCCCCAGGTTCCTGTGACCTTCCCCCTTCCCTTGCCCCTTTAGGCAGAAAGGTTGTATTGCTACCAAACTGTAACAACCTGAGGATACTGTACAATTTCTGTGGTTTTCTTTTTTTTTTTTTTTTTTTTTTGAGAGGTTTTTCGCTATAGGGCGCGTGCGCTCGCCAGACAGACAGAGAGAGACATAGAGACAGAAAGCGAGAAATCACCCCCCAGGGGGGATGGTCACGCCGCAATCCCTTCTCCTCCATTCTCCTCTCGGGATCTTGGGCACGCACGCACACGCGCCCGGCGTGAGTTGTAAGCCACCGGGTCTGAGACGCGAACCACGGTCGACTACGTGGGAGTCCAGCGACATAGCCATTACGCTAACTGCTGGTTCCCATGGTTTTCTTATACTATGATCACAATTTTATATAATAAACACTCCCTCTTAAAAGTATCCTCAGTCCTAGGCTAGGGGCATAATCCATAGCCCTTCTCCTTCAGACCTGCTCCATTGATAATTTTCTCCATCAGATAATTTTCTTTAGTGCTGGAAGCCACATGGCTGACCACAGATTCAGATTCCCAGCCAAGGTGATCTGAAACACAAGGTGTATGTGTGTACTCAAGGTCCTGATGAGCTGAAGGGCTGGGAGAAGGGGATCACAGCATGACTAGGCCTTGCTGCAGGGGTTCTCTTTTTTGTCTCTCATGTACACAGGTGATCGCTATCACAAATCAAATCTTTTTTTTTTTAAGTGAGCTAGCTTCATGGCACGGTGGTTAAGGGAGCTGGATCCCCTATAGCCAACTACAGTTTGAATCTCTACCCTAGTGGCTTAAAAATCATGCCACGTGCACATGAGTGCATGCCCCAAATCCTGATGGGATGGATTCTCAATCTCTCTCTCTCTCTCTCTCTCTCGCTCACTCGCTCGCTCACATGCGCACACTAGTACAAATGCCCTATGGCAATTAAAAAAAAATTAAAAACTTAGTTACCCAATTTGTATGCACCATTTGCTTTTTTTCCAGGACCTAAGCTGACACATTGCCTTTTTTTTTTTACTGCATCGTTGGATTTTACCTCTCCACTGAGGCCAGTCCCATTGGTAAATAGTCATGCTATTGTGTTTCCCATGTTCAAATCAAAACGGGGTCTAAAATCCACTTTTCCCCTCCACTACTACAGCATTTCTCTACTCCGTTCACAGCAAATCTCTGTGAGAGAGTTGTCTTATGAGTAGTCTCAGCTCCTCTCTTCCTTCACCAATGGGGCTGTCAGTTCTTCTTTTCCACACTTGCTCCATCTATAATTTTTCTCATCTCATACATTCAATTTAATAGAAACTCATACATTCAATTTCTCAGGCTAAAACCTGACTCCTCTCTCTTTCTCACACCCAATCCATTAGAAAGTCTCATTGGTTCTACCTTTGAGGGACCAGCAGATGGCTTAATGGCTAGGTCACTGGAATCCCACATGGTTGACTATGGTTTGAGTCCCTGACCTGGCAGCTTAAAACTTATGCAGGGTATGGGTGTGTGCATGCCCAAAATCCCAAGAGGAGAATGGAGGAGAAAGGATTACAGTACGGTCATTCCCATTTCTCACTTTCTATCTCTGTTTCTCCAGCGAGCACATGCACGCTATAGCAAAAATCTCTCTTAAAAAAATTTTAAAATAAAGTCTTATTGCCTCTACCTTTGACATATAAGCAGAATTTGAACCCATTGTTTAAGGAAATGAGACTTTTTACAAGGGAAAAAATCCAGCACCCAAGCCCAGAGTCCCCAACCCCTGGACTTTGGACTTGTGCCTTTTGGTGTCTGCCAGGCCTAGCAAGGTTGGGCAGCAGGCAAGAGACCGAGATTCAGCTGTCTTTGCACCCACTCCCATCACCTGCATTGCCACCTGGCCCCACCTCCAATGCAGCGGCAGCAGTGTTGGACTGCTGTGGGCCTCTGAACCCTATTATTATGTGATTGCTTCCTCGTATATGGCAGTGTGGTCGTGGGGGAGATGGGGTACATGGTGAATGTGGTGTGCTTGAGTCACCCTGGGGCCATCCCCCTCCACTTCCTAACCCCCATCTCCCCTCTGCGGAGAGATTGTCTTCCACAAGGCCAGTCCCTGGTGCCAGGAAGGTGGGGAACAACTGCTCTAGCTCCTTTTCTCTGAGATTTGGTAGGGAGTTTGGAATATGTGGATTTAAGCTAGTCACAGTGGAAGTAAATTTTTAAAAATCATAAAGTGGCACCCAATGCCCAGTGCCAAGCTCCAGAACTGAACTAAGAAAGGGAAAAGAGTGATTTATTTATCTTATTTTAGTCCATGAGAGAGTGTATGATGGAATTTGCCTGACTCTAACCCACCAGCAGCAATTATGCACTTAGGAGACGTCACTGCATGTTATTAATATTTCAAAGATTCAGTTACTGAAGCCTTATTTTAAGGAGCCCTCGCTTACTACTATAGAAAATCGATGAAATAGAAAGACCAGAATCTAAACCAACCCTGCTTTCCTGGAAAGATCTAATACATTTAAATCACGGGAAAGTGGCTAAGACAAGAACTGAAAAGAGCAATGAGTTTGAACTTGTGGTCATTTTGAATAGACCCTTTTTCACTGAGATAACACCAAGGACATGTGCACATCCTCAAAAGTCAGCAATGGCTGGTGCTCCAACCCCTCTGGCACCCCGGAGGCAGAAAAGGGGGTTAACCTCAGTTACACAAGGAAGAAACTCCAAACTGAGAACAGGATACCTCCTTGCAGGCTTCTCTGCAAGGTAGCAAGCATCAAGGCCATCTGATTTGCTCCTAAGCACTGAGGAAAAGAGCACAAGGATTCCTGGACAAACAGAAAGAAGGCTTTGAAGAAAACGGACCAGAACTGTGGCCAATACAGGCTTGGAGGGCCCAATACTCTATGTTCTGTAGCGCTCATGTAATGGGAGCTATATCTACCCCAAACTGTAAAAATGTCCACCTCGAATATTTGCTTTTAAATATTAGGGTTTGAAAAGAGAGTTCACAACTAAAAATAACCCAGCCAACACAGTGTTCTTCCACTCTGTGAGGCAACCTCAATCCATTTGGTACAGCTGTCTGCTCAAGTCTGCCAATGAGATAGTTAAAAATAGACGGACAGTCCCCTTTAAGGGTGGCACATGATTGATTTATGTAGTCTTCCATAAATATTTGTCTAGATTTGTTATCTCCAAACATTTTTGCTTATGTTCCCTTAAAAGGAATTTGAAAACCTATATATCCTTCACAAATCTTGGAAGTTGACTACCTAACACTTTTAAATATGTTTAGATACTTGAAAAGTTTATTTATCCATAGTTCATATTACTTTCTTTCTTGAATGAATCAGGTTTTAGCTCTTTCAAATTTTCACTTATATTTATAGCACTATAAAGCCCTGTTCTTATATATATTTATAAGTAACTGAGATTGGATATTTTGTGAACAATAATACTTTGTTCTTGCTATTTGTTATTATTTGTTCTTTGTATTTCTTATTCAAATATAATAGCATTTGTTAACTATAAAAAAGTAAATAAAAAAGAACACATAGTAATCAATAGTCAAAAAAGTTTTTAATGATCTATTTACATGACAACTATTTAGGTTCAACTTAAATATTGGTAAAAGCAATAATAACTGCAAACCATCTGACTTTAAAATGTGTTTATAATTCTATCACTCAAATAATTCATTTTCAGACTTCCTGGGAAATATTTAAGAAAAGTCATATCAAGATTTACCAAATGGCTATTAATTTTGTTCTATTTCACCTTGCTTATAGCACTAAAATAAAGAAAACTGGTGTAAATGAAATCTCTTTAATTAGGAATTGTACATTTTTGTATTTTTCATATTGACTGGAAACACAGACTAGGTTGTGTTTTCAAATATTTTGTTATTAATTCACATATATTACAGTAGGTCCTGCTTTTAGAAGTGCAAAAACTACAATGAGAAAAACAGGTAAAGAGAAAAAGAATAAAAGAAAAAGGTATCTGGCCCAGGGATGGATATAAGTTTTATTCAGCCCAAGTCTATCTAATTTGAGGTATAGCTCCCTTAAAAAACAAAAACAAAAAAAACGAAAAAGAAAGAAAGTTCAGCAGATGACGTTGCAGTTACGTCGCTGGACTCCTTCATGAACGACTGCAGTTCATGTCTCAGACTCAGTGGCTTGAAAATCATAACAAATACATACGTAGGGACCAGCAGTTAGCGTAATGGCTATGTCGCTGGACTCCCACGTAGTCGACGCGGTTCATGTCCCGGACCCAGTGGCTTAAAACTCATGCCGAGCGCGTGTGTATGCGTGCCCAAGATCCCAAGAGGAGAATGGAGGAGAAGGGATTGTGGCGTGGCCATCCCCCCTGGGGGGTGATTTCTCACTTTCTGTCTCTCTGTTTCTCTCTGTCTGTCTGGCGAGCGCACGCACCCTATGGCAAAAACCTCTCCAAAAAAAAACAAATACATACGTAAATAATAAAAACTTTTTAAAACTCCAACATTATGAATAAAAACATTAGGTATAGAAATAAATATTTCATGTAAGAACAAAATCCCAACAAATGACAAATTTATAAAGGATAATAAATTCCACAAACATCGTATAAGCCAAAAATGATATAACAATATTATTAACATCTCTACAACACTTTCTTTAATAGTTCTTGGCTGGGACTTTTAATCACCTCTTCAAATAACAATACTTCCTTATATCACTTTCTATGAGAAAAATTAAAAGGTAATTGAGAATTCAGCATAGATGATACATTCTTATTATTATTGATAGAAAAGCTATTTTTTAAAGAACTATTTACTTAATTTTATTTGTCATCATTATTATTTTTTTTTAATTTGCTACTGGTCATGTGTGTTCACCAGAGAGAGAAATAGAGAAAGTGAGAAAGTAAGCAGCCAGGTCTAAGACTCAAACTATACATAGTTGGCCATGTGGGAGTCCAACACCTTCATCACCATACCACCTGCTGGCCCCAAAAAGCTATATTTCTGTTTCATTATTATTGGTAATTAATTACTAGTTAAGCCACTTCTGTCATTTCCTCTCAGTTTCTATTCAGCAACTGCTTCTTGCTGGGCCAAACCAAGACTCCAGCCTTTTGGACCAGCAAGTTGCTTGGTGGTTAAGGTACTGGATCCCACATGGCCAACTTTGCAGTTCAAGTCCTGGACCCAGTGGCATAAGAAACACACTAGGTGCATGTGTATGCATGTCCAAAATCTCAAGAAGAGAATGGAGCAGAAAGAATTGCAATGTGACCATCCTCTGGGGTGGGGGGTTTAATTTCTCACTTTCCCTCTCTCTAGGGAGCACAAGCACCCTATGGCAAAAATCTGAAATAAATAAATTAAAAGACTCCAGCCCTTTGACAAGCTACTGCTGCAGCGCTGGGGTCAGCTCTGACAGGTCCTCCCTGTCCCCCTTGCTTACTCACCCAAGTTTGTGTATTGCTCCGATGTGACTCCCTCAAATGTAACTCGTTATTTGGCAATAATGAGAGTATATAAGGGGGACTTCAAAAAGTTCACGGCAAGTCTAGCCAGGTGTGATCAATAGCAAACTGAATTGCGGTGCTGGAAGCCACAAGCCCAACTTCAAGTTTGGTTCCTCTGCTTGGCTTGAAAACGTATCAGCTGCATGTGTGGGCACGCAGGATCCTGAGGAGCTGAAAGGCTAGGGAAAGGAATTAGCAACTTGACAAGATCCTGTCAAAAAGCCTCTCTCTCGTGCAAGCACAAGCTATCATAAATAAAATAAACTTTTTTAAAAGTTCATACGAGGATACCAGCAGACGGTATAGCAGTTATGTCTTTGGACTCTCACATGGCAGAACGCAGTTCACGTCCCAGACCTGGCAGCTTAAAACCCACGAGGTATGTGTGTGTGCATGCCCAGAATCCCGAGAGGAGAAAGAGAAGCGATTGCAGCATGCCCATCTCCCCCGGGAGTAATTTCTCACTTTCTCTCTCTCTTTGTCTCTCTGGTGAGTACATGCACCCTATAGTAAAAAATCTCACACACACACAAACACACACACACAGACACACACACACACACACAAAAAAAAATATATATACACACACACACACACACACACTCGAGGGGTCAGCAATAAGAAAAGTCACAGTTCTTATGCTTTTCTCATTGTTGCCATGGGGAGGTATGCAGGGACCAGGATCATCTGAGGGACACTTGGTCCAGGGTGCCACCCTACTGTTGCTCTCCTTTTTCGTCAGGCAAGCATGATAGCGATCTATCAGAAGAGATCATTGGACTACCTGAGCACTAGGCTGTCTAAATTTACATGCCAGCTAGTTAGAGGTGACCGAAAGCTCGCTACCAAGCACCTGAAAACAGCAGGGACCCTTGGTAAGCTGTAGTTCCTGTAAGAGGATGAACTTGAGCCATCAGTTCAATAGGAAGCTTAGTTTAATTGTGGCTTTTCCTACTAGTTAAAGGATAATTACTGCTTCCCGACAGCCCACTGGTACAGGTAACCAAGAGTAAGCTTCTGGGGTTGCTTTCATACCACGCCACTTCTTGTGATAAATTCTATATCATCCTATAAACGACATTTAGGATAGCTTGCTGTAAGTGTATTTGAGCAGACTTCTCTCACTTTATTTCTTCATCATCCTGTGTGGTTTTTAGAGAAAATGAAGAAACAGAGGATATGGTTTCAAGTAAAGAGGACTCTTATGAAACAAACCATAATGTTGTTGGCATTTATCAGCTAACACAGTTTAAACTTAACTTACAGAGAGTATTTCTAAATTTGACTTGCAACAATAGTATAAAATAAATACCTAAATTTCAGAATAGTAACATGGTCCATTAGGGTTTCTTTCTTCTTCTTCTTCTTCTTCTTCTTCTTCTTCTTCTTCTTCTTCTTCTTCTTCTTCTTTTTTTTTTTTTTTTTTTTTTGGTAACAAAGATGGAAGTGGGGGTCAAAACTAAGACAGTAGAGAGAAGAAAGTGTCTATTAAAGATTTCTCTCTTAATTAGTAGAATAAAATAACTGAAGACCCATGGCTAAGATGCAGAACATATAGCTATTCTTGGAAGAGATAAAATTACTATAGTCTAAGATTTCTATAATGTTTGGGGAAAAAATGAACTTGAACTTGACAGAGAAAGCAACCAAGCAGTCCTCACAGCATTTTCAATTTAAGAGCTCCCAGGTGATGCCAATGCTACTGGTCCTTGGATCGCACTTCAAATATCAAAGTACTAAGGACTCTTGACTTTACATAGATCCAGGGAACAGACAAATATGCTCCCCATATTATTCAGCCATAGAAATGTACAGACCTTCACAAGATTAGGAAGATTAATTTTCCTAATTAAGATTCCTAATTAAGATGAAAACACTGGTGGCAAGAGGAAACAGTTTGCTGACTTTACCTATGAGTCATTAAATTAACTGTTGCTTTATGCTAATCACATGTAATAATATAATGCTGTCATGAGAATGCCTGTGCTATTTTTCAGATAGTCCTTGATGCACTGATAAAGCAGTGTTTATTCATCTGGCAGTATTCTAAAAACATATACATGGTGATTATCATAAAATACAGTGCCACAGGAGCTAGCAGGTGGCATGGTGGTGGGGATGCTGGACTCCCACATGGCTGGTTATGGTTCAAGTACCAGATCTGGCAGCTTGCTTTCTCACTTTCTCTCTCTTCTTCTGTCTCTCTCTGGTGAGCACACGTGCCCTATAGCAAATTAAAATATATAATAATATTAGGGGCCGGCAGGTGGCATGGTAGTTAAGGTGCTGGACTCCCACGTGGTCAACCACAGTTCAAGTCCTGGGCCTGGTGGCTTGCTTCCTCACTTTCCTTTTCTCTTTCACTTTCCCTTTCTCTCTCTCTGTCTCTCTTAAGTCAAGTTAAAAGTAATAATAACAAAATAATTTATACAGTTTTTTTTATATAATAACAAACATGAGAGGCCAGCAGATGGCATAATGGTTACATCACTGGACTTCCACATAGTCAACCGTGGTCTGTGTCCCATACCCAGTGGCTTAAAACTCACATAGTGCACATGTGTGTGCGTGCCCAAAATCCTAAGAGGAGAATGGAGAAGGGATTGTGGCGCAGCCATGCCCCCTGGGGGATGATTCCTCACTTTCTGTCTCTTTGTCTCTCTCTGTCTCTCTGGTGAGTGTACACACCCTATAGCTAAAATCTCTCTAAAATTAAAAAAAATAATAATACAGTGCCATGTATTTTACATAGGTAATGTGGAAATTAACAGTTGTAAATCTGTTGACTTACTTGAGCAGAGCATCACATTTAGGACTCAGGTTAAGCACATACCTTGTAAGTTGAACCATGTGTGCAAGTACCAAAAGAATAGTTTCTTGCTCCCCACCTATCAAGGAAGACTAAAGATATTTGCTCAGTGAACTGAGGCTGCTAATGAGCACTGCACCTGGAATATGTCAAAGAATCTAAAATCAGCCTATTTTCCCCATATCTCAAATAGGTAAAATAGCAGCAATCTCCTTCCCAAATCTCACGCCCAGTTTGAACTATGTTTACCCAATCTTTTAAACTGAGCAAGTATCTCAGTCCTGATTTGTGTTTCAATTCTGCAAATAAAATTGGAGCCTTGTAAAGAACCCTGGACACTGTGTTTCTTGGTATTAGACTGAGTCCTTAAAACCTCTCCCCAGCTTCTTCACTGTAGAAGATTCATGTATATGCTACCTGTGGTCCAACTCCAATCCTAAGAAGAAAGATGCTGTCATTTGACTAAAAATAGAGTAATGAAGGTTACTGTTACCATGTCTCAGTCAGACTCCTTCCCTATTTATTTATTTATTTATTTATTTATCCCAGCCAGGATGGGATCCATTTGTCTCTGAAACTATACTGTTTTTGTCTACAAAAAAATTAATCACATTGCCTAATGTGTTCCTTTCATTTCTATGTAATCCATAATAATTTGTGACCACACCCAGAAATTTTAAAACCTGATATACCATTGACTAGCCAGACTACATTACCCACACTTCATATTTCTAGACCTTATTTTTCGTCTATAACAAGGAGTTAGTAATGGTCTTATCTTCTTCACAAAATTATGAATATTACATGGAAGCATGCAAATTGCGATACTTTGAAAACCTGTAAAATGTGAAATACATAATCAAATATTATCCCTAATATTGCAAATTGAATTTAGCAGATGAAAAACACACGTTTTAAAAACAACTTCTCTGAGCCTGGAGCAGCAAAGTAACAGCTGACATCACATCCTGCTGCTTAAACCCCAAGGAGTAAGGGGACAACCTGATCTGTAGTAATGCTGCCAAATACGGGGTCATTGGAAAAGTCATGATGCATTTTTTTTCACATTTAAAAAGAGTTCTTGGTAGAGAAACAGTAAGACAAACTTATACCAAACATAGCACATCAGAAACACTTCTGTGCTTCAGCTGTGTTATCTAAAAGTTAAAGGCCCTAGGAGGTCCATCCTGCACTTGGAAGGTGTGGCCGTCAGAGGGAGTTTCTGGCACAAATTCTGATCTTCCTCTTCCTCGATGGAGAAATACTTTTCAATCAAGTTTGATGAAGACCTATACACAGACTCATTTTCATGGCTTTGGAGAGCTTTGATTTTATCCAGGCCTCCACATTCTTCAATAATTATACTAAGTTTCTCAGTTTCTCCGAGCTTCTAAGCCTAAAAGATATTTGAATTGGCATCCAAGATAACCAGAATAATTTTGGTATCTTTTGTAGTTAAGAGGTTCATCAGCGGTTCAATATGCCACAGTGGACGAGGTATACAATCTGCTCCACTGTTCCACCCCCTGTGTAGTTGGTCACAGCCCACACAGCCTCCTTCTGTGTCTTCAAGTCAGCCTTGGAGAGCACACCGACAAGGACCTGGCTAAACCGTGATTCACAGCCTGCTGGATCTAGTCCTGCCCACCAGCGGTGATGTCAGACATTGTCCACGTAGCTTCCTTCTGAATATTCGTTTTGGAGTTGGTTAGAAGGCTGGGGAAGACAGTGGTGCTCCAGCATCTATCATCACCTGAGTCCGTTCATCTGTCCCAGTGACAATGTTACCTATGGCTCTTAGGGCAGGGGTCACAATGGGCAATTCGGTAGCTCCTAGAAGCTTCACAAGTTGGGGCACAACTCCTGTTTTCACAACCATTTCAATCCGTTCATTTGGACCATCAGTAAGGTAGGAAATAGCCCAGCAGGTATCTGCTAATACTTCGGGATCATCATGATACAGAAGACAAACTAAAGTAGAAAGAATCTGCTCAACAGCATCTAGTGGGGGTGCGGGATTCTTGTTGTGGCAGAGGTTCGAAAGTGTCCAGGTAAGGTTATATAAGTAACCACAGGCTAACGATGACATATCAGGAACTACAAGGAGAGCCAACAGCAGGTCAACTGCTCATACCTGATAACCAGGTCCCGGAAAACTGAACTATCCCCTGCGGTGTTTCCTAGAGCCCACACAGCTTGTTCACTGCTGTGCGCGTGGGGAGATGCCAACAGAGACATGAACGCTGGGATAGTGCCTTCGTCCACCACAGCCTTGGTCTGTTCTGACGTCCCAGAAGCAATGCTAGTGAGTGCCCGTGCAGGTTCAAACTGGGTTGGGACTACAGTCATTTCTAACCAAAAAGCACACACGTTTTTGGAATCAACCCAGCCAGGATTATGTTGTCTATGGGAAGGTGAGGGAGGACTGTTTGTCCCTAGAAACCAGCTTCCATGCTGATTGAGTAGCCTGGGGCTGGCTTTCCAAATTGTTGCCATTTATGCCTTTTTTTTTCTTTTCTTTTTTTTTTTTTTTTTTTTTTTTTTGAGAGGTTTTCACTATAGGGCGCCTGCGCTTGCCAGACAGACAGAGAGAGACATAGAGACAGAAAGCGAGAAATCACCCCCGGGGGGATGGTCACGCCGCAATCCCTTCTCCTCCATTCTCCTCTCGGGATCTTGGGCACGCACGCACACGCGCCCGGCGTGAGTTTTAAGCCACCGGGTCCGGGACGCGAACCGCAGTCAACTACGTGGGAGTCCAGCGACATAGCTATTACGCTAACTGCTGGTTCCCGCCATTTATGCCTTTGACAATGTCATCAATGGACCAATTATAGAAAATTTAGAAAATACACTTTTAAAGTATCGACTGGTTCCATAATATTAACACACAAAAATGTCACATTGTTTTATGAATATTTCTCAATGTTGCTGAGAAATTTCATTTTGATACAAGGTCATGGTACCGGAATTGAGGGGAGACTAGACACTAAGCTTTACAGCTTCTGAGAGAGCAGCAAGAATGCCTGTGTGAATCTCCAATTAGCAGACAGGACAGCTGTGAAGAGCATCTTTAAGGCTGTCCCCACGTCCCCATGGAGGACCAGCTCCCAACAGGAATATTATATAGCAGGAAGTACAATGTGAACGACAAAAGATCAGACCTCTCTTCTAAGTTATTTGGCCCCAGGAGGCCCCCAGGATTCTGCAAATTCTATGGGAGATAGACCTGGTAGGAGGAGACTCAACATCCCCAAAGTCCTTCCACCCCATCACCAACCCATGACTCCTTACCTCACTCAGGGAGCTCCTGTGAATGGCATGGCAGAGCTTCCTTGATTTACTGCCCAGAAAGCACCTGTCTCCTGAGTTAGGTTGCTGCAAATCCCTCCAAGTCTTCTAAAATGCAGAATCTCCACTGCTGCATCCAGCAGAAATTTCTCTGATCCTAGGAATAGGGACAGTACTTTACTGGAATTCTACTCCTGGTGTGGATTTTCCCCCATGTGTCCATTCGAGGTTAAGAGATCGCTGCACCAATGCCAAATTAAGGATCTGAAAGTGACTCGTCCACACCGCTAGTTAGTGGTCAGCAGGGTCAACAGTCATGTTTCCTGACATGCACTCTCGTGTTTTCCTTTTATGTCGCCCTTCCCAAACTGTTAGGAATTAGAAATACGACAATGTCATCTGACACCTTGATTTTACCAAGTACTCAAACTTTCATTAATTTTAAAATTTTATTTTAAAATATCAAAGAATGGGAAGGAGAGAGATAAATTGATATGGATACTAGAGAACATGTTAAATAAATATGGCATGAAGGCAAAATATTGAATGCATTCTGATTTATGTATATTCCTACATACACTTTGAAAATACCATTATTATAAAATTTAAGCCTCACATTTTTTTATTTTTTTTTTTTATTTTTTTATTTATTTTTTTTTTTGGAGAGGTTTTTGCTATAGGGCGCGTGCGCTCGCCAGACAGACAGAGAGAGACAGAGAGATAGAAAGCAGGAAATCACCCCCCAGGGGGGATGGCCACGCCGCAATCCCTTCTCCTCCATTCACCTCTCGGGATCTTGGGCACGCACGCACACGCGCCCGGCGTGAGTTTAAGCCGCCGGGTCCGGGACTCGAACCGCGGTCGACTACGTGGGAGTCCAGCGACATAGCCATTACGCTAACTGCTGGTCCCTTTTTTTAAACTTAATATATTGTCTTGAATCAATACATCAATTCTTCCTAGTAAAACATCTTTTAAAAAAGAAAAGAGGGGCCAGCAAGTGGTGTAGTGGTTGAAGTACTGGACTCCCATATGGTTCAAGTCCCAGACTTGGAGGCTTGAAACTCATGCCAGGCACGTGTGTGTGCCCAAAATCCTGAGAGGAGAATGGAGAAGAAATTGCTGTTGGGAACCAGCAGTTAGTGTAATGGCTATGTCGCTGGACTCCCACGTAGTCAACCGCGGTTCGTGTCTCGGACCCGGTGGCTTACAACTCACACCGGGCGCGTGTGCGTGCGTGCCCAAGATCCCGAGAGGAGAATGGAGGAGAAGGGATTGCGGCATGGATTGCGGCGTGACCATTCCCCCTGGGGGGTGATTTCTCGCTTTCTGTCTCTATGTCTCTCTCTGTCTGTCTGGCGAGCGCACGCGCCCTATAGCGAAAAACCTCTCCAAAAAAAAAAAAGAAATTGCTGTGAGTCCTCCACACCCCCAGCACTCCAGCACTGGGTGATTTCTCACTTTCTCTCTGTCTCTCTAGTGAGTACATGTGCCCTATAGCCAAAAACAAACAAACAAACAAAAACAACAACAAAAAACTCTAACAAAAAAATTTTATTCATGTTTTTCAAATTACTTTGAATAAGTAATTATTTACCTTCACAGTATGTACCCTATATTCATGAAATAAACGTTCCAAAGTGCTAATTAATTTAATTTAACCTTAACATTTTGTGTTGCATTCAAGATATACAACCTCTTTACTACTGTGTAAGCAAGAAAATGACTCCTGCAGCCACTGTAAATTGAGAAGAGGGCTTTTTTTAAACCTTAGGCAATTAAAATAGATTGGCCTTTGTAGTTATACTGTTGACCTTTCCTCTGTGCTTACTTGATTGGCAGTGAAATACTTCTATCAAGTATTTCTGGTAAATTAGGTTACGTTGGTCATTAAACTAAAAAACTTTGTAACAAGTACCACTCATAGTTTATACTTCATCTAATTTTATTTTGCTCAGTGTGCCAGGCAATGATCTATATAAAATAAAGACCTACTTTGAGGGACTGGTCAAAGTATCTTTATTTTCCATCTCTGGCTTTATTTACTATTTGGTCATCTACCCTCAGTCTTTCTGCTACGGAGAACTCAATAATGTATGACTCTACTGGAAAAGAGAAAGCAATCAATTGTGACATGTTAAAAAGAGAAAGAGAGAGAAAGAAAGTACAAAGTCTCTTAAGACCAAAAACGGGCCTGACAGGTGGCATGGTGGTTACAGGCACTGGACTCCCACATGGCTGACTGTGATTCGAGTCCTGGACCTGGTGGGTCCTGGTGGCTTGCTTTCTCACTTCCTCTCTCTCTCTCTCTCTCTTTCTCTCTCGTCACATTAAAATAAGTAAATAAGGGAACCAGCAGTTAGCGTAATGGCTATGTCGCTGGACTCCCACATAGTCGACTGCGGTTTGCGTCCCGGACCTGGTGGCTTAAAACTCACGCTGGGCGCGTGTGCGTGCATGCCCAAGATCCCGAGAGGAGAATGGAGGAGAAGGGATTGTGGCGTGACCGGGGGGGGGTGATTTCTTGCTTTCTGTCTCTATGTTTCTCCCTGCCTGTCTCGCGAGCGTACGCGCCCTATAGCAAAAAAAACAAACAAACAAAAAAAACACTCTGCCCCCCCAAAAAAAGTAAATAAATAAAGTTAAATAAAATAATTTAAAATAACCTCAAAATCTTTCACTTCATTTAATATTGTTAAAATGTTAATACTACCAAAACTGGTATATAGATTCAGGGCAATCTCTATCAAAATCCATTGATCTTTTTTGCATAATGACATAGCTGCTCTCTTTCACAAATATTTTCTTATTTATTACCCTTCACAGTTTATTAACTACATGGAATTTACTGAGATTAATGCACACTCTCAGAGAAAGAAGAGAAAAGAACAGACAAGAAATACACCGTTTTTCTTTCATTCCTTCCCAGGGTATTTTATTGTTTCCTACACAATAGGCACTATACTAGGTACTGAGGAATCTAGAGAAAAGATACAGTCTCCTTTCAAGAAATTCACTCTCTGAAAGAATAGACAAACATATGAGAGGACTTCAAAAGTTTTTGAAAAAATGAAATTAAAGTATAAGTTTATTTTATTGCAAAATATTTTTAAATCCATGCATAGTTTTTCAAAATATCCATTTTCCATGAACCTATAAGCATATGGGGTCTTCAAAGAGTTCATGGAAAATGAATTTCAAAATTTCAATGCCTGGATTTCAAAAATTTCTGCACCAAGATACAGTTGTACTTTAATTCCATTTTCCATAAACTCTTTGAAGTCCCTTTGTATAATCATTATTGTCAGGATACTTGTATTCTTACAAGTTTTTTTTTTCATTTTAAAAGCTTTATTTTGAAAGGTTTGGTTATTTTCCACCTTCGTGGACTGAGCAAAAGACCCATAGAGTCAGCTAGCAAATCAATTCCTATTTGTAATGAAGAAAAATTTTAAAACTTAACCAAAGTTAGTAAGAAGAGTGCTGCTTTTGAAAACATAGTAAATGCAGCTTTGTTAGTACCATGTCAGCCATCCTGCTATAAAATATAGCGAATTCAAGCCCCTTAGCCTTTACTGTGACATTTCAAACTGAAAAGAAAATGTATCCTTTAAAAAATAATAACTATTACGGCCAACAGATGGCATGGAGGTTAAGGTGCAGTTCGAGTACTGGACTGAAAATCACACCAGGCATGTGTGTGGTGCTCGAATTCTAAGAAATGGAGGAGAAGGGATTACAGCCTGGCCATCTCCCTTTGGGGTGATTTTTCACTTTTCCTTTCTCTATCTCTATTTTTTTTCTCTCAGGCAAGTGCGCATACCCTATAGCAAAATAAATAAATAAATAACATCTCATTTGATATACAAAAAGCGTTTGAGAAAATTCCACACCTTTACATGATCAAAATACTCAACACACTGGGACTAGAAGGAAACTACCTTAACATAATAAAAATAGTATATATGAAACAGTGAAGTGTGAAGTTGGATCTTTACCTAACACCACATATAAAAATTAATCCAAATCAAGGCCAGCATTTGGTGTGGTGATTAAGGCACTAAACCCCCACATGGCCTAGTGCAGTTCAAGGTCCAGACCTGGTGGCTTGAAAATCATGCCAAGCACATGTGTGTATATGCCCTAAATCCCAAGAGGAGAACAGAGGAGAAGGGATTGAGGTATGGCCAACCAATTGGGAGGTGATTTCTCACTTTCCCTCTCTCTGTCTCTCTCTCTCTCTCCCCCTCTCTGGTGAGCTCATGCAACCTAAGCTGGAAAAAATAAATAAATAAAACTTTTAAAAACATAAAAAAAAAAAAACCCTATTGAGGGGTATCTCTCTCTCTCTCTGAAGCAATAAGTAATATTTTAAAAGCATTGGTAAGGGGGCTGGCAAGTGGCATGGTGGTTAAGGAGTCTGAACTCCCGGGTGGCTAACCATGGTTCAAGTCCCGGAACTGGCGGCTTGCTTTCTTGCTCCCCACCCCCACTCTGTTTCTCTCTGATCAAATTAAAATATAAATAAAGTTAAATAAAAAATTTTTAAAAAGTATTGGTAAGAATGTGGATAATTGGAACTTGGTGCACTATTGATGGAAATGTAAAATGGTATAAGCACAGTGAAAAGAGTTCTGGAAAATGGCAGTGATGGTTGCAAAACAACATAACTTCTTTTTCTTTTACTTCTTTGGAGATATAGGGTGCATGTGCTTGCCAAGGAGACAGAGAGACAGAAAGGGAAAAAACACCCCCCCCCCATGGGGATGGCCACACTATAATCCCTTCTCTTCCATTCTCCTCTCTGGATTTTGGGCTTACACACACACATGCCCAGAGTGAGTTTCCAGCCACTGGGTCCAGGACTCTAACTACAGTTGACCATGCGGGAGTCCAGCACCTTCACCATCACCCCACCTGCTGACCCCACATAATTTTAAACATAAAAGTGGTTTAGCACATTCTAGGGGCCAGAGAGTGAGTAGCATGGCAGTAATATGTGACACTCTGTGAGGCAATCTTACATAGGAAGGTTTCCAATTCAAATCCACAGCTTGGTGAACACACCAGGCATATGCTTAGCCATGATACGGGGCTAGCTCAAGGCCAGGTGAATTGTGGCATCAGTTTATACTCTCGCTCTCTCTTGTTCCCTGTATTTCTTTCTCCCTACCTCCGTTACTAATGGGAAAAAATCAATGAACTTAAAAAAAATGTTAAGTGATTAAATTTGTATTATGTCTATTTTACTGCAATAAAAAAATTGGGGTAAAATAATGTAAACTTCTTCCATGAGATATTCAATTACTTACATGAGAAGGGAAAAAGAAACACAGGAAAAACATTTTTATGATGTCAAAAAATATCAGCCCCTTTATTTACTAAACCAGAAATGAGAGTACAGCTATTATAATAACATAATTTGTTCACTTACTTATTTCTTCCCTCTTTCATTCATTTTTAATTTTTAAGTGACTATAAATGCCAGGCACTATACTAGGCAGTGGTATACATCAGGAGATCCTGATGTAATAGAGATAATATTTTATAAAGATTTATTTATTTTGTTTTATTATTATTATTATTATTATTATTATTATTATTTTGGAGAGGTTTTTGCTACATGGCACGTGCGCTCACCAGAAAGACAGAGAGAGACAGAGAGACAGAAAGCAAGAAATCACTCCCCAGGGGGGATGACCACGCCACAATCCTTTCTCCTCCATTTTCCTCTCTGGATCTTGGACATGCACACACGCACCCAGCATGAGTTTTAAGCCACCAGGTCCGGAACTCAAACTGTGGTGGACTACATGGGAATCCAGCGACATAGCCATTACGCCAACTGCTGGTCCCTTGTTTTTATTATTTTTTAAACTTGACCAGAGATAGAGAAAGGGAAATTGAGAAAGCAAGCGATCAGTTCTGGGACTCTTGGCCATGTCAGAGTCCAGCATCTTAACCACCCTGCCACCTGCTGGCCCCAGTGGCAATAATTTTAAAGATATTAATGTGCCTTTCTCACTTGCCTTTCCAACATGTAAGACTCTCCATTCAGCCTAAGACACCCATCTGCCTCAGTAGAAGACATGGATTGTTACAGAATGAACACAGAGAAACAAAACTTAGTATTTAACACCTGATGTTCAAAATAAGCTTTTACGAATAGACTATAAGCATTTTTGAGAGAGAGAAATTTCTAAGGATGGGCCAACCAGTGGTGTGGTGGCTAAGGCAGCTGTATCCACATAGTTGAACGTGCAATTCAAGTCATCAATCTAGTAGCTTGAAAACACTCCAGGCACATGGGCATGTGTGTCCAAACTTTCCAAGAGGAGAATGGAGAACAGACTGTGGTACGGCCATCCCCACTAGGAGATGATTACTTACTGCCCCCACCCCCCGCCCCCCCAGCTCTTAGTCTCTCTCTGCGGAGTACATGCACCCTATAGCAAACAAGCAAACAAAAATTAAGTTCTTCTATCTCGGATTTAACATATTGGAGACTAGGTCTAATTGACTATTCCTGGAAAACCTGTCCCCTTTAGAGAGTGCTTGAGGGATTGTGCAAACAGAAAACACCAAGTGTGAGGAAAGTGAAAGAAATGATCTGGTATGTCCTGATAGAAGCAGGTCAGGTAAGTTGAGAGCGTTATGAGATTATAAACTCCATGTTGGCAAGGATTTGGGTCTGTTTTATTTATTATTGCATCCTCAGTGCAAAGAATAGTGCTCAGTACACAGTAGGTACTCTGTTGAATGCATAGACGGCTTTTTGCTCGACTCTCACTCCGGATGTAGAATTTATGCTAGGCAAAGGGGGGGTGTGGTCCAAAAAGAGAAGTGTCAGAATGAGTAAGAGGGTAAAGCAAACACTGCCTCAGAGCCAAGGGAGCCAGATCTCACATGGCCAACAGTGGTTCAAGTCCTGACCACCACCACCTCCCCCAAGCTCCAGTGGCCTGATAGCATGCTGGGTACATGTGTTTGAGTGCCCAAAATCCCAAAAGGAGGGAAAAATGGAAGAGAAAGGATTGTGGAGTAACCATGCCCCATTAGAGGGTGCTTTCTCTCTCTCTCTCTCTCTCTCCATTTCTTTGTCTCTCTCTCTCTCTCTCTCTCTCTCTCTCTCTCTCTCTGATGAGCTCACTCTGACAATTAAAGAAAAGGAAAGAAGGTAAAGAGTAAAGCAAGGAAATCAGTTATAGACAGGACCTGGTTATTATCCCCAGCACTTCCTTCCTTCCTTCCTGCCTTCCTCTCTCTCTCTCTCTCTCTCCCCCTTTCTCTTTCTTTCTTTCTCTTTATGAGAGAGATTTTTGCAATAGGTCACATGCACTCACCAGAGAGACAGAAAGTAAGGAATCACTCCCTGGGGGGATGGCCACTCTGTAATCCCTCCTCCTCCACTCTCCTCTCAGGATTTTTTTGGGCATGCACGCAAGCAAGCACATCATCTGGAGCGAGTTTTAAGCACCAGGTCTGGGGCTTGAACTATGGTTGACTACATGGGAATCCAGCAATGTAACCATTATGCCATCTGCTGGTCCCCCTCCTCCCCCTGCACACATTTCAAGGATCCACCATGGCACAGGTGAGGTGGCTCCAGCAAAACCTTATGAAGTGGATGCCTTGGATCTCGGAGCAGACAAAAAACATTATCATTACTCAAATGAGTCTGCAATGAAAGTAGGAGCTCAAGGAACGCCAAGACAGTAGAGGAGGTTTTAGACAAGACAAGAAAGAATGATGCAAAATTTAGCAGCTACAGATCAGTAGCTTGTGCCAACAGGATACCCAGCAACAGAACTAGATGGACATACTTCAGGTAAGGCCAGCTCCTGAACAATGACCAACTCAGGTGACAGAGTTCAACTGCCTCAGTGCAACCAGTTCACATGAGACCCTCCCGTGTGCCCCAGAAAACACCCTAGAGAGAAGCAGGGGGAGGAAAGGGCATGAAATAATAGAACTGGGGCTGGCCCCATAGCACAGCAGTGAAGCACTGTGCAGAGAAAGTCAGAACCCACGTGCTTGACAAGAGTTCAAGTACAAGCACCGTTGGCTTGAAAAACACGCCAGATGCAAGCGCACACATGCCCAGGATTCTGACAGCGTGGAGAATTGGAAGAAAAAGGATTGCGGTGTGACCAGGCCTCACTGGGAGGTGTTTCTCTCTCTCCCTCTCTCCCTCTCCCCCTGTCTCTCATGCATGCACCCTCTGGCATAAAAAGCAATGATAGGATGACTTCAAGCAGACAGTGTTAAGGAAATGATTTAAATCATTGAATCAGAATTAGTTTTAAAAGAGGCTGCCTAGCAGTTAAAAATAATAAAGATCAAAGCAGTTTTTCAGAATAAAGGATTTTTCTTCGCATATTTAAGCTGTGTAAATAATTCCACAATTCGGCCCTCCACAGACAGAAAACAGTCTCTGTCTAAAGGATTCTATTGGGAAGGGAGGGAATTAAAAAGGTGGTTATACCACAATACCACATTCCATACAGGAAAGGAGCTTCCCCTAGACCCGTGGGTAAGAGGAAAAACAGGCAGAGATTTCTTGACGATGTCCTGAGAGGACTGAGTCAGATTAGCTAAAATGTTAACATCCCTAGAAGCAAGAAAGCAAACTCACTGTTGACACAGCCAGACACTCGTAAAGTCACTTAACAACACTCCAATTCAATTTATAAAACCTTGACTGATTACCAAGCCATGGGGATAACAGCATCCCTCAACTGTAGGCTCTGCTTAATGGAATAACTGAAAACGAAATTAAAGCCAGCTTCATCCACCAACTTGCTATGGGACCTTAAATCGGTCACCTAAACTTCGGGACTCACTTTCCTCATGCTTAGCGTTTGTCCTAGGCACTGAGTTAGTTCAGGTAATGGGCTCAGTACAGTGTCTGGCACCCCTCAGGTGCCGATTAAATATTAGCCATTATTAACTATGTACAGGGCAGGTGTTAATCTTCACGACCCTCGGTAAGTAACAGCTGAGGAATTAGGGCACGAAAGAGATGAAATGACTTGCATGATGTCTGAGGAACCTGCTTTCTCCTAATTGCTGTTTTCTTTGAAAAGAGAGTATCCCTACACAAAATCCTGGCTTCTGTTTTTATTTTTGTTTGTTTGTTTTTTCTTTTGAGTGACAGATTTTTGTTATAGGGTGTATGCACTCACCAGAGAGACAGAGACAGAGATACAGAAAGTGAGAAATCACCACCCCCTGCCCCCCAGGAAGGATGGTCACACTGCAATCCCTTCTCTATTCTCCTCTCCAGATTTCGGACATGCACGCACATGCACCCAGCTTGAGTTTCAAGCCACTGGTTCCAGGATTCCAACTATGGTCAACTACATGTGAGTCCCGCAACACCACCATCGTACCATCTGCTGGTCTCCCTACTCTTTGCGCTTTAGTTCACTCCACTACTGGGGCGTAGAGTGATTTATTTGAATAGTGAATCTGGGAAAAATAACGAGCTTGGCTCTCCTCTGTCCTCTTTCCTTTAGGGACTGAGTACACTGTGAGTATGATTTCCCTGGTCCCTCTGTGACCGGGAGAGTAAGCTGGCCCAGTTCAGAGTTTAGCTCATTTGGCCAACATCTAAAATTGCATGCCCTCCACCAGGACTTTTTTCTGAGGGGAGAGGAGGCACGTTTGTGTACTTAGCTTTCTGTGTGCCAATCATTGATTCACTACCAAGCTCTCTGACAAAAATAATTGTAAAATGTCTCTGAAACACCTCTCATTGTGGTCAAGAACATTAAGTCATCTATTTCATTTTTTTCACTTGGAGGCATTCCTCCTACAGCATCCATACTCCTATTGCAAATTGTATCACTTTGGTAACAATTAAAATTTATAATAAAGTACCTTGCAAGTTGTGGTACGGCCTACTAGTTTTCTGACAAAATCCATTTTCTCTTTCCTTATTAACTAAACATGTTCTAGCTAGTACATAGCTACCTAGATAAACGGGGGTTTGTGTATACTTTGTGACCAAGTTTTGGCTAATGAGATACAAGCAGAAATGTTTTCTGGGTATTTCCAGGAATCCTTCTTAAAGAAGGAAGCTCTCTATCCTTATAGTCAGGTACTCTTAATTCTCTGACTTCAATGGTTTCCTACCCTAATGTCCCCTTTTCTCCCCACTGGCTATATTTGAGTATTTCAAAAATATAGAATATATTGTTCAGTTTAGTAGGGACTTTAAAAACACAATTTAAAACTTTCTAAGGTAAAATTATGATATTATAATAACGTCAATGTATATCACTATAAAATAAAATACACAGAAAATACCAAAGAACATAAAAACCAAATAAGGCAGCCCCTTCTATTTCAGATCTACGATTACAGAATAAGGACCTAAATATAATACCTAGCTAATAATACTCCACCTGACTCCTTTTCTTCCAGAAACACACACAGACACAAACCTAATGAACGCCCTTTCTGACCACAGCCCTTTTCCTAACTCCCCAAGTGCATTAATATCAGAGTTTTAGAAAGTACGAGAGTCACTGCCAAATAGCTGAGATTGTCCATCAGATATCCGTCAGGGAGATTCTCCTGACAACTGCATGAGATGACCGTGTATATATAGACCCCTGCCCTACACAGCACAGGGACGTGACAGATGTTTGCCCAAATCAATTCTGAGCACGGCACCCTATAGTCCTAGACTGAAAATGCAGTTCTTGGCATTCCAAGAACTTCACAAATAGCACACAAGTCTATCTTTTACGTGGCTTATAAAATTTACCTTAGAGATATAACGTATTAGGTTATCATGTTTCCATTAATGAACATTCTTCGCTTGCAATAGGAACTCACCCAAATCAATCAAAGGATTAAGAATTTTTTTAAATTAAAGCATTTGTGCAGGAATAATTCTCTACGAAAGGAAATTCATGTCATCGATCTGTTTTACTCCTTTTATCTAGCTGAATCATTGGGCAGTAAGAGGGCTATGCTGGAAGACAGACCAAGAAAAAGGCTAAGTTGGAGCCTTGGAGAACCATATTCACAGGAGGGTAGTGTGCTGAGATGGCCATAGGAGAGATTGAAAAGGGAAAAGGGTCTGGAAAAGGAGAGTCTAAGAACAAGCATGTGATCTGTGTTTCACAACTGGTCTGCTAACACTTGTACTTAAACCAGTGCTTATCTACCAGGCACAGTTCTAAAGCCTTGCTTAATTAACAATAGGTACATTTTTATTCCCATTTCCCATTTGGAAAAAAAAAAAAAGCCCAAAGAAGTTGAGTATCTTCACAGTTAGTTGCAGAGCTGGGATTCAACCCAGGCATCGTTTCATAATCAGGACTTAATGGTTTTACACAGAATACATTCTAGAGCAGTCACATTTAATCTCGTTTTTAGGCATGGCCTCCAGTAGGAATATGTGACTCAGTACATCACAACATAATTGGGACCAGAACGTGGCACAGCAGTAGAATGTGACGCTCTGCAAGGCAATCCCACGTGAGAGGGTTCCTGGGTTCAGTCCAGGGACCTCCGGGAGGGTCTGGGCTTGTTCTTGCCCATGTTCTGGGGCTGGCTCAAGGCTGGGGCATCCAGTCATTGTTGGGGGTTCTCCATCTCTCTCTCACTCATGGAAGAAATAAATAAATACATTACAAAAGTTAGAAATAAGTTATGTGAAATAATACTTTTTGCCAAATATATGTGTTTGGATTTTTACTATTTAAAAATTGCTGTTTGCAGCTAATAAATTTATTTTACTATCCTCCAATGAGTTATGACCCATAATTTCAAAAACATTTCTTTGGCAACCAGGGCTACAAAGGCCAACTTGATAGTTCCACTAGGACATTTAACAGTCATCTCAAATTTAGTATGTATAGTGGTGTGGTAGTTAGGGGTGCTGGACTCCCACCTTCCACATGGCCGACCGCAGTTTGAGTCCTGAACCTAGCGGGTTGCTTTTTCACTTTCTCCCTCTCTCTCTCACTCTGTCCCTCTCTGGTCAAATAAAAATATAAATTAATTAATTAATTTAATTTAATAATTATATATATTAAAAAAATTTAGCATGTGACAAATACACTCCTGATTTTAACCTTCCAAACCTACTCCTTCCCTTCTTCTTCCTTTCTGACTAAATGGCTAATTCTACACTGTCCATATGGTAGCCATGAGCCACAGGAAGCTGTTAAAAACTTGAAAAATAGTTTATGGGGATCAGCAGATGGCATAATGGTTATGTTGCTGGATTCCCACGGAGTCGACCACTATTGGAGTCCCAGACCTGGTGACTTAAAATTCAGGCCAGGCTTGTGTGCATGTATGCCCAAAATCCCAAGAAGAGAATGAAGGAGAAGGGATTGTAGCATGGCCATCCCCTTCGGGGTGAGTTCTCACTTTCTGTCTCTCTGGTGAGTGTACGCATCCTATCTAGCAAAAATTTCTTAAAAAAAAAAAATAGCTGTTGAAACTGAGACATATTGAAAATGTAAAATGCACAGATTGACGACTAAGTGTGAAAAACAAATGCTAAATATCTCATTGATAAATGTTTATATTGATTATACATTAAAATAAGGTCTTAGGTAATTGGGCTAAATATATATTACTTAATTTTATCTGCTTCTTTTCACTTTCTTAAACATGGTTTCTTGAAAGTTCTACCTATGTGACACATATTTTTATTGGACAATGTCTGTTTGTGCAAGCTAAAAACCTCAGAATCATATTTATTTCTCTATTAGTAAATCCTATTCAAAACAGATCCAGAACTCAAGAACTTCTCACCACTTTCATTGCTGTGTCTTTTCCCCAACACGTGTACATGAGTCACTTTCTCTTGTTTGGATAATTGAAATAGCTTTCTAACTTATCTTCTTGCTTCCTCCCTTTTTAGTCCTTACAGTTTTTCTGGCATTCCCCCTCAAGTTGTAGAGTGATCTTTTTAGAAAGTCACCAGTTTATGTCATTCCTCTACTCAAAATCCTCCAATTAGCTTTTTACTAGAGTAAAGGCCCAACTCTTAAAATGGCCTAGGAAGCCTTACATGATCTGGCTGTCCTAATCTCTTACCACTCTCTTCACTTAGCTACAGGGACTGTCTTCATTCCATCAAGAATGGTCCTACCTCAAGGCCTTTGCTCTTCCTGTACCTCTGCACGTGACCCTGGAACATCCTCTTGTCTCTTTCGGTTTAGCATCACTTTACTGACCATTGTATTTAGATCGCAAACCTCCCTCTTCTTCTTTTTTAAATAATTAATTTTATTTATCATTATTATTATTTGCTATATAGGACACGGGTGCTCATCAGAGAGAGATAGAGAAAGGGAAAGTGAGTAAGCAAGCCACCAGGACCAGGACTTGAACTGCGGTCGGCCATGTGGGAGTTCAGCACCTTAACCACCATGCCACCTACTAGAGCCAACAAACTTTCCTCTTCTGGCTCATTCTACACTTCTCCCTGCCCTGTTTTATTTATTTCATTTTGTTTTGTTTTAGAGTGGGTGCTTGCCAAAGAAACAGAGACAGAAAGCGAACCCCCATCACCACCCCCACCATGGCCACGCTGAAATCCTTTTTCCTCCATTCTCCTCTAGAGATTTTCGTCACACGAGATTTTGGGCACGCACGTACAAGTGCCCAGTGTGAGTTTTAAGCTGCCAGGTGGAGAACTCAAACTGTAGCGGACTACATGGGAGTTCAGTGACTTAACCATTAGGACAACTGCTGGTCTCGCCCTGCTTTATTTCTTATACCCTTTGATTATCCTATATAATTTACTTATTTAATTTGCTCATCTGTATCCCACCAATGAAATGTAGTCATTTCATGAGGGCAGTAACTTGGTGCTGCATTCCCAGCACCTCTGTGTCAGGCAAGTAGAAAGCCTTCAGAATTGAGCTGTGGATTACCAAACTCAGTTTGGGGCCATTTGCAACTAGCCATATTCAGAAATCCACTGAAACAAATATTTCAGTTTTGTTTTGTTTTTAACCGCATTACCCTTCTTGGAACTGCAGTAATGCCACAATAAAGAAAGCAAGATTCTTCACACCCACTTACTTAACTCAAACCTCTGTCCATTTTCTCACGACCATTAAGTGCCTTCAAAAAAATCCTGAAGTTGGGTTTTCTTTTCACTGAGGCATAAAATCTCCTTAGGTATCTGCTCAAGTTTTGAATTTCTGGCCTAAAACCCATGCAGCTTAATGTCAGACTATCTCCAGGTCAGTCCAGGGTACGTTGGGACAACCGGGCGTGGGACACAGCAGTGGCATCGCGGTCTCCCCTGCGGAAGGCCACTCTTCACCCACCTACTCCCGGGCCTGCATTCAGGAGGGTGCAACCAGTCAGGCCGGGAGCCAGGAGTGGCACGTGTCGGGGGTTATGTCGGAGACTGTTCCAGGCCCCTTGTTTAGTCACGGGGAAATCAAGGCTCAGAGAAGTCCAGAACAAACCAAACGCATTTTGGTCGAAAAGGCACCTGAAGCCAGGTCTCCTGTCCCCCACACTTGGCCTCCCCACGAAAGCATCCCGCCGGGCGGAGCCACCTAGGCGACACCTTGGTGCCGCAGGATCTTCCTGTCCCACAACCGCTCGCAGGAGTCAGGCGACCCCTGGCCGCCGCCCCGTCTCCGAGACAAGGAGAAAGTACCGCCCCGGCGCGGCCGCAGCGGCCTCCCAGACCCGGGGCCCGCCGCCGGGCACTCCGTGGGACCAGGCTCTCGCGAGACTAGCGGTCCGGCCCGGAGTCTCCCGGAAGTGGGCGAGGGGAGTGGTCCGCGCCCACCCGGACTACGGCGCGCAGGGCCGGGGACGTCGAGAGTCTCCCCCGGGACCAGCGCGAGGCGGAGTTGTGGGGAGGCTGCCTGTCACTCACACAGCCCGGGGCCCGTCCCGCCGCGGCCGCCCCTCCCTTTGCCCTTCACGGCGCCCGGCCCTCCTTGGGCTGCGGCTCCTGTCCGCCGGGCAGCCTGCCTTGCCCCTCTGCTTTTCGCCGGTGCCCTCCCCCGGTCCGACACCGCGGTCGCCGGCCTGCGGCGTCCCAGAAGCCCGTCTAACTTGCAGGGCGTAAGTGCTAGGAATGCCGCGGGCCTCGCGGGGAGATGAATTCTTTCTATCTATAGCTCTGTACATCCCTTGTCTGCTGCAGCTATTCAGGGGCAACAACTGCTTCCCTCTGTTCCCATCTCCCCATTGGTGGCTTGCGACCCGAATTTGGGAATGGGGAGATCTCCCACCTGTTATCTTTGAGCAGACTAATCCCCTGTAAGCAGAAGTGTCATTTGGACTCTTCAGAGCCCTTTGGCGTGGGGCTGGAAAAATTTCCCCCCAACTCTACATGTATTGTTTTGTGGGGGTTTTATTTTTTTTTTCTGAAAATCCTTTAGGGTTTGGTTTGGTTTGATTTTTAATTGTAAGACTCTATAGCGTAATTTTACTTCGGTCTTATTCATTGTGCTCAAAGGGAGGAAGCTACTATTAATTTGCCTTCTAGGATCTTAGTTCTAAGATTCATTCTTTGTCATTGTTCTGCTAGGGTTGAAACACATTTAGAACATGTAAGTCCTGCTGTCACCCCTGGAGAGTTTGAGATAATAGTTATTTTCTTTATCTTAATTCCATTTTGTTTCATAGGGATAACTCATTCAACTTTGGAGTTTTCATTCTTCTGAAAGATTTCAAATCCTCTAGAAGCCAAAATGGGACAGAGTAAACAGATACGAATTTTACTTCTAAACGAAATGGAAAAACTGGAGAAGACCCTCTTCAGACTTGAACAAGGTCGGTAGCAAATTGTTTAATAAACATGTTGGTATCTTTGTAAGTTTTAATTCAGTAACAGTATCTAAGTTTTTAAAACTTTGAGATGGGTGTAATTTCCAAGGATCTTTCTAAAATTTGATTTGTGCAAAGACAGTGCCATGTTCTACAAATACCACTGTAACTAAAGGTGATTTTAGTTAAAAATATTTTACGTATATCATGTTAGGACAGAGAGAAGATAGTTCACTTTCCTTTGCATGCTAAGTCATGCTTAAGACAGATGTTACAAATATAATCAGAAGGTTGTCTGTATTATTTCTAATAGTATTTATTAAGACTTGCTAAATTACTTTGTATGCAGTTTTACTTAGAGTGTATCTGTAGTTTTGCTTTTATATAACTTTTTCTCTTTAGAATAGTAAAATAGATTATAGCAAAAAATATAGCTTATATAGTTACCAAAAGTTTCTCAAATATGGAAAAGGTAAAAACTGAAATTATTTTCAGGACAAAAAAACTGATCATGTTATGTTGAAATATACTTGAGCTGTGATTTAAAAGATCAAATTATATTTCTATAAAACTAGTTAATATATGCTTTATCTTCTTAAACTGTGTAATTTTCAACATTGGGGAAATACTATTTGTGAAATGGAAGGTTAATGTACAGAAAATAAAATACAATCCTTACTGCTGTACCAAGTGGATATTAATAGTCGTAAACATTTAAAGGGTTTTTTTTTAATTTTTCCAAATATTTTAAAAGTTAAATTTTTGAAAAATTAAATGATCAAATATGTTATCTCCATGCCAGATCCTCATCTTCTTCCAACTTTGGATGGCATTTAAGATCATTGAGTACTTACTCCATTTTTGGCTTTCCTGACTCTGCACTTTTCTAGTTTTGATTTTTTTCCTTACCCTCTTGAGTATTCCTGTCAACCTAGTGCCTGTTACTGGGCTGTTTTCCTTCCACATTTTAATTAACTGTGTGTATCTGCTAGGAATCTTTTATTTGTCTGTTCTCCTGCCCTCAGTGAATAATACACCATTCTCATGGGCTCAGCTGTTGCCTTTTGAAAGAAGGGCCTTGAGCCTTGCTTTCTACTTGGAAGCTTGTTATTATCTTGACAAGGGTAGGGAAACAGAATTTTCCTGGTTCTGCTCCTAACAAATAGTTTGATTTGGGGCAGTTTATATTAATTCTGAGCATTTTTTTCTTTATTTGTAAAATGAAGGTAGTAACTTACGCTCTTCTACCTTCCTGGATTTTGTGGCTCAAAATTAGTAACAGTTATGCACTGTCTAACATTGTTTAGGTCAGTGATGGGCTATAGATACAATGGTGGTCCTGTGAGATTACAACAGACTATAAATATATATATAATATCTATATTATATATATGTTTGCACAATGATGAAATCACCTGAATACTTCATTTCTCAGAACATATCCTCTTTGTTAAGCAATGCATAATTGTTTACGGCTTTATAGTAATAAAGTCTTAAATAGATAGAAAGCATTGTTAGATCACTGCCTGTCTGTTCCCACCCTGGATCTTGGCTTTGGCTTGATTTTATGCTAGAATAGCCTAAGGGTAGTTCTAAGGATAAGTTTAAACCTAACGTGTCCGAAACATCCTTTCCCCATTCCTGAACCTTCTGTATTTCCCAGGTTTCCTGTTTTACTCATGTCTTTATTTCCATAGTTTCTTAGGCTAGATACATTCTTTTTATTTTTTTAATCAATTTCTTCTTTTCAACCACAGTCTCTCTTTACCCTTTCATTTCTTTCCAAATATCTCTGCTTGCCTGTTCTTCCATATGCCCAAATATGGATGACAGAATAATCTTACGCAGTCCTTTCCCTTTTTATTAACTGATGTCTGTAAAGTCAAATTTAAACACCCCTGCCTGGCTTCAAGACATTCTTTTAGTGGATCTACACCATCCCTAGCCAAGATTATATCTCATTGTTGGTCATCATTAGTGTTTTATGTCTTTAGAGTTCTCTCATTCATTCCTGTTCACATTCTCATCAGTGGTTTTTCTCACACCCCCACGCCTATCAGATTCATTTGTATCTACTAAATCATCATTGTGTGCATTGCCTGCCTTTGAATTTTCTGTTACAATTTGACTCTATGAAGTCTTTCCTCATCCATTGCTATCTCCTTTCTTTTTTTGTTCTTTTTTTTTTTCTTTGGAAAGGTTTTTGCTATAGGGCGCGTGTGCTCGCCAGACAGACAGAGAGACAGAGAGATAGAAAACGAGAAATCACCCCCCAGAGGGGATGGCCACGCCGCAATCCCTTCTCCTCCATTCTCCTCTCGGGATCTTGGGCACACACGCACACACACGTCACCAGGTCCGGGACGCGAACCACAGTCGACTACAAGGGAGTCCAGCGACATAGCCATTACACTAACTGCTGGTCCCATCTATCTCCTTTATTTCTGATTATATAATGAGCACAGGACAATCAAGTACTGAACAATGAAGCAGTATCTAAAAGTTTATTAGTCTTATAGTATCCAACTAGAGTTGAAGATTTGTGAAGATAGGGACAGTCTAACAAACTTAGTATAGCAGTTACTAAATACCGAATACAAACACTTTGTTGCAGCCACTGGGCTCTGCCATGGAAGCACAAAAGCAGTCACTGGCAATACATAAATCAATGGGTGTAACTGTGTTCCAGTAAAACTGTATTTACAGCAACAAGTATTGGATTGAATATAGTTGGCCAACCCTTGATGTAGTAAATGCATTTTAAGTATGTATTTTTAAAAAACGAGAGCAGTGAATGCTGTAATGGTTACATCACTGGACTCCCACATAGTGACTGCGGGTTTGAGTCCTGGAACTGGTGGCTTAAAACTTGTGCCAGCTCGTGTGCATGCACACCCAAGATCCCAAGAAGAGAAGGGATTACGGCGTGGACATCCCCCTGGGGAGTTATTTCTCACTTTCTGTCTCTCTGTCTCTCTCTGTCTCTTTGGCGAGTGCTTACACCCTATAGCAAAAATCTCTCTCTTTATAAAAAGAAAAAAATGTTCCCATCATTATATGATTTTACCAATATAAAACTCTGGATAAAATCAGCAAAAACTGTAAAGTTTTGAAGGGACAGCAGGTGATGTGGTGGCTGAGGTGCTGGATTCCCATGTGGCTGCCCATGGTTCGAATCCCAGACCTAGTGACTTGCTTTCTCACTTTCTCTCTCTCTCTGTCTCTCTTTCTTTCTCTGGTGAACACATGTGCCCTATAGCAAATATTAAAAATAATAATAGTAAATAAATACGGTTTTAAAAATTGTAAAACTTAAGTAAGCTATTTAAAGATGGTACTGGGGGTTAGCTGATGTTGTGGTGGTTAAGGTGCTGGACTCCCACGTGGTTGACTGCTGTTCGAGTCCTGAACCTGGTGGTTTGCTTCTTCTCACTCTCGCTTGCTCTCTCTGGTCAAATTGAATAATAATAATAATAAATAAAATTAAATGATTTTTTTTTTAGAGGTTTTCGCTATAGGGCACGTGCGCTCACCAGACAGACAGAGACAGAGAGACAGAAAGCGAGAAATCACCTCCAGGGGGGATGGCATGCTGCAATCCCTTCTCCTCCATTCTCCTCTCGGGATCTTGGGCACGCACGCACACGCGCCCGGCGTGAGTTTTAAGCCACCGGGTCCGGGACACGAACCGCGGTCGACTACGTGGGGGTCCAGGGACATAGCCATTACGCTAACTGCTGGTCCCGCAATGATTAATAATTTTTTAATTTAATTTTATTTATTTACTTATTTTAATTTTACCAGAGTGGGACAGAGCAAGAGAGAGAGAAAAGGAAAATGAGAAAGCAGCCGCCAGGTCCAGCACTCAAACTGCGGTTGGCCATGTGTGAGTCTAGTACCCTTAACCACCAACCCACCTGCTGGCCCCAAATGGTTAATTCTTAACAAAATAAAATAAAGACAGAACTCTAAGGAGTTGATGAAATAATGATGTAATTGACTGTAGTGAAAACCAGTAAATTCATCCAAATGCTACAAATGGGAAAATGTCATTCTTTTTGTACAGTACGTGTGTGGTCATATTATTTTAGAAGATAATTTGTAATGTGAAAGAAAAGAAGGACTTCGGAGACAAAAAGAATCATTAAGAAAGCTGTCTGGGGGCCAGCAGGTGGCGTGGTGCTTGAGGCACTGGACTCCTACATGGTTTGAGTCCTGGACCGGCAATTTGCTTTCTCATTTTCCCTCTCGCTCTCCCAGTCTCTCTTTGGTGGGCACACGCACCCTATGGCAAAATAATACTCATAATAAAGAAATAATTTTTAAAACACCACATCCGGTTAAAGATAAGGCTTCACCCCTTCACATCAGCATTAAAAAAGAAAGGATAGAATATGAAACATTTAAAAATTCATAAGACTTGGTAACCAATGAAATATGAAGAAAAACTGTAACAAATTTTGGTTATTTCATATTTATTTGGTCACCAAACCTTTTTTTTTTTCTTTCCTTTTTATCTTTTTCTTAGGAATGAATTCCTCCTTACTTTGAAGACTGATATTTCTATAGACTCTTCTAATTCAACAAGTACATGAATGAATAATTAATCTTTTCTAGCCAGATTATAACCTTTTCCTGTATTCACTATCTTATTTAGTGACAGAATAATCAACAAAATCATTTTTCCCCAAACTTGGAGTTCTGCCTTCTTTTATATAGTTTGATCGAACTTACAATTTTGTACTATTTTTTAAAGAAAATGTTCAGGAGCCAGCAGGTGGCATGGTGATTAAAGGCTCTGGATTCCCACATGGCTGACTGCAGTTCCAGTCCCGGGCCTGGCGGCTTGCTTTCTTGCTTTCCCTTTCTCTCTGTCTCTGATCAAATTAAAAAATAATAACAATGAATTGGGACCAGCAGTTGGCATAATGGCTACGAGGCTGGACTCCCATGTAGTCAACAGCAGTTCAATTCCCAGACCCGGTGGCTTAAACTCATGCCAGGCACATGTGCATGTGTGCCCAAGATCCCAAGAGGAGAATGGACGAGAGGGGATTGAGGCGTGGCCATCTCCCCTGAGGGGTGATTTCTCATGTTATGTCTCTCTCTGTCTTTCTGGCGAGTGCACATGCCCTATAGCAAAAACCTCTCCCCCCCCAAAAAAAAGAATAATAATCATAACGACAAGTGAAATTAAATAAATGAATACTTCTCTTTTTTTTTTTTTTTTAAAGAAAATGTTTATATATAAAAGGCTCTTGATTAGGACCTCAATTTTCTATAAATTGAGAGGAAAGCAGATAGAAAATTTTGGTTGCAGTCATAGTTGAATCACTCATCTTGCTAGTCACCTACAGATATGGCTAATTCAAGGAAAGTATTCCTAGTGTTAGTATGAGGAATAAGATAGCTGCACCATGTGCTGCTATGACCTAAGCTAATTTTAGCAACCCAAGTAATTAAGTATGGAATCTGACCTACTCTAAGTATTCCGATGTTTCATTTACTGTATATAAAAATTTTAGTTTCAGTGATTTGAATTAGAGGTCTTACAGCATGGTTGTATATCCCTGGGAGTATGCAGTGATCTTTCTATTGGGATATAGAAAGAAAATATAGCACTCCTTTTTCCTTCCTAATTTAGTTTTATAAATGTGATTCAGTTTTTCAAATATATGAATTAGCATTGAAGCTCTAAATTTTTATGTCAGAGGAATTATGAACAAAGATACACTTTGAAGAAACAATGGAGATTGGAGACCTAGAAGAGATTGGCAGTCACACCCTCACTCGTTGGTTTTCATTATGTTACCATGAACTGCAATTTTACCTAAGCCAGGAGAAGTAGATTCACAGATTATATTGTCTTAAATTAAGTCTTCATAATAACTTGATATGAGAGGTAGTGTAACCATGAACGTTTATTTTATATCACATCAGTCATCAGATTTAAAGATGAATTAGAGATTTGGGGCCAGCAAGTGGCATAGTGGTTAAGGCACTGAATCCCTCACGGCCAAGTCTATGGTTCAAGTCCTAGACCTGGCAGCTTGAAAAACACACTGGGCACATGTGTGCATGCACCCAAAGTCCTGAGAGGAGAATGGGGGAGAAGGAATGGCCATCCCCCCTGGGGAGTGATTTCTCACATTCCATCTATCTCCAGCAAGTCAATATACCATATGTCAAAAATCTAAAAAAAATAATTTGAGATTGATTCTATGAAATTTGAGATATGAGACAGACCACATGCTCTTCTGCAAAATAATTAGAAAATATTTTCAGAAAAATGTAAGAAGGGATTGCACCATGGCCGTCCCCGTGGGGGGTGATGTCTGGCTTTCTGTCTCTCCAGTGAGCATACATACCCTATAGCAAAAAAAAAAAAAAAAAAAAAAAAAAAAAAAAAAAAAAACATGTCCCCATTGGGGACCAGCAGATGGCATAATGATTGTCACTGGAGTCCCATGTAGCCAACTGTGGTCAAGTACCAGGCACGATGACCTGAAACTCATACCAGGTGTTTGTGCGTGTGTGCCCAAAATCCTGAGAAGAGAATCAAGAAGGGATTGTGGCATGGCCATCTCCCCTAGGAAGGTAATTTCTCACTTTCTGTCTCTTTATCTCTTCTCTCTGGTGAGTACATGTGCCTTATAGCAAAAAAATCTCTCTATATATAAAAAAGGATGTCCCCATCATTATATGATTTTGCCTGTACAAATGACTGGGCCAACACTATAGCTCCGCAGTTGAGGGAGCAAGATCCCACATTGACTGACTATGGGTCAAGTCCTGGCTTCAGTGCCTTGTAAAGCACACTGGGAACATATGTGTGCATGCCCCAAATCCCGATGGGATAGAGAAATGGGTGAGCAGCACTGTGTGCCATAACTGCCCCCGCTGGGGGACTCTCTTCCTCTGGAAAGTGCATGCCTATTCTGGCAATTAAAAAAAAAGAAAAGGAATGAATGAATGAATATCCACCCAGTTAAAAAAGGTTGATAACAAATTTCTAATCTATTTAAAATCTTCTAAATAAAGGGTTTCAGTTTTCACATTATCTGCTTAATGTGTAAATATAAACATCTTCTGGTTAGCTTGTAGAAACAGTTGTTGCATGTCAAGGAAAATATAAATTTGCTAGCCATATTTCAGCAAATACCTTTATATAAATGGTTGAGTAAACACAGCCATGATAGTTTTGGATATTATTGTATCATATTTTTATGTATCTGAGACCATTAAACCATCTATTAGGGGGACCAGCAGTTGGTGTAATGGCTATGTCGCTGGACTCCCACGACCGTGGTTTGAGTCCTGGACCCAGTGGCTTAAACTCACGCCGGGCTTGTGTGCATGCGTGCCCAAGATCCCAAGAGGAGAATGGAGGAGAAGGGATTGCGTCGTGGTCATCCCCCTGGGGGGTGATTTCTCGCTTTCTATCTCTCTGTCTTTCTGGCGAGTGCACACGCCCTATAGCAAAAACCTCTCAACAACAACAAAAAAATCTATTAAACAGAACTTGTTATCTTTCAATCCCTTTATTATAAAACATTAAAACCTTTACAATAATGAAGTTTGTTTAGTGACATTGCTTTTACTGACAGATATCATTCCTATTAATTTTTAGTGAGTGCTGGGACCAGCAGTTAGCGTAATGGCTATGTCGCTGGACTCCCACGTAGTCGACCACAGTTCGCGTCCCAGACCTGGTAGCTTAAAACTCACGCTGGGCGCGTGTGCGTGCGTGCCCAAGATCCCAAGAGGAGAATGGAGGAGAAGGGATTGTGGCGTGACCATCCCCCCGGGGGGGGGGGGTGATTTCTCGCTTTCTGTCTCTATGTCTCTGTCTGTCTGGCGAGCGCACACGTCCTATAGCGAAAATCTCTCCAGAAAGAAAAATAAAATTTTTTTTAGTGAATGCTAAACTTTTTTCTATCCAAAAGTAAACAAAATAAGTTATTTAAAATATTTTTCATGTATTTTGTTTACAGTCTACTCTTTAAAGTTTTTTTTTTTTTTTTTTTTGGAGAGGTTTTCGCTATAGGGCTCGTGCGCTCGCCAGGCAGACAGAGAGAGACATAGAGACAGAAAGAGAGAAATCACCCCACAGGAGGGATGGCCATGCCACAATTCCTTCTCCTCCATTCTCCTCTCGGGATCTTGGGCACGCACGCACACACGCCCGGCGTGAGTTCTAAGCCACCGGGTCCGGGACGCGAACTGCGGTCGACCACGTGGGAGTCCAGCGACACAGCCATTACGCTAACTGCTGGTTCCCTCTTTAAAGTTTATTTTTGTAATTTATAATTTGTGTATCTATTAGAATGTAAGGTATGTATATTATATAAATAAATATTCATATTTGGGGAATTTTTATTTTCTTATGAGAGTAGACCACTGATTCAAGTACTATTTTAGAGATTTTGGATTCATTTTAACCTTTGTACAAGGTCTCTGAACCCTTGTGTAATGATAAAAACAATATTTGCATAAACTTAACAAGTGTCAGGTTGTTTAAATATGCCCAGACAGCTTCTCTCTTAACATTTGTACTTGTTCAAAATAACACTGTTTCTTATGAAGATGTAAATAGTTATAATTTTCATAGGCAATATTTTTTTCATGTTTTAATTCTTTGTGTAGTTATTTTGTTTGTCCTTTCATAATGATATCTCACATTTAAAATTATTTCCCTCAGTTATAAAATTATAAAAATGTTCCAAAAAACCTTTCTGTGCTTTCTGTTTTAAAAAATGGGATTATACTATAAACAATTTTTAATGTGTTTTTTTTCAACTTCCCTACTTACTGCTATGTTTCAGCCATACTTTCTTTCCAGGGATTTCAAAAGATTATAGGTGCATAAAATGTAACAAAACAGAATAAGTATTTACTAAATGTTATTAAATGTATTTTGCTAACATAATTTGCAATAGCTTTACAATATTTTAGCTTTCAGATATATAGTGATTTAATTATTCCCAATCATTAGATATTTAGGTTGTTGTCAGTTTAATTATAATAAATGGGGCTATGTTGAACATCCTTATACACAATCTATGTTTATATCACAGATTAATCCTTTAAAAATACATCTATGTAAAATTTAAGTCAAAAATATAAACCCTTAATATATTAATACCAAATTGTTTTATAGAAAAATCTGTAGATAGTGTTGCTTGGAAAAGAAATTCTTAGTTTCACTGTACAGTGTGAGAAGTAAAAACTGAGTCTCTGGATTTTTGTGTATTTAACTCCATTTGGATGGTTTGTTTCTCCCTTTCTAAAGTCATATACTATAAATAAATTTACATCCATATTTTAGTCCTATCCAGGATATGGTTAACAGTACTTACCACTAGATAATAGCTTCTTTCAGGAAGACTTAACAACTTTCATTCCATTGTCCATATTACTATATGCAGAATGGACCATTTAATTTGTCTTGGAGATCATAGAAGTATTTATTTGAATTGGAGTGAAATGGAAGAATCCAGCATTCTCTTAATGTCTTTTACTAAAATCTTGTTTACAGAGAATGTTTAACCCAATATTTAATATTATGAAGAATTTTCCACCTGTCAAATATCACTGTAAGAGATTTACTTCTACCAAAGAGCAATTTGATACATGACTGGAACCTGTTTGTTTCCAGCTTCAAGATTTTCCTTGAACCAAGTTGACTTTTATGTCTAAATAAATAGCAATAGTTACTGTTATCTCTGATTCAGATTTGGCACAAGGGATTTCATTGTAACTTTCCTCCTTGGTCTATTTGTAGCATATCATTCTGACAATAAAAAACCTGGTTTTCATAACCTTTGTGTTTGAAGGGTATTTTTTTCTTTTTTCTTTTCTTTTTTTTTTTTTTTTTTTACCAGAATAGAGTTCTAGAATGACAGTTTTACTATGTCAGTACTTTTAAAGATAACACTCTACTTTCAGCTTGCATTGTTCCCCACAGGATATCTGCTATCATTCTTATCTTTGTTCTGTGTACTGATTGTCTTTGCCCTACTCTGGCTACTTGTAAGATACTCTCTTTACCACTAATTTTGAGCAACTTAATGTTTATGTTCCATAATGTTATTTTCTTCATGTGCAAGGCTTACTCATATTGGAGGACTCTGGGTTTATGTCTAGAGACCTCCCTGAGTATGCCAGGCACACATGTGGCCATGATCCAGGGCTGGCTAGGCTGAGGGTAGACTGTAGCATCAAGACCCTGTTTTTCTATAGCTCTCTTTTTCTCTCTTGCTCATGAAATTAATAAACTTTAAACACGCAAAAGAAAAGTCTGAATTCTGACTCCCAAGAGGCTGACTTCTCTCATGGAAGACTGGCTTTCTCTGTGTGATGGGATAGCTGTTCCATGATACCCCTAAGTTTTAACACTGTCATGTATTCTGACACTGCACAGAAACTCGCTTTTTCTGTTGCAGTTTAAAAAATACTAACGAAGGTCTTTTTTCAGATGCCTAATTCTGGGCAGTTAATTTAGGGGTGGGTGTGAAGGGCTGGGAAGGGTTGATGGCTCATGAAGATAAGGTGATGAAAGAATATGCACATCCCATCATAGTCATGTCTAGGGGCAGGAGAAGGGACTATTCCAGAGCAGACAGTTCTGTGATGTTTACTTTTTAAAATATAAAATTTTGCTAAATTGGCATGTAAAATACTTTCAAAAGAGCATTAGGTATGTGAGTTATTTTAAACATAATTTAAGTCATAGTTTTTGTAAATCTTGGAATAAAGCATTGATGTTTTTTAATGTGATAGTTTAAATTCTATAATGAGTTTATTAAAATGTGCTTTTTATTTAGGGTTTGAACTACAGTTCAGATTAGGCCCGACTTTACAGGGAAAAGCAGTTACTGTGTATACAAATTACCCATTTCCTGGAGAAACATTTCATCGAGAAAAATTTCATTCCCTGGACTGGGAAAATCCAACAGAAAGAGAAGATGATTCTGATAAATACTGTAAACTTAATCTGCAGCAATCTGGATCATTTCAGTATTACTTCCTTCAGGGGTAAGTCAGGTGTTCTGTGTGTGGCAAAAAATATTAATTTATCCTCTAATCTGAAGTTACTTTTCAGAAGTTACTAAATTAACTTTTGTAGTACAATTTTTACAGTGCTTTCTCGAGCTGCAAATGGAATGTGGTTCTTTAGTTTCTAGGAGGTAATTGTGCAGCCCATTGCAGAT
Organism: Tupaia tana; assembly: GCA_026018925.1. Taxonomy (NCBI): domain Eukaryota; kingdom Metazoa; phylum Chordata; class Mammalia; order Scandentia; family Tupaiidae; genus Tupaia; species Tupaia tana. The sequence goes on from JAKSZU010000004.1 coordinate 68,766,455, forward strand.
TTAAAGTATTATATGACTACTTTTAAGTTATAGCTTAAACACTAATTTTCTTCATGCAGCCTGATTGTATGAGAATACTTTAAAAAGTCCAAGGAAAAATGAAATTAAAGTACAAGTTTATTTTGGCATAAAAAATATGAAATTCATGTAAAAATATGAAATACAATATGAATTTATTTCTTCATGATAAACATTTTGTATGAACTTTCTAAAGACTCTTTGGATTCTATTTGAGTGTCCTTGTAACTGAAAATCTTAGTATACTTATTTTTATTAAGTCTTTTACTGGATGTTATACATATATAGTATTATGTAATTTTGTAGCGATTGGGAAAAGGTAGAAAGTGTCTTTTCTATTAAGTTTTGTTACAAGTTTTAAAGTTAATTTATATGCTTAGAAGTAAATATTTTTAAAGAATTATTTATTCAGGGGACCAGCAGGGGGTGTGGTGGTTAAGGTGCAGGACACTCCCACATGGCTGACCACTGTTCAAGTCCTGGACCTGGCAGCTTGTTTTCTCACTTTCTCTCTCTCTCTTTCTCTCTCTCTCTCTCCCCCTCCCTCCCTCCCTCCCTCCCTCTGGTCAAATTAAAATAAATGAATAAGTAAATAAAATTAAATAATTCTCTAAAAAAAAAGAATCATTTATTCCATTTGTTATTATTTTTTTAAGAATTATTTATTTATTTATTTATTTAATTCCATTTGTTATTATTATTTTTTCAATTTCACCAGAGAGAAAGAGAAAGGAAAAGTGAGAAAGGAAACCACCAGGTCCGAGATTCAAACTGTGGTCAGCCCTGTGGGAATCCAGCACTTTTAACCACTATGGCACTTGTTGGCCCCATATCATTATTTATTTTTTATTTTTTAATTTGACCAGAGGGAGAGAGAAAGAGAAAGCGAGAAAGGCCACCTGGTCCAGGACTCTGACCGCAATCAGCCATGTGGGAATCCAGCGCCTCTACCACCACGCCTCCTGCCAGCTCCAGAGGTAAATATATTTTTAAGTGAGATAATTAACCTTCCAATTAGAGTCAGACTCTTAAATGATGATTTCTTTTCTGTCATTAATTGAAATGTTTTGGTTTTGTTTTTCCTCTTAGAAATGAGAAAAGTGGTGGAGGATACATAGTTGTTGATCCTGTTTTACATGTCGGTGCTGATAATCACGTGTTACCCTTGGACTGTGTTACTCTCCAGACATTTTTGGCTAAATGTTTGGGACCCTTTAATGAATGGGAAAGCAGACTTAGGGTTGCAAAAGAATCAGGTAATAATCAGTTTTCTTTTAAATATCTAATTATCTCTCTGAAAAAGATTTCACGGGCTTTCCTTCTACTTTTAGTTTTGTTTCTTAACATTTAGTGATATAAATAGATAGAGCCATACTAAGTGTTTTTTTTATTTTTTGAGCCATAATATGTTTTTAATACCAGACTGCTTTTAACCTACCAAATGGCAAATTATGTGGTCCAAATTAATAAGGGAAGGACTGTATGATAAAATGAGAGTATTATCATTTGTAAGACTTTACTGTTTAACATATAAAAATTAGTAGTAAAGTATTAAAATGTGTAAGAAGGGACCAACAGATGGGATAATGGTTATGTCGCCGAACTCCCATGTAGTCAACCGCTGTCCAAGTCCCAGACCCGGTGGCTTAAACTCACGTCGGATGCGTGTATGTGCGTGCCCAAGATCCCGAGAGGAGAATGGAGGAGAAGGGATTGCAACATGGCCATCGCCCCCGAGGGTGATTTCTCGCTTTCTATCTCTGTCTCTCTCTGTCTTTCTGATGAGCACACATGCCCTATAGCAAAAACCTCTCAAAAAAATGTGTAAGAAAATATATCATTATAATTTTAATTCAGAGCATTGATGAACTGTTTACCAGGTAGAAGGCATGTGCTGTGCCAAGAGTAAAATGGAACTTAAGTTGTATTTTTACACTAGTCAAAAGATAATACTAATTTTCTACTTTTGAACTGAATATTGTATGAAATGAATATAGTGTGAAGTAGTGAGAAGTTCACTGACGTAACTGACACAGAATACAAGTACTGCGGGACATTAAAGGGGAGAAAGATATGTTGACATACTTGCATAGGATATATTTTCTACATGTAGATATTTTCCCTCGGCCAATAAAAGTTGAACTCCTTGAAATAACTGGGCTCTGTGTATGTTTTTCCCAAGTACAGTTGTGTATCAGGCATGCATACATTCCGAGGAATGTATCATCAGGCAATCTTGTCATCGTGTTATTATAATAGTGTTCTTACACAAACCTAGATGGTATAGCCTGCTATCCACATAGGCTGTGAGGTGTATATAGTAGATTTTATATGCTAAAGAGCCACAGTAATCAAAACACAAGATCAAATCAAGCACTAGAGAAAATGATGCAATCAAGATATTTGGTCAACATCAGATGTATGAAGCTGCTGAGGCATAACAGAGCATACCGTATTTTCAGATCTTATTCATTTCATGTGAATTTCTTTTCAAGACTGAGTAAATGCTCACAAATTATTTACTTTATTTTATTGTTAGGTTTTTGCCATAGGGCGCATGCACTCCCCAGAGAGAGACAGAGGAAAAGTGAGAAATAATCCCCCAGGGGGAATGGCATACCACTATCCCTTCTCCTCCCTTCTCCTCCATTCCCCTCCATTCTCTTGGAATTTTGGGCATGCATGCACACATTCCCAGCATGATTTTCCTTTCCTTTTTTCTAAGAGAGATTTTTTTTTCCTTTTCTTTTCTCTTTTTGGTATAGGGCATGTGTGCTCATCGGAGAGACAGAGAGACTTTGGACACACACACACACACACACACACACACACACACCCAATGTGAGTTTTAAGCCACCAGGTCCAGGGCTTGAACTGCAATTGAGTACATAGGAGTTCAATGACATAACCATTATGCCATCTACTGGTCCTGCTCCATTATAATCTCTTGGGATCAGCAGATGTCGTAATGACTATGTCACGGGACTCTCATGTGGTTGACTGCAGTTCAAGTCCCAGACCCAGTGGCTTAAACTCACGCCAGGCCCATGTGCATGCATGCCCAAGATCTCGAGAGGAGAATGGAGAAGGGATTGCAGCGTGGTCATCCCCCCAGAGGGTGATTTCTCACTTTCTGTCTCTCTGTCTCTCTCTGTCTTTCTGATGAGCACACATGTCCTCTAGAGATTTTTGCTACAGAGTGTGTGCGCTCGCTGGAGTGACAGAGAGAGACACAAAGTGAAAAATCACGCCACCCCCGGGGAGGGGCTATTTATGCTGCAATCTCTTCTCTTCCATTTTCCTCTCAGGATCTTGGGCACACATACACACAAACTCGGTGTGAGTTTTAAGCCTCTGAGTCCAGGACTCAAGCCAGTTGACTACGTGGGAGTCCAACAACATAACCATTACACCATCTGCTGGTCTCTCCATTATAATCTTAAGAGACCATCATCGTATATGCAGACTGCCCTTCATCAGATGCCATTATGTGGTGCATGACTGACTGTACGTTAGCACATTATCCCAGTCCTGTATAAGTAGATAGTGATATCCTGGGAGATCTAAGTAACTCAAAGTCTGTGGTATTATAACTAGGATTTAAATCCAGTGTTTGACGTTTTTTCAGGAGCTTATTTATAATTACTTAAGAAAGTTTACATTTATATTTTGCTTAGTTTTAGGTTAGATTTATTGGGTTTTGTTTTTTGTTTGTTTGTGTTTTACAGAGGTCTTTGTTTTCATGCTTTACAGGTTACAACATGATTCATTTTACCCCATTGCAGACTCTTGGACTATCTAGGTCATGCTATTCCCTTGCTGACCAGTTAGAATTAAATCCTGACTTTTCAAGACCTAATAAAAAATATACCTGGAATGATGTTGGGCACCTAGTGGAAAAGATGAAAAAGGAATGGAATGTTCTTTGTATTACTGATGTTGTCTACAATCATACTGGTATGCACTTCACTCACTAAATTAATTAATTTTGGTGAAAATATTCTGATTATTTCTTTTTCTTCATGTTTTATATAACATAAATTTTAAAAGTACAAAATAATGATTAAGTAGCCTTCAATTATATGGCATCATTTTTTTATCTTATAAAGAAAAGAGTGTGAGTTGAAGATATAGTCTACATTGCATATGATGCTTATTAAAACAGAAGGGTCATCATAGAAGGGACATAATGATACATATTTCAAAGTAGAATATTCATACTCTTCAGACTAATAAGTGGATCTTACATAACAGGAGCTCTGGTACCATAGCACTTATGAAAACACTGAATGACTTCTTTTTTTTTTATAATTAATTATATTTTTTAATTAAAGATATTTTTATCCACATTATCATCAACTTTTTAAATAATTATTTTATTTAACTTTATTTATTTATTATTTAAATTTGACCAGAGAGAGAGAGTGAAAGAGAGGAGAGAGAGAGACAGAGGGGAAGCAAGAAAGTGGGCCGCCAGGTCCAGGACTTGAACTGGGGTCAGCCATATGGGAGTCCAGCACCCCAGGCCACCATACCACCTGCCAGTCCCAAAACTGAATGACTTCTAATATTTAAAGAGAAATAATTAGCAAACTCTCAGAAGTAAATTCTGAATATTATACCTCGTACATGTTAAAAGAGCTTTTTAAACGTTAGCCTTTTTTGGTTCCAAGTTCCCTTAGCAATATACAATCCTGTGACCCACATCAGATTTTCCCAATGGTGATCCTTTAAGAGATGGTTGCTCACGCTGCCTGTCTGTGCAGTTGGGCCAGGCCTACAGAAACCTCCAGCCATGAACAGCTTCCCGTTTAACCCCATGTGCCTTATAAATGTTATCGTCTACATGTGCCACACTGTTAAAAAAGTCTAGAAACCACTGATTTACATATGTAAACAATAGGAATGTTGGTGATACAGACATTTAAAAGAAACTTCTGGTTTAAAAGTTTTTCAAGTTACCATAGAAACTATGAAGATGCTATGAAGAAAGCTCATGGCTCTCGTTCATCAATATAATCAGTCATCAATATAGTTATCAATAGATAATAATTTTCAATAATAATGACAAAGTTGAGTAAAGAATTAGGTATATTTTGGGGCCAGCAGGTGGCATAGCAGTCAGGACACTGGACTTCCATGTGGCCAACTGCAGTTTGAGTCCCAGACCTGGCAGCTTGAAACTCATGCCAGGAGCATGTATATGCATGCCCAAAATCCCAAGAGGAAAATGGAGGAGAAAGGATTGCAGTATGGCCATCTCCCTTTGAGGGTAGTTTTGGACTTTCTGTCTCTCTGTCTCTCTCTCTCTGTCTCTGGCAAGCATATGCACCCTATAGCAAAAATCTCTCTTAAAAAGAAAAAAGAAATAGGTACATTCTAAAATTTGGTGTGTCTGCATGCACCTAGAAACCAACACTTCAAACTTACCAAACCACGTAATGGCATAGCATTAGTTATAAATTGTATGAATTAAGGTATAGGTTAGGTAGCTATAATGAAGAGAAAGAACAGTATAGTGACTTTAAACTGAAATTGTATTTATTTCTTATAAAAGATTAGGTAGGCATTCCAGGATTAAAATGATTGCTTGATCATGGTAGGGAACTGGATTCTTTCTCTCACGTTGCTTCGCTTTCTCCAACACTTTGCTTTTAACAATCAAATATCGTTGCTCTATCTTTGGCTATCACACTCTCCATCCAGTAGCAATAGCAAGAGAAAGTCATGCCTTTTAAGGCGCGCGTGCGTGTGTGTGTGTGTGTATGTATTGTCAGGAGAGTCATGCATTTTTGCATAGAAAAATCCAACACATACACTACTGCTCACATTGTATCAGATAGGATTTTGTCTCTTGTCACACCTAGTAGAAGAAATTGGCCTTGTACTGCTTAGTCATAAACTATGTATACAACTGACCTTGATAGTTTTAGTACTAAAGGAAGAAAGGAATAAAAATTGAGGCACAGTAGCAGTCTCTGCCTAGATTATGTATTTCTGAGGCATTCCATATAAAAGAGGTGAATTTTGTCATAGCCTTACTTGGAAAGTGTTACAAATCATATTGTCATTTTTATGAAACAGATTTTCATTTAAAAAAAAAAAAAAAAGAAGTTATCTGGGGGAGTGAGCTTCCGAAATGGCAGGGCAAGGGCTTCACTCACTCTCTACCCAATGAAACAACCATAACTCATAAAATTATTCAAAAACAATCATTTAAAGTCTCTGAAAATTATCCTGAGAATATTTGGCATTTAGAGAAACATGAAAATCTACTAAAGAAAATCTGCCAAAGCTTGGTAAAACCAAGAAGAGTGCAGGCATTTGAACCAAGACCTGCTCCATTATCCTGCCACACAGATCTGTTGTGGGAGCTCCAGCCCAGGTGTTGTACTCGTAGTGGGTATGGTCAAGATGGAGACTGCTTCTCCCCACAGCTCCTAGTCTGGAGTTTACACAGTAGTTACAACTGGAGAAAGCAGGCTGCCAGTGTTCCTTTCTCCTCCTCCCCGTGTTACAGAAGCTGCATTACAGGCATGCAGGCAGAGAAAAAACCTGGTTCCATTTCTCCAACCAGCACCTACTCGTAAGGTGGAAGTCCAGCTTCCGGTGTGGCAGGCCAATAATGTTGGATTCCAATCGCCCTCAATGCCACAGACTCTTGCTCTTCTGAATAAATGTGTCTTCGTTTGCTGAATGCCCTTAGGACAATTTTCAGGGAGTTTACATGACTTTTTTATTGTTTTCATTGGTTACATAATTTTTCTTAGTTCTTTACTGTGCCACTCCAGAAGTCCGTGTTTAATTTTTAATTTTGATGTATGTTAAGGCATAGTTTGGAATTGACTCCTTTTTCATGTAGAATGAGAAAAAAATACTTTCACTTTCTAATGTTTAGAATTATTTCATTTTATACTTGATTTCGTTTCAAATATTCAGAAACAAAGTTTTAAGATTTTACCATTGGGCAAGTTGGTGGTGTGGTGGTGAAGGCAGCTGTACCTCCCATAATTAACAGCTCAGTTCATGTCCCAAACCCAGAAGCCTGAAAAACACGCTGGGTGGATATGCAAGTGTATCCAAAAATCTCAAAAGGAGAGAGAAATGGAGAAGGGATTGTGGTATGCCCATGCCCCATTGGGTGATGCTCTTTCCCTTTCACCTTTTCTCTCTCTGGCAAGCACACATACTCTCTGACAATGTTCTTAAATCATCTTTAATGTTGTAAATACTTACTTGAAATACATTGCCGAATTCCTGATTTAATTCAGAACATACTGATACAGATGGACAGACAGTACACACTGTACCTTTATTCTGTGAATATACATCTGACCCTGAACAACACTGTTTTGAACTACTCACGTCCACTTATGCATGTATTGGTTCAATAAATTTATTGGAAAATACAGTACAGTTTTATAAATGTATTTTTGTAATTTTCTTTTTTTTTTTAAGAGTTTTATTTTTTGCTGTAGGATGCATATGCTTGCTGGAGAGACAGAAAGAGACAGAGACAAAAAATGAGAAATCACCCCCCACCCCCAGGGGATTAGCCACGCTGCATTATAGTCTCCATTTTCCTCTCAGGATTTTGGACACTCATGCACACACATGCCCGGCATAAGTTTGGGTTTTTTTTTTTTTTTTTTTTTTGGGGGGGGGTTGGAGAGGGCACGTGTGTTCACCAGAAAGAGAAAAACAGAAAGTGAGAAATCACCCCCCAGGGGAGATGGAGATGGCCACACCACTATCCCTTCTCCCCCATTCTCCTTTCAGTCTTTGGCACACACGCACACGCACCTCGTGTGAGTTTAAGCCACCAGGTCTAGGACTCAAACCACAGTCAGCTACATGGGAGTCCAGTGGCATAACTATTATACCATCTGCTGGTCCCATTTTTGAGTTTTTTGATAGCATTTTCTGTACATATACAAAATATGTTTTAATTGGCTGTTTGTGTTATCAGTAAGGCTTCAGTCAACAGTAGGCTATTGGTAGATAAATTCTGGGGGAGCCAGAAATTATTCTGGCTTTTTTTACTGCATAGGAAGTCTGTACGTCTAACCTGGGCATTGTTCAAGTGTCAGTTGTATTTCTTCTAGCAATTTCCCAGCCTTGCTTCAATCAGTCTTATCAAACAACATATCTTCCTAACCTCTTAAGATTAGTGTATAAAGGGGTTACTTATGAGAGGACTGATTTTTTTCCCATCAGAATTTTCATAGCAGAAATAAAGTTGAAAAAAAATTTTAAAGTATGATAAAGTAGATGATAGGATACCACAACCAAAAGGAAGTTTTTTTTTCCCATGAGACAATATCATAAAATATTCATATCTAATATAGAAGGAGGTAGGTGATAGCTGTTGATAGTTTACTTTAAACTTAACATAGGTGCTAATTTCAATGTAATTAAAAGATCCTTTGTGTTTCCTTTTTCCTCAAGCCGCTAATAGTAAGTGGATCCAGGAGCATCCAGAGTGTGCATATAATCTTGTGAATTCTCCACACTTGAAACCTGCCTGGGTCTTAGACAGAGCACTTTGGCATTTCTCCTGTGATGTTGCAGAAGGGAAATACAAAGAAAAAGGAGTGCCTGCTTTGATTGAAAATGACCAACAAATGAATGTCAGTATGTATAGAGGAGTACCACACTGAAACAATAACATTTCTAAAGTACAGATTAAATATGTATTTGAAAATTATTTTGAATCTTTATATTAATATGCTAAATAGTGCTTGGTGAAATTATTTTAATTTTTTTTTTTACTACCAAAATTTTTCAGTGCATCCGAAAAATAATTTGGGAGGATGTTTATCCAAAGATTCACCTCTGGGAATTTTTCCAAGTAGACATTTACAAAGCAGTTGAACAGTTTAGAGGACTTCTTACACAAGGTAAAGAATATGCACTAAAATGACATCATCAGTTTTACAAAATTGAATATTACTTTTGAAGACATAACTCTTCTCTTGTTTAACCTTATAATTAAATCTGTTTTTATATTTGTGGGGGTTTTTAATATCGTGAACTGATTCTGAAAGCTGAGAGTTAGAGACATCTGAAGGGCATGCCAGCCATCATAATATATAATTCTTGGGGACTTCACCATACTATTGGTTTCTTAGCAGAATGCTCATTATACAGTAAAATTTAGAATATACTTGTTAAACATGTGATGGAGAGGTAGGTAGAGCAGGTTACTTCAGTTGAGAAGAGCTTGAATACAGGCTTTGAAACAGAGAGTATGATAGTTCTATTATCTATGGTAAGATCTTACCAGACACAGCGGAACTTCCAGCTGACAGTGTGCCCATCATTCAGAACACCTAAATCACTAGTCAGAGAATGAAACCAGGTATTAGCCAGTAACAGAAGGAAACCAGTCTTCAGTTGAGGACATGACTAAAGCAATCATGTGTGCTTCTTTCAGAGAATACAAAGAAGATCAGGCAATCCTATACCAAAGTCTGATTTATTACAAATGAGTTTCAGAAAAAGAGTGAAAATTCCCTCAAAACCCACTTATTTCCTTTTTAGTTTATGATTATTATGATTATGATTATTATTATGTAAGGAATATGGTTGTTGGTGAAAAGAAAAAGGATTAAAACAATCCTGTGTGCTTATTTCAGACTACAAAGAAGGTCAGGCTGTTGGTAAGACTTAAGAACAGGGAAGTGTTTATGGAAAAAGAATTCCTGAAATCAGAATATTTGGTAGCACTTGGGAAGAAAACACTTATTTCTAAAGACCTTAATGCCATTAAAAAAAATAATAAAAAATAAATGAACAGACCAAGGCAGAAAAGTGGGCCTGGTATTGAACTAATAGGATTTCCAATGGTTTTCATTTATAGTATTGTGTTTCTTTCCATTTCTTCCCCCTCCCATTGAGGAGCTAGAGGGTAACTGCAGGAGAGTAAGAAGAGGATATAGGAAGGTTGTTTCTGAGATATGTATTTATTTGTTTTGTTTTTTTCTGAAAAAATGTATAGATTAAAAAATTTTAAATCAGTAGCAGTTTTAATCTCCTTGTGGATATTTGCATTTAAGATACATTTCTGTCTTTCAGGAAGGAGAGTAACTAAGTCTGATCCAAAGGAACATCTTAAGATTATTCAGGACCCTGAGTATAAACGGCTTGGCTGTACTGTCGATATGAACATTGCACTAGCAACTTTCATACCACATGAGTATGTTATATATTTTTTCTGTGAAATAAATAAATATGGACAGGCCTGATAACCTAGTGGTTAAGGAACCAGATCCCTCATGACTTACCATGATAGAAATTCCAGCCCTGTCATATTTGTGGGGATGTATGCATACCCAAAATTCTGACAGGATGGAGAAATGGAGGAGAAGGGACTACAGCATGACCACACCCCATTGAGGAGGTGCTGTCTCTTTCTCCCCTTCTCTGTTCATCTGTGTTGATCAAGTGGTGAGTATATTAAAAGTGGCGATTAAAAACCTAGAATGAAGAGTAATATATAAATTAAATTTTTATGGTTAGTATGATTTCATACCATTTACTAAAGCCCTTGGTAGAAAATGAGATAAAGTAATACATCATAACTCCACTATTGCAATGTAAGACAGTTCCCCACTTTTTTTGTGTGTCAAGCCTTGTTCCTATACATGTATATATTTATATATGTTACATATATAAACATGTATAAATGGTTGGAAAGCTTCTTCAACCATAATTAAGATACTGATGAACATAGTTGAGGTTTCTGTGACCCTCGTTAGAAAATTATTAGTGTACAATTTGTAATACCATTAAGTAATAAGTTTTTGTTGGTCTGTCCTCTTAAGCAATGGGCCAGCTGCAATTGAAGAATGTTGTAATTGGTTCCGTAAGAGACTTGAAGAATTAAATGAAGAGAAGTTTCGACTTATGAATTATCATCAGGAACAGGTTTGACTTATTTTTGAACTGCTGTTTTTCTTTTTGTTGTTTTGTGTTTTAATCTTTAATGCTACTTTGTTGTTTTTGTGGCTGCTGCTGCTGATAATATAACATAATTTAATGTTTTCCAGGCAGTTAATTGCCTTTTGGGAAATGTATTTTATGAGCGAATGGCTGGCCATGGTCCTAAACTGGGACCTGTCACTAGAAAATATCCTTTAGTTACCAGGTATTCCATTTTTATTTTCTTCTCTTTGATAGTAAAGAATTGAATATTGTATTTAATTTTTCATGTTGTCCTGAACGTTTCCTTCAGTGTGTACCTTCCGTACTTTTCTTAATTAGAAGTAGAAGTTTTTGATTTGGAAGTAAGCTTAATATGAGTCAATTGTGGTAGGCAAATATTTTGTTAGAGAAACTAACATCAGCATGAACCAATTTATAGTTACTATTTATGTTAATATTTCTGGAGGAAGCCATACTTAGTAATAAATTAAATATTGATCATACTGAGCAAACATGTATTAGGTCATCAGGAAAGTCATGACATATTTTTCTATGTTTTCTATGCAAAAATGCATCATGACTTTCCCCACAGTCCAATAGCTTCTTACTTTGTGGGCAATGTAAGTGGGCAACTAGAGTGTAAAGTTTTTGCAAAGTAACATCAACATCTCAATGACTTCCTTATAATTTTATAAGGTGTTAAAAATTAATGAAAATGTTAGCCAGATATGCTATAATGTTAACACTACCTTCCTCAAATCATTCTAGATTTACTTAGAAAGTCTACTGAAAGACCTTTGGCCTGTGTCCTTAGTCCATAAATCCAAAATCAGAAATCTCCCAAATCTGGAAATGTTTGAGCACCAACATGATGCCATAGAAAATTCCACATCTGACCTCATGCGATTGGTCACAGTTAATATGCTGCAATGCAAAATATTGTATAAAATCATCTTCAGGATACATGTATAATAAGGTTTATCGGAAATATCAATGAATATCAAGTTTGGACTCATTATGTATATGCAAATATTTTAGAATTTGAAAAAAATCCAAAATCCAAAACACTTCTGATTTCAAGCATGTCAGATAAAGGGTACTAAACCTGTATTGAAATTTATTTCTTATAAATGGTGTTAATCTCATTTTTTCTATTCTTTAGAGAAGTTTAATGTTACTAATTCAGATTCTCTCTAAGGAGTTTCTCTGGTCAGATTTAACATTTAATTTTATCTGTGTAGGTATTTTACTTTCCCATTTGAAGAAATGGCATTCTCCACAGAAGAATCTATGATTCATCTCCCAAATAAAGCTTGTTTTCTAATGGCACATAATGGATGGGTAATGGGAGATGATCCTCTTCGAAACTTTGCTGAACCAGGTATATTATTTTTAACTTCTCTGTGGGTAGTGAAAGCAGAGTTCATAGAAAGCTCAAAAATATAGTCTGTTCTATTGCTTTTTGTTCTCACCAGACTAGTGGTATTTAAATTGCTTTATCTCAGAGGTACCAGAGGTACATACAGTTAGACAGAGAAGAGAAAACATTGGCGAAATAATGGAGCTCATCTCCTCTCCTCTGCTTTGCCCTCCTGCCTATTATCTTCTCAAACAGAACAGTTTTTACATATCTATATTGTGGGTCTCCTTAAGCTTTTATCTGGGAAAATATTATTCTATTTCATTTTTTAAAAGAAGTTTGAAACCCCTGTTATTACAGTTACATTGCCATAAGAAAGATTTTTTTACTTATTGACCAGAGAGGTATTAAGGTATTTGAATGGCAGTTGAACTAGACTTTGTTTTTAGGTTCTCCCTACTTACTCTATTTTTAAGATGATTTATTTAATTTTATTATTATCATTATAATTAATTTGCTATAAATCATGTGAGCTCACCAGGGAGAGACAGACAGAGAGGAAGAAGGAAAATGAGAAAGCAAGCTACCAGGTCCAGGACTTGAACCACAGTTAGCCACGTGGAGTCCAGAACCTTAACCACCATGTCACCTGCCACTTTCCCCATCCCCACCCCCCCCCCCAGCCCCCACTTACTCTTAGCCTCTTACTTTTCTACAGCTGTTTCCTTTCCAGGAAGAATTTTGTAGTGGCCCATCTGTATATTTATTTTTTAACATTTCAGAACTAGAAATCTGGTTTAGTGATATTAATATTAATTCAGGGCTGTCTCCATAGTGCAGTGATTAAGCACTGTACACAGGGAGCCAGATTACACATGACCACTCATAGTTCAAATCCCAGTCCCAGTGGCAACATGCCAGGTGCACATCAGGATCCTGATGGCATGGAAAAGGAGAGGAAACAGCATTGCTGCATGACTTGACCCCATTAGGGAGTGACACCTCTCTCTTTTTCTGTCTCTGACTCTCTTTCTCTTTCTCTTCTAACCCAGTCCCACGTATGCACATGTCCTCTGGCATTAAAAAAAAAGTAAAGTTAATTTGGAAATCTTAGGCTCTGTTTTTGTTTTTTAAGAATATAAGTGAGGGGGCCAGCAGGCGGCATGGTGGGTAAGGCAGCTGGACTCATACATGGCTGAGTGTGGTTCGAGTCCCAGACCTGACAGCTTGCTTTCTCACTTTCCTTCTCTCTCTTTGTTTCTCTCTGGTCAACTTCAAAAAATAAAAAATAAAATAAAATAATGACAATAAATAAAATTAAATTTAAAAATTCTTCAAAATCACAAAAAATTTTTTAAAAAAGGAAAAGAAAAGAATATAACTGAGTTTAGGGACCAGCAGGTGGTATGGTGGTTAAAGTGCTGGACTCCCACATAGCCATCAGAGGTTTGAGCCCCAGACCTGGTGACTTGAAAATCACGCTGGGTGTATGTGTGTGCCTGCCCAAAATCCTGAGAGAATAGAGAAGGGATTATGGCCTGGCCATCCTCCCTGGGGGGGGGGGTGATTTCTCACTTTCCTTCTCTTTATTTCTCCCCCACCTGCAAGTATGGCAAAAACCTAGAAAAATAAATAGGGAGGGGACCAGCAGTTGGCATAATAGCTATGTCACTGGACTCCCATGTAGTCAACTGTGGTTTGAGTCCCGGACCCGGTGGTTTAAACGCCCTATAGCAAAATAAAAACACCTCTCTAAAAAAAAGAATGTAACTGAGTTTTAAGTATCCTTGCCCCATTTTTTTTTTTTTTTTTTTGAGAGGTTTTTGCTATAGGGCACGTGCACTCGCATGCACGCACATGCACCTGACGTGAGTTTAAGCCACCAGGTCCAGGCTTGGACCTGGTCGAGTACATGGGAGCCCAGCGACAGAGCCATTATGCCAGCTGCTGGTCCCTTGCCCTATTTTTTCTAACCATTCTTATTGAAAATAAGTTACCTTGCTCTATGCTGTAGGTTTACTATAACCTTTTGTCAAAAGTTGGTAGAAAGTAGAGATGGAACTTTAAATGTTTTTGGTAGAGCTATAATTTTAAAGGGCCTATGATAGTACTACTACTATTTTACCTTAAGAAGCAAATTGGATTTTGAAATTAAACACACCATTTTTAGAAGAGACAGTAAGCTAAAATTTTCACAAAATAAGTATGAACTATAAATTATATTAATTATTTGAAGGTTTATTTCATACCCCTTTAAATATTATTGTAACCTATGTATCTTTAGTGGTAGACATAATTAGTACAACTTTAAAACAGCAGTATTTCCTTAAATTAAGTAATTGGTTTTTTTTTTTCTTAAACCACTGAAAACAAGCTCCTTTCTTAACAGGTTCAGACGTTTATTTAAGGAGAGAACTTATTTGCTGGGGAGACAGTGTTAAATTACGCTATGGGAATAAACCCGAGGACTGTCCCTATCTCTGGGCACACATGAAGAAGTACACTGAAATAACTGCAACTTATTTCCAGGGAGTGCGTCTTGATAACTGCCACTCAACACCTCTTCATGTAGCTGAGGTACAGAAAAACAATTCATCTACATTAAGAAAAGAAATTCAGTGTTCTTGCCTAGATTAACTTGAGTAGATTATGAAGATACATGTCTCTTTTTGCAGGCTGGACACCACCATTGGCTCAGTAATAGTATTTAACTTTTATATAATTTGCATAAGTAACAAATCAGATGCCGTTGTTATATAATACTGGGCTATAAAATGTTTAATAAATAGTCTTTGAATTTTAAATTTAGGAAGGTTGATCATACTGTCTCTAGTGATGTACGTTAAAGACATATTTTCTATTGATAACATATGTAAATTATATTTTTAGTTTACTTTATATATTAGCAGATACTGTAAAGTTGAGGAGCTTTACATATTGTAATGATTTTTTTAAAGAATTTAATTTTATTTTATTTATTATTATTATTATTATTGTTCTTTAGTTTAACCAGGGAGAGACACAGAGAGAGAGAAAGCCGTGAGGTCCAAACTTGAACTGCGGTCAGCCATGTGGGAGTCCAGAGCCTTAACTACCCCACCACCTGCCAGCCCCTATAGTGATTATTTTAACACTGGTATATTGACGTTAGTTTTAGCTTTGATTCTATTTTCTAAAATTATTTATAAAAATTTAAATGTAGATATACATGTTCTGTATTCGTCTTTGGCTTCTTACACTTTGAACAGAGCCAGTATCTATAGTGTTATCTTCTACTTACTATAACTTTGTAAATAAACACTTATAATTTTGTTCTGCTTATGAGATTTTTTAATTTTTATTTTATTAATAATACCAATCTACTTAAATATCCATTATAATATAAGACTATCATAGTAATTTTTTTTTTTGGAGAGGTTTCTTTTTTTGCTATAGAGCACGTGCGCTCGCCAGAAAGAGAGATAGAAGGCAAGAAATCATCCCAAAGGGGGGATGGCCATGCTGCAACGCCTTCTCCTTCATTCTCCTCTCGGGATCTTGGACACGCAGCCATGCGCACCTGGCATGAGTTTAAGCCACCAGGTCCAGGACTCGAACCGTGGTCGGCTACATGGGAGTTCAGCGATGTAGCCATTACACTAACTGCTGGTCCCTGCTTATGAGGTTTTTGATAGTCTCCTAGTGACAACTGAATGTTCCTTGGAAACATTTCCTTATTTGAAAAATACCAATTTCTATCATTTTAAGGCAGTATTATAATATAAAAGTCCTGTGATAAAAATTTATTAGATTTGGAAGGATTTAGTGAAAGTTAATTAAACTGATAGACTGTTGCTTAGCTCTAAATAATGCAGTTATTTGTTGTCGTTGTATCTTTAGTGACAGCAAAAAATATATATACCTGTAAGATTACTATAACATTATGGCAAAACAGAATGTTAAAACTTCAATTTGTTTAATTGTAAGTTACAGTATTCTCCAAGATTCTTATAAGTTGGTAGAATTTCAAGTATTTCATTTATTTTTGTGCAAGCATTATGTTGGACAAATTTGAAACCAATCTGATTGCTAATTGTAAGCCAATATTTGCTGATTCTCAGTTAAATAGTTAGTACCAGTGTTAAATATAAAGTATACAAGTGGAAATTACAAGAATTTAAGAGTTTATTGTCATGTGTTGCTTTCAGTCTGGGCGGTCAGGCCTAATCTTTGCCACAGGTAAATAATTCACCAGTAGAGAATTTATCAATAATGACTTAGCTGTGAAGAAATTAATAATCTTATTAGAGGTATTAAAAAGAAAAAGAAAAAAAAAACGGAATATCCTGACAGAATTGTTGTAGTATGGTTTACATTTTTTAAATATGATATTAACATTATTCTTTCTTTTTTCCCCTCCCTGTTGTCCCTATTTCTTTGCAAAATCTAATCTTTCTTTTTAACTGTCTTATTTGCTTTATTAATTCTGCTTCTTATGTATATTGGTCTATTTGATATTTTCTTACATATACACAACAAAATTTGTTGAAAATTCATTTTAATTTCCATTTTGTCTCACTACGTATTTTTCTATGTCAACTCTGCGCCTAGTCTTGCCTCCTCCTTTCCTCCCCATCTTGCTTTTCTCTTTCTTTTACATTTGTGACTGTGCTTTTTGCAGTACATGTTGGACGCTGCTAGGAAATTGCAACCCAATTTATATGTAGTAGCTGAACTATTTACAGGAAGTGAAGAACTGGACAATATCTTTGTTACTAGACTGGGCATCAGTTCCTTAATAAGAGGTAGGCTTGTTGAAGTGTATTTACTGTCTAAAACTTTAGCTTTCATTAGGTACATCAAAAGGCATTTAATAGCTGTATCTTTAATGCTCAATAATTTTTAACACAGTTAATGTTCTTTTAGATAATATAAAGAAAGTTTTATAATATAAGCTCAGTCTATTTTTATCTATAAAAATTTCTATTTTGGAGTGAAATATCTCATTTCAAATCACAAGACCAACAAAACCATGTTTTATTGTTGTCAAACATATAAAAATTTGTTTTTCATCTCTTACCTGGATATGTGATGTAATTTTTAGATTTTTTTCAATATAGATTTTGTGTAGTCAGTGTTCTAATAACATATGTTATCTTTTCCCTACATGAGCCATTTCTCCAGTAAAGTTGTAGAAGATATTTTTGTCACTTGAGCTAATAGATGTGTAAGGAGTTTTATCCTTGATAATATTTTATCCTTGATAATATAATATTTATTTTGAAAATCAGTTGTAAGAAATCTAACCCTGTTTTGGACATGAGAAATGGAGAGTGTTAACTGTCCTATAATGCTCTGCAGAGGCAATGAGTGCGTATAACAGCCATGAAGAGGGCAGGTTGGTTTACCGATACGGCGGAGAACCCGTTGGATCCTTTGTGCAGCCCTGTTTGAGACCTTTAATGCCAGCGATCGCACACGCCCTGTTTATGGATATTACCCATGATAATGAGTGTCCTATAGTGGTAAGTGTCTAATCGGGTTCTTGTAGTTGCTTATTTTGCTAATAGGCTTTCATATTTGGTTCTCTGATACTTAATGACAGTAATAGTCACATACTCCAAAATAGTGTCATATATTTGTAAGTGATGATAGCACGTCATTTTAGAATCTCTTGTTATTTGTTTGAAAAGAAATTAACATACCTTACAGAATGTGTTTATTTAGTTCTTCTTTTACTTCATTATGCCATAAAATGACTTTGTACTTGAGAGTAAACTTTTGCTTTCTTGTTCTTTTCCAGCACCGATCAGCATATGATGCTCTTCCAAGTTCCACAATTGTTTCCATGGCCTGCTGTGCTAGTGGAAGTACAAGAGGCTATGATGAATTAGTGCCTCATCAGGTTTGTTTATGTTGTTGTTTTTAAGAAAGATTTTTTGCTCACTAGAGAGACAGAGAGACAGGAAGTGAGAAATCACCTCCTGGGGAAATAGCCACACTGCAATTCGTTCATCTCCATTCTCCTCTCAGGATTTTGGGTACACATGCACATGAATTTTAAGCAGCCGGGTCTGGGACTCTTAACCACAGTCAACCATGTGGAAGTCCAGCGATGTAGCCATTATACCATCTGCTGGTCCCTGTTTCTGTTGTTTTTTAAAATCTGTGTGGCTAAGACACTGGAGCATTTTTATCATAAGCACTCATTATAATGAAAATGTATGTGTGGCTAAGTTCTACCTTTGTCCAGATTTCAGTGGTGTCTGAAGAGCGATTTTATACCAAGTGGAATCCTGGAGCAGCGCTATCCAATACAGAAGAAGTTAATTTCCAAAGTGGCATTATTGCTGCCAGGTGTGCTATCAATAAACTTCATCAAGAGCTTGGAGCCAAGGGTTTTATACAGGCAAGAAACTAATTTTTCTAGTTTTGTTTTTTTATAAATTTCAGTATCAGAGCAAACCTGTCCAGTTTGATTACTAACTTAATTACTCTTTCTGATTCTCAGGTTTATGTGGATCAGGTTGATGAAGACATAGTGGCAGTAACAAGACATTCACCTAGTATCCATCAGTCTGTCGTGGCTGTGTCTAGGACTGCTTTCAGGAATCCCAAGACTTCATTTTATAGCAAGGAAGTGCCTCAAATGTGCATCCCTGGTAATGAAATCTAAAATTATTATTATAATTATTTTTATATTAAATTATATTATTATAATTAATTAAATTGTGGTTGTAAATCATATGTATTACTCATATATGTATTACCACACAGTATGGATATAGTTGAAAAAGAGAATTAGAAAATTTTAGTAACTTATATTTTTATTGTATGAAACAAAACTTGAACAGAAATACTCTCAAATGTTAACATTTTTTTGGTTTGTGAATTATTTTTGTTTATATCTTTTTTTAAAGAATTATTTGGGGGGGCCAGCAGATGGTGTGGTGGTTAAGAACGCTGGACTCCCACATGGCCGACCGCGGTTTGAGTCCTGGACCTGGCGGCTTGCTTTCTCTCTCTCTCTCTCCCTCTCTCTCTCTCTCTCTCTCTCTCTCTTTGTCTCTCTCTCTCTCTCTCTCTCTCTCTGGTCAAATTAAAATAAATAAATAAAGTTAAATAAAATAATTCTTTAAAAAAAAAATAAAGAATTATTTGGGACCAGCAGATGATGTCATGGTTACATCACTGGACTCCCATATAGACTACCACAGTTCAAGTCCTGGACCCAGTCGCTTAAAACTCATGCCAGGGGTGTGTATGTGCATGACCAAAATCCCCAGTGGAAAATAGAGGAGAAGGGATTGCAGTGTGGCCATCACCCTAGGGGGTGATTTCTCTCTCTCCATCTCTCCAGCAAGCTCATGTGCCCTATAAGAAAAAAGAAGAATTATTATTAATTTAATTTTATTTATTTAAATTTGGCCAGAAAGAGAGAGGGGGAAGTGAGGAAGAAGCTACCAGGTCTGAGACTTGAACTGTGGTTAACTATGTGGGAATCCAGTGCCTTAATTACCACGTCACCTTCTGACCCCTTCTGTTTATATCTTAACACATCCCCTTGTTTCCTAATTTGTGTAAGATAAACATGTATTTCTTTTTATCTTAAAGAATTATTGGGACTAGGAGATGGCATAATGGTTATGTTGCTGGACTCCCACATGGCCTACTGTGGTTCTGGTTCCAGACCCAAAGGCTTAAATCTCACACCAGTAGCATGCATGGGTGTGTGTGTGTGTGTGTATGTGTGTGTGTGTGCCCAAAATCCTAAGAGGAGAATGGAGAAGGGATGAATGGCCATCCCCCTAGGGAGAGTGATTTCTTGCTTTCTGTCTCTCTGATTCTTTGGTGAGCACACACACCCTATAGTAAAAATCTCTCTATAAAACGGAAAAAAAGAATGATTTATTTTATTTAACTTATTATTATGAATTTGCTATAGGGTACATGCACTCAGCAGAGAGAAACAAGGAGTGGGGGGAGGCAGGGTGCAAGTGAGAAAAGAAGCCGCCAGGTCCAAGACTCAAACCATGGTTCCACACATGGGAGTCTAGTGCCTTCACCACCAAGCCACTTGCTGACCCCAACATATATTCCCTTTATACCTAGCACAGTATACAAAGGGATTTCAAAACATTTATAGAAAAATGTAGTTAAAATATGAATTGGCATCAACAAATAGCATAGTGGTTAAGCTGCTGGACTTCCACATGACTGACTGCAGTTCAGGTCTTAGACCCAGTGGCTTACCACTCAGGCTGGGCACATGTGCGTGCAAGCTCAAAATCCCTAGAGAATGGAGGAGTATGGATTGTGGCATGGCCATCTCTAGCCCCCGACCCCTTGGAGGGGAGGGGTAATTGCCTACTTTCTGTCTCTCTGTCTCTCTCTCTCTCTCTCTCCAGGAAGTGTCCTATAGCAAAAATCTCTCAAAGCGTGAATTCATTTTTATATCAAAAAATTGGGGGCCAGCAGTTAGCGTAATGGCTATGTTGCTGGACTCCCATGTAGTCGACCGTGGTTCAAGTCCCGGACCCGGCGGCTTAAACTCATGCCGGGCGCGTGTGCGTGCGTGCCCAAGATCCCAAGAGGAGAATGGAGGAGAAGGAATTGTGGCATGGCCATCCCCCCTAGGGGGTGATTTCTCACTTTCTGTCTCTCTGTCTCTCTCTGTCTGTCTGGTGAGCACACACACCCTATAGCAAAAAAAAAAAAAAAAAAAAAAACCTCTTCAAAAAAATTTTAAAAAGAGAAAAAAGAAAGAAAGAAAGAAAGAAGGGTAAACAGGTGCTTTAGTTGTTTCTGTTTGCTTGTTGGAGTTTATTGGGAGAGAGAGAGATACCCCCAACAGAGTAACAGAGTTCTCACACTGTGATCCACCTCTGGTCTCAGCCAGCCCAGATCATGAGCACATGCACATGCTTAGCATGTAGAGAGAGGCCTTGGGATGTGAACTCAGGACTTTCTCATGTGAGTTCAGTTGCATTATTGCCGTCCCACCATCTGATCCCCTTTTTAGTTATATTTTTTTAAGTGATGTAGTAGGACCTGTATTAAAAAAAAAAAAAAAAAAAAAAAAAAAACTTCTTTTTTCACTGCATTTCTGAAATATTTCAATTCTTTTTCCTTTCTTCCTTTCTTTCTTTTTTTTTTTTTTTAGAGATTTTTGCTATAGCGTGTGTGTGCTCGCCAGCGAGATAAAGAGAGACAGAAAGTGAGAAATCACGCACACACACAGCTGGAGAAGGGTATGGCTACACTGCAGTCAACTACGTGGGAGTCCAACAACATAACCATTACACTATCTGCTGGTCCCAACATTTCAATTCTTAAAAATGTAAACCTTTTCCTCTCTCTGTTCAAAATCAGGAAGTTATATATTGTTCCCCATTGCTAAGCCATTATTATTTGATCAGCTCTCTTTTCAAATAAAGATTTATTAATTGTAATTTTTAAGAACAGTATATGTAAGGGTTGGCTCCATGGCACAGTAGTAATGTACTCCCAGAAAAGCAAGATCCCACATGACAGCTGTGCTTTGAATCCCAGGCCTGATCAGCCTGAAACGCATCAGGCACATGTTCCAGTCCCCAAGATCTGATGGGCTGGGGGTCTGGAGGAAGGGAATCCAGCATGATCAGACCCCTATGGAGGTTGCTTGTCTCTCTCCTCCTCTCTCTCTACCCCCTTTCCACTACCTCTTCCTCACCCCCACTCTCTCATGCACACACACATTATCACAAACAAACAAAATCCTTAAATGCATATGTGAAGAATGCGCTTAAGTAGAATCATCTACTTTCAAATCATTTTGCATTTTAAAAATTAATCAATATCTTGGGAACCAGCAGTTAGCGTAATGGCTATGTCACTGGACTCCCATGTAGTCGACCGCAGTTCGCATCCCGGACCCGGCGGCTTAAAACTCACGCCGGGCGCATGTGCGTGCGTGCCCAAGATCCCGAGAGGAGAATGGAGGAGAAGGGATTACGGCGTGACCATCCCCCCTGGGGGGTGATTTCTCGCTTTCTGTCTCTCTGTCTCTCTCTCTCTGGCAAGTGCATGCGCCCTATAGTGAAAAAACCTCTCCAAAAAAAAAAAAAAAAATTAATATCTTGTTTTCAACTTTAAGTTAAATTATTCAAAAGCACTGTAGCAATTCCTAATTTCAGATGATTCCATATGAAAGTTTACTAAATTTTTTATATCTTCTTAGGTAAAATTGAGGAAGTCGTTCTTGAAGCTAGAACTATTGAGAGAAATACAAAACCTTATAAGAAGAATGAGAAATCAATCAATGGACTGCCAAACTTCACAGTAGAAATTAGGGAACATATTCAGGTATTTGGGACTCTCATCTTACTATCGAATGTAACATTTTAGAGCATTATAATTAGCCATTGAATGGATGTTTTTGTATTGCTTTCTTCAAGCTTAATGAAAGTAAAATTGTTAGACAAGCTGGAGTTGCCATAAAAGGGCCCAATGAATATATTCAAGAAATAGAATTTGAAAACTTGTCTCCAGGAAGTGTTATTGTATTCAGGTATGTTAATTAGAGTTCAAATTGTTGGGTTTACTTAAATGTAAAACAGTTTGCATATCCTATTAACTGTGAATAAATTACTCCTAAAAATCAATCGTTTTTGTTAACTGTTTCAGAGTTAGTCTTGATCCGCATGCACAAGTTGCTGTTGGAATTCTTCGAAACCATCTGACACAGTTCAGTCCTCACTTTAAAGCTGGAAGCCTTGCTGTTGACAATTCAGATCCCATATTAAAAATTCCTTTTGCTTCGTAAGTATGCCATATTTTATAGAGATTTGGCACTTTAATG
This sequence comes from Tupaia tana, assembly GCA_026018925.1. Classification (NCBI taxonomy): domain Eukaryota; kingdom Metazoa; phylum Chordata; class Mammalia; order Scandentia; family Tupaiidae; genus Tupaia; species Tupaia tana. The sequence continues at coordinate 68,789,578 of JAKSZU010000004.1, forward strand.
ACTAGCAAGTTACTACTAGCCTGATTTAAGCCTGATTTTGTCTGTCTTAAAGTTTGTTTTATTTTTTTCATGAGAGAAAGGTAGGTACTCTTTACAGGGTCTTGTCAAGTAGCAGTCCTCCTCCAGCCTCCCAACCAGCCAGGATCATAGGTAAAACGTGTCTAGCATGCTCAGGTCAACCTCAGATCTAAATCCAGGCCTCCCACGTGGCTACAGTATTTCATAGTGGTGCCCTGTCACCTGTGTCACCACTGCTGGGCCCTGATTTAAGCAATTTGTAGGAGCCTCTGTGTCCTTGCTGCTTGCAGTATGGTCAAAGACAGCGGTGTCAGCATCACCTATTGTTAATGTTTTGCTCTATTGCTTTATCATTCGTCACATGTGCTCACATGTGTGCTCTTATGCTATAAATCCTCTATATATATAGGTAGGTGAGTTTTTGAAGCTGCTAGGGCTGAGATTTGAGCCATGGTTGGCCCTGTAGGCTTTATCTCCCTTTAACTACTAGGCTATATGGTTCCTAGGGATTTTTTTATGCAAGGTATCCACTGACTGTGTGTTCAAAAATACTACCCTAGTCCAGAGTTCGTTCTGAGGTTGCTGATTAATTGATTCAGGCTGGATTCATGAACTATAGTTGTGAGAAGAGAAGCTAAGACAGGGAACAATGCACAGCTGATAACTTTCTAAGTTGCATGAGAAATAAAAAGGAAGTATTCACACATTCAAAAGAGTATGTGTTCACATAAACCGGCAGTTAAGTAAAATGAAATTACCTGAGTAGCTAGAGCACAGAAACATACAGTTTCATTTGTATTCAGATGTGGTCAATTAAATACTCCACTGCTTACTGGACACAGGAAAATCAAGGCAGTGATAGCTACATTTCTTTCTGACCATCATCAAATCAAGAAGCATCTTTATCTGAGAAAATCCTTAAGAGAGGAGAAAAGAGACTCTAAGGGAAATACAGAGACAGAGAACACAATTTCTTAGGTAGTTAACTTTGACTTTTAATTATCCCTTTACTGGTTCTTTGGTAAGTATCTTGAGTTTTAGATAACCATCACAAAAAGTTCTTGATGTCTTGTTTAGGAAAATATAAAAGGGGGAGAAGTAAATTAAACTAGAGCGATTTAAAAAACAAATTTATAAGATAATGCATACAACCATCAAAAGATTTTTCCAGCATATTTCTTTTTTTTTAATGGTGATCTGTTTTATTTTTTATTTATTTTATATTTCATTTTCTTTTATACATTCAATCATATTATTTAGCTTACAAAGTGAATATTCCAACATGTGAATATTTCTCCCTAGTCTGTTGATAAACTATAAAATTATGTTCAACAGATAATACCACATTTCTTTGTCCCATTAATGCTTTACCTCTCTCTCTTTCTTCTAAATGTCCTTCCTCAGACTCTACTCTTTCACACACACTATATCTGGTATTCACATCCATTTACTGTGTTTCTATATCCTTTTGTCAATCAGTTTCTGTCATAGATTGCGGACACCCGGTATATATTAAGTGGGGACATGCAGTGCCTCTTCTTCATAGCCTGGCTTGCTTTACTCAGCAGTAAATTTTCCATATTTATCTACTTCCTGTCAAAAGCCAGGGTCTTGTTTTTTATGGCTGAGTAGTATTCCATAGAGTATATATGTCATAGTTTTTCAATCCATTCATTTGTTCGTGGGCATTTGGGTTGGTTCCATGTCTTAGCAATTTCGTGAATAGTGCCGCAGTAAACATCGACGTGCAGGCACTTTTCTGATTAAGAGTTCTTCTGTCCTTTGGGTAGATACCAAGGAGTGGGATTGCTGGATCATATGGTAGTTCTATTTGTAGATTTTTGAGGAATCTCCAAATTGTTCTCCACAGTGGCTGGACCAATTTACATTCCCACCAACAGTGTAAGAGAGTTCCCCTTTCACCACACCCCTGCCAGCACTTACCGTTTGTCGTTTTTTTTTTCATTTTAGTTATCTGACTGGGATTAGGTGGTATCTCATTATTGTTTTGATCTGCACTTCCCTTACAATGAGGGATGTTGAGCATTTTTTCATATGCCTTTTGGCTATTCGAATGTAATCTTTAGACGATGCTTTTTTCAACTCATTCTCCCATCTTTTAATAGGGTTGATCATCTTTTTTGGGAACAATTGTGTGAGTTCCTTGTGTATTCTGGTTCTCAACCCCTTATCTGACGCATAGTTTACAAAAATCTTTTCCCATTCTGAGGACTGTCTATTCACACTAATTTCAGTGTCTTCTGCCATGCCGAAACTTCTTAGCCTGATGTAAGATCTTTCCAGCATATTTCTAATCAATAAAATTTGGCATTTGATTAATTTTTGGTTCAGAAGTAATCTTCTAATGGAATTTTTAGCATGTTTTGCCCTTTAATTATTATTTATAATATATATTATATATTATAATTATAATAAAATAATTATAATATATTACATACTGCTTTTTAGTGTTTTACATGAATGACCTCATTTAATCCTCACAAAAGCCTCCTGAATTACACAATATTATTCACATTTTACAGAAGCAGAAACTGGGGCACTGAGAAGTGATGCAACAGGCCAAAGGTCAATCAAAGAAGAGGCAGCAGAGATAGAACTTGAACCTAAGCCGTCACACATACTCTGACCCCATACTATAATATAATAATTATAATAAAACACTATATAATATATAGTGTTTATTTCAATGTTGAGTTCCTAAAACATACATTGCTAAGACGTTTTATGATTTCAGATTTTCATCTTTTGTTTCCATTGACAGCCAGCAAAATTTCAGTATATTTAACCAATGTTTTTGTTTCCTAATTTTTAGCATTGCCTGTAAATTAACTTTGGCTGAGCTAAATCAGATCCTTTACCGTTGTGAATCAGAAGAGCAAGAAGATGGTGGAGGATGCTATGACATACCAAACTGGTCATCCCTTAAATATGCAGGTCTTCAAGGTAAGCAAGCATACAGAGAGAGAAGCGTTTTGCTTTTCTTTTAGAGTCAGTTGGTGTATTCTTTATATTAATAGAAATCACAGTATGGGGTCAGAGTATGTGTGACGGCTTAGGTTCAAGTTCTATCTCTGCTGCCTCTTCTTTGATTGACCTTTGGCCTGTTGCATCACTTCTCAGTGCCCCAGTTTCTGCTTCTGTAAAATGTGAATAATATTGTGTAATTCAGGAGGCTTTTGTGAGGATTAAATGAGGTCATTCATGTAAAACACTAAAAAGCAGTATGTAATACTAAGTAATCACTCAGTACGTGTGACCTACAGTTACTAGTTCCATGTCATTCCCTAAGGTCATATATAGCTCTTTGTAAATTCTTTGACCTTAATTAATGTTTCTTGATGTGCTTTATTATATAACAAGAAATAGAATATGTTTTTTTGGACCCTAAATGAGACTAGATTATAAATATAATATACTCATCTTTGTTTTTCACCTAATTAGAAATATTTTTGTTGCATATTTTTTTATCCTGTAAAAAGAATTTATAGTAAAGTTTATAGAGTAGTTGTGAAATGGGTTACGCAGGGACAGCAGGTGGCATAGTAGTTAAGGTGTCCGACTCCCATGTAGTTGACTGTGGTTCAAGTCCTGGACCTGGCAGCTTGAAACATGCCAGGCGCATGTGTGTGCATGCCCAAAATCCTGAGGGGTGAATGGAAGAGAAGGGATTGCGGGTTGGCCATCCCCCTGGGGAGTTATTTCTCACTTTCCCTCTCTCTCTCTTTCTTTCTCTCCCCACCACTTTCTTCTTGTTGAATACATGCACTCTATAGCCAAAAAATAAGAATTCTGGTTCTTTACCCTTCTTTTGAAATGATTCTGCTCATCTTTTATAAATATAATTGCTTACCTGATTTGTTTTTTGTTTTATACCAATCTGTTTTCTCTCTAATAGTTAAATATTTTCAGTGGCCCACAAGTTATTGCCAGCAGGCTAAATAGCAGCCTCCACTTAAATCAAACTTAACCACTTCATTGATCTACCTCCCTCTCCCCTAAACACAAAATCCCCATTCTACTTCTTGTAATACTACATAATCAGTTATTCTGGAATCCAGGATTCCATGTTTGGTCTGCCTTCTTTTTTCTTTTTCTTCTTCTTTTTTTTTAAGTTTTTTCTATAGAGCACATATGCTCACAGGAGAGAAAGAGGGAGAGAAAGTAAGAAATCACCTCTCAGGGAGATGGCCATACTGCAATCTCTTCTCCATTCTCTCAGGATCATCTAGCACTTTGACCTCCATGCCACCTGCTGACCCTGGATATGCCCCTTTCATCCTCAGTACTTAATCAGTAATTGTGATTTGTGGATTTTTTTCCCCCATATATTTTTGGTACACCACATCTTTTTATTTATTTTTCTTGAAGAATTATTTAATTTTATTTGTTAGTATTATTTTTAATCTGCTATAGGAAATAAGCGCTCACCAGAGTTAGAAAGAGAAAGTGAGATGGGGCCGGCAGGTGTTATGGTAAAGGTGCTGGGTTCCCACATGGACAACCACTATTCGAGTCCTGAACCTGGTGGCTTGCTTTCACTTTCTTTTTCTCTGTCTGTCAAATTAAAAAAATGAAAATAACAAATGGAATTACATAAATGAATGAATGAATGAATATTTTTAAAAAAGAAAGAGAAAGTGAGAAAGCAAGCCACCAGGTCCGGGACTCAAACTGCAGCTGACCATATGGAAGTCCAGTGCCACAACCACTACATCTCCTGCTGGCCCCTCACCATATCCTTTTTATTTCCACAGTTATCACCATTTTCTAGGATTAAGTCCTGTCTATAAAACAGTTTTCCAACCTCTTCTTACCTCTTCCATAGATCATTTCATGCCATTGGTGATCATTTGATTCATTTTCTAAAACGCTGTTTTCATCATGTCCTTCTGTGACTCGGTAGTGGAACCAACATTTACTGAGCCATATTTGCCTTCTTTGAAAATGCAAGATCTATGTAGAACATTGTTTTATACTGTGTTTTCTAGCTTTTTTGTTTTAAGGTTTGCTCCCAAAGGAGAGTGTAAGCCTCTTGAAAGAACTATGTCTTAAATTTATATATTGATGTAATTTCTCAAAACATGCTATACCCAGAGTAAAAAAAAAAAATGTTTTAAGTGGAAATGATTGTTTTATTTAGTAATGAAAGAAGTTTTGTTACTTTGTCTTTGAAATATCAGAATCTGTTGTGTCGCATAGGAATTCTTATGCTTCTCATTGAGGTGTGAAGGATTGAGGATATGCCTATGTGAGAGGTCTTAAAAAGCTCATAGAGGGGCTGGCAGGTGGTGGTAGTTGAGGTGCTGAAGTCCCACATGGCTGACTGCATTTCGAGTCCCAGACCTGGCAGCTTGCTTTCTCACTTTCCCTCTCTCTGTGCTCAAATTAAAATAATAATAATGAATAAAATTAATTCTTTTTTTAAAAAAAGTTCATGGAAATTGTATATTATGAAAATGCCATATATAGATTTTTTTCTTTTGTTTGTCTTTCAAAAAATTAACTTATGGGATAGCCAGTGGCCTGGTGGTCAAGGCAGCTGGATCCCACATGGCTAATCATGTGGTTCAAGTCCTGGACTCAAGGCTTGAGAAACACACCAGATGTGTTTACCCATGTGCCCACAATCAGCAAAAGAGAGAAACGGAGGAAAAGGGATTGCAGTGTGACTGTGTCCCCTGCAGGTGCTTTCTACCTTCCTTCTCTGTCTCTCTCCAGGGAATACATGCCCCTTCTGGCAAAGTTTTTAATTTTTTAAATTAAAAAAAAAAAAAAATTTGAAAACAGGGCCGGCAGGTGGCATGGTGGTTAAAGGCTCTGGACTCCAACATGGGTGACTATGGTTCAAGTCCCAGACCTGGAGGCTTGTTTTCTATCTTTCTCTCTCTCTCTTTCTCTATGATCAAACTGGAAAATAATAATAATAATAAATAAAGTTAAATAAAATAATTCTTTTAAAAAATTTAAAAACTTGTACTCGGGACCAGCAGCTGACATAGTCGTTAAAGCACTGAACTCCCGCATGCTTATCCACGGGTAAAGTCTCAGAGCCGATGCCCTGAAATTCACGCCAGGCATGCATGCCCAAAATCCCAAGAGGAGAATGGAGAAGGGATTGCAGTGTGGCCATGCCCCCCAGGGAGTGATTTTTCATTTTTTGTCTCTCTGTCTCTTTCTGTCTCTCTGGCAAGCACACATACCCTATAACTAAACTCTCTCAGAAAAAAAAAAATTAACTTTCATTTAACTTTCACTGTCACCATAGATGTTCTTTTTTTTTTTTTGGAGAGGTTTTCGCTATAGGGCGTGTATGCTCTCCAGAAAGACAGAGAGACAGAAAGTGAGAAATCACCTCCCAGGGGGGATGGCCATGCCGCAATCCCTTATCCTCCATTCTCCTCTCAGGATCTTAGGCACTCACACGCCCAGCGTAAGTTTAAGCCATCAGGTCCGGGACTCGAACCGCGGTCGGCTACATGGGAGTTCAGCAACATAGCCATTACACTAACTGCTGGTCCCCAACCATAGATATTCTTGCTTTCTCTGAAATCAGTTTTATAGTTTTCATAAATTTTACCTGAAATATAATGAATTCACTACTTTTCAACATGAAAAGACACAAGCTTATCAATTGTCTTACCAAAGATGTTACAGTGCAGGGACACCATGCCAGTTGTCTTTGAATAGTGTGACAGTGAAACCCAAAAGATAAGGAAGGACCAGTCCCAGAAGTTGGGAATCTTGGAAAGCTCTGCCTTACTCTCGTGACTGTAGCCCCCTTCCTCGTGCCTTTGTATCCTGGCTCACACCGTTCTGCCACACTCACCTCCACCCATGACGAGGCATCAGGGACTATGCAGCCCGTATGTCTGACTCTGTGTTCACCTCAAATCACTGGAGCAGAGAGAGCAGCCTAGGAGTGGGAACACACTTCCTCTGTCGATAACACAATATTTTATTTCTCTGGATTTTCAGGTTTAATGTCTGTGTTGGCAGAAATACGACCGAAGAATGACTTAGGACATCCTTTTTGTGATAATTTGAGATCTGGAGATTGGATGATTGACTATGTCAGTGGCCGGCTTGTTTCACGATCAGGAACTATTGCTGAAGTAAGTAGAGTTTATTCTAATCCAGAAAAAATAAAGGGCACAATAAAAATTATTGGGTCATCAGAAAAGTCATGACATATTTTTCTGTTTTTCTACACAAAAATGCATCATGACTTTCCAGACAACCCACTATATTTCCCCGTTATATGTAACATTTACATTGTTTTCTAACTGAACCATTTTCTTCTCTTTTCATCATCTTTTAGTGCTAGTCATTGGAAATCTGATTGATAGTTTACCAGATAGTAAAGTTGCATGTTCAGATTTACCTCTTAAAATATACCTTGCCTGTAAGCATACCAAATTAACTATTTAAATTATTCTTATGACAGGTTGGTAAATGGTTACAGGCCATGTTCTTCTACCTGAAGCAGATCCCACGTTACCTAATTCCATGTTACTTCGATGCTATATTAATTGGTGCATACACCACTCTTCTGGATATAGCATGGAAGCAGATGTCAAGGTATAGCCCGTACATATGCATGTTTGTGTAGAAACTACATACAAAGGCACTGTGTACATTCTCTTAACATAGTGAAACATGGGCTGCCCCATATCCCGATAGGCCCCCAATCACACATGGCTTACCATGTTTTGAATCTGGCCCCAGCAGCTTGAAAAACACACCAGTCATGTGTACATGCATGCCTAAAATCCCAAGGGTAAGGAGAAATGGAAGAGAAGGGATTGTAGCATAACCATGCCCCATGGAGGGGGATGCTTTCTCCGTCTCCCTTTCTCTGTCTCTGTCTCTGGTGAGTACACATGCCCTCCAGCAACTTAAAAAAAGAAGAAGGATACCAAAACAAAGAATTGCTATAGACTCTTAGAGCTGAAAAATTTTATAAGTGAATAGTAAATATATTAACATTCTATAGTCTGGAACATACATAAACAAACTTAGATATTAAAATCTGTAAAGCTAAAAACACAATGATGGGAAAATTACATTATATTGTAATATATTACTTCTGTGTATTCATTGACTTCCTAAAATTGATATAATCTGGGACCAGCAGATGGTATAGTGGTTAAGGCACTGGGCTCCCACATGGTGGGCCAGGGTTCAAGTCCCAGAACTCGTCTCTTGAAACTCACTCCAGGCATGTGTGCTTACATGCCCAAAATCCCCAGAGAAGAATGGAAGAGAAGGGATTGCAGCACAGCCACCCCACTGGAAGGTGATTTCTCACTTTCCCTCTCACTGTCTCTGTCTCTCTAGCAAGTGCACACACCCTATAGTAAAACCTTAAAAGAAAAAATCGATATAATTTTAGAATACACTTGCACAGTTCTTTTTATCATTTTTTATCAATCCAAAGAAAAAATATTCTGCAGTTATTATGAATTAAATTTGCCTTTAATGATTATTTTTCCTTAAACATAACTACAAATTGAAATGTACCCGCACAAGTTACAAAATTGATTTGGGCATGATTTCAGAAAGAACAAAACTTCAATCTTACCATTTGTTTCACAACAGGTCATGAACCCAAATAAAGCCTGCTTAAATGATGAAATAAAAGCAGTTTTGAAATCTAACCACATTGAAATATTTTCAGCTGATATTACCACTGTCGTACATTGCTTAGAGAAGAAAAGGAAACAAGTACATTAAGCTACTATAAAGTTATGTATTTCTACAAATAATATTTATACTGTCTCATTTTTGTTACAGCTTTGTTCAGAATGGTTCAACCTTTGTAAAACACCTTTCACTGGGTTCAGTCCAAATGTGTGGAGTAGGAAAATTCCCTTCCTTGCCAATTCTGTCACCTTCACTTATGGATGTACCATATAGATTAAATGAGATCACAAAAGAAAAAGAGCAATGTTGTGTTTCGCTAGCTGCAGGTAAGACACTGGTAAATGGTCACAGGCCCTGTTCTTCCCCATGAGGCAGAGCCCAGGTTACCTTATTCTGTGTGACTTCAGTGCTGGTGTGCATAAGTCAGTAGAGGAAAATTGATGGGAAAATGATTCATTTTTTCAAAAGCCTGTGATATTATCCAAGATTTTATGTCACTGCTTAGTGAAATTTTTTACATATTCATTAATAAAAATAATAACCACATTTACTATTTAATTTAAATGGTATACCAGGCATTTATTTGTGTTTTTTTATTGCGACTGGTTATTCCTTTTTTAAAGGTCTATGTTTTCTTTTCTTTCTTTCTTTCCTTCTTATTATTATTCTATTCTATTCTACTTTTTTGCCAGAGAGAACATGAGCTCACTAGACAGAAAGAGGGAGAGAGGGGGAAAAGTAAGAAAGTACCCCGGTGGAGCCTGGTCATCCTGCAATCCCTTCTCTTCCATCTCTCCCTCTTTTCAGGGTCTTAGACACACGTGCACATGTACCTGTATGGTTTTCAAGTCACCAGATCCAGGACTCAACTGCACATGTTGGCTATGTAGGATCCAGCTGCCTTGACCACCAGTCACAGAACCAGCCCTAGTGTCTGTTTTTTCTATTTCTTGATATTTTGTATTTTTAAATCTAATTTTAATTTTACTATCCATTTTCTATGTTTTATTTCCTCCCTGATTTTTAAAAATAAATCAAACTTTGGAGCAGCAGATGGCATGGAGGTTAAGGCACTGGATCCCACATGGCTGTCTACGCAGTTCAAGTGTTGGACCCAGTGGCTTGAAAAGCATGTGTACTCAAAATCCCAAGAGGAAAATGAAGGAGAGGGAATTGTGGCATGGCCATTCTCCTGGGGGATGATTTCTCACTTTCTTAGTCTCTCTCCAGCAAGTGCACATGCCCTATAGCAAAAAGTAAAAACATATACACAAAAAAACTTTGTAATTACCTAGAAATTCTGTAAAGATCCTCTACCAGTTACAAAACAAACATTAAATGATTTTTTAAATTTCTAATTATAATCAAATACTTTGCACCATATTGTTTTTGCGTTTTTTTTCCTGCAAGTAGATTTAAAACCTAAATCAAGTAATAAATTCAAATAAGCAAAATAGTCTAAAGAACTAACTTCTTACTTCTTTTTAAAGACAGGGTCTTACTCTGTTGCAGTCCTCCTGCTTCCGCCTCCCAGACAGGAAAACTGGTGCATGCCACCAGTCCTGGCTCTTTTTCTAACAGCTCTTTTCTTGCTCTGTTGTCCAGGCCAACCTTGAGCTCATGATCATCTTCCCTCAGCCTTCCCAGTCGCAGAGATTGTAGGTACACACTGCTGTACCCAGTCTCGTTTTCTTTTTCATAAATTTCAAATATATTTCTAGAAAGTACTTTACTTGAGGTTACTGAACTTTCCAAACTAAACTGAAAAATATTGAATTGCAGGAAGAAGGTAACAGTATTAACTAGTTGATTCCTTCTGTTTACTTTTAAATTTACACCTATTTAGACTAGATAAAAAAGATTAATGGTAGGACCAGCAGTTGGCGTAATGGCTATGTCGCTGGACTTCCATGTAGTCAACTGCAGTTGAGTCTCAGACCCGGTGACTTAAACTCACGCCAGGTGTGTGTGCGTGCGTGCCCAAGATCTCGAGAGGAGAATGGAGAAGGGATTGCAGCTTGGCCATCTTCCCTGGGGGGTGATTTCTCGCTTTCTGTCTCTCTGTCTCTCTCTGTCTTTCTGGCGAGCGCACGCGCCCTATAGTAAAAACCTCTCAAAAAAAAAATTAAATAAATAAAAAAGATTAATGGTACCCAACAACTGAAATAGAAATTACTTTTCACTTAAAATGATTTTATAAAACAGTTTTAATTCTATGATTGTGTTTTTGATTCTCATTTGACTGTTTTAATCTACTATTAGAACCCTGTGTCTCCTTGTGAATCCACACAGATACTCATGAAGTCAACTGGGCCATTGTGGGAAAAAAAAAAATTTAATGTGATGAATTTTTTGTTTTGTTTTGATTTGGTTTGGTTTGGTTTTTAATTCTTATAGGGCAGTGCATTTTCTGGAGACAGAGAGAGAGAGAGAGAGAGCATCTCCCAAGGAGGATGGCCACTCGCAGTCCCCTCTCTTCTGTTCTCTCAGCATTTCGGGCATGCATGCACATGTGCCTGGCATGTTTTCAAGCCATCCAGTTCCAGGACTTGAATGCCTAGCCATGTGGGATCCAGATGTCTTAACCACCATGCCACCAGCTGGCCCCTATTTTAGTCATTCAACAGATATTTATAATGATATGATATATGGTAATAGTTTCAATTTTCAACAAATGGTGAATGCACATGGTGAATAAAGCAGATAAGATTTCAATAATCGTGAGCCATCTAGCGGGGAGGTACAGTAATTCATTCAGCAAACAGATAGCAAACAAACAAGATAATTTCAGATAGTGTTATATGCTTTAAAGATAATTATGAATGAATATTGTCTATGTAATATTACCTCAGTTTTCTTATTCTGAAATAATAATTATGCTTTAGCATTATGTTTGAAATGCTAATGTCCTCTGCTTTACTTTACTATCCTTCTACTACTGTTTTTAGTATACTTATTTTATTTCATTAAATATTTTATAAAAAATCAGATTTACTCTCAAAGTAAAATTTTAGATTTTATCCATTTGTCATCCTATTTTATCTTATGCATGAGGATTACAATTATTTGGAATGTTCAAGTTATTTGGCACATAAAGTCTTTGTTCTCATCTGTAAAACTGTTTCTGAAAAATATAACTTTTTCTGTAGAGGTTTTTGCTATAGGGTGCGTGTGCTCACCGGAAAGACAGAAAGCGAGAAATCACCCCCCAGGGGGCATGGCCACGCCGCAATCCCTTCTCCATCCTCCTCTCAGGATCTTGGGCACACATGCACACGCGCCCAGCATGAGTTTAAGCCACTGGGTCCAGGACTCAAACCACGGTCCACCACATGGGAGTCCAGCAACATAGCCATTATGTCAATGCTGGTCCCAAAATATAACTTTTTTAAATAATTTTTTAATTGACAAATACAAAGTACGCATATTTATGCTGTACAGTGTATAATATTGAGTTATCAGAAAAGTCATGATGCATTTTTACATAGTAAAGCATAGAAAAAATACCTCATGACTTTTCTGACAACCTAGTGGTTTGAGTTTTAAGTTAATTAGAACTTTGGAAATAAATTTTGACCCTGAAGTAATAAACTAATAAACATTTAATTAGATATCACTAAGGTAATCATTTCATTTTAGTTTTATTTGTTGCCCTGAAATTCATGGTAGACTCTTTCAAATATGTAATTAATATAATATTAAATGTTCCTTTGTGTGTTAAATATATACTCTCTGATTTTAATCTTTAAATTGAATTTATTAAAAGAAAGTTTGTATGTGTTTGAAGACTCAGACGTTGGATCAGTTCAGATAAAGAATTGTCTCTAGCATTGGTTTTTAATCCCTTTGGGTCACTATTCATTTTTTTTGTTTTTGTTTTTTGTTTTTTGTTTTTAGAATCATTTATTTAATTTTACTTATTCATTCACTTATTTTAATTTGACCAGAGGAAGACAGACACAGAGAGAGAAGGCAAGTGAGAAACCAAGCCACCAGGTCTGGGAGTTGAACCATAGTTGGCCATGTGGGAGAGTCCAGCTCCTTAACCACCATGCCACCTGCTAGCCCTGGGTTACCTATTCTTTTTTTTTTTTTTTTTTTTTTTTTTGGAGAGGTTTTTCGCTATAGGGCGCGTGCGCTCGCCAGACAGACAGAGAGAGACATAGAGACAGAAAGCGAGAAATCACCCCCCAGGGGGGATGGTCACGCCGCAATCCCTTCTCCTCCATTCTCCTCTCGGGATCTTGGGCACGCACGCACACGCGCCCGGCGTGAGTTGTAAGCCACCGGGTCCGAGACGCGAACCGCAGTCGACTACGTGGGAGTCCAGCGACATAGCCATTACGCTAACTGCTGGTTCCCAAGGGTTACCTATTCTTTAAGAATCTGCTAAGACTCAGGAACCTAATTCCACAAATATTACCATAAATACAGACATGCATTTTCCAGATAATTTGAGAGTGCTCGTAGACTCCTTGTAACTTGTCCTTGTACCCCAGGTTTAGAATGACTTGTCTAGTAAAGGAGTTCGTAGGTTTCTGTGAGTCATTATGATTAACACATTATTTTGTTGTGTTTCCTGTTAGGCTTACCTCATTTTTCTTCTGGTCTTTTCCGCTGCTGGGGAAGGGATACTTTCATTGCACTGAGAGGTATACTGCTGATTACTGGACGCTATTTAGAAGCCAGGTAAGGCAGTCCTTAAAAAGTTACAATATAAGTTTATGTCTGTTTTTCACATATTTTCCATACTTTGATTCTTATCTATCTATTTTGAACAACATTTGGGAGGTGTGTTTTCCTTAAAGTGGGGTTTTTAGCACATCCATCTAAGAGGATCATAGAATTTCAAAGGGGTAAAAATCTTTGAAATACTAAAGTCTAGTGCTTCGTGTTACAAGTCAGGTTATCTTCACACCCTGCGTGACTTTAAGCCACTGGGTCCGGGACTAAAACCGTGGTCGACTACATTGAAATCCAGCAACATAGCCATTAGGCCAACTGCTGGTCCCAGTTTCTGACTTTTAATTCAGTGCCTGTTCTATCATAGTATGACTTTTTTTTTTTTTTTTTTTTTTTTTTTTTTTAACAGGAAAACATAACGAAATAAGGGCAAGAGGGGGAAAATAAGAGTCTCCAAAATATGGGCAACAAAAGTGACTTTTTTGTCTTCAAATTTTTGAAGTGTTTTCATTTTAAATGATCTACGTCATTCTGTTGTTTTAGGAATATTATCTTAGCATTTGCTGGTACCCTGAGGCATGGTCTCATTCCAAATCTCCTCGGTGAAGGAACTTACGCCAGATACAATTGCCGGGATGCCGTGTGGTGGTGGCTACAGTGTATTCAGGATTACTGTAAATTGGTTCCAAATGGTCTAGACATCCTCAAGTGTCCCGTTTCTAGAATGTATCCTACAGATGATTCTGCTCCTTTGCCTGCTGGCACACTGGTAAAGACCATTGCTTTACTTTTTTTTTTTCCCTAAAAAATGACTTAGTTTCTAGGATAAAAGTAAATATAATTCAGAATCCCAAACTTAGGAATTAAATTCAGTTATCAGTATTTATTTAGCACCTGCTGATACTGTGAAAGAGTGCAGAGGTGAGACTTGCTCTTTGCCTACAGAATTTACAACATGGTACGAGAGATGACATCTATATAAACAAGGTCATTGCAAAAGGCTGTAAAGAAAGTGCTATGTCATCTCATAAAATGGAGAAAATCTAGTAGTTTGGGTCTCAGGAAGGACCTCAGAAAATAGCAAAAATTTTACCTAAACTGAGCCTTAAAAGGTGAGCAGGATTACAAGAAACTTGGAGGAAGATGTGGGGAGACATTAAAGAGGGAAAGAATAATAACTTGAAGGGTAGATTGAAGCACCATTTAGGATATGCTGCTTACTCTAGTTTGACTTTTTGTGGGGTGCATATGTAGGGCAGTGAGAGATTCCAGAAAGGGTGAACCAGGCTGTGGAAAGCCTTCACTACCAATCCAGAGAGTTCAGAGTGCATTGTATAAACAGTGAGGAACTGATAAACCTGTCTGAGTGTTTTTCCCCTAGTCAAGAATGTACAGTGATACTGTCCCGTTGCCACTTCTGATCTGCCTTTATATGATAATTTCCTTGGTGTGTGATTGTGGGAGGGGAGTGTAAGCTGCTTCAGAGCTAGCATATATTCATGGCCCTATGGTGTTTATTAACATCACTAAGTGCTCAAAGAACTTTTACCCATAATTTTTTTTTACTTGTCTTCTGTTGTTGACCAACATTCAGTTACAATGCATATAGACTCATGTCAGCAGACACATAGTTCACACATAATTGTTGTCTCATAGTTTCTCAAAACCTTATTTTTGTGGACACAGGTGACATAATGGTTAAGCCTGTAGATGCCCAAATGGCTGACCATGGCTCAAGTCCAGGACCCAGTGACGAAACTTACTCTGGCACACATGCACGCATGCCCAAAATCGTGAGAGAAGAATGGAGGAGAAGGGATTGTGGCATGGCCAACCCCCCAAAAGGCATTTCTCCTTTCCCTCTCTCATTCTCTCTCTGGCAAGCACATGTGCCTTATGGCAAAAACCTAAAATTAAAAAAAAAAAAAAAAGTTAAATAAAATATATGCATTATAGAAAAAATAAATAGAAACCTAATGTGTGTGTGTGTGTTTAAGCATTATAGAAAAGCTTCATGATTTATAATTACCAGTAGAATTTTTATAGGATAGAGTTTTGGTTTTATCCTTTTTTTAAAAAAAGACATTTTTACTATAAGGTATGTGTAGTCGCCAGAGCGACAGGCAGAAAGCAAGAAATCACACACCCCCCCCCCCCCAGGGAAGATGACCACACTGCAATCTTTCTCCTTCATTTTTCTCTCAGAATTTTAGGCACACACAAACACACACCCGACATGAGTTTTAAGCCTCCAGGTTCAAGACTCGAACTGTGGTTGACCATGTAGGAGTCCAGCACCTTTATCACTACACCACATGCTGGGCCTAGTTTTAGTCCATTTTTTTAAATGAAATGTAAACATTATGAGCGTCTAAACATTTCACTCTCGCATTTTTTATCTTTTTTAGAAATTATTTATTACTACTGTTTTGAAAATTTTGGCTATAGAGCACATGTGGTCGCCAGAGAGAGAAAGGGAAAGGCAAAGTGAGTGAGCAAACTGCCAGGTCCAGGCCTTGAACCATGGTTGGCCATGTGGGAGTCCAGTGCCTCCACCACCACACCATCTGCTGGCCCCTTTTATCTTTTAATATACCACTATATATCACCCTGTCATCTTGAGTAACAGGCTTACTATTTATATGGGTAAAGAAAGTAACTTGTGGGTAAAGAAAATGATTTACAGATGCTTATATTCATAGGAGAGATTTTTTCCAAAGTCATACAGATCCTCAAATTTGAGAGTACTACTTTTGCACATAATTTATTCCCATTATCGATGTATGAAGATGAGTAAGAATGGCAGTGCTAATTTAAAGTTCAAAAACTTGACAAATTAGGTTCATTTATAAGGTGCAAAAGAAACTATCCAAGCTCACTAGATTTGTTTTTATCTATTGGCAAAACTACAAATCATTTCCCAGACCTGAGTAGTAAAAACTACCAACTTTAAATATTCATAGGCCGTATGTTTGATGTACCTACAGGAGCAGCTGCTCTCCCCAGCTCTGCCCCTGATCCCCTTTCTTCCACAAAGGGAAGAATGTCTCACATTACTTTGGCTGTGAGATTTTAAGGGTAAAGATAAGAAAATTCTGATTTGTAACAGAGGTAACATCCATTATGTCTCAAACAGGACCAGCCACTGTATGAGGTGATACAGGAAGCTATGCAAAGACACATGCAGGGCATCCAGTTCCGAGAAAGGAATGCCGGCGCCCAGATCGATCGAAACATGAAGGATGAAGGTACATACCTGAACTGCCTGGTGCAGATCTGCTGAGGCGGTGAAATTAAACCTTGTCATTGCTCATTTATTTGACAAATATGTATTTGTATGCAAAACTCCAGGATTTAATAGAGAAAAACATTAGCACCAGGACCAGCAGGTGGCGTGGTGGCTAAGGCACTGGACACTCCCACATGCCTGACTATGGTTTGAGTCCCGAACCTGGTGGCTTGCTTTCTCACTTTCGCTCGTGCTCTTTCTCTCTCTCTCTCTCTCTCTCTCTCTCTCTCTCTCTGTGTGTGTGTGTGTGTGTGTGTGTGTGTGGTCAAATTAAAATAAATGAATAAATAAAAAATTAAATTAAAAAAATCTTCCTTTTTTCTTTAAAAAAAAAGGTTAGCACTCACTACTCTTACCAAGTTTTTAGTTTCCAGAACCAAGATACAGTTTATAACTTCCATCAAACAATTTGAAAGTGGTTTTGGTGGTTCCATTTATAATTGTAATCATACCTGTTCTTAATTGAGTGCTTTCTGTGTGCTAGGTATTGTGCTAACTACTTTATATCATTCTCCTTGAGAATAAGGTCTACTGTTTCCATGTTTACTAAATGAGAAGCAGGGTAGCTTGTCCCAAAGTTACAGTTACTAAATGGCAGAGGTGGAATTTCATCCATAATCTGTCTGCCTCTGTAGCCTAGATTCTTATCTATAATTTTTAAAAATTATGTATTTGTTAGCAGAGTTTGAACAGATTTAAAATAAATTCAATTTTTTAAAGAGTTATTTTATTTAACTTTATGTATTTATTTATTTAAATTTTGACCAGAGGGACAGAGCAAGAGCGAGAGAGAGAGAGAGAGAGAGGGAAAGTGAGAAAGCAAGCTGCCAGGTCCAAGATTTGAACCTGGTGAGCCATGTGTGAGTCTAGCACCCTTTACCACCATACCACGTGCTAGCCCCAAAGTAAATATAGTTTTTAAACGTCTTCTGAGTTCCTCATATTCTTCATTTTAGGCCATACTAACGTCTCCAACCAGGTTAAGACTAGTGATAATTTATTTCATTTTATTCCCCATTTCTTTAAGAGAGTCATTCCAGTGGATTTGTTGTATATTAACTTGTAACATGTGTATTGTATTATGGGTACATAGTGTTTTGTTTTTTTTTTTTTTTTTTAACTTTGTGATTTTGAAAGAATTGTGGACTACGGGGAAGTTGGAAAAATGATACATGTAGTATGTGAGCCCATCACCAGCCTCGTCTGCTGGGATTATTTTATACAACTGTAGAATGTATCAAAAGTATCATGATTCTGTTAATCATGCACTTAATTTGTTTTCTACCAGTTTTTACATTAACTTGTGTGTGTGTGTGTGGGGGGGTTGTTCCATGCAATTCGACCCCACATGTAACTTGATGTAACCACTACCACAATCAGAATGCAGATCTGGACTATCAGCAAAAAGATCCTTGTGTACCAGTCCACCCTCACTCCACCCTCACTCCACCCTCACTCCAGTCTGCGACAACTGCTAACCTGATATGCTCTTCTGTCGTTTGTCATTTTGAGAATGGAATGTACGTGGAATCATACAGTGTGTAACCTTTTCAGACTGGATCTAATTGGATTGTTGGCTTTTTAAGTACTAGGGATTTTTTAGTGTGTAAAAGATGCATAATATATACTTATAATTTTATAATAAAATTTACCATTTTAGCCATTTTTAAATGTACAGTTAACTTGCCTTAAGTACATTCACATGTCATGTAACTACCATCACTAGCCATCTCCAGAACCTTTTTTTTTTTTTTTTTTGCTTTAGTGTTTATGCACTTGCAAGAGAAAGAGAGAAATCACCCTCTAGGGTGAATGGCCATGCCACAGTCCGTTCTCCTCCAGTCTATTCTCAGGATTTGGGGCACTCATGCACATACACCCACCCAGCATTTTTTTTTTTTTTTTGGAGAAGTTTTTTGCTATAGGGCGTGTGCGCTCACCAGAGAGACAGAAAGCGAGAAATCACCCCCCAGGGGGGATGGCCACACCGCAGTCCTTTCTCCTCTTTTCTCCTCTTGGGATCTTGGGCACGCACACATACGCGCCTGGCGTGAGTTTAAGCCATCGGGTCCGTGACTCGAACCACAATTGACTACATGGGAGTTCAGCCATTCCGCTAACTGCTGGTCCCCCACCCAGCACATTTTACAAGTCACCAGGTCTGGTACTTGAACTGCACATCAGCCTTAACCACCATACCACTGGCTAGCCCATATGCTTTCCTATATTATTACATTATAAATAAATAATCATTCCACTTTAGTTCATTCTACTTCTGTTTTATGAGTCTTGTTCTTAAGATCCATACCTATATTCATTTACCATCTCAATATTAGTTTCTTTCTTTCTTTTTTTTTTTTTTTTTTTTTTAAGATTTTTGCCATAGGGCATATGCGCTCACAGGAGAGACTGAGAAGAAAGGTGTAAAATCACCCTTTGGGGGGATGGCCACACTGCAATTCCTTCTCCTCCTGGAATTCTGGGCCTACATGACACACGCCCAGCCTGAGTTTCAAGCCACAGGTCCAGGACTCGAACTGCAGTAGGCCATGTGGGAGTCCAGTGCCATCATGCCACCTGCTAGGCCCATGGAGTAGTGATTAAAGGAGTCAAATCCCCACATGGCTGACCTAGTTCCAGTCCGAGCACTGGCAGCTTGAAAAACACGCCAGGTATGGGCGTGTGCATGCCCGAGCTCCCTACAAAGTGGAAAGGCAGGGAAGGAGTTGCAGCATGGTGGGGTGCATGCTTTCTTTCTTTCTCTGTTTTTCTCTCTCTCTGGTGAGTGAATGTACCCTCTTTTATTTGAAAATACATACATATATAAGTATGTACACTATTTTTTTTTTTTTTTAAGATTTTAGCCATAGGTCACATGTGCTTACCAAAAAGAGAAAGAGTGGGGGGCGGGGATGACCACGCCACAGCCCCTTCTCCTCCATTCTTATCTTGGGCACATGCACGCATGAGCCTGCAGTGTTTTTCAAGCCACTGGGTCTAGGATTCAAACCACGGAGTCATCCATGTGGGATCTAGCACTATAACCACCACATCACCTGCTGACCCCAAAAACTTTCGTTTTAACCCCTAACAAAACAAGTAATTTAGCATGTATCACCTTCTCCAGGTCCTCTTTTGATATTATCTAGATGTACTTCAGTCTGAATTGTGAATATATGGGGTCATCAGGAAAGTCACGATGTATTTATCTATGCAAAAATGCATAGAAATGGCCTAGTAATTCTTTTGTTCATAAAATATTGGTTTTTTGGTTTTGTTTTGAGAAGTTTCTGCCTTTGGGCTCATGCACTCACCAGGAAGACAGTGACAGTGAGAAGGGAAGTGAGAAATCACCCCCTGGGGTGATGGCCATGCTGCAATCCTTTCTCCATTCTCCTCCCAAGATCTTGGGCATGCGCGCACACGCACCCCACCTGGTGTGAATCTCAAGCCACTGGGTCTGGGATTTAAACTGCTGTCAGCCATGTGGAGTCCAGCGACATAGCTGCTATGCCATCTGCTGGCCCCAAAATACTGGGATTTTTTTTTTTTTTTTTTTTTTTTTTTTTTGAGAGCTTATAGGGCACATGCACTCGCCAGAAAGACATAGAAAGAGATAGACAAAAAGCGAGAAATCACCCTCCCAGGTGGGGTTACCACGCTGCAATCCCTTCTCTTCCATTCTTCTCTCAGGATCTTGGGCACACACGCACACGCACCTGGCGTGAGTTTAAGCCACCATGTCCAGGACTTGAACCGTGGTCAACTACATGGGAGTCCAGCGACATAGCCATTACGTCAACTGCTGTTCCCAGTATTGGGATTTTTTTTTTAGGCACAGTTAACTTTTATGTGTGATTTGATCATCTTTTTTCCATAACAGCATCCTCCTAGATTTATTCTATCCTCTTTGAATTAATTAAGTTGATTATTCTCATTTATTTGCATGAATATATATCTCTTTATTTAGGATTTTACTCGGATTTTTTTTTTCTTTTTTTTTTCTTTCTTTTTTTGGAGAGGTTTTTGCTATAGGGCACGTGCGCTCGCCAGACAGACAGAGAGAGACATAGAGACAGAAAGCGAGAAATCACCCCCCAGGGGGGATGGCCACGCCGCAATCCCTTCTCCTCCATTCTCCTCTCGGGATCTTGGGCACGCACACACATGCGCCCAGTGTGAGTTTAAGCCACCAGGTCCGGGACTCGAACCGTGGTCGACTACGTGAGAGTCCAGCGACATAGCCATTACACTAAGTGCTGGTCCCTTTTTTCTTCTTTTTTGATAGGTATGATTACCTATACCCTTTAGGGGCACATGTGTCCTCTGGTTAATTTTAAAAAGAAGAAAATAAGATTAATCCTGCTTGTCTATTTTTGGGATTATTGCCTGTGCTTTAAGGGTCTTATTTTTGCCTGCTCCAGTATCTCCAAGAGTTTCCTCTGCATTATCCACCAGCAGTTTTATAATTTGAAGTCTTAGGTTTAGATCTGTGATCCATTTTGAGTTGCTTTTTATTAATGGGGAGAGAGAGGGGTTCAGTTTCATTTTTCTGCAGGTAACACCTGGTTTTTCCAGCACCATTAGCTAAAGATATTTTGTTTTGACTATGCATAACGTTTAAGGTATCAGCAAATTGATTTTCAGGATGGCCGTCCCAGTTTATTGTATTACTGTAAAATTATATATATATTAGAGAGAGAGTTTTACTGTAGAGCACATGCATTCACTAGAGACGCAGAGAGAAACTGAGATAGAGGGAATGAGAAATCATTCCCTGGGGGCGGGGGGGGGAATGGTTATGCCTCAGTCCCTTCTCCATTCTCCTCTAGAGATTTTGAATACCTACATACATGTGCCCAGCTTGAGTTTCAAGCCACTGGGTCTGAAACTTAAACTGTGGGCAGCTATGTGAGAGTCCAGCTCCACAACCACTATGCCACCTCCTGGCCCCAATTTTATAAAGGTTTTAAATAAAATATTTTTATGTACTACATGTATACTATATAGTTATAAGACACTTTATTTTATAAATTTTATTTTTCTTTTTTAGGTTTTAATATAACTGCAGGAGTTGATGAAGAAACAGGATTTGTTTATGGAGGAAACCGCTTCAATTGTGGCACATGGATGGATAAAATGGGAGAAAGTGACAGAGCTAGGAACAGAGGAATCCCAGCTACTCCAAGGTAGTGTTCATTTTATAGTGCTTATATATATAATTAGTTATACCCTTTCTAGAAAACACATGCACGTGTAGTCTTCATATTCAACCACTCAAAATCTGCCTCTCTCCTTCATATTGCTCTTCCACTCACCCCTTCCTCTCCCATTTTAAAGTACACATTCTTCTTGGTATCAATCATCAAATAAAGCTGTCTCTTCTCTTCCGGAAGTTCTCATAGGTTGATTCTCAATAAGCACCTCAAAAGGAAGTTTTATGATTCGTTATCCCAGTGCTTGAGAATTTTGTTTTGTTTTTTGTTTTGGGGAGTTTTATTTTAGAGGGTTTTGCTATAGGGCATGTGCGCTTGCCAAAAAGACAGAGACAGAGAGACAGAAAGTGAGAAATCACCCCCCAGGGGGGATGGACATGCCACAATCCCTTCTCCATTCTCCTCTCGGGATCTTGGGCACACACACACACGTGCCCAGCGTGAGTTTAAGCCACCGGGTCCAGGACTCCAACCATGGTCGACTATGTGGGAATTCAGTGACATAGACATTATGCTAACTGCTGGTCCCAAAATTTGTATTTTTAATTTAGAGATGGATCTGCCGTGGAAATCGTGGGCCTGAGTAAATCTGCTGTTCGTTGGTTGCTGGAATTATCAAGAAAAAATATTTTCCCTTATCATGAAGTCACAATTAAAAGACATGGTAAGCTTTTCATTTTATTTACAAACAAAATTTGAATGTACTGTCTATATTCTTAACATATGTAAATGTCACTTGATTCAATTGGCTAATATTAGGAAATCCTTAAGATTAAGAGGGAAAAAAATCATTAATTTGCTAGTATAAACATTACAGTAAATCTGGTTATTAGGCATAATTTTATAGCAACTGAGTTAGATAAATCAACATAGTTGTTGCCTTATTGTGCTTCTTTTTTTCAGCGTGGCTATGAGCTAGTTGCATTTATGTGAACAATTTTGAATTCTTTACATCTCTTTTTCTTGAACAGATCTGTCCAATATAATGTGAGCCACATACATAATTTTAATTTTTCTAGTACCAACATTGTTTTTTAAACTTATGGTGAAATTAATTATGAAGATACTTTGTTCCATATATGTTAAATATTTTCAACATATAATCAATATAAAATTATTCATGATGGACTGGGCTCCATAGTTTAGCAGTAATGCACTGCTCAAAAGAAGCCAGACTCCACATCCAAGCCCAGTTTGACTTCCTGGCCTGCTCAGCCTGAATACACTCCAGGCACATGTGCAAATGCCCAAGGTCCAATGGGCTAGAAGATGAGACGAAGAGGATAGTGGCATACCAGACTCTGTGAAGGGTGCACCTCTCTCACTCTTTCTCCCTCTCTTCTCACTCTCACGCATGCATACACGTACGCATGCACTCCATCATGAATAAAGAAAAATTTATCAATAAGCTATTCTACATTCTTTTGGGGACTTACTAAGTCTTTGAAATCCAGTGTATAGTTTACGTTTATAACACATGTCAGTTCAGACTGCCATTCAGAAGCCTTTCTTCTCAGAAATGAATTAGATGGGGACCAGCAGTTAGCGTAATGGCTATGTCGCTGGACTCCCATGTAGTCGACTGCAGTTCGCGTCTTGTACCCGGTGGCTTAAAACTCACACTGGGCTCGTGTGCATGCGTGCCCAAGATCCCAAGAGGAGAATGGAGGAGAGGGGATTGCGGTGTGGCCATCCCCCCTGGGGGGTGATTTCTCGCTTTCTGTCTCTCTGTCTCTCTCTGTCTGTCTGGCCAGCGCACGCACCCTATAGCAAAAACCTCTCAAAAATAAAAAGAAAAGAAAGAAATGAATTAGATGAATTTAAGTGCTTTCTTTGTTGAAGTTGTGACAATTTTTTTGGAGGTAGTATACTTTATAGAAGTGACACTAGGAAATAGTCACCTCTAAGAGCTTTCCTAACTTTTTTTTTTTTTCAAAAAGTGGATAATTTATTGGCTTCTAGCAGATAAAAATAAGTAAACTATGTTTTGTTCTTTGGCTATGTAAACTGACACTTGTTTTATTACTTTTCAGGAAAGGTTGTAAGAGTCTCCTATGATGAATGGAATAGAAAAATGCAGGACAACTTTGAAAAGCTGTTTCATGTTTCAGAAGACCCTTCAGATTTGAATGAAAAGCATCCCAATCTGGTTCACAAACGTGGCATATACAAAGATAGTTATGGAGCATCAAGTCCTTGGTGTGACTACCAGCTCAGGCCTAATTTTACCATAGCAATGGTTGTGGTGAGTGATCTGTTCTTTTTAAATTTCAAAAGATGTCATGGTAAGGCTTACTGAGTTTGGAGTTTTTTGGTGGTTTTTTGTTTGTTTGTTTTTTGCCAGAGGACATGCACACTCACCAGAAGGAGAGCCAGAGAGGGAGAGGGAGAAAGCATCCCCCCAGTTGGAGGTTGTTAGCCCCTACTGCTTTTTGCTCCATTACCTCTCCTGTCAGGATTTGGGGCATGCACACACCTGCACTCTGTATGTCTTTCAAAACACCAAGGCCAAGACTCAAACTGTGTAGTTGGCAGTATGAGATCTTGCTCCCTTAACTACCAAGGCCAAGGGGCCAGCCTGGCTTATGTACTTCTTTATTCCCACTTGTGTTTAAATGCATTTGATTACCAAAAAGTAATTTTTATTTTATGTACTAGCTAGTTTTATATCTTCTTTTAAAATCCTTTTTGACATATAACATTTAGTATCAAAAAATAGAAAATAATGAATGATGACTAATGAAGTGTTTTCCAATGTTTTTTCATTGTAACACACAGAAAATATTCGTACAACACACTGGGCTAAATGGATGAGGCTGATTGTGCAGATCCAGCTGCTTCAATTAGCCCAAGACCTACCCAGCTACCCTGACAGCCAAATGGCTGCATTTTGGCAAACCTGTGCCACAACCAGTGCCTCAGCACACGTGTTGGAAAGCTCTGAACCAGTGAACTGAAGAGGGTAGCTCACATTCTGCTTTCTTTGTTATATTGCTGTAATTACCTTGATCTAGCCAAGAATTCTTGACTTTCCTTTTTTTTTTAAATCTCTGTTTAATCTAATAATAAACTCCAAGGGCAGTAAAATAGAGAAGACAGGTACTCTTCTATTCCTGCCTTGCTGTTTCCACATTGTCAAAAAGAGTAGTACACAATACTGGGGCCTGCAGGTGGCATGGTGGTTAAGGACACTGGACTCCCACATGGCCGACTGAGGTTCGAGTCCTGGGTCTGGCGGCTTGCTTTCTCACTTTCCCTCTCTCTATCTCACTCTGTCCCTCTCTGGTCAAATCAAAATAAATAAGTAAGATAAATTTAAATAAAATAATTCTTTAAAAAAGAATAATTCACAATACTATAAATTATAAAAGAATAAAAAACACGAAAGTACACAAAGGTAGCTTTGGTTCATTGTGCATTTGAATTTATTTAACCATGAGAATAACGTACATTCTGTTCAGCAGTGCTTTCTGGCCTCCTTGTCCATATCAAAAGTAAATGTGCTTATGCTACCAGAATACAAGTGTTGTGTTTTGTTATACTCCCAGAAGCAAAAAATGGGCACCAGATATACGTAAAGGAAATTCTTGCAAATCTCCTAAAGGATACATTAGATGAGTTTAAGTGCTTTCCGTCTTTGTTGTAGCTGTGGCAAATTTATTTTGGAGCTAGTATACTTTTTTTTTTTTTTTTTTTTTTTAAGAGATGGTTCCTATAGGGTGTGTGTGCTTGACAGAGAGACAGAAAGTGGGAATTCATCCCCCAAGGGGGAATGGTCACACTGCAATCCCTTCTCCATTCTACTCTCAGGATCTTGGACATGCATGCACATGTGCCCGTCATGAGTTTTAAGCTGCCGAGTTCAGGACTCGAACCATGGTCAGCTACGTATAAGTCCAGCAACGAAACCATTACGCCATGTGCTGGTCCCATGAGCTAGTATACTTTTTTGAAATGATGCTAGAGCTTTCCTAACTTTTTTTTTTTTTTAAGTTGCCAGAGGACACATGTGCTTACCTGAGGGAGAAAGGGACAGGGAGAAAGCACCCCTCACTGGGAAATGGTCACACCACGATTTCTTCTCTAGCATTTCTCCATCCCGTTGGGATTTTGTGCTGCATGTGCATGTACCTGGCTTGTTTCTCAAGTCTCAGGACTTGGACTACACAGGTGGCCACATGAAATCTAGCTCCCTTTACCACCAGACCACAGAGCTGGCCCGAGCTTTCTTAACTTTGAGGGCCAAGAACAGTACTTCCAAACTTCATAGGGTTAGATCTGGTTAGGCTTCTGCACTCAATCTGACCCACTCTGTATTTTTAAATAATGTTTCTTTTTCCAAGTTTATGAATAGTTTATGCGGGTGGAAACTAATTCCATGATCTTAAAAAGTTTGTGTATTTGTTTTTGACATTCATCAGGCCCCCGAGCTCTTTACTACAGAAAAAGCATGGAAAGCTTTGGAGATTGCAGAAAAAAAATTGCTTGGTCCCCTGGGCATGAAAACTTTAGATCCAGAGTAAGTCAGAATATAAATATTTCTTTAAAAGTTTGTGTATTTGTTTTTGATAGTCATTAAGCCTCTGAGCTCTTTTCTGTGGAAAAAGCATGGAAAACTTTAAAGATAGCAGGAAAAAAAAATTGCTAGGTCCCCATGGCGTGTAAACTTTAGATTTAGATTAAGTTGGAATATAAGCATTCAGAATTTTGTTGATACTATAGTAATTCAAATATTGTATTTAATCCAGAACACTGACATGAACCATAATTTTTTTGCTTACTAATAGCATTCTAAAATTGCATTCAAACTTAGTTTTTAAAATAATTTTTATATCTTTGTTAAATATGAATGTTCAAAATGCTTTTGACTTGTCCTATATTTAATAATCACCTAAAGAATTTTAAGTTTATAAAACTAATATGTCATGAATATTTTCTAATGCTTATTTAGATGACTGTTATGAACATTGGAAAGTATAGACATATATAAGGAAAAAGCAGAATTTAAAAAAAAACCCTTCATCTAGAAACAAACATCACTATTATTGCCCAGTCTGTTTGTGCATTTTTATAAGTTTGGACCATACATGCACATGCCTAGAAGAACTTATATCAAAATTTTCAATTATTGATTGTGTTTCTACACTTCTAATTCTATTCCTCAGAGGATTTTTTCTTTTTTTAATTGTTTCTCCTTGTAGTTCTTTTCAGATTACTACATAATAGATGTATGCTACTGTTTTATGATTTTTAAATATTAGATATTATTTGTTTGCCTCTCGTGATGACAGATGAGGATTTAATCCTGTTCTCACTTCATCACTAATTCTCTCTATTCTTTTCAATGAGTTACACCACTTTTTTTTTTTAACTTGCTATAAAGCTTGCACACTTGGGAACCAGCAGTTAGCGTAATGGCTATGTCGCTGGACTCCCACGTAGTCGACCGCGGTTCGCGTCCTGGACCCAGTGGCTTAAAACTCACACTGGGTGCATGTGCGTGTGTGCCAAGATCCCGAGAGGAGAATGGAGGAGAAGGGATTGTGGCGTGACCATCCCCCCTGGGGGGTGATTTCCTGCTTTCTGTCTCTATGTCTCTCTCTGTCTGTCTGGCAAGCGCACGCGCCCTATAGCGAAAAACCTCTCAAAAAAAAAAAAAAAAAGCTTGCACACTCAGTGGAGAGAAAGTGAGAAAACTGCCCAAGGGGGATGGTCGTGCCACAGTCCCTTCTTCATTCTTCTCTCAGGATTTTGAGCATTTGGTCATAAACCTGGCATATTTTCAAGTTGTCGAGTCCAAGACTCAAACAGCAGGTGTCCGTGTGGGCCTGATCCAGCCTCCTTAACCACCACTTCTCTACCTGACTACGCCAGTCTTTTTACTTAAATAAATAATTACTTTTCTTCTTTTTTGATTATGTGTCTAGGAAATATTATACTTATTCTTATCTATTTTTATTTTTTCTTGAGTTTCTAATGATGTTTCTCTTTTATTGTTTTCCTTTAAAGGTTAATGCCCATAATTGTTTTTTCTAAATCATAGGTAATAGAGTCCCACCTTTCCTACTTCACTGTCTACTCATTTCATTCTTGAGATATTAACTTTATATTTTAGGTTTCTGCCATAATGCATGTGCACTCACCAGGAAGAGACAGAGAAAAACAGAGAGAGGGAATCTATAGTTAATAGAACTTTATCTTTAAGAAAAAAAAGTGAATAGAAAAGGGAAGAAAGAGGCAGACACAGAGAGTTGCATTGGTTCTGAAGGTGGAGGGGCCTAGGGACTTTTTTTTTTTTTTTTTTTTTTGGAGAGGTTTTCGCCATAGGGCGCGTGCACTCGCCAGACAGAGAGAGACATAGAGACAGAAAGCGAGAAATCACCCCCCCAGGGGGAATGGTCACGCCGCAATCCCTTCTCCTCCATTCTCCTCTCGAGATCTTGGGCACGCACGCACATGCGCCCGGTGTGAGTTCTAAGCCACCAGGTCTGGGACGCATACCATGGTCGACTATGTGGGAGTCCAGCAACATAGCCATTACGCTAACTGCTGGTTCCCAGAGACTTTTAAAGGAAGTGGATTTAGAGTGGGGCAATTAAGGTGGTCCTGAGATAGCATGGCAGGTGAATAAAGCCTCATCTTTAATGTTTATTAATTCAAATTTTCTATGTATGTTTTAATTATTAGACTTACATTGGAGGCCTGGTGACACAGTTGACTTTAAACCAGACAATATTTAGTGTCAGGTGACTCCTTAAAGGCAAAAGTACCTGAATATTTTATATTTTTTATTTGCCAGTATTTGTTAATACAAATTCCCTAATATGTTATCAGACTTCTCTGAACTAAGTATATACTAATTTAAGGTCAAGTAGGTGATGTACTAATGCTGAGCTTATTCTGTATATTAGAAGACAAAATAATTTGGTTATACCTTTTACCTTCACTCTTGAAATTTTTCTAATGCTTTTATTTAACTTAAGTTTCTGTCATTTTTCAGTGACATGGTTTACTGTGGAATTTATGACAATGCCTTAGACAATGACAACTACAATCTTGCTAAAGGTTTCAATTATCACCAAGGACCTGTAAGAAATTCGTTTCTCTTCTCTGAGTTTTCAGTTTGTTTTTCAATAATTTTAGATACTCATGACTCTGTTTTTTCTTTTTCTTCTTCTCTTTTTTGTTACCATCTCTTTTAGGAGTGGCTGTGGCCCATTGGGTATTTCCTTCGTGCAAAATTATATTTTTCCAAACTGATGGGTCAGGAGACTCATGCAAAGACTATGGTTTTAGTTAAAAATGTTCTTTCCCGACATTATGTTCATCTTGAAAGGTAAGTCAGCAGAGGCAGGTAATTTCCATTGCTAATGTTAGTCAATTAGATATTAGATAAATAACATTTCTTTAGAATTTATTTCTGTATTCGAGTGTCCCAGTGAAATTTGAATTTGAAACCTTTATTCTTTTTTTTTTTTTTTGGAGAGGTTTTTGCTATAGGGTGCATGCATCACCAGAAAGAGAGAGAGACAGAAAGCAAGAAATCACTCCCCAGGGTGGATG
Organism: Tupaia tana; assembly: GCA_026018925.1. Lineage (NCBI taxonomy): Eukaryota > Metazoa > Chordata > Mammalia > Scandentia > Tupaiidae > Tupaia > Tupaia tana. Next base: position 68,819,011 of record JAKSZU010000004.1, read on the forward strand.
GCCACACCGCAATTCCTTCTCCATTCTCCTCTCAGGATCTTGAGCTTGCACGCACATGTGCCCGGCGTGAGTTTAAGCTGCTAGGTCCAGGACTCGACGGTTGACTACATGGGAGTCCAGTGACATAGCCATTAAGCCATCTACTGGTCCCAAATCCTATATTCTTTAACACAAAGTCTATGATATAATTTTCACTTTCCTTTCATCATTTGAGGCTGTTTTTTATTTTTAGTTGAGGACTTGGTATTGTATAACTTACAAATGTATAATTGTCTTTTTTTTTTAAAATATAGCTGAGATTGGCCAGCAGGTGACATGGAGGCTAAGGCACAGGATCCCAGATGGCTGACTGAGTGGTTCAAGTCCTGGAGCCTGAGTTTAAAAATCACACTGGGCACATGTGCATACATGCCCAAAATCCCAAGAGGAGAATGGAGGAGAAGGGATTACAGCATGGCCATGTGCCAAAAAGCACATAAGCTTGCCAAAGAGAGACAGAGAGAGGACAAAACACCTCCCAGTGAGGCATGGTCACACCACAATCCCATCTCCATTTCTCAGGATCTGGGGCACACACACACACGTGCGCGCGCACACACACACACACACAAGTGGCATGTGTTTTGTTTTTTTTTTTGTGTGTGTGTGTGTGATTTGTTGTTGTTGTTTTGTTTTTGCCATAGGGTGTGTGCACTTGCCAGAGAGACAGAAAGAGAGAAAGTGAGAAATTGCCTTCCAAGCAGATGGTCATGCTGCAATCCCTTCTCCCGTCTCCTCTCAGGATTTTGGGCATGCACACGCACACACCAAGCATGATTTTGAACTCACAGGTCTGGAAATTGAACTGCACAGCCAACCATGTGGGATCTAGCACCTTAACTTCCACTGGCCCATTTTTCCCATTTTTATTGTAAAGTATTTGATACTGGGACCAGCAGATGGCATAATGGTTATGTCGCTGGACTCCTACATGACTGACTGTGTTTCGAGTCCTGGACCCGAAGGCCTGAAATGCACCAGGCACGTGTGCATGCGTACCCAAAATCCTGAGAGGAGATTGGAGAAGAAGGGATTGCAGCATGGCCATCCCCTTGGGGGTTGATTTCTCACTTTCTGTCTCTGTCTCTCCAGCAAGAGCAAATACCCTATAACAAAAATTTCTCCAAAGAAAGAAAGAAAGAATAAATTATACTTACAGAAGAGTATATATAACATCATCATGAATTACGAATCATAATAAAACATACTCCCACAACCGAACTTTAAAAAGAAACATAATAGATTTCTATATATTTTTTAATTTCATATTTAAAGGATTGCATTGAAGTTAGGAATAAATTTGAGGAGCCAGCCTGTGGTTAAGTGAGCTGGATCCCACATGGCTGGCCACATGCTTTGAGCCCCAGACCTGGTGGTTTAAGAAACATATCAGGAGTTTGTGCACGCATGCCCAAAACCCTGAAAGGAGGAAGAAGCATGATCATGTCCTTTGGGGCCTGCTTCTCTTTCTCCTTTTACCCCCCATCTCTGGAGAATGCACACACTCTTTGGCAAATGTTTTTTCAAATACCATAGAATGAATTGAATATGTTAATAATGCTTCTTTGCAGTAGTTAGACCTACAACCAATTATTGAACCTCAATCAATCTCTTACTTTTCTGTAAACAAGGATGATATGGTACCTAAGTTAAAAACCTGCTCTAAGCATTAAATGAAACAATATATAAAGCACTTAGTATTAAAACATAAGTGTGTTGAGGCCAGCAGATTACATAATGGTTACATCACTGGACTCCCACGTAGTCGACTGCAATTCAAGTCCTGGACCTAGCTGCTTATAACTCACACAGTAGGGTAGGGGAAGACATGTGGCATGGTTGTTAAGGACTCTGGACTCCCACATGGCCAACTGTGGTTCAAGTCCTGGACCTGATGGCTTGCTTTCTCATCTTCTCTCTCTCTCTCTCTGATCAAACTGGAAAATAATAATAATAATGAATAAAGTTGTATAAAATAATTTAAAAAAAAAAAAAAACCTCACGCTGGGTACGTATGCGTGCATTCCCAAAATCCCAAAAGGAGACTGGAAAAGAAGGGATTGTAGCATGCCCATCCCCTGGGGGGTAATTTCTTGCTTTCTGTCTCTCTGAGAGCACCCATGCCCTATAGCAAAAACCTCTCCAAAAAAATAAATAAGTGCATAACAAATGCTAAGATTATTATTCAGTAAAATGATAAATTAATTGCCTTTTTCCTAATCATAGTTCTCACTGTGTCTTCATTACTTCATGTAATATTTTAAAGAATTATTTAATTTTATTTATTATTATTTATTTGTTTTTAATTTGCAATAGGGCACATGTGCTCAGCAGAGAGAGAGAAAGTGAGAAAGCAAGCCACCAGGTCCAGGACTCAAACCACGGTCAACCATATGGGAGTCCAGCATCCTAACCACCACAGCAACTCCTGGCCCCATTACTTCATGTAATTTTATAATTTTACTAAGATTACACATAATAAATCTACATAATTGTAATTGGAATCTAATAAACTTACTCTAAATAGAATAAAGTTATGCCTGGCACAGGAGTAAAACACCATGCTCTTCAAAGCTGACCCACATGGAAAGGTTGCTGGTTTGTGTTGAGAGACCTTCCTGCGTACACTCGGCATTTATGTGCCATAATCCAGACTGGCTGAGGCTGGGGCAGCTCACAAATCAAGACCCTATTGAGCATGCTGTATCTCTCTCTCTCTCACTCCCTCTGTCTCTTTCTCACTTACTCATGGGATAAATAAACATTAAAAAGTAAGCATGAGAAGGTTATTTGTCTGTCTCTGTTTATATATTGCTTGGAATAATGATTTCTAAGTTTTTAATATATAAAGGAACTTCTTTATATTTGACAGTTTTAAGTTTCCAAGATGGAATATCAAAGAATATTTTAACCTAAATTTTTATGTGTTTCTTGAAGATACTCTGTTTTATTTTATATTAATAGTAAATGAAAATATATGATTGTTTTATATACTTAAAGGCAAAAATTACCAGGTCTTACCTATTTTGCCAATGTGTTAAACATTGTATCATAAAAAATCTCTTCTTTCTTTCAGATCCCCTTGGAAAGGACTTCCAGAACTGACCAATGAGAACGGCCAGTATTGTCCTTTCAGTTGTGAGACACAAGCCTGGTCAATCGCTACTATTCTTGAGACACTGTACGATTTATAATTGATTAGTGGATGTTATACCTTGTATGCAATTACTTATGGAATGCAAGGTCATAATATAATGTAAATGCTTTATATATACAGGCTCAACTCATTTAAAAAAATCATATCTGTATAATAATGATGCCCAATGAGATGAGATTATAAAAGCATTAAAAGCATCTTTAAAAATAAATGTACAGAGATAGCTTTCAACTTGAATCAGAAAGAAAAATTATTGTTACCAATGGGATGCCTTTCTTTTGAATTCAGTAAGCTTCAAATGCCTAGAAATCCTATAATCTTCCACATGTACATAAGTGAAAATATAATAACTGTAGTCACATTGCCCACAGTTTTGCTTTCCATGGGTTCAGTTATCCTCAGTCAACTGCCATCCGAAAATATTCAATGTAAAATTTTAAAATGAAGAACTGATAAGTTTTAAATTACGTAACACTTTGAGTGGCATGATGAAAGCCTGCACCATTTCGAATCAACCCTTTGTCCAGCTCTCCACGCTGCCTGTACCAACACCTGTCAGTCACGTAGTAGCTGTCTCAGTTATCAGATGGACAGTCAGAGCTCAGGACCAGTGCTTATGTTCAAGTTACCCTTGTTTTATTTAATAATGGCCCCAAGCACAAGAGTAGTGCTGATGACATATCATTGTAATTGTTCTCCTTTATTATTAGTTACTGTAGTTAATCTTTTTCTGTGCCTAATTCATGAATTAAACTTTATCGTAGGTACATGTGCATTGCAAAAAACACACTATATGTATAGTTCAGTAATATCCCTGCTGTCAGGCACTCACTGCGGATGACAGAAAACAGCTGTAATAAAAGAAATGGAAAATTGTCTTTAAATTATGGTATGTATTACCTTCAGTCACAATCCATAGTAAATAGACTGTGGTTCATTCATGTTCTCACTGTTTACTGTAATAGTCTACATACCTTCCACAGTGCGTTCAATACATAGTGTTCAAGGATGGAAGTTTCCACCTACAACATATGTTCATAGATGGAGCACAGATGTTCAAAATGTGTTTTCATGGTTTTTTTCCACAGTAAAATTGTTTTATATAATGAATGCCAGCAGGATATGTAACATAATTTACTTGTGCTAATAATGCGTAGGATACATGAAAGAAATGCAAAGCATTAAGAAATGTATTTCCTAAAAACTATTTTGTTAAATTAGCTTTTAGTTCCAGTTTCTTATTACGAGATAGTTTACATTTTCAAAATGGAAATTGTGGACATATTTATAAGCACTTTAAAGAAAAATAGTATTTTATTGATTTTCTACAATCTAACAATTATCCTCCTTTTGTGTGCTGGAATCTATTGGTAGATCACAGTGCATACCAGTTTCCTGTTAACCAAAACCTAAATTGACAAGTTAGGATTGAGAACAATCTTGGTTTAATGAGACTAGGCATAAATTCAGTAGTTAGCTTGAATCCAGTAAGCTAATTTGACAAGGTTTTTTTTTTATATTATTTTACAGTACTTTAAATCTGAAAAAATCATAAAAAGAAAAGGTTTTAACATTTATATGAGTTAACATTTTTGAATAGTACTTATTTCTTAAATGGATTTTTTTTACTGATGTACTATGTATTTGTCTTAAAAAACAAAATCAAAAAGTTTAGATTATTGTACTTTGAGTTGGAAGAAACTAGTTGCAAAAATTCATTACTATCTGTTATTACTTAGTGATATATTGGTAGTTAATAAAATAATGATGCAGTAGCACTCCTTTCAGAGGTCACCAGCAACTTTAAATATGATTAAAATATAAAAATAAAGAAGAAAAATAAGCATTCTAAAGCTTCTGTGTAGCAAAAACAGAGTCAGATGTCAAATACCCATTCTTGAAGCCCATTCAGTTTACTGTAAGATTACCTGCTCCCCCTTCTTCAAAGCTGACCCTCTTAGAAATAGTTTTATTAATAACTAGCTTAGTTTTCTGGCTTTGCAACCTAAAGTAGTTGTGACTGTAATCTGACCACTATCTGTTAGCACAATAGTTTCCAAATTTATCTTCCTTCAATTTCTTCCTTGCTCAACACACAGTCCTCTCTAAAGTGCAGGTAAAAAGAATGACTTATCTTGAGAGAACCATTAGTTCATCAAAGGCTTATGTCATTACTTAGCTCTACTCCAGCTTCTATATTAAAGGAGATAAGAAGGGTAACAGCAAATGGGCGTATTTAACCAAAGCAAGAAGTAATCTCTGACGATTAAGTGTGACCAAAAAGTAAATAAATAACAAGTTGACAATTTTTAAAATATAGCCATATTGGGTTATTTATAATAGCGCCGATAATCACTTCAATAAATGTCCAGGATATCATGCTTCACTAGAAAACTAAGCGGTTCATATTGCTAATGAAGAATATTAAATAAGACAACATTGTTATACTATTCATGGTCTATTTCGAAGTTCAAGGAGGCATGTGACACAGTTTTCCAACCATGGTAATTAAAATGCAGTTTTAGACTTTAGAAGGATAAATGTCACTCGAATGCTTCGTTTCTGATGCCAGAGAAGATCTGTCACGTTTCAACAAGGTCTGGGCCTTGGTTTTTCACTAATCCAGATCAGTCATACTCTCATGTGAGAAGTACACTTGCCATTTAACCAGGATGTTGTGATATTTTATACGTTTTCAAAGATTAAGTGAGGAGACAAGCCTATCATTATGAATATTGTAGCATGTGAATTGTATCCAATTCTGATACGTCTTAAACCGCTCTATCTAGTGGCAGATGTCACTTTTATGTCTGTACGACAAAAAAATAAAAATCTTTTCCAAAGGGCTGTATTTTGCTTTCATTCCAGCATTTGACAATTAATTTACTGACGATGACCACTGCCATTTATTCATTGCTCGCTTACTTCAGGTGCTTACCTTTTTGTAGACAACCACAGACACACAGAAAGGAGGAAGAACTTTAAACTACATGGGGTTTTATTTGTTGTTTTGTTTTTGTTTTTGCTTTGTTTTTTTTTAGTTTGTGAGAGGGGTGTGTGCTTGCAAGAAAGAGACAGAGAGTAAGAAAGTACCCCCATAGGGAATGGTCTCTTCCCCGCCATTTCTCCCTACTTTCAGGATATTGGACACTGGGTACACACATATAAGTGCCCAGTATGTTTTTCAAGTCCCAAGTCCAAGACTCAAACCCTGTGATCAGCCATGTAGGATCCAGCTGCCTTCACCACGCCATAGATTAGCCAGTTCCAGAAAGTGCCACCAGAGGGCAGTGTGCCTTCAGCTCACTGTCACTGGCGTCTGTACTGGCCAATGCTGTTTGAGTTTCTTCCAGTAGAGCCAACACTTAGCTTAATTTGGAATGTTGCCAGCCGAAATCGGGGTGTGTATGTTTGTTTTAAATTTCATAGTAAACTTAACTTTATAGTAATTTTAACCCTAAAATAAATTATACAGGAAGATATGGATTTTTCCCTCAGAAATGAAACTTTGCTTTTCTTGAGCCAATATTGAGTATAATTATTTCCACTCTGTCTTATTACCCTTTACATAAACCTTTCTAAATATTCTTGATGAAACTTCCCGATAGCCTAATGGGATTAGTGATAACTCCCTTTGAGATAACTGATTCAAAAAAAAAAAAAAAGACTTTAACAAATCAGTGAGAGTGCCAATTATAAAAATTAGCTCTGAATTACAAGTCTTCATTTTCCTCTTAATGATTCCATGGTAATTTTTCCAATTATCATCGATCTGCATCAATAAGGTCACTTGTATTTTTATAGTAAAGAAACCAAGATTGGGACCAGCAAATGGTGTAATGGCTGTGTCGCTGGACGCCCATGTAGTCGACTGCGATTTGAGTTCTGGATCCAGTGGCTTAAACTCACACCAGGCACACGTGCATGCGTGTCCAAGATCCTGAGAGGAGAACGAGGAGATGGGATTGTGGCGTGGCCATCCCCCCTGGGGGGTGATTTCTCACTTTCTGTCTCTCTGTCTCTGTCTTTCTGGCGAATGCAGGCACCCTGTAGCAGAAACCTCTCCCCACCCCCAAAGAAGAGAAAAGAAACCAAGATCAAAAATCAAAATTAGGGACCAGCAGGTGGCGTGGTGGTTAAGGGCACTGAACACCCACGTGGGGAACTGTAGTTCAAGTCTCAGACTGGTGACTTGATCTCTCACTTTCCCTCTCGCTCTCTCACTCTGTTCTCTCTGGTAAAATTTAAGGGAAGGAAGGAAGGAAGGAAGGGAGGGAGGGAGGAAGGAAGGAAGGAAGGAAAAGTTAAAAATTATTTTTAAAAAACCCACAAAATTCAATACCTACTATTTTCAATGATAGATAATGCTGAAGTTTGGGGCCAGCCCATATCACAATGATTAAAGAAGCTGGATCCCACATTCCTGACCATGGTTTGAATCCTGGCCCTAGTAGGTTAGAAAACAGTCTAGGCACATGTTCATGTGTTCCCCAAATCCTGACATTATGGAGAAAGAAAGGAAAGGGATTGTGGCATGACCACACCCCATGAGGAGTGCTTTACCCCTCCCACCCCTTTTCTCTCCCTCATAGAAAAAAAGACAAGTAGTAAAGGGAGACTTAAGTTAACATCAATTTCTACTTGGTCTTAGGAAAGAAGAAAAAAAAATCTTGGATATCCTTGAAGTTTAAAATATTTTTTTCTGTTTCCCCCTCAGAATGATCTCAAATTGCTTGGACGTCATTTCTAGCCCAGTGCCCTTTTGAATGATGCATGTAAAGACGGGGAGAGGTGGGGAGAGGGAGCCGGGAGCGAGCCCTTCACACAGTGGCTAAGCTCTGTACAGAGGGAGCCAGATCCCACACAGGTAGGAGATAGGCTTGGGACATACAGTTAGGGTAAAGGCCCAAGAGGGGTCACATGGCTGTTTTCACACACTGAAGAGTTGGCTACTTTAGGGTTCAAAACAACTATAGCCAAGGGCTCAAAAGGACTATAGCTAAGGGCAACAGTTTCTGTTTGCTCACTACATTCCAACAAGTACAGAACCAAAGAAGGACGTAATCGTTGTTCCGACTACCAGGTAACTATTTTTTTTTCCTTTTCCTGAAGCTCACTTCTTTAAGAGCCAGCTCACTGGGACTAGCAGTTGGCTAATGGCTACATCGCTGGACTCCCATGTAGTCAACTGTGGTTCGAGTCCTGGACTCAGTGGCTTAAACTTGTGCCAGGCACATGTGCACGTGTGCCCAAGATCCTGAGAGGAAAATGGAAAAGGGACTGTGGTGTAGCCATCTCTCCTGGAGAGTGATTTCTTGCTTTCTGTCTCTGTCTCTCGGGAAAAAAAAAAAAAAAAAAAAAAAAGCCAGTCCATTACTTGGACTTCTAAATAAAAACTTCTGGCACTTAGCTCCTCTTCAGCAACCTATTTCTGGGACTTCTCCCTGCTTGGGAGGTCTGTTCTTCCTTCTCTCTTTTCTTTTTTTTAGTTTTTTGCCATAGGGGTGTGTGCTTGCCAGAGAGAGACAAAGACAGAGAGAGAAAAAGTGAAAAATCACCCCAGGGGGGATGGCCACAGCGCAATCCTTTCTTCTCATTTCTCCTTGGGATTTGGCCACACAGGCACACACACATGTCCAGCATAAGTTTCAAGCCACTGGGTCTAGGCCTTGAACCGTGGTAAGTCATGTGAGAGTCCAGGCCTTAGCCACTATTCTACCTTCTGACCCCACCCCTTAATAAACTGTCCTTTACTGTTCCTTCGTTTGTCCACATCTCTTAATTCTTTGTGAGCATGGGACAAGAAGCTGGACATCTCACAGTGCTGAATCTGGCTCAGGTATCGAGCCCACAAGCCCTGATATCCTGCATCAACATGACTGGCTGTAGTTTAAATTCTGGCTATGGTGGCTTGAAAAGCACTTCCGTCAGGGACAAGTACATGGTGTAACGGTTAAGTTGTTGGATTCCACGTGGTTGACCATGGTTTGAATCTCAGACCCAGAGGCTTGAAACACACACAGGGCGCATGTGTGTGATGCCCAAAAATCCCAAGAGGAAAAATGGAAGAGAAGGGATTGTGGTTTGCCATTCCCCCGGGGGGTGATTTTTTGCTTGCTTTCTGTCTCTGTCTTTTTGGAAGGCAAACACAACCTATAGCAAAAATCTCTCAAAAAAAGAAAAAGGAAAAAAAAAACCTCTAGGCAAATGTGTGTACATGCCCCAAATGCTAATGGGATAAAGAAGGGAAAAAAAGATTGCAGCATGGGCCGGCAGGTGGCGCAGTGGTCCAGGCGCTGGATTCCCATGGGGTCCACACCTGGTGGTTTACTTTTTTACTTTTGCTCTCTCTCACTCTAGTAAATTTAATAATAAATCAAAAAGATGTTGGTGCAACCACACCCTATTAGAGGGTGTTTTCCCTCTCTTTTTTTTTTTTTAGAATTATTTTATTATTATTTTATTGAACTTTATTTAGTTTATTTTAATTTGACCAGAGAGAGACTGAGTGAGAGTGAGAGAGAGAGAGAGACAGAGAGAGAGAGAGAGAGAGAGAAGGAGTGAGAAAGCAAGCCACCAGGTCCAGGACTCAACCATGGTTGGCCATGTGGGAGTCTAGCACCCTTAATCATACCACCTGCCAGCCCCAAGGGTGTTTTCTCTCTTTTTCTAACAAGTATGTGCATTCTCTGGCAATAAAATATAGAAAGAAAAGAAAGGAAGAAATAAACTAATGAGCTTTAGTGGGATGGGAGAAAAATGATTGACAGACACAGAATGAATATAAACAAGTGAAATAGGACCAGCTAGTGGCATGATGGTTTAGGTGGCTGAATCCCACGTGGCCAACAGTGCAGTTCAAGTCCTGGCCCCAGAGGCTTCATAAACATGCCTAGGTGCATGGACATGCATGCCCAATATCCCAAAAGGAGGGAGAAATGGAGAAGGGATAGCAGCATTACCATCCCCCATAGAAAGGGCTTTTTCACTTTTCTTCTCTCTCTCTCTCTACTTTGCTAGAAGTTTTAATAAACAATCTGAGAATGGACATTTTTACATTGGTTTCTTTCATGAGAGAGAGGCTGAGAAGGGGGAACCCTAACAGGGTCTTGCCCTGCTGATCTGCCCTAGCCCTCTAGCCAGTCAAGATCACAGATGTGCCCACGTCATGCCTGGCATGTTCAAGCTGACCTGGGATGCAAACCTCAGACCTTCAGAGATGGCTACAGTATTGCACAGGGACACTCTACCACCTTCACCACAATGGCTGGGGCTCAGATTAGACTTCTCTAAACTTCTCAAGGGGAACCAGCAGATGGTGTAAAGGTTATGTGGCTGTTCTCCCACATGGCCACCTGCAGTTCAGGTTTCAGACCCGGAAACATGAAACTGACCAGGAGCGAGTGTGTGCATGCCCAAAATCCCAAGAGAAGAATGGAGGAGAAGGTATTGCTGGAAGAGAAGGGATTCGCCTTCAAGGGGGGTTGATTTCTCCCTTTCCGTCTCTCTGTTTTTCCCTGTCTCTCTGGCGAGTATGCATGATCTATAGCAATAATCTCTCAAAAACAAAAACGATAACCTCTGAAGGGACCAGCAGATGGCGTAGCAATTAGTTGCTGGACTCCAACATGGCTGACTGCGGTTCAAGTCCTGGACCCAGTGACTTCAGAAGCATGCTCGGCAACATGTGCATGTGTACCCAAAATCCTGGGAGGAGAATGAAATAGAAGGCATTTCCGTGTAGCCATCCCCTCGGGGGGTTGATTTTTCACTTTACCTCTCTCACTCTCTCTGTCTCTCTCCCTTTCCCTGGTGAGTGCACGCACCCTAATGCAAAAACCTCTCAAAATAATAATAATAAAATAATAATAATAATAATAATAATACATACATACATACATACATACATACATACCTCTCAGGCTGGGAACTCACCAACCAAGCCAACTCACCAACAAATTTCTCAACTTTGTATTTCAATGGAGAATTACAGCACTATAGCACATTTTTCTGATTCTAGTCTTGAATTGCTGTAGTATTATCAGATTCTAGCTCTGTTCATTGTCTTTGAGCTATGGGCACTCTGTAAATAGCAGGTAATCTATGAATAGGAAGCTATCTTCTTTGGTTGAGATTTAAGTTACTTGTTCCCCTGACTCCTCACCACCACTCACACCACCACCACAACTACCTCATGGAAAAATCAGTTTGAGTACCTATTTGAGACTTGGACTGGGTGCTGCTTGCACAAATTATCAACACTTACCAATTAGTCTCAAACTGATTAGCTAAGATTAAAAAAAAAAAAAAAAAAAAAAACAAAAAAACTGTTCATTGGGCTAGCCCATGGCCTGGAGGTTAAGAGAGCCAGATTCCACATGGTCAGCCATGCAGTGTGAATCCCAGCCCCAGTGACTTAAAAAACATACAGGGCATTGCATGCGTGCTCGAAACCCCAACAGCATGGAGAAATACAGGAGGAGCAATGATGGTAGGACCATGCCCTGCTTGAGGGTTCTTTCTCCCTCTTCCACTCTCCTCCTGGCAAACACACACACTCTCTGGCAATGAAAAAAATTGCTTGTCTCCCAGAAACTGAAGTTTCCTGAGTTTGTTCATAACTCCACAGGGAAAAACATTTACTGTTCAGCTTATTGAGACATCCTCTGCTTGCAAAACAACCCTCCCTGTAAATCACTTTACCTGCCTCTTGTTTATCCCTCTCTCTGAAACTCGAAGACATCACCACCTGATGATATATTCTTACCTTTGGATCAGAGTGCTTTCCCCATTGCTATAGCCTGGATAAAATGATTGCCGTGGCCCAGCTGCAGCAGTGCCGTGGTGGTCCAATGCTCTGTGGTGTTGGAGGCCCACGTCGAGAATCAGGGTTTAGGGCCAGCTCTATAGCCTCGCAGCTAAGGGAAACAGATCTCACACGGCCAACCACAGGGTTTGAATCCCATTTTCAGTGGCTTGAAAAACACACCAGGAGGGGACCAGCAGTTAGCATAATGGCTATGTTGCTGGACTCCCACGTAGTCGACCGCGGTTAGAGTCCCGGACCCGGTGGCTTAAACTCACTCCGGGCGCGTGTGCGTGCGTGCCCAAGATCCCGAGAGGAGAATGGAGGAGAAGGGATTGCGGCGTGGCCATCCCCCCCGGGGAATGATTTCTCGCTTTCTGTCTCTGTCTCTCTCTGTCTGTCTGGCGAGCGCACGCACCCTATAGCAAAAAACTCTAAAAAAAAAAAAAGAAAGAAAGAAAGAAAAAAAGAAAAACACACCAGGAGCACGTGTGTGCATGACAGGGTGGATCAAAAGAGGAGAAGGAATTGTGGCACGACCATACCCCACTGGCGATGCTTTCTCCAGCTCCCTCTCCAGTACAGTTGTGTATCACTCAGTAACGAGGCTATCTTCTGAGAAATACATGATTAGGGAATTTCATCATTGTACAGAGAGAGTATACTTAAATAACCCAGGTTGGGTAGCCTATACGCACTTAGGCTGTACGGTATATAGTCTACTGCTCCTAGGCTACAAATCTGTACATCATGTTATTGTACTAAATACTACAGGCACTAAATATAATTCAGACACACAACTTTTTTTTTTTTTTTTTTTTTGAGAGGGCGCATGTGTTCACCAGAAAGACAGAGAGAGACAGAGAGACAGAAAGTGAGAAATCATCCCCCTCCCCCAGGGGGAATGGCCACGCCACAATCCCTTCTCCTCCATTCTCTTCTCGGGATCTTGGGCACACACGCACACGCACCCAGTGTGAGTTTAAGCCACCGGGTCTGTGACTTGAACTGCAGTCGACTACCTGGGAGTCCAGCAACATAGCCATTATGCCAACTGCTGGTCCTCATAACTTTTTTTTAATTCCAGAGAGTGAATGAGCATGTATGAGAGAGTGAAAGAGACAGGGACAGAGAATCTTCCAATGGGGATCTGATCATGCCATAACCCCTTTTCCATTTCTCAGTTCTGTTAGGATCTTGGGCGTGCACATGCATACACACACGCACACGCACACGCACACACACACATGCACACACACAAGCACCAGGTGTATTTTTCAAGCTGCCAGGGTGGGGATTAGAACTGCAGTCAGTCATGTGGGATTCCAGCTCCTTCACCACTAGGCTATGGGGTAGCACCCATGAACATAATCTTTACAGATGAAAAATTATGTATGACATATAATATCCTGAGGTACAATATATCAAGGATATACCAAGTGTATAGTTAGAATATACTAAGAGTATAATAAGTTCATCAAATTAAGAAACTCAGTTAATCTGGAGTAGGTCCATTTATAAATTAATAAAACTCTATAAATAAGAAATATGAATCCCCAGTTCAAAAGCACTGAATGAGAGGGCGCTGGGTTCAAATTAAAGGAAGTTGCTGTGACTCACATAATATATATATATATATATTTTTTTTTTGGAGAGGTTTTTGCTATAGGGCGCGTGCACTCACCAGAAAGACAGAGAGAGACAGAGAGACAGAAAGCAAGAAGTCACCCCCTGGGGGGATGGCAATGCCACAATCCCTTCTCCTCCATTCTCCTCTCGAGATCTTGGGCACGCACGCGCCCGGCATGAGTTTAAGTCACCAGGTCTGGGACTTGAACTGTGGTCAGCTACATGGGAGTCCAGCAACACAGCCATTACACTAACTGCTGGTCCCATATTTTTAAAAATAACTGAAACTATGACCGGTATCATAATACTTTTTTTGTCTAATACCAAGTGAAATATCACCAAACTCTGATAAATAGGATCATACCATCTGTGAAGATATTGACAGTTTTTTAAGAATGTCTCATACAACATACAATTTTGAAAAAAATTGTTAATAGCATTTTACCCACACAAATTTAGCACAGGAAAGGTTAAGTACTGACTTAACTTTTCCCATGGAACTCATCAGTTGTAATATATAAAATAAACCTAGTTTAAGCACCTCCCTTCTCACAAGTTAATGAACAAATTCTTGGTGATTTTTCAGAGGCCTTCTGGAAAATCAGTTTTCAAAATATGTCCTTTAGGAGTTGATGAAGGCAAAATATCAGACGTTGTCAAGAGGCTCAAACACTTGATTAAACAGTATCGCAGGGTGCAGGGAAATGATACTTGGCTGTCTAGTTAACCAAAATGGCAAATAAAGATTTAAAAGTATACATAGGAGGTACACAATTGTAAAAAAAAAAAATCTTTATTTCTTTCAAAAATAAGAAGACTTTGCTCTCTTAAATATCAAGGGCATGGCAAAGTAAACACAAAGCACAGAGAAATTATTCTCCTAAAACAAAGAACCTTTGTTGTGTATGTAGATTACACAGAACGTAAAAAAAATATTTTACACAGAAGGTAAAGAAACATTTTGTACTCCCTCTTACTAAAAGCAGACAGGAAATTAAAAAAACACACACATAATTTTAACAGGAAGATAACCAAATTCTAGTTTTAGATTGGTGTAATATTTGATATTGAAACTAATTCTGGGGCCAGCTTTGTACCTTTCTGGTGAAAAGAGCCTGAATCTCACAGAGCCACCTGTAGTCTGAATCCTGGCCCTGGTGGCTTGAAAAGCACACACAGGCACGTGTGCGGTCTTTCCCCAAGTCCTCATGGGACAGAGAAATGGAGGAGAAGGAATTGTGGCACGACCATGTCTCATTGAGAAATGTTCCCTCTCTCCCTCTCTTTTGCTATCTCTCTGTCTCTTTCTAATGAGGGTACACTCCCTCTGGCAATTAAAAACAAAAACTAAAGATTTCATTCCGACAGTCTTATAAACAAACCCTTAAGCGTTAGCCAACTTTGATCACTACAAATAAAATGTCCTTTCTGTGAACCTTCTACAACTTTCTGTATCCATTCAGATTTCTTCCTAAACTTTTATTATCTCATTCTGGAACAAAGATTCATATTACTTTAGCACAAAACTACTACTTTTTTTCTTAACAAAAACCTATCCTGGGGACCAGCAGTTAGCATAATGGCTATGTCGCTGGACTCCCATGTAGTCTACCGCGGTTTGAGTCCTGGACCCGGTGGCTTAAACTCACACTGGGCGCGTGTGCGTGCGTGCCCAAGATCCTGAGAGGAGAATGGAGGAGAAGGGATTGCGGCGTGGCCATCCCCCCTGGGAGGTGATTTCTCACTTTCTGTCTCTCTGTCTCTCTCTGTCTCTCTGGGGAGCGCACGCGCCCTATAGCAAAAACCTCTCAAAAAACAACCTATCCTGCATACTTTTCATACAAAGTTGCTGATTGTGCTCTTTTACTTCTAGTAGGGTCTTATTCAGTATATTGGTTATAACTTGTAACCACAGAGACTTAAAAAGTTGTTTTTTTGTTTGTTTTTTTTTTTTGTTTTTGTTTTTTGTGGGTTTTTTTTTTTTTTTTTTTTTTTTTGCTATAGGGCATGTGCACTCTGGGAGAGTGATGGGGGAGTGTGGGAGAGTGAGAAAGAATCCCCTAGGGAAGATGGGCAAGCCACAATCCCTTCTTTTCCATTCTCCTCTGGGGTTTTGAGGCACGCACTCTCCAGCGTGTTTTTCAAATCACTGGGTCTGGGACCAGCAGTTGGCGCAATGGCTATGTCGCTGGACTCCCACGTAGTCGACCGCGGTTCGAGTCCCGGACCCGGTGGCTTAAACTCACGCTGGGCGCGTGTGCGTGCGTGCCCAAGATCCCGAGAGGAGAATGGAGGAGAAGGGATTGCGGCGTGGCCATCCCCCCTGGGGGGTGATTTCCTGCTTTCTGTCTCTCTGTCTCTCTCTGTCTGTCTGGCGAGCGCACGCGCCCTATAGCAAAAACCACTCAAAAAAAAAAAAAAAAAAATCACTGGGTCTGGAACACGAACCGCACAATCAGCCATGCAGAACCCAACTACCTGAGTTCCTGCAATTTTGGCTTTTGTTTATCTTTTTTTTTTTTTTTTTTTTTTAATTGCCACCGGTGCATGCACTGGCCAGAAAGAGACAGAAAGACCAAGAGGGATAGAGTGACAAAGGAACCTCCCCCCGAAATGGGGCACAATCACACTGCAATACCTTTTTCTCCATTTCCCCCTCGTCCTTTTGGTATTCTGAGCATGCACACATGTGTGCCCAGTGGGTTTTTCAAACCAATGGGGCCATATTTGAACTGTGGTTGTCTACATGGGATAAGGCTTCCTTTAATCATTAGGCCACAGACCCTTATTTGTCGATGTGTATGTGTTTTAAATTTATTTACTTATTTCTTCCACAGGTGAGAGAGAGAGAGACAGTAAGCGAGGCACCCCCAACAGGGTCTTCATGCTCCTATCTACTCCCAGCCTCAACTCCCATGTTAGAGAGTTTATTTGCTATAGGGAAAGTGGCATGTGCAGGAGAGGGGAATGGTGTACAAGAAAGTGGAAGTGAGGGGATGAGGGAGACAAATACTTTTATTGGTTACATCTTGATGTTTGCCTGAGTTCACAAAGTTTAAAAGGTGGGCTCTCTGGGTAACTGAAGTGTAACTGCTGTGATTGGCTGTAACTCAGGATAACGGGTGTGCCTGGTATGCACAGGGAGGCCTTGGCAGGCAATCTGGCCTCTTCCCTTGTGGGTGGAGCAGAGTTTTGAGATATCTGATATGTTATCAGACTCTGAGTCCAGTTAAAATCCTCTGAGAAATGTTGTTTTTTTTTTTCTTTTTCTTTGTTTTGCTTTAGTAAATAGTTATCCCACTTAGTTTCAGGCCCTTTGGTGGGACATAGTTCCACTATAATTTTAGCTTTTGAGTTTCTGTGGAGTATTTGGATCTGTTCTATGTGTGTTTTAGATATACCAGATAAGACGTTTATCAGCATTTTAGTCTGCCCTCACTTGAAATGTACGGTAAGCTTTATATAAAACCGCTAGCAGGGCCAGCCCCATCACCTAGTGGTTAAGGGAAGCCAAATCCCATATGGCCACACAGAAGTTGCTGAAGCACTCCTTCCAGTCAAAGGTGAAATTTCAAAGTGAGTTAATTTCAGGGGCTGGCACATGGTGTGGTGGTTAAGAACACTGGACTCCCACGTGGCCCACCGCAGTTTGAGTCCCAGACCTGGCGGCTTTCTCTCTCTCTCTGTCTCTCCCTCCCTCTCTAGTTAAATTTAAACAAATAAAGTTAAATAAAATAATTCTTATTTTAAAAAAGTAAGTTAATGTCAAGCCTGTCAATGTCAAACTACAGATCTATTTCAAAACTAAAGGATCATATGGCTGTTGAGCTATTGATAGGGAAGTCACTTTATTCAGGTTCTCTTAGAGGAAAGTGATAGACAAGTAGATAATCTTCGGCAAGCCTTTTCAGCTTTGCTTACAGATAGATTCTTTTTGTTGTTGTTAGAGAGTTTATTTGCTATAGGGAAAGTGACATGTGCAGGAAAGGGAAATGGTGTAAAAAAAATGGAAGTGAGGGAATGAGGTAGACAATTTTATTGGTTACATCTTGATATTTGCCTGAGTTAACAAAGTTTAAAAGGTAGGCTCTCTATGAGTGACTGAAGTGTAGTTGCTATGATTGGCTGTAACTTAACAACTTACTAACGAAGCAGACTTTCATGTCAGGTTGTGGTTTGCTTATTGAAACTAAAGCAGGAGTATGGAGGTTTTTTCAGGTGTATATATATATATATATATATATATATATATATATAATTTTTTTTTTCTTTTTTGAGAGAGAGATTTTTGCTATAGGGCATATGTGCTCACCAGAGACAGAGAGAGACAGTCAGGAAGCGAGAAATCACCCCCAAGTAAGGATGACTATGCCACAATCCCTTCTCCTCCATTCTCCTCTCGAGATCTTGGGCACACACGCACACGTGCCCGGCGTGAGTTTAAGCCACCGGGTCTGGGACTCGAACCGCGGTTGACTACGTGGGAGTCCAGCGACATAGCCATTACACTAGCTGCTGGTCCCAGTCAATATATTTTAACAATAGGAATAGAGTATTTGCTAAAGTGACACCTGGAAACCTAAGGCTTAATTCTCTAAGCACTGGATTTTTTTTTTTTTTTTTTTTTGAGAGGTTTTCGCTATAGGGTGCGTGCGCTCGCCAGACAGACAGAGACAGACATAGAGACAGAAAGTGAGAAATCACCCCCCAGGGGGGATGGTCACGCTGCAATCCCTTCTCCTCCATTCTCCTCTCGGGATCTTGGGCACGCATGCACACGTGCCCGGCGTGAGTTTTAAGCCACCGGGTCCGGGATGCGAACCGCGGTCGACTACGTGGGAGTCCAGCGACATAGCCATTACTCTAACTGCTGGTTCCCAGCACTGGATTTTTTTAACGACCATTTTGGACAGAAACTCTGTTTTTGCAGTGAGAGTACAGGCACCATTGGGTCCCTCTTTTTGTGCAATATTGTAATTGAGAACCTAAGAAAGGAAGGCTGAGGCAAAGTAAAAGAAGCAAAGATGAATTTATTCTGGCCAAAGTGAGGAAGAGCCCCTGGACACACAGCATCCAAGCTACCCTGAATGAAGTGTGCCAAGGTCTTACAGAATGTAGGGTAGTTTCAAAGAAAAAAGTCACTAGTGGGAAGGGGAGAAAGTATTTTACATTGGTCAAAAGCTATATGAAGGAGTCTTGTATAGCTATGATTGACCAAGTCTATGGTGGGGGGAAAGGAGGATTCCATGGTCTTGCTGGGCTCAGCATGGGAGTCAATATTGTAAAATGGTTTAAAGGCAGAGACAATGTGGTTAATGCCCAGACAATAGTAAGTAAACAACTCTCTGTAGGCAGGACAGGCTCGGGGGACAGACAGTAGCTCATGATGAGCTGCTCTAGTGTGACATCTTTCAATCTTAAATCTCGGGGAGGAGAGGAGACAAATGTCCTCTTCTCTGGCTGTTTAGGTCTACAGGCTGATAAGAGAATTTTGAAGCAAATCCTTTCCCGTGTTTGGGGCGGGTGCAGGAACTCAAGGGCAGTGTCCATTCCAAGACCTGTCACTTTCGGCTTGCCTGGGTCTAGTCTCTTAAGCTGCCTCCAGGCCCTATTTGGAAGAGGTGGGCTCCTCTAATTTTCCAAATTTCATGTGACTCACCCATGACTTTGATTGGATTGCCAGACTTAGCAAATACAAAGATAGGATAACCAGTTAAATTAGAAGTTCTGATAAGAAATGAATTTATTTATTTATTTATTTATTTATTTAGTGTTTTTGTCATAGGGCAGATGCACTCACCAGAGAGAAACAGTGAGAGGGAAAGCGAGAAATCCTCCCCCATGGGGGATGGACATGCCACAGTCCATCTTTTTCCATTGTCCTCCTGGGATCTGGGGCATGCATGCACATGCACTCAGCATGATTTTCAAGCTGCCAGGTCCGGGACTCAAACTGCCACTGGTTTGAGTCCTGGATCCTGAAGCTTGAAAATGATAACAAAAAACTAGACAGATGAATAAATAAATAAATTTTTTTTATTAGATTTTTTTTTTGAGAGATTTTCGCTATAGGGCGCGTGCGCTCGCCAGACAGACAGAGAGAGACAGAGAGACAGAAAGCAAGAAATCACCCCCCAGGGGGGATGGTCACGCCGCAATCCCTTCTCCTCCATTCTCCTCTCGGGATCTTGGGCACGCACACACATGCACCCGGCGTGAGTTTTAAGCCACCAGGTCCGGGACGCGAACCACGGTCGACTACGTGGGAGTCCAGCGACATAGCCATTACACTAACTGCTGGTTCCCTATAAATAAATGTTTTAAAAATGAGAATATTCAGGTATATAGTATAAAACTTATTCACTGTTTATTTGAAATATTTTAACAAGGCCTTTTGCATTTTATTTGGCAACCAAATCAAGTACCACTGAGATACATAGTCTTGTTTGGGCCTGGTTGCCTTTAGACTGATATCTTGTTCTCATTCGTCTGTCTTTAAGGTGCCAAATTTTTGCCTTTAAGGTCTGTTGTTTTTTTTTTTTTTTTTTTTTTTTTTAGAGGCTTTTGCTATAGGGCGTGTGCGCTCCCAGACAGAGAGAGACAGAGAGACTGAAAGCGAGAAATCACCCCCCAGAGGGGATGGCCACACCACAATCCCTTCTCCATTCTCCTCTCGGAATCTTGGGCACGCACGCACACACGCCCGGCGTGAGTTTCAAGCCACCGGGTCCGGGACTCGAACCGCAGTCAGCTACATGGGAGTCCAGCGACATAGCCACTACTCTAACTGCTGGTCCCAAGATCTGTTTTGATAAAGAAACCAAAGCTTATCCTCTGGCCCCTTATCTTATAGTGATAGCTGATATTTTTCTCTCTTCCTTCCTGACTGGCTTAGTTGTTCCCTGATGCTTTTCTTCTCTCACTACTTTTGCTATCTGCCAGTTTTTCTCTCCATTGTGCTCATTCCTCTTCCATTCCATTTTTTCTTCCTACAGCAGGTGTTACAGTATTTGAAAGTATGAACTTATTTTAATTGCCAGAGGGCGCATATGGTCTCCAGAGAGAGAGAGAGAGAGAGAGAGAGAAAGAGGGAGAAAAGGGAAAGGGAGAGGGAGACAGCACCCCATAAATGGGGTGTGGTTAGGCCTCGATTCCTTCTTCATTTCTCCATCCTGTTGTGATTTTGAGCACACAGGCACATGCACCCTGCATGTTTTTTAAGCCAGTGGGGTGAGACTTGAACTGGGATCTGCCATGTGATATCCAGCTCCTTTAACCACTGGACTACTGCGGTGACCCTCAATTATAAATTTTAAAGGTAGTTAAATAAAGATTTCATTGCCAGCTTCTCCTTCAGTAGATATGGGAACTTCAGTACATTATAAATGTTTATAGCCACAATTTCACCTTCTGTAAAATAAGGGACTAATGCTTACTTTGTAGGGCTCTTGTAAGAGTTAAATGAGATAAAGTAGACAAAGCTCTCAAGGGTAATAAGATTGTTATTATCAAAAGAGCTTCAGGCCTTGAGTACTGACTTGAGTGGTTGGGTGTCCAGATTTGCAGTGCAGGCTCAGCTGCCATTCTTGCCCTGGTTGGCTTTTGTATTTTTTGGCTTATCTTTGACATTGTTATCGACCAGTTCAATCCAGTTCTGTATATTAAGTTTCTTCTATGCCTATACACCATGCTAGGTACTAGAGATCCAAAGAGAAATAGGATGGTGCTGACCATAGGAGAGTATTGGGCTGAGAGCATAGATACCAGATAGAATCGTGATGTAATGAAACAAGTAAAATCACCAGATACAGGTAGGATGCCTATACATGCTATGGAGGGGTTTAGTCTCTTGGGAGGAAGAAGGAAAGAAAATATTTCAAGGTTGGAATGATATGTAAGGCAAGGATGAACAGTTGCATGGTGGGGGGGGGGGGAGGTGGCGTAGGAAGGAGCAGTGGAAAGTATCCTGTGCTTAGTGAACAGCATTAGGGAAGGAATGGGAAGAGGTACTACGAATGACATATACAGGGAAGTTCGAAGTAGTACAGTACCTAAGGATAAATTGTAACATTAAGAAAGGCTAATGAAAGTATTATTTCTTTTGGTCAGCGACTTTGGGGGCACATGCCCCCCTTTCACATCATCAGATGCAGGCCTCATGTATTTGACTCTTCGTTTTCATTGCTGTTTTTGTTTTACACACTTTTTGGTCATTTTCAGTTTCATGTCTGTCTCAGGTGCAAAAGGGGCAAAAGTGCATTTTACTGTTTCATAGTAACAGGTACTTCTTCTCAGTTCGAGTCCTGAACACAGTCATTGGAAACACATGCTGGATGCATGTGCAAACATGCCCCAAATCCCCCCAGGACAGAGAAATGGAGACGAAGACTGTGGCATGACCATGCTCCCGCAGGGAGTACTGCCTCTCTCCGGGGAAAGCTCATGTGCCCTCTGGCAACTAAAACAAAACAAAACAAAGCCCAAAGCATGTATTTGTCCAAGTTGTATTTTTCTTGATGGCGTAAAATATAGTTTGTTTATTTATTTCTTTCAATGAGAGAGACAGGCACCCCCAACAAGGTCCTCGCATTGTGATTAACTCCTAGCCTCAGCCAGTCTGGTTCACTGGCTGTGTGTATCAGGTGTGGACAGGAGGTCGGAACTCAGACTGGGCACCTTCCCGAGGGAAAAGTGAGTCCAGTTGCACACTACCACTTGGCCACCATTTGCCCCTTCCAAAATCTTTTAAAATATATATTTTAAATTTTGGCAGGAGGTATGTGCACTCACCGAATAGAGAGAGAGAGAGAAAGTAAAAATGCACCCCATAAGGGATGACCTTGTTGAAATCCTTTCTCATCCATTTCACATTCCAGAATTTGGGGCATACATATACTCAGTATGATTTTCTTTTTTCTTTTCTTTTTTCTTTTCTTTTTTTTTTTCTTGAGAGAGAGATTTTTTGCTATAGGGTGTGTGCACTCACCAGAGAGGCAGAGAGAGACAGACAGGAAGTGAGAATTCATTCCCCCAGGGATGGCCATACAGCAATCCCTTCTCCTTTGTTCTCCTCTCGGGGCCTTGAGCATGCACCCATATGCGCCCAATATGAGTTTGTAAGCTGCCAGGTGCAGGACTCAAACCACAGTCAACTACGTGGGAGTCCAGTGATGTAAGCATTATGCCATCTGCTGGTCTGTGTGATTTTCAAGACTCTGGGTCTGGGACTCAAACTATGCAGTCAGCCATGTGAGATCCAGTTGCCTTAACTATCATGCCACAGGCTGGTCCCCAAAATATTTTAAATCTTTCTTTCCTCCTGCAGCCACACATATTTACTAAGTATCTACTATTTTTTTTAAATTCTTTTTTGCTATAGGGCACACATGCTCGCCAGACACACACACACACACACACACACACACACACACAAAGTGAAAAATCACCCCTGGTGTGTGTGTGTGTGAGGGGGAAGGCCACATTACAATCCTGTTTCCTCCTCTCTTCTCTCAGGACTTTAAGCTTGCAGGCACACACGTCCAGCATGTTTCTCAAGCGCCTGGTGGGGACTTGAATCATGCTGTTGGCCATATGAGATCCAACCACCTTAACCACCACCAGTACTAGCTGGGTCAGTATCTACTGTTTTTTTTTTTTTTTCCTGGTGGGGGGTTTGCTATAGGGCGTGTGTGCTCGCCAGAAAGACAGAGAGAGACAGAGAGATAGAAAGCGAGAAATCACCCCCAAGTGGGATGGCCACACCGCAATCCCTTCTCCATTCTCCTCTCAGGATCTTGGGCACACACGCACACGCGCCCGGCGTGAGTTTAAGCCACCGGGTCCGGGACTTGAACCGTGGTCGACTACATGGGAGTTCAGTGACATAGCCATTATGCTAACTGCTGGTCCCAGTATCTACTGTTTTTTGAATGAATATTAAAGGACCTTAGAATAGTGCCCAGTTGTTATTATCATGTACCAGGAACATTTTCATTTCCAAAAAATTGACAGGTATTAAGATCTAATATATCTTCCAACACTCAAGACTTTTCTCAAAATCTTATAGAAAACTTGGGGCCAGCAGGTGGTGTGATAGTTAAGGTGGCTGGGCTCCCACATGGCTGACCAGGGTTTGAGTCCCAGACCTGACAGCTTTTTTTCTCACTTTCCCTCCCTCTCTGGTCAACTACAAAAAAATAAAATAATAAAATAATGACAGTGAATAAAATGAAATAAAAAATAATTTAAAAATAATATAGAAAACTTTAAAACCTAAAGTCAGTTATTTTATTCTTTTTTTAAAAAGAATTATTTATTTTATTTTTGGACTGGCAGGTGGCATGGTGGTTAAGGGCGGTGGGCTCCCACATGCCTGACCACAGTTGGAGTCCCGGACCTGGTGGCGCTCTCTCTCTCTTTCTCACGCGCGCATGTGCAGGTGCACACCCTGTCCCTCTCTGGTCAAATTAAAATTAATAAATTTTAAAAATTAATTAATTAAGTTAAATAAAATTAAAAAGAATTATTTATTTAATTTTGTTTATTATTCTTCAATTTGACCCGAGAGAGACAGAGAAAGAGAGGGAGAGTGAGAAAGCAAACTACCAGGTACAGGACTTGAACTATAGTCAGCCATGTGGGAATCTGGTGCCTTAACCGCTGCCACCTGCCTGTTATTTTATTCTAACACAGATAATTTAACTTTTTTCCCCTGTTCTCTTATTTCTAAGTATGCCCCTCTTAGACATAGTTTTAATTATTTGTAATATGAAGACATGGGCTTAATTTAGAGCAGCATTGTGTTAACAGGAAAGGGAAAGTCCTGCTTTACTATTTGATAAACTGAACCTGGAAAATTCATTTCAGCCTGTCCATCACCAGAATGGGCTGAGTGGCTGGAGGATTTCCAAGACGGCTACTGGAAGAACTTTAAAAGGGATTCGTGCGGCCGGGAAGGAGTCAGTCTCTCATAATTATGAGATCCTTTGGCCTCAGATTATTTTCTTTCTTCCTTTCTTCCTTAATGGCACTAGGCCCACTGTGGCAACATTGTGGGTTCCCCTCAGCATCAACGTCGCAGCCAGGGGGGTGAAAGTGGTCATTTCCGATTGAACAAGCCTTTTTCCGACTCTCGGTGGGCAACCTTCACCAGAGCTTATGTTGTTTATTTTCAGATCAGTGACAGTCATTCTCAGGAGCGGGTTCGTTTGTTTCCAAGATCCGCCTCTTCACTCTCTCTGCGTCCTTTGCCCCGAAGGACTTTGCCCTTTTTTTGAAGTTGGACACCTTAGCACCCTCCGCAACCGGACAGCCTCGCAGAGACCTGCGTGGAGAGTCTGCCCGGGCCCCTCGGGAGGTGTCCAGAAGGAGCAGTGTCCCCCGCGGTGAAGAGTCGGTGAAGCGGGCCCCGGGCTCTGCCAGCGGGGCAGCCCAGGTGCGTCGCCTTCAGCACGCAGAGGGCAAGTGCCAGGCTGAGGCTGCCTGAGCCGAGCCGGGAACGGCGTTTGCCCGGGCCGCGGCGGAAGCCGGAGCATTTGGGGGACGGGACCGCGGGAACCCGGAAACGCCGGTGCTGTACCGAGCTGGCGGCAGCGACGGCGGGAGCGGGCGGCCCTGCGGGTCAGCGGTCGCAGCGGACCCGGCAAGCTCGGCAGCCCGGGGCGCCGGGCGGAGCCGAGCCGCGGTCCCCGGCGGGAGCGGCCGGCCGAGCTGCGCGAAAGGTGAGTTCCGGGCGCTCCGGGGGTGGCCGGGCGCCGGGAGGCAGCGGCTGCGGGGCGGCCCGGGCAGCTCCCGGAGGAGGGGGCGTGCGGGGACTGTGAGGTCTGCACGAGCGAGGGCGGCGGTGTCGGAGACTTGAAGTATCAGCAAAGTAGGGGTGGCAGCGAAGAAGTGACACGTGGGAACTCCGACGGACGACGTGTGGTATGTGCTGGGTGGAGGAGGAAAAGGGCCCGAGGAGAGGGGTGTGTCCGGCTAATGAAAACGGCAGTGTGTGCCGGGGAGCCGGGCAGACGCAGTGATCGTTGGGCCACGCTGGCGGTCGGCGATTCCTTCAACAAACGTCCCTCGGGCTCCACCTTAGCATGTAACCCTGTGGTGGGCACCGACCCATTCGACCAGGACTGTGCGCTCGAGGAGCCGCAGGGACTTCAAGAAGCGGGAAGGCTGCCCTTGGTAAGGCGAGTTTGGAAGCCGGGGCTACGGAGGCAGAGTGAGAGCTCCATGAGAATGTGGGTGTGCGTGTGTGTGTTGGGGGAGAGTTCCGAGTGTGGAGGAAGGAAGGGTCTTCATGAACATTTATTTAAACCAACTAAAACTCTCCATGCAGGAAGATTAGTTCAAATAATGAAAGAAGAACAGTACAGTAAGGGGTCTTGCTTTAATAGACCGCTTACATTTCATTACTTTGTAGCAGAAGATTCTTTTGTTATGTTAAGTGCAGGCTCTGCCTTGGACTGTGGTCATTCCAAATTAAAGTCAGTACAGTTTCTCACTTGGTGTTCTTGTTCATTTTCATTGAACTCTGGTGGTTTCCTTTAAGAGGATGATTTCTAAAATTACATTTTTATCCTCCCACGTGTTAATTCTACTTCTTAAGCCTCTGAAATGTGTGTGTGTGTGTGTGTGTGTTTCTTTCCTTTTTGACTCCTACTCCTGTGCTAAATAAACTCTTCTTTCCTCTTATTATTTGCACTATGACAATGACTACCAAACTGGTCTTGCTGCCTCCAACTTGTTCCCCTTCCAGGCATTCCCTTCTTTACGACTTTTATACTATTCTTGGGTTTTAGGTCTTTTTTTTTTTTTTTAAAAGAGGTTTTTGTCTTAGGGCAGCTGTACTCCCTGAAGAGAGAGACAGTGAGAGGAAAGTGAGAAATCACTACCAGGGGGATGGCTGCACTGCAGCCAATCTTGGGTGCACACCCATATGCACTTCTGCATGAGTTTCAAGCCACTGGGTCCTGTACTCAACCCCAGTTGGCCATGTGAGAGTTCAGTGACGTAACCTCTACACCATCTGCTGGCCCTTCTTCGGTCATTCTTCCTTCAGAAATGTTCAGTGACTATTGCACCAGAATAAATTTTAAGTGATTTAGGAAGACATTCAAAGCCCTTCAAAATTTGATCTGTCCATGGTGCCCCTAAAATCAGTATAATCCTTTCATTCTTTTTGTGGTTGCCATTTCTTTATCTCACATTTTATTTTTTAGCCAAACCAGAGTAATTTGAAATGTAATTTCAGAACTCATTGTATGCCTACCAACCTTGGTTGTTGTTTATATAAATGTCTTTCTTCCTGGAAGAAAGGTCTTCCTTACTGGCCTTGTGGGAATTCTCTTTATTCTTTTTTTGTCCCCCCTGAGAGGTTTTTGCTATAGGGCATGTGTGCTTGCCAGAAAGAGAGACAGAAAGTGAGAAATCACCCCCCTGGGGGAATGGCCATGCTCCAATCCCTTCTCCTCCATTCTCCTCTCAGGATCTTGGGCACACACACACACACACGCACCTGGCATGAGTTTAAGCCACTGGGTCTGGGACTCGAACTGCGGTCAACTACATGGGAGTCCAGCAACGTAGCCATGACGCTAACTGCTGGTCCTGATATTCTATTTATTCTTTAGTGCCCATTCCCCCTCTTTTTCTTTCTTTTCTTTTAATTGCTAGAGGGTGCATGTGCTGGGTTGGGGTGGAAGAGTGAGAGAGCATCCGTCCTATGGGGGATGGTCATACTGCAATCCCTTCTCCATTGCTCTCTCCTGTTGGGATTTTGGGTGTTTATACATATGTTCTGGGCATGTTTTTCAAGTCAGTGGATCTAATGACTCAACTGTGCAGTCAGCCATATGGGCTCCACCTCCTCAACCACTATACCACCATGCCACTGGCTGGCCCTGTACCCCCTCTTTATTGTGAAGCTTTCTGAAATCTACTATGAGGACCAAGCATTCTTTTTTTCTTTTTTTCTTGTGTTTTATAAGTCTTACATCATGCTATGAACATTTGAGAATTTTATTATCCCTATTTGTATGTAAGGTTTTGAAGAAAAATAACTATCTTTTATAGTCTGTAGTGCTTTAGTACTTGAACACAGTATCATATTTTAAGCTCCTAATAAATATTTGTTACATTAAATCATATAATGAAACATTTTATGGTGTTCCCAGAAGCAGAGATAACTCTTACATTGTACTGTAAACTTATTTCAGATTTTTAATAATAATCTTATATATTTGAACATACTTTAATTAAATTTTTTTTTTTACTCTTTTTTTTTTTTTTTTTTTTTTTTTTTAAGAGGTTTGCTATAGGGCGTGTGTGCTTGCTGGAGAGACAGAGACAGACAGAAAGACAGAAAGTGAGAAATCACCCCCCCCACCCCCAGGGGAGATGGCCATGCCACAATCCCTTCTCCTCCATCTCCTCTCGGGATTTTGAGCTTGCATGCGCACATGCCCAGTGTGAATTTTAAGCTGTTAGGTCCAGGACTCAAACCATGGCTGACTATGTGGAAGTCAAGCAGCGTAACCGTTATGCCACCTGCTTGTCCCTTCTTCATTCTTGATAGAACACGTGTGCACACATGAGGGAGGATCAGGTCAAAGAAATTGCACTAGGCACTGCATACACTCCTTAGGCTACCTCAGTTTTATCTGAATGGATATAATTTGTATCCCCAAACAGGTGTCTTTTACTTAGTAGGAACTCAATATGTAGAATTGTAGAATGAATGCTTAGGTAAATAGAATCAATAGAAATAATCTCTCACTTGAGAGGCTGATCTTTTTTTTTTTTTTTTAGTTTACTTTTACTCATGATAAATATTTAGAGATAAGCATTTTGACTGAAAAGATATGCAGGTCAGCAAATTAGAGTTAAAAGATTAGAGTTATGATGAAGCTGGAAGTTTAGGTCACCTCAGATGAAATGCTAAGAAAGAAGTTCATTACATAAATAGTGTTCACATATGACTTTATACCTAATCAATTATTTTTTCCTGTAAGAATTAGATAAGAAGTTTTATTTTGAACTCATCTGTACTGTAAGGCCATTTTATTTTTTTAGAGAGATTTTTATTGTAAGACATGTGTGCTCACCAAAGAAACAGAGTGAGACAGAGGGAAAGAAAGTGAGAAATCACCCCCCCCCCCCCCCCCCCCCCCGGGCATGGGCACAGCACAGTCCCTTCTCCTCCATTCTTCTCTTGGGATTTTGGGCATGCATGCACATGTGCCTGGCATGAGTTTCAGGCTAGCTTAGACTTGAACCATAGTCAGCCATGTGGGAGTCTAGCACCTTAACCACTATGCCACCTAAGCCAATTTTAAACAGTTCTAGTAGCATTTTCATTTTTCTTCTTTCTTCCTCAGTTTTGTTTTATGGTTTGTGTGTTTGCTGGAGAGACAGACAGGGAAAGAAGGAGGGAAAATGAGGAAGCTGCACCTCTGGGGAGGCGGCCTTGCTGCAGTCCCTTTTCCTCCATTCTCCTCTTGAGATTTTGAACACACACACACACACACACACCCCTATGAGCCCTAGTGTATCTTTCAAGGTGCTGGATCTGGAACTTGAACTGCACAATCAGCCTTAACCTCCACACCACCTGTCTGGCCATCTAGTAGCATTTTCTATTTTGAGTAGATCTTATAAAAGTAGTCATCAAATAAAATGTTACAGTATCATAACTACCTTATTTGATATATATTCTTTAATCCTTATAATCACCTCTTAGGTATATACTTTTATATCCCCTTGTTATAGATGAGGCAAAGAAGGGACAGAGAAGTTCAGTAATTTGCTGTGATTGTTAAGTGGTGGAGACAATGTGAACTCTGGCAGTCTGAATTTAGAGGCATACTCGTATACTATGGTGACTAACTACCTAGACACACTCTAATACAGGCTTTACTACAAAGACCATGGACTTCACCTAAGTCACATCTTGCCTTATATTTGAGTTGTGCAAGGTAAGCCATGCACTTAATATTTTGAAAATTCCATCTTTTAATCTGTAAAATGAGTGATACCTCCTTTTACAGACTTTCAGTAAATGAGGTTTAAATGAGATGTTGTCCATAAAAACACTAGCACAATGCCTGACATGCTGTAGGTGCTCAGAGTTTTTTTGTTTGTTTGTTTTTAGTTGTTTGTTTGTTTTGTGGTCAGTGTTCCTTGATTAAATTTAACTTCAGTCATGAAGTTACAATGACAGAAAACATTTTATGAGAACCTTTTTTGTTTGGGGATTTTTTTTTTTCCCTCCAATTTTTGCTATAGGGCATGTGCACTTGTTGGAAAGAGACAGAGAGAGGGAAAGTGAGAAATCACCCTCCCTACCCCCACCCCGGGGAATGGCCATGTCCCAATCCCTTCTCCTCATTTTCTTCTTGGGATTTTGAGCATATACACATGTACAAGGCATGTTTTTCTTTTTTTCTTTCTTTTTTCTTTTTTTTTTTCCTTCCAGGCATGTTTTTCAAGCTGCAGGATCCAGGACTCAAACTGTGAAGTCAGTCATGTGGGATCTAGCCACTTTAACTTCCATGCCATCTGCAGGCCCCTTTTTTTTTATGTATTATACAGAGATACTTAATACATGAAAAATTTTCCCCCTTATGAAGATTTACAGCTTATGAAATTTATCTATCCAACATAGAGTCAATACCTAATATGTGATTGGTGCTAGTGAGGAGAAACAGGAAATAAAAAGATGAGTAAAAGAAGGAAATGTATATATCAAATTAGTTTGATATACTTTATTACTGCTATCAGAAAAGTTTGCCAGCTGGGGTACAGCAGGTGGCAGAGTAGTTAAGGTGCTGGGCTCACGCTTGGTTGACAACAGTTTGAGTCTTCAGTCCCATGGCTTGAAACTCATGCTGGGCACGTGTGTGTGTGTGTGCATTCTACAAATCCTGAGAGGTCAATGGAGGAGAACGGATTGTGACAATGGTCATCCTACCTGCGGGGAGTGGGGGGGAATGATTTCTCACTTTCTCTCTGTGTCACCAGCAAACATATGTGTCCTACAGTAAAACCCTCTCTCTCAAAAAAAGAAAGAAAGGGGAACCAGCAGTTAGCGTAATGGCTATGTCGCTGGACTCCCACGTAGTCGACCGCGGTTCGCGTCTCGGACCCGGTGGCTTACAACTCACGCCGGGCGCGTGTGCGTGCGTGCCCAAGGTCCCGAGAGGAGAATGGAGGAGAAGGGATTGCGGCGTGACCATCCCCCCTGGGGGGTGATTTCTCGCTTTCTGTCTCTATGTCTCTGTCTGTCTGGCGAGCGCACGCGCCCTATAGCGAAAAACCTCTCCAAAAAAAAAAAAAAAAAAAAAAAAAAAGAAAGAAAGAAAAGTTATATATTGGGGCTAGCAGCTGGAATGGTGGTTAAAGCACAGGAATCCTCACATGGCCGACCACAGTTCAAGTCCTGGACCTGACTGAAAATCGCGCTGGGTGCGTGTGCATGCATGCCCCAAATCCCAGGAGAGAGTGGAAGAGAAGGGATCCCCCCAGGGGGTGATTTCTCACTTTCCCTCTCATTGTCTGTCTCATCTCTCCTTAATGAGGACACTCGCCCTATGATGAGAGCCTTAAAAAAATGCACAATAGCTTGGGAGTATAGTAGAGAAGAGGAATTAGTTTGCTTGGAAGACTTAGGACACTTCACTGGAAGGAGAGCTGTATTTTGAATCATAAGACATGTAAGTTCTACAGGTAGAGAAAAGACAGATATTTGTTCAGAGAATGCATGAAAGAACTTATGTGAGACAGGTAATAGTTTATGGCAGGAAATTTAGGTTGGAACCTGGTTATGAGGAACTGTTCTGTGTGCAGGACTTTGGACTCTGTCCTGTATTTGTAAGAAAGCAGTTAAATTTTACAAAGGGAAGAGGTGTAATCAGATCTACATTTAAAATATCTGCTGTATGGAGAATAGAGTTGAGACAGCCGAAAGCCTGTTCTCATCAGATAGGACGCAGAGTGGCATAGACTTCAACAGTAAATATTAAATGAGCAGGATTAATGTGTATTCATAGTCTATGTAGTTTAAGCCCATGGTATATACGGATTTCTGAGACTGTAGATTAATTAATGTAACTACCTGAGAGTAGTTACATTTTCATGTTTATAAAGACTGGTGGTTAAACACACATACACGCTACATAGCATTTAAATTCTTTTTAAAATTTAATTCTTTAAATTTTTTAAACTTTATTTATTATTATTATTATTTTCCAGTTTGATTGGACAGAGAGAGAGAGGAAAGTGAGAAAGTAAGCCACCAGGTCCAGGACTTGAATTGCAGTCAACCATGTGGGAGTCCAGCATCTTTAATCACCACGCCACCTGCCAGCCTCTTATTTATTTATTTATTTTGAGAGATTTTTGCTATATAGGGCACATGTGCTTGCCAGAGAAACGGAGAGACAGAAAGCGAGAAATCACCTCCCAGGAGGGATGGCCACACCACAATCCCTTCTCCATTCTTCTCTTGGGATCTTGGGCATGCACTCACACGTGCCCAGCGTGAGTTTAAGTTGCCAGGTCCAGAATTTGAACCACAGTCAACTAATGTGGAAGTCCAGTGATGTAACCACTATGCCATCTGGTGGTCCCTTACAGCGTGTATATTCTAATACTAAAATTTTATCCTTAGAGGAGCCTGATAATCTTCCATTACTTAACCGACAAGTTACCCAAGAGCTAGGATTTTTTTTTTTTTTTTTTTTTTTTTTTTTGAGAGAGAGGTTTTAGCTATAGGGCACCTGCGCTTGCCAGAAAGACAGAGAGAGAGACAGAGAGACAGAAAATGAGAAATCACCCCACGGGGGATGGCCACGCTGCAGTCCCTTCTCCTCCATTCTGCTGGTCCCAGATTTTTTTGTTTTGTTTTAAGATTATTGCCGTAGGATGTTTGCACTAGCCAGAGAAAAAGGGAAAGTGAGAAATTACTCCCAGGGGGATGTCTACATCACAATCTCTTTTTTACCATTCTCCTCTAGGGTTTTTGGATATGCTACATGTGTCCATATACCTGTCATGTTTTTCAAGCCACTGGGTCCAGGACTCTTAACTATGGAGTCAGCCATGTGGATCTAGCACTTTAACTAAGACACTAGCCACTAGGATTTTTGTTTGTTTATAGTTTTTAATTTGCCAGAGGGTGTGTGTGCTTGGCAGGGAGAGACTGAAAGAGAGGGAGAAGAAGAAAGTGCCCCACAATGTGATTACACCACAGTCTCTTCTGTTTTTCAATTCTGTTGGGATTTGGGGCATGCGTGCACGCATACCTGAGTTTCTCAAACCTCTGTTCCTGGGACTTGAACCATGATAGCCCATGGAATCCAGGAGCCATAACTACCAGGCCACAGACCTGGCCCTGTAGGATTTTTTACTCTTTTTCTTGAGAGGTTTTGCTATAGGGCGTGTGTGCTCACTAAAAAGACAGAGAGACAGAAAGCAAGAAATCACCCCCCCGGGGGGGATGGCCACGCCGCAATCCCTTCTCCTCCATTCTCCTCTCAGGATCTTGGGCACACACGCACACATGCCCGGCATGAGTTTAAGCCACGAGGTCCGGGATGCGAATTGCGGTCGACTGCATGGGAGTCCAGCGACATAGCCATTACACCAACTGCTGGTCCCCTGTAGAATTTTTAAAAGTTCTAAAATCCTCGACAGTGAGACCATATATCGATAAAAACCAGCTTATTCTATATGTTCTTTAAGTTTCAGTTAAGTTAATTTCACTGATAAGCACGTTTTTCTGTAATTTCTATCATTAATGAATGTTATGAAGAAAAATAAGACCCCTCACCTTTCAGATTTATAGTCAGGCTGAGGTAAACAATGAAATATTATCCTTGATTACCCCTGTATATCTTTTTCTTTATTCATGATAAAACACGGGCATACACTTGTGAAGAGGAGAAAGAGGAGCACCCTCTGTAGGGTCCGGCCATGCCGTAGTCTCCTTGCTCCAGTTCTCTAGCCAGTCGGGTCTTGGGCACTTGGGCATGTGTGCACTGTGTTTCAGGCTGAAAGTCCCAGAGATTCAAACTGGTTGTCATATGGGCTTGGGGTTCTCTCGAGCAGCACATTACGTGGAACCTTGTACTATTGTCCCCTTGTATACGTTAATACCCAAACATTTGAAAAATCATTGGAAAGTGTTTGAACTTTGTTATTTATTTTTTAGAGATTTTTGAAAAAACTATTTATTTAATTTTATTCATTCATTCATTTTAATTTGACCAGAGAGAGAGAAAAAGAGAGAGAGGGAAGGTGAGAAAGTAAGCCACCAGGTCCAGGGCTCGAACCATGGTCAGCCATGTGGGAGTGTCCAGCACCTTAACCACCATGCCACCAACTGGTCCCTATTTTTTTTAGAGATTTTTGCCATAGGGCATGTGCACTCACTGGAGAGAGAGAAACAGAGAAAGTGGGGGGGGGGGTAAAAATCACCCCCCCCCCCCAGGGGAAAATGACCATGCCACAATCCCTTCTCCATTCTCCTTCTGCGATCTTGAGCATGCATGCACATGTGCCTGGTACGATTTTCAATCAACCGGGTCCAGGACTCGAACCATGATCACTCTTGTGGGAGTCCAGCACCTTAGCCACCATGCCATCTGCTGGCCCTGAACCTTGTTATTAATTTTTATGCTTGAAGAACAACACTATCTGATAGAATGGATTTTTGCAGGAGAGTTTGTGTGTTCTCCACAAAGAGGCAGAGACAGAGAGAAAGAGATAAGGAGAGAGAGAGAAAGCATCCCCTCACTGGGGGGATTATGCCTTAATCTCTTTTCTTCCATTTCTCCATCCTGTTGGGATTTGGGTCATACATGCACCCAGAAGAGGTGTATTTTTCAAGCCACTGGGCCCGGAAGTCAAACTGAGCAACCACGTAGGATCTAGTGCCCTTTAACCACTAGGCCATAGAGCTAGCCTGAGAACGATGTTATTTTGACTTTTTGCATATAGATAGATAGATTTTATTGATAGCATGTTTTGATACGTGTAGTTTGTCTAAACTGGGCAATAAATTATATTTAAAGGAGTTGGCTTGAATAATCTAGCATAAACGAAAAACTTAAAATTGAGAATTATTCTAGCTTTTAAACTTTACATTTGATTATAAGTCATAATATTGGGTTGTCAGGAAAGTCATAACTCATTTTGCATAGAAAAGCATAGAAAAAATATGTCATGACTTTTCTGACAACCCAGTATTTCAAGGTATAAAAACAAATATACTAGGCCAGTTGGTGGTGTAGTGGTTAAGATATTGGACCCTCAGATGACCAACTGAGTAGTTCAAATCCCAGACTAGAGGCTTAAGGAACACTTTGGTGTGTGTGTGTATGTATACCCAAAATCCCAAGAGGAGAATGGAAGAAAAGGTATTGTGGTGTGGCCATCCTGTCTTTGGAGGTGATTTCTCACTTTCCTTCTCTCTGTTTCTCTCCAGCAAGCATAGGCGCACTGTAGCAAAACTAAAATAATAATAATAAACCCAATATACCAATGAAAGTAGTGACAAGTTTACTACTTTTGCCACTTATGTCTTTTAGAATAGCAAAATAATTTCCTAGAATAAGTGGTAGTAGAAGAATTCATTGTAACGTTGTTTAAGTACTTACCTTCCTTGTGGAGACCTTTGCTAACCATTTGGATCTAGAATCAAACTGAAGAAAACAAAGCTTTGGGTTTTCCCTGAGAGAGAAGATCACTATTACTAGAAGTAACTTCTTATTTATTTTGTTTTGTTTTTACTTTTCTGCCAGAGGGTATGTGCCAGAGACAGAAAGAAAGAGAGAGGAGAGAGAGAGTAGAAAACACTCCCTGTGGGGGATAGTTAATCCCTTCTCTTCCATCTCCCTTTATTTAGGGATTAGGGGCATGCGTGTATACATGCTTGGCATGTTTCTCACACCTCTGGGTCTGGGACTTGAACTGCCTAGTAGACCACATGGGATCTAGTTGCCTAATACTAGGCAACAGAACTGGCCTCGGGCTGGCCCTTTTGTTACTACTTAGTAGTCTTTAAAAATGTATATAGATTTTACTACAGTTTTAAAACACTGATTAAACATTTAGTTCTTTAGGACTTTTAGTACTAGAGACGTATCATCAACAAATACAGATATTGTGTCAGTACTACGATAGCCTTAAAGACTATATAGACTAGACATTTGTAAGCTACTGGAAATAAGTCTATAGCCATATTGAGTTTTAAAATCTACCTACTAAGACTGATTCTATCTTTGAAAAGGTGAATAAGGATTGTTAGTATATAGTGGTTGGAATATTTTAGAACGCAGTACACATCTGTAGTGCACTTAGTGATAATATAAACAATTGTTTATTCTTGATAAATTTGGAAGTTGTGGTGGTAGTAGTCTGTATTAATGATTCATACCTATTATGTAACATATATTTTTAAAATATTTAAAGCCTATAAAGTAACTCAGAATTGGCTGACGAAGATGTGTAAAACAAGGATCTTTGGGAGCTACTTTAATGAAAATGGGAGACATGTAATTAGCATATCAAATGTATTTCAATTATGGCTTCTCTTGTGTGTAAAACATCTTTTTTCTTTGACGAGTATTAAATAATTATTGAATTATTGAACTCAAAATAAGCTTACTGTCTTTTAATGAAAGTTCTAATCTATTCATTACCTGAACTTATTAAATTCAAATAATCAGAGCTTAGATGAGTGAAGTTTTTTGGTATGTTTTTTCTCCTAAGAGGCAAGAAGAGATTTAAATATAATAAAACTAAGTTTTATAAAGATCAAGCTTGGACCAGCAGGTGGCGTGGAGGTTAAGGTGGCTGGATCTTGCTGACTTTGCTGTTCTCAGCTTGGAAATCATGCTGGGCACATATACATGTGTGCCTAAAATCCCAGGTGGGAAGTTGAGAAGAAGGGATTGCATTATGGCCATTCCCCTGGGGATGATTTCTCACTTTTTCTCTCTCTCTCTCTGTCTGCTGAGCACAGGCTCTGTATAGTAAAAGCTGAAAAAAAAAAAAGTCAAATCAAACTTATTTAACAATTCACAGGAAAAGTAATGATTGTAAGCTAATATAAGACTAATATGCTTAAAGTTTGCTATTTAAAAATTAAGATATAGCATTTAAATTAATAGCATTGTGTGTGTATGTTTTAAAACTGAAAGGGTCCTGAAAAATCACATAAAATAATAAGTCTTAGAAAAATAGTTTTAAAATACTGTGGTTTATATAATATTTAAGAGATACTTATTGACAAATTTTAAGATATTAAAAAAGGAAAAGTAAAGGATTGTAACTATTCATCAGTGGGAGAAAGGATAAATAAAAGAGCCATTCATTTGATGGAATTTTTAAAAAAGAATTATTCATTTAATTTTATTTATTATTGTTATTATTATTATTACTATTTCAATTCACTGAAGGACATGTATGCTCACCAGAGAGAGAGAGAGACAGAGAAAGGAAATTGCTAGGTCCAGGACTTGAACCACTGTCTGCCATGTGGGAGTCCAGTGCCCCTGACCACCATCCCACCTGCTGGCCCCTTGATGGAATGTTATAGAGTAGTTAATTGCAATGAACTATTATGGATCCGTGTCTGAACAAAGATGGCAAAGCAATGCTCAATAAAAAAAGATGCTGGATAATTTATAGTTTGATGCTGTGTATGTATATTAAAATATGTAGGGTTCATGAGCATACCTTTATATGTATATTAAAATTTAAAAGCAGGCTGAAAACTCCAAACTTATAATAATAAATTTATCTAGGATAAGGAAAGGAATAGGCCTTAGAGTTATAAATTAAAGAGGATTCTGACTTTAGTTGTAATTTTTTATTCCTTTAAAAAAGGAAAAATAAGGGGCCATCAGGTAGCATGATGGTTAACTCCACATGGCCAACCTCAGTTCAAGTCCCAGACCTGGCAGCTTGAAAAATCACACCAGGTGTGTGTGTGGGGGGGGGGGGGGGGCGCGCGCGCATGTGCGCATGTGCCCAAAATCCCAGGAGGAGAATGGAGGAGAAGGGACTACAGCATGGCCATCCTTCTTGAGGGTTGATTTTTTACTTTCCCTCTCACTCTCTCTTCCTGTTTCTGCAGTGAGCACCTATGCCCTATGGCAAAAATCTGAAAAAAAAAAAAAAAGCAAAAATAAGCAAATATAATGATATCAGTATTTGTTAACTTTTTTAAAAGAATTATTTTATTTAACTTTATCATTATTTTAATATTTCCAGAAAGGGACAGAGAGAGAGATAGAAAGTGAGAAAGCAAGCCTACAGGTCCGTGACTCGAACTATGGTCCGCTATGTAGGAGTCCATCGCCCTTAACTACCATGCTACCTGCTGGCCCCATTGTTTGTTAATTTTTGGTGTTGGAATTATGGATGGGTAGTTAATTCTTGGTACCTTGTATTTTTAGAATTCCATTTTGTTCCTCAAGAAAATTTACTATTGTCTAGAGAACCTGAAATGTTATGGCTTTAAGACTTTATAGGACCAGCAGTTAGCGTAATGGCTATATCGCTGGATTCCCATGTAGTCGACTGCAGTTCAGGTTCCAGACCCGGTGACTTAAACTCATGCTGGGCGCGTGTGCATGCGTGCCCAAGATCCCGAGAAGAGAATAGAGGAGAAGGGATTGCTCGTGGCCATCCCCCCAGGGGGTGATTTCTTGCTTTCTGTCTCTGTTTCTGTCTGTCTTTCTGGCGAGCGCACACGCCTTGTAGCAAATACCACTCCAAAAAAAAGAAAAAGACTTTTTTTTTTAATATAACTTAAGAAACCCAAAAAGTTGTTGAAATATTTTTGGTGGCGATATTAAATGGTCTAGGTGCTTATCCTTCCTGTGGTACTGAAGTCCTTTAGAGATTTCCAAAAAACTAAAATAAGTAAAGATAGAAACTACAAAGGCAGCCAGCCACATAGCCTAGTGGTTAAGGAAGTCAGATCTCGTGGTTGACACGGTTTGAATCCTGGTCCCAGTAGCTTGAAAACTATGCCAGGCACATGTGTGTATGTGCCCCAGATCTCAACAGGATGGGAAGTGGAGAAGCGATTGTGGCATGACCACGCCCTATGAGGGGGATGCGGAGATGCTTTCTTCCTCCCCTGCCCCGCCCCCTGTCTTTATCTCTCTCTGGAGAGGTCACATGCCCTTTGGTAATTAAAACAAAGAAAGAAATGATCCAAAATATCTTTCAATGTCTGTCTTTTTTTTTGGTTTTGTTTATTTTTAATTTTTGCCAGAGGGTGCATGAGCTCATGGGGGAAAAGGGAGAGCATAAAAAAGCAAGCTCCCCCATGGGAATGGTCATGTCACAATCCCTTTTCCTCCATTTCTGTCTCCTTTTAGAATTCTGGGCATGCACATGTGCTCACCTGGCATGTTTCTCCGGTTGCCAGGTATAGAGCTTAATATGTGCAGTTGGCCATGTAGGATCCAGCCGCTTTAACCACTATGCCATGGGCCTGGACCATACTGAATGTCTTTGGATGGTGATATTATCATTCAAAATCTTATTATGATTTTTTATTTTGTATATTTTTCTTAAAAAAATATACTATTTTTCCCGAAAGTTTCTTTCTTTCATGAGAGACAGAAATCTCCAATAGGGTCTTCATGCCACAGTCCTCCCCCAGCCTCAGCTGAATGAATGAACCCTAAATGAATCAGGTCCAGGCCAGGACCATGGACACATATGTATGTGGCAGGCATGCTCAGAGGTGGCAGGATGCAAAACTTTCCTGTGTGTGTGTCCCGTTGGAGTACCATTGTGCCACCACCTGTCCCCTAAAGATATAATTGTATCTGTCTATCAATTTTCACTTAATTTTTTTTTTTTTTTTTTTTTTTTAGTTTGTGATCAGGTATGTGTGCTAGCTGGAGAGAGAGAGAGAAGGTGAGGAATCCTCCTCCTCCCCCAGGTGATCAACCTCATGGTACAAGCCCTTCTCCATTCTTCCCTTGGAATTTTGGGCATGCACCCACATGCTCCTGGTGTGTTTTTCAAGGTACCAGATCTAGCACTCAAACCATGGAGTCAGCTTTGTGGGATTCAGCTGCCTTAAACACCATACT
This sequence comes from Tupaia tana, assembly GCA_026018925.1. Classification (NCBI taxonomy): domain Eukaryota; kingdom Metazoa; phylum Chordata; class Mammalia; order Scandentia; family Tupaiidae; genus Tupaia; species Tupaia tana. Next base: position 68,858,753 of record JAKSZU010000004.1, read on the forward strand.
ACCACTGGCCCTATTTATAATATCTTCAATCTGTCAGAGGGCACATGCACTTGCTGGGGAGAAATGGAGAAGAAAGTGAGCAAACATACTCCATGGGAGACGGTCTCATCGCAATTCCTTCTCCTCCCTTTCTCCTCTTTGAATTTTGGGCACATACACAAGTGCCTGGCATGTTTTCAAGCTGCCAGATCTGGGGCTCAAACCACACTATAAGCTATATGGGATCCAACTTCCTTAACCACTAGGTCACAGGGTTGGCCCTATAGTACTTTTCGAAGTCAGTAGTAAGTGTAAATTCTATTTATTTATTTAGTTGTAGGTCATGTGTACTTGCCAAAGGGGAGAGAGACAGAGAAATACAGAGAGAAGGCAAGTAGGAAATCATCCCTAAGTGGGGATAGTCACACTGCAGTCCCTTCTCCATTCTTCTCTTGGGATTTTGGGCACACACGCACACATGCCTGGTGTGATTTTAAAGCTGCTGGGTCTGGAACTCTAACCATGGTCGGCCATGTGAGACTCTAGCACCTTAACCACCATGCTCCTGCTGGCCCCTATAACTTCTATTTTTAAAAAACAGAGTAAACAAAAACAAAACTCACCAGGACAAAGTAATATCATTTACCTTGTAATTACGAAGGGTACATTTTACCTGTTAAGATACAGGTGGGACATCTAAGCACCGTTATTCTTCTGACCCTGCTATAACTCTGAGAGCCTCAATGAGCCCTAAATGAATCAAGGAGCTTAGTGACTCAGGTTTTTAAAGAAATATGGCCAGTCATTTATGAGTAGTTTTTTATAGTAAATTATAAAATTTTAAGATTTTTTACACTAAATATTATGAGGCTACATATACAAAATAACCTAATAGAGTTTATTATTCATATGTAAGTTTCTTTTTTTTAAGAATTATTTATTCAATTTTATTTGTTTATTCATTTATTTTAATTTGATTAGAGAGAAATACAGAGAGAGAGAGAGAGGGAAAGTAAGAAAGCAAGCTACCAGGTCTGGGACTCGAACTGTGGTCGGCCATGTGGGAATGTCCTAAGTCTTTTTTTGTTTGTTTTTGCTAGAAGGTATGTGTGCTTGCCAGAGAGACATGGAAACAGAGAGAAAGAGGGAGAAGGCACTCCCCAGTGGGGTATGGTCTTACCACAATTCCTTCCTCTACATTTCTTTATCCTGTTAGGGTTTTGGATATGTATGCACGAGCCTGTTACATTTTTCAAGCCACCAGGGCTGGGATCAACTGTGGTCAGCCATATGTCATCTGGCTCCCTTAGCTGCCAGGCCATGGGGCTGGCCCTAAGTTTTTTGTTTCGTTAATATTCTTTTTCTTGAGCCTGGCAGTAGCGTGGTGGTTAAGGTGCTGGAGTCCCACATGGCCGACCACGATTTGAGTCCTGCACTAGCAGCTTGCTTTCTCTCTTTCTTTTTCTTTTTTTGGAGAGGTTTTTACTATAGGGCGTGTGCGCTTGCCAGAGATACAGAGAGAGACAGAGAGACAGAAAGCAAGAAATCATCACCCAGGGAAGATGGCCACGCCGCAATCCCTTCTCCTCCATTCTCCTATTGGGATCTTGGGCACACATGCACACGTGCCTGGCATGAGTTTAAGCCACCAGGTCCGGGATTTGAACCGCAGTTAACTACATGGGAGTCCAGCAACATAGCCATTATGTCAATGCTGGTCCCAGTAGCTTGCTTACTCAACTTTCCCTTTTTCTCTCTCTGGTCAAATTAAAAAAATAATAATAATTAAAATTAAATAAATTGTTCTTTATTCATGATAGATTGGATGTTCATATGCAAGGGAGAAAGAGAAGAACGGAAGGAGAGGAAGAATAAGTGGGAGAGAGAGAAATAAGCCCCCTCACAGGGTCTGGTTACGTGGCAGTCCTCTCTCTCTCTAGTCCTCCAGTTCCTGGGATTTGGGGCACCTATGTGCATGCCTGGCATGTTCGGGTAGACTAGGTCAGGGATTTGAACTGTGACCTCCACATGGAATCCAGCTTCTCATGAGTAATACATCACCACTGTGTCACAGAGCCAGCCCTTAAGGTTGTTTTTAATTATAATTTTAAAATACCATAGACTTTCAAAAGAAGAAATAATGTTACTCTTATAAACTGTGGAAGTGGAACATAACCTTTGTTTTGACCAATTTTGTATTTATTAATTTGATTCACATTTGTGGTTTTCATTAAGTAAGTGAATCTAATATTTACTTTTTAAAAAAGAATTATTTAACTTTATATATTATTATTATTATTTTTACTATTTCCAGAGAGAGACACACAGACAGGGAGAGGGAAAGTGAGAAAGCAAACCTCCAGGTCTGGGACTTGAACCACAGTCGACCATGTGGGAGTCCAGTGCCCCTAACCACCACGCTATCTACTGGCCCCCTAATATTTACTTTTATCTATATAGTAGTCCAAAATCAAACTATGTACTTGTGTTATCTTACAAATATTATCAGTACTATATATATATATTTTTTTAATGCCCAAGGGTGTGTAGGTATGGCATGCACTCACACACATGACAAAAAGCAATCTCCAACAGGTCCTGGCCATGCTGTGATCTTTTTCTTCTAATTTTCTATCACATAAGGATCTCTAACAGGCATATGTGCCCCTGACATGCAAACCACTGAGCCAGCACTCAAAACTTGGTCAGCCATTTGGAAGCCAGCTTGTTTTGTGCAGCATTTAAGCACTGCAACATGGGGCTAGTCCAATAATATCTTGGCCATTTTCATTTTGAGTTTACGCTTTCCTTAGGCAGAATGGTAAATTAAATTGTATGTCTTTTTCAATTTCTTTCTTATTTACCAGAGGGCATGTGTGCTTGCCAGAGAGAGAGGAAAAGAGAGAACACCTCCAATGAATGAGACATGGTCATGCTGCAGTCCTTCTCCATTTCTCTATATGTAGGGATCTTGGGCACACAGGCACATGTACCTAGTGTGTTTCTCAAATTGTCAGGGCTGGGAATCAAACCATGCAGTTGGTTAAATGGTATTAGACTCCCTTACCTACCAAGCCATAGGGCCAGGGCTAAATTGTAACTCTTTACAGATAATCTGGTACAAATGATCATTCACTTGAATGTATTCTGCTTTCCAACTTAAAAACAAAACAAAACAAAACAAAAAATGTATTCTAAGAGTCTAAGAGCATTAATAAGAACTGTTTTATTTCTATGGATATCACGTTTGGTAACGGAAATGCAAAATTGTAAGAGTATACTCTAGCTTATAAACTGACCTTTGATTTTCATTTGAAAAGAAGTTAGCGCATTGCTGTTAATAATAGGTACATTGTGGTCTTAGTTTCACAGAATAAGCAAAAGACTTCCTTGAACAGATTAAAAATCATTGACATTTTCCAGGAGAATTAGATGCCCATGCCAAATATAATTCACTGGCAATTTATTCTCCTCCCAACTTCTTTTTTATAGAAATAAAGGAAGACGGATGTCCTGGAATTTTACACTAGTAGAAGCCAGGAAACCTGATCGTTATATATGCTTGCATTTTCAGTTTCTATATGTGTGGCCTTGAACAAGTCATCCAATTTTTTTTAATTGCCAGAGGGCGCACACTCTCACCAGAGACAGGGCAGAAGAACCCCCCGACCCAAATAATGTACAGTCATGTTGCAATTCCTTCTCTTCCATTTCTCCATCCCATTGGAACTTTGGGCACACATTCACATGCACTCAGTGTGTTTTTAAAACCTGTGGGTTTCGGACTTGAACCACTCTAGGCCATCTGGGATCCAGCTCCCTTAACCACTAGGTTACGTGGCCAGTCCAGTTCCTCTGATTTTTGTAGTCAATATTTTCTTTCTCTCTCTCGCTTGCTCTCTCTCTTTTTTTTTCTTTTTTTTTTTTTAGACAGATTTTTGCTATAAGGTGTATGTGGTTGCCAGAAAGACAAAAAGTGAGAAATGACCTCCCAGGGGTGATGGTCATACTACAGTTTTTCTCCGTCATTCTCCTCTCGGGATTTTGGGCATGCACACACACGCACCTGGCGTGAGTTTAAGCCACCAGGTCCAGGACTCGTACTATGGTCAACTATGTGGGAGTCCAGTGATGTAACCATTATGCCATCTGCTGGTCACTGTAGTCACTATTTTCTTAATTTTTAAAATGAAGGGACTGAGGGAGGCCGGCAGGTGGTATGGCGGTTAAGGGCTCTGGACTCCCATATGGCCGACCGTGGTTCCAGACCTGGTGATTTGCTTTCTCACTTTCTTTCCCTCTCTCTCTCTCTTACTTTATCCCTCTCTGGTCAAATTAAAATAAATATATAGAACTAAATAAAATAATTTGTTTTAAAAAAATTGTTACCTTTTCTAAAAAAACAAAATGAGACTGAGGGAGTGGAGACATGAAGTGATCACATTTCTAAAGCATCTTTCTTCTCTAAAATACTACAGTTTAATTTTATTTTAGGACTCTTGTTACTATAGATTTATTTATTTATTTATTCATTCATTCATTCATTTAGGAGAAGATTTTGCTGTAGAGTGCGTGTACTTGCCAGAAAGACAGAGAGAGACAGAGAGACAGAAAGTGAGAAATCACTCTTCTGGGGGGATGAACACGCCACAATCCCTTTTCCTCCATTCTCCCTTGGGATCTTGGGCATGCATGCACGCACACGCACCCAGCATGAATTTAAGCCACTGGATCTGGGACTCGAAACACAGTCGACTACATGGGAGTCCAGTGACATAGCCATTATGCCAACTGCTGGTCCCTGTTACTATAGATTTATAAAACTGAGGTACATGGTTGTTAAAAAACGTCTATGTATTCTTTCCTCTAAACTCCATCCTTTATATGTGACAGATAATTCAGGTTTTGTCTCTGACATTCAAATGAGAACTTATGATAAGGGCATGTGCACTTGCTAGAGAGATGGCGTGGGAATGGAGAAAGCACCTTCCATAGAGAATGGTCATGCTACCATCCCTTCTTCTTTTCTACCTGCTTTTGGTATTTTGGACATACACACACACATGCTAAGTATGTTTTACCAGCTACCAGGTCCAGAACTCTGTGTAGTTTGCAATGTGGGATCCAGCTGCCTTAACCACCACCACCAGCTGGCCCTATTTTTCCTTTATAAAATTATTTTGGTAGTCTAGATCCTTTGGATTTCTTTCTCTTTAAAATTTTTTTAAAACATTTTTGCCAGAAAGTGCCTGTACTCTCTGGAGAGTGGCAGATGCAGAGAAAAAGAGTGAGAGAGAAAGTGCCCCCAGATTGGGGTATGATCTTGCCACAATCCTTTCCTACTTCACCATCCTCTTGAGATTTTGGGCATGCATATATACGTGTCTGTTGTGTCCTTCTGGCCATTGGGGCTGGGATTGGACCTATTGTTGGCCATGTTGGATCCAGTTCCCTTAGCCACTAGGCTACTAGCCAGCCTTCCTGTATTTCCACATGAATCGTTTTAGTTTTTTGCCATAAGTTGTGTGCACTCACTGGAGAGAGACAGAGAGACAGAAAGTGAGAAATCACTCCCTAGGGGGGATGGCCATGCCACACAGTGCCTTCTCCATTTGCCTCAGGATTTGGGGCACACACTCACATGCATCTGGAGTGATTTTTAAGCCACTGGGTCTGGGACTTGACCAAAGGTCAGCCATGAGGGAATTCAGTGCCTTAACAACTCCACCATCTGCTGGCCCTCCATGTGAATTTTAAAATCAGTGTGCCACTTTCTACCAAAAAAGACTGTAAAGATTTTGTTCGTGATTGAATTTTAGATCAGTTGGAGGCAAAGGATGTGATCTTGGATAAGGAAGTAGCCCATTAACCACACACTCCATATTAAGTCTTTTTATTTTATTATTATTATTTTGTAAAGAATTATTTACTTTCATTTATTTTTTTTTTTTTTGAGAGAGAGATTTTTGCTATAGGGGGGTGTGTGGTCATTGGACAGACAGAGAAAGAGAGAGAAAAAGTGAGAAATCATCCCCCAGAGGGAGTGGCCATACCACAGTCCCTTCTCCCCCATTCTCCTCTCGGGATCCTGGGCACACACACATACATGCCCAGCATGAGTTTCGAGCCAATGGGTCTGGGACTCGAACTTTGGTCAACTATGTGGGAGTCCAGCAATGTAACCATTGTGCCATCTGCTGGTCTTCCATTTGTTGTTATTTATTTATTTATTTATTTATTTATTTTTAATTTGACTAGAGTGAGAGAGAAAGGGAAAGCAAGAAAGCAAGCTGCCATGTCCAGGACTCGAACCACGGTCGGCCACATGGGAATCCAGTGCCTTTAACCACCATGCCACCTGCTAGCCCTAAGTCTTTTTATTTTTATTTTGTGCTCAGTGGAGAAAGACGGTGGTGGGAGTGGAGGGAGAGAGAGAGAAGCATCTTCCACAGGGTCTGGTCACACCGTGACCCACCCCACTTCAGTTATGCAGCCCATTGTATCCTGGGCTCTTGTACATATGCCTGGTGAGTTTCAGGCTGACTAGTCAGGGGATTTGAACTGCAGTTGCCATGTGGGATCTGGTTTCTCCTGAACAGTGTTTTGCCACTATGCTATGGACCTACCCTTGTTTTTGTTTGTTTGTTTTGTGGGTTTTGTTATTGTTTGTTGTTGCTCTGTGTTCTATTTATTCTACTAAAAAAGTAGATTAAAAATTTTCTAATGATGATTGCATTTACCCATTTTTCTCTTTAGTTCCATTCTTGACTTTTGTATTTTGAAGCTGTTATTAGGCACATATACAATTATTTATCTATCTATCTATTTATTTATTTATTTTTGGAGAGGTTTTTGCTATAAGGCGCGTGCGCTCGCCAGACAGACAGAGAGAAACATAGAGACAGAAAGCGAGAAATCACCCCCCAGGGGGGATGGTCACACCGCAGTCCCTTCTCCTCCATTCTCCTCTCGGGATCTTGAGCACGCATGCATACGCGCCCAGCGTGAGTTTTAAGCCACCGGGTCCGGGACGCGAACCGCAGTTGACTATGTGGGAGTCCAGCGACATAGCCATTACGCTAACTGCTGGTTCCCAGGCACATATACATTTATAATGGCTATGTCTTCCTGACGTATTGATTCGTTTTCCATTGTAAAACATCCTTATTTATTTATTTAAGAGGTTTTTTTTTTTTTTTTCTACAGGGCATATGTGCTTGACAGGGACACAGAAAGTGAGAAATCACTCCCCTGGGGCTATGGCCATGCTGTAATCCCTGTAATCCCTCCTCCTCCATTCTCCTTTTGGGATCTTGGGCATGTATGCACATGCACCCAGTGTAAATTCTTGAGTCACCAAGTCTGGAACTTTAACAGTGTTCAACTACATGAGACTCCAGCAACATAACCCTTATGCCATCCACTGGTCCCTAAAACATCCTTTTTTTAATGAAAAACAAAATTTGCTATGAGGCCAGCAGGTGATATGGTGGTTAAGGCACTGGACTCCCACACGGCTAGCCATGGTTCAAGTCTTAGATCTGGCAGCTTGCTTTCTCACTTTCCTTCTGTCCCTTTCTATCTGATGAGCATATGTGCCCTGTAGCAAATTCAAAAATAATAATAATGATAAATAATATTAAATAAATAAATCTTATTTTTTTTTTTACTAGGTGTGTGTGTTCACTGGAGAGAGATAAAGAGAGAGGAGAGAAAGAGAAAGAAAGCACTCCCTAGAGAGGATGGCCATGCCACAGTCCTTTCTTCTCTATTCCCTTAGGATTTTAGAACAAACATACACACGCACCCTGTGTGTTTTTCAAGCTGCCAGGTCTAGGACTCAAACTGCGAGCTGTCCTGTGGGATCCAGCTGCCTTAGCCACCACACCATTCACTGTCTGGCCCTAAAACATCCTTCTTTGATCCCAGAAAGAATTCTTTTTTAAAAAAATAAATTATTTTCCAGATTTTTAAAAATTCATTTATGTATGTATGTATCTAAATTTTAATTTGACCAGAGAGGTATAGGGTGAGAGAGAGAGAGAAAAAGAGGGAAAGTGAGAAATGAAGCCGCCAGGTCTGGGACTCGAACTTTGGTCAGCCATGTGTGGGAGTCCAGCGCCCTTAACCACCATGGCACCTGCCACCCCGCCCCTGAAATAATTCTTTTTTTTTTTTTTTTTTTTTTTTTTTTTTTTTTTTTTTTTTTTTTTTTTTTTTTATGGAGAGGTTTTTGCTATAGGGCATGTGCACTTATCAGAAAAACAGAGAGACTTGGGAACCAGCAGTTAGCGTAATGGCTATGTCGCTGGACTCCCACGTAGTCGACCGCGGTTCGCGTCTCGGACCCGGTGGCTTACAACTCACGCCGGGCGCGTGTGCGTGCGTGCCCAAGATCCCGAGAGGAGAATGGAGGAGAAGGGATTGCGGCGTGACCATCCCCCCTGGGGGGTGATTTCTCGCTTTCTGTCTCTATGTCTCTCTCTGTCTGTCTGGCGAGCGCACGCGCCCTATAGTGAAAAACCTCTCCAAAAAAAAAAAAAAAAAAAAATGAAAAAAAAAAAAAAAAAAAAAAAAAAAAAAAGAAAAACAGAGAGACAGAAAGTGAGAAATCACCCCCTAGGGAGGATGGCCACGCTGCAATCCCTTCTCCTCCATTCTCCTCTTGGGATCCTGGGCGCACACACACACACACACACACACACACCTGCACGCGCGCGCGCGCGCCCGGCATGCGTTTAAGTCACCGGGTCCAGGACTCAAACCACAGTCAACCACATGGGAGTCCAGCAACATAGCCTTTACACCAACCACTGGTCCCGAAATAATTCTTTTTTTTTTGGAGAGGTTTTTGCTATAGGGCATGTGCGCTCGCCGGAAAGACAGAGAAACAGAACACAAGAAATCACCCCCAGGGGGGATGGCCATGCCGCAATCCCTTCTCCATTCTCCTCTCGGGATCTTGGGCACGCACGCACACGCGTCCGGCGTGAGTTTAAGCCACTGGCTCGGGAACTCAAACCATGGTCAAACACATGGGAGTCCAGCAACATAGCCATTACACCAACCGTTGGTACTGAAATAATTCTTATATAATCTATTTTGTCTGATTTTTACATAGCCCCTCCAATTTTTTATAGTTATTTTTCTTTCTTTCTTTTTTAAGACACATTTATTCAGCGTCATGATCAGACTATTACATTTAGCAATCAACAGCATGGGTGCAAAAAAAAAATCTACATTAAAATCCTTTGTTGAAAGGCTTTACACTTTCCACAGAACAGAAACTACAATTAATTAATTATACAATTAATTATACAATTAATCACAAATACAATCCTTGTATTTTTTGCCCATACCCATGAGTATTGTCTAAAAGGTCTTCTTCGTAGCAGCTAGATAGACCCTGCTACCATTGTGCTTGGCTGAGTTCACAAATCTGTTACAACCTATGGCTTCTCTGTCACTTCTCTGGCTCTCCTCTCCTGCTAAGCTTTGTTTCTTTATAGTTATTTTTCTCAGGGTATGTCTTTTTCTATCCTTTTAATTTTTAACATAATTGTATCTTCATATTGAAGGGAGTTCCTTGGATTAACAATGAATTACTTTAGGGAAAATATAGGTACTTCACAACTACTGTCATGGAGGGAACTGAATGAAGAGTACATGAGAATTCCGGTACTATTTTTTTCAACTTCTGTATGAGTCTAAAATCATTTCAAGAATGTTTATAATTTCTTGATGCATTTTAATCATAGTTTCTTTGATATTCTTGTCTGATAATTCCAATGTTCTGTGTCATATCTGCTTTGTTGTCTGTTGATTGTCATCCAAATTGAGATCCCCCTCCTGCCCGGTTTTGGTATATTAATTTTGGATTATATATTGGGCATTTCAAGCATTATGTTATGAAGCTCTGGTTTCTATTTAAATCTTCTGTAATAATAGATACTACTGTGGGGAAGGGGGAAAAAGAGTACCTTTTCTTTACTGACATTTGCCTTGTATAGGGCAGGAATGGCCCACTGAGCTCTGCCCCATAGTCTCTGTGGCTCAGCCCCTGGTGAGAGGGGAAGGACCACCACCTCTACTCTCATCGGTGCAAAGTGGTGGAGATTGACAGCAAAGCTCTATCCCACAGATTACACAGTCTATAGTTGAAAGGGTTTTGTCCTGTGCAAGACAGCTGTTGGTTTTTTTGGGCACCCATTTCTCTTGTGAGCTATTTATTGTTGTTTTGCACCTGTTGGCAGTTCCAGGTTGTGAGCTGATGTAGCAACCAGGATGAGATAAGTAGGTGGCAGAAAATTTCCAGGGAATTAATTGTCAGTTCGTTCCTCAAGACCTGAGATCTCTAACCAGTTAGTTTTATTTTCTTCACCTTTCAGAGCCTTCTGGTAGTTGCTTTTGTCATTGGTTTAAGGTTTCTTTATTGTAATTAGTAGGCACATTAGGGTAGAATGTACTTTCTCCATCTTGTCTAGTCCTTTTTTTTTAATGTATGTGTATGTATTTTATAATTTTATTCATTTGCCCTCTTTGTTTTTCAGGCAAATGAAGATAAAACAATGTCCGCCAACCTAAAATACCTTTCCTTGGGAATTTTGGTCTTTCAGACTACCAGTTTGGTTCTAACAATGCGTTATTCTAGAACTTTAAAAGAAGAAGGACCTCGTTATCTATCTTCTACAGCAGTGGTTGTTGCTGAACTTTTGAAGATAATGGCCTGCATTTTATTAGTCTACAAAGACAGCAGTAGGTATCTAGGTTTTTTGTTTTTAATCAGTTCAATTTATTTGATTTACATTTTATATAAATATATATTGATAGCTACACAATTGAAATCTTCCATTACCTACAGCCCTAGTATACAAGAACATTTCAGTATTTTAAAAATTTTATTAGGAGGACCAGCAGATAGCATATGGTTTGAGTTCTGGATCTGGTGGCTTAAAACTCACTCTAGAAGCATGTGCGTATGTGCCCAAGATCCCGAGAAGAGAATGGAGAAGAGATTGCGGCACGACCATTCCCCCTGGGGCTGATTTCTCACTTTCTGTCTCTGTTTCTGTCTGTCTGGTGAGCACACATGCCATATAGCAAAAATCTCTCTCAAATTTTTATTAAGGCAGTTTCAGTCCCATAATAAAGGCATTTTATTGTAATCCTTAGCATGGTTCATGTTTTCTGGTTAATGCTATAAATGTGAAGCATAGTTTCTTGCACTTAAAATAATTTGAGAACAGGTAAATTCAGTAATTTTGTAACTGTTAGAACTTTAAAGGAATCAGGGACCAGCAGTTGGCGTAATGGCTATGTTGCTGGACTCCCATGTAGTCGACTGTGGTTTGAGTCCCAGACCCGGAGGCTTAAACTCACACTGGGCGCATGTGCGTGCCTGCCCAAGATCCTGAGAGGAGAATGTAGGAGAAAGGATTGCGGTGTGGCCATCCCTCCTGGGGGAGTGATTCCTCGCTTTCTATCTCTCTATCTTTCTGGCAAGCACATGTGCCCTATAGCAAAAACCTCTCAAAACAAAACAAAACAAAACAAATTTTAGAGGAATGATAGTAAATTTTTTTTTTTTTTTTTTTTTTTTTTTTTTTTTTTTTTTTTTTAGAGATTTTGCTATAGGGTGTGTGCACTCACCATAGAGACAGAGACAGAAAGCAAGAAATCACCCTCTGGGGGATGACCACTCCATAATCCCTTTTTCTCCATTCTCCTTCTAGGATCTTGGGCATGCATGCACATGCCCGGCATGAGTTTTAAGCTACTGGGCCTGGGACTTGAACCATGGTCGACTACGGGGGAGTTCAGCAGTGTAACCATTACACCATCTGCTGGTCCCAACTTAGCACTTTGACTTTTTGAGCCTTCAAAAACTTCGTGGAAAATATACATTATGAAAAATTATTTATAGATCTCAATTTTTTTCTAAACCAAAGTAAACTTGTACTTTGATTTGATTTTCTATAAACTTTTTGAAATCTTGTCTTACTCTGGGGTGAGGAAAGGGCTGGCATCAGGTAGCAGTCTTTCAAGTTTTTGTTTTTTATTTTAAAAGACTCCTCATAATAAAAGTTTTCTTGTTTTGTAATGGGAGAGAAAGAAAGTCATCTACAAAATATTGTGGTCAAAAAGTGGTAATATGTTTTTTTTTTTTAATTTTTTTTTCTTTTTGGAGAGATTTTTGCTATAGGGCGCGTGCGCTCGCCAGACAGACAGAGACAGAGAGACAGAAAGCGAGAAATCACCCCACAGGGGGGATGGCCATGCTGCAGTCCCTTCTCCTCCATTCTCCTCTCGGGATCTTGGGCACACGCACACACGCGCCTGGAGTGAGTTTAAGCTACCGGGTCCGGGATTCAAACCATGATCGACTACATGGGAGTCCAGCGACATAGCCATTACGCCAACTGCTGATCCCAAAAAGTGGTAATATGTTTTTTAATTATTTTTTCTTAATATGCTAGAGGACACATATACTCACCAGGAAAAGAAAAAGGGAGAGGAAAATGAAGAAGCACCTCTCGGGGATGTCCATGCCTCAGTCCCTTCTCCATTCTCCTCTTGGTATTTTGGGCAAGCAGGCACATGTGCCAGGTCTGGGACTCAAACCGTGCAGTCAGCCATGTGGTATCTAGCTGCCTTAACCATCTTGCCAACAGCTGGCCTAGTAAGGCTCTTTAAAATTTCTCCTTTCTTGTGGGATTTATATATCTCTTAAAGTTCTTCAGACTTTTTTTTTGTGATTGATACTGTAAGTTGTCTAGTTCAAAGCCCATTACCAATCCCTCTATCCCTTTCCTGTTTGTAATGTGGAGGAAATAAAGGAAAAGATTTAATTTCCAAGCTTCCTCGCAGGTAGAGGTAGTTATGTGACACAGTGCTGGTCACTGAGAGTGAGGAATTCACCGTCTTGGCCACTGTTTCCTCTTCTTTTTCTTTCTTTTTTTATTTTTATTTTTTGAGAGATATTTTTGGCATAGGGTGTATGTGTTCACCAGAGAGACAGAGACAGAAAGTAAGGAGAGATCACCCCTCCAGGGGGATGGTCATGCTGCAGTCCCTTCTCCTCTATTCTCCTCTGGGGATTTTGGGCACTCACGCACATGCACTCATCATGAGTTTTAAGGCACCAGGTCTGGGACTCGAACTGTGGTTGACTATGTGGGAGTCCAGCGATGTAACCATTATGACATCTGCTGGTCCCTCTTCTTTCTTGATACCTAAAATAAGAACCAGAGGTTCAGGGGACCAGCAGATGACATAATGGTTATGTCGCTGGACTTCCCACTGTTTGCAGCCAAACCTACTCCCTGATTTACCTTTTCACAATTAGTCTTCACAATTATTAATTCACATGAGTGGCAGATGATAAACAGAATATGTGAAATACAAGTTTTATAATGTTCCTGCAGTAAATTAAGAATATTTGTTTGGGCACCAGCAGTTGGTGTAATGGCTATGTTGCTGGACTCCCATGTAGTCAACCGTGGTTAGAGTCCTGGACCTGGTGGCTTAAACTCATGCTGGGCATGTGTGCATGCATGCCTAAGATCTGATTGTGGTGTGGCCATCCCCCCTGGGGAGTGATTTCTCATTTTCTGTGTCTCTGTCTCTCTCTGTCTTTCTGGCAACCACACACGCCCTATTGCAAAAACCTCTCAAAAAAAAAAAAAGGGGAAAAAAAAGTATTTGTTAGATGATTAATACTTTAAGCTTTTGGTTATCATAAATACATATGTATATACGTGTGTGTGTGTGTGTGTGTATGTAGGTAGTTATGTGTGTATAGTCTGATTATACAAGGGGTCTTCAAAGTTAATGGAAAATACATATTATGAAAATACTATCAATGGTTTTCAAGATTTGTTGGTACAAAATAAATTTGTGCTTCTATTTTTTCCCAAAATTCTGAAGTCTCTGGTACATATAAATGAAACACTAGGCTCAGCCCCCTTACATAGTAGCTAAGCACTGTACCCTGGGAGACAGATCCCGTATGGCTCTCTGTGGTTTGGATCCCTGTGACTTGAAAAATGCTCAGCCTGTGTATGTGCATGTACAGAATCTTGACAGGATAGAGAAATGGAGGAAAAATGGTTATAGCATGACCACATTCTATTGGGGGGGTGTTTCCCCTCTCTCTTTCTCTCTCTGGAGAGCATGTGCTCTCTAGCCATCAAAACAACAAACAAAAGAAGAATGAAAGACTATAAGATAACGCTCTTCTTGAAATTATAGTTAACATTTGAAAAAATAGCTTCATAAAGGTATATTTTAGGCCTAAAAATATCTTTTTTTTTTCTTTTGCTAGAGGGCATGTTTGCTTGCCAGAGAGAGAGAGAGAGACAGAGACAAAGAGAGAGGAAGAGGTAGAAAGCACCTTCCAATGAAGTGTGATCATACTGCAGTCCCTTCTCCATTTCACCATCCTTTTGGGATTTAAGGCATAAAACACACACAACACCTGGCATGCTTTTCAAGCAGCAAGGGCTGGGATTTGTTCAGCCACATGGAATCTGGCTCACTGAACCATCAGACCACGAGGCTGACCCCCCAAAAAAATATCTTAACATGCACCTCAGTTTCCTTTATTTACAGGTAAAGAAAACAGATGGCAAGGGACCAGCAGTTAGCGTAATGGCTATGTCGCTGGACTCCCACGTGGTCGACCGCGGTTCATGTCCTGGACCCGGTGGCTTAAAACCCATACCGGGTGCGTGTGCGTGCGTGCCCAAGATCCCGAGAGGAGAATGGAGAAGAAGGGATTGAGGCGTGGCCATCCCCCTGGGGGGTGATTTCTCACTTTCTGTCTCTCTGTCTCTCTCTGTCTGTCTGGTGAGCGCACACGCCCTATGGCAAAAACCTCTCAAAAAAAAAAAAAAAAGAAAACAGATGGCTGTATAATTTATCAAGAATTGACCACTTTATTTTTCCATTTCATGTGTTTTTTCCTAGAATGTAGTCTAAGAGCACTGAATCGAGTACTGCATGATGAAATTCTTAATAAGCCTATGGAGACACTTAAGCTCGCTATCCCATCAGGGATATATACTCTTCAGAATAATTTGCTGTACGTGGCTCTCTCCAATCTAGATGCTGCTACTTATCAGGTACTTAAAACACATTTCTAATAGTCCTTTTAAGAAAGAAACAAACAAACAATAATATTGTTGTTTTCTTTTTCAGGTCACATATCAGTTGAAAATTCTTACAACAGCATTATTTTCTGTATCTATGCTTAGTAAAAAGTTAGGTGTATACCAGTGGCTCTCCCTTATAATTTTGATGACAGGAGTTGCTTTTGTCCAGGTAATTATTCAAGATAAGTATACTTTTCAAATTTTTAATCACAATTTCAAAACATTATTTATTTTACTTGGAGAATATAATTGTGTTATTTGTTGAAGGAAACAAATTGTTATTCCTCACAGCTGATAGGTATGTTTTCTTTGAGAACTTTACTTTTTGTGCAAGATACTACATTGGGACTGTAAGCCATGCAAAGAAATAAAATAATCTGACCTAAAGAAATAAACTCTCAAAAAAAAAAAAAAAAAAGAAATGAACTCTCTACTTAGGGAAATAAGACACTGGATGTAAAAAAAAACTGATTTTTTTTTTTTGGAGAGGTTTTTGCTATAGGTGTCGCGTGCATTCACCAGAAAGACAGAGAGAGACAGAAAGCGAGAAATCACCCCCCAGGGGAGATGGCCACGCCGCAATCCCTTCTCCTCCATTCTCCTCTCAGGATCTTGGGCACGCATGCATGCGTGCCCAGTGTGAGTTTAAGCCACCGGGTCCGAGACTCGAACCGTGGTCGGCTACATGGGAGTTCAGCAACACAGCCATTACGCTAACTGCTGGTCCCAACAAAGCTGATTTTTATAGGCTATCTGGAACAGTGGAGAGTATTAGCCACTTCCTTATTGTCTATCTCCTTCACTGATGCCATTCTTTCCTAGTTCTCATATTTTTCTAGTAACTTTTTACTGGTCTCATTCACGATGTTCTTCCTTGATGTACCTTTTAGGTTTTGGGGTTGCTTATGAGCTTGTTAGGTCCCTATTTTTGAAAATTTCACCTATTCTGAAGGTTTTTAGGAACACTTATATACTAATAACACTTAGTATCATCAGCTCTAGGTATCATCCCTAGTTTTAGATTTGTGTGTCTAAAAGTCTGCTGGATATCCTTGTTCAGTAAGCCTTATAAACTTGCTGTATCTAAAATTAAGTTTTACCAACAAACACCTGGTGTGTTTTTCAAACCTCCAGGGCTGAGATTTGAACCATGATTGACCATGTAGGATCTGGTTCTACTAACCACTAAGCTATGAGGCTAGCTTTCTCCTCTTAATTTTTTTTTTTCTTAGAGAGCTTTTTGCTATAGGGTGTGTGTGCTTACTGGGGAGAAAAGACAGAAAGTGATAAATCTCCCCACAAGTAAATGGCCATACCAGTCTGTTCTCCTCTATTTTTCCTCCGGGATTTTGGACATGCACCCGGCATGAGTTTCAAGTCACCAGATCCAGGACTTAAACTCTGGTCAACCAATGACATAACCATTATGCCATCTGCTGGTATCTCCTCTTAATTTTATTTTTAAGAGAGATTTTTGCTATAGGACGTGTGTGCTCTCAGAGAGAGAGACAGAAAGTGAGAAATCACCTCATGGGGGGATGACCACGCCACAATCCTTTTTGCTTCATTCTCCTCAAGGGTCTTTGGTCACGCATGCACATGTGCCCAGCGTGAGTTTCAAGTCTCTAGATTCGGGACTCAAACTGTTGTTGGCCATGTGGGAGTCCAATGATGTAACCATTACGTTTTCTGCTGGCTCCATCTTCCTAATTTTTTAAAGCTGTCTTCTGGAGCCAGCAGGTGATTTGGTGTTAAGGTGCTGTACTTCCACATGGCCTACCTTCGTTTGAGTTCTGGACCCAGTGACTTGAAATTTGTTGGGCGCATGTGTGTGTGCCCAAAATCCCGAAAGGAGAATGGAAGAGAATGGATTGCAGCATGGCCATCTCCCCAAGGCAGTGGTTTCTCACTTTTCCTCTATCTTTCTCAAGCGTGCATACGTGCCCTATGGCAAAAAAATCTAAAAAAAAAATCCCAATAATAATAATGTTGTCTTTTGTGTATGACTGTAAGGGCATATCCGGGGACGATGGAGCATTTGAGTGGGTGGACTGAGGCAAGCAGGCAGTCCACCCCAGTGCAAGTGACAGCATCCCATACTTTAAGGACCCAAATAGACCAAAACATGGAGGGGAGGAATGAGCCCCTTCTGTTCCTGAATACTGCCTGCTTGAGAAGAGACATTTCAGCTACAGCCCAACAGCTGGGATTTACACTATTTCTCCCGGGTTTTCAAGCCTTGGAGCTTGGACTGAACCACACCATGGTTGCTTCTGGGCCTCCAGCTCCCAGGTGGAGCCTCTGGGACTTTCTAGCCTCCACAGTCACATGTACCAATTCCCCATAACACATCTCTTTATGCATGTAAATATGTGTGTGTGTGTGTGTGTGTGTGTGTGTGTGTGTGTGTGGATATATATATATATATATATATATATATATATATATATATCTCCAGTCTTTTTCTCAGTTTCTCTGGAGAACCTTGAGTAGTATAAGGTCTCACCATGCTTCCCTAACCTCCCCTTTGGTTCTGAACCCAGTCTGGGGGAGGCAGTGTAGAGAGGAGAGGGGCTGGGCTGGGGACCCCTAGGAGAGTCCTCTGTTCCAACTCTGGCTCACTGCCACTGTCACCTCTGACAGACTGGGTAGAGAGCTATTTTAAGATAATTCTCCATTTCCTTGTGTTAAGAACCACTTCCTGGACCAGCCAGTGGCATGGTGGTTAAGGTCATTGGATCCCACATGGCAGACTGTGTGGTTGAGTCCTGGTTCCAGTGGCTTGAAAAACATGTTGGGTACATATACATGTGTTCCAAAAATTCCCAGAGGACAATAGAGGAAAAAGAGTTGTGGCATGGCCATCACCCCAGGGTTCCAGGCCTCCCCCAAATAAATAAATAAATAAATAAACAAACAAAAAAATTTTTTAAAAATAGGTTTTACTCTTTTCTATCAAACCTATTCTTATTTCTGTTTTTGTCTAAATATTATTTTATTTTGTTATTTCATTTTTATGGTTTTGATATGTATTTCCCTTATGATAAAATATATTGAATTTTTTTTTTCCCAAGCCACTGGGTCCAGGACTCGAACTGTATAGTCAACTACATGGTCTTATACAAGAAATCTTTGCCTACTCCAATATTTTAAAGTGTCTATTCTTTCTCCTCCAGTAGTTTAGTGGTTTTGGGTTTTATGCTTAAGTCTTTCATTCATTTTGAGTTAAGATATTTTTTAAAGAATTATTTTATTCATCTTTGTTTATCATTATTTTTAAATTTGAAGAGAGAAAGAGGGAAAGCAAGAAAGCAAGTCATCAGGTCTGGGGCTTGAACCATGGTCGGGCATGTAGGAGTCCAGTACTTCTAACTACCACACCACCTGCCGGCCCCGTTTTGAGTTAATTTTTAATAAATGTTGAGAGATGGGGGCCTAGTTTCATTTTTCTGCAATTATTGATAGATAGATAATCAGGTTTCCCAGTACTTTTTGTTGAAAAGACTGTATTTTCTCCCCAGACTGTCATTTGTTAACTTATTTTATACAGTAAAAGTACAGGGATCATTTCTGGGAAAATTTCAGGAAGATTAGATTTAAATTAGGTTTTTAGGGTGGTTAAGGCACTGGACTCCCACATGGCCAACTACAGTTTGAGTCCTGGACCTGGGGACTTTGCCTTCTCACTTCTCTCTCTCTGTCTCTCTCTGGTGAGTACACATACCCATAGCAAATGAAAACAATAATAAAGTTAACTAATTCTAAAATAAATGAAGGAGTTATATTTTTAAACCTAAACTATTTAAGCTAATAGTTATAATGGAACCTGTATATTGTGTACATACATGCCAGATATCTTGCTTGGTGCTTATCCTTTGTTACCTCATGTAGTACCTGTACAAGATACAAATTATTCTTCTCAACTTCTACAAGAATTGAGGTTCAGAAACATGAACCAAATTGTTCAGGATCACAGATCTAGTAATAGCATAACCAGACACCTTAAAACTTTTCCCATTCTTTATGTTTTAGTAGGTCTGAAGCACAATGGGAAAAATGCATTACAGGAAAAGGGATATTTAAAAATGTATACATATGTGCAGCTGTGAGTAAGCATAAGATAGGTTACGGAATGGTGATAAACGTATTTGTTTGAAATAAAGGATTGACAGATTATATGCGGTCTTTAGTATTGAGGTAGGACCTTATATTTGATTGGTGTAGGCTTAAGTCCTCACTGGAGATTTGGAAGGGAGAATGCCTATCAGGGAAGTCCTGTAGGCATAAAGGGAGGATTGGTGGGGAGAAAGACTGGAGGAATGTAGAGCAGTTAGAAAGCCTACGTGGATGTGAATTGTCCTGTTAGTGGGAATGGAATATCCCAGTGTAGTGATGTAAGAGTTGTTATGTGGGAAGAATCAGTATGAATTGGAAACTAATAAATACGACAGGGAGCGGAGATCAAGATATCTTCAAAACTGGGGAACCAGCAGTTAGCGTAATGGCTATGTTGCTGGACTCCCACGTAGTCGACTGTGGTTCGCGTCCCGGACCCGGTGGCTTAAAACTCACGCCGGGCGCGTGTGCGTGTATGCCCAAGATCCCGAGAGGAGAATGGAGGAGAAGGGATTGCGGTGTGACCATCCCCCCTGGGGGTGATTTCTCGCTGTCTCTATGTCTCTCTGTCTGTCTGGCGAGTGCACGCGCCCTATAGCGAAAACCTCTCCAAAAAAAACCACAAAGATATCTTCAAAACTTGTGGCATAAAGGTTAAGGTGCTGGACTTTCATATGGCCAGCATATGTGGTTTGAGTCCTGGACCCAGGTTTGAAAATCATGCTGGATATGTGTGCGTGCATGCCCAAAATCCCAGAAAGAGAATGGAGAAGAAGGGATTGCAGTCTGGCCATACCCTGATTTCTCACTTTCCCTTTTACTGTCTCTGTCTTCTTTCCTCTTTCTGGTGAGTGCACAAGCCCTATGGCAAAAACCTTAAAAAAAAAAAAAAAAAAAAAAAAAAAAGGAGGAGGAGAGGGATGAGGAGGAGGAGGAGGAGGAGAAGAAAACATACTGAAGAGTCTTTGGTAATGAAAAGTATGGATTCAGAAGGAAAAGTGGCTTTAAGAAACCCGTTAGTAGAATATCATACAGAGGAGTGAGGAAATAGATGTGAAAGAGAATATAATAGTAGTTATAGGGTATCCATCGATTAGGTTATAGATCTGTAATATTTAAGCCACAGGATACCATGCCTAGGAGGATGACCTGGAATGCTGACACATTTCTTTTATAGTGTACCTGAACTTTTCCTTCATTTTCTGATGGATTGCCTTTTGTATTTGATTCCCCCTTCAACAGTCTTCCTTTATTTGGTTTGATTTTGCATATCTCTTTCCAGCTGTTCCCTGCATTGGCAAAAGAGGAATGTAAAAGTCTCATCTTTTCATCTAAGTATATTTGAAATGGTGTGCTTTAAAAATTAAACTTTAAAGAACTATCTTAAGAGAGAGATTAGTTTCTGTAAGAGACAAAATGTAAAATATTTATTATTCCTTAGAGTATTTTTTTAAATGATAAGTTTCAATACCAATATGTTATCATTGTTGGGGAAAAAAAATCAAATGATTCTAAGGCTTTCTTTCAAAAACTCTCCTTTGCAATTTCCAAGATTGATGTTGCATTTTTATCTTAAGGTCTAAAAATGGGCTCTTAATGTGTACTTGTAAAATACAGGAATTAAACTTCAGTTTTATTTTTCCTTTTCTTCAGTGGCCCTCTGATTCTCAAGAGGTTGATTCTAAGGAGCTTTCAGCTGGCTCTCAATTTGTGGGCCTCATGGCAGTTCTCACAGCATGTTTTTCAAGTGGCTTTGCTGGAGTTTATTTTGAGAAAATTTTAAAAGAAACAAAACAGTCAGTATGGATAAGAAACATTCAGCTTGGTAAGTTTTAAATGTTTTCTCGTATTTTAAAAAAAGTGATTATATTGTTATATTTAACATTTCTATACATCTTTAATAAATAAGCTGAGCATAAAATTGTTGTTAATCCAAATACAATGATTTTGCCTTTTTTTTTTTTTTAAGAGTTTTTCCCATAGGGCATATGCACTCCAGAGAGAGACAGAGAGATGGAAAATGAGAAATCAATCCCTCAGCAGGGATGGCCACGCTGCAATTCCTCCTCCAGTTTCTTCTTGGGATTTGGGGCACACATGCACACAAGTCCAGCGTGAGTTTCAAGCCAGCATATCTAGGACTTGAACAACAGTCAGCCATGTGGAAGTCCACTGCCTTAACCACTAGGACACCTGCTGTCCCCCGTTTTTGTGCCTTTTTTTTTTTTTTTTTTGGTAGAGTTTTTGTTTGTTTGATTGTTTTTGTCTTAGGGTGCATGTGCTTACTGGAGAGACAGAGACAGTGAGAGGGAAAGTGAGAAATCACCCCCATGGGGGATGGCCATGCCACAATCCCTTCTCCTCCATTCTCCTCTCAGGATCTTGGGCATGCACACACTTGTGCCAGTGTGAGTTTCAAACCACTGGGTCTGGGACTTGAACTCATTCAGCCATGTAGGAGTCCAGTGATGTAACTGCTATACCATCTGCTGGCCTCCGTTTTTGCCTTTTTAAAAAATTGTATGTTAGGAGCCAGCTGGTGGTGTGGTGGTTAGAGCACTGGATTCTCATATGGCTGACTGCAGTTTGAGTCCGGACCTAGCAGCTTGAAAATCACAACAAATACATAGGTAAGTAAATAAATAAGTAAATATATTTTTTAAGATTGTATTTTAAATGAATGCCTTTTATTCAAGAACATAGATTTCTGTATGTGGGACATAAAGAGGTAGCCTGTTTCTGTCCTCACAGAGGACAGAAGCCTCAGTAACTTTTTGGAGCCTTAGTAACTCTATCCTCAGTTGCCACTTCTTTCCCAGAATATATTGCAGATAACTTGCATATTTTTCTCACAGAGAAGGATGGATTAAGATTAAATAAGCCTTAGTAGTCAAGCTAAATATCTTTAAAGGAACATTTAATTAGCTTGCTCTTGTTTAGTTTGTGTAGAAGGAAAGTTCACAGGTTTGAAAAACAGTTTAATCCTGTTTCAGAAAAATGTATTTTAGAGTGGCCAAGAACACTATTTTTGAAGTCAGATTACTCAAACCGTGATTTCCTCACTTCACTATGTGACATTAGGGAAGTTACTCAACCTTTCTCTATTTAACTTGCCTCATCTGTAAAATATACTTTCATACTTCATTATAGTTCTTACTTTATATAATGCTATAAAGATTAAATGACATGATACCTTTAAACCGTTTAGAATAAACCCTTGTATTTAGTAAGCATTAATAAGTGACTGTTCTTTATATAAATATTGCAAATATCAGGAAAGAAAGAAATATATTCAAGGTTTGTGTGAGTTGCCTAAATTTTTTTGAGTTATAATATTTTTTTTGAGAGATTTTTGCTGTAGGGTGCGTGTACTCGCCAGAGAGAGACAGATAAAAAGCAAGAAATCACCCTCCAGGGGGTATGGCCATGCTGCAATCCCTTTTCCTCCATTCTCCTCTCAGGATCTTGGGCACACACACACATGTATGTGCCTGGTGCGAGTCTAAGCTGCTGGGTCCGGGACTTGAACTGCGTTCAGTTACACAGGAGTCCAGTGACATAGCCATTACACCAACTGCTTGTCCCTTGAGTTGTAAGATTAAAATGGAAGACAAGTCAACCATTATGATTTTATAGTGTTTCATTATTCTTTTTTTTATTTGACTTCATAGCACAGTGATCATAGAAAAAATGATAAGCTGACTAAAAGTTTTGATAGGATATTTAAATAAATTATAGACAATTTAGATTACATAATAAAAAATTAAAACAATGTAATGCCAATTTTTAAAAATATCAAATTGTTAAAGATTAGCAAATTAATAAGATTTAGTGTTAGCCAGAGAGTAGAGAAATAGGAACTCTATTATCTGTGATTGCTAGGAATATAGATTGATATAAACTTGTTGAATCTCAAATTTGGTAATGTTTACCAAAATTTTAAATAAGGTTAGATTTTTGGGTGGATTCTGTAGCCTACTGGTTAAGGGAGTCATATCCATGGCTACTAAGTACATGATTTGAATCTTGCCCAGGTGGCTTGAGAAACATACCAGCTATGTGTGCATGTATGCCCCGAGTCCTGACAGGGTGGAGAAATGGAGAATGAATGCGACATGACCATGCCCCACTAGGGAGTCCTTTTTTCCTCTCCCTCTCTCTGCTAACTTGCATACATGTCCTCTGACAATTTTTTTTTAATGTAGGCTTGTATGCAAGAATTTTATATCTGAATAAAAGTTTATTCTGTAGGAACACAAAGACAGATTCCCAAGGTTATTCATTCTACCACCAAGGTTCTTCCTTCTACCATTGGTTACAATAAAAAATAGACAATAGGGCCATTTGGTGGCATGATGATTAAGGCAGCTGCACATGTCCATGAATGCCCAAATCCCAAGAGGAGACTGGAGAAGAAGGGATTGTAGTGTGGCCATCCCCCTGGGGTTGATTTCTCACTTTCCCTCTCTCTTTCTCTCTCTCTGTCTTTCTGTGGTGGTGAACACATGTGCCCTATAGTAAACACTTAAAAAAAAATAATGGATTTCAGAACCACACTGCCTGAGTTTATTATTTACCAGTAGAGTGAGCTAAGGCAAGCTATTTAACCTTTCTGTGCTACAGCTTCTTCAGCTCTATAATGGGCCTGAAAGTATCCATTCCATATGATTGTAGTAGAGTGTGGTCACACCACAGTCCTTTTCCTCCAGTTTTCTATCCTATTTCTGGGCATGCCCTTGAGCCCAGGATGTGATTTGAACCTCACTCAGCCATGTGGGATCTGGCTTCTGCTTAGTGCTACACCACTGCGCTGCGATTTTTATAGGGGGGAAAAAAGGCATTGCCCAATTATGACGTTATTTAAAGAATTGCTTCATGCCTGTGTTCTTTGACTGCTTATATTCCAAATACTACCTATAAGAAGTAGACCTGGGAGACCAGCAGTTGGCGTAATGGCTATGTCACTGGACTCTCATGTAGTTGACCGAGGTTTGCATCCTGGACCCAGTGCCTTAAACTCACACCAGGCTCGTGTGTGTGTGTGCCCAAGATCCCGAGAGGAGAATGGAGGAGAAAGGATTGCAGCATAGCCATCCCCCCTGGGGGGTGATTTCTCACTTTCTGTCTCTCTGTCTCTCTATGTCTTTCTGGTGAGTGCACGCGCCCTATAGCAGAAACCTCTTCAAAAAAAAAAAAAAAAAAAAGAAGTAGATCCTGTAGTCATCCACTTTTTAATTCATAGCCTAGTAGTGCCCCTGGAAATTTCTGAGAAGCATTAGTCATGTGATTAGGTATGGTGTAGAGGAAAAGGATTTGACAGTGAACAAGACATAGTTTCTGTTCTCACTGAACTGACTTACCCTGGCAATGAGACTTATAACAGATTCTGATGTTGCATGTGACTGTTTCTTTGACTTGGGTTTTTGCATATTAATTGTGTTTTCAAGACTTCTTAAGAGAATACTATGTCATATATCTAAACTATTATGAGGATACTTTAAAAGTTTGTGGAAAAATAGAATTAAAGTATGAATTTATTTTGGTGTAAAAATTTTTGAAATCCATGTGTAGCTTTTTTTTTTTTTATTTTTTTGCCAGAGGACTAATGCACTAGTGAGTACATGAGAAAGAGTGTATCCGTAAATGGGATGTAGACATCCCACAGTCCCTTTCTCCACTTTTCCATTCTGCTAGGATCCTAGGCACTCTTGCACATGCACCTGGTGAGCATTTTGAGCCACCAAAGGCTGGGGCCCAAATTGTAGTTGGCCACATGGAATCCAACTCCTTGTGTGCAGTGTTCAGTGGCTGTGCTTTTTTTTTTTTTTTTTTTTTTAAGAATTATTTATTTTACTTTATTTGTTATTATTATTTTTAATTTGACCAGAGAGAGATTGAGAAGGGGAGAAAGGGAAAATAAGAAAGCAAGCAGCCAGGTCCGGGACTTGAACCATAGTTGGCCATGTGGGAGTCCAGCACCCCAACCACTGTGCCACCTGCCAGCCCTTCCTGTGGCTGTTTTTATAATATACCTTTTTCAAGAACTCTTTGAAGATCCTTCATATGCATGTAAATACATGAAAATCTAATCCTGGCAATAGGAAGATATAAGATGCAATGACATATGCCCAAATCAAGCGTTCTACATATATTTCAGTCCGAAATTCATAATGTGTGTTCTTTTTTCTTTCTTTCTTTCTTTTCTTTTCTTTTCTTTTCTTTTCTTTTCTTTTCTTTTCTTTTCTTTTTAAGGTTTTGCTATAGGACATGCGCACATGCTGGAGATAGAAGGAAAGTGAGAAATCACCCCGCAGGGGGTGGGGGGGGTTGGCCATGCCGCAATTCCTTCTCCTCCACTCTCTTATTGGGATTTTTGGGTGCAGACACACATGCCTTATTTGTTTTTCTAGTTGCCAGGTACAAGTCTCAAACTGCACAGTCAGCCTGTGGGATCCAGCCACCTTAACCTCCATGCCATTTGCTCACCCTCTTACATGTTCCTAAGTCTTTGTCTTTTTATATTCTATGTCATTGTCTTATTGTCATAATATAATACCAAGTATACTTTTGTTAACTATATTAGTCAAGTAAAAATTTTGAAAGGTAGTTAAATTTTATTAAAAAGCTAAGTATAAAATTATTTGAAATGTCAAGGAAAAATGCCTCTTCAGACAAACTACATATAATATGACATGGACTTTACAATTTTTTTTAGGTTTCTTTGGGAGTATATTTGGATTAATGGGTGTATACATTTATGATGGTGAATTGGTATCAAAGAATGGATTTTTTCAGGGATATAACCGACTGACCTGGATAGTTGTTATTCTTCAGGTAAAGCATTTAAAGTCTTGTTTCATGCTTATAAACATTTTAAGGCTTTTTTTCTTCAGATTTCTTTCTTTCTTTTTACAGAGAGAGAAAGATGGAATGAGTGAGGGATAGGCATCTTTGACAGGTCTCACGGTTGAGTAACACTACTTCCTCCCTCTATCTTACAGGCATCCAGGATCACACACTCAGGGTAACCTTGGGTCTGAACCCCACATGGCTCCAGCATCACGCAGTGCCTCCCCACTACTCGTTTCACCATGGCTGGGCCTAAACTTTATGTTAATATCGAGAATCAAAGTAGCTACTAATTACTGATGTGATGAGCAAAGGTCCCTCTTCTAAAGTACTCTCATTGTATCTAGTTTATTCAGGGAATTTAACATAGAACTGATCCTAATGCCCTAATGAAAATATATTTTGAAAAGGGGTCATAAATTAGTTGTGTGATGTTTAATTAAGTTTAACATAATGGAGGGCCAGTGGGCGGTGCTGTGTTAAAACTATACTCTGCAAGGCTGACCTTCATGGAGGATTCTAGATTTGTGTCTGATGACCTCCCTGAGCATGCTGAGCATATATGTGCCCATGATTGGGAGTGACTGAAGCTAGGGGTAGATTGCAACATGGGGTGGGGCACTGTTTCATTCTCTCTCTTTCTATCTTACCTATGGAAGAAATAAATAACAAGTAATAAGAAATTTAATATAATAAAAGTGTAGATTTTAGAATAAAATAGTTGGTGGCCAAATATAAGTTGATTTTTCTTTAATTTATTTTTAATCTGCTAGAGGGCACATGTGTTTCCTGAGAGAGGAGAGAGAAAGAGAGAGAAAGGGAAAGTGAGAAATCACCTCCCATGGGGGCTAGCTTTGCTGCAATCCCTTCTCCATCTCTCTCTCCTTTTGAGATTATGGGCGTGTATGCACACATGCCAAACATGTTTTTGAACTGCACAGTTGGCCATATGGGATCCAGCTGCCTTAACATCATGTCACTGGCTGGTCCCTATAACTTGAATTTTCTACAACTCTTATCATTGTATAAGAAATCTGTGGTCAGCCTATTAAGACCTAAGATTTAGATCTAGATATTTATTTCTATGATCATTTGTTGTCTGTATCATATTATACTTGCATAATAGAATACTCCTAACTACTTTAGTTTATATATAACTTGAAAATGTTCAAGGGTTGAATAATTAATTTCATCCTTAAAAAATACTCATTGGGGACCAGCAGTTAGTGTAATGGCAAGTATCATTGAAGGGTTGGATGGTGGTACAGTAGTAAAATGGAATACCCTGAAAGGCTGATTCACATGAGAAGGTTTCAGGTTTGGGTCTGGAGCCTTCCTTAAGTATGCTAGGCATTTAAGTATGCTAGGCATGTGTGTTCTTTTTTTTCCCCTTTTTTAGAGAAGTGTTTGTTTGTTTGTTTGTTTTTGCTACAGGGCACGTGCGCTCTCCAGAAAGACCAAGAGAAACAGAGAGACAGAAAGTGAGAAATTACCCCCCAGGGTGTTGGCTACGCCGGAATCCTCTCTCCTCCATCCTCCTCTCAGAATCTTGGGCACGTATGCACACGCACCCAACGTGAGTTTAAGTCACTTGGGTCTGGGACTTGAACCACAGTTGACTACATGGAAGTCCAGTGACTTAGCCATTCTGCCATCTGCTGGTCCCCGGCATGTGTGTTCTTATGATGCAGGGATGGCTGAGGCTGTGGGTAGACTGTAGTGTCAAGGCTCTATTCAGGGTGCTCATGGAAGAAATGAATAAGTAAACTTGAAAAACAGTACGTGGGCCTGCCCCATAGCCTATGGTTAAGGGCCTGGGTCCCACATGGCTGACTGTGGTTTGAATCCTGGCTCCAGTTGTTTGAAAAAACATACTGGGCACATGCAAATATGTCCCCAAAATACCAACAGGATGGAGAAATGGAAGATAAGGGATTGCAGTGTGACCATGCCCCAATAGGGTGTTTGCTCTCTCTCTTTTTAAAATAATTATTTCTTCTTTTTATTTTTTTTATCTTGCTACAGGGCATATGCGTTCAACCAGAGAGAGGCAGAGAGAGAGAGAGAGAGAGAGAGAGAGAGAGCGAGCCACCAGGTCCAGGACTCCAACCACTATCAGCCATGTGGGAGGGTCCTGTACCTGAACCACATACCACCTGCTGGCCTCTCTCTCTCTCTCTCTTTCTCAGGCAAGTACATATGTCCTCTGGCAATTCAAAATAAAGTACTTATTGAGCACTCTGGAGGATATAAAAAAGATACAAGACATTGCCCTCAGAGCTTTCTTCTCTCTTCCTAGAGGCATTCAAAGCCATAGGGATCCAAGTCCCTGAAGGCAGGTGAAGGTGGCAAAGGGTAGCTGTGCTTTTTTCTTCCTTTTTTTTTTTTTTTTTAAGAATTACGTATTTTTTATTATTTTTCCATTTTCACCAGAGTTAGACAGAAAGAGAAGGGAAAGATGGAGAGCAAGTTGCCGGGTCCAGGACTTAAACTGCAGTTAGCCATGTGGGAGTCCAGCGTCCCAAACCACCATGCTACCTGCTGGCCCCTCTATTTTTTTTTTTTCTCTTTTTTTAGAGAGGTTTTTGCGATAGGGTGCGTGCACTCGCCAGAAAGACAGAGAGAGAAAGAGAGACAGAAAGCGAGAAATCACCCCCCGGGGTGATGGCCACGCCGCAATCCCTCCTCCTCCATTCTCCTCTCGGGATCTTGGGCACGCACACACACGTGCCCGGCGTGAGTTTAAGCCACGGGATCCGGCACTGAAACCATGGTCGACTACATGGGAGTCCAGCGACATAGCCATTACGCTAACTGCTGGTCCCTAATTTCTTTTTTTTTTAAAGGGAGGTTTGTTTTTGTTTTTGTTTTTGATTTTGTTTTTGCTATAGGGTACATGCACTCACTAGAGACACAGAGACAGAAAGTGAGAAATCACCCCCCCCACCCAGGGGAATGGCCAAGCCATAGTCCCTTTTCCTCCATTCTCTTCTTGGGATTTTGGGCACGCACGCACATGCACCGGGCATGAGTTTTAAGCTGCTGAGAACAGGACTTGAACTGTGCTTGACTACATGGGAGTCCAGTGATGTAACTATTACACTATCTGCTGGTACCAGTAGTTGTGCTTTTAAAGAAGACAGGATCCTTTGTCTTTAAGATAGGAGAAAGGAATCAAGGATAACTGCAAATTTAAGAGAAAATTTGATACCAAGATAGAATAAGTCAGAACAGTTTACATATAATGTAGTTAATCTTAGAAAATAAGAGAAGACATCTTCCTCTTTTTTTTTTTTTTTTTTTTTTTGGAGAGGTTTTTCGCTATAGGGCGCGTACGCTCGCCAGACAGACAGAGAGAGACATAGAGACAGAAAGCGAGAAATCACCCCCCAGGGGGGATGGTCACGCGGCAATCCCTTCTCCTCCATTCTCCTCTCGGGATCTTGGGCACGCACGCACACGCGCCTGGCGTAAGTTTAAGCCACCGGGTCTGGGACGCGAACCGCAGTCGACTACGTGGGAGTCCAGCGACATAGCCATTATGCTAACTGCTGGTTCCCATGAGAAGACATCTTCCTTTATAAAAGGGCTAGGGGCCAGCATGTGGCTTGGTGGTTAAGGTGCTGGACTCCCTCATGGCTGACCATGGTTCAAGTCCCAGACCTAGTGGCTTGTTTTCTCATTCTCTCTCTCTCTCTCTCTGCATCTTTCTTTCTGGTCAGAATAAACAATAATAAATAAATAAAATAAAATAAACATTTAAAAAAACAATAAAAGAAGAGGCTGAAGACATGAGCAAAATAAAAAGATTTGCTAAAACTGGTATGAGAGTTTTTTGTTTGTTTGTTTGTTTGTTTTTCAAATTGCCAGAGGGCACATGTACTTGATAGAGAGAGAAAGAAAAAGCAATTCTTTAATGGGGCATGGTCATGCTGCAATCTCTTCTCTTTTTCTCCACCTGTTGGGATTTTGAGCATGCACACACATGTGTCATGCCTTGTGTATTTTTCAAGTCCCCTGGCCAGAATTTAAACTATTGTGTACCATGTGGGTCTTGGCTCCCTAAACCTCTAGACTGCAGGGGCAGCTCTGTATTACTTGATTTCTACTCAAAAGTAAAAATATTTCACTCTTCAGAGTGACCAGTCTTCTCAAACAAGTGATGTTTAATTATTAAATTGCATGAGCAGAGAAGTTTAACTCATATTATGAACTAACTCCTTTGTTAGATACCATTTCAAGTAAGAGGGCTATTGAACACAATTTAGAAGTCTATTGGTTTTGAGAGGTGTTTAATATAAATCACCTGCTAAATGAAATTAAAGCTAAGGAAAAAAAAAAAAAACTAAGCTTCATTGAGTAATGAAATTATTCTGAAAAACGGTTTTATGTTTGTTTTTTAAAATAATTTTTATTAAACTTTTACAGGCACTTGGAGGTCTTGTAATAGCTGCTGTTATTAAGTATGCAGATAATATTTTAAAAGGATTCGCAACTTCCTTATCCATAATATTATCAACACTGATATCCTATTTTTGGCTACAAGATTTTGTGCCAACCAGGTAAAATATTCTTTTTTATTTGTTTAAATCTCCAAAAGATTATAGAAAAATAAGAATTCTTCATAAGGTGGTCTGGTAAATTTCATACTATTATAACTTTGGAAGAATCATTGAGATAGAAAAAATTAAACAATTTGTTTTAAAAAATTTCACACTAAATGTATGAAAGGAATGCTTCCACTGTAAATATTTTTATAAAAATTTGGCTATCCAGATCTAAGAATATGGGAATATTTTCTCCCCAAAGTAAAAAGTAATGTAAAATAGTTATTAAGTCATAGAAAGTCATACAATAGGTCTTTTGGAGGGGGGGAGGTTTTTTGTTGTAGGGCACGTGCACTCGCCAGAAAGAGAGAGACAGAGAGACAAAGTGAGAAATCACCCCCCCAGGGAGGGATGGCCACACCACAATCCCTTCTCCTCCATTCTCCTCTCGGGATCTTGGGCACGCACGCAC
The DNA here is from genome assembly GCA_026018925.1 of Tupaia tana. Classification (NCBI taxonomy): domain Eukaryota; kingdom Metazoa; phylum Chordata; class Mammalia; order Scandentia; family Tupaiidae; genus Tupaia; species Tupaia tana. The sequence goes on from JAKSZU010000004.1 coordinate 68,889,868, forward strand.
GCATGCCTGGTGTGAGTTTAAGCCAACGGGTCTGGGAACTGCGTTCGACTACATGGGAGTCCAGCGACATAGCCATTACACCAACTGCTACTCCCATACAATAAGTCTTTAATAGCATTGTTTTTAATGCAGTATTAACATTGCAAAAGCCGGAAGAATGGATGACATTCTTGAAGAGGTAGTTTATGCAGACCAGATGGTTCAGGAGCAAACTGAGTTAGTTGGTATCAGGAATAAAAGCAGTTCAGGAGTTGCAAGGAGTGATGGGCGAGGCAGGAGACCTAAGACTGTGTAGTGTTATGGATGCCAAAGGAAGAGACAGAACCAGGAAGAACTGAATGTAAGGAATACACATTATAGGTGGTACTAAAGGTAATGTTATTTTTTTTATAACTGTTAGTTTATAGTCACAAACTAATAGGGTTATATTTTAGTATCTTCCAGGATACCATTCTTGATTTTTCTCCAACTTCACTCCCATCCTGATTTTTTCTACCTCTAAACTTTGGAGTCACTTCAGTATCTTTTAATCTGTAATCATTTCTGTTCTCATGGCTTTAAATATCATTTATATGCTAACAATTCTCATTTAAATTTGGATTCTAGCCTTACTTATTTAATTATTCAAGTGACATTTTCACTTATGTCTACTAGGTAACTTATTTCTATCCCTGGCTGGGTTTTCCAATATAGTAAATGATAGTATCTTCATTCTTCCTGTTGTTGAGGCTACAAGTCTCTTTGACCTAAATAGGAAAACAGTTTGCCACAGTAACCGAAGAGAAAGCAGTATCTGTAGATAGGGATATAGACAGCTTTATGAGAGTGGGTTAAAGTGTGTGCAAGTTTTTCGTTTTTTTGTTTTTTTTTTTTTTTTAAGGCTAAGTTTCCATAAATCCTCCCACCCCCCTTTTTTAGAATTATTTAATTTAACCTCCTTTCCTTCCTTCCTTCCTGAGTGAATGGGGGAGAAAGAGAGAAAGTGAGAAAGCAAGCCACTAGGTCTGGGACTAGTCAGCCATGCAGGAGTCCAGCACCCTCAACCACCACACCACCTGCTGGCCCTATGTAAAAGGTTTTTGTGGGGCCGGCAGGTGGTGCGGTGGTTAAGGGTGTGCTGGACTCCCACATGGCTGACTACGGTTCAAGTCCTGGACCTGGTGGCTTGCTTTCTCACTTTCACTTTCCCTCTCACTCTGTCCCTCTCTGGTCAAATAAGAAAGAAGGAAGGAAGGAAGGAAGGAAGGAAGGAAGGAAGGAAGGAAGGAAGGAAGGAAGATAGATAGATTTAAAAGGTTTTTGCTTTAGTGCATGCGTTCTAAAGAGAAAGTTCACTTACCAGAGAAAGAGACAGAAAGAAGGAAAGTGAGAATCACCTCCCCAGACCATGCTTCAATTTCTTCTCTCGGGATTTTGGGCACACATGCACCCAGGTGATTTTTCAAGCCTCTGGGTCCAGGGCTTGAACCACTGTTGCCTATGTGGGAGTCCAGTGCATTAACCATGATACTACTTGCTGGCCCTAAAGTTTTTTTATTTTCTAGGGGAAGTAAGTAAAGTCACAGTTTTTCTTTGTCTTTCTCTCACATGCCATTCTAATTTAGAAACACATCCTGTCAAATCTTCCTTTTAATATTTCCAGACTCTTACCATTTCTCACAACCTCCACTGCTACCATCCTGGTCCAAGCCACCCTCATTCTCATCTTGTCAGGAAAGAATTTTCTGATATATCTCCTTCTGTCTTCTCTTGTCATACACCAACAGTCTTGTCCTTTTAGCAACCAGAGTAGTTTCTCTTCCATCTTCTTGGAATTCCCATTCCGTACATAATCTCGTGGCATTCTTCCTCAGGTCCTCATATGTCGCTTTATCAAGAGATCACCCTAAGTAAAAGAGCACTGTCTCCTATTCTAACCTTTCCTTTCTTCCTTTCTTCAGAATTATCAGCACCCAATAAGTAAGCAGGGCTGGTGCTTGGCACACAATAGATAGTTGGCATAATAGTTTAATGACTGTGCCAGATCTTAGAATTTTAACAAAACTAGTAAAGTTGGGCCAGCCTCATAGCCTAGTGCTTACAGGAACCAGATTCCACATGTCTGGCCGCAGTTCTAATCCCAGTGATGGTGGCTTAAAAAAATATTCTGGGGGGACCAGCAGGTGGCATGTTGGTTAAGGTGCTGGACACTCCCACATGGTTGACCACGGTTCGAGTCCTGAATCTGGCGGCTTGCTTTCTCACTTCCTCTCTCTCTCTCACTCTCACCCTCTGTCTCTCTCTGGTCAAATTAAAAAAATAAATGGATGAATAAATAAAATAAGCAATTATTTAAAAAAAAATATTCTGGGCACATGTTTGTGCCCTAAATTCTGACAGGATGGACAGATCGAGACGGGATTGTAGCATGGCTACTCCCCATTGTGGTGGTACTTTCTCCCTATCTCTCTGTCTCTAGTGAACACATGGGCCCTCTGGCAATGAAAAAACAAAAAGCTAGTAAAATGAATTATGATAGAATTTCACAGAAGAAAATTAGAATATACTCTTTATATTTATCTATTGACCATTTAAGGTTTTAATTCTTCTGTAGCAATGTGCACAATAGATCTGGGACATGTATGTTGAGATTGGTGATTTTTTGTGATAAATTTAAAAGTATTTTTGTTTTCAGCTTCATGTGGGAATGAATTGCTGAACAATGAACATACTTTCAAAAATAAATTTAATTTTATTTATTATTATTTTTTAATTTGATTAGAGACAGAGAGGGAAAGTGACAAAACAAGCCACTAGTTCTGGGACTCAAATCGCAGTTGGCCATGTAGGAGTTTAGTGTCCAAATCACTATGCCACCTACCGGCACCACAATTAACGTATTTTAATGCTGGTTATTCTTTGTTTATTAGATAAGGGTATTATGTGATTTGATGTTAGCTGAGAATGTTTGGAACTTGTATATTTTTAGGGTATACTGAGAAAGGTTCACCTTTTTTAGAAAAAATTAAACTTTGGGTCAGCCTGAGGCATGGGGCCTAAGGCAGCTGGATCCCACATTACCCACTGTGCTGTTTGAGTTACAGGCCTGGTTTATAACACACTGAGTGTACGTACACACATGCCCAAAATCTCAAAAGGGGGGAGAAATGGAGGTGAAGGGATTGAGTGTGACCATCCACCATGAGGAGGTGCTTTCTCACTTCCTCCTCTTCTCTGTCTGGTGAATAAAAAAATAAATAAATAAAAAAAATTAAAAAAAATTATATGGGTGAAGGAATTACCTTTAAATTTTTAAATCCTGTATAGAATAAACAGTAATTGAATTTATAAGCCAATAGTTGGATGAAAGAGTAGTAACTTACCAATATGATATATACCTTCATATAAATTTCATGTGTGGTTTTTTTTTTTCTTTTTAGAGGTTTTTGCTATAGGGCATGTGCACTTGCTGGAGAGACACAGAGAGACAAAAAGTGAGAAATCACTCCCCAGGGGAGATGACCACACTGCAATCCCTTCTCTCAGGATTTTGGGCATGCACGCACACATACCTGGCATGAGCTCAAGGCCACCAGGTCTGGGACTCAAACTGGTCGATCATTTGGGAATCCAGTAACGTAAGCATTATGCCATTTGCTGGTCCCTGGGTTTCTAATTTCTACTGACTTCTAGAAATATCCACTAATACAGTATTATCAGTACTCACTTTCCTAACTTATTTTTCTTGAGCTCATTTTTATATGTGTGTGTATTGGTATTACCATCCTTCCATTTAAGCTTGCATATTCTTTTATCAGAAATTTATTAAGTGTCTATTATGTACCTGCCAATCAGTGTGCTAGCTCCTGGGGGAAAAAAGGAGTGTATAATGGGTTAGTTTCTTGTCTTTAAAGAGGTCACAGTGGTTGGAGAGAAAGACACATGAATAAATTCTAAGTGTATGATCAATGTGGCAATAAAAGCATATACATAATTCTTTTAGACAGAGGGGTGCAAGTTCTTGAAATAATCATTAAATTCTGATAGTTTTTTCCTTACAAATTTTTTTTCTCTCAGAGCCATTTAAAATTGGCTGACTTAAGAAACAGGGGTTTTCTGACATTTTATAGAAGCTATTCTCACAATGGGGAGAAAGTTGGAGCAGACAACTTTTCAGTTAAGCATGAACTTCCTTTCTATACTATTCCCAAATTCAGAAAAGTTATGAAAAGTTCAAAATGACTAATGGAAACAGTATCGAAAGAGAAGCTTATGTGAAGTCTAAATGATTACCAGATATTTTTATGGTAGTAATTTTTACAAGGTACAGATAGCAAGTATTACGTTATCTTAATCTTTATGTATAACTGCATACAAAGGTTTTGAAAAGTTATCCTCTGTTAAAAGAGTAGCAAGTCAGGGCTGGCAAGTGGCATGGTGGTTAAAGGCGCTGGACTCCCACATGGCCGACCACGGTTCAAGTCTCAGACCTGGTGGCTTGCTTTCTCACTTCCTCTCTCTCTCTCTGTCTCTCTCTGATCAAACTGGAAAATAATAATGATAATAATAATAAATAAAGTTAAATAAAATAATTCTTTAAAAAAAAAAGAGTAGCAAGTCAACACCAGCTTCATCAATAACTACCAACATTCATTGAAACATAATTATTGAGCTCCCTGTATATTGCTAGGCACTGGGAGGAGCAATGAATAAAGAACACCTGGTTGAGCAGGGGAACAGGTGTGTAAATAATGCATTACTTAATAACAGTGTGAGACATATTAGAAGAGGGCTGGCCTAGTGGTTAAGGGAGTCAGATCCCACATGGCTGACCAAGGTTTAAGTCCTGGTCTCGGAACGTGCATGCCAACAGGATGGAGAAATTGAGAAGGGACTGCAGCATGTCTATGCCCTGTTAGGAACTGCTTTCTTCCTTTCCCTTTTTGTCTCTCTGGTGAGCTCATGTACCCTCTGGCAATTAACAACAACAAAAAAGTGTTATAAGAGAGTAACTCTGCCTAGGGAAGTGAGTCTTAAAGACATTAGACCTGAATTGTTATTAATCAGCATTTTCTTGGTAAAAAGGTCATTATAGACAGAGAATAGTATCTATGAAGACCTTGTCATGAGAGAACACTTTATGTTCACTGAGTGGAGTTGCCAAATTATAGGTAAGATGTGTTTGAGTGTAGAGAATGAGGTTGGAGGAGCCCATTAAATACTAAGGCTTATAATGTCATGGTAGGGATTATTATTATTGAATGTAGTGCATGCAAAATACATATTAAGGTAAAATATAGCATTTAAAGCATCTTCATTTTTTGAGATAAAATAGTACAGTGGGTGAGAGTGCAGGCTGTAGTCAGACATACCTAGATTTGATTCTTGCCTTCCCCTTAAAGTTACAGGACCTACAGTTATTTAATTATTTAATTTAGCTTAATTAATTAATTTGTTTTAGGTTTTTGCCATAGGGTGCATGTACTTGCTGGAGAGAGACAAGAGGAAAAGTGAGAAAGCACCCCCCAGGGGGGAGGATGGCCATGCCACAGTCCCTTTCTCTCCATTATCCTCTTGGGATTTTGGACATGCACACATGCACCTGGTGTGATTTCAAGCCACTGGGTCCAGCGTTCGAACAGTGGTCGGCCACGTGGTAGTCCACTACCTTTACCGCTAGACCACCTGCTGGCCCAGCTTATTTAATTCTATAAACCTGTTTTCTTATATGTAAGAGGAAAAAAAGATGATATTAGTACTTCTTCATAAGGTTGTTACGAGAGCTAACAGATACAATGCATGTAAAGCACTTAGGTAAATACCCAGGATGTAATGAGTACTCAATATTGTTAACTGTTATTGAAAGTTTCCCCCCTAATTTTACTCGTTGTTATAGTAAAGAAATAGAAGGAACTTGTTTTGCTTTTAACCTGATTTTCTCTCATTTTTCCTTCATTTTATTTAGTGTCTTTTTCCTTGGAGCCATCCTTGTAATAACAGCTACTTTCTTATACGGTTATGATCCCAAACCTGCAGGAAATCCCACCAAAGCATAGTCATGTACTGTCTTTAACTGGTTTTTCACGATGGTGCACTAGGATTCTCCATACTGATCTTGCACAGAGGACTTCTACAGATTTTGTGAAGATATCATCATGTTGAATATGGTCATATTGTTCAAATGCTTTGAAAATATAGAAGTTTAAGAATAAAATACTTGTATATGTAACAAAACACATTACATACAGAAATCAGAGCTTGAAAGTATTTCCGGGGATTAATATTAGAAGGAATATTGGAGGAAACTTGAGATCTGAGTTAAAAAAAGTTTTACCTTTTCAGTTGCCACAGAAATGCCCTATGCACTCTTTACAAGAGCACACAATAAATGCCAGGTATCAATTTTTGCAAATTATATCTACTTAATCTTATTAAATGTTTTTGTCTTATTACTCTTTCTGTACAGATGTAGCAAATCACATGGAATAGTTCAAGTTTGAAAATTATAATTTACCTGTAAAGCTGTAAAAAAAAAATAGAAGTATGATTTAAAAAAACATTTTCACATATTTGAGATTTTTTTATATTTATACAAAAGATTACTGAACAGAATTGCTAAATGTTATTTGTCGACTACATAAAAATTGAAGTAATTTTCTGAGTCTGATTTGTCAAAATAAAGTTCATATTTAAGTAAAATGTAGAGATAAATGAAATTAATATTTAAAAATAATGGGACACATCTATTTCTCCACACCCATTTTAATATCTACTAGGGCTTCAAGACTGCAGTGAGCACAGTTCCTGTGATAAACAGGAGCCAGCAATATTTACACTAATGGAGTTTAGTCCTTAATCTCTTAACTGCATTTCTGTTCTGTAAATCAGATAAATCTTTAATATTACTTTAAGTTAAATTTGTGTGTGCGTGATTGCCATTAGAGTTTTAAAGTGTAATTTAAAGGGATTCGATATGAATTTAATAATTTTAAATAAAATTATTATTATGGTCTAGTGTCTCCATTTGGAGAATTTTGAACTACTAAGTATCTAGTGTATATACCTAGAAAGTTCTTAAATGAATATATTACTCATTGACCTGTAAAAAGTCCTTTAGTCTACAACTGTTGACAACTGTTGACAAAAACAACTAAAAAAAAGGAATACAGTTTTCAGTGAATTGAGACCAAAATGCTTTTCTTGAAGACGTTCCAGATTGCCATATTTTATTATTTTAAATGGCACTATAATTTAACATTCAAGAAGAACTGCTCAGAAGTCCTTTTAGTTCTCTCCTAAGCCCTCTGTTCCCACGGAATACTCTGGTCACATGACTAGGAGAGGTAGCCGAATTCAGAGTTCCTTCTCTGTGTCTCCACAAAAGCTGCTGGGAAGAAACCACCATTTTTGTTTTGAAATAATGGGATGTTTTTCCTTTTTGATTAACACTGGAGTTGAGGATGCAAATTACATGTATTATTTAATAAGTTGGTTTAAGGGAGAATATGATATTTTAGAAATGATGTGGTGACTTGGTGGGCTATTGAGTATAAGAGATAATTTATTTTTTTTTATTCATACTATATATGTTTTAAAAAGCCCATTCTAATACACACAAAAACTATAAAAAAAATAAATATTTTTATATAGTTATAATGGATTTTGTTAAACAGCATTTGGCTCAAAATACCATGTTACAAATATTGGATACTCTTGGCTAATTTGGACAGGCAGTATTAACTTGCTAATGCAAATGTAGCCTATACAGATTACAGGCCTAATCAGTTCTATCTAGTGTTTTAAAGTGTTTAAACTTATTAAGTATTTAAAATTAATTTGCTGGTGATTCCAGATTGGTACCAAGCAAACTTTGTGGATGCTAGACTTTATGTATGATTTTAATATGCATCTTTTAAATCATTTATTTAATAACTTTACCAATATTTTGAGCATGGTGTTTTAAATTATAACAGCATTCAGATTTACATCTTATTACCTACTGCTAAGTGAAATTTAAATCCTGCAAATGCACACAATACAAGATTAAATCTAAAGATTTATGATCGTGTACACTGAAGTGTTGGTTAAGTGCTCGGGTATTAATGCAGTGTACATTCACAATTAATACTTAATTCAGATTTAGTTTGCCCCTATATCAGCACTTCAAAAAATTATACAAGTAAATTATTGAATATTAGACATGTTAGTTGTGGTGATAACACATTTTCAAATGTCTAACAAAGTTTCCAAGTTTAGTAATGAAGATTATGAAAATATAATCAAGAGTTGTGAAAATGGAAAAAAAACAGCTCGAAATATATTTTAAAAGCAAACTTTTAATGGATAGGCATGATTTATAAACATTTTGCTTTTCTAATAGGTTGAAAATGTTAGTTATTGGGGATTGGGCTATATAGTATATAATTTTTAACTAATTGAGAAATAATCACATTTGAAAAGGTATACTTATGTCCTAGATTATGTCATATATATAGATAATGCCATTTTCTTGTGTGTGTATATTTATGATGACCTCCAAAGGCCTTATTGTATCAAGTTTTTATCATGACTCCTTGATTATTTAAATTCTTATACTTTTAAAAGTTTGTTATCTCTTAATTTCTTTGCTAAATGTGAAAATGTGCTACTTCATGGGAGAAGAGTGTAGTTGATAGTTCTATTAAAAATTATGAATATAGTTGGGAAGAAAAGCTTGAAATGCAACAGGTATATTTCAGCACAGTAAAATCAGTTCTTTAACAAGAGATTTTAGAAAACGTATAAGCTACTTTTATGATGGAATATATAGTATAGAGATGCAAAACTTAAATGTTTATATCAATTTATATTAAATGTCACAGAATTTCATAAAAGGAAAGGTAGTTTGATATTTAAACTACATTCTAAAAAGATGGAATCTGAAAGAAAACTAATTGACTTTGCTTTATACAGTTAGTATAATAATTACTGTTCTTACATATCAAATTATTAGACTTTTAAAATGTCATTGTGTAGTCATTCAACTGAGGTTTTTTTTTTTTTTTCTTTTTAAACAGAGTTTATCATTGTTCATTTTATTTACACATTCACTATTAGGATATTTAATTACCATGAATATATGCTTTACTTAAGAAAAGGTTTATAAAAGTTATTTATGCTATATGAAAATCATCTTAAGAATCTCCAGCATATTTAAAGTAGTTATAGGACCAAAGAAAAAGCACCTTTATCAAAATGTGGTCCTGTGTGCCTTGCTTTACCAAATACCTGACTTTCGTGGAGGATAGTTCTGTAATTCAAAAACTCTAGACACATGAGTAAAGTTAGAATGTTTTAAGAATAACTGTAATTTTATTTTTTGATTGTTTCAACATTTGCTCTTTAAATTCCTTATCTAACAATTAAAATAGGCATATTATAAAAGCATTAGTAAATAGTACTTATTTAAAAACATTATGGCACCAGTGCTCCTCATTAAGCTTTTTGAAACTTAACAACTGTATATAATTGTCAATTTGTTGTCTCATTTCATATTATAAAATATAATTTACTGTGATTTAAAAAATATTTTTAATATGATTTGGATCCTACATTAGACTATGTCTGTATTTTCTTTGTTTAGGAAGATTCTTTGAGGTTTGGGAATGTGATTTGTATATTTAAATTTTTTATGAACATAATTCAAAGGAATGTGTAAACTGGTCTTTAGTTAAATAATTTTTTAATTGGTAAATTTTTCTTGTCATTTTTTTGGTATCCAGTTACTACTTGTTTAATAGATTTATTGAAATAGATTATTTTCATAAATAATTGTATAGATTTTTTTACCTTTATTTTCTTGTTTCTTTATTTACCTGTGACTATGACTTAACCCATGAATTAGTTCCCTGTCTACATGTTAAAAATGAAATTGGGTGTAGTGGAACATGCCTGTCATCCCAGCTATTTGGGAAGTTAAGGCAGGAGTTTGAGACCAGCTTTGGGCAACATTACATATTTAGAATGTCTCAAAAAAAAAAAATTGCTAATCTTTCCTTACCTCTCTTAATTACCTATCACCTATGGTCTACCTTTTCTCTAGTCTGTGCTCTACCATGAAAGACTTGGTTTTATTTAAATTTGAATTTTTCTTTCTTTTTTTTTTTTTTTTAGATTTTTGCTATAAGGCGTGTGTGCTCACCAGAGAGACAGAAACAGACAGAAAATGAGAAATCACTCTCCATGGGGGATGGTCATGCTGCAGTCCCTTCTCTATTCTTTTCTCAGGATTTTAGGCATGCACACACACATGCCTGGAGTGAGTTTTAAACCACCAGGTCCGGGACTCATACCATGGTTGACTACATAGGAGTCCAGCCATGTAACTATTACACTAGCTACTGGCACCTAAATTTGAATTTTTCTACTAGTATGGTAATAATAGCCTAAAAATTTTTGTTTGAAATAAATTTTCTCTAACCTTAAGGTTAAGTAATTCCAGTAATTTGGTATATATATTCCTCATAATTTGAATATAATTGCTTCTATTGTGACTATCAATTCAATGCATAGAGATTAAATGTAATAAACAATATAATGAGATTTTATTCTCACTTGTACTGTTGGAGTAATAACCTTTACACAAAATGTATGGGTATCGGCATTATAAAAAAATGTGTGCTTTTCTGTGTTAAATTCTCATGAAAAGCACTAACTGAAAATCTGTTTCTTTTTCTATTAGAATACTGCTTTTCTTAAAACTATGTCAGATTCTCAAATCTAAGTGTGACACAATTATGTGTAATAATCCAAATCTTATAGATATTATTGCCTTATTTATTTATTTATTTATTTATTTGAGAGAGATTTTTGCTATAGGGCGCGTGCGCTCGCCAGACAGACAGAGAGAGACATAGAGACAGAAAGCGAGAAATCACCCCCCAGGGGGGATGGTCACGCCGCAATCCCTTCTCCTCCATTCTCCTCTTGGGATCTTGGGCACGCACGCACACGCGCCCGGCGTGAGTTGTAAGCCACCGGGTCCAAGACGCGAACCGCGGTCGACTACGTGGGAGTCCAGCGACATAGCCATTACGCTAACTGCTGGTTCCCTTATTTATTTTTTGAGCACCTGTGCTCACTAGAGAGAAAAAGAGAGAGGAGGGAAAGAGTGTAAAAGCACTTCCCAGGGGGATGGTCATGCCATATTTTTCAGTAAAATACTCAAGGAGGACTTAAAGGACAGCAATATCTACATGTGCATTCTGATCTTTTAAAAATTTCTTCTACAGCCTAGAGGCTTGACTACATACAGATCCTTTATTAGAGCCAACCCACGGATTGCATGGTGGTTAAGGCATCTGGATTCCACCTGGCCATCTGCAAGGTTTGAGTTCCAGAGCCAGCAATTTGGGGCGTGTGTGTGTGTGTGAGTGTGTGTGTGTGTGTGTGTGTGTGTGTGTATGCATGCACATGCACCCAAAATCCCAAAAGGAGGAAACAACAGATGATCATTCTATGGATAGTAGAGAAGGGATGTGAGTGATTTGTTCAGTTTGATAGACAAAGAGGCCCTTTTTGTCTAGTGTAGGGAAGCACAATTTAATAAATGGCTCTTCTGGGGGGGATTTGGATTCTGTAGTAAAATCTTGCTTTCCTTAGGAATCTTTTTTCTTTCTTTTTTTTTTTTCTTCTTTTTTTTATTTCCAGAGGGCATTGTGTTTGCCAGAAAGAAAGGGAGACAGAGGACTGCGGTCACACTGTAATCCTGTCTCCATTTTTCCATCCATTTTTGGGACTTTGGGCACACATGTACACATACCCAGTAAGCTTCTCGAGCTGCCAGGGCCAGGGTTCACACGAGAGCCAACCATGTGGATCTGGCTTCCTTAACCAGTAGGCTGGTGCTGGCCCTCTTTAGGACTCTTTACCTTCAGCCACTAGCCCTTCCCATCAAAGTTTCCCTCTTCTTTCAAAGATGTCTCATGAATTATTATCATGAACTTTCCAAACCTTGGTTTCTTCCTTTTTCCAAACTTAGTTATGGCCTTATCATTATTTTTGCAGAACTCATATCCTTACAAATCATTCCCTTTTGCTTTTGCCAGTACTGGTTTCTGTTGACTATAACCAGATAACCTTCATGTATCAACCTCTGAATGTCAAATTTGTGAATTGGGATTTTGGGTATGCACCCACATATACTCTGTGAATTTCTCAAGCTGCCCAGTTCAGGACTTGAACTGTGAAGTAGGCCATGTGGAATCTAGTTTTCTTTATCACTATGCTATGGCTGGCCCCTGAAATGGCTTTTCTACTCCTTTCCATGGAAATTGGTTTTCCATTTGTAATTAATATGGAAATAGAAGGAACACAATATTTGATCAAAGTTATCTTTTAACATTCTATTTTGAAATATGTTGAAATTTGCCAAAAGAGAGATTTTTGCTATAGAGCACATGTACTTGCCAGAGAGACAGCAAGAAATGCCCCCACCTTCCCCAGGGGAGATGGTCATGCCACAATCCCTTCTCCTCCATTCTCCTCTGGGGATTTTGAGCATGCACACACAGCCAGTGTGACTTTTTAATTGATCATTTATTTAAATCATATATAGTAAGAGTCTTTGACATTCACTTGCCATTGTTTTCCTATAGTCCAAAATAAATTATTTATTTCAACATTCGAGCCTTAACAGGGTGTTATTAGGTAGTTATGAGTTGCTATGAGAAGCTGTTGGCTTCAAAAACCAGCAGTCTGGTTCTTTCACAGAAACACAGTTTCAGATGAGGATATTCACAGTTTTTTCCTGAAGTATGAATTCCTGCATAGAAAAAATAGGTAAACTTTCAATAGACATGAGTCGCTCTGTTCACCTTGAAGGCAATTAGCCACCAGACTCATTCAGTCTTTCTTGGAAAAGGGACATGTGATCTATACATTGTTGTACAACTTCACAAATGAAAGCTCTAGTCCAAAAGCTTGGATGTTGAGGTATAGACCTTGAGGATGTTTCCTTCTCTGAACTTTTTAAAAAGAATTATTTAATTTTATTTGTTGTCATTATTTTATTTTATTTTATTGAAGTTGACCAGAGAGATACAGAGAGAAGGAGAGTGAGAAAGCAAGCTACCAGGTCTGAGACTCAAACCAGCCACGTGGGTGTCCAGCCACCTTAACCACCACATCACTTGCCCGTCCCCCTTCTCTGAATTTCCTTTTTTTTAAAAAAAGAATTATTTAACTTTGTTTATTTTAATTTGACCAGAAGAGGGATTGTGTGTGTGTGTGTGTGTGTGTGTGTGTGTGTGTGAGAGAGAGAGAGAGAGAGAGAGAGAGAGAGAGAGAGAGAAGGCGAAAAAGCAAGCCACCAGGTCCAGGACTGGAACCGTAGTCTACCATGTGGGAGTCCAGCACCCTTAATCACCATTCCACCTGTCAGCCCTCCCCTTCTCTGAATTTTCTAATAATATGATATTTCAGCCAAGATGTCTTTTGACTATAAACAACATTAACTGTATCTTTTTAGGCAGTCTGGACATTGAGAATTATTTTTTGTTGTTTTGTTGTCTGCCATTCAGAATTCTTTACAACACTTTTCAGGCTGAGGTAGGTGCCTCAGGTCTTTCCTGATCTCACTTCAGCTTCTAGGCTTTGTATAGTGAGTGGGGTTTTCTCATGACAGACAATCAAGTCTTCACCCACATGTTTTGCAACTAACTGCCTCTCAGTGTCATGACTCATCAGGAAAAACACAAAGTCTGTGTTCTTTGAGGTTTTCCCACATTCTAAACACCTAGATATCTTCTCTTTGACATGGATTTCTTCATGGTGATTCCGATACAGATTTTGACTGAAGTGTTTTCCACAATGAGAATAGGAATAGGACTTTGCATGAATTTGCTCATGTTTTTGAGGTTTGTTTTATGACTGAAGCTTTTCCCACTGTTGCTAGTCATAGGCTTCTCTCCGGTATGAGTCCTGTGGTGGGAAATAAGGTAAGAGCTTTCATTAATCTGTTTCCCACATGATGGACAAGTGTATCATCTTGTTCTTCAAGTGCAGTGAATCAATATGCACACAATTTAAGAGTTCCTCCAGTGGAGTATTATTTTCAATGGTAATTTAAAAATCTCTCATTCTTCTTTGTTGTGGAATGGTTACATTTAGTCTTTCTTCTTCATCGAAATCTGGAAGTTGCTTGGAGACTAAGGAACAATCCATTTTACCTGAATCTGAAGACCTTTCTCCATCCACCATCTGCATCCTTGACAGGTTCCTTTTCAAGTTCTTCACCCTCAGGATTATTATTATAGACTAGTAACATTCTCTCTTCAGCCCTGTGGTCATCTTTCTCTGAGGTGGGCTGCTGAACAGGATCCAGGCTCACACATTCTTCCTGCCAGGCAGAACTGCTTGCAGTACCAGGCAATCTTTCCAAGAGCATCTGTTGGCTTTGTTGAGATCAACCTTAGTTCCTTTGCTTTCTGTTCAAAACTTCAGATATAATATGCCAGTCAAGCCCTGGCAATAACCAATGTTTCCAATTTCAATATTTTCCAATTCCAGGGGGACAGGAAGAGAAAAAAGTTTGTTAAAATTTCGAAAGGAAGAAATTTAACAAATTGCTGAACCTATCAACAGCTCATGAAAATCCTTAAATCCATTTCTGCCGACTGGTCAGGTCCTGAGTTCTCTTGGTTGTGACTTCTGGAAGAGCAGGGTAGCGTTGGTTTACTGGGCTTACCACGCCAAATCAGATGTCTACCAAACCCTCCAATCCAATGCTGTAGGAAGCCACATGCACCAAAATGGCTGACATGACCTTCATACAAGGACCTTCAAGTATCCTTGTTCCGGGAATAGACAATTCACCCTGAGACTTCCTCATTCAGGCAGGTCCTCAGTCAGGTCCGTGACAATTCCCACCCCCTTTTTACCTCGCCTCCTGGCTTTACCCTTTAATGCAGCAACCAATCGGTGGTTATAGAATTGCATCCCTCGTACTACCAATCAGCTTCCTACCCTGTGTATGTAAGAATGTTCTCTGGCCCTCAATAAACGAGCGACTGCATACCATCTTGAGCTGTTTCAGTGTCACTCCCGTGCTGTGACACTGTGCCGGTTCCAGACCTCCGCTCTCTCACTCAGGCACCCTGCTCGATTGTCCCATGGGCTGGGACACAATGCCATGTTTCCTTCATCGCAAAACTGAAATCACCATGGGTCAACGGCACCTGGTCAGCGGCCAGTCACCCAGATGGTCCCTAAGACAAGGTGCTCAGGCAGCTGCAGGACAAGTTCTGAGGGTGGCCATTGGCCAAGGGTCGCTGTACCTTGGGCGAGACACACACACAGGACCTGACTCCTATCTGGGTTGCCAATAAAATGTTACCGAACTCAAATCAGGTTCACTCGCCCAAACACTATAAAACCAAACCATAGACACATGATGTGATAAAAGCAAAGTACAGGTTTTTCGCAAAGCACAAAGCAAGGAGAGCAGGCAGCTCATGCTGAAAAGGCCCAGTCTCCCCCGGTGTGACTTTTTTTAAGACACGGGTCTGGGACTTAAACTGTGGTCCATTACATGGGAGACCAGTGACAAAACCATCATACCATCTCCTGGTTCCATCCTTTTACTTTGTATTTTTCTCTTTACCTGGTTTATTATATTTATGTGACAAAGTATTCCAAAACTTAGTTGCTTAAAACAAGGACCTATCTAGGAGTGCCTGAGTGGTCCTAGCTAAGGTTTCCCCTTGAGGAAGTTGTAGTCAGAATGCTGCAGAGGTTACAGTAAACTAAAGGCTTGACTAGGCTTGAGGATGGCCTTCCAGGGTGATGCACATAGCTTTTGGCAGGTTTCAGTTCCTGGACAACTGGATGCCTCTCTAGGCTGCTTGAGTGTCCTTAGAACATGGCAGCTGGCTTCTCCAAGAAACTGGGGCTCAGAGTGAATGAAAAATAGAGCTATCAGGAAGATGCAGTGCCTTTTATGACCTAGCCACTGAAGTCAATGCCACCGCTTCTGCTTTAACCTATTAGAAGAGTCATAATCCCAGCCCACACTTGGGGAGTTAAACTACCTCTTCAGAGGGAATACCATTGGCTTTGTAAACATATCTTAAAATCACTTACCCAGATATATAATTTTTTTAACATCTTACCACTTTTTTTGATAATTCTTTTCTCCAAATATATGTGTATGTGTGTATACACATGTTATTTTGACTGCCTGGATGCATAGCATCCCTTTGCTCCTGAAGACTCTAGTGTCCATTCAGTTTTTGCTATAGGGCGCATGCACTCTCCAGAGAGAGAAAAAAGAATTCACCCCCCAGTGGGGATGGCTACAGTGCAGTCTCTCATCCTCCATTCTTGGTGTTTGGGGCATGCACACACATGCATCTGGTGATTCTCAAGCCACTAGTCTTGGCACTCAACTACGAAGCAAGCCAGCACCTTCCAAATGCCGCTTGCTGGCCCCAGTGTTTATTTCTTAAGGAAAAGTATATTCTCTTTATACAGCATAGTACTAACTCAAGATTTAACGTTGTGATAATACTTTACAGTCCACATTTCACTAATGTCAACTGTCCCAACACTCTCTCCCTTAGACTGATTTTTAAACAATTCAGTAAAAAGGTAGGGGCCACCAGCAAAGTATGACTTGGCCCGAATGGTTTACAGGCAAGGTATTGAAAGAAAGGTCCCAGGACTAGGGAGCTGGTGTAGACAAGCATGATCTGACTCCTACTGGGATCGGAGCAGCAGGACAAAAACTAATTCTGAAGAACCAACTTATCTTTACCTCTTAGGTTTCCCACTATTTCTGGAAAATGATCTGCTTTCCCTTCAGTTCCGTCTTTGTTAGAACACAGTGGGAGATTGTGCTATTCGTTTAGGATGTCCGGCCAGCATTCCAGGGCAGCCATTCACCCACGAACAGGTAGCATCTTTCTGAAACATAAATTTCTTCCTCTATGAAGTGTTGGAGGTGGGAGATAAGGGCCCATCCGGCTTAGAACCGCTGTGAGGACGAAGCTGGCCGGCGAACTGAAAGCACCCGGCTCAGCCTGGCCAGCCTGCGGGCTTCCATCCCAGCGCGGCGACTGCGGAGGGCCGGGCTGGCGGGCGGGGCGGCGTCACGTGGGCGGGGCGGGACGGACGGGCTCGTCCGCCGATCGCACGATGTGACGCGCCGCCGGAGGCAGGCCGGGCCCTCAAGATGGCGGCGGGCGCCCCGAGCGGCTCGGCCAGGCAGTAGTGGCGGGACGGCACTCGCCGCTGGGGCCGGCCGCCCCGGGAGTGGCTGCATCAGCGCCAGGCATCGAGGATGGTAAAATGACCCAGGGGAAGAAGAAGAAACGGGCCGCGAACCGCAGTATCATGCTGGCCAAGAAGATCATCATTAAGGACGGGGGCACGGTGAGCTGCGCTTCCGCGCCGGCGAGGGTCCCGCGGGTCCCCAGCCGATTTCCCTCTGCCCCCCACGCAGCGGCCCCGGAGCGCCCCGCCCTGCCCCGCCCGGCTGGCGGTGCCGGCGTCGCGGGCTCGCGGACCCCGTGCCCCTGCGCGGGGGGTTGTCCTCCCGGCCCCCGGCCTGTCGTCCCTGGGCTTCCGCAGAAGCCGCCCGCTCCTCCCGCACCTGCTGCCCTCCACCCGGCCGCGTCTGGAGGCCCTGCGGCCTAGAACCCCACGTGTGTCCGGGGCGCCGGGAGGCTTGCTGGCTCGCCGCGCCCCTCGCCGCCGCAGCTTCGCCTCCGCCGCCAAGGCGTCGCCACGCCTGCCAAGGGGCGATAGCCGTCCCTGCCCTCCCATATGCTGCTAGCCGGGTGGCATCAGGCGCGGCCCCGCTGGGGTCCCGTAGTACGTTCGCTTTCTCCCTCCACGCCGCTGCGCGTCGGTGCTCCTGCTCTCTCTGTTCGGTAAGCCGCGTTAGGAGGTGGGTTTTGCTCCTCGCCGCCCGCATCGGAAGCCCGGCGGTACTCCTGGGGCCTGCCATTAACTAAAGAATAGCCGTCCCCTGCCTGGACCTAAAAATAAAAACACTACGTAGAAAGGAGCACGGCCTGAGGATTAGAGGAAGGCACTTTGAAAGGAAGACGAGTTGAGGACAAGGGGGGAACATGGCTTTTTAGAAATAGTTGTCATCACAATAAACTTTATTCAGTGTGCTGTCCGTAACCGTCTGGGGACCCGCGCTGTTCTCTGCTGAGATTTGTCTGTTGCTACACTCTGGTCTTTGTTGCATCCTTGCGTATCATGTTCTGGAATAGAATGGAAAAGGAAGATAAGTGTTTCACTTTCCTGAGAAGTGTGCAGAAATGGTTCCTCTAAGCCTCTACTTGTGTTTTATCGAAATCCTGATCAACTCCTAGCACAGTACTACATACGTAAGTAGGCCACCACAGAGGATTTGCCGAATTCATTTATGACAACTTTCTTTTGACGTCTCAGAAGAGGGCCCAGTCAATGTGCCAGAATTTTGAAAACTTGGCGCATATGTAACAATTTCAGAATATGCTGTGATTATTATTTTTAACTGTTAAATGTATTAGGTGTCATACTTTGGACTTCTACTGAGAAAAGAAACTTCGAATTTCTTAGACCTTTTTTATTGTACTTGATTAATAAAAACATTGATTATGTTAGTATGGATAGTTATAGCTCTCTTGACCTTGTTGGCAGAAACTTAGGAGAGAAAAATATTGCTGCCTTTGTCAACTTTAGAAAGAGAAGACATATTAAATTACTTATAAGATCTACAAAATAGAGCCAATGGATTATATTTTATTAAACCCAAGTGATATTTAAGATCAGTATCTTTTGCAAAAGTTAAGAATGAAACTGATCAGGAAATTCACCTTTTTCCTTTTTTTTTTTTTTTTGAGAGGTTTTTGCTATAGGGCACGTACGCTCACCAGAAAGAGAGAGAGAGAGAGAGAGAGAGACAGAAAGAGAGAAATCACCCCCCCCCCCCCCCAGGGGGAATGGCCATGCCACAATCTGTTCTCCTTCATTCTCCTCTTGGGATCTTGAGCACGCACACACAGGTACCTGGCATGAATTTAAGCCACCGGGTCTGGGACTCAAACTGCCGTGGACTACATGGGAGTCCAGCCACACAGCTATTATGCCCTCACCCTTTTCCTTGTGAAGTTCAGTTTTGTTGCCTCTCTTTGGGATTTTGTTTAACTGCTTTAGAGCAAATGATTTCTTTCCAGATTCTGTGTTTTGAAAGAGATTATTTTAAAATTTTTTATCCTATTATTAACTTTATAGAAATTCATAGCTTGCTTTAAGAACACAAAATACAACTTTTGCACCAAAAAATATGTTTTAACAGGGCCATAGGACAAATGAAAAGTTTTCTTGACGGTTATAGGCTTGGGGATATTATCATTTCCCATCTTTATACACTTAATGTTTCACTTTCTATTCTAAGAACTCTGGACACTTTTCTAGAAGAGGGGCTTGGTTTTGCATCCTTGAATCCCACAAGGCCTACTATGTGAATTAAACTGATAAAAACACATTTTGCATTAGCTCATTCCTAGATGAATTTTTGTTGTAACTTTACTACTATACACAATCAGGGAATTTTTTAAAGTACATTTTTTACGTGTTTGTATTTGGATCCATTCTAGCCACAATGGAAGAAAAAAAAATGTTAGCTATTACAGTCATTTTAAAGCGGCATTTGTTCTTCTGCCTCTACCTATAATAGGTCAGATGATTTTTATGAACTTTTTTTTCCCCAGTGTTTGCAATAGGGTATGTGCTTGCTGGAGAGAGAGAGCGTGAGAGACAGTGAGAAATCACCCCTAGAGGGGTTGGCTACACTGCAATCCTTTCTCCATTCCCTTGGAATTTGGGCATACACAGCACTGTACCCAGTGTTTCCCACGCCACCAGGTCTGGGACTCAAGCCACTTGTTCAGCGGTGTGAGATCCTGCTGCCTCAGCCACCATGCCACCAGCTGGCCCTTAACATTTTTTTAAGAAGGGGGGAAAATTACCATTTGCTATTCTGTTCCTCTGTGTGTTTAATTCATTTTGTCATAGAATGTGTTAGAGCTATTGCTATTGACATTATAGTTTCAGGGCTTCGATAAAGTTCTAGCAGTGGTGGATTCTTTCCTGGTCAGGCATTTGAGGCTATTTGATCAGCCCATAACAGGCTCTGAACAGTATTTCTTCTACCTGACTAATAGTACTGATCTGATTCCCTTTTGTTTTCTTTCTAGTGTTCAACAGTGTTAAATTTTTTCCACTGTTCTATTAATGACATTTTACTCTTAAGGTTTTTGCCGTAGGGGCATGTGTGCTTGTGGAAGAGAGACAGACAGAGACAGCCACCTTATCCTACATGCCACTTGCTTTTCCAGATCCAGCGTCTCGTGAGCAGCACTGGGCCATGGAGCTGGCCCTGTGTAAAATTTGTAAATTTTAGTTGGCTTAGTTATGTATTATTCAGGGGAAATATGTTTCTTTCCCTTTTTTTTGAGAGTTTTTTTTTTGCTATAGGGTGTGTGCGCTCGCCAGACAGAGAGAGACAGAGAGACAGAAAGCCAGAATTCACCCCCCAGAGGGGATGGCCATGCCACAATCCCTTCTCCTCTCGAGATCTCGGGCATGCACACACACACACACACGCCTGGCGTGAGTTTAAGCCACCGGGTCTGGGACTTGAACCGCAGTTGACTACATGGGAGTTCAGTGACATAGCCATTACGCTAACTGCTGGTCCCATCTTTCTGAGGATATACTTTACACTGATTCTTTTTTTTTTTTCTTTTAAATTTGCTAGAGGGGGGTGTGCACATACAGGAGATGGACAGAAAGGAGAAAGTGAGAAATCACTCTCCATAGGGGATGGCCACTCCTCGATCCCCTCTTTTCCATTTCTCCTTTTGAGATTTTGGGCATGTGTGTACACACACCTGGCATGAAGCCACCTAGTCTGGGACTCGAATCACAGTCAGCCATGTGGGATTCACCTATCCTACCCACCATGCCACCTGCTGCTCCCCCCTTTTTAATGAAAAAGAGAAGGTACTTTGTTTTGTTTTGTTTTGCTATATGGCACATGTGCTCACCAGAAAGACAGAGACAGAGAGACAGAAAGAGAGAAATCACCCCCCAAGGGGGATGGCCACACCACAATCCCTTCTCTATTCTCCTCTCAGGATCTTGAGCATGCATGCACACGCACCCAGCGTGAGTTTAAGCCACTGGGTCTGGGACTTGAACCACTGTCGACTACATGGCAGTCCAGCGACATAGCCATTATGCTAACTGCTGGTCCTGAGAGAGTACTTTTTTTTTTCTTTCATTTATTTATTTTTACATTTTTTCACAAACATTTACTTTACATAGCAAAAAATTTTAGCTCATACTCTATAATTCTTGACAGTTTACAAACAACTTTCAAAATACTGAATTTTAAAGATAATGTTCAAAATATGTCTTATAATTTTGTATAATTTTATAACTCTATAACAACAGAAGCAGTATGGTTTCTAATACATATATATATATATATATATATATATTCATATATATATATATATATATATATATATATATATATATGAGAGTGCAGACAGTCGGTATATATTAAGTGGGGACATACAATGCCTCTCCTTCATAGCATGGCTTGCTTCACTCAGCAGTAAGTCTTCCATATTCATCCACTTCCTTTCAAAAGCCAGGGTTTTGTTGTTTTTTATGGATGAATAGTATTCCTTTGAGTATATGTGCCACAGTTTTTCTAACCATTCATCAGTTCGTGGGCATTTAGGTTGTTTCCATGACTTAGCAATCATGAAAAGTGCCGCAATAAACATCGATATGCAAGCACTTTTTCGATTAAGTATTCTTCTGTCCTTCGGGTAGATACCAAGGAGTGGGATTGCTGGATCATATAGTAGTTCTATTTGTAGATTTTGGTGGAATCTCCAAATTGTTCTCCACAGTGGTTGGACCAATTTACAATCCCACCAGCAATGTAAGAGAATTCCCTTTTCACCACACCCCCTCCAGCACTTATCATTTTTTGTTTTTTGAATCTTAGACATTCTGACTGGGGTTAGGTGATATATCATTGTTGTTTTGATCTGCATTTCTCTTACAATGAGGGATGTTGAGCATTTTTTCATATGCCTTTTAGCTATTCGTATGTCATCTTTAGAGAGTGGTTTTCTCAACTCATTCTCCCATCTTTTAATAGGATTGATTGTCTTTTTCCGGAACAGCTGCTTGAGTTCCTTGTGAATTCTGGTTATCAGTCCCTTGTCTGATGCATAGTTTACAAAAATATTTTCCCATTCTGAGGGCTGTCTGTTCACACTAACCACTGTTTCTTTTGCCATGTGAGAAGGTACTTTTTTTTTATAGAGTGTTATCATTCAGAATCTCTACCTTTGTCTATCAGCCAGCCAGGATTACAGGAGTGTGCCACTTCGCCTGGCCTGTTTAGGTTTGTTTGGGATCCCAACGCAGGCTTCCTATGAAGCCCTTGTGCAGTGCAGAGGCTCCCTACTGTTGTGCCACTGCAGCTGGGCCAAGTCATTTTTGATTGATAAATTGTCACTGAGTTTCATATTCTTTTATTATTTACTATTTATTTTTTATTTTTTTAATTGCTAGGAGGCATACACACTTGCCAGAGAGAGGGAAAGAGAGCACATCCCTCAGTGTGGTATGGTCCCACTGCAGTTCCTCCTCCTTCATTTCTCTGTCCTGTCAGGATTTGAGGCACACATGCACGTGTATCTGGTGTGTTTTTCAAGCTACAGGGGCTGGGATTTGAACCACCATGGCCATCTTATAGGATCTGGCTCCCTTAACCACTAAGCTAGCCCAGGTATTAAATTCTAAGTTTAAAATTGTTTTTCCTGGGACCAGCAGTTAGCGTAATGGCTATGTCACTGGACTCCCATGTAGTCAACCATGGTTCGAGTCCCGGACCCCGGTGGCTTAAACTCACACTGGGTGTGTGTACGTGCGTGCCCAAGATCTCGAGAGGAGAAAGGAGGAGAAGGGATTGCGGCATGGCCATCCCCCCTGGGGGGTGATTTCTTGCTTTCTGGCGAGCGCATGCCCCCTATAGCAAAAATCTCTCCAAAATAAAAATCCTTCTCTATTTTTTTTTTTTTTTTTTGAGAGGTTTTTGCTGTAGGGCACATGCGCTTGCCAGACAGACAGAGAGAGACAGAGAGATAGAAAGCTAAAAACGTGGAAGTCATTTTTGATTCTCTTTCCAACTATTCATCAGGTTGTTGTCAGTTTAAAACCCTGAATATCCAAATCCATTCCCTCCCCTCCAGTATCCATACCACTCTATTACTTCATGCTGCATCCGTCTTGTTTTGTTAGAGCTGAGTCATATAGCCTTCTTTTGCATACATTTTGTACCTCAGTGCCTTTTTGTTGTTGCTAGAGGCTCACCAGAGACAGAGGAGAAAGCACCCCCGACCTTGGGGGAGCGGTCATGCTGCAGTCCCCTTTCTGTCTCTCCCTCTTTTTGGAATTTTAGGTGTGCACACACGTGCCCAGTGTATTTCTCAAGCCACCCGGATCAGGACTCAAACTGCAGAGTCAGTGTGCGGAATTTAACCACCAGGGTCTCAGTTTCATCCTTTAGGAAATCGGTACAGTGATCTCTTTAAAATTACAGGTCTACACACTGGGCATGTGCACGTGCCTAAAATCCATCCAGCTAGAGGGCTGGAGGAAGGAGATTTGCACCACGACCAGACCCTGTGGAGAGTGCTCATTTCTCCCTCCTGCCTTCCCCTCAGTCTCTCTTACATGCCTATATGTGCTCTCATGAATAAAGAAAAAAACAAAGTTGCAAGTCTAATCAGATTGTTCTTCTGCTTAAAACCCTTCAGTGGTTTCCTGTGTTTCTAGAGTTATTATGAGAACTTCCATAACAAAGTTTAGAAATAGCCTTTTCTGCCTCCCTCTCTTTACTCCACTAGTTTCAACTACCATGGCCTTTGTCTACTTCATTCTGGTTTTCTCCTCCGTAGGACTGTCCATACCCCTACTTGTTTTCACAGTACTGTTCCCACGCTTTTTAACCTGTGCATATCTGTTTTATTGCATTTACACAAAATGCCGTTTCTTCCTCACTAACCTATGAACTTGAAATCAGTATGTCCTGTTTTTATAAGCTGGAAACCTCTGATACATAGTAGGTGTTCTATAAATGGTTGTCAAATGATTGAGATCTTGGAAAAATTCATTCCAAGCCATGGTCCTGCAAACCTCTACCCTCATGCCCCTCCCCCACTGTCAAGTTCTTTAGCTGCAGGTTCTACTAAAGGGTTTTTTTTTTGGGAGAGGTTTTCGCTATGGGGCGCGTGTGCTCGCCAGACAGAGAGACACATAGAGACAGAAAGCGATAAATCACCCCCAAGGGGGGGATGGTCACGACGCAATCCCTTCTCCTCCATTCTCCTCTCGGGATCTTGGGCACGCACGCACATGCTCCCGGTGTGAGTTTTAAGCCACCAGGTCCGGGATGTGAACCGTGGTTGACTACGTGGGAATCCAGCGACATAGCCATTACGCTAACTGCTGGTTCCCTACTAAAGGGTTTTCAGATACCTGAATTCTGTCAGTTGGCAGAGACGACCTTTATTTTAAATGATGAGGATCCATTATGACATTATTAAAAATGATGCAGCATGATTATTAGCATGTACAGAAATCCAAACTCTTTTCACAGAATGCTGTTGAATATATTTTAGTGCTTAAGTATGACATTGTAATGTGTATTTGTTTGGAAACCTGGTTGTAAATGCTGTTTAAGTTGATTGAAGAAGCCGAACAGCAGTAGTTTACACTTTAATATAGAAAATCTTATCTTTCTGTTGTGATACAAACTGGTTAGTAAAGACTAAATATTATAGGTTATTTTTCCACCAATTTAATATTTCCCTTTAAAATATGAAATTCAGTAACTGAAGTAATTCTTAAGACATGTCTGGTAGCATTGTAAACTAAATTTTGTATTTTCTTTCTTATATATCTCAAATTCAAGATCCCTTACAAACTACTCTGGGGACTGTTCTGCTTTTGACCCACATTAATATGTTAATATTGTTGCCACTTGCCCCTTGTATGTGTTGGGTTAGTGCAGTAGCCACCTAACTCTTCACTTAGTGTTGCTCCCTTTTCGTCCATCTATTACACCTTCGCTAGAATAATCTTTCTTTTAAAACTTACTTGAGAGCTAGGCTCTGGTGTAGTGAAGGCCAACTGGATCCGACCTTGCCAACAACATGGTTTGAGTCCTAGACCTGGTGGCTGGAAAAACAGGCTGGGTGTGTGTGCGTGTCCACAATCCCACGAGGAGAATAGAGAAGGGATTATGATGTGGCCATCCCCCCCGGGGGGGGGGGTCCTTTCGTTCTCTCTCTCTCTCTCTCTCTCTCTCTCTCTTTCTATTCGGTGAGTGTACATGCCCTATTGCAATTTAAAACAAAACAAGACAAAATTTACCTGATCATGTGAGTCTTCCTTAGCATCATTTAGTGGTTCTCCATCACATTCAAAATTAAATACGGACTCCATAGCATGGAAGTTAGTCATTGTGTGTCTCTAGCTCATTTTTCAGCACATGCCAGCGTGCAGCCCTCTAGTTGTGCTAGACTACATAAAGGAGTCTCAGAACGCTGCCTGCACTTATGCCTCGGGATCTTTGTACAAGCTACCACCTTGACCTAACTCGTTCTCACTGTACTCCACCTGTCCACTCCATTGTGTTCCTTCAGCCTTCCTTCCTCCTGGAGGTTGATATTCCCAACCCTCCCTTGGCTCTGTATGTTCCCATTACACACTGTGCTTATATGTTCGTGAGTTTGTTTCCTGGCCTGTCCCTGTCACCCTGACAGCATTAACAGTGTGAGTGTGAGTATGCAGATGTTTGATACGGTACCCAATACGTATCTGTTCTTTTCTTTTTCTTTTAGTTTTTTTTTTTTCTTTTTTTTAAAGAATTGCTTAACTTTATTTATTTTATTTGCTTATTTATTTTAATTTGGCGAGAGAGAGAGAGAAAATGAGAAAGCAAGCCACCAGGTCTGGGACTCAAACTGTGGTCGGCCATGTGAGAGTCCAGCGCCCTTAACCACCACGCCACCTGCCAGCCCCTTTTTCTTTTAGTTTTGATGTAAGGATGCATGTACTTCCGAGAAAGAAAGAGAGGGAGAAAGTGAGAAATCACTCTCTACGGGGATAGCCATGCCTCTGTCCCTTCTCCATTATCTTTTTGGGATTTGGGGCATGCTGCATGCATACCTGGTGTGTTTTTCAAGCTTCCAGGTCTGGGACTTGAACCATGAGGTTGACCATTAGGGATCCAGCTGGCTTAACCTCCATACCACTGCTAGCCCCATATATGTTCTTAATAAATATTTATCGATTATCACTGTCATTGTTAGTAATTCTGAAATTTGCTAATGTTTTGAAAAATCTGTTCTTACAGCCTCAAGGAATTGGTTCTCCTAGTGTTTATCATGCGGTTATCGTCATCTTTTTGGAGTTTTTTGCTTGGGGATTATTGACAGCACCCACTTTGGTGGTAAGTAATCTTCACTTACTTATCACTGACTATAAAAATCCCTTTTTCTTTAGTTTTGGAGAAAAAGCCCTCTTTCCATGTTTAATTGTCTCATAATGTCGTCATGCCTTTAGTATACTTGTGTTTACTGCTCTAATTGTCTCTTCCACCTTTACCCCTGGGGGGCATGGAGATGTGTGAATTTGGACATGTCATTGGGCTTGTTCAAGCAGAGGCTCTTCATTATCACTCTGTGGGACGGGTAGAAGGGATTCTTATGCTGACTGGTGTAAGAAAGGTATTTGTGACCTGCATCACCCAGCGTTCATTTATGTAGCTGAATTTTCCAAATATAAGTTTCTTTTCTTTTGGGCAAGGGTTTAGAGGTTAACTATTGGGTCATTGGAAAATCATGATGTCTTTTTGCATAGAAAAAAGTATGTCACAACTTTCCCAATGACCTAATATCTGGAAAGGTTTTTCTTTCACAGGCCTAATCTGATTCTACCTAAATTTTCTCAGATTTGGAACCTCAGAAGAGATTTCTCTACCAGACCAAACAACTCAGTGATAGCTGGTTCTCTACTATTGGTGTAGATAAGGGGACTAGAACGAGGGCAAGGGTATTGATGGGAGAAGTCTGTGATACGTTGAAAGAATAAATTAATGTAAATACACAGCTGACCAAATCCTAACAGAATAGAATATTAAAGTGATAGACTTCCTTACATTTCATGAGCTCGTTTATTGCTGTGTAAAAAAAATTCTTTATAGAAAAATTAGCTGATTATATGAGATCTTCAAATAGTTCATGGAAAATGACTACAATAATAATAACTTAATGGTTTTTAAAAATTTGCTACACCAAGTAAAAGTATACTTTAATTTTATTTTTCTGTGAACCTTTTTTTTTTTTTGTAGAGGTTTTTGCTATAGAGTGTGTGTGTGTGCACTCACCAGAAAGACAGAGAGACAGAAAGTGAGAAATCAGCCCCCAGGGGGATGGCTACACTGCAACTTCTTCTTCTCCATTCTCTTCTTGGGATCTTGGGCACTCACGCACATGCACCCAGCATGAGTTTAAGCCACCAGGTCCGGTACTCAAACCACGGTCAACTACATGGGAGTCCAGTGACATAGCCATTATTATGCCAACTGCTGCTCCCATCGGTGAACCTTTTGAAGTCTTCCGTAAGTAGAGTGAACTAGTCTAATTAAGAACATTTACAATGAATGTTTCTTGACATATTTACTTATGGGTACATAACCGTCACTGTGCACATATAAAATATTGATGTTTAGTGGCTGTTTTGAATGCAGAGTGCATACTCATAGCTCTTGCTATAATGTAATTCAGAAGAAAAGAAAATCTGCAATTATTTTTGTAATAAACCATGAATTGCAAGTTAGAGTAACTAACATAATTGTAAGAATGGCTGTTTGAGCATGTTTTGCTTGAGATTCTTTTCTTTGTAAAGAATTATATTTATTTAATTTTAGTCATCATTATTGCTTTTCAAATTTGGTGAGAGAGAGAAAACAGGCCTCCAGGTCTGGGACTCTAGTACCAGGGTTGACCATGTGGGAGTCCATTGCCTTAACCACCATGCCACCTACTGGCCCCAAGATTCTTTTTAAGAAGTACAACTTACTGGGGCCAGGCAGTTGGCATGGTGGTTAAGGCAGCTCGGTCCCACATGACTGACTGCATAGTTTGAGTCTTGGACCTAGTGGCTTAAAAATCATGCCACTGCACGCGTATGCATGCATACCCAGAATCCTAAGAGGAGAATGAAGGAGAGGGGATTGTGGCCTGGCCATCCTCATACCCATGTTCAATTAGTTGAAGTTATGCTTCCTCACTTTTTTTTTTTTTTTTCCTCTCTCTGTCTCTTTAACGCACATGCCCTGTAGCAAATTAAAAAAAAAAAAAAAGAAAGAAAAGAAAAAGTAAAATATATTTACCTCTAGTGGATCATTCTGTTATTTAGAAAACCACTTATGGGTTTTCTAAATAATTGTAATGTGGATTTTTAAAAATACTCCCCCTTATTTTAGTTTACTAATTTCTGATGGAAATGCTTAAAAAATTCATTTACATATCTCTTGCCTTCATAATCCAAGTACAGTGATTTGGAATTTCCTCAGATGATGCCAGTTCGTTATGACATTCATAACTGCATTGTTAAAATAACCTGCTGTCAAGGGATAGTACTACCACTTTAATATACAAATGTGTGTACTGGATCATCACTTCTGTGATTTTAAGATCATAACAGTCCAAATGTATGAGGGTACTTCATAAATTTGTGGTAAATGGAATTAAAGTACTAGTTTATTTGGTACAAAATTTTTTTGAAATTCATACTTCGGGTTTTTTTTGTTTGTTTGTTTGTTTTGGAGAGGTTTTTGCTTTAGAGTACGTGCGCTCGCCAGAAAGACAGAGAGAAACAGAGAGACAGAAGGCAAGAAATCACCCCCCAGGGGGGATGGCCACACCACAATCCCTTCTCCTCTATTCTCCTCTCGGGATCTTGGGCATGCATGGACACGCACCTGGCATAAGTTTAAGCCACTGGATCCGGGACTGGAACCACGGTTGACTTCATTGGATTCCAGCGACATAACCATTACACCAACTGCTGGTCCCCATACATAGATTTTTAATAATACTCTTATTTTGTAAACTTTTTGAAGACCATTTCTACTTGTATAATGATGGGCCCATGTGCATTCCTAAGCACTTACAACATATTACCTTTTTAAATCCTTATAACCTTTTTCTTTTTTTAAAGAGAGATTTTTACTATAGGACATGTGCGCTCACCAGAGAAACAGGGAGACAGAAAGTGAAAAATCCAGAGTAGTGGCCATGCCACAATCCCTTCTCCTCCATTCTCTTCTCGGAATTTTGGGCGTCCACACACATGTACCTGGCATGACTTATAAGCTGCTGAGTCTGGGGCTTGAACCATGGTCAACTACATGGGAGTACAGCAACATAACCATTTCGCCATCTGTTGGTCCCTCTGTTTTCTTTTTTAAGAAAGATTTTTGCTAGAGGGTGTATGTGTTTACTGGAGAGACAGAGACAGAAAGAGAAAAATCACCCCCTGGGTGGATGGCCGAACTGAAATCCCTTCTCCATTCTCTCTTGGGATCTTGGACATGTACACACACATGTGCAGTGTGAGTTCTAAGTCTCCGGGTACAGGACTTGAACTGTGGTAGACTACATGGGAGTCCAGCAGCATAACCATTACGCCATCTGTTGGTCCCTAGTGACAAGTATTTTAAAGACTGAATTCAATTTTTTTTTTTTTTCGAGAAAGAATGTGTTTGTTGCCAGAGAGACAGATTGAAAGTGAGAGAAGGAGAAAAGGAAGTACCCCCCACGTACCATGGGGAATGGTTGCACCGCAATATTCTCTACTAGCCATCCCTCCTTTCAGAATTTTGGCTCTACGTGCAAATGCACCTGGCCTGTTTCACAAGCTACTGAGTCCAGGACTCAAACCATGTGGGTGGCCATGTGGAATCCAGTCCACAGACATTTTTGAGATGTTTGAATATGTGGTTGGTTCATAGAAGGTGTTTAGTCAGTGATCATTGATTGACTAAGTAACTTATTAGGTAGATAGAATTAATGACAGGTTTTAGGGATCATAATGCTAAGGAACTCTTGACAGACTTATGGTCAAATACTAGATGAGTATTTGACAATTGAGGCTGCTAGATATGCAGCCCATGGTATGCAACATGCTAATTCACCACCACCTTTTCTTTCTTTTTTTTATAAAAACTTAATTTGTTTTTAGAGTGGTTTTGGTTTTTTTTAATCTTTTTTGTTGTTGTTGTTTGTTTTTGCCTTAGGGCACATGTGCTTGGTAGAGACAGAGACAAACACAGTGAGAAGGATAGTGAGAAATCACTCCCATGGGGGTATGGCCACACCGCAGTCCCTTCTTCATTATCCTCCTGGGACCATGGGCACACATGCACATGTGCCTGCTGTGATTTTCAAGCCATTGGGTCCGGGACTCAAACTGTGGTCAACAGGTGGGAGTCCAGTGATGTAACCATTATACCATCTGTTGGGGCCTCTGCCACTATCTTTTCTACCTAAATATTTTTGCATCTATTGCTACACAGATAGTCTTGAGACATTTTTACCGTTTTAAGTACTATTCTCAAAATTTGATTAAAAACTTTTTGGAAAATACTACATTGTTTTTCCTATTCAACTCTAAGGAGTATTGCTAAAGGATCCTGCCAAATCAATAATTTTTACACCTTTTTTTTTTTAAATTGCCAGAGGCCAAATGTGCTCACCAGAGAGAGAAAAATAGAGAGAGATGGAGAAAACACCCTCCAGTAGGGAGTGGTTGCACTGCTATTCTTTCTCCTTCATTTCTCCATTTTTGTCAGAATTTGAGGGTGCACACACGTGAACCGGGTGTATTTTTCAAGCTACAGGTGCCAGGTTCACATTGTGGTCGGCCCTGTGGGATTTGATTCCTTTAACCAGTAGGTTATAAGGCTGGCCTCAGAATCTTTACAGCATTTGTGAAATACTCATTATATTTGTCTCTGTTAAAATTTTGTTAGAACTTAATATGATTCAAAAGGAGAAATTGCTTTAGAGGAGAATGTTCGGTAGCAGAGGAGCAGTTTGGAAAGTTTAGGGGTTTGCTAGATAGAGAAGAAGACAAACATTCAAAATGGTCAGGATAGCATATAAAATATGGTTATTAGAAAGCTCGGGAATATTTCTAATACAGTAGAGAGAGCAGATTAATTAGAATGGAAGATAGCTTGGTGAAGTGCATCATTAGTGATAAGATCTAGCATGTTAGGAAATATCTTACAGGCTTTTATTACTTCCTTCGTTCGTTGTAACACGACACTCATTTTTTGGTACCTAGAAAGATTTGGCTTGCAGTAGGCTCTTAGTCATTATTGGAAGAGAGGTAGGTATTTAAATTGATTGTGAAAGGTCTTAGAATACCAGTTTAAGGATTTTATTATTTTCGGTTTATTTTTATTGCTAGAGGATATGTGTGCTTTGCCAGAAGGAAAAAGAGGGGGAGAGAGAGAGAGAGAGAGAGACACGTAGAAAGGACCTCCCCATGGAATATATTTGTGTCACAATCTGTTCTCCATTTCTCCATCCTACTGGGATTTGGGCATGCATGCCCATGTGCCCAGCATGTTTTTCCAAACTGCCCAATTAGAGATTTGAGCTATGGTTGGCTGTGTGGGATCTAGTACCTTCTATCAGTCCAATTTAAGGAGTTTAAAGTATTTTCCTTTAGTACAAGGACTGACAAATGATAGGCAAACTGGGACCAGAGGACCAAATTCTTCTCACAGACTATAAATAAAATACAGGAACATGGCCATACTCATTCAGGTACATCTAGTCTGTGAATGTTTTTGTTCTACAAGGGTAAAAGAGTTGAGTATGTGTGACAGAGATTGTATGGTGACAAAGTTGGGAAAAGCTGAAAATATGGATTACCTACTGGTTTACAGAAATGTTTACTACTTTTATTGGGTTGTCGGGAAAGTAATGATTCATTTTTGCATAGAAAAATACGTCATGACTTCGCTGGCGAGCAAATAGATCCATGGTATTTATTGTAAATAATAACAGGGTTTCTCATATTCAGCACTTATTGACATTTTGGGCCAGAAAATTTTTGCTGTTGGGGACTGACCTGTGTATTACAATATGTTTAGCAGCATTCTCGGCCTCTATTTATTAGATATCAATGATATCTTCCTTCTGTTTCAGTCCTTAAGTTGTGATAATCAAAAATGTCTCCTGCCACCAGGTGGCATGGTGGTTAAGGGCTCTGGACTCCCACATGACTGACTGCAATTTGAGTCCGGACCTGGTGGCTTGCTTTCTCACTTTCTGTCTCACTCTGTCCTCTGTCCCTCTCTGGTAAAATGAAAATAAATAAATAGATAAATAAAGTTGAATAAAAATAACTCTTAAAAAAAAAAATCTCTAGGCATTACCAAATGTCCCCCAAGGGGCAAAATCAGCATGGATTGAAAACCACTGATTCAGACAAAATAATTGAATATCTTAAATAAGTAATTTTTCTCATTTTAATGATTTTCTTTGATTGCTAACATTTTATTTCTAATTTTCTTTATTTTTACATACAGTGAGTAAATTTTGGTTAAACTTTTAGTTATTAGCAGAAGAGCAACTGAAGAAAAGGGAGCTATTATAGTCTTTCTACAGGCTCTTCTTTTTTTTTGGAGAAGTTTTCGCTATAGGGCACGTGCTCTCACCAGACAGACAGAGAGAGACATAGAGACAGAAAGCGAGAAATCACCCCCCAGAGGGGATGGTCACGCCGCAATCCCTTCTCCTCCATTCTCCTCTCGGGATCTTGGGCACGCATGCACACGCACCCGGCGTGAGTTTTAAGCCAGCGGGTCCAGGACGCAAACCGCGGTGACTACGTGGGAGTCCAGCGACATAGCCATTACGCTAACTGCTGGTTCCCTACAGGCTCTTCTTGTAAGATGTCAAAAGTACACTCAGCCTAGTGTTTCTGAAGAGAAGACTCCCACCTGCCTCTGTCCCCTACTTGGGCATTCTCCATTGTGTTTACTAGGGGACAGCATTGTATAATGGAAGAAGCATTTGTTTATTTTTAAAAACAAATTTATTTGTTAATATTATTATTAATTTTTTAATTTGACCAGAGAGAGAGAGGGGAAGGGAGAGAGTAGACTGCCAGGACTGGGACTCGAACCACAGTCAGCCATGTGGGAATTCAGCACCTTAACCATTATGCCACCTGCCAGCCTTCAGAGGAACATTGGCTTTTAAATCAAGGAAAAACTCAGTGGCCACATCTGTAAAGTGGTAATAGTACCTAACTCACAATGTTGTGAGGAGTAAATAAAAGATGCATACTAAGCCCTTGACATGTGATCTGTAAAAATGGTAGCTGTTTTTTATTTTTCTAATTGCTTTTCTTTTCAACTACTGGATTCCTCATGGTTCACTTGTTGCTCTCAGAACAAACTGATGCCACATGATTTGAGAATAAGCCACAGGAAGAATAAAATAATTATGTATCTTCATAGGTTCGAATTTTTTTCTTTATGGAATATTTTTTTAGATATACTTTATGGTGATTAAAATCCCCCTGTTAATTCTCCCAGTCTCCTATCCTGGATAACATAATAGTACTTGTCTGAAAGTTATATACATACTTATATAGCAGCATAGCATAGTGATTAAAAGCATAGACTTTCAAGGCTGACCTTCTTGGTTCAGTTTCAGTTTTGCCATGTATTAACTGTGTGATCTTGGATAAGACATTTAACCTTTGTGTATAAGTTCTCTAGTAGTGTTACTGTGATGAATTAAATGAGATAATATATGTAAAGCACCCAAGTTAGTCCCCTATAACATAGTACATGCCATATAAATGGTTGGTATTATTAGTATTTACTCATGTGTATGTATGGTGTCATACAAATCTGGAAATTTATATGAAATAAAATTAGATTGGATTATGAAATGATGTTTGAAAGGTAGAAATTTGACTAAGACTGAAATATAGCATGTGATTTTATTTTGGTTTTTATTCCTTAGGTATTGCATGAAACCTTCCCCAAACATACATTTCTGATGAATGGCCTAATTCAAGGAGTAAAGGTAGGATCGATAAACACGTGTGCACACAAACAAGATTAATCACATATATGTGTATATATACACACATACTCATGTACATATGTACATACTTATGTAAATACACTTCTGTCCATGTAGTAAGTCAGTTAATTGAATAATCTAGTTGTAAATTTTTATAATTATGATAATGTTTAGGGAGATTAATAGTTCTTTTCTTTTTTTTTTAAGGTTTTTGCCATAGGGCCCATGGGCTTATAGGAGACAGAAAGAGATAGGGAGAGGGAAAGTGAGAAATCATCCCCCAGAGGGGATGGCCACACCAAAATCCCTTCTCTTCCCTTCTCCTGT
The DNA here is from genome assembly GCA_026018925.1 of Tupaia tana. Classification (NCBI taxonomy): domain Eukaryota; kingdom Metazoa; phylum Chordata; class Mammalia; order Scandentia; family Tupaiidae; genus Tupaia; species Tupaia tana. The sequence goes on from JAKSZU010000004.1 coordinate 68,924,427, forward strand.
TGGGATTTTGGGCATGCATACACACCTACCTGGCATAATTTTCAAGCAGCCAGATCCAGGATTTGAACCATGGTCAGCCATGTAGGAGTTCAGTGCCTTCGCCACTATGCCACCTGCTGGCCTCCTTAATAGTTTTTATAGACTAATAGTGTTTTAAGTATGATTTGACTCGACTATATATAACTATATATATAAACCACATTGTAACAGATTTTTCCAGTGTATTATCTTGGTCTTTTTATTCCAGAGATCTCAATACTTACATAAATTAACAATATGAACATAAATTGAAGAGGAAAAAAAATGCCCAAAAATCCCATAATATAAAACCTTATTGGTATTGGGACCAGCAGGTAGCATAACAGTTATGTCGCTAGACTCCCATGTAGTTGACTGTAGTTCAAGTCCCGGACCCAGTGGCACATGTGTATGTGTGCCCAAGATCCTGAGAGGAGAATGGAGGAGAAGGGATTGTGTCATGGCCATTCCCCCAGGGAGTGAATTTTTGCTTTCTGTCTCTGTTTCTTTGTCTTTATGGCAAGCACATGTGCCCAATAGCAAAATCTCTCTTAAAAAAAAAAAAAATCTATATCAGTATTGTAAAATATTGGTTATTACTATAAATTCTTTACTCTTTATTCAGCTTGACCAACACAATTTATAAAGAGATGATTAGCATACGACACTCTTCTAGAATTGCTAATATGGAGTATTGTGTTTGAGAATTCATTAGAGCATTTCATAAATGATCCCTAGCCAGAACCTTAGATTATTCTAAACTATCTAGAGAAATTTTGAAATTACATATAGACAAGAAAAAGAAATATGTTCTTATTTAAAGTTTAGTGATATATTTATTTTAAAATTTTTAAAAGTTATTGCAAAGCACTTGCACTCTCCAGAGAAAGAGAAAATGAGAAAGCACCTCCTGTGGGGGACAGTCACAAATTGCAATCCGTTCTCCTCCATTCTTCTTTCAGAATATTGAGCATACACGCACATGCGCCTGGCATGTTTTTCAGGCTGCTGGACTCAAACTGTGCAATTGGCCAAATGAGATCCAGCCACCTTCACCACCACACCATCAGCTGACCCAATATATTTATCTTAGAAGCAAACTTAGTTAAAAATTCTTCTGTGGTAATAAAAATGATCTATTCTGGATTATGGAGCTATAATTTTTTTTTCCACTTAAATTTTTTAGGGTTTGTTGTCATTTCTCAGTGCCCCGCTTATTGGTGCTCTTTCTGATGTTTGGGGCCGAAAATCCTTCTTGCTGCTAACAGTATTTTTCACATGTGCCCCAATTCCTTTAATGAAGATCAGCCCATGGTATGTACATATTCATATTATAGCAACTAAATGTCACTTTCTCTTAATGCTTTCTTAATACTCCTTTAGTTCATTTTTCTTGCCATTTTATCTATTTAGATTTTATTCTATTCTTCTAATGTATTGCTTTATGGGGAGTATCTAGACTACAGGCTAACATGCTTTTGGATTTCACAGTGCAACTTACAAAACAACATCTTGTGGATTGTGTAAGGTTGCTAGGTTTCTGTTTTTGTTTGTTATAGAGTATATGTGCTCACTAGAGAGAGAGAGAAGGCATTCCCCCAGTGGGGTTATCCACGCCACAGTCCCTTCTACATTCTCCTCTTGAGATTTTGGGCATACGCACACAAGCATGCATGCATGCACACACACACACTCCCTAATTTTAAATATTTAAATATTTTAAAATTTAAAAATAAGTATCACTGGATCCGGGGCTCAAACTGTACAGTCAGCCATATGGGATCCAGTTGCCTTTACCACCACACTGCTTACTGGCCCATCAAGTTTTTATTCTCTTAAGTAGAATGTTAAAAATACCCACAAAGAGTTTATTGTCTGTATTGAGAATAGGTTTTGCTGTTTATCAGTAAAGCCCAAAATAATAGCTGCTTAACATTAGAGAAGAGTATCTCTCTCCATATGGAAAAGAGTCCAGAGTTGAGCAGCAAGAGCTGGCGTAGCAGTACCAGTGGACCAGACATTATCTATCCTGCTACTCGGCCATCCTCAACTGTGACCTCACCAACCAAAATGGCTGCTTGAGCTCTAGCCATCAAGTTCACTTTAAGGCAGCACGATGGAAAGAGTAACTAGGAAGGGCACACTACTTTGTTTTAAGGAAACTTTACAGAATCCCCAGAATTCGGGACCAGCAGTTAGCATAATGGCTATGTCGTTGGACTCCCATGTAGTCGACTGCGGTTTGAGTCCTGGACCCAGTGGCTTAAACTCATGCCAGGCGCATGTGCATGTGTGCCCAAGATCCTGAGAGGATCACCCTCCGCCCCCGGGGGACGTGATTTCTCACTTTCTGTCTCTCTTGTCTTTCTGGCAAGCACACGCACCCTATAGCAAAAACCTCTCAAAAAATAAAAAAGAATCCCAGAATTCTGCTTTCATTTCTTTGTTTCTATTTCAGACATATGCTGCTCCCAGTTATAAGAGACAGGGCTCATGGCCACTCTAATTAAAATCAGGACTTTTTTCCCCTGAGGAGGGAAGGAAGGAAAACTCACAGAAAGAGAATAATTGTGCCCGACTGCAGTGGCCTGTGCTGCTTAGACGCTGCAGCCTGGCATTGGGAAGACTGGGTCTGGTTTCCAGTTTGACTTATTGGCTAGGGATGTCAGTATCTATAATCCCACTGAATTGGGAGACTGAGTCTGGAGGATTATGAGCTGGAGATTGGCCAGGGCAACCCTGTTGGAAGGAACCTGGCTTGGTGGCATAGAACCTGTGGTCCTGGCTTTGAGGCTAAGGCAGGAAGATCACAACAGCAAAGAACCTGTTTCTTTCTCTTTTTTTCTTTCTCTTTTTTTTTTTTTTTTTTTAAGGAAAAAAAAGTCCCAAGTAGAGCCACAATTTTGTTGTGAATTTGTCCCCTAGTATTTTTTTCTACTTCACTGAATATTAATATTAGTTCATTTTATATCATCAGTGGACTATATTTCCATGGCGTGTCTAGAAAAGCCAGGATCTTGCTCTTTTTCATTTTTCTTCCTTTTTTTTTTTAAAAGGTTTTATCATAGGGTATGTGTTTGGGTATGTGTGTTCACTAGAGAGAGACAGAGAAGGCAAGTGAGAAATCACCCCCTAGAGGGAATGGTCATGTCATAATCCCTTTTCCTCCATTCTCTTCTCAGGATTTTGGGCATGCACACACACATGCCTGCATGTTTCTTAGGTCACCAGGTCCAGGACTCAAACGGGGAGGAGTCAGCTGTGTGGGATCCAGTGCGTTTACTACCACACCACCTACTGACCCAGATCTTCTTTATAGGTTAGGTAAAGACCAAGCCTGTGTTGAAGCTAGTCATTGCAAATAAAATCTCACCAAAGGCATCTAGGGAATGACCAAATAATTTCTGGAAGAAGCAGTGTGTTAGAAAAATTTTAGTAGGAATTAAGTCCTGGTAGAATGTAGAGAGTTCATTATAATTATATGTGATTTTAAAAAATTAAAACATCAGCATTATAATAAAAACTTCTTTCTCTGCTAGATATTTTAGAATCGTATGTAGCAAAAATATAGCTTGTCTTTAAAATATCTTGTTCATTCTTTGTAGTAACTTTATTCTGAAATTTATGTATGCTGCCATGTAGGTTTCTTCTGAGTGAAAACTGAGTTGTTTATTTTGCCAGCATTCAAAGGGCTAAAGATAACTTATGGAAAACATCTAGTTTCTATGAGTAGGCCTGAAATAAATATGGAATAACTTGTTCTTACGTTTTGTGTACTTGATTTTGTTTTATTATGTAGTACTGTGGTGAAAATTTGTAATGGGTAACTTATAATTAGCCTTAGTGTGTTGCTATTTTTAGTGAAAACAACAGCAATGCCACTAATTCCTCAGTAGGGTAAAAGATTTATTTAAATACACGTATCTATTAGGTTGGTGCAAAAGCAATCGCAGTTTAGGACTTTGTATTATAAATCATTATGACTAGGTCACATACATCTTTATTAATCAAAGTAGGAACTGTCACAGTCAACACATTCTTGCCAGTGAGAAGTAAGTTTGTTTATATCGCTAGCATAAAAATCTGTGCCTCATGATTTGACAAGCTCTTGGAAAGCATCTTCTGTATCCTGCTGGTTGTGGAAGTGTTTTCCTTGCAAAAAGTTAAGCTGCTTGAAGTAGTAGTAGTCAGTTGGCAAGAGGTCAGGGGAATATGGCAGATGAGTCAACTTCACAGCTCAGTTTGTTTAACTTTTAAAGCATTCATTGTATGAATGTGCAGTTGGGTGTTGTGGAAAAGAATCGGGCCTTTTCTGTTGACTAATGCCAGCTGTAGGTTTTGCAGTTTTTGGTGCATTTCATCAGTTTGCTAGACCTACTTCTCAGATGGAATGGTTTCATTGGGATTCAGAAAGCTGTAGTGGATCAGACTAACCGATGACCATGACCTTTTTTTAGGTACAAGTTTGGCTTTGGGAAGTTCTTCTAGGTCCAACCACTGAGTTGGTCATTGCTGATTCTTGTATAAAATTAATTTTTCATTACACATCACAGTGTGATTGAGGAATGGTTTATTGTTGTATCGGGGAAGAGAAGAGAGCACTTCAAAATGATACTTTTGATTTTTCATTCAACCCATGAGGCTATGATACCCACGTATGGAGCTTTTATTCCTTTCCAGTTTGCTTCAAATGCTGAATGACCATAGAATGGTTGATGGTTGAGTTCTTCTCAACTTCATGTAGTTTCCGGGGATTGCTCTCAATTGGTCATGGATGAATTCCTGTGGCCAGCCAGTATGCTCCTCATCTTCAAGGCTCTCATCCCCTTTGCAAAGCTTCTTGAACTACCACTGCCCCGTATACTTGTTAGCAGTTTGTGGCCCAGTATGTTGTTGACGTTGCAAATTGTTTCCACTGTTTTTTGACCCATTTTGAACTAGATTAAGAAAAATCACTTGAATTTGCTTGTGAGTTAACATTTTCCTAGTTTAAAATAAATATAAACAGCAAATAATAAGTCATTAGCAAAAATAAATAAATAAATAAATAAATAAATAAAGCGAGAAATACACATTAAAATGATGTAGGCTATAACCACATTTAAGAATGTATCTGGTGGGAACCAGCAGTTAGTGTAATGGCTATGTCGCTGGACTTCCAAGTAGTCGACCGCGGTTCGCGTCCCGGACCCGGTGGCTTAAAACTCAAGCCAGGTGCGTGTGCGTGCGTGCCCAAGATCCCGAGAGGAGAATGGAGGAGAAGGGATTGTGGTGTGGCCATCCCCCCTGGGGGGTGATTTCTCGCTTTCTGCCTCTATGTCTCTCTCTGTCTGTCTGGCGAGCGCACGCGCCGTATAGCAAAAACCTCTCCAAAAAAAAGAAAAAGAATGTATCTGGTACCGGGGCCGGCAGGTGGCATGGTGGTTAGGGGCGCTGGACTCCCACATGGCTGACCATGGTTCAACTCCTGGACCTGGCGGCTTGCTTTCTCATTCTCCCCATCTCAATCTGTCCCTCTCTGCTCAAATTATGAATAAATAAAGTTAAATAAAATAATTCTTTAATACTAGAAAAAAAAATAGAATGTATCTGGTACCAAATGGGAAATTTCAACAGTGCAAAATCATAGGAACCAGCAGTTAGCGTAATGGCTATGTCGCTGGACTCCCACGTAGTCGACTGCGGTTCACGTCCTGGACCCGGTGGCTTAGAACTCACGCCGGGCGCGTCTGCGTGCATGCCCAAGATCCCGAGAGGAGAATGGAGGAGAAGGGATTGCGGCATGACCATCCCCTCTAGGGGGTGATTTCTTGCTTTCTGTCTCTATGTCTCTCTCTGTCTGTCTGGCGAGCACACGCACTCTATAGCAAGAAAAAAAAACTCTCCAAAAAAAAAAATCACAATTACCTTTGCACCAAAACTAATAATTTTAAGAATTCCCACAAAGTATAGTAGCTGATTTGCCATTCAAAAGTCACTTCTAGTGCTATGTTTTCATAATATCTATAGCTTATGATTCATAGAGGAGTTAATTCATAAACTGTCTTAGTAAACTGTTAACTGAAATTAACCGTTCTTACTCTCATTAACTTACAGAAATGAGGAAAGGTTAAAATAACCGTAATTGTTGTAACCACTTCTCTTTGCTTGTCTTTTATCACTAGGTGGTACTTTGCTGTTATCTCTGTTTCTGGGGTTTTTGCAGTGACGTTCTCTGTGGTATTTGCATATGTAGCAGACATAACACAAGAGCATGAAAGAAGTATGGCTTATGGACTGGTATGTATGTATATTCTGCTGAAAAATACCATGTTCTTTTTCTTTAATATTTTTTTATTTCAAATTATTTATTTGCATTCATTCACTGTACGATCGTTACAGCATACAAAATGAGAATTTCCATCCAGAGTACACTTTATATTGTCTCATTCAAGCACATCAACATACATGTTATTGTCAGCAAATAATTTTCCATTTCTTGTTTTCTGTATGTTTTGTTTTTTTCCCCCCATCCTTGATTCCCTGTCTCTTACCCTCTGCCATCTCCCACTCTCCTCCCACTGTCTCTGGTATCTATGTTTGCTTTCTATACTGTTTTCCCCCCACATTTTATTGAATTACTAAAGACCTTAATTAATCTAAATATTTTCATAGCAAACACAGGTGATATATACATTTCCATGAACACAAGTCTAACTTTACGCATCCTATAAAGTAGCACCTAGCTGGGGCTATATATCTTACTGCAGTCATTGAATAGATACATTATTTTCCCTGAAACTTTTTTTTTTTGTAACTTAATTTACATTCTTTCCCTAAGCATCATCACAGCATACAAAATGTGATTTCCCATCCAGAATATACTGCATAGTGACTTAATCATGCATATTATAAAAAATTTTCCATTTCTAGAAATACGAAAAATAATTCGTAGAATTATTTTTATCCCTCTTTCTGACCCTCTGTCTTTTCCCACCCTCTTCTCACACTATCCCTGGTGTCTACAATTGTCTTCCATTCCTTTCTCACCCACATTGTATTGATCACACAATTTCTTACATAATCTAACTACTTTCAATGGTGAGTTCACTTGTTATTATTAAGAAAACCAGTTTTAACTTAAATCAAAGAAATGCCAAGGAACTTTGCTTAAAGCCAGGAAACAGGTTAGGATTCTGTTCAAATGGTAGGTGCATGAACCTATCAGTCTCATGTACTTTTATCTTCTGTTCTGGTTCAATTTTCCTGATTAAATTCTGGGATATAATATTCAACTCCAGACTTGTCCCTATGATTAAGTTGGCCACTTTCTTAGTTTTTGAACTCTTATTTCTGTGTGTCTGTGTTTAATTTTCCTGGTATAGCACTCCCTTGAGAACTTCTTGGAGATCTGATCTGGTACTGGTAAATTCTTTCAGGTTTTGTTTATCTGAGAATGTTCTTGTCTTTTCTTCCCACATGAAAGATAATCTTGCCAGGTACAGTATTCTTGGCTGAAATTTCTTCTCTCTTAACACTTTGAATATATTTTCCCATTCTTTCCTCGCTCGCATTGTTTCCGATGAGAGATCTGCCTGCCGTTAGCCTGATGGGATGTCCTTTGTAGGTAACTTGATGTTTTTCTCTTGCCAATCTTAGTATCTTGTCTTTGTCTGTGGTTTTGGTCAACCTGGCTATAATGTGTCTTGGAGAAGATCTTCTTGGGTTGATTCTATTTGGGGTCTTTTGTATTTCTTGGGACTGGATCTTCGAATGCCTCTCAAGGTTTGGAAAGTTTTCTTGCAGGATTTTATGGAATAGATTATCAATGCCCTTATGGGTCTTTTCACCTTCTGGAATGCCAATTATCCGATGTTTGAGCGTTTGATGGTATCTAGTACTTCTCATATATTATTCTCAAATTTTGGGGCCATTTTCTCAGTCTTCGTGGTGGATTTTTCTAGGCCAGCCATTTTCTCTTCTACATCTGAGATTCTATTTTCTGAATGATCTAGTCTGCTTTTAATACTTTCAAGGGAGATTTTGACTTCCTGTATTATAGACTTCATCTCTAACAGTTCCGTTTGAGTCTTTTTGTAAAGTTTGTAATTCCTCTTTTAGGTCTTGCAGGAATTTCCTCACCTCCTAGAACTCGTTAACTTCTTTCTCTTTTCTCTTTAGCAGCTCATTGTCTCTCTTCTCTTCCATCTCTGTCAGCTTCCACATTATGAATGCTCTAAATTCCTTATCAGACATTTCCATGATTTTCACCGAACTGCTTGTGGATGAAGAAGAGTTACTCTTTTCCCTTGAAGGAGAGGTATTTTCTTGTTTTCCCATATTTCTTGTGATCCGGTGGTGATTTCTTGCCATCTGATGGATGGTATGTTTCTTTCAAATTCTTGAAGTTCAGTCTGAATGTTCAGGAGCAAGCAGACAGAGGTGATCTAGAATCTCTTTGCTGATCTGTTGTGATTGCTGGTGCAGCAGATTCAGTAGATGTTGAGGAATATTTTAACCCTATTAGTATTTGGATGTTTAGCTACAGTGCTCTTAGATCCGTCTAGTTTGCAGGAGCCACGTGGAATCTTCTTCTGAAGGTCTGTCCTGTCCTGCTGCTAGCTTGTTTGCTGGAGGCTGAATTATCAGTAGAAAATCTTCATTTCTTGTGTGCCCTGAAATACCTAGTTCACAGGAGCCACGTGGAATCTTCTTCTGAAGGTCTGTCCTGTCCTGCTGCTAGCTTGTTTGCTGGAGGCTGAATTATCAGTAGAAAATCTTCATTTCTTGTGTGCCCTGAAATACCTAGTTCACAGGAGCCACGTGGAATCTTCTTCTGAAGGTCTGTCCTGTCCTGCTGCTAGCTTGTTTGCTGGAGGCTGAATTATCAGTAGAAAATCTTCATTTCTTGTGTGCCCTGAAATACCTAGTTCGCAGGAGCCATGTGGAATCTTCTTCACCATGTTCTTAAAGTATCCCTTATTACAAGAATTTCAAACCTTTGTATTACAAGATTTCGTTTTTACATAAAATACATTTTATAATAAAATCATCTATTAGATCATATTTAAATTTTTTCAGTACAAAGTCATGTAAGTTTTGATACTTTACATTCAGAAAATAAGTCTCATGTCAGAATTGGAATCATAGTAGTGTGTTTTACCTTGTAGAGTTTTTTTTAAGAATTGTTTATTTAACTTATTTATTACCATTAGCATTATTTTAAAATTTGCCATAGGGTTTGTGAGCTCACCAGAAAGAAAGAAAGAGAGAGAAAGTGAGAAAGCAAGTTGCTAGGTCCAGGATTTGAACCGTGATTGGCCCTTGAACCATAGTCGACCATGCGGGAGTCCAATGTCTCAACCACCATGCCACCCACTGGCACCCCACCTTGTAAAGTTCTTTTTAACAGAATCCTAAAACTTAGGAATTATTTAACATGTCACAAGTTTGAAAAATTACTACCCCATATTTAATACCTAATTTAAAATGCCAGAGGGCAACATCTAGCTCAGGGTGGGCAAACTTTTTCTTTGGCTCTGTGGGCCACACACAACCCTTGTCTCATTCTTTTATTTTTGCACATATGTTCCTAACTCTAAAAAATATAAGAACCACATAGTTAGATTTGGCCTACAGCTGCTAATTAATCACTAACCTTTTAATATAATATTGTTTTTTTTTTCTTTTTTTGGAGAGGTTTTTTTTTTTGTTTGTTTGTTTTTTTTTTTGCTATAGGGCGTGTGCGCTCGCCAGACAGACAGAGAGAGACAGAGAGACAGAAAGCAGGAAATCACCCCCCAGGGGGGATGGCCACGCCGCAATCCCTTCTCCTCCATTCTCCTCTCGGGATCTTGGGCACGCACGCACACGCGCCCGGCGTGAGTTTAAGCCGCCAGGTCCGGGACTCGAACCGCGGTCGACTACGTGGGAGTCCAGCGACACAGCCATTACGCTAACTGCTGGTCCCTCTTTTTTTGGAGAGGTTTTTGCCATAGGGCACGTGCGCTCGCCAGACAGAGAGAGACAGAGACAGAAAGCGAGAAATCACCCCCCAGGGGGGATGGCCACGCCACAATCCCTTCTCCTCCATTCTCCTCTCGGGATCTTGGGCACGCACGCACACGCGCCCGGTGTGAGTTTTAAGCCACCGGCTCCGGGACGCAAACCGCGGTTGACTACGTGGGAGTCCAGCGACACAGCCATTACACTAACTGCTGGTCCCAGTATTGTTTTGTTTTAATACTATTGGCAAACTGAGTAATGGCCATACAGTCTGTTTCCCATCAAATCTAGGGACAGAATGAGCTACCGTGGGCACAGTACTATACAGTCATTGTGAGGTAGCTGGAAGGAGGACAGTGATGAGTTTCAGCAAATTCAGGACAGACACCTTTTGATAAATAAGGGCCAAATAGAGTGTCAGGCTGAATCTTAGTATTAAAAGAGAATGTGACCTATGATTCAGAAGACACTGCAACAAAGAATCATGGACTTAGGAGGTTTGGGGGGAAATACAGAGAGAAACCTACAAGAAGAACCAATGATTTCAGTTGTAACCTGACAACACTAAATGTTAAGATGCTAACAGTAGCCAGGTTTATACACTCACATATCATAAAATTCATCTGTTTTATGTGTACAGTTAGTGAATTTTAGTTCATTTGCACAGTTGTGCAGCTGTTACCATTATCTAGTTGGGTGGTTGAGGATTGACTGAAGGGACTTATTTTGTCATAGCCAAAGCTTTGCCATTATATTCACTGGAAGCTTGGAGTATTAAAGGCAGATTTCTGGCAAATGATCATTTAAATCTTTGAAAAATAGTATGGATATGTGTAAGAGTGTAGGCATCTTTCTCTCTGACCAGAAAGAAATGGCTACCAGGTCGGCAGACTTGAGGAAGGGAAATGACCTGAAATTCCTGTAGTCTGATTTCATTTACTTTCATTTACTTTGTCACAAATTTGAACTCTGTAAAAGCCTTCAGATATCTCACTGACCCTCACAGAGAGAATGTGACCCCTGTCCCCATAAGTGCCTGAGCTCTTTTCAGGCCTAGGTCCCTTGGGACTAGGGCTGCCTAATAAAAGATGAAACAGACTTGTTTCTTTCTTTCTTTTTTTTTTTTTTTTAATTTTTTACTTCCAAAGGACATATGCACCATCACAGGGAAACAAAGAGAGGGCTAAAGCACCCTCTATGGGGCATGGTCACAACTCAGTCCTTTGTCTTCCATTCCTCCATCTGATTGGAATTTGGGGCAAGCATGCACATGCACCCAGGATGTTTTTCAGTTCTCTGTACCTGGATTCAAATGGCAGTGGGCCATATGGGACTCAGCTTCCTTAACCTAGGTCATGTGGCTGGTTCCACATGACCACATGGAACGTCTCTACCAGCTCATAGAGTTCCCTCAGGCTCATTTGCTTTTCACCCCCCACTGCATTCCTGACCCCAGCAACCAGCTGTCTACTCTGTGTCTGCAGTTTACCTTTTCTATAAATCCTGTACAAATGAAATAATACAAAATGCAGTGTTTTGTGTCTAGCTTCTTTCACTTAGCATAATTTTTTGAGATTCATCTATGTTGTATTATGTATCTATAGTTTTTCATGCTGTAAAGTAGTATTCGATAATATAGGAGATATATATTTTGTTTATTCAGTTGATAGTCATTTGATTTGATAAATAGATGTTCAGAGTTATTATAATTTTACGTAGTTATTTAAGCATTGATGTTTGAAAATTGAATTGCTTATCTTGAGCAGTTAAAAAACTGTTATAAATAAGTACTCTTGTGTAGTTTAAGTCTTCCATCCAAAAATCAAAAAAGACATAGAAATAGAATAGTTTCTATGTTAATTTCTAATTATCCTCTGGAGAGTATAGTTTATAATAAATGTTAGGTTCTGTCACATCTGTTGATTTGCAGGTCATTTATCTACTAGGCTAGATATATTTGGAGTTAACAGGTGTTTTCTACCTGTCTTCTCTCTGCTTTAATCTTTATCATCTTCACCAGACTCATATGGTATCCTCAGAGTATTAGAGATATTCTCAGTATCTGGTATCTATGATCTCATTCTCCCTAACGCTCCCACCTAACAAGATCACCAAGTCGTTTTGAAGACGGATTTTGTACACTAATATTATTTTGTTTTTAATTGCCAGAGGGCATGCATACTCACCAGAGAAAGATAAGAAGATGGGGGAGAAAGCACCCTGCCTCAAAGGGCGTGGTCATGCACGATCATGCCGCCATCCCCTCTCCTCCATTCCTCCACCCTGTGAGGGTTTTGGGCATACACACACATGCACCCAGCGTGTTTCAAGCAATGGGGGCTGGGATTCAACCTGCGGTCAGCCATGAAGAACCCATCTTCCTTAATCACTAAGCTACTGGGCCAGCCATTTGCTATTATTGATGAGAAGAGATTCTTCAAAGTCTTTAAGCTTTATTTCAGCTAAACCTAAATATGTATCAAGATAGATTAATATTGGGAAAATCACAATGGAATTAGATTTCCTTAAGGCAGTGGTTTTTAGATTCCTTTCCCAGCACTGTTTGGGGAGGTGTTCTAAGGACTAACATGACTAGCAGTCAGAGTAGAGGTTTCTAAACTGTTTCTGGACTCTACAACCCTCGCTCAACTAAAATAGTTTTTTTCTCTTTTCTAAATTTGTTTTACTTAGGAAATTGTCAATGGGAATTATTTGAACAAAGGGTTCTGAGACTTAAAGTTTGTGACCACTGCTCTTAGAGGATATTATATATTTTATAGGGAAGCATCTAATTCTTCTTTCTCTCTCTTTTAAATTTGTCAAAGCATGCGTGTACTTGCCAAAGAGAGACAGAGACAGAGAGGAAGTGGGAAAGCACTCACTGTGGGGAATGGTCACATTGCAATCCCTTCCCCTACATTCCTCCCTCTTTTTGGGATTTTGGGCATTCTCACACACACACCTGGAGTGTCTCTCAAGCTGTGAGATCTGAGACTCCAGTCATGCAGTTGGCCATGGGGGATGCAGCTGCCTTAACCATCATGCCACTGGTGGGCCCTTTCTTACAAAAAATGAGAATGCAAAGAATGTGGCACAGGTTGGAGGAGAGGGTGTGCCGCAGAGTCTGACACCAATGAAAGGGGCTAAGTAGAGTTGAAGAAAAGGAGTCAAAGAATCCTCACTAACCTCTCTCTATCTGTCTTTAAATTTGTTGCAGGTTTCAGCAACATTTGCTGCAAGTTTAGTCACCAGCCCTGCAATCGGAGCCTACCTTGGACGAGTGTATGGGGACAGCTTAGTGGTAGTCCTGGCCACAGCTATAGCTTTGCTAGATATTTGTTTTATCCTTGTTGCCGTGCCAGAGTCGTTGCCTGAGAAGATGCGGCCAGCATCATGGGGAGCACCCATTTCCTGGGAACAGGCTGACCCCTTTGCAGTAAGTTTAGACCTTTTTCTTTGCCAAGAAAATGAACGTGTGAGTTAGTGCAGCATTAATATTTTAATTGCAGATGTTTCTTTGGGAAAATGTCTTGAAGGATCTTTGTAACACTTTGAATATGTTTTAGAATAGAGGAATGAAATAAACTAAAAAAAATATAGTTGTCATTGTATCAGTTGCCAAAATTTCTGCATATTCTTTAGGAATAGTTTATGGTTTTTTAATATAAAACCTTATATCTGTCCTTTTTTTGTTCTAGTCCTTAAAAAAAGTGGGCCAAGATTCTATAGTGCTGCTAATCTGCATTACGGTGTTTCTCTCCTACCTACCGGAGGCAGGCCAATATTCCAGCTTTTTTTTATACCTCAGACAGGTAAAATCCTATTCTACCAAGGAATATTTTTCATTGCTTAGTGTCATAATAAAAATACTTATCTTGAAATATCTGTAATCAACAGAGAACTGTAAAAATGAGTATCATTTTGTAAACAACCGTTCACTAGACTTAAAGCCCTGTTTCGTGTGGCTGGTGTTTGTTAGATGTTTTTTATGTGGGTATTTTGTGTATAAAGATTTTTGGCTTGGGGTTAAGGTGCCAGACTCCCACATGCCAGCTGTGTTTCGAGTCCCAGACCTGGCAGCTTGAAAATCATGCTGGGCATGTGTGCCTGCATTCCCAAAATCCCAGAAGGAGAACAAAGGAGAAGGGATTTTGGTGTGGTCTTTTTTTCCCAGTCAGTGATTTCTTATTTTCCCTCTCACTATCTGTCTCTGGGGAGGGCAGGCACCCGATGGCAAAAACCTTTAAAATAAAAAGATTTTTGGCTTACACTTAAAGATGTAATTTTCCCTGTCAACATAGGTGGTTTGAGTTTTATTTGTTGCTTTATATAGGTATTAGGATATGTCAACTCAGTCACCTGCTCAGAGCAGTTAATTTGTGATTTATAGCTATATAAGGAGAGCAGCTGTCCAGAAGTGAGAGAAAAAGTGTTTTTCCCTTTCACTCTAATCTTACTCGACAGACCAAGCCTTTATCAATACCTGTAAAGAGCACAATATGCTGCAATATTTATTTATTTTAAAATTTGAAACATTTTTATTGGGATTTTTGGTTTACACATAATTGTTGTACATGTTTGTGGGATACAATGTCTTTTCAAAGCATGTATATAGTCTGTAATAATTGAATCAAGAATATAGCCATACTCGTCCTCTTTGACATTGAACATTATACATTATACAGAACACTTGATATAGTTCTAGCTTTTTGAGGGGAGTTGCAGAAGTGTATTTTGAATTGTCAGTGATTTTCTTTACTCTGCTTTGGTACACTGTTCCATCATAGTCTACTTTCTTTTTTTTTTGGAGAGGTTTTTTGCTATATGCGTGTGCTCTCGCTAGACAGACAGAGACAGAGAGACAGAAAGCGAGAAATCACCCCCCAGGAGGATGGCCACGCTGCAATCCCTTCTCCTCCGTTCTCCTCTTGGGATCTTGGGCATGCACACACACGTGCCCAGCGTGAGTTTTAAGCCACTGGGTCCAGGACACAAACCGCGGTCGACTACATGGGAGTCCAGCAACATAGCCATTACGCTAACTGCTGGTCCCAATAGTCTACTTTCTTAATATGTGTTTTTGTGTCTTATTTGTGATGGAGCCCGTGCACATGCATGTGAGAGCCAAAGAGAAGGATGAATACCTTTGCAGGTTTGATCTCAACATGATCCCTTTCCTTCAGTCCTTTAGCCCTTCAGACCTTGGGTGCTCATGCATGTGCCCAACCTGTTTCAGGTTCATCGGGCCAGAGATACGAACCATGGTCACCACGTGGGATCCAGCTTCTCTTGAGTGGCGTATTATCACTGCACCACAGAGCTGACCCTGCAATATTTATTTGTAAAATGATTGAGTTGTTTTTATAGTTGTCTCTAAAATTTAGAATATCCTAATTAAAGGACCTGCCATGTACTAGTAGGTATTTTTACTATGTTAAGACTTGTTCTTTTTCCTCTGAAGAATTCTTTGTTTATAAGTGAGTTAGAAATAAATGAAATATGAGTTAAGTATGAATTAAGTTTTTGTTTATAAACTTTAGGGGATTCATTTAATGTTAATATACAAGCTATTGTATTAGTATGGTATTTATTATGCTTTTTAATTCATTGATGTTACTTTTCTGGAACCTTTCTAGATAATGAAATTTTCACCAGAAAGTGTTGCAGCATTTATAGCAGTCCTTGGCATTCTTTCTATTATTGCACAGGTGAGTTTCCTTTTTGGCTGGAGTGTTATCATGGAGGATAACCCTGCCTGGCCATCCAAACACGGCCTTATATAGCAGTGGTATCTTGCTGGAGTCACCGTAGTCAGGAGTCTGAGGTTTGTAGGTTCAGAAACTAAACTTTATTAGTCTTGCTAGTATTGATCAGATTTTGGGGATGGGCAGATATTAATCAATATATGATAAATAAACCAAAAGGCAAGCTTATTGATATATGATGTATATACTTATGTGAAGCCAGAAATTTTATGTCTTCTTACTCCTTGTTCTATTATTGATTCACTCATTCACCAATATTTATTGAATACTACTGTGTGTCAGGCACTGCAGATACAGCTGTGAACTTCATTAACTCAGTTGTTGAGTTTACATTCCAGTGAAGTAAGATAGAAAATTATTGGGACCAGCAGTTGGCATAACGGCTATGTTGCTGGACTCCCATGTAGTCGACCGTGGTTCAAGTCCCAGACCTGGCGGCTTAAACTCACGCCAGTCACGTGTGTGTGCATGCCCAAGATCCCAAGAAGAGAATGGAAGAGAAGGTGTGGCCATCCCCCCTGGGGGGTGATTTCTCACTTTCTGTCTCTGTCTCTCTCACAAACGCACGCGCCCTATAGCAAAATCCTCTCCAAAAAAAAAAAAAGATAGAAAATTATTAAATATATCAGTGTAAACGATCATGTAATGAGAACTACTGAGAAAAACGGGGAGAGGGGATAAAAAGAGTACGGAGAGGAAATTAGAAGGCCTTGCTGAAATCAAGGTATCATTTGAGCAGAGACTCAAAGGTATGAGGAAGAAGCTTTGGGAATATCTGGAGGAAGAGAAATCTAAGTACTAGGAACGGAAATAAAACCCTGAGGAGAGACTGCATGTGACATGTGTAAGAAAGCAAGGGGCCCAGTCTGGCTGTAGAGGGGAGAATGAGGTGGTTCTAACTAGTGTTAGGAAATAAAGTCCAAGAGATTATCTGGGGTCTGGTAGGTCATCATTTAGGACTTGAGAAAAACAGGAAGCCATTGAGGGTTTTGAGCAGAAAACTGACATGAAAAACATATTTTAGAACCACTTTTAAGAAAATAGAAGATAGAATCCTTTTTTTTTTACCTCCGGAGGGTGGTCACACTACAATCCCTTCTCCTCCCTCCCCCCCCCCCCCCCCGGAGGATTTCAGACATGTGCACACATGTCCAACATGTCTCTCAAGCCTCCAGGTCTGGGACTTAAACCACGCAGCCAGCCATGCGGGATCGAGCTACCTTAACCACCCGCTGACCACCACTGATTGACCCAGGAAAGTCCTTTTAATTGGACACTGGGGTGGTTAGCCATCTCTGGGGTAGGATTAATTCTGCAGATTTTACCATTTACAACTTCTTGATCAGTCTAGTGTTAAAACTCCAATTTAAATGCTATCATATACCTCCCTCAGCCTCCCCCACCCAATACGCACACACATGGTTTTACTGTGTGTACTATTGCTAGCATCAGTGTTACCCTGAAAATCTTTGGTCTGGAAAAGCATTGTATTTATATATTCATCCCTGGCCAGCAGAAAAGTACTCTTCACCTCTGGAGGAAAATACATTGTTGTCTGTATATAAAATTAACTTTAAAAAAATCATCTTTTGAAAGTATAATAAAAAGAAAGATGTCTAAATAGTAAGGGTAGAACTGTTGAATTTTTTTATAAGAATTATTTAACTTTATTTATTTTAATTTTACCAGAGAGGGACAGAGAGAGAAACCAAGAAAGCAAGCCTCCAAGTCTGGGACTCAAATCACAGTTGGCCATGTGGGAGTCTAGTGCCCTTAACCACCATGCCACCTGCTGGCCCCAAGCTGATGAATTTCTAAAGGTTAAACTTACCTTGCAGTCCTGGGATAAACCTAACTGGTCATAACTGTCTTTTTCCATATATTACTAAGCTTAGATTTGTGGATATTTTGTTAAGAGTTAGATAGAACAAACTAACAGTGTAATGACACGTAAGAGATTAATAGCTGTGAAGTTTTATGGTTTTTTTTTTTTTTTGGAAGATTTTTGCTATAGGGCATGTTAGCTTACCAGAGAGAGACAGAGAGACAGAAATCAAGAACCCTCCTTCCCCTAGCGGTAATGGCCACATTGCAGCCCCTTCTCCTCCATTTTCCTCTCAGGATTTTGGACATGCATGCACACATACCCAATGTGAGTTTCAAGCTGCCAGGTCTGGGATTGGAACCTCTGTCGACCATTTGGAAGTCCAGCACCTTAATCATTATGCCATGTACTGGTCCCAGTAACTGTACAGTCTTAAGTTCTTTTTCATACAACTGATCATGGGAGCTTTAGGTACCTGGTCAGTTTGGGCAGTAACACAACAGATTGAGTGATGAGTTGAAGGAAATGTTTCCTATCTTCAGCCTGGCAGTTAGCACAAGGGATAGAAGATGAAGTGTTTCTGAGAGTGTTACTCTGGTAGGACAGACAAGTAAAGGAGAGGGGTATGGCTGGATTTGTATTGGAGGGGTGGCTGCAGCAGCCGTGGGCCTGGGAAAGAACAAGCAGCCCCCCAGCCCCATTGCTTGCACAGCCTCGATGCATACAAACAAAGAATCTACGAGGGGTGAGGTCCTTAAGTATCCATGTAGCTAGCTCTTGCTGTCTACGTAGAAACACATTTTTTAAATTAAAAATAAATTAATAAATAAAAATGAGAAATTAATAGGACTTCAAAACCAGGTGAATGAGTATGTACTCTGTATGTACATACTCTTATAATAAAAATTATAAGTTTGAATTTTTATTTATCTATTTTTTTTTTGCCAGAAGGCATATGTACTCAAGAGACAGAGGGGGAATGTGAGGAAGCACCCCTCTAGTGGAGAGTGATCATCCTCATTCTCTTCTCTATCTCTCCCTCCTTTTAGTATTTTGAGCAAACACATGCACCCAGTGTGTTCCTCAAGCCCTGGGTCCAGGACTCAAACCACTCAGTTGGCCATATGGGGTTCAGCTCCTCAACCGCCAGGCTAGGTGCTGGCCTTATTTATCTATTTTGCTAGAGGGTTGTGCTTGCCACAGAGAGACAGAGGGAGAGGAGAAAGCACCCTCTGTGGGGAATAGTCACACTGTGATCCCTTCTCCTCCTTCTCTCCCGCCTTTGGGATTTTAGGCACGCACACACACATGTCCTGCGTTTCTCAAGCCACCAGCTCCAGAACTTGAACAGTGTGGTTGGCCGTGTGGGATTGGCTATCTTAATTACCAGGCCACAGAGCTGGCCCAATAATTAAATTTATTTCATTATATGAAATACTACTATACATAATATTATTATGTATAGAGCCCCAAATACAGAGGAATTGTCTTAAATTCTTATTAGCAGAAGTAGACCATTTCTTGACCTCTGTTGGCTTCTTAAACCCGGGAAAGACCAGCGTCTTTCTCCCTCCCCTTCAGGAGCACGGAGCTGCTTGTAGCTCCCTACTTAGGCCTCTTACGTTTTTTACCCCTGTGCCTTTGTTCCTGATTTGCTTTCTGCCACTCCTCTTCCACCGTAAGTATCCCTTCTCTGGGTTCCCGTACTAACTTGAGCATATCTATTACTGTGTAGATTTTAAGTTTCTGTTTTTCCTTTCTTTAATGAAGAAGAGACAGAGACAAAAAGATATGCATCCCAAACAGGATCTCACAACTTGATTCCCCCAGCCTTCCACAGCCAGTCAGGATCCATTGGCATGTTCACTGGGCACATACAGATCAATTCTGGAACCAAACCTTGATCTTCCATGTGGCTTCTAACATTGCACAACTGCTGTGCCGCCCTGGCTGGGCCTGCTTCCCAGTTATTTTTGCTGCAGTAGTTTGTGAACTCTAGTAGAGCTCTGAGTCAGTGCAAGGTCAAGATCATGTCATGTTTCTCTATGTCACCCTAGCACCCTATACTTAAGAACACTATTTGTTCTCCCATAGTATTTGAACAACTTTCAGGGAGCACTAGTACCTACCAGAGACAGAGAGAAAGGGGCATGGTCATATGCCAGTCCCTTCTCTGTTTCTCTGCCCTGTCAGGATTTGGGGCATACATGTTCAACACACCAGCATGTTTCCAAGCTACTGGGGCCAGGATTCATGCCTTGCAGTCGGCTACGTGGGATCTGGCTCCTTTAATCACCAGAACACGGGGCTGGCTTTAAAACCTTTTCGAATGAGTAGTGAGCAGGACTGGCAGATGCCATAATGGTCACATCGCTGGACTCTTATATGGCCAGCCCCAGTTCGAGTCCTGGACCCAGAAACTTGAAACTCATCCTGGGCGCATGTGTGTACCTGCCCAAAATCCCGGAGAAGAATGGAGGAGAAGGGATTGAGGCGTGGCCATCCTCCCTGGGGGGTGATTTCTTACTTCCTGTCTCTCTGTCTCTTGGGAGCACATGCATCCTATAGCAAAAATCTCTCAAAAAAAAAAAAAAAGCTGGGAAGTGTTATGTGTAACTACGGATCTGTAGCTTCTCCCCAAAGTGATAAAATCTATTAATGTTGGACAGACCCACCTCCCAGGGGAGCCAGGTAGTTGTATTCCTCTTTGGAGCCTTTTCTTTCTGGCTGTTCTAGGCCCATTCCTTCTTTGACACCAGTTCTAACGCTCACACTAAATGTATACGAAGACACAGGCATACATAGTTGGCTTTACACGTTGTCCCTCAGCACTCTCCTCTCTACTCCTCTCTATGCTGCTGACTCCCAAATTGATAGTCTGGGCCAGTCTCAGCTTTTGGCATATCTGCTGGGCCTCTGGGCTTTAACGATGCCAAAACTAAAATCTGGATTCCTCGCCACACAGAGCTTGTCTGCTTCAGTGGCAGCACTACCTCCTGGTTGTTTGGGCCAGAAACCTGGGAGTCATTCGTGATTCCTTTCTTTCTGACCCTGCATCCAGTCTCCCCCTCACCATCTCCCGCATCTATCCTGACGAGCTTTGCTCATGCCCTCCGTTGCTAGGGAGCCCAGTCCATGGGCGTGGCAGGCTCCCCGGTCTCTTGCTTCTGTTCTGGCCCCACTACAGTTCATTCTCCACTTGGCGGGGAAATTTCATAAAATATAAATTTAGTCATGCCTCTTTACCATATCAAACTCACTTTCCATTGCAACGAGGATAGAATACAAATTCTTAACACGACCTTAATTTCCTCACTCCCCTGTGTTGAGTAAGCTCCATTCCAGGGCCCTGGCACTTGCTGTCACCCTTGTTTAGCGCGCTCTCTCCCCCAGACCGTCACAGTTCCCCGTCCCTCCAGGTGTCACCTCGCAGAGCTTTCCCTGGCTGGCTTGTACTATGTTAGTTTTCACACAGCTACCACTTGGAATGATCTACATTGATAAGTCAGTATGCTCATGTTTGTCGTCCCTCCCCTAGAAGTAATCGCTGCTGACTGGAACTTTGACTAACTCCCCATTGCGTCCTCAGACCTAAAATAAAAGTTGAACTTAGGAACTGAACAAATATTTGTTGACAAGTGGACCAAAGCGGATGTCAGCACTGTTAATCAACTATGCCATCTTGGTTTAGTTAGTTAATCTTTGGGACTCTGTTCTCTTCTTCTGAAGATGAGAATTATAATAAACTAAAGGACAGCAAGGTTTTTGTTAGCACTCTGTAAATTGTTCCGTTCTTTCATTGAGACTATCATGACCTTTCAAATTGTGTACTTTCCATAAACACTGAGAGTGCACTAGATGCTGGGGATACAAAGGTAAATAAAAGTTTCTACCTTTGAGAATAAAATCAATATCCCCAGTTAGTGTCACATAATTGGTGGAGCACAGATGGGATGTGGGGGATGAGACGTTCTACACAGCACCAGGCCTGTCCCAGGAACCCAGTATACAGGACGCCACCCCTAGCCAGGGAGATTGGGCTTTCTGAATTCTATTTTCAATGATGCATCCCATGACTTTAAGAAAATATGTTTACCCTTTTGCTTCAGTTACCATGTCTGTAAAATGAAAATGGGGCTAGGAATGTACTCTGAGCTTTCTTTATTTGAATTAGGATTTATTCTATGAGAATAGCTTCCCACAGAGGGAAACACATTGATTTCCGTAAATGAATACTTACTGGCTAGCAGAGTCAGGTAAAGGGCTTTTAAGCATTTTTGGTAACAGTCATGATCCATGTTTGGGAGGTGTCAGCTTCCTTAGACCAGCGGGCCTGGAACACTGCCTGCTCCAAGGGATCTAGCCTTGCGGCCTGTGCAGCCTGCTCTGGCTCCACCAGCTCGCCAGCCCGCATTCCTCAGGTCCCTGCCTCCGGGCTGAGGTGGCAGGTATTTAATCGCAGGTCAATCTCTATTTTTCAGTAGCACTTCTTCCTCTTAGGTTGTTTAGCAACAGTGAAAAGGAATGTTTTCTGCCCTGAGTCCCCAGAGCATAAAAAGAATCACAGCTTTTGAGAGGAGAGAAATACATTTGGGGAGAGACATTTGCATTATAGTTCCCTCTCCCTCCCAGCTAATTTGGTGCCAGAGCTTTGAATATACACTCAGTTTTCATTTTCATAACTAGTTGAAGCCAATATCTCATATATTCCACCAATAAAGTTGAGATACTATTGATAGCATCCTAATAATCACCTCTTATCATTTGGTTATTTTTTTTTTTTTGGAGAGGTTTTTTGCTATAGGGCGCGTGCGCTCGCCAGACAGAGAGAGACATAGAGACAGAAAGCGAGAAATCACCCCCCAGGGGGGATGGTCACGCCGCAATCCCTTCTCCTCCATTCTCCTCTCGGGATCTTGGGCACGCACGCACACGCGCCCGGCGTGAGTTTTAAGCCACCGGGTCCGGGACGTGAACCGCGGTCGACTACATGGGAGTCCAGCGACATAGCCATTACGCTAACTGCTGGTTCCCTCATTTGGTTATTTTTAAAATAATTATTTTATTTAATTTTATTGATTCATTTTAATTTGACCAGAGAGGGACAGAGAGAGAGAAGGCAAGAAAGCAAGCCACCAGGTCTTGGACCCAAACTGTGGTTGGCCATGTGGGAGTCCAGCGCCCTTAACCACCATGCCACTTGGCCTGCCCCTCTTTCGGTTATTTTATAACTTTGGTCACTGGTCCCACTCACAGGCCAGAAAAGCGTATTGTTTACTAATTTAGGAGTAAATAACAAGAGGTACCAGCAGGTGGCGTGGTGGTTAAGGTGCCGGACATGGCTGACCATGGATCAAGTCCTGGACCTGGTGGCTTGCTTTCTTACTTTCCCTCTCTCTCTGTGTGTGTCTCTCTCAGGTCAAATTAAAATAAACGAGTGAATAAATAAATATTTTTTAAAAAAAGAAGTAAATAACGAGACCATACAGGTGTTATTTGGGGGCATCACAATTTAAAACATTTTAGCACACTTGTCAGACTTTAAAGTACCAGCTTAGAGAGAAAGAGTGACCGAATGTTTCTTTTAGTTATTTTGGGCAACTGCTGGTGCTGGGTAAGTTTCTTTTTTTTGGAGAGGTTTTCGCTATAGGGCGCGTGCGCTCGCCAGAGAGACAGAAAGCGAGAAATCACCCCCAGGGGGGATGGTCACGCCGCAATCCCTTCTCCTCCATTCTCCTCTCGGGATCTTGGGCATGCACGCACACGTGCCCGGCTTGAGTTTTAAGCCACCAGGTCTGGGACGCGAACTGCGGTCGACTACGTGGGAGTCCAGCGACATAGCCATTACGCTAACTGCTGGTTCCCTGGGTAAGTTTCTTTTTGTTGTGTGGTTACCAGAGAATTTAATCTTACATGGTAGCCAAGCCTTGAACTCAATTTTAAACTCTTGTGATTAAGCAGAAGTCTTAGAGGGAAAAAGTAAGTCCTAATTGTTCAATATCCTTAAAACAATATTCATTTGCTTTTCACTAGCATATATGTGAGTACATCTGATTAACTCTTAAATGATTATCTCAACTTAAAGAATTTTAAGTTACTTTGTTTTATAATTGTATGTTTTAGAGTGTTACCAGTCATAAAAAGTGATTTTCTGAATTATTTTCACTTCTTTCATGGACCTATCTTATATATTATATTTAAAACTTAAGTTAAAATAGCAAAGAAACATCGTCTGATGTCTTCAGTCATTGCTGAATTTCTATTAACTTTTAAAGAAAAGTCAATGCAGAAAATACTCATTCACAATATTATTTATTAATGCTTACCATGTGCCAGGTACAATGCTAAGCACTTTAAAAAAAAAAAATCTCTCATTAAGTTCACTTGACAAGGTTTTGAAATAGGTGCTCTTATCTCCCATTTTGTAAAAGAAGCTCTGAGTGATGTGACTTGCTCAGGGTCATACCAGTAGAGCCAAGGTTATGATCCAGGCTGTGCTCTTCATTATACTCTACTTTCCCCAAATCATACTTGTTAAACTGGTTTTTTTGTTCCTAAAAGCGCTGTGGTTTTGACAGGCTGATTTAGGTGAACAATATTTGGGTAATCATTTTATTGTCAGTAGTTTTTTGTTCGTTTTTGCTGTAGGGCATTTGTACTTGCCAGAGAAAGCAAGAACTCACCCCCCAGCGGGTATGGCCATACCAAAATCCCTTCTCCTCCAGTCTCCTTTCAGGGTTTTGGGCAGGAAAACCCACGTGCCTGGCATGATTTTCAAGCCATCAGGTCCAGTACTTAAACCTCAGAGTTGGCCATGTAGGATCCAGCACCTTAATCTCCGTACAACCTGCTGGCCCAAACTGTCAGTAGTTCTGTAGTTGGGGATTAAGCATAAGGGCTAACTCAAACTAACTTATTTAAAGCTATTACAAAACAGAACTCCAAATCACTGGTATAAATCACTGAATTCCATACACAGGCGGTATGTATGGAGGTCAGAGTGGCCGGATCCCACTGACGGACTCCACAGTTCCAGTCCTGGTTCCAGCAACTTGAAAATCATACCAGGTGTCTGTGCATGCATGGCCACGCCCCACAGGGGAGTTAGTTCTCACTTTCCCCCTCTCTCTCTCTGCAAGTGCACGAGCCCTATAGCAAACAAAACAAAACAAAAAAAAAAAAACTTGAAAAAAAGTAGACCTTGATATAAATGTACTATGTAGAGTTTGTGGTTTTGTTTGTTGCTTGTTTTTCAGTTTTTTCCTCTCTGAATCTGTATCTGTATCAGCAGAGGGGCTGTTCACCTGCTTCTGTAGCGTGGAGCAGTGACCGCACTGCTCAGGGCGGTTGTAGAAAGGCGATAGCAGTCCTTTTACACTATAAATGGAGAAGTCACCAGATATTTTATTTTTCAAAAGAAAAATGATTATTCTGATAAACCTTTTGTCTTTGTTTTTTTCCAGACCATAGTCTTGAGTTTACTTATGAGGTCAATTGGAAATAAGAACACCATTTTATTGGGTCTGGGGTTTCAAATATTACAGCTGGCATGGTATGGCTTCGGTTCAGAACCTTGGTAAGTGTATTTTGATGTTAATTTTCTTCATCTTGGTGTTTTCTTTTTTGTTTTTATTTGCCTCCCAAGTAAGGAGTATATTTTAGTCTTTCTCTCAAGATGTTTTTCCTTTCCAAGTGTATATAATATAAATCTCCCACTTGTGGTATAGATATATATTGTCCTAGAATGACTTGAGGACAGAAAGGTGACTTATAGCTAAGTGATAGACTGAATATTATAAGATCATCAAGCTTTTGGATCTCTAAGGTGCATTTAATTAGATCAGTTTGTCACTAGGAACACGCATGTAATTGCAGTAAGGCCCTGAAAGCATCATTTACTTTTGTTTTTCTGGTTAGAATAAGTTATCTAATAGCATGGATTAGATAGAGGCAAACCAGAAATGCAGAGGCCTTTGTTTTGGTTCTGGCTTCACGCTCTTCCTTAGCTTTTCTGGCCAGTCTGGTCCCGTGCAGGGAGCTTGATAGTAACAGCAATGCTAGTGTCATCTAGCCAGGCCTCCCACGGCTCAGACACCTTTGTGCTCAGGGACTGCAGGATTGAACTCCACGGTGTATATGGATGTTTGTAACAACTGACTGCCGTATATTTGGGGTCAGATCTGAGTAAGCATCGAGAGTGTTTTTGTGGAAGACTTGTTTCCCAGTCTAGCTTGTTCAAAAAGGTGCTCACAATTTGAGTTTTTTAAAAAACATTTATTTATTTGAAAGATCTTTGCTATAGGGCGTGTGTTCTCGCCAAAGAGAGACAGAGAGACAGAAAGCTAGAAATCACCACCCAGAGTGGATGGCCACCCGCAATCCTTTCTCCTCCATTTTCCTGTTAGGTTTTGGGCACACACGCACATGCGCCTGGTATGTTTCAAGCTGCCAGGTCTGGGACTTGAGCTGCAGTCAGCCACATGGGAGTCCAGTGTCTTAACCACTACAACACCTGCTGGCCCCAAAACATTTATTTTAAACATCAAGCCAGGAGCGCCCAAGTTATACTACTTTATTTATTTATTTTTGGAGAGATTTTTGCTATA
The DNA here is from genome assembly GCA_026018925.1 of Tupaia tana. Lineage (NCBI taxonomy): Eukaryota > Metazoa > Chordata > Mammalia > Scandentia > Tupaiidae > Tupaia > Tupaia tana. The sequence continues at coordinate 68,950,625 of JAKSZU010000004.1, forward strand.
GAGCGTATGCGCTCGCCAGAAAGACAGAGAGAGACAGAGAGACAGAAAGCGAGAAATCACCCCCCCCCAGGGGTGATGGCCACGCCACAATCCCTTCTCCATTCTCCTCTCGGGATCTTGGGCACGCATGCATACGTGCCCAGTGTGAGTTTAAACCACCAGGTCCAGGACTCGAACTGCAGTCAGCTACATGGGAGTCCAGCAACACAGCCATTACGTCAACTGCTGGTCCCTGTACTACTTATTTTTTTTACAACTTAAAGATCAGATCAAATCAGTGATATCTTCGCACTGAATCAGAAGTCTGGGGGAACCTTACTGAAAGACTTGCTGGCCTCACGTCTTTGGACATACTTGATGGTGTTTGTCTTAATCTGACATTATCCTCAGCATGACCTCTTAACTTCCTGCACAAATAATATGCAGCACAGTGTACAATTTGGAACATGACATCCCTGTTTTATACTGAAGCCTCACACCATTCTTTTTTTTTTTGGAGGTTTTTTTTGTTTGTTTTTTTGTTTTTTTTGTTTTTTGTTTTTTGTTTTTTTTTTGCTATAGGGCGTGTGTGCTCGCCAGAAAGAGAGATAGAAAGTGAGAAATCACCCCTTCAGTCCCTTCTCCATTCTGGCCTCTGGATCTTGGGCATGCACGCACACGCGCCTGGCCCTCACACCATTTTTTAGCATAAGTGGCTATGCTTCTGTTTCCTAGGAGGGAAAACACGGTTAGACTTCTAAATGACTTTTCCAGAGTCCCCTAGTAAGGAAGAAACAGAGAGCGTACAGTTGTCATTTTCCCTGAACCGCAGCCATTTCGCAGTAAGAGTTACATGAATTTAATTATGTAGCTGGTTTTGACAGGTCTAGAGGAGGAGGATTCACTCTCTCCTGCTGCTTCGATTACAGGATGATGTGGGCTGCTGGGGCAGTGGCAGCCATGTCGAGCATCACCTTTCCAGCTGTCAGCGCACTCGTTTCGCGAACTGCAGATGCTGATCAGCAGGGTGAGTTGGTGGCACCAATGATAGTTATTTAAAAGCAGAAGATATTCTAATCCTGACTTCTCTCTCTTCCCCCTAAGTACTAATATAAGTTATCTCCAGGGTAAAGAATTTTGAAATTATTTTAGTGGTAAACAAGAAAAGCAGATTCCAGGCTATTATCCTTGGTGGATATATCTTCCCGTCTCTCACTTTAAATATATGTCCTTATCTGTTCTTTTGTTAGAAAATTTGGCCATGAGGGACCATCAGATGGTGTAATGGTTATGTCACTGGACTCCCATGTAGTTGACCGCAGTTCAAGTCCCGGACCCGGCAACTTAAAAGTCACACTGGGCACATGTGTGTTCATGCCCAAGATCCTGAGAGGACGGAGAGGAGAAGGGATTGTGGCATGGCCATCCCTCTGGGGGGTGATTTCTCACTTTCTGTCTCTCTGGCAAGCACATGTGTCTTATAACAAAAATCTCTCTTAAAAAAAAGAAACTTTAGCCATGAGTCAATTACCTTATATTCACTGAACTTTTATTTATTATTTGCTGTGTTGTGCTAGATACTTCATGATACATTTATAGCCCTCTTATTAAAATCTTATGGTTTGGGGGCCAGCCGATGGCATAGCGGTTACTTCACTGGATTCCCACATGATTGACCATGGTTTGAGTCACAGAACTAGTGGCTTGAGAATCATACCAGGCACTTGTGCATGTGTGCCCAAGATCTCAGGTGGAGAATGGAAGAGAAGGGATTGCAGAGTGGCTATACCCCCTGGGGGGTGATTTCTCACTTTCCCTCTCACTGTCTCTGACTCTCTCTCCAGCAAGTGCACATGCCCTAAGGTAGAACTTCTTTAAAAAAAAAAAAAAATTGGGGGACCAGCAAATGGTATAATGGTTACATCACTGAACTCCCACATGGCTGTCCGTGGTTCAAGTCCTAGACTTGGTAGCTTGAAACTCACGCCAGGCACGTGTGCATGTGTGCCCAAAATCCTGAGGAAAGTGGAGAAAGGATAGAGGCATAGCTGAGCCCCCTGGGGGGAGATTTATCGCTTTCTGTCTGTCTCTCTTTTTTTCTGTCTCTCCAGTAAGCACATGGGCCCTATAGCAAAAGTCTTAAAAAATCAAACAAACAAACAAAAAAACTTATGACTTAAGTTCTCTAAAGGCATGTAACAAACGTGTCTTTATCATCTTACATTTCTCTGGTGGGTCTATTTCATTTTTGGACTGCTACAGATACAGAATAACTCCTTGAAAAGGATATGCTTTAACTAGGTGTAAGAAAAAGCAGGGGAGTTATTAAAGTGTGGCAGTGGCCACTTGATTAATGAATGGGGAAGGAAAGGTCTGTGGCCAAAGCAAGTTGTATTTTAAATTGGAGGGAAGCTCTCAAAGAGATTTAAAAACAGTCAAACTATTAAATGAGTTACTAAAAGGGGTCTTTTTTTTTTTTGAGTTGTTTTTGAGTTGTTTTTGTTATAGGGCATGTGCGCTCGTCAGAAAGAGACAGAGACAGAAAGTGAGAAATCACCCCCCAGGGGGGATGGCCACACCACAATCCCTTCTCCATTCTCCTCCATTCTCCTCTTGGGATCTTGGGCACACATGCACACGTGCCTGGTGTGAGTTTTAAGCCACCAGATCTGAGACTCGAACCACCGTTGACTACATGGGAGTCCAGTGACATAGCCATTATGCCAACTGCTGGTCCCACTAAAAGGTCTTAAATAACTGCTTGGGAACAGTTTTTAACAACTGGTACTTGTGAACTCGTGATTCTTTTTTTTTTTTTTTTTGGAGAGATTTTTGCTATAGGGCGCGTGCGCTTGTCAGACAGAGAGAGACATAGAGACAGAAAGCGAGAAATCACCCCCCAGGGGGGATGGTCACGACGCAATCCCTTCTCCTCCATTCTCCTCTCGGGATCTTGGGCACGCACGCACACGCGCCCAGCGTGAGTTTTAAGTCACCGGGTCCGAGACGCAAACTGCGGTCGACTACGTGGGAATCCAGCGACATAGCCTTTATGCTAACTGCTGGTTCCCTCGTGATTGATTCTTTAACTTGGAAGTTTAAAGGCTGAAATACAGGGAAGTGGAGTGTTTACCCACTTGTTCCCAGTTAGACCTTTACAGGGTAAATCTGAGTTGATGTTTGCACAGGATAGTTCATTATACTTTGTAGCACTAATGGCTTCCCAGTGGTCTTTTTTTTTTTAAGAGAGATTTTTGCTATAGGGCATGTGCACTCACTGAAGAGACAGAAATCAAGAAACCATACCCCAGGAGGGATGGCTACACCACATTTTTCTCCTCCCTCTCCCCTTGGGATTTTGGGCACACATGGACATGTACCTAGCCTGAGTTTTAAGTCGCCAGGTCCGGGACTCAAACCACGGTCGACTACGTGTGAGTCCAGTGACATAACTGTTATGCCATCTGCTGGTCCCCCGAGTGGTTTTTAATGCTACTGTGGTACATTGCTAATGTCTAATCAAACCCTTGATTTTACATCCAGTGTTTTCATATTTGTAGTAGTTGTAGAGTAGGGGAAAAAAGTTAGTATACTAAATGGTAATTTGTTTAAACAACTTCAGGTGTTGTTCAAGGAATGATAACGGGAATTCGAGGCCTGTGCAATGGTCTAGGACCAGCCCTTTATGGATTCATTTTCTATATATTTCATGTGGAACTTAAAGAGCTGCCAATGACAGGGACAGACTTAGGAACAAACACAAGCCCTCAGCACCATTTTGAACAGGTAAGTCTTTATTCACAGGATAAAATTGTATAGTTTCTTTCATTGGATTACATGATGTTCTTTTGTCACATTAACCTTTATGTGAGGTTCTTACTATTTTTAGATTGAATAAACATCAGTCTAAGAGACTGTTCTCCATCTTACGAAGTTGGCTGTACATACTTAGTTTTCTCCTTGAGAGGGAAAAATTACTTACCTATCTAGTCTGTCACATTACACCTAATGTCAGACAGCCATTTCTCTACATTACTACTTGTCTTTCACCTGCGACTTTTGTGATGTCACAGTTCCCTGTGTTCAGCCTGCCTTCTGTATGAAAAGTCAGTTGATGTACTGGTAAATACCTTTGTTCCTTTGTTTGCTAAACTTCTCTCCTTACAACTGAAAATATTAACGCCAAACACTGATCACTTTAACCAATTCACACAGCTCATCGGTTTCCTGGCTTGTTTGGGAGAATTGTACAGTAATTTTCCAACAGCTAAGATTTATTTTTAAAAATAATGTTTGTAGGCTATAGACAAGTAAAACTGGAAGTGCAAGTCTGTGTTAAGAATGTTTCTTTTTGTGATATCAGCGCTGTTTTTCTTACTTTGTCACTTGAGAATGTAATAATCCTTTTGAAACAAAACAGTAAATGATTCTTCTACTGTAGTTAGTATTGTATGCTACTTGATTTTTGCTCTTGGGTTTCTTACAAATGTTTCCTCTTGGACTAACAAATTAAATGAAGGCTTACAGAATATCTGTGGTCAGGTTTCCTGCTGAAAGTGACAGTATATTTTTGTGTTGGATGTTTTGCCAGCTGTTACCCCTATAATTTATATTGAGAGTATAATAGTTATCTCTTTTCTCTCGAAAAAGGATGCTGCTTATAACTCACTTTAATAAAGAGGAACTTGTAATTCATAGCAGTCAGTTGTTACAAAAAAAAAAGTTTCTTACGAATAAAAATAATTGTGTAAAAATTCTAATTACTTTCTTTTTCCTCAGAATTCCATCATCCCTGGCCCCCCCTTCCTCTTTGGAGCCTGTTCGGTACTGCTGGCTCTGCTTGTTGCCTTGTTTATTCCAGAACACACCAATTTAAGCTTAAGGTCCAGCAGTTGGAGAAAGCACTGTGGCAGTCACAGCCATCCTCACAGTACACAAGCGCCAGGAGAGGCCAAAGAACCTTTACTCCAGGACACAAATGTCTGACGGCCGCGATCAGGAAGATTTTTCTATCAGCACCCAGGTCTTAGTTTTCACCTGTAGTTCTGGATGTACATTCCATTTCCATCCACAATGTACTTTAAGATTGTCTTAAGAAATGTATCTGCATGAACTCCGTGGGAACTAAGGAAAGTACTAAAGAAAGAACGGGACAGTTTTCCAAAGATGTTACAATTTCTTTTGAAAAGAAACCTTTTGTTTATTAGCACCAGTTTCTTGCCACTAAGCTGTTTTGTTTTATTATTCATCCTTTAATTAAAAGCTATATATGTAACTTCTTAGATATTAGCATACGTCTCTGCTACCATTTCCTTAAGGTGTTGAGCTTTAACTCTATTTATACTGACTCAGTGAGACAGAGTAGGTAGTATGGTTGTGGACCTGTTCGTTTTAACATTGTAAAATCTTGAGTCAGATTTTAATATTGTAAAATCTTGGGTCAAATAATTCAAAGCCTTAATGCAGATGCACTAAAATAAAGAAATGGTAAATGAGTTGTTTGCATTTAAAAAAACTCAAGAAAAAAATTGTACTAAATCTGAATCATGTTTCAAGCTATTTGCAGTAATTTTGTTTTAAACATTCTTCACTGTTTTTGAAGTGAGAAAGTATCAGCCATTTAGAATTTAAATTGGGGTGTTTAGAGCCTGTGAAGCTAAATGCTGGCTCACATTTGTTCCCCAGCTCCTTCTTATACCACTATTCTTTTACTGTTTGCATAATCATAAGAACCTCAACACTTGAATACATAATCTAAAAATTATATAGTAAAGCTGGTAGCCTTGAAAATGTCAATGTGATATCTATATGTAGATAAATATATATAGTGGCCTTTCAGGACTGTCACAGTAACACTTTATTTACAGAGCTAATGTTTGTCCTAAATTTTCAGGACCCTAGAGGAGAGCTTTATACAATTACTGATGTGAATTTCTCTAAAGTGTATATTTTTGTGTCCAGTTATATTATTTAAAAAGTGTTACTTTGTAAAAATTGTACATAAAGTATTGTATAGTTTACACTGTTTTCATCTTGTGTGTGGTTATTGCTTAATGCTTTTTAAACTTGGAACATTCACTATGGTTAAATAAGGTCTTAAAATGTAAATATTCTGTTAATAAAATTAAATATTTTAATGAATTTTTTTTTTAAAAAAAGGCTTGATCTGTGAGTCCCTATAGAGCTTGTTTTGCTTTGTTACCATAATACTTTTTACGGTAACAAAGCTTTATCCCTTTTTCCTCTGAATCCATTTCTTTTCCCTTACTATAGAATACTTATAGAAAGATAAGCAGAAAGAAGTGAAAATTTAGTGTGCAAATTAGCCGAAAGAAGTTGATTTCCTAAGCATAGATGTTCTATATCAATCCTAGTTTTTAAAATGTACTTGTCTTTTATATACATCATACTCTATCCCATTGATTTTAATACTTTATTAACAAACCTCATAGTTTACAGAAAAATAATATTAAATGTAACATTTCAATTATCAACACATATACAATTTTACACTGCAAAACAATTTCAAATAAAAATTTAAGAGGTAGAACAAGGAATTAGCACACTCAGAAGTTTGTATATATACATTTAATACACAAAGAAATCTTTAGCAGGTTGATATTATAAATGACCTCTAGCCTGTATTTTGGACATTTTCGTGTATATCAAAAGGGTATCTATATTTAAAAACTACCTGTATGTGGGGAACCAGCAGTTAGCGTAATGACTATGTCGCTGGACTCCCACGTAGTCGACCGTGGTTCGCGTCCCGGACCTGGTGGCTTAAAACTCATGCCGGGCGCGTGTATGTGCGTGCCCAAGATCCTAAGAGGAGAATGGAGGAGAAGGGATTACGGCGTGACTATCCCCCCGGGGGGTGATTTCTCGCTTTCTGTTTCTCTGTCTCTCTCTGTCTGGCGAGCGCATGCGCCATATAGCAAAAACCTCTCCAAAAAAAAAAAAAAAAAAACTACCTGTATGTCATATTCCAGTCTAAACCCTGTCACAGTGTTCTTTGTACATTATGACAGTATTTACACCAAAGCTGATTCTAATATTGTGAAGAGGCTTCCTTCCAGATTAATAAGTGCTTTCAAGTTACTGTACAGAGTATTCTCACTAACATATCTAAATGAGAGGAGGATGTGACTGTCTAATATTACTGACTGAGTTTCCCAATTAGATTCCTAGTTGGAGGCAACCTACAGTTACCAGCAATTTCCAAGTATATGATGTAAGATAATGGCTTCGTTTTAAAAAGTAGCAAAGATTCTTTGTTTTATCCTGGAATCCAGGTAACACTGGTATCTTAAAAATGTCTCTCTTCATTTGTGTAATAAAGAACATGAAAACAATTTTAAACTATTTAAACAATTTTGCAAACAAAAGTTGATTTAGAAGACTCAGTAGAATGCTACTCTGTGTTGGACAGCTGTCAACAACAAAACAAAAATGGGGCCCTATGATTCTAGGTGAAGTTTTAAAAATCATTTTTATCCAAAACAACTGTTTTTAGTTTTGCTATAGGGTGTGCCCACAGCAGAGAGAGGGAAGTGAGAAAGCACCTCCCAGGGGGATGGCCATGCCACAGTCCCTTCTCTTCTAGTCTCCTCTTGGGATTTTGGACCCCTCATGCCCAGTGTTTTTCAAACTGCTAGGTCTGGGACTCAAACCATGCAATCAGCCATATGGGATCCAGCTGCCTTAACCACCATGCCACAGACTGACCCTCCAATGACAATTCATAATTAAAACTTAATTGTAGGGAAGAGAAAAACGTTCTATTTCTAAATGATTTCTTTTGCTTACTTTATTAAGTAAACATTAAAAAGAACCCAGGTTTTGACAAATACAATGACTATTCATGATGCTTCTGAAGATTTTCTATAGCCCCTCTTCACTGTCATCTTAGTCAAATATTAATTCATCCAAGAAGGCAAATCTTACTTCATCTGTACATAAACCAAAGTATCCTTTCCAGTAAAGAGTAAATTACAATCACACTAAAAACACAGCATAAGTTTTAAAATGCCACTGATAAGGATTTAATAAAATAAGTAAAATTCCAAATTAAGGGGAAAAACTTTCAGGAAACACTAAAATTCTGTATTAAAAGCTTTTCAGCTCAAATGACCAATGCACTTGATACCTAATCTGGTCATGTAAATACACTGTCCAAGCTATTTTTATATCAAATGTATTGAATAGACTTATGATAACTAATTTTAATGTTTCAAGTGAAATACTTGTATTTACCTGCTCTGAAGACTTAATTCATTTCTGTCATTTAAGGCAACTTTCGAAATTTTCCTTTAAATTCCAAAAATATAGACATCATAGGATATAATCATTTTTCCCTCATAATTCTCAAGTGGCAAATTTAAAACTTATACCAGTCAGTGAAAATGATAAAATGAATTAACATTCTTTGGCTTTGTACTATTATGGTCTAAACAGGTTTTAATATACCCAGATTTTCAATATAATTAGAATATCCCTTTATAAGGACCAAATCCTTCCTTAGAACTGAATTTCTAAGGATTAGTTTAATAAAATTCATACTGCTATCCAATAAAACACCATGTTCGCAAACCAAAAGATGCCATTTACTCAATCTTTACCAATTCTCAAATAGAAATTTGTTCACCACCTGCTATTTTATTAGTGATAGCAGTACTTGATAAAAAGATCCAAATGATCTAAGAATAAGTGAAATAAAATTTGAAATTTGCATAAGATTTGATTGTTGTTAATATATTTCTAAACAACCTGAGTTTCTAAAAACAACACAAAGTAAAAGATAACCCTAGAATTAACTGTTTGGTAACGGCCCAGGGAAATAGGCAGACGAGACGGAAGGGAGCACGGCGGCTTTGGAAGATGTCTGCGGTGCTCCTAGTGGGCTGTCTTTCTGATGGTCTGCAAGTGAGGACAAGAGATGACTGGTTTTCACTTCAGTCTTTACATGTACATTTAATATAACCACAACGAACAGAATCCAGTTCAGAAATGTCTTCTCACCTGAGTTACTAAACAGATTCTGGCTGAGTCCACGCAGAGGAATGCTATCTTCCCTTTTTTTCAGGTATTTAGATTCCAGTCCTAAATTTTCACCACTTAAAAAAGAAAGTAGTAATTACTTTAACAAAGTATTTTCTTCTTATTAGTTAATTTTGAAGGCTGACCTAATATGTACATGCATAGGATATATATAATGTTACTAAGTTACAGCTTAGCTTCTATCAGAACATGTTCACTTTTTTTTTTTTTTTTTAATTTTATTTCTAAGAGAGAGAGAAATATAGCAACTCCCAGTGGTCCTGAAACTGACCTACTCCTAGCGTCAGCCCTATGGGAGCGGGCACAGTGAGCTAAGGGTTAGTTCTGGTCCCTCACGGAGGTTTAAGAATGTGAACCAGTAACCTTCCCATGTGGGTCTACCTCACAAGCATTGTGTTTTACTGCCATGCCACCACCTCGCCCTCTTCACTGTCTTCTTAGGCACATATCCGTATGTAAACCAAAGTATCCTAACAGAGTAAATTACAATCACTAAAAATTTTAAGGGCTGACATAAGGACTATGGGGGAAATGAAAACTATGAGGACTGTAAAGTTCTAAACAGTAGTCCATAAGTGATACATGGTAAGAAAAACACATGTGCATGCCTTGAGAAAAAACATTTCCTTACTTCATAATTTCTAAGTCATCCCGTATTTAAAATGAGGAAGAGCCAGCTAGTGGCATGGTGGTTAAAGCAGATGTATCCCACAAAGCCAACTGATCAGTTCTAGAACTGGACCCAGCAAGTTGAAAAACATGCCAGGTGTGTATGCATGCATGCCCAAAGTCCCAAAAGGAGGGAGTAATGTAAAAGGGACTGCAGCGTGACCATGCCCCCTACGGGATGCTTTCTCACTTTCTCTGGCAAACACCCTCATGCAAAGATTTTTTTAAATAAAAAAATTCAAACATTAAATAAAATGAATAGATTTCCTGGGACCAGCAGTTAGCGTAATGGCTATGTTGCTGAACTCCCATGTAGTCGACTATGGTTTGAGTCCCGGACCCGGTGGCTTAAACTCACGCCGGGCGCATGTGCATGCGTGCCCAAGATCCCGAGAGGAGAATGGAGGAGGAGAAGGGATTGCAGCGTGGCCATCCCCCCTGGGGAGTAATTTCTCACTTTCTATCTCTCTGTCTCTGTCTTTCTGGCGAGTGCACGCGTCCTGTAGCAAAAACCTCTCCAAAAAAAAAAAAATAATAATAATAATAATGAATAGATTTCCTTTTCCTTTGACCAAAAGTTCTTCCAAATTTTTTTGTACTTCAAAGTGGTCATTATCAACTTATTAATGCATATTATGTTCAATAAAATAATTCTGGTCAGATGACTACAAACATGCAATTTTTTTTTTTTTTTTTGGAGAGGTTTTTGCTATAGGGCGCGTGCGCTCGCCAGACAGAGAGAGACATAGAGACAAAAAGCGAGAAATCACCCCCTAGGGGGGGATGGTCACGCTGCAACCCCTTCTCCTCCATTCTCCTCTCGGGATCTTAGGCACTCACGCACATGCGCCCGGTGTGAGTTTTAAGCCACTGGGTCCCGGACGCGAACTGCTGTTGACTACGTGGGAGTGCAGCGACATAGCCATTACGCTAACTGCTGGTTCCCCAAACATGCAATTTTTAAGGAAAAAAAGGACATTCCTGTATTTTTCACCTTTCTACCTATAGATGTATTACTTTCTAAGTCTGCCCAGTGTTAATATTATGCCTAATAGTACACCTGTAATGAGCTAAAGGCTCTTGCACAATATTGACATTATATCCTTAAAATTAAAAGTCGGTCTTTTCTCTATTTTTAGAAAAATGAGTGGGTGAATTGATTCTTAAATTTTAACTCTTTTTTTTCCCCTTTAACCTTTAACATCCATTGCCAGTTTTTGCTAGCTGACAATGAGTAGAATAATAAACCAATTATCAACAGAAAAAACTTAATACTGCCAGAGTCCTAATTTTATGGACAGACAATTGTTTGATTTTATACTACACATGAAATTATTTAATTTTTTCAAAGTAAAATTGGTCTTGGTGTATATGATGATTAGATACATAAACGTTTTGGTATTCATACTATTAATCAATTCCACGTGCTCTGCCTCATGAACAAGTATGAAGATTAAATATAAGAAATAAATATATATATTTCAGGACTTTAGAGAATTCTGATAATTTTTTAGAAGGGAAGTTAACAAACCATAACTACTGGGCCATTGGAAAAGTCATGATTTATTTTTTTTCTGCTCTTCTATGCAAAAATGTGTCATGACTTCAGACAACAAAATTTTTTTTTTGAGTTTTTTGTTGTTGTTGTTGTTATAGGGCATGTGCACTCACCAGAGTGAGAGACAGACAAAAAGCAAGAAATCACTCTCCAGGAGGGTGGCCACACCACAATCCCTTTCCATTTTCCTCTCAGCATTTTTTTGGGCATGCATGCGCATGCGCCTGGTGTGAGTTTTAAGCCGCTGGGTCTGGAACTTGAACTGCGGTCTATTATGTGGGAGTCGAGGGACGTGACCATTACGCCATCTACTGGTCCTCCGACAACCTGATACTTTAATAATCTTTCTAGTATCAATTTCAGAAAACCTAATGAATAAAGGCCAGAGAACTGAGATAAGAACCCTCTTTAAGCAATGTTAGTAATTTAGTTTGCAAGGTATAGAAATGAGTGTCACAGGGACCAGCAGCGTAATGGCTATGTCACTGAACTCCCATGTGGGTGACCATGGTTCAAGTCCCGAACCCGGTCGCTTAAACTCATGCTGCGCGCATGTGTGTGTACGTGCCCAAGATCCCAAGAGGAGAATGGAGGAAAAGGGATTGCGGAGTGGCCATCCCCCCTGGGGGGTGATTTCTCACTTTCTGTCTCTCTGTCTGTCTCTTCTGGCGAGTGCACTCACCCTATAGCAAGAAAAACCTCTCAAAAAAAAGAAAAGAAAAGAAATGAGTGTCACAGACAGGCCTTAAAATCATTATAATTTAACTAAGAAAACAAAATGTTAAAAAAGAATTACAAACAGGAAAAGTCTGCATGTATGAGTCTATTAACCACAAGTCATCATCTCAATAAACTTCACTATGTAAAACCTGCTAAATACCTAAACAATCAGGAAGGAACAGCAGGCAAAACAGAAGTCATAAATTTGCAGTAAAACTAATTTATGCTATTTATGGGATAATTTCACAAACCTTCTTGCTATTATTCATCATATATTTCTACCAGATTAAGTAGCTGGTTTCTTAGATTACATTTCAGAAAAATTGAAAGCTTTTGAGGGTAGACACAGCACACAGGAAAATAAAACCAGCTGAGTATAAGGAATTTAAAAAGATTTCCATGTACATGCCCAAGAATATTTGAGGGCAATCTTTGGTTATGTAGGAAAATCTGAAAAAATTTTACTGTACATCCAAGAGTAACTTACCCTATAGTTAAAAAAAAAAAAAAAAAAAAAAAAAAAAGACAAACTTTTTTATGGCTAAAAGTAACTCAAACAGCAACCCAAAATGCCTCAGGAAAACAGGTAGGCATCTAATAGATTTCAGGCTCAGTAAAAATTCAAGATGGCCTTCAAAACGTAAACATGGCCCAGGCGTAGTGTCACAGGCAATAGGGTATCGATGTGCAATGCTGGGGCCATATGAGAAGGCTGGAGTCTCAGACCCTAGGTCAGCTCGAACATACAAGATGCACCATGTGTGCACCCATGATCCCAGCTAGGCTTGGAGGGTGTGGGAGGTGGGGACAGGGGAGTGTTATGGCATAGTGGGACGCTGTCTAGGGTGCCTGCCTCTCTCATGAAACAAATACATAACTTTTTAAAAAGAAGATAAACATTAAATTTTATCTCAATGAATACTTACTTTTCCTTGTCAGTTGAGGAAGGCATACTAATAGTGGCTCCTGACTGAGCATCTCCTAGTGATGTATTTGGTTTTGTAAACTGCAAATTAAACTGAACCTGTGAAGAGGGAAAACATCTCATGCAACTGAATTGTTGATAGGTGGTTACACTTTTTTCTGAAAAATCTAGACCATAAAAACATATGTTTTAAAGAGTAACAAGTTCCTGTCACACAAACAAGATGATTAACACACAAATGACTCTTGTAACAATTACTTTGAAACAAAAATATGAACACTAATATAACCAAATAAGAGTTACAGTGTTAAAACCAAGCAAGCAGTCATGAACCACATATTTTGGTCAACAATGGAATACATACATGTGCTTCCAAAAGATAATAGTGTAGGTTTGTAGTAAGATATACCATCTAGGTTTGGCTAAGTACTCCATGAAGTTTGTGCAGTTACGAAATCACAAAGGATTTCTCGGACTGTATCTCCGTTGTTAAGCAACACATGCTGTACCACAGTAAAGCAGTTACCTCATGCGTTTCCTTTTCAGGAACGTATAAAGCCTATGTTATATTTGTTTACAGTTCTAAATGAGGGGACCAAGAGATGGCGTAATGGTTATGTCCCTAGACTACCACATAGTCAACTACGGTTCGAAACCCGGACCCGGCAGTTTAAAACTCACACCAGGCAACCCGGACCCGGCAGTTTAAAACTCACACCAGGCACATGTGCATGCATGCCCAAAATCCCAAGAGGAAAATGGAGAAGGGACAGCAGTGTGGCCATCCCTCATGGATACAACATGACTTCTCACATTGTATCTTTCTGTCACTCTGGTGAGTGCATGTGCCCTACAGCAAAAATTATCTCTTAAAAAATAAAACTAAATGAGGACTCGTGATTTAAATTTTGTAATACTCAAGGACCAGAAGGTGGCATGGTGATTAAGGTGCTAGACACTCCCACATGGCCAACCATGGTTCAGGTCCCGGACCTGGTGGCTTGCTTTCTCACTTCCTCTCTCCGTCTCTCTGGTCAATAAAATGAATGAATGAATAAATAAAAATAAATAAATCTTTTAAAAAACTTTATGTAATCAAGAATCTATGCCAAAATCCAAAATAAAATAGTACATAAGACTGTTAGTGCACTGCTCCAAAGAAGGCAGATCCCACATTGTGACCATGGTTCAAATTCCCAGCACAGTTAGCCTGAAACATGCTGGACATATGTACGAGTGCCCAAGATCTGACAGATGGAGAGAGAGGACTGCAGTGATCAGATCCTTTAGAAGGTGCTCTCCTCTCTCTCCTCTTTCTCTCACATGTGTACTCGTGTCCTGTCCTGTATCATGAATAAAAAATAAAAAAAATTCTTCAATGACCAGAATTTCCTAAACTGATTAAAACCAAATGAAGAAGTTAAAAAAAAAAATAATAACACACAGGCACCACACAAAGGCACAACACAGTTAAGTTGCTGAAAATCAATGCTAAAGAGAAAAATCTTAAAAACACGCAGAGGAAAAAGTGACTTGAAAATCAACAAAACCCTACTATGAACTGGTAAAAGAAAGCCACTTGATCGTAACAGTTAATACGGAAAAAGCACTTGACAAAATTTATCATCCATTCCCAATAAAAGCTCTCAGCAAATTAGTAATACAAGAGAACTCCCCTAATCTGAAAAGCACCATCTAGAAATAATCTGTACTTAACATACATAATGATGAAAGTCATAATGCCCTTTCCTGAAGATCAGAGCAGGGCCACAATGTATGCAATCACTGCCACGTTATCTGAACTGTACTAGAGGTTCTAGCCATTGCAGTAAGGTATAATAAATAAATAAAAAGTGACCAAATTAAAAAGGAAGAAGTAAAATTGTCAATATCGGAGAACCAGCAGTTAGCGTAATGGCTATGTCGCTGGACTCCCACGTAGTCGACCGTGGTTCGCGTCTCGGACCCGGTGGCTTACAACTCACGCTGGGCGCGTGTGCGTGCGTGCCCAAGATCCCGAGAGGAGAATGGAGGAGAAGGGATTGCGGCGTGACCATCCCCCCTGGGGGGGTGATTTCTCGCTTTCTGTCTCTATGTCTCTCTCTGTCTGTCTGGCGAGCGCACGCGCCCTATAGCGAAAAACCTCTCAAAAAAAAAAAAAAAATTGTCAATATCTTCAGATGACAGGTATCTGTGTAGAAAAATAAAATCCAACAAAATTTACCAAAAAAGAAATGTTTAAAAAATGAGTTTAGCAAGGTTTCTGGATGTAAGAGGAATATTCAAAAATCAATTAGATATGTATGTATAAATAAATATCCTAATAAAAAATAATAATTACATTCACAACAGCATCAAGAGGAAGAGGTTCAGCCATAATGCTGCAAGTGGCAGGGGCCATTGCACATTACTGAGCCATACTGGAAGGCTCCAGTCAGGGCCATCAGGTGACCTCAACGCTCCAAGAGTACCCACAAGCATACTCATGATTTTACATGGATAGAATGTTGGGAACGTCTACAGCATGGTGAGACCCTGTCAAGAATACCTGTGTGTGGGTGAACAAATGAATACATAAAACTTAAAAATATATTTTTAGTAATAAATATAACAAGAAAAATACAAGTCTTTCACATTTCAGAAAAATGTTGCTGAAATAAATATCTCAGGACGAGCAGATGGCATAATGGTTATGTCACTGGATTCCCATATAGTTGACCACAGTTCAAGTCCTAGACCTGGCAGCTTAAAACTCATGCTGAATGCGTGTGCACATGTACCCAAAATCCTGAGAGGAAAATGGAGAAAGGATTGTGGCATGGCCATCCCCACTGGGGGTTGATTTTTAGCTTTCTTTCTCTTTCTCTCTCTCTCTTTGGCAAGTGCACGTGCCCTTTTTTAATAAATTAAAAAGAAATTTAAAGATATTTATATTTGAAGATATACTTAATGTTCATGGACTAGAAGACAAAATACTGTCAAAATGGCATTTCTTCCAAAATTGACCGGTAAATTTAACCTACCCCTATCAAAATCCAAATAGACTATTCTGTAGAAACTGACAAAATGATCTGAATATTTCTATGAAAATAAATGTAAAGAATCTAAAATAAAACAATTTTGAGGGGGAGTATGATGGTTAAGGCAGCTGAATCCCATGTGGCTGACTGTGTGGCTCAAGTCCCAGACCTGGTGGCTTGAGAAATGTGTTGGGCAATGTGTGTGTCTGGTCAAAATCCCAAGAAAATGGGAGAGAAGGAATTGTGGCATGGCCATGCCCCTGGGGAGTGCTTTCTCACTTTCTCTCTCTGTTTCTGTCTCTCTTGGATGAGTGTATGCTCCCTATAGCAAAATTAAAAAAAAAAAAAAAAAAAAAAATGGAGATGGTACTTTCATACTATCCACTTTCAAAGCTTTATAATGTAAAGTTGCAATAAATCAAGATGGTATTGTATTGGTTCAAAAATAGCCATATGGCTCAATGAAACAGAATTGGGATTCCTGAAACAAATCCTTGTATTTATCATCAAATGATTTTTAACAAAAGTGTTTAGACAATTCAACGGGGAAAAATAACTGGATATACATATAAAAAATACAAAGTCAGACCCTTACTGTACACCACTCATAAATTTCCTCACCATGGATCATAGATCTAAATGTATCAGCTGAAACTATAAATTTCTAAAAGAAAATACAGAAAAAAATGTTTTCAACCTGTAATTGGATAGACTTGTTACATATGAGTCCAAAAGCATGATCCACAATAGAAAAATACTTAATAAACCAGGCCTTATCAGAAATTTAAAACTTCTGTGATTCAGGGCTGGCTCTCTGGCCTGATGGCTAAGACAAATGGCTACCACATGGCCAACCATACAGTTTGAGTCTCAAACCAGTGGTCTTTAGAAACATGCTGAGTAGGTATGCATGCATGCCCAAAATTCTAGAAGGATGGAGAAAGAAGGTATTGTGGCGTGACCATTTCCCATGGAGGAAGATTTCTCCTCTCTCTGCCTTTCAGTCTCTCTCTGGCAAGCACACGTACACCCTGTAGCAAAATAAAAACCAAAAACCTTTATGATTCAAAAAACAGCCTTGCGCCAGCCCTGAAGCCTGGTAGTTATGGGAGCCAGATTCCACACACCCAACTACGGTCTGATTCCCCGTCCTACCCAAGCCCCCCGCCCCAGGGCTTACAAAACATACAAGGTACATGTGTAGCCTGTCCAAAATCCTGACAGTATGGAGAAATGGAGAAGGGATTGTGGCATGACCGTCCATGCCTTGTTGGAGAGTGCTTTCTCTCTCTCTCCCCCCTCTCTCTGACAAGTGTATGTGCCTTCTAACAATTAAAAAAAAAAAAAAAAAAAAAAAAAAAGAACAAGCCACAGACTGGGAGAAAAGATCTGTAAATCACATATTTGATAAAGTACTTGTATAAAGAACATACAAAGAACTCTCATAACTCAGAAGACAGACAAACTTATTTTAAAATGGGCAAAAGATTCAAATAGATATTTCACCAAAGTGGATACTTCATGTAAAGTAAGCACCTAAAAAGATGCTCACTAGATTTTAGGAAAATATAAATTAAAAGTACAAGATCTTTCTACACATGAATTAGAATAGCTGCAATTAAAAAAATGAACTCAGTGAGATCAGCAGATGGTATAGTGGTTATATTGCTGGATTCCCACATGGCCGGCCATGATTCAAGTTCTGGACACACCAGAGTAAGATCCCAGGAGGCTAATGGAGAAGGGACTGTGGCATGGCCATCCCCACTTGGGGGGGGGTGATTTCTCGCTTTCTGTCTTTGTCTTTCCAGCGAGTACACACACCCTATAGCAAAAATATCTCTTAAAAAATAAAAAAATGTGGGACCAACAAATGGAATAATGGTTATGTCATTGGACTCCCATGTAGTCGACTGGTGTTCGAGTCCCAGACCTGGCAGTTTAACTCATGCCACCATATGTGCATGCGTGCCCAAGATCCCAAGAGGAGAATAAAGAAGGGATTGTGGTGTGGCCATACCCCTGGGAAGAGGAGGGATGATTTCTTGTTTTCTGTCTCTCTGTCCCTCTCTATCTTTCTGGTAAGTGCATGCACCCTATATAGCAAAAACCTCTTAAAAATAAATAAAATTTTAAAAGAACACAGCAGCTGTTTCTTTTTCTTTCTTTTTTTTTGTGTGTAAGAGATTTTTGCTATAGGGCATGTGCACCCACTGGAGAGAGAAAGAGAGAGAGACAGAGAGACAGAAAGTGAGAAATCAATCCCCATGGGGGATAGCCACGCTGCAATCCCTTCTCCTCCATTTTCCTCTTGGGATCTTGGGCACACACATACACACACTTGGCATGAGTTTTAAGCCGCTGAGTCCAGGACTCAAACTGCAGTAGACTACGTGGGAGTCCAGCATTGTAACCATTATGCCATCTGCTGGTCCCCACAGCAACTGTTTCAAGGATTCAAAACAACTTGAACTCTCAGACTGCTACTGGTAAATGATAAAATCATTTTTGAAACATTTGACAGTTTCTTAACAATCAAACATGCTGCCAGCCATTCTTCCTTGGTATTCACCTCTGATAAAGGTAAAGACTTGCACATAACATTCACAGTAGCTTAATATGTAACATCCAAAAACTGAAAAGAATCTCTATGTCCATCAACTGAATAACAAACTGTGGTATATTCATATAATGATATACTACTGAAAAACTAAAAGAACTAGTGTTACACACTACCTGGATGAATCTCAAACGATAACATTGAGCAAAAAGAGACACAAAAAAACTACACATTGTATGATTCTATTCATATGAAATATAGATAGGAGGCCCAGCTCATGGCTTGGTGGTTAAGGTGTCTGCATTCTACATGGCAAACCATGTGGTTCCAGTCCCAGACTGGGGGCTTGAGAAGCACAATAAACAGGTGCGCGTGTGTGCTCAAATTCTCAAAAGAAGGGATAAATGGGGACTATGTCCCCATAGGAGGTGCTTTCCCACTTCCCCTCTCTCCTTCTCTCCAGCTCTCTATAGCCAGCACACACATACCCTATGACAAAAACAAACAAACAAACAAAAAACAAACAAAAATTTTAAAAAAGGTACATATAAGGATAGTTGCTGGGACATTTTATGCAAATCTAGGCTGAGAACACCGTAACCATCCATAAGGAGAGTGCTAGTTAAATTAACTATAGTATATACATATACTAGAATACTTTAAAGTCATTAGCAAACACACACAACACACTAAATGGACCTATTCCATGATAATACTGTTAAATGAACAAAGCAAGTTAAAAAACAGCTGGGGGGGGGGTACCAGGGAACATGGTATTAAGAAACTGGATCTCACATGGCTGACTCCATGGGTTCGAGTCCTAGACCTGATGGGCTGAAAAGCACACCAGACTGTGTGCATGCTTGCTTGAAATACTAGGAAGAGAATGGAGAAGTGATTGTAGTGTGGCCATTCCCCCACGGGGTGGGTGACTTCTCACTTTCCCCCTCTCTCTTTCTCTCTCTCTGTTAAGCACACAGCCCTATGGCAAAAAAATATAAAAAATCAAAACGAAATAAAGTATGTGTGTATGTGTGTGTGCGTGTGTGTGTGTATGTGTACATATATAAATATATAAAAATATATAAATATATATGTATATATAAATATACATACACACCATTTGTATTATATATACAAATATTCATATACAGAAGGTCTCTAAAAAAGTCATGAGGGAACCAGCAGTTAGCGTAATGGCTATGTCGCTGGACTCCCATGTAGTCAACCGCGGTTCGCGTCCCAGACCCGGTGGCTTAAAACTCACGCCGGGCGCGTGTGCATGTGTGCCCAAGATCCCGAGAGGAGAATGGAGGAGAAGGGATTGCGGCGTGACCATCCCCCCTGGGGGGTGATTTCTCGCTTTCTGTCTCTATGTCTCTCTCTGTCTGTCTGGCGAGCACACGCGCCCTATAGCAAAAAAAAAAAAAAAAAAAAAAAAAAAGTCATGGAAAAACTGAATTTTAAAGTACATGTATAATTTGGTTCAAAAACAGTTGAAATCCGTGTGGTTTTTCATAATACCTCTTTTCCATGAATTTTTTGAAGTCCCCTCATCTATGAACATGCATATTCATGCACAAACATATATTCACTCTTATACATGCTTTGAATATTATTGAAATATATCATAAGCATATCATAGTGTTTTTCTCTGAGGAAAGAATAGGGGACCATAGAAGAAATATTTAGATATTATATTCTTGTACCTTTGAGCTTCACATGCTCATACATTATTTATTCACATATTTTAATTTACTGCAGGGTATTTGAGTCTGCCAGAGAGACAGAGAGAAAGGGAAAGTGAGAAAGCATTCCCTAGAATGACTACACCACAGTCCCTTCTCATCCATTCTCCTCTTAGGATTTTGGGCACATACACACACAAGTCCAGCTTATTTTTTTTTTTTTAATTAATTTTATTTATCATTATTATTATTATTTTATTTGACCAGAGAGAGAGAGAGAGAGAGAGAGAGAAAGTGAGAAAACAAGCAGCCAGGTCCAAAATTCAAACCGTGGCCAACCATGTGGGAGTCCAGTTCCTTGACCACCACGCCACCTGCCACCCCTGCCCAGCCCAATTTTTAAGCTGCCAGGTCTGGCACCAGTTAGCCATGTGGGACCCAGCTGCCTTAACAACCATGCCAACCAGCTGGACCGTTATCTATCTATTTATTTAGAGTTATTTTTGCTATAGAGCTTGTACACTCACCAGAGAGACAGAAAGTGAGAAATTAGCCCCCCAGAAGGAACGGCCATGCAGCAATCCTGTCTCCTCCATTCTCCTCTCAGGATTTTGGGCACACATGCACACACGCCTAGCATGAGTTTCAAGTTACCAGGCCTGGGACTCAAACTGTGGTTGGTCACATGGGAATCCAACACCTTAACCACCACACCACTGCTGGCCTCGGTTATCTTTTTTTTTTTTTTTAAATAGGTAATATTGGGGGCCGGCAGGTGGCGTGGTGGTTAAGGGTGCTGGATTCCTATGTGGCAGAGCATGGTTTGAGTCTCAGACCAGGTGGCTTGCTTTCTCACTTTCCCTTTCTCTGTCTCTCTGTCTCTCTCTGGTCAAATTAAAAAGTAATAACAACAAATGGAATTAAATTAATTAGTTTAAAAATATGTAATATCGAATAACTAAAATTTAAGTTAGAACCATCTAGTAAATGAGGTGATTAATCAAAGTCAGTAATGCTGGGACCAGCAATTAGCGTAATGGCTATGTCGCTGAACTCCCATGTAGTCGACCACGGTTCAAGTCCCGGACCCGGTGGCTTAAACTCATGCCGGGTGCATGTGTGTGCATGCCCAAGATCCCAAGAAGAGAATGGAGGAGAAGGGATTGCGGTGTGGCTATACCCCCTGGGGGGAGATTTCTTGCTTTCTATCTCTCTGTCTCTCTCTGTCTTTCTGGGAGTACATGTGCCCTATAGCAAAAACCTCTCCAAAAAACAAACAAACAAACAAACAAAAAACTCAATAATGCTATCTCTAGATAAAATCCACCCCTGACTACATACACTGTGGACCAAACACTATCAAGATAAAGAAATAAATCATGTGAAAACTTTTTCATTGCAAAAAAAATCTCTCATACATTTTTCATAAACTCAGTGAAATCTGCTCATGTTTGACCTTGAGGATTGAGAAGTTACTCTAGAGATGTAATCACAAGTACTTTCTTTGACATCAAATAACACCTCTTTAATAACAGTTTAGTTTGAAAGATACTAGTCTTCTATCCAATGGTCTGCTACCACAAAGCTTGAGCACCAAGGTGGCAGGGGCTTCGTCTGCTTTGCTCATTGCTACATCTTCTGCAGCCAGAACAATGCCTGGCTATAGCAGGCATTTACTGAACGAATCCTTGTCTATTATTATCTTCAGAAACAAAGAACCAAGTTATTTTATCTAGATTGTTTTAAAATGATCAAGTGTTTGTTCTATTTGTCAGCACAGCACAATCTTTTAGCTCTTTTATTTATTCTTTCAGTGTAATCTGTTCCTTGCCTAATTTAACTCCCCATATTATTTTAGACCCTCACAGTTACACATCTATTTGAATGTATTAAATCTTGACAGTAACATTTCAAGACATTAAATACACCACAGATTCAATTTCATGGAATAATTTTTTTGACTGAAACCCAAAAGAATCTGCTCGCACAGATTACTTAGATCAATGGTCAGCAAAGTAAGCAGTGATTAGAACAATCCATTGAGGTTTGAGGAAAAAACCTTTCTCTAATTGCCAGAGGGCATGTGTGCTCACCAGAAAGAGAAGAAGGAAAGAGAGAGAAAGCATCCCCAATGGGGCATGGCCACAATGCAATCCCTTCAACTTATTTCTCCATCCTGTCAGGTTTTGGGGGTTGTATGCAAACACTCTTGGAATGTTTTTCAAGCTGCCTGGGCTAGGGTTCGACCCGTGATTGGCCATGTGGGACCTGGCCCCCATAACCACTAAAAGAGCTGGTCAAAAAAATATCTTATAAATTGGACTTATAACCAATTTTAGTCTCACTTTGTAATTTCTATTTTTTAATATATTTTATTATCAATAATAGATAACATTTACACAGTACTTGTATATCAAACACTATTCTAAACAAATATGTTAATATGCGTCAGTAATGCTATCTCTAGATAAAATACTGACACATATTAACATATTAAAATACTAAACATTCAGTATCGATTGCACATCCCAAATACTTGGGACTGGAAGTATTTTGGCTTTCAAATTTTTATGCATTTTGGAATAATTGCATATATATAAAATCAGATTACCTGGTAGAAAGGAACTAACTCTAGTATGAAATTCATTAATGTTTCACATACATCATATACACATAGTCTTACAGTAACTTTGTACAGAATTTTTGATTGCAGTGTTCTTTTATTTTTGGTTTTTGCTAGACAGCACTTATGAGAGAGAGAGAGAGAGAGACACAGAAAGTCAGAAAGCAACTCTCAATAAGGCATGGTGACACTACAATAATCCCTTCTCTATTCCTTCTTTCAAAATTTTTAGTGTGCACGCGCACACATGTCTGTGTTTTACAAGCTGCCGGCTCCGAGACTCAAACTGCATAGTTGCCCATATCGAATACAGCTACCATGCCACCAAATGGCCCAACATTTCAGTGGTTCGACTGCAAATCATCACATGAAATTAGGTGTTAAATTTTACACATGCGGAACCATATCAGCCCTCAAAAGTTTTGTATTTGTGAGCATTTTAAATTTCCACTTTTTCGATTAAGAATCTCAACCTGTAATGTATTCCTCTAGTACATTATCTAATACTTTGCAACCTAATAAAGAAAATAAACTTTTAAAAGAAGGAAAATATCTGTATGCCAATAAGTTGTTACATTTGTCCCAAAAAAGTATTAGTTAACTTATCCACCTTTGGTCCTGAAACAGGGTGGATAGTATTTTTGGCAGGTATCGGATGAGCAAAGGTATTCTGGAATGCAAATGCAGAAGAGACAGGATAACCAATCCCACAAGACGGGTAAGTCAGTCTACCATCAACCTAAAAATAAGAACATAAAAATTAATAAACATGAGAAATTAATTCTAAGTAGGATTTGCTAATCCATGAGGTATTAGCATCTGTTAAAACTACTAACAATGGAGAGCACTGAGTGGCCAATTTTGTGTATCATGACACTGTAAAACTCTGCTAATTTATTACACATAAGAAGCTGAGCACCTCTAACTCAAAAGGCTTTTCACAGAGGTTGTGCAAGTGGCCTGCCTTTGAATGGAGTTAAAGACTTCTAAACCATCTCGTTCTCTAGGCCTCCCAAAACAGAGTCGTGGGACCAGCAGGTGGCGTGGTGGTTAAGGTGCTGGACATTCTCACATGGCCAACCACAGTTTGAGTCCCGAACCTGGTGTCTTGCTTTCTCGTTTTTCCTCTCTCTCTCTCTCTCTCTCTCTGTCTGTGTGTCTCTCTGGTCAAATTAAAATAAAATAAATGAATAAATAAAATTAAATAAATAATTCTTTAAAAAAAAACTATAATAAAAAAAAAACAGTCGCAGATCAAAAGGTCAACCAGATCAGGGGCTAGCAGGTGATGTGGTGGTTAAGGGGCTGGACTCCCATATGGCTGACTGTGGTTGGAGTTCTGGACTAGGCAGCTTGCTTTCTCTCTCTTTTTCTCTGGTCAAATTGAATAACAATTAATAAATAAAATTAAATAAATAATTTTGAAAATAAAAGGTCAATCAGACATAAAATAAAAACAATTTTCTGCCACATTAAATAAAAACAAAAGCAGTGTTCTTAAATGGACTAATTGAGAAAATAATATGCTATGCTGCTAAATTTTCAGTATAGTGAAGTCTGTATTAACCCATATCATAAAAACAAGTTTATCTTTATAATAAAAGGATAAACGAAACATAAATCTTAAGAAACAGTAGTATATATAAGTGGCTGCACAACTGAAACATCTTTTATACAATTGTTTATAATAAGTAATTCCAGGTTAAGCCTGAACATTTTCAAATTTATAATTCAGCCAAAGTACTTCTTTCTGCACCTTTTTCCAATTTAATAGTAATCCTTTTCTTTCTTTAGACATCTAGTACTACTCGATTTACCAAAGTAGATTAAAAATTCAACTTTAAACCTCTGTCAATGCCTTCCAAGAACTACCAGAAACACACCTGTAGTTGCTTAAGCTGGGCTCATTGCTCCTTGCAGCTAGTGATAACTGTACAAAGGAATCTATGGGGCGTCTCAGTGAGTGGGTGGTAAAAGGGACTTGTTACCTTTAGGCACGTTAGGTGATCTTTTGTTTCAGAGATTTTTGCTATAGGGTGTGTGTGCTCACCAGAGACAGAGAGAGAGAGACAGAAAGAAAGTGACCCCCCTGCCCCCCGGGGGGATGGCCACTCCACAATCCCTTCACCTTCACTCTCCTCTTAGTATTTTGGGCACACATGCACACATGCCCAGCATGTTTCAAGCTGCTGGGTCCAGAACTAGAATCATGGTTGCCCATGTGACAGTCCAGTGCTTTAACCCACTATATCACCTACTTAGGCCCCTAGGCACGTTAGGTGATTTAAGGGAAAGAAAATAGAGCTTTGAGGGGGCCAGATGGTGAAACAGTGACAGATAACACAACACTCAACAATGCTTGATCCACATGGGAAAGCCTCAGGTTTGTGACCTCTGGCCTCTGTGTGAATGCTTGCCTGAGATCTGGGCTGGCTGAGGCTAGGGATAGATGGTGGCATGAAAACCCTTTTGGAAGTGTCTCTCTCTTCTCTCTCTGTCTCTCTCTCTCTCTTTGTATCTCAAGAAAGAAAGAAATGAACTTTAAAAATAAAAAAAGAAAGTAGAACTTTGCTGTGGATTACAAGCTAACAGGAAGTGGCAATTAAAGTATGAATGGGTGTCCGAATACATTCTATCAAATAAAGCAGGAGGAATAAAACTGTTGTTGGTAAAGAAGTGTCTACTCATGTCAGCCATGATAGAGGATGGCTGACTATTTCTGTGGTTTGGTGATGTTATTTTTGTCTGTGTACAGACATGATTATGGAGTGGTCTTAATAATTGTCCCAGCCCATCCAGATCACAGAGTATCTTCGTCAAATGTCGATGTTCTGTGAAATTATGTTCAACAAGAGAGTCCAAGATCCACCTGGGAGGGCTAGCCAAGCTCCTAACAACATCTATGCCTAGCTACCTGATAGTACCAGGCCACCTTCCAAATAGAAGCAGCTTTTCTTGTACTCCCCTTTTATTTCTTGAAAAGAAAAAGGAGTCAGAAAGCTGACATATCATGAGTTTCTTTAGAATCCAGAGCTGACAAGCCTTTTAACAGGACTTTTCTTTTGCTTTTCCTTTGATAGGATTCAGCTTAGGTTTTTTCCAGTCACATTTCCAAACTTGACCCAAACCCTGAATCTTCTCCATTTTTCCCCCTAATTTGCCAGAGGGCACATGTACTTGCCAAAGACAGAGAAAGAGAGAGAAGGACGAGGAGAAAGCACCTCTTATAGTGGGATGTGGTCACTCCACAATCCCTTCTCCATTTTTCCACCCTGTTGGAACTCTGGGGTATACATACATATACCTGGCATGTTTCGCAAGTTTCTGGAGATCAGATATGAACCACAGTTGGCCATGTGGGGTCTGGTTTCCTAAACCAGAAGGTCACTGGGCAGCTCTACTTCACTCTTATAGTATCTTAAATACGGTTTGTGTATGTGCATGTGTATGCATTCATGTGTACTAAAAATAGATGCCATTATTTTAGTAAGTACTGAAAGGTTTCTCCTTTAAAATTTTCTATTTTGTTTATCTATTTCTCCCATAAGAGAGAGACAGACAGACAGACCCTTCTCCCCACCCACCCAACAGAGTCCTAACACTGCAGTCCAACCCGGGAAAGCATGTGCCTGGCTTACTCAGGAAGATCTCAGACTGGAACTAGGAACCTTCCTATGTGAGACTGCCTTGCAGATTACTGCATTCTACCCCTGAATCATCGTACTGAATGATTTCTATACCCAGACAAGTCGTACAAAGAAGTGTGCCCTTAAAATAGCCTTTTGCTAAGGGCAAGGATGCTTATGTCCCATTTATAAGGGGGCAGTGAAGTAAAGACTAACTGTACTTCAGTGAGAATAACTATAGGACTCCAGTCTGTATGAGTACAAAGACTTTAACTTATGGAGACTTTCTAATAATCGGAATACTTTCATTTCAACAAATTCTCTAAGATCATCTATATCTTATTTTAAATCTTACCAGATTGGGAGAAATTCCACTTCTGATTGTGTTGCTGCTAGAATGTGCAGCTGGAGTAGCAGAATGTCCCAGTACATCTTGCTTTCTCACTAGCTGATTTTCATTTAGTTCTTTATTTAACCAGGTGATTACTTAAATAAAAGAACAAAGCAAGGAAAAGCATTTTATTTGACTATTTTTCAACCACTTTAAAGATTTCAAAATTATATTAAGATTTTTGGGGCCAGCAGGTGGCGTGGTACGTAAGGGTGCTGGATTCCCACATGACTGACCACAGTTCAAGTCCTGGACCTGGTGGCTTGCTTTCTAGCATTTCCTTTCTCTCTCTCTCTCTGTCTCTGCTCAGATGAAAAAATAATAACAAATGGAATTAAATTATTTAAAAAGTACATTAAGATGTTTTTAAAATTTTAAGTTTTTAAAACTAGTATCACAGGAGAACAATATGGAGTCACCTCAATTTTTGTCACTAAAGTGTTTTTTTTTTTTTAAAGAGGTTTTTGCCTTAGGGCATGTGTGCTTATGGTGAGGGGAAAGGTGAGAATCAGAGACAGACAGTGAAAGGGAAAGTGAGAAACCACCCCACAGGGTGGATGGCCATGCCATAATCCTGTTTCCTCCATTTTCTTCCTGGGATCTTAGGCACAGATACACGTGGTGTGATTTTTCTTTTTTTAAGAGAGATTTTTGTTATAGGGCATGTCCACTCACTGGAGACACAGAGACAGACAGAAAGTGAGAAATCATTCCCCCAGGGGGGATGGTCACACTGCAATCCCTTCTCCTCCCTTCTCCTCCATTCTGTTCTTGGGATCTCACATATGTGCCGGGCATGAGTTTAAGCCTCCAAGTCCAGGACTTGAACCGTAGTTGGCTACACGGGAGTCCAACAACATAATCATTATGCCATTTGCTGGTCCCCATCTGGTGTGATTCTTTAAGCCACCAGGTCCAGAACTCAATCCATGGGTGGCCATGTGGGAGTCCAGCAACATAACCACTACACCATCTGCCAGTCCTAACAATTATTATTTTAATAACTCACATTGGGCTCCTTATTCTATTACTGTCAAAAGTACACACTTCTGCAAGTCAAGAATTTCTTTGATGGGACCAGCAGTTGGTGTAATGGTTATGTCACTGGACTCCCATGTAGTCAACCGCGGTTCGAGTCCCAGATCCGGTGGCTTAAACTCATGCCGGGTGCATGTGCATGTGTGCCCAAGATCCCGAGCAGAGAACGGAGGAGAAGGGATTGCGGCGTGGTCATCCCCTCTGGGGGATGATTTTTCACTTTTTTTCCCTTTCTGTCTCTGTCTGTCTTTCTGGTGAGCACACACGTCCTATAGCAAAAACCTCTCAAAAAAAAAAGAATCTCTTTGAAAGCTTTTGCTTCTAAGATGAAATCTTACACTTTAAAGTTCATAATCTTCTATTTGGTACCCAGTACTAAAAACTGAGACAATGTTATTACAAATTATAACTTGATCTGGGCCAACATGTGGCACAGTGGATAAGGCAGCTGAATCCCACACAGTCAATTGCATGGTTCGAGTCTCGGACCTAGCAGCCTGAAAATCGTACCAGGAGCATGTGTATGTGTGCCCAAGATCTGAAGAGAATGGAAAAGGGATTGCTGCACTGCCATACCCCACGGAAGGTGATTATCACTTTCCCTTTCTCTATTGCTCTTTCTCTAGTGAGTGCATACACCCTATACCAACCAAAAAAAAAAAAAGTTTAATATTTTATTTTAGTTTCAAATAATTTATATTACTATTAGGAATAGTTTGGAATTTAACCAGTAAATTAGTCAATATTTTTTATACTTTCCATTTGAGGTTATTGACATATGTGATATTGTTTTCTGTATAATGATGAATAACTATATTATAGGGCAGAAGACATAATTATTACAGCAAAGACATTAAAAAGGTACATTTAGAGTAGAAATTATTTGCATATAGCAATATCTTGATTTACCTATCCTGTCACAAGCTCAAGTAAGATTTTCAGGTTCAAAATAAAAACTGTAAACATACTACTTATATAAACAAACTATTTACATAAAACTACTTACACTTTTCATTATTTTTTAGAAGTTGTTTGCTTTCTTCAAGTTTTTGAACTGTTGCTTCTAATTGTTCTTGTAATTTGCATACCTGAAATATATCAATTATCACAGTAAGTCAGGCAAAATAAAGGTTAAAATACTGAAGAGATGTAGTACAGGTTGAATATCCATTATTTAAAATGCTTAGGACAAAAAGTTTAAATTTCAGATTTTAGAATATGTGCATAAATATAATGAGATATCTTAGGGACGGGATCCAAGCCTAAACATGAAATTCATTTATGTTTCATATACACCTTATACACAGAGCCCAAAAGGAATTTTGTACAGTATCTTTTTTTATTGCCAGTGGGAATGTGTGCTCACCCACAGAGAGAAAGAAATGGGGCATGATCACATCACAGTCCCTTTCCTCCATTTCTCCTTTTCTTCTTCTCATCAGGATTTTAGGAACACATATACATGTGACCAGTCTGTTTTTCAAGCCATGAGGGCAGGGATTTAAACCATGGTTGGCCATGTGAGATCTGATTTCCAAAGTATAACTTTTTTAAAAATTATTTTAAAGTTTTTAAAATTTGCTGTGGACATGTGCATGCAACAAAGAGACAAAGTGAGGAAGAAAGGAAAGTGAGAAAGCACCTTTCTGGGAGATGGCTACAACACAATCCCTTCTCCAGTTCCTCTCAGCATTTTGGGCACACAGACACACATGCCTGGTGTGTTTTACAAGTCACAGGTCCAGGACTCAAACCACCACACCACCCAGCTGGCCCGCAAATGTGCTATTGTGCTGGCCCTAGACAGTAGTTCTGATTGCAGTATTTTGACTGGAACCTATTACATGAGGTCAGCTATGGAATTTTCTACTTGTGATCATGTAGGCCCTCTAAAAGTTCTGAATTTTGGAGCATTTTGGATTTAAAATTTTCAGATTAGTGATGTTCAACCTGTACCATTAATTAATAATTTTTTTAAAAACTAAGATTGGGGCCAGCAGGTGGCATAGTGGTTGAAGCACTAGACTCTCACATGGCCAACTACAGTTCAAGTCCTAGACCCAGTGGCTCGAAACTCATGACAGGAGTATGTGCATGTGTGCTCAAAATCCCAAGAGGAGAATGGAAGAGAAGAGACTGAAAGTGTGACCATTCCCCTGTGGGGTGATTTCTTATTTTCTCTGTCCTTATGTCTCTGGTGAGAGCATGTGCCCTGTAGAAAAAAAATCTCTAAAAAAACAAACAAAAAAATCCTAGTATTATTAAACGAGAATAAAATTATTAGCTCAACTATACATGATATGTATATGTGTACATACACACACACATACCTATATATGAGCAAAGTATTTTAGCCACGATGATTAACTTTCCAAATTTTAATAGATTAACTTCTGTTGAATCTAGTCATATTCTCTTATGAAAAAAAAGGCCAAAGCCATTCTCTAACATAACAAAGTACAAGTTAAAGAAATATGGGGCCAGCAGTGGCACAGTAGTTGGAAAGCTGGACTCTCACATGGCTGACTATGGTTCAAGTCCTGGACTTGGCAGCTTGCTTTCTCACTTTCCCTCTCCCTCTGTCTGTCTCTCTCTGGTCAAATGAAAAATAATAATAATAATAGATAAAGTTGGATAGATGACTCAAAAAAAAAAATGTAGCTGAGGAAGCAATAAGCTATTCACAACACAAAATACAAAATCATAACTACCTCTTGCTCTTTAATTCGAAGAGATTGTCCAACATCTAACAATTCTTTTTGTTCCTTTTGCAATTTTTCCTCTTTTTCAGCCAGAAGTTTTTCTTGCTGAATAGTAACTGTATTCTTCAGTTTCAATTTACCCATTAGAGTTTTCAGATCTCCTTGTAATTTCTTGATAATTTCATTTGCCTGTAAAAAAGCTTCATAAGTTTATCTCTACATAATCTAATGAAATATTAATATTCTACTAAATTTTTTAAAGCAAACCTTTAAAAGTTCTGTTGATAATGATTTTATTGTAGCTTCAAGTTTTCCTAGCTGGACCTGATTTTTCTCGCCATTTTCTTCTAAAACCACCTGATATATTTTGTAAAAAACATGAATAATTAGGACAATTTATATTTGTTTAGGAAAAGCATGACTTATAAATGTGATCATCAATTTGCTTAGCAAAATTTTAAACTAGACCTTTTGTTCCTGGATTGTATCAAATGCTTCTTTTGTTCTTAAAACAAGCTGGTCTTTATCCTTGATTTCTTGTTCTAAAACTGCCACTTTTGTTTGTAGTTGATTAATGTGCTTTTCTTTTTCATGGCATTCAGCATCTAATGTAGAATTCTCTCTTCGTAAAGAGAGGACTTCTTGCTTAGTCCGCTGCAGCTCCTAGAGGGGGGACAAAGAAATTATGAATTATGAAAAGGACATAGGCTTGTCTGGATATCTACAATTAAGATATTTAAAATATCAAAAACATCTTTAATAATTTTTAAGTTGTTGTTTTTTTTGTTTCTGTTAGTTTTGTTCGTTATGGGACAAGTATACTCACCAGAGACACAGAGAAAGCAACCCCCCAGAGGAGATGGCCACACCATAATTCCTTCTCCTTCACTCTCCTCTCAAGACTTTGGACATGAACAAATACTTGGCGTGATTTTCAAGCTGCCAGGCCCAGGACTCAAACTGCACAGTCAGCCATGTGGGATCCAGCTGTCTGGGATCCAGCTGTCTTAACCTCGTTATTTGCTGGCTCCAGTTCTAATGATTTTTTTTCGAAAGACATGAAAGTTTGGGGCCAGCAGGTGGCATGGTGGTTAAGGCACTGAACTCCCATGTGGCCAACTGCAGTTTGAGTCCTGGACCTGCTGGCTTGCTTTCTAACTTTCCCTCTCTGTCTTGCTCTCTCTGGTGAACACATGTGCCCTATAGCAAATTAAAAATAATAATAATAACGAAATTAAGTATTTTTTAAAATTTTTATTTAACTTTACTTTTATTTTTAATTTGAGAGAAAGGGACAGAGCTAGCGAGAGAGGAAAAGTGAGAAAGCAAGCCATCAGGTCCAGGACTTAAACCTTGGTCAGCCATGTGGGAGTCCAGTGCACTCAAGCACACCACCTGCCAGCCCCCAAAATTAAATAATTCTTAAAAAAAAAAAAAGGAACGTGAAAATCTCTCTGATGGTATCTATAACTAATGAGTTTAGATTATAATTAAAATTAAAATGCACTACTATCTAGGCCCAGTCACTGGGCACGGCTATAACACAAGTAGCCTAAAAGTCTGGAAGTCATCTGGCTGACCATGGGTTAAGTTCCTGAGGTCAGCCTGAAAACATGCTGGGTAAGACCATATTGAAGGTGCTTTGCCCCACCCACCCACCTTATATACACACACATACACTCTTTATCATTAGAAAAAAGTAACAACAACAAAACCTACTATCTAATTCAATCACACCAAGAAAAATAAAATAACCCTGATGTATAAATTATGACTTTCAAGAACTTGTAAGAAGAATTTTTTGAAGTCTAAGGGTGGTCAAAAGTGAGAGCCATGATCTAGAATTAATATTTTTCTCTGTTGCTTGATTTATAGACTTTTAAGGGTGCATCCTGTATAGTTTTATAATCTATCTTCTTCAAATAACATATTAAAAATAATGTCCATGTTAATAAATCTGTTAATATTTGTAGATTTCCTTTTGGTTCACTCTTCAAACAGAAGCAAGCAAGCAGTAATTGTAAAATAAATACATCTTTTTAAAATTTGAGAATAGATCACTTTCTATTCAGCTAATATCAACCCAAATGTTGATAGTGTACATTAGTTTTAACAAAAATTTTTTAAAATCACATTACAGTATTATACTACAGTGGTTTTAGGAACACAGACTTTGGTAACAAACTTGAATTTAAGTCCTGGCTCTTTTACTGTGTAATCTTGGTACTTAACCTCCCTAAATCTCAGTTCTCTCACTGTAAAATTATGGTAAGAAATGCTTCATAAATTACTTCTTTTCAGTCTTTACAAAAATCCTGGGGCTAGCCCCATGACCTGGTGGCTAAGGGAGATGGATCCTGCATGGACATCACCAGTTTGAATCCCAGCCCTGATGGCTTGAAAAACAGACCAGTTGTGTGTGCCTGTGTGCCCAAAATCTTGATAGAATGGAAAAATGGAGGAAAAGGGATTTCAGCATCATCACACCCCATTGGGGAGTGCTATCTCGCTCTTTATCTCTGGCACGTGCCCTTTGGGGAAAAAAAATTTTAAATCCTGGTGTATATTGCCCAGTATATCAGGTGGCACGCAGTAAATAGATGGTAAAAATTATTATTTTTAGGGCAGTAATGTCTAAAAAGTGTAATTTAGCATAATTGGGTAATTGAAGTTCTTAAGATACATAATCTGCAAGTTTTGTACAAATCTTGGCATATTTTTATTATATTGTACAAAAAACAACATAACAAAGATTGTTTATATCCTGGCTAGTTTCAGGGTTGAGAAAGTAGAAATCATGGAGCAGTATGGAGTAGTGTTTAGGCTACTGATGTACCTCCAAGTCTGAAATGTCTTACTAACTGGTATGAAAGGTTTATGCTGTAGGGAAGAACAACTGACAATATCTATAGTCAGGGCAGAATGTTATGAGGATCTGAACACAGAACTGGTCAGGCATTAGGCCTTTTAAGCATAGCGAAATGGAGTTTGAAGTCTTATAAACTATAATAGCACTGGTAAACTTCATATTTAAATATGATAGACTTGAAAATCTACATAAATTTCTTGATAATTCCTATGCAATAATGTATAATAATGCTAGGAAGTCTATCATCAGTGCCAACCACCAACAAATGTGCCACTGTAGTAAGATTTTTAAAAATTATCTCTGTAGGGGTCCAGCAGATACATAATGGTTATGTCATTGCATTCCCACATGGTAGACTGCAGTTAGAGTCCTAGACCCGGCAGCTTGAAACTCACACCAGGCGCCTGTGTGTGCATGCTCAAAATCCAGAGAATTAAGAAGAGATTGTGGTATGGCCATCTCCTTTGGGAGTGAGCTCTCCTTTCTCTCTCTGTCTTTCTGGAGAGCACATATGCCTATAACAAAAATCTCTTTAAAATAAATCTCTGTTGCCTGAAAGAATAAGATAGTACCAAAGGCAGACAAATATATGAGCTCCAATCCTTCCTCTTCTACTTATTGACTTATGTGATCTTAGACAAGTTCCTTTAACTCTGTGCCTTAGTGTTTTTCTTTCTAAGTTTGCTATAGGATGTGTGCACTCTCCATAGAGAGAGAGCTAGAGACAGACAGAGAGAAAGCACTCCCCATGGGGTATGGTCATGCCACAATCCCTTCTCCATTCTCCTTTAAGGAGAATGCATCCAGTGTGATTTTCAAGCTGCTGGGTTCAGGACTTGAACAATGGGGTTGGTCATAAGGGATCTAGTGTCTTTAACTACAATGTCCCTAGCTGGCCTCTTTGGGAAAACAAAAAACAAAACAAAACAAAAAAACAGGGTTTCACCATGTCACAACTTTCCTGCCTCAGCCTCTCATCTGTGATTATAGGTGAACACTACTGTTAGGCCAGAGGCCTGGGCAGCTTGGATGTGGGGGTTGGACGCCAGTCAGCTGATGCAACCGGGATCTAGTCTGTCATCAGACCTGTGCTTCACTCGGATGTAACCCGGATGTAGCACATGCACTCTACTCTGCACATGGTGCTCTACTTTGCACACGGGACTCTACTCTGCACATGTCACCAGATGTTAAGTGGCACACTAGTCTGCTCTCCCCCTAAACCTTTACCATACATGGACCATACCTCTAAGACACTTCCCCTCCCTATACCCTTATGAAAACTGCTAAACCTGTCACTAGCATGCGACTTCTCTGGCCTGTCTCCCTCCTTCTCTCTCTCTTTCTGTCGGACCAGTGAACCAGCGAACCTTGCCTCAGGAGTGCTCCCAATAAAGGCTCTCTACATTTCTATTTTCTTACATGGTTGGCCCATTCCTTACAACTACTGTGCACGCTTTTTCTTTTTGTAAGGTTTTTCCAGAGGGCATGTGCATGTGCCAGAAAGAGACAAACAGAAGAGAGAAGAAAACACCCCCAAATGGGGCACGGATATGCTACAATCCCTCCCCCTCCATTTCTCCACCCTGTTGGGATTCGGAGGACACATGTACATGCGCCTGCGTGTTTCTCAAGTCTCCAAATCTAGGATTTGAACTGCATGCACAGCTGGGATCAACTGTCAGGCTAGGGGGTTGGCCCCAACTCTTTTTTCTTTTTGTTGCCAAGATTTCTTTTTAAACAAGGTCTCATTTTGTTGCTAAAGCCAATTTCTAGCTTGCAATTCTCCTCCCTCAGCCTCCCTGTATCAGTGAGATTACAGGTACACAAGACCACAGCTAGTCGTTGGTTTGGACCTGGAATCAAACCAGGGCTTCCCAGTCTGTGAAGCAGCACAGCATCCCAGCAAACATGCCATAGTGGTTAGGCTTTAGTTTCACCATTTATAAAATGGGAATAATTAAGTACCTACCTTAAGGAGTTGCTATAAGAACTAATAGTTAATGTATGTAAAACACTTTAAACAATTCCTACTACATAACATGCTCAGCAAACATTAGACCATTTACTATTATCATCATCATTATTACTGCACACTTAACTTCATATAGTTAAGTTCTTTGATATTTTGAGTAGGCTGAAGGAAAGAATTAGCACTGTCCACAGTGAGTACTCAGTGAGATAATAGATGCGCATGAATGTTAAAAATATACTGAAAAATCTGAGAGCTGTGCCAGTAAGATGATCCTCAAGAACTGAACTAGAAATATCCAACTTTACCTCAGTTATGTTTTGAATTAGCCCTTTTATTTTTTTAATCAAATTTCAAGGTTTTCTATTTCCTTTGCACCATCTGAACTGATTATCCTAACACAACCAGAGATCTTTGCAGAGTATGGAGAGGAACACCACCCACACAAGCAATAAAGTAATTAAATTAAAATAAGGTGACCAAATTTAAATGGGAAGGAAAAAAAATGCAATACCTCTTCAACAGCAGAAAGTTTTGCTTTCAGTTCTCTAACAGTGGAATCTCCTTTGTATTTCCTTTCAGTTAGGTCTTTATTAGCTGCTTCTAATTCAGACACCCTGTTTTGTAGCTGGTGGATATTTCTTTGATGGAGCATTTCCAGATCTTTTTTCTGTTGTTCATGCTGCTGTTGATACTGAACCTGGGCCTGTTACATAGTAAAAATATAGTACCAAAATTCAAAGAAATAAATTGGAGATTACAAATACTGAAAAAGATTTGGAGGCAGGGATCACCGATTTATTCTTTACAACTATAAGACTTCCCATTCTAAAAAAGATCTGTTTCAATTACGGATTTCATAAAGGAGAAAGTATAGGCAACAAAGGCAAATTTACCATCATAATTTTGTTCAAATTCCTGTTTGTCTTAAAGGCACATGTGTTTAGAAGTATTGGTCTTCAAGTTAAAGGAAGAATAACACATGACTGGGAAAACAACAACAAAAAAAGCAAACTGCAGGGGCCAGCAAGTGGCATGGTGCTTAAGGCACTGACCTCCCCCATGGCCAGTGACGGTTTAAGTCCTAGACCTGGCAGTTTGCTTTCTCTCTCTCTGGTGAGCTCGAGTGCCCTATAGCAAATTTTAAAATAATAAAAATAATTTTTAAACTTAAATAATTCTTTTTTAAAAAAGCAAACTG
Organism: Tupaia tana; assembly: GCA_026018925.1. Taxonomy (NCBI): domain Eukaryota; kingdom Metazoa; phylum Chordata; class Mammalia; order Scandentia; family Tupaiidae; genus Tupaia; species Tupaia tana. The sequence goes on from JAKSZU010000004.1 coordinate 68,987,226, forward strand.
CAAAGAACTTTTGTTTTGTTTTAAACACACTATATTGTTTGTTTTTATAATCAATATATTTTATGATAAAAAAAACTAATATTATAAAACTGGCAAGATTTGTTAGTCTAATCTCATACTTAATAGTTACATTTAAAATTTTAAAATTTATTTTTATTTAATGATAGAGCACATGCGCACAAAAGGGAGAGAGAAAGTGCACCTGAGAAAGACCAACCCTTCAAAGGACTTGGTGATGATGAGATCCCCTCCTTCAAATCCTTTAGCCCTCCAGGATCCTGGGCACGTGCACATGCACCCAAAGTGCTCTAGACCAATCAAGCCAGGGACTGGAACTGAGGTGGACACATGGCTTCTAACTCCACAGTCCAATTCACTACTGACTGTTCTACAGAAGCTGGACTGTAATAGTTACATTTCACTGATTGCAAAATTTGACCTGTTTGCAACTGAGTAATCTCTGGAACCTGTCTGAATCATACCACAGACCTACCTACCTTAATAATTTCTATTAAGGAACACTACCAAATTCAAAATATGTTTTAAAAATAAAATACTGAAGGACCAACAGATGGCGTAATGGTTACATCCTTGGATTCCCACGTAGTCGACCACAGTACAAGTACCGGACCCAGCGGAACTCACACCAGGTGTGTGTGTGTGCATGCCCAAAATCCCAAGAGGAGAATAGAGAAGAAGGGTTGTGGTATGGCCATTCCCCCTAGGAAGTGATTTCTTGCTTTTTGGCTCTTTGTGTCTATCGCTCAGGAGAGTGCACATGCCCCATAGCAAAAATCTCTCTCTTGAATAAAAATAAACTAATTAATTTAATAGAGAACCGGTCTTTTTAAAAATTACTTACTTAATTTTATTTACTACCATTATTCTTTATTTTGCTATAGGACATGTACACTCACCAGAGAGAGGTAGAGAGAAAGGGAAAGTGAGAAAGCAAGCCACCAGGTCTAGGACTCAAACCACAGTTAGCCATGTGGGAGTCCAGTACCTTAACCACCACACCATCTGTTGGCCCCCGAGAACTGGTTTTAACTCAGTGATCATTAGAACTTGGGAATTTGGGGGACTAGCAGATGCATACTGGTATGTGACTGGACTCCCACATAGTTGACTATGGTTTGATTCCCAGACCTGGCAGCTTAAAACTCACGCCGGGTGCATGTGCATGCCATGCCCAAAATCTCAAGAGGAGAATGGAGGAGGGAACCAGCAGTTAGCGTAATGGCTATGTCACTGGACTCCCACGTAGCACGTAGTCGACCGTGGTTTGTGTCCCGGACCCGGTGGCTTAAAACTCACACCGGGCGCATGTGCATGTGTGCCCAAGATCCTGAGAGGAGAATGGAGGAGAAGGGATTGCGGTGTGACCATCCCCCCTGGGGGGTGATTTCTCGCTTTCTGTCTCTATGTCTCTCTCTGTCTGTCTGGCGAGCGCACGCGCCCTATAGCGAAAACCTCTCCCCCCCACTAAAAAAAAAAAAAAAAAAAAAAAAAAAGAGGAGAATGGAGGAGAAGGGATTGTGGTGTGGTCAGAAATCACTCTATCTCTTTCTGTCTCTCCTGTAAGCGCATGCACCCTATAGCAAAAAAATTCTCTCATAAAAAGATAAAAAGGACTTGGAAATTTTTGTTAAATAAAAAGTAAAAAGTATGAGGGATGACATCACAAAGTTTATACTTTCTACTTTGTTCACTTTAGAAACATCTGAATGTTTTTATAACAAATATGTAAGAAAAAGTATTTCCATCATAAAGGAAAAAAATAATCTTTGGAGGGTTACATTCAGAGTTGTAGCATAATAACTGAGCCCAAAAGAAAAAGAAGAATTAGTAGAGGTAGAATCAATATTTGTTAAAAAACTATTCTACAGAGGCTTAATCAGGAGGAGACCTAATGCTTTTAAAAGTAGTTTAGGTGAGAAAAATGTTTGAAGATAGACTTACAATGGTAAGAACCAGAAAACAAAGACAAGTGAAAAATTCTATGAAGAAAAATGAATGGAGAAATCAAGATCAAGAAAACAACAGGTTAAAAAAAAGAAGGAAGGGGTTAACAGGTGGTGGTTAAGAGCACTGGATTCCCACAGGGCTGACTGCGGTTCAAATCCCAGACCTGGTAGCTTTCTTTCTCACTTTCCTCTCTCTCTCTCTCTCTCTCTCTCTCGCTCTCTCTCTCTCGTCAAAATAAAGAGTAATAATAACAAAAAAAGTTAAATAAGATATTTTTTTAAAAAAGGAAGATGGGTGATTCTAGTTATTGCTAGAACTATCCTCACAGTTCTAGGGAAGCCACTGTAAGCATAATCAACACTACTCAGTATATTGTTTTTAAAAAAAATAGGGAGATGATGAGAACATAAGAAATAAGCATAAGCAGGCCAGGCCATGGCATAATGGTCAACCAGACCACATGGTCAACCGTGTGGTTCAAGTCCCAGACGTGGCAGCTTGGAAAGCATGCCAAGAATTTGTGTGTACATACTCAAAAATTCCAAAAGAAGGGAGAAACCAAGGAGAAGGAATTGCAGTGATCATCCTCCATAGGAAGGTGCTTTCTTACTTTCCTCCTCTCTCTCTCTTTGGCAAGTACACACATGCTCTAGCAAAAGTTTAAAAAAAAAAAAGAAAGAAAGAAATATAAGAAATATAAGCATAAAGAGAAACAAAGTATGCAGGATTCAAATTTGCTTAAACTTTTTGAATGCTCTACGCTAAAGATGGGACCACAGGTTTAATATACACTTGACTAGAGAAGTGGGAAATGGTGGTATATTCTCTATGGTATTTGTGGAAATCATCAAAAATAAGAGGCAGTTTACCTGCCTCAACAAACTTCTATACAGTCACAAATTTGGTCCAATATGGAAAAATGTGGTCCATGGAAGTGATCATCAAAGTATGGTCCTGAAACCAGAATAATTAGTATCACCTGAGAACTTGTTAGGAAATCAAGTTCTTAGATTCTACCCCAGACTAATTCTATGAGAGACTCTGGGGATGAGGCCCAGCAACATGTCTTCTTTTCAGTTAGTCACTTCATTTATTTATTTATACACTGAAAGGTAAAAATGAAATCCATACTACAAAGGAGTAGAAAATGATAATCACACAGAAAAAAGGAACAAACAATATTAAAAAGTAATCCAGAGAAGAAATTAAAATGGCCAAAAGTCATATGTTAAAAGATGCTTATTATCGGGGCCAGCAGGTGGTGTGGTGGTAAAAACGCTGGACACTCCCACATGGCCAACTATGGTTCAAGTCCCGGACCTGGTGGCTTGCTTTCTCACTTTCCTTCTCTCTGTGTGTCTGTCTTTCTCTGGTCAAACGAAAATGAATGAATGAATGAATAAATAAATAAGTAAATGAATGAGTGAATAAATAAGTAGAGGTAAAAAATTCTTTTTTTAAAAAAAAAGATGCTTATTGTCACTAAAAATCTAAAAAATATAAATTAAAATAAGTAGTACTTTAATATCTGTCAGATGGCAAATATTAAAGGGGTTAATAATAATATCAAGATCACAGAGAAATCAATATCTTCATATATTATCTTTAAAATTACATGTAGTACAACTTTGTCAAGTAGAAAATCTGGAATATCCATCAATATTTTATGTGGTATGTTGCACATATCCACTCTAGGAACAAGAATGTTCACTGCAGTATTATTTACAACAACCAAAATTATAAAGCATTGAAATGTCCACCAGTTGGGTAAGTAGTTTCATAATTTAAGTTATATCCAAACAATGAATACTACAAAGCTGCTGAAAAGGAGTATCTAAACTATTTGTTATAAGAATTTATATATATATATATATAAATATCATGCTAAGTGAAAAAAAATATATCCAGTAAGACCACATGAGTATGTAGACCAAAACCAAAACTGTACTATGTTTGTACATACATAACTATATCGTTTACACAGTAAAAATTTTTAAGTTTATTTATTTCTTTCTTCCATGAGTGAGACACAGAGACAAGCACCTTAACAAAGTCCCCATGCCACGAGCCACCCTCAGCTCTGGCCAGCCACAGACCAGAGGCACATGGGTACACAGCAAACCTGTAGTCCTCCCATGTGGGTATGCCTCGTAGAGCACTGCACCACTGCTGCACACCTGTCCCCCCCATCACCATGTATTCATTAACAAATAGTTATAAATTGTGTATTTCTTTATATATACATAGAGAGAAGTTTAGAAAAACACACATCAAAATGTTTACAGATTATCTCTGGGTAGTAAGACTTTGAGAGACTTAATTTTTATTTTATATATTTCTGTAACATCTGAAAATTTTAAAACAAAAATACATTATTTTTATAATTGCCAAGATGATCAATGATGATAAAAAAATAAAACATCTTGCCAGTTTCCTTCACCGCTCTTACCTGCAAGGCTTTCTCCTTCTCGTTTGTCAGTTCCTGAGAATGCTTGTTAGTCAACGCTGCTGTGTGTGACGCCCATTCATTCCGTAACTTATCTAATTCTTGAATTTTTTCTGATAATGTCTATATTAGAGTTCAATACAAAATAATAGTTTCCTGAATATGTCATACCTCTGATTAGGACATACATGGTAATATTTACAAGGATATTACACAAAATAAAATGACAGCTTTTCTAGACATACTCAAAGCCTTTTCTTACACACTTTTAAAAAATTATTTTTATTTAACTTTATTTATTCATCCATTTTAATTTGACCAGAGAGGGACACAGAGAGAGAAAGAGGAAAGAGAGAGAGGGAAAGCGAGAAAGCAAGCTGCCAGGTCCAGGACTCAAACCACAGTCAGCCATGTGGGAGTCCAGCACCCTTAACCACCATGTCACCTGCTGGCTCCCACACTTTTTAATTTGAAGGAATCAAGATTAGAAAATATATCTTAGAGCTAACATGGCTGACAAGCTCTTTAAGCTTTTAGTTAAATCTGGTCCTTCACTACCCAATCCTTTCTCCTGGCCTAAAGAAGTAAGGAACTCATGGTGGAATAAGCGAGGCATGAGGAGTTATTCATTCATTAGACTTAAAATCCAGTACCATGGTCCCCAAGAGAGCCATGTTGGGCAGGGGTATTTTCTGCCTGAAGTCAAATAGTTTATCACATACTGTGGGCCTCAAAGTCAAGGACTAGGGGTGAAAATGTAGTAGCTATGACTGAAGCAATGCTAAGCTAATCAACCAACTCTAAACATAACAGAAGTAAAGAAGAGAAAGATTCCTTTTGGCTAGAACTGCCACCTTCCGGTAATTAACCAAAATGACAAACACAAAGGAAAAGAGGAGAGGCACCCAATATATGTTCTCTAGGCCTTTTAGAAAACATGTCCTCTGGCAACATATATGCGTATTTACAAGAAAGGTGATATTGTAGACATCAAGGGAATGGGTACTGTTCAAAAAGGAATGCCCCACAAAAATGTTACCACTGTAAGAGTCTACAATGTTACCCAGCATGCTGTTGGCATTGTAAACAAACAAGTTAAGGGCAAGATTCTTGCCAAGAGAATTAATGTGCGTATTGAGCATATTAAGCATTCTAAAAGCAGAGATAGCTTCCTAAAAGGTGTGAAGGAAAATGATCAGAAAAAGAAGGAAGGCAAAGAGAAAGGTACCTGGGTTCAACTGAAGCACCAGCCTACTCCACCCAGAGAAGCACACTTTGTGAGAATCGATGGAAAGGAGCCTGAGCTACTGGAACCTATTCCCTATGAATTCATGGCATGAGAGGTGTTAAAAATAAACTAATCTATGGTCTTAAAAAAAAGAAGGGAAACGCTTAGAAGATAGGGACTGAAAATCCTTAGGTCAGAATTCTGAATGAGGTGAATCAAAGGGAAGAGAAAACTAATACATGACAAGTAGTATACATTATCTTATTTAATAAAGATTTGAGTGAAATGTGTTATATTTTGGGGATAACAGAAAAGTTTGGGTAGAATAAAATATCTAAAAGAGAAAGCATCAGATTGAAACAACTGGTAGAGGAAGGGTGGCAAAAGGAGAGGGAATTCAATGGTAGCATGCTTTGAAAGACAATATACAAATCTTGGATTTAATTCAAGAAGCAATTTAAAAGAACATCTGGCTGACTTAAAAAGACAATATGAAATTTGGATTACCTTTTGTGTGGAGTTCAGTTGCCTAGTAACATCATCTAAAGATTGCATTAATGATAATCTTTCTTCCTATAAACAAAAATAATAAAATTATGTAATTTACAACTTAATTTGATCATTTATAGTCATGCTACTCAAAATGAGCATCATCTTGAAAGCTGGTTAGAAATGGAGAATCTCTGGTTCCGCCACAGGCCTTCCAAATCAGAATCTGCATTTTAACAATATCCCCAGATGGTTTTTGTACCATTAACGTCTGATAGGGGACTAGCCCTGGCCTAACAGTTAAGGGTGCTAGATCCCATCACAGCTGACTGTGACTCAAATCCCGGCCCAGGTGGCTTGGAAAACACACTGGGTGCATGTGTGTGCATATACGAAATCCCAATGCCATGAAGACACAGAGGAGAGAGGATTGCAGTGTGACCACGCCTCTTTAAGGGGGTACTTTCCCCCCTTTCTCTCTACCAGTCTTCCTCAGGCAAGTGCATGTGTCCTCTAGCAGTTAAAAGAAAGTATGAGATATACTCATCCATAGCATTTAACAAAAAAGACTACAAAAACACCTAAGTCGGGGACCGCAGTTAGCGTAATGCCTATGTCGCTGGACTCCCATGTAGTCGACCGCGGTTCGAATCCTGGACCCGGTAGCTTAAAACTCACGCCGGGCGCATGTGCGCGCGTGCCCAAGATCCCAAGAGGAGAATGGAGAAGGGATTGCGGCATGGCCATCCCCCCGGGGGGTGATTTCTCACTTTCTGTCTCTCTGTCTCTCTCTGTCTGCCTGGCGAGCACATGCACCCTATGGCAAAAACCTCTCCCAAAAACAAACAAACAAAAACAAACAAACAAAAAAACACCTAAGTGGGATGGCTCCATACCTAATTAGTTAGGGAACCTGGATCCCACTCCCACATGACTGACCATGGTTCAAAACCTGGTCCTAGTGGCATAAAAATCATGCCAGGCACGTGTGCACGTATGCCTAAAATCACCACAGGATAGAGAAATGAAGAAGGGACTGTATTGTGGCCATGCCCTACCAAGGGGTACTTTCATCCTCTCTCTCTGTTTCTCTGTCTTTGGTGAGTACATGCACCCTCTGGCAATTAGGGGGGGGAAGTAAAAAAGAAACAAGGGGGAATGTACAAAGTGAGGGAGAGCACCCTCTATAAGAGATGGTCATGTGCTGCCATCCCTTCTCTCTCTTATTAAAAGAATTATCAATTCAATTTAATTTACTATTATTTTTTAAAATTTGCTATAGGGCACATACACTCACCAGAGAGACAGAGACGGACAGAGAGAGAAAGAGAGTGAGAAAGCAAACTGCCAGGTTTCAGACTCAAAACCACAGCTGGCCATGTGGGAGTCCAGCACTTTAACCACCATGCCACCTAATAGCCCCTTCTTCTCCATTTCTACTTCAGGATTTTGAGCATAAACACATGCCCAGCATGTTTCTCAAGCTGTCAGGTCTGGGACTTGAACCACAGTCAGCCATGTGAGATCCAGCCATCTTAATCATCACACCACTGGCTGACCCGATAAAACAAATCTCATACATGGCATCCCTATGTGCTTATTTCCTTGTATCCTGAATATCACATAGCATTTTGTAATTTTCAAGACACTTTCATATATTTTCATCTATTAGTCTTTTTTTTTTTTTTTTAATTTTGCTATAGGGCATATGTGCTTGCTAGACAGAGGGAGAGAAAATGAGAAAGCACCCCCCACCCCCCCAAGGGAGAATGTTGCTGCCACAATCCTTTCTTCTTCACTCTCCTAGAGATTGTGGGCATGTATATACATACGCCTGGCATGTTTTTCAAGCTGCTGGGTCCGGGACTTGAACTGTAGTTGGCCATGTGGGATCCAGCTGACTTAACCACCACACCACCTTGCTAGCTCTATTTTATTTACAATGGGTGAGAGATTCCTATACATATCTACCAACTGATGAAACTATGATGTAAGAATCTAAGTGACCTGTGCAAGGTCACGGAAATTAGAAACTTGTTTCTTAATTGTTGGTGCAGTTGAATCTAGATTAGATGAAAAGCAATAAATTTATTACAAGTTACAAAATTTTATTCAGAAAACAAAAGCTAATAGCAATATAGCTCTTTAGTGATTTACTTAAAGCCTTTGGCACTTATTTTTTAAAAATCATTTAATATTTCACTCTTACCTTGCTACACTTCAAGCAGCCTGCTAGAAATTTCTTTACTTCCACATCATTTCCAGGTAAAAGTTTTAGTGAAAGGTGTGTAAGGTGCTTAAAAGGATTTGTCTCTATCACATTTAAAAGTGCAGGTGAGTTATCCAAAATAGGTGCTGAAGAAACTAACTGTAGCAAAAACCTTTGAAAAGAAAGTGTCACATTATAACACACTTAATGAGACAGTAAACTCCCACACTGCATCATAAGTTCCTCCACTTAGAAAAATCAGTAAAAAATCATATTGAAATCATAGGAACCAATATATAGGAACTCTCAATGGTAAAGGATTAGATAAATTGGGCAACAAAGGGAAAAAGACAGACTGAAACACATATATATGCTCATGAGTTCACCATGAAAGATGAGGAGAAAGTCAAAACTAAAAACAAAAACTAGTTGAATATCACAGAAGTAACTATAGAGTACCAGCACCTTAATTTGAAAATGATCATTTAAAAGTAAGAATTAAGCATTTATTCTTTCCTTATGAATTTTCAGAGCCATCATAGAGTCCTAACTGATGAGGATGTTTTTTATTAAACCATACCTAGTAAACATGTAAATAATAACAGACTTAGAAAAGCACCTTAAAAAAATCTTTTTAGGCTTTTGCTGTAGAGAACGTGCATATGCCAGAGACAGTGAGAGACAAAATGAGAAATCACACCCCCAGGGGAGATAGCTATGCTACAATTCCTTCTCTTCCATTCTCCTCTCAACATTTTGGTCATGCATGCACAGTGCTCAGTGTGATTTTCAAGCCTCCGTGTCTAGGACTTGAACAGCACTTGGCAATGCAAGAGTCCAGCACTTTAACTACCATACCACCTGCTGGCCCCAGAAAAGTATCATTTTAGGACTGGTCCCATGGCTTAGTGGTTAAGGAAGCTAGATTCCATGTGACTGATCACACAGTCTGAGTCCCAGACCTAGTGGGTGTCTGTGCCCAAAATCCCAAAGGGAGAAATGGAGATGGGACTACAGTCTGTCCACTTCCAATTAGAGGGTGCTTTCTTTTCTTCTTCTTTTTTTTTAGGTTTTGCTATAGTGCATGTACATTCACTACACAGAGAAAGAGGGAAAGTGAGAAAGCATTCCCTAGCAGGATGACCACACCACAGTCACTTCTCCTCAATTCTGCTCTCAGGACTTCGGGACACATGCATATGTGCCCTACATGTTTCCCAACCACTGGGTGTGGGACTTGAACTGTGCAGTTGGCCATGTGGAATTCAGCCCCCTTAACCCGGGAGGTGCTTTCTATCTCTTCCTCACTGGTGAGTACATGTACCCTCTAGCAATAAAGCGAAAAGAAAAGCATCATTTTGCAGTTCCTAATAAAATAATTGATTTGAACAACAATCATCAATCAATAAAACCAATAAATAAAAGGTAACAGTGAACTTTATAATGAAAAGATCAGGTGTTAGTACCACATGAATACAAATATATAAACACACAAAATCTTATTCTTCTCTTTTTCAAAGGTCATTATAAAAATAAAATAAATAATACTTGATACTATTATATTAAATATTTCAGAAAACTTTAGTGGCTTTGTGAAGACATGAAAAGTAAGGGGTAAATATTGATTTTAATCAAGATTCCTTAAAATCTAAGATTTAATGAAGTCCTAGCCCCAGCTTTAAAAACAGAACTTAGAATACAGAAAATATTTTGCAATCAACTTGTCTTTCAAAGAGTTTGTCTTGAAAAATATTTAATAATTACAAGGAGGGGCCAGCAGGTGGCATGGTGGTTAAGGGCACTGGACGCCCACATGGCCAACCGTGGTTCGAGTCCTGGATTAAGTGGCTTGCTTTCTCACTTTTCCTCTCTTTCTCTCTCTCACTTGCTCTGTCTTTCTCTGGTCAAATTAAAATAAATAAATAAAGTTAAATTAAAAAAGAATTCTTTAAAAAAATAATTACAAGAGAGGGAAGGACCTTGCCTCTCCCCCCCTTTGACAGAGATTAGAAGTACTCCTTTAAGAAAAAAATTAATTTGAGAATTGTACTGATTTAGAAAAGAAAAAAAATAGGGACCAGCAGTTAGCGTAATGGCTATGTCGCTGGACTCCCACGTAGTCGACTGCGGTTCGTGTTCCGGACCCGGTGGCTTAAAACTCACGCCAGGCGCGTGTGCGTACTTGCCCAAGATCCCAAGAGGAGAATGGAAGAGAAGGGATTGCGACATGGCCATCCCCCCTGGGGGGTGATTTCTCACTTTCTGTCTCTCTGTTTCTGTCTGTCTGGTGCGCGCACGCTCCCTATAGCAAAAACCTCCCCTAAAAAAAAAAGAAAGAAAGAAAGAAAACAAAAAAAATAAAAAGAAGTTTAATAATACACTGTGCCCATTTGACTTACCTTGGAATTTCTTTGGCATGTTCTTGAGTACACTGTTGAAGGAGATCGATAAATTTTTGTGGAAAAGCTAAGAAGTCTACCAGGAGACCTTGCTGGAATTTTAAACTACACAGGAAATAGAAAAAGACGTTTTTTTAAAAAAATGAATCTTTAATTAATACCCTGGTTTTTTTACTTACTAAGTACGCATTATAATAAAAAATTAAGCTAGAGAATTTTGTTTTTGTAGAATTTATTCAGTGGGGGGGCCAGCAGGTGCTAAGGTGGTTAAAGGTGCTGGATTCCCACATGGCTGACCTTGGTTCAAGTCCTGGACTTGGTGGCTTGCTTTCTCAGGTTCCCTTTCTCTCTCTCTCTCTCTTTCTGTCTCTCTCTGATCAAATTTTTTAAAAATAATAATAACAACAAATTAAATTAAATAAATAAATCTTTTTAAAAAGAGAATTTATGGGACCAGCAGTTAGCATAATGGCTATGTTGCTGGACTCCCATGTAGTCGACCGCAGTTCACGTCCCGGACCCGGTGGCTTAAAACTCATGCCGGGCGCGTGTGCGTGCGTGCCCAAGATCCCGAGAGGAGAATGGAGGAGAAGGGATTGCGGCGTGGCCATCCCACCTGGGGGTGATTTCTCGCTTTCTGTCTCTCTGTCTCTCTCTGTCTGTCTGGCGAGCACACGCACCCTATAGCAAAAACCTCTCCAAAAAAAAAAGAGAATTTATTCAGTAGGAAGGAAAAGGCCAATAAATTTAGCTAAAAGCTTTTTAAGCAGAATTTTGATAATTCATGAAATGATTATTTTCAAAAACATCCTGAATAATTGTAGAACAAATAGTCCAGTATTTTCCTAAAATAATTAGATGTTCCTAACAGCTATGTGTTTTAAAAAGAACAGCACCAATATATTCATAAAACTTAGAAACTTACTTACTCCTAGATTAAATAGAAGACCAGAAAAAAAGATTTATTTACCTTTGAAAATCCTCCTCAGATATAACAAGGTTATATAGGAAAAATGGATCTGTATCATCAGTCAGACGTATAACTAAATCCTAAAAGAAAAATTGTTTTTTAATGCTGTTAGAATAATTTCTTCCTTCCTAGAAGTAAATGATCCGATAGCATAAATGTCACAGTTCCATATTCAGATAGCTTTGTTCTCTGGCACTGCTAGGTCTTGCTGTTGCCATTACTGCTGATTGAGACAGTCTCACCACGTTGAGAACCTCCTGCCCAGCTTCCCAAGTAGCTGGAACAACGGGTGCATACTACCCTGGCTTTGGTTTTTTATTTAGTCTTTAGAGATTTCGAATCTTAAACAAGAATAGATACATGTTCTGCTCCTTGAGAGCCACCTAAAAGTTTGTAAAAGTTCATCTTATTTTTCTTTATTTCAAAGAGCATTATAAAAGTAATACCTGAAAAAACTAAATAAAAGTCAGTAATACCTGATGCTATTAAATATTTCAGAAAACTTTAGTAGTCTATGAAGACATAAAAATTAAGGAGTCAAAAGTTTGGAAATAACTTTTAAGAGGCTTAAGGAAATTTAGACAAGCCTCTCTGTACTATGTTGTCATAACAAAAATATTCTTTACCACTGAACAGACCACATACAACTATATTTTCCGTTTCCTTCATGTTAACTAGTCTAGTATTTAAAATTGAGCATGTGTGCCCTATAGCAAAATTTAAAATAATAAAGTTTTTTTAAAAAGTGACAAATTTATGAGCAGAACTGACAAAAAAAGAAAGGCACTGTCGTCTCTCAGGCAGAGGATAGGAGTATCAGGTGACGAGTTGCCAGGGCTTCTTCCCAAGGGACTATTCTCTCCTATTTCATATAGCTGCTGACATGGAACCTCCATCTGTTTTCAATTTCAAATGAAGTGGGTGCCTTCATAAAGACACTTTCCAGGTAGCTAAATTTCTAGTGAGGCAGATCACAGCAAGTAAAGCTCACAGAAAAGTGACTGAAATTGTATGATCTGGAGAACACAGGTACAAGGAAAACAGGACCCAGCTACAAGATGATGGAGGAATAAAAAAGAATGAAGCATTGAGGTTAATGAGAAGTTTCAAATAAAATCTACTGATGGCTAAAAGAATTGCTAAGTCCTAGAAAAATCTGTACCACTTTGAGTAGAGATAGAAAATGAGGATGGGCATAAAGACTAACATGCAAGAAGTGTTATACATTATCTCTATCCTAGAAAATTAGCGATCTGGATATTAGCTCCACCTCAGAATGTCCTGCTCCTAGCAGCAGTCTATTCAAGTTATTCTTGACATTCACCCCAAGATGCTATAAAATAACCTAAAGCTACTAACTACTATTAGGCTTCCCTTCAAAAGTAAAGTAAAAGACTCAAGGATACCTCCCTGCAGTACTACAATTTATTCTGTTTTCACATTTCCATTATGAAATGACAATTCTACTGGGCAGCAGTATACATTTCAGCCCAGGACACTGGGCAAACCTATGGAGACTGTCCCCCCAAACCCCTATTTCTTCTTGTGTGCTTTAAAAATACATAGTATCCCACCACCTTAGATTTCTAAGTTACAAACTGGCCCAAAATTAAAACGCAAAAAGAGTGAAACAGAAAGATCTCACATTCAAGAAAAAAATAAATACCAACCTTTCTGTGAACTGGATTAGAAACTGATTGTAGTTCAATGCTCACTCTAACACTTACTCTCCTGTATGAAAAGATATATCCAACTATCAGAGGCATGCACATCAAATGAGTTACCGCTATCGTTTGTGCTAATGTGTTTAATCTAGTTTTAAATGATGAGACTTTTCACTATAAGACTTTGTTCGCTAACTTATGAACAGGTATTTGGGGAGCACACTGGATTTTAAGCTTAAGTTTTTATTGTTCCACTAGTGAGCAATCTAGTAATTTTTAATGTGAGCGGAAATTTTCCTCACAAGTAAAATCAGGATAGTGTGAAGATTAAATAAATAATGTGGAGTGCCTAATGCTAGCCTAACATCTAACTTTACTTGCCCTGATTCTAAAATAGCATTTATTGAAAGAAGAACATCAATGTAATAACAACTTTTATTTACATTTCTAAAATTATCATTTTAAGAAAACAAACTGATTTATGTATCTATATCTAAAAACTTAAAATGTGAAATAACATTAGAATGTTTGGAACATTTAGAATCAAGAAAATAACACATTTCCAACTCTTATTGCACAGGGCAAAATGTTTTTTTCAGGTCCACAAATTAAACTTGCTTAATATCCTCTCTATGCGATATATACACACAAAAAGGTCAACAAGCTTATTGTTATCTATCTTATCCTAGAGTAAACTCTGAGCCCTGAAAGGGAGAGACTATGGTGCTCTCCATTCTATGCAGCATCCGAAGAACCCAGTATTGGACAGAGCATATAAATAAAGATGTTCATAAACATTAATAGAGGTGAGCAAAATGTTTAAGTAATTCAGAAAATAAAGGGAAAAATAAGTGAAAAGCAACTATTTATAAAGTGGTTCTCAACTACTCTGCTAGAATTAAATAACTGTGGTCCTCGAATATGCAGGGGAAAAAGTGAACTAACAAATTTCACCTGTTCAATTTAAAGTTATTCTTCTAAAGATTTGCTTTAAACCTTTTCCATATTCTACTCCTTACCTACTACAGAAGTAAAAAGTAAAGGCAGAGTTGGAAAACTCTATTGATGGGAAAATTAGAAAGCTCTCAATTTGAATAAATAAAAGTTACTCTAAGCCAAGTACTGTACTGGGTGCTGGGGATATAAACAGAAATATATATGGTCTCTGCCCTCAAATGGAGATCATATTAAGTGACTTTTCCCTACATTTGCTTCTGATTATATTTTAGAGATTCTAAAGAGGGAATAGAAGAGTTCGTAACATTTACTGAGTATCTACACTATCACCTGCCAGTTACTTTACATACATTATCTCATTTAATACTAATCATGTTAAGCAAACACTATCTTTTTTTACAGGAGAACTCAAGGCTCAGAGTTACATACTTGTATAAGCTCACTATTCCAGAACTCAAATTAGAACACATTTTCATCTACACAAAGTTATCTAATAAGTGAATAAAGGCCATTAATTTCCATAATGCAATTTTGAAAGGTCCTTACAGTAAAGGGACTTAAGTGAAAGCTATCAAATTTATGTTAGTTTCACAAATGAGGAAACCTAACATTAAGAAAAGCTAAGACACAGCTAATAAGCGCCAGAACAACAACAAAAAAATGTAAATCTCCTGACTTCTAATCCAAACTCTCTATTTTAAGCCCCAATAGCACCACTTCCTCAAAGTTTGAATTTTGCAATTATCTGTGAGACTGGCTTTTATTTCCTCCACTGAAATGTAAACTCCACGAAGAAAAGGACCTTTTCCTGACCATTGCATCTCCAGTGCCCAGAAAAGTGTTTTACAAGTAGGCGCTATCCCGCCAGCCAGTGGCTTGGTGGTCACCCAGCGGGCTCGCCCCATGGAAAGCAGCGAACCCAGGGGCTGGAAAAACATGCAGGGCAGGTATGTGGTGTACCAAATCCCAAAAGGTGAATAGACTGCAAAGTGGTCATCCCCCCAAGGGAGTGTTTTCTCGCTGTCTCTGTCTCTATCCCAGGAGCACACGTGTCCTATAGCAAAATTAAAAAACAGGAGCCAGCAGGTGGCGTGGTGGTTAAAGGCGCTGGATCCCCACATAGCCTAGCTGAGGTTTGAGTCCCGGACCTGGCGGCTTGCTTTCTCCCTTTCCCTTTCTCTCGCTGTCTCTCTCTGGTCAAATTAAAAAATAATAACAAATGGAATTAAGTAAATAAATAATTGTTTAAAAATAAAAGGCAATATTTACTGAATAAATGAATTAATAAAATGTCTTATTTTCTCATTGTTTTTGGTCCATTAAACGTAATTCACTTTTTTGGGACCAGCAGTTGGCGCTATGTCGCTGGACTCCCATGTAGTAGATCGCGGTTCGAGTCTCGGACCTGGTGGCTTAAACTCACTCTGGACGTGTGTGCGTGCATGCCCAAGATCCCAAGAGGAGAATGGAGGGGGTGGTGATTTCTGGCTTCCTGTCTCTCTGTTTCTCTGGCGAACGCAAGCGCCCTATAGCAAAAACCTCTAAAAAAAAATCATTTTAAAAAAACACAATTCACTTTTTATAGTAAATAACGTAAAAAAGAAAAAAGGCAAAATACACCATTAAATTGATTTTAAATTTGAGTTTAGATTTACTTCTAAAATAGTTCAAATGCGGACAGAGCGGCGGGGCGGAGGAAGCTGGACACCGAGGCTTGCGTTCTGATCTGGCCCCGCCAGGAGCTCGCTGAGCCCTTCCCTCCATGACGGAACCCCTAGGAGGCCGGCGTTCTCACCTGTCAGACCGGAACCGGCTGTAAGCACCGCTCCATTCAGGAACAGGTTTACTGACGTGGACTTGGTGGGAGTCGGCGTCCCGATCCCTCACACCCCTCCATCTTCCCTTCCCCTCTGTAACCGCCGACTAGGTGCAGGAGGTAACCAGAAGGGCCCACTGGCTCCCTCTCCGCGTCCTAGGGGCCGCCAAACACCTAGACGAAGGCCTGCGCCCACGGGGCCGCCATCTTCCCCCACTGGCCCGACCCCAACCGCCACCCGCGGGCACCAGGTGACGCGGACCTCACCTCTCCTCGCAGTCTTTGCATTTCACCAGCAAGGGGACGAGCTGCTGGAACAGAACTTGGCTCATGTCGGCCCGCTGCCCCGGCGGGTGTGCGGGACAATCCAACAGGCCAGGCCCTCGGTACTAGCCCGAAAAGCGTCGGGGTCCAGAGTTTGAGTTTGGCGCTCGGCTGGCGCGAAGTAGGCGGGGAGAAGAACGTACAGCAGACCAAGAAGTTTTGAGCCTCGCCAGCCACCGTCCGCTTTTTCCGGTTTTGGGAAGGATGGGACTAGGGCAGTTACGGTACTTCCGGGCATAAACCTGTGTGGCAGGACTCGAAGCAGTCATGTTTGTTAAGGGAAAGGGACCCGAAGAAAGCTGACAACTTTTCCTCCGGTCGCCGCCCGATGCGAGTCACTCGAGCGGCTCGGGATTATGGCGGCTTTTGCGCCGATGCCGCAGGCGACTGGTATTCCAGCTGAAAATAGATGCAATTACTATGTGGAAAAGAAGAAGCGGTTCTGCAGGATGGTGGTGGCTGCGGGGAAAAGGTTCTGTGGAGAACATGCTGGCGTGGCGGAGGTCTGGTATCGCCCTACCCTCCCGAGTGTCGGAAATGAGTTTCCTGTGTCCCGCCGGTGCTGGAAACCGGCCCCTCCCCTCTTTGACAGATTTCTGCTTCTGTCCCCCGGATTCGTTAGCTTTCACGTTGAAAAACGCAGTTCTGCCCTCCTGGCGGAGCGGCGATGAGCCTTCGTGATGAGCAACGTTTCTTTCATTCAGCCCGCAATGACCCGTTTATGTCGATCCTAACTCGTGGTGATTCTCGATTTTAGTTTTACCTCTCACTGCTGCTGCTTAGGCTCCACCCCTCCGTCTTCCCGAAGGGAAATGGTAGTTTAGATAGAGAAGTGATTGAAGTTCTAAAATTTTCACTAATTGTGTACGAACTATTGTTTCGTGAACGATAATCACTCGTCATGAATGCGGCTGAAAGAAACTTTCTTTAAAAGTTTGTTTAGGTTAACAGTCTTTAAAAAGCAACTTATAACTATAATACTTTGCTGGAATGGGGAAGGAAAGATGTAAAAATGTGTAAGAACTTTCTTTTAAAATTTAGAACAGAACACAGAATTTTGTTAGCTACTATAGTTAAACATATTGTTCTGTAAGCAATGTATATTTGTATTTGTGTACTTTACTTTGGTTTTGTTCCTTGTTTGTTTGTTTATTTATTTATTTATTTTAGGTTTTTGCCATAGGGTACCTGTGCTTGCCAGAGACAGACAGAGGGAGACAAAATGGGAAATCTCTCTCACACACACACACACACACACACACACACAATCCCTTCTGCTATATTCTCCTCTCAGGATTTTGGGCTCCCATGCACACACACCTGGTGTGATTTTCAAGCGATTGGGTTTGGGACTCAAAACGTGGTCATGTGGAAATCTAGAGCCTTAAATACCATGCCACCATTACTCTGGTAATTACTATTAATAAACATTTAATAGGGTTAGATAGGATGAGAAAGATGAACCAGACCAACATCTGGATTCATGCTTTCTGCACGTCTGATATTATTTGCATTATTTTTTTCTCAACCAGTTTTTCCTTCTAAGCAGTACCCATGCAGATCAGTTCCCAGAGCCTCTTCATCTACCATTGTACATTCTAGCCATAGCCTACTTCCTGTTCAAGCTGGTATTTACTTAGATAGAGTGAAGCATACTAAAAAAAAGATGTGTTTCTTTTGGAATATGGGAGATGCAACTTAACTGTAGAACTCTTTGAAGTATATCCACAGTTGGTTCTGAGGGGAAACCAACAAACATCCCTTATTTTAAGAACGAGATTTATGATAGAAAAGATTTTGTTTTCACTCAGTTACAAGGCCTAGACATCACATTATTCAGAAATCTAGAAGGTGGCTGCAGATGGTGATAATAGTGGAATATGAATAAATCTTTACAAATTGACTGGTATCCCTAGAGAGAAATTATACATGGCTATTAGGCCCTTGAGAAAAGACTGCAAAACACAAAGTGGAAACACGTTCTGTGGCTATTGTTTGGTTTTGAATTATAGCCATCCTCCTTATTCTGTATTATGTAATTACATGTTATGTTTTCTCTTTTTTAAGTGTCATATACAAGGTATTTTTTAAAGTTCATGGAAAATGCATGTTATAAGAAATGTGCATAAACTTCAAAATTTTTAAGTACTTATTTCTTTTTTTCCATGAGCAAGAGAAAAAGAGACAGGCATCTAACAGGTTCCCCATGCTATGATTCACCCTCATCCTCAGCCAACAGGGGATCATAAGCACATGTGTGCTTGGCATGTTTTTGAAGGTCTCCAGACATGAACCTGAAACCTTCCCTGTGGATCAGCCTCGTAGAATATTGCTTTACCACTGTGCTACCACCCAGCCCACACTTTCAAAATAAACTTATATTCTAATTATGTTTTTCCATGGACTTTTTGAAATCCCTTTGTATAGCTGTGATGACACTGCTTATGCTCATTTCAACTGGAGTTGATTTTGTCACACAACAGGTATTTAGCAATGTCTGAAGATATTTTGCTTGTCACAACCAGGGAACATTATTAGTATCTAATGGATAGATAAACCTCCTTCAAAGGAAAGGACAGCCCCCGACTGCCTCCCTCAAAAGAATTACTGAACTCAAAAGGTCAGCAATGCAGGACCAAAATCCCAGTTGCTAAACCCAAATCATAGCATTTTTAAAAAGTATATTTCTTGGGACCAGCAGATAGTGTGATGGCTATGTCGCTGGACTCCCATGTAGTCAACCGCGGTTCAAGTCCTGGACCTGGTGGCTTAAACTCACGCCGAGCATGTGTGCATGTGTGCCCAGGATCCCAGGAGGAGAATAGAGGAGAAGAGATTGCAGTAGGGCCATCCCCCCTCCCCCGGGTGGGGTGATTTCTCGCTTTCTGTCTCTCTGTGTTTCTGGTGAGCACACACGCCCTATAGCAAAACCTCTCCAGAAGAATAAAGTGTATTTCTGTATTTCATGAGTGAAAGAGAGAGAGCTAGCGCCCCCAACAGGGTCTTGACCTCCCAGCTTCAGCCAGCCGGGATCATGGGCATGCATCAGCTGGCATACTCGGGAGATCTTTGTGAAGCAGTAACTTTCCTATGTGGGTATACCTGAAAGAGCATTGCATTTACAACTGTGCTACCATCTGGCCTCCCAAATTATAAGTTTTAGAAGTGCTTTTTCTTTCTTGCCCTGTGGTTAGTCTTTGGCGATTAGAATAGGATTTTTTCTTACATGGACGTTAGGTTTTGGTTTTGGTTTGGTTTTGGAGGTTAGATTTTAAAGTCAGCAAATAAGGAAAATAACGTACAGTATTTTTAAAAATATATTGAAAATGTCTTAGCTTTCTCATAAAATTAAGGGTGCATAGTTTTGTGGATATGCTAAGAGACATATCAGAACTGAAATAGACAGAAAAATTAATAATAATAAGAGCAAGCACTTTGCATGTACTTTGTGGCCAGCACTGTGCTAAGCAGTTTTTCCGAAAACTATCGGCTCACTTGAACTACACAAACCTTGAGATGTGACACATTACTCTCATCTCATGAAGCAATAAGCCTGCCTCAGGTCATAGGACTAGAAGCTGAATAGGTATGGGAGTCAAATAAGCAATATGGCTCACCTGTGGTGTTTTAACTATTATACTGTCCTGTTTTGCACAGATTCTTATGGAATGTTGGAAAAATTGCCACCATTTAATTTTCCTCTTTTTTTTCCCGGTGTATATGGTTAAGTCTATGTGACTTGGAAGTGAAAAGATAGAACTACTATATTGAAAAGTTACAAAGCCAATACAAGATGACACATGCCAAATAGTTAAAATGTCTTATTTTATTGTTTCTAAGACATGTTTTTCACATTTTAACATCTCTAAAATCAGAATGCATCCTAAAATCAATGATAAGATCATATTTTAAATGGGCAGCATTTTTCACATAAAATAAGTATGTGAAGTAAGGCATATGTTAATTGGCTTGATTTAGCCATTCTACAGTGTACACGTAAACATCATGTTATATGTGATAAATGTATATAATTTGTATTTGTTACTTAAAAATTAGGCTAAACCAAATGGGTAGCATTTTTTCTTTCTTAGTGGTGCATAAAATAACTGCATATTATAGTCAATACTAGCCAATAGATTCAAAATCCCATATGTAGGGTTTATCTATAACCTGTTTGAAGCTAGAGGCCCTTGTTTATACACATCAGCTAACTACATTGGAGATTTTTGTTTTTAAACCATATGACCTGATTTTGCCCATTTTTTCCTTAAAGTTTACTTTCCTTATTTTGAGCATGTAGATAGATTGAAGTTGTATCTAGTATCTATCAGGAATAAATCATATATTCTGCTTAAATAAATAATTACTTTTAATTTTTTAGGAAGAAAATTCTCGGAAAAGAATCCTGTGTCCTTTAGATCCAAAACAGTACGTATGGATTAAATAAGGGTCTTTTCAGGGCCAGCAGATGGTGTGGTGGTGAAGGTGCTGGATTCCCACATGGTTGACCACAGTTCGAGTGCCAGACCCGGCAGCCTGAAAGTCACACTGGATACTGTGCATGCCCAAATTCCTGAGAAGAAAATGGAGGAGAGGGGATTGGAGTGTGGCCATCTCCTCTGGGGGATAATTTCTCACTGTCCCTCTCTTTGTCTCTCCCTGGTGAACTCATGTGTCCTATGACAAAATACCTAAAAAAGGGGGCGGGGTATTTCTCTGCTGAAAATGGTAATTGTTACAAATCTCGTTTTAAATAATTTTCTCTTTAAATTTAGCACAGTATATGAAGATCAACTGACAAAGCATTTGAAAAAATGTAACTCAAGAGAGAAGCCAAAACCTGTAAGTGTTTGATTAGTAAAATTGAATGGGTAAATGTGTGGTATATAATGTTTATGTACACTTAGTAGATTACAAATGTGGATACATAACCAGACTTAACTTTGCCTCTAGGCTTAAATTTGTTAAATGCACTTGAATGTGTACAAGGTATCAAACTATAAATCCACTTATAGTTCTAATTCACAGAACAGAATCTAATGCAACACGAATATTGTTCAAAGAATAATGTCACTCTTTACTGAAAAATATTTACTTAGTTCCTACTAAATTTATTGCAATAAGCCATGATGCCAAATACAATCCTAATCTTCAAGGAATTTAAGGCTAGTAAGTAAACTTGTAAGTCAGGGATATGTGTTTTGCTTTTGTTTCCATTTGTGTTAATTTTGCTGTAAGCTTGTGCACTCACCAGAAAGAAAGAAACAGAGAGAAAAAAGTGAGAAATCACATTCAGGGGAGGATGGCCATGCTGCAGTCCCTTCTTTGGGAGTTTTGAGCATCCATGCACACTCAAACACACCTGGTCTGATTTTCAGGCTGCCGTGTCCAGCACTTGAACTATGGAGTCAGCTATGAGGGATCCAGCTACTTTAACCTCCATCCAACTGCTGACACCAGTTAGGTTTTTTTTTTAAAATTATGTTATTTATTTATTTTTAAATTTGGTACAGGGTGCATGTGCTTAACACAAAGGGACAGAGAGAGATAGGGGAAGCGAGGAAATAAGCTGCCAGGTCTGGGACTCAAACCATAGTCAGCCATGTGGGAATTTGGTGCCTTAACCACCATGCCACTTACTGGTCCCATGAATCTTTTTAATAAAGTCAGTGAAAGAAGTAAGCACAATGTGATAAGAACATATACTTATATCAGATTTTAAAATTAAATCCAACGAGTCATGAAAGGCTTCCTAGAGGATATAACACATTACTCACTGCACAACAGGCAGCATGAGCTTGTTTGCATCAATTTTCCATGATCCCCAAGGCTCACAGTCAATCCTGGGAGCTGGGGGCAGGGTCATGGGAGATCAGGCTGATGGATGCCAAATAAGCAATGAGTTTGTGTCCTAACTGAGGAACCCCACATTCAGGAAATACGATTTTTTTTAATTGGGCAGTAAATAAACCACCTGACCCATAAACAGACATTTTCTTCTTATCTTATACAATAAGTAAGCTTGCCATGTGGTCTATAGGGAGACACCATTACTTCTAAGGGTGCTTGATTTAAAAATGACCTTGCAGGGCCAACAGGTGGCGTGATGGTTAAGGTGCTGGACATTCCCGCATGACCGACCACGGTTCAAATCCTGGCTTGCCTTTGCACTTTCCCTCTTTCTTTTTCTCTCTGTATCTCTCTGTGGTCAAATTAAATGAATGGATAAATACAATTAAATAAACAATTCTTAGGAAAAAAAATAAATAAAATTAAAATGACCTTGAAAAGATAGTCTGGGGCAAAGGTAGTCAGTCCCTCTGCTTGTAAGTCTTATAGTAAATTGAGACGTGGGAAAATTACGTTCTGCTCTCACCTCTCAGTCATATTAACAACAAAGTACTACTATACATTTCCAAATGCCTCCAAGTCAACAACCACTAGGCTAGATGGCATCATTTTAAAGACAGTTACATTGGACAGCAGGTGATATGGAGGATAAGGTGCTAGATCCCACATAGCCAAGTGTGCAGTTCAAGTATCAGACCTAGTGGCTTGAAAAATGCACTGGATGCATGTGAATGTGTGCCCAGAATCTCAGGAGGAGAATGTAGAAGATGGGATTGTGCCATGGCCATCCTCCCTGATGGGTGATTTCTCACTTCCTCTCTCTCTGTGTCTCTGGCAAGTGCACATACCTTATAGTAAAAAAATGTTTATTTGGTAACTACCTCACTAGAATATAAGATCTATGAATTCAGCTGTTTTGTTTGTTTCATACCTAGTTTTGGAGAATTCCAAGCACTAAAAGCAAACCAGGGACCATAGTAGTTATTTAATGAATAAGTGACTAGAAAGAAGGGAGGATTACAGCTGCAGAGTATGGGATGAAAGAATTAGCTTTACTGCTTAATGTTTGTGAGCTTCACATTAATATTGCTATTTTTCTTTTAAGGATTTCTTTATTCAGGATATTAATGCAGGCTTAAAAGATGAAACAGAAATACCTGAACAATTAGTAAGTATACTGATTTAATATTTAATTGTAATGAGCATTTATAACCTATTTATCATGTTATAAATAAGCCATATTCTAGTTTTCATTTAGAATAAATCTATTATTTTAGATTTATTCTAAATCTAAATTTAGTTTGCATTTACCTTTGGGTTCTAGACCACTTCATTCCCCATAAAAAAATCAAGCTACATTATGACCCTGAGTCTCCTTTGATTCTTTTTTTTTTTTTTTTTTTGAGAGGTTTTTGCTATAGGGTGCGTGCACTCGCCCGACAGACAGAGAGAGACAGAGAGATAGAAAGCAGGAAATCACCCCCCAGGGGGGATGACCACGCCGCAATCCCTTCTCCTCCATTCTCCTCTTGGGATCTTGGGCACGCACGCACACGCGCCCGGCGTGAGTTTAAGCCGCCGGGTCCGGGACTCGAACCGCGGTCGACTACGTGGGAGTCCAGCGACATAGCCATTACGCTAACTGCTGGTCCCAGTCTCCTTTGATTCTTGAACCCTTGTGAGCCTGGACTTATTCATGAGGCTGAGGAAGTTAGAGGAATTAAAGGAGCATGGCAGAGGCTGGGAAGAGGCTTAGCAGTTGGGTGATGTCATTAAAAGCTTAGGAAATAGGCTTTATCAGAAAGAAGAGCCTAAGTGACCATGGGAATTGCCCAACTGTTAATCTTCTACTCCATTTCTGTCGTAATGCTTTAAAACATTTTTGGATACAATATTTAGTTTTATTTTTGCATGTAGGTACCAATTTCTTCTCTATCTGAAGAGCAGTTGGAAAACTTAATTAAGAAGTTGAAAAAAGCCAGTGAAGGTAAGTCTGCCCAGAGTGACAAGGTAAATTATTTCAAAGTGTAGATTCAGTATTCCTTATCTGAATTACTTGGGACCAGAAGTGTTTTGGATATCAGATTTTGGAATATCTGCATATTTCAAATGAGATATCTTGAGGATGGGACCCAAGTTTAAACAAAAAATTCATTTAAGTCTTATACATACCTTACAAACATAACCTGAAGGTCATTTTATATAATATTTGCAACAATATGTGACCCTCTGCACGAGATGAGGTGTGGAATTTTTTAGTTGTAGCATTATGTTGGTACTCAAAAAGTTTTAGATTTTAGAACATTTTGGATTTTTGTATTAGGAATGTTCAACCTGTAATTAGGTGATATATGAGTTAATATATTTCTGGTTTAAAAGATGCTACTAGCATTGTTTAGAGTTTTATAGTTTCCTATTTCAGTATTTAAGCTGTCATGCTTATATTTGGCACAGGTTTGAATTCGTCACTTAAAGATTGTGTTATGTCCCACCCAGCATTACACGATGCCCTTAATGACCCTAAAAATGGTGATTCTGCGACCAAGCATCTGAAACAGCAGGTATGTTTAGGCCACAGTAACTCTTCTGAAGATGGCCTTCGTTCTTTTGTTAAGTAGCTAACATAATTTTTTTTAATATAGTTAATGGAATTTAATTTATCTTTCAAAATGCAAAATATTTTCATTTCAATAGTATGTATGAATTTATGGGGGGGATCTTCAAAAAGTTCATGGCAAATGCATATTATGAAAACATTATGCATAGATTTCAAATTTATTTTGCACCAACATAAACTTATACTTTAATTCCATTTTCCCATCATCTTTATTTTATTTTTTTAAGTTTTTGCCAGAGAGCATGTGTACTTGCCAGAGAGAGACAGAAACAGAGAGAGGGAAAGTGAGAAATCACCCCTCAAAGGGGATGGCAGCTGCATAGTCCCATCTCCTCCATTCTCTTCTTGGGATTTTGGGTATGTGCACACACATACCCAACACCAGGTCCAGACTCGAACTGGGGGGTCACACATATGGGACCCAGTGCCTTAACCTCCACGCCACTTGCTGGCCCCTTTCCATGATCTTTTTGCAGTCCTTTCATATATAAAAATATTTTTGCATGTAGTGTTCTGAGTACTGAGTATCAAGTATATAAGTACTGAGTGTGTGTGTGTGTGTGTGTGTGTGTGTGTGTGTGTATATATATATATTATTTAATTTAATTTTTTAATTAATTAATTTATTTATTTTTAAAATTTGACCAGAAAGACAGAGAGAGAAAGGGAAAGTGAGAAAGCAAGCCGCCAGGTCCAGGATTCAAACCTTAATTGGCCATGAGGGAGTCCAGAGCCTTAACCACCATGCCACATGCTGGCCTCAGTACTGAGTATATTTTAAAGCAAAGAAAAAAGTATAAGTCAAATATAAATTATGACTGTAAACATACTGCCTTATGTAGAAGTTATCTTGCTATTTGCTATTTTCCCATTTGAGCCAAATGTCTTTGCTCTAGTTTATAAAATAATCTCGTGAAGTTTGCAGGCTTCTATTTTAGGTAACATTGAAAAATTAAAGTTACTTGGTCCAAGAAGATGCTTTGTTGAGTTTGGAGCGGGAAAGGGAAAATTATCTCATTGGGTTGATATTGCCTTAAAAGATGCTGAAAAAGTTCACTTCATCCTAGTAGAAAAGGTGACTACAAGATTCAAGGTAAGTGAAACCACTGTATTCTATTAGTAACAGTGTTGATTTGCATTTTTCTGATTTAGAAGAAAAATGATAGAAATGAATTCCTTAAAGAAAATATACAGATGAATTTCCTTTTTTGTATTTTGTTTTGTCGGTTTAATTGGTGACTTAAACTTAAGGTGAATTTTTTTTTAATTTAAATTTCAATAGTCCATTGATATGTTTTTCTGAAAACTATTTGCAAAGACAGGAAAATATGTGGAATGAGCCAAGTTCAAGAGAGGGATTGAAAGTCTTTGGTCTTTTTCCTACCTTCCCCGTATACTAGCTGGTCATTTAGTAAACGATGATTGAGCATACTGCCAGGCACCATGACAGACATTAGGTATGTAAAGTCAGATAAGATAGGTACCTGTGCTCTACTCCTTTTGTTCAAAAAGGAGAGAGGCACATAAATAAATGATTATAGTAAAATGTTGAAATAGGAAAAAGTCCACACAGAATGCAGTGTGGGTTCAAAGAGTGACAGGTTTTTTTTGCTCAAAAGGAATGGAGAACACTACATACTAGAGATGATGCCTGAGCTAAATTTAGAAAGGTGAAATCATGTGTGCTAGGTGGAAGGTTTGAAAAGCACTCTAGGAAGCAAGAACAGTGTAACCAAATGCTTGAAATGACATGAAAACATGGAAACACTTCCATGCGATGGGAGTACATGGCACAAGGTAGAGCTCAGCAATAGCAGGACTGGAGAGGAGGGTAGACTACGGAAGGTTTCATACTTTCTGCTCAGAAAAGTGTGTGCCTGATCCTGCGGAGTACTGAAGATACAATGGAAACAAGATTTAGTTCTTGCCTTTCAAGAAGCCTACATGTCGTGAGAAGGCTTGTAATTTTGGTTCATATACTAAGCATGTTGTGTTGGTGGCAAATTCCTGATATCTGAGAGCAGAAAGATAGAGCACTGACCTCAATCTAATGTGGATCATGAAGGTTTCATGGAGTGAGTGACAGTTGAAAGAAGAATGAAAGACTATATAAGAGTTGGTGAAGTAAAAAAGGATTTTAAAAGGTTATGCTAACACCACCATAAAACTGTACTAGAAGAGGGCCAGTCCTACAGCGCAGTGGTTAAGTGCAGTGTATCAGGAGCTGGAGCCCAAATGGCCAGCTGCTATTCAAATCCTAGCCCTGGTGGCTTGGAAAACATGCCTGGCATGTGTGTGCATGCCAAAATCCTGATGGGAAAGAGGAATGGAGAAAAAAGGATTGCAGTATGACCATGCATTGTTGGGGAGTGGGCCCCTCTCTCTCTATCTCCCTCTCTCTCCCTTCCTCCCCCTCCTTTTCCCTTAATCAGCCCTCTGTCTCTCTGGCAAGCATATGCACCCTCTGACAATTAAAGAAAAATATAAATAAAAATTAAAATGATATCAGAACAGACTTAAAATAGGAAGATGAATAATAATTTAACCCTTTTTTTAAAAGAAGTATTTTTATTTAATTTTTTGAGAGGTTTTATTTTATTTTATTTTTTTATTTTGCTATAGGGTGTATGCGCTCACCAGAAAGACAGAGAGACAGAAAGTGAGAAATCACCCCCCAGGGAAGATGGCCATGCTGCAGTCCTTTCTCTTCCATCCTCCTCTCGGGATTTTGGGCATGCATGCACATACGCCCGGCCTAAGTTTAAGCCACTGGGTCCAGGACTCAAACTGCGGTCAACTACGTGGGAGTCCAGTGACATAGCCATTATGCCAACTGCTGGTTCCTATTTTTTTTATTATGATTTGTTTTAACTTGACCAGAGAAAGACAGAGAGAAAGTGAGAAAACAAGCTGCTGAGTCCAAGACTTGAACCGAGGTCAGCCATGTGGGAATCTAGCATCTTTAACCACCACACCACCTGCCGGTCCTGATGAATAATAATTTTTTTTTTTCTTTTTGAGAGGTTTTGGCTATAGGGCACGTGCGCTTGCCAGAAAGAGAGAGAGAGACAGAGAGACAGAAAGCGAGAAATCACCCCCCAGGGGGGTTGCCCACGCCGCAATCCCTTCTCCTCCATTCTCCTCTTGTTATCTTGGGCACGCACGCACACGCGCCCGGCATGAGTTTAAGCCTCTGGGTCTGGGACTTGAACCGCAGTTGACTACGTGGGAATCCAGCGACTTAGCCATTACCCTAACTGCTGTTCCCGAATAATAATTTTTAAGTGTATTTATTTCTCAAATGAATCAGAGAGACACAGAGAGTAACAGAGAGGCAGTTCCCCCAATAGGGTTTGACCCTGCGATCCACTCCCAACTTCTGCCAGTTCTGGATCAACACATGTGCCTGGCATACTCAAGTAGATCTGTGTACACACACTCACAACCTTCCCATGTGGGTCAGCCTCAGAGTGTAGTGTCTATCTTATTTTGCCCCCAAAATAAGATAAATTTTATCCAAAAATCCTAGTGAGAAATGGACCAATGCTAAGACTATTGAAGTGGGATGGAGAGGAGGGCAAGAGTATGAGAAATAATAAGATGCTGGAAGCAGCAACACTCAGTGACTTATCACTCATTGAATATGAAAGAGGAGAAATTTGGAGTAATAAAAATATATGTATACGTATATTTTAGAGAAATTTTTGCTATAGGACATGTATTCTTTCCGGAGATATATAGAGAGATAGAAAGCAAGAAATCATACCCTCTGTGGTGGGATGGTCACACTGCAATCCCTTCTCCTCCGTTCTCTTCTTGGGGTTTTGGGCATGCACACAGACGCACCCTGCATGCGTTTTAAGCCACAAGATCCAGGACTCAAACTGCCATTGACTACATGGGAGTCCAGTTCCTTAACCACTACACCATCTGCTGGTCCCTGGAATAATATTTTTATGGCCTAAGTAATTAAATGGCACTATCCACCAAGATAGGGAATAAAGGAGGAGGAAGAGAAAGAATAGATTTGGAGGGGAAAATAATGAGTTTAGTTCAGAATATGCCCAGTTTGCTATTGAATTAGAACTTTCTAGTTCATAATTAGGTATGTGTCTGATGCTTATCAGAGATATCTGAGCCAAAATGTAGATCTATAAATCATAGGCATTTGGGTACCTATACTAGAATGGTTGTAATTCTTCAGTGACCAAGTAGAGTGTGCCAGAAATAGTATACTAGGGGTAACAAAGATAATGAAACTGGTAAATAATCTTACATTAAGTTACTATCTGTTAAGCCTTAGTTCTTTCACTGATGAGTTGGGAATTTTTAGGTAAAAGGAAATAATATATACATAGTAATTGATAACATTTTCAAATCTTATAGAAATGTGTGGTATTATTTTGGAGCATTCATCAATACATGTATTGGGTCATCAGAAAAGTCATGACTCATTTTTACATAGAAAAATCCATCATGACTTTTTCAACAACCTAGGACTATCAAATTTTTTTTATTTATTATGTTTTTTCATACTAAAAATAAGATGAAAATTTATTTGACCTTGAAAACAAGTAAATCTTTTAATTTTCATAAACTTAAAAACTCATTTTTACAATATTATGTTTGTGCAGGTAGATGGTAAACACAGAAAGAAAAATTCAGTGTTTGAAAGACTTCAAATTGATATTCAACACTTGTGTTTGAGTAAGTTGCATGATTTTTCCTTTGCTTTGTCATAAACCATATAAGTTTCTAACTGTGAGGGTTGCTTAGAAATCCAGTCATGCAGAACAATACTTAAGGAAAAATAAACTGGAAGAGCGTTGTTATTATAGAATCCTGGGCCAGCAGGTGGCATGGTGGTTAAGGGTGCCGGACTCCCACATGGCCAACTGCAATTTGGGTCCTGGACCTGGCAGCTTGCTTTCTCACTTTCCCTCCCTCTCTCTCTCTTACTCTGTCCCTCTCTGGTTAAATTAAAATAAATTAATAAGTAAAATTAAATAAAATAATTCTTTGAAAAATATGGGATGTTAAATAAATATACATTGGATTAGGGTTAAAATTTTATTTTATTTTATTTTTTGGAGAGGTTTTTGCTATAGGTTGCGTGCACTCGCCAGAAAGACAGAGAGAGACAGAGAGAGAGACAGGAAGCGAGAAATCACCCTCTGGGGGGATGACCATGCCACAATCCCTTCTCCTCCATTCTCCTCTCGGGATCTTGAACATGCACGCACATGCCCTGGTGCAAGTTTAAGCCGCCGGGTCTGGGCCTCCAACTGCAGTCAGCTACATAGGAGTCCAGTGACATAGCCATTACACCAACTGCTGGTCCCAAGGGTTAAAATTTTAAAAAATTGTTCTTCAGTATCAGTGGAAATGAATATTTTATTAGGGAAGAGTTTAAAAGTTCTGATAATATGAGTCAGCCAGGTGGCATAGTGGTTAACAGTTCAAGTCCCGGGCCTGGCAGCTTGGAAAATACACTGGGTGTATGTGCATGTGTGTCCAAAATCTTGATAGGAGAAGGGATTGTGGCATGGCCATCACCCCAGGGGGTGATTTTCACTTTACTTCTCTTTCTTTCTCTCTCTCTCTGGCTCACGCACTCTATAGCAAAACAAAAACAAAATCAGTTTTGATAGTATGTACTTATGTTGCTTTTTTGTTGTGTTTAAATTCATGTTGAGTGTATTCATATCATAAATTGGGCTTCTGCCTATAGTTACCATGACTTCCCTAAACTAGTAAAGAAAATGAAATAATTTTTTTTTTTTTTTCTTGGAGAGGGTTTTTTTTTTTTTTTGGCTATAGGGCGCGTGCTCTCCACCAGACAGACAGAGAGACAGAAAGCGAGAAATCACCCCCCCAGGGGTGATGGCCATGCCACAATCCCTTCTCCTCTGTTCTCCTATTGGGATCTTGGGCATGCACGCACATGCACACAGCATGAGTTTTTTAAACCACCATGTCCAGGACGCGAACTGCGGTCGACTACATGGGAGTCCAGCAACATAGCCATTACTCTAACTGCTGGTTCCAAGAAAATGAAGTAATTCTCTGCCTAGGTAATATGTAAAAGATATTTCCTAGAATCATAAATTGTACCAAAGGAAATAAGTCATCATTGTGTGTTCCATACACACACAAATCCCTCATTCCTTTAGTGCCTTTTCTATACCTTTTCTGTAGTTTTTCATATTATTTAGTAAGGAAATAATTCAAACATACACCAGCAACCTCTTCCATAATTTTTTTATTATTATTTTACTTAACTATTTATTTATTTATTTATTTTTAATTTGACCAGAGAGGGACAGAGAGAGAGAGGGAAAGTGAGAAAGTAAGCCACCAGGTCCAGGACCCGAACCTCAGTTGGCCATGTGGGAGTCCAGCACCCCTAACCACCACATCATCTGCCAGCCACTTCCATATAGTAATTTTAATTAAGCCCTTAGAAGCAACTCAGCAGTTGTATATCAATCACTGTACTTAAAATTATTTAACTGAATATATTACTTTCTGTTGTCATAAGCATTGAACAAGTTGTTATGTTACATGTTGAATTCTATAAAGTAAGAACTTCTTGTTTGAGTCTCTTTCAGCCCTAAAATTCAAAGATCTAAGTAGTTCTTTTGGAAGGCCAGGTTAATAGAGGAAACTTAATTCTTGTTCCTTTTATTTCAGATAAGATTCCTGTACTAAAAGAAGGAAAACTACCTGTGGTAGGAATTGGAAAGCATCTGTGTGGTGTGGCAACAGGTGTGTAAACACACTCATACCGTCTAAATTTACATGTTAAATTTTAGCTTACATGACTCCATCTATTTTAGTAGACTCTTTCGAATAGTTTAGATTTCTTATGTTTACAACTTATTAATCTTCGTAGTAGTCTGGGCCCTTCTTTATGGTAATTATAGAGCTTTCCTATCTACTTGCTCATTTTGAACATTTTGCAAGATGAATTAAGAGTTTTGTGCCATGTGGCATCTTAAAGTTCTTAGGGTCCAGTTTCAAGGAAAAAAACAGAAACAAGTCATTTATAAAAACTATGATTCTACCTCAGATGCTACTGATTTTTTAGAGTAGTTGCTTAGGAATAATTCTGTCTGAAAACTCTACCATTAAGAGGTTATTATGTTTCAGGATTCTGGAGAAAAAAAATAAATTTTAGCCCAAAAGATCTAAGATGTTTTGTCTTAGCACTTCTGTTCATCAGATTAGATCTATTAATGGCATGTAAAGTGGAAATTTTAGAATCAGATAGTCTGTCTTTCAGCTCTTCCATATAAATTTGGCAAATTACTTAACCTTTCTGAGCTTTGATTTCCTCATCTGTAAAACAGGTGTGAAGTGGGAGACCAGTAAGTGGCATAATGGTTAAGGAACTGGATTCTCACATGACCAACTGCCATTAGAGTCCCAGACCTGGTGGCTTGAAATTGACAATGGCCTATAGGATAAAGTCTTGAGTTGTTTTTTTTTTTTTTTTGGAGAGGTTTTCGCTGTAGGGCGCGTGCGCTCGCCAGACAGACAGAGAGAGACAGAGAGACAGAAAGTGAGAAATCACCCCCCAAGGGGGATGGTCACGCCGCAATCCCTTCTCCTCCATTCTCCTCTCAGGATCTTGGGCCCGCACACACACGCGCCTGGCATGAGTTTTAAGCCACCGGGTCCGGGACTTGAACCGCAGTCAACTACCTGGGAGTCCAACGACATAGCCATTACACTAACTGCTGGTTCCCAAGTCTTGAGTTCTTTAACATAGTGTTCTAGTCTCAGTCGGATATCTACCTTCCTCTTTTTCCACTTGTCTCCAGCTTTAATGTTCAGCAACATCAAACCCTGTCTACTTTCCCATATATCATACTGTTTTACTATAACCAAAATTCCACCCATCCATCCAGTCACTCAAACAAACTGGAAAATGTCTACACATCCTTATGCTCAGTTGTTACCACTTTCAGGTAACCTTCTTACATAATTAGTGATATCAAATTATTCTCTGCACATCTACCTTATTGCATTTTAATCATCTGTCTACATATTTAATTATTCCACTGTGCTGTGAATTTTTTAGGAATTGAACATACACTAATACAATACTCGGTAGTACAAAACTTAGTTAATGTTTAAATGGATAATCTTGGCTACCAATTGCTGTTTCCTTGTCCCTTTCTAGGTTTGTGGCTTTGTTCCTTAAATTCTTTATAAAGAAGGGGTCAAGATAGATTGCTAGAGCTCTTTCTAATTCTGAAATAACTAAATTCCTTTAGGAACTGTTCTAGTGTTTCACATTTTTGATAATCATTTACTTAAGTCAAAAGTGAATAAAACAGGGACCAGCAGTTAGGGTAATGGCCATGTTGCTGGACTCCCATGTAGTCAACTGTGGTTCGAGTCCCTGACCCGGTGGCTTAAACTTACACCAGGCGCGTGTGCATGTGTGCCCAAGATCCTGAGAGGAGAATGGAGGAGAAGGGATTGCGGTGTGGCCATCTACCCTGGGGGGGTGATTTCTTGCTTTCTATCTCTCTTTCTCTCTCTGTCTTTCTGGCGAGCGCATGCGCCCTATAGCAAAAACCTCTCCCCCCCCAAAAAAAAAAAATAAAGTGAATAAAACAGTAAATGAATATATCTTCTCAGACAATAATTGCTTGTGAAATATAGATTAGCTATCACTTTCTCTAAATAATAGTACTAAACAATGTTTGTTGACGTAAATTCCTATGTTGAATTAAATTTGTTGATGAAGGGGCCTGGACTCCCATGTAGTTGACTGTGGTTCAAGTCCTGGACTCTGGACTCATGCTGGATACATGTACATACATGCACAAAACCCCAAGAAAACAATGGAGGAGAAGGGATTGTGGCATGGCCATGATTTCTTGTTTTCTGTCTCTTGGTCTCTGTCTTTCTGGCAAGTATATGCTCCCTACAGCAAAACACTCTTTTAAAAAAAAATTACTAGTGAAATAAAGATCAATTAATGTTTACTTGTGACATTTTAGGGGAAAAAATTTTTTAAATATTTATGTTTCTGGTTGAGCAGATACAGTGTGACAATCTAATCAGACAGAAAGTATGGGTTTCACAGTTAAGATCTTTCCAATATTGTCAACATTGTAGCACTTTTCAATGGGAAGTAGCCATGGTCATTGAAATCTGTTTGTTAGGGCTGGCTTTATAAGTGATAGTTAAGGCAGCCCCATCCCACGTGGCCAACCTTGCAGTTGGAGCCCTGGACCTATTGGCTTGAGAAATAGTGTGTGTATGCTTGCCCAAAATCTCAAAAGGAAGTGGAGATGGGAAGAGAAGGGATTCTTGTATGACCATTGCCCATGGTGGGTGCTTTTTTTTTTCTTTATCTCTCTTTGTCTCTGGCAAACACACGTCCTCTAGTGGGGAAAAAAAAAAAAAAAAAAAAAACTTTACTTTTTTTTTTTGAGAAGTTTTGTTGCTATAGGGCGCATGCACTCGCCAGAAAGAGAGAGAGACAAAGAGACAGAAAGCAAGAAATCACCCCCCGGGAGGATGGCCACGTCGCAATCCCTTCTCTTCCATTCTCCTCTCGGGATCTTGGGCATGCACGCACACGCACCTGGCGTGAGTTTAAGCCACCAGGTCCTGGACTCAAACCACGGTCGACTACGTGGGAGTCCAGCAACATAGCCATTACACCAACTGCTGGTCGCTCATATGCTTAAATTTAAAATATACTGAATTTCTTTCATGTCAAGTAGAGTATGTGCACCTCTAAGTTTGCATTATTAATCATTACTACATCCTCATTGTTTTTATTTTTTTAACTATTTTTTTGTATTTTTGTATTATTTAACTTTATTTATTTATTTACTTATTTTTAATTTGACTGGAGACAGACAAACAGAGAGGGAGAGAGAAAGTGAGAAAGCAAGCCACCAGTCTGGAACTCGAACTGTGGACAGCCATGTGGGAGTGTCCAGCGTCTTAACCACTGTGCCACCCACTGGTCCCCATCCTCATTGTTTTTCATATATAGAAGGGCATTTAGTAAATACTTACTGAATGAAAATGTAAATAGTAAGGCTGGTTAATGAGGCTTACTTTGCACATTCCGACCCCCTCTTCTCTTCAGCTCTTCACTGTTTGCTATAAACATCTTACATTTCAAGACTAGCATTTTGACAAAGTATCAGCTGCAGCAGAGCTGCCTTTCTTCTTTTTTCACTGGGTTTCTGAAACTCAAAACGCCTCCAAAATGTAAGCGTAGGTCAATTTTTTCTATGTAAGTCATTTCCTCAGCCAGGGTAGCAGAAATGTAGACAACTCAAGTAGCTTCATTGCATTCAGATTGTATTGGGTCGTCAGAAAAGTCATGATGCATTTTTGTATGTAAAAGCATAGAAAAATACTTCATGACTTTTCTGATAACCCAATACATCTTAAGTTTCAGATAGTTTTATTGGGAAGTAGGCTTTAGATAGAACAAATCATTCGAGAAGGTACTAAGAAAAGAACAAATTTGAACCAATTTGCTTGTTCATGATAGAATTATGACAAGTATAAAGCTAAGTAGGTTTTTGTTGTGGGTTTTTGAAACCCATACTGCTTAATAAATTTAAAAAAAATTTTTTTTAAAGATGATGTGGTTCGGGGGGGCACATAATTGTGTTTGCAGATCTTGCATTACGATGTTTGATTGAAACCTATGCTGCCAATTGTGAGGAAAGGAATGAAGAACCTTTAGCCAAACGCGTAAAGAATGATAAAACAGACACAGAAATTAACTCTTTGGCCAAGGAAGGAAATGAAAAAAATGTCCCAGAGAAGTGGACCCCTGTGGCTGGCATTGTTATTGCACTCTGTTGTCACCACAGGTGTGATTGGAGACATTATGTTGGCAAAGAATATTTTAGGGCGTTAGGCCTTGGAGCACTGGAATTCCACTATTTCCAGCGAATGAGTAGTTGGGCAACTTGTGGAATGCGGAAAACATCTTTGGATGCTTCAAATATTACCACAAAGAGAAATGATCATCAGAACGATGATAGTGAAGAACATGAAGATGGAGGATATAGGATCATAGATGACAGTGCTACTAGTTTGCCTGGGTAAGTGATTATTCTTGTAATATACAATGCTTAAGGAGAAATACTTGATTGTTGCTTTACTTTCTTTTTGGATGACTAGCAGCAATTCATATATGAAAATACATTTTATCATCTATTTTTAGAGTAGGTTAAAACACAGATTTTCTTTATGGTCATAAATGTAAAGTGTCTTGGAAGCATAGTACATAGCACCTAGTATATTATGAATTACTAGCGATTTTTTTTTTAAATAAACAGAGCTACTAAAAGAATTTTTACAAACTTTCACAAAATTTTGACAATGTTTTGTGTGTATTCAATTTAGGCTTCTTACTGTTGAAGAAAAGAAGAAAATAGGACAACTTTGTAAACTGCTGATTGACCAAGGCCGAATCCAGTATTTACAGCGGAAGGGATTCAGTCCTGCTTTACAGTACTATACAGACCCTTTAGTATCATTGGAAAATGTGTTGTTAACTGCTTTACCAAATCATTCTTCATCACCAGAAACAACTGCCTAATGGAAAAGAAATGTAAACATCATCCGTTTTCCACCAAAAGAATTTTTTATTATATTTTTATACTCATGAAAATATAATTTAACAGCTAATAAGAACTTTAAAGATGCCGTGGCCTCATTAAACATTGACAATAGCTTTGGTCTTTACTTCAGAAATCCAAATATTAGAGAATCCACCAAATTCCCAAAGTAATCCTTTCCAGCTAGACATCTTGAATTATGTTATCCAGTGGTATTTATGGAAGTTGGTAAAGTAGTCGAACTGTTGGCTTGGTGATCTGAAATACACATAACATGTCAACATGTACTTAGCATATTTATATTAACTTTCTATTTACATTAATTTTGGAAACTTATTTTCCTTTGGCTTTATTTCGTATTGTCTACTTCTTAAGTTCAAGATGTCATGATCTAGTGACAGTTTGTAATAAGGGCCAATCAGAATTTGGCCTACATGTGGATTTTTTTCCATGCAAATCTGGAAAAGATAATTAATTGTGATTTTTCTCACGTACGAACAAATGCAGAGGTGTTCACAATCAATTAATGAAATCACAGTCTGATTTCCAGAGCCATGTCTGCACTTATATATTACCAGACTTTGTCCATGACAAACATCAAAAGAAATTTTTTCAAGGGAAAAAAAAAAACTGTTTCATTTTTTGATTGAATAATTATCTAATTAGAACTTTCATAAAGATCATAATTCGTAGTGCATAATTCACGTATCAAATTTGACATTTACAAATGACTTCAAATGACTTCTGAGGTTATTCAGATATCTGATAGCTTTTACCAGGCCATGTTTTGCATATGTAAGTACAAACAATGAACACGTTCTCTCTCGTTTGGGAAAAGCATTTGGAATGAAGTGGAAATGAGATAATGAAACCAAAAACATTCTCACATTTAGGCCTTATTTAACTCATGAGCCATTTCTATGCACAAGCAGATATTAAATCAAACATATAGGACTGTTAATCTCTTCCACATCTGATTCTTGATTTGTTTCTGCTTTTATTTATAAAAGTTGTCTTAATCATTTGCCAAGATCCAGGACTTTATTGTAATGATATTCTGAGATAACTCTTTTTATCCTGTAAGCCTACATTACCTTAATTTTAAACAAGAAGCCTGGCCCATTTTTAATTCTTGACCTTTCTACTTTAGTTTAATCTCATGTCTTTTCAGACTGCCTAGGTTCAAATCCTGACCCTACCACCTATCAGCTATGTGACTTTGAGCAAGCTATTTAATTGCTTTGTGCCTCAATTTCCTCTTAAAATGGGGATAATGATAATACCTACCTCACAAATTTGTTGTGAGCATCAAATGAGATAACACAGGTAAACTACTTAGAACAGTTCAGAGCACAAAGTCCTCAAGATATTAACTAGTAGCAATAGTAGTAGTAATTTATGGATCTATTTTAAGTAACATAATAGACAGACTTTGATTTTATTGTTTAAGTTATTGTCTTTATTCTTTTGCTATAATTTTATGTCAGATGTTAAAATAAGGTAGTTTAATTTTTTTAATTAGTTATTCATGCCTCTCAGTCAAGAGAACATAAATGAAGATAATACATCATTCAATAATTAATTTTTATTGTATAAGGTAATGCTAATTTGTGTCATAAAATTTGTTTTGCATCAGTCAACCATTTATGCCCCAAAATAAAATATATTAAACAACGGGCATGATCTTAGTTATGTTTCATAAATAACACATTACACCCAAGAATTATCATAATGATAGAATAAAGTGGCCCATTTAGCTTAATGATGTTTTTTGACATTGCTACCAAGTTCCTCATGGGAATATAGTCCTGTCCTACATGTCAGCCTTAAGTCAAGATTATTGTTTTCCCATTGTTGTTTGTCTTTCTCTTCACATTTCATGAGAAAGGAATTATGTGAAATAGGCAATGGCTACTTCTTTCTTTTTTTTTCCTTTTTTTAAAAAGAATTATTTATTTATTTTATTTGTTGTTGTTATTTATTTTTTAATTAGGAAAATGAAATGGGGACAAATAGAAATAAGAGAACACAAAATAACTAAGAAAATGACTAACAAAATTGCAGGGATAAGTCCATAGATATTGACACTAATGTTGAATATTAATGGGTTGAAATTCTCCAATGAAAAGAAACATGCTGGCTGATGAATAAAAAAATAGGAGCCTTCGGTCTTCCAGCCCAACACCTAGCAAAGCGAGAATCCATGTGCATCTGAGGTGGGCCCAGCCCTGTTCTTTGACTGAAAAAGCTTCTGTTCCAGACCTCATCTTGCAGCCCAACACCTAGTGAAGCAAGGTAGGGAGTCTCTGTCTTCTTTCTGTCTCCGTCTCTCTCCTCCATTCTCTACAAATTTTATATATATATAAAATACACACACACACACACACACACACACACACACATATATATATATATATATTTTTTTTTTTTTTTTTTTCTTAATCTGTAAGTACTGACTCCTATCTCTGACCGCTTCTCCTTTATCTTACTAATTTCAGAATCCATGTGCATCTGAGGTGGGTCCAGCACAAGCATGCGGTTTTCATTTTTTGCCTTTTTTTTTTTTTTAATTTTTTGCCTTTTTTTAAAAATTTCCCTTAATTGTTTTATCTTTTGTCTTTTTCCCTTTGTTACCTTTGTTTTACCTGACTTTCTCACCTTACTTCTCAGCTTCCATACATCAACTATCTAGACAGATCTAGGTGCACAGTAGTGAAACATTTGAATACCTTTAGGGTCATAGAAAACCTCAACCCTCACTGAACTGCTACAGAAAGGGAGAAACTCACCTTCGTAAATCTGAATTCAAATCTCTTTCTGTGGACACAACATTGGAAAACACAGTAGTAGAGGAGAAATTGGCATAGAAGTATCTTACAGTAAAGTGAAGCATACAAGCTTACAGTTGCAGAAATCTCTAACAAATAAGCCAAACATGAATATAGCACAAAATGACTGAAAATCAGAGAAAGAGACTGCAAAGTGAGCAGCATGGAGAAATACAAAGCTTCAGAAAGAACTCAGCTCATCTCCCACACACCTCTGAACTCTTAGTCGAAACCCCACAGCTCAGCCCAGGTGCACCTGTTCTTCAGAAACTGGGAGGCCTTTGTAATATCCAGTTCCATTGACAAAAGTGTAGGTTGCTTGGTGAGAATCAGGCTAACGGATCTACAGAGATATTGCAGGTCATCTCCTCCTGCATGCCTCTATCACTCAGAATGAACTCCAAGAAAGTAGGAAAAAATGTATAATCCCTCAGATGACTAGAAACCACCACAGAGGCACAAGAAATATGGGAAACCAAGAAAAATCTCTCCCCCAAGGGGAAAGAACAGCCCTTCATCATCCATGAGCAGTATAATAGAAGTTGTGGCAATGTCAGATAAAGAATTTAGAATATTCATAGTGACAAAGCTAACAGGGATGCAAGAGAAGAGAGACGACAAATTCCAGAAGATGCAGGAAAGAAGAGAATGAGTTCCAGGAGGTGAGGAAGTTTATGCACGATCTGAAAGAGGAAATACACACCATAAAAAAAGAATGAAACAGAACTATTAGAGATGAAGGCTGTAATACAAGAAATCAAAACCTCCCTTGAAAGTATTAAAAGATTAGATCATGCAGAAGATCAAAGCTCAGATATAGGAGGCAGACCTCTGATCTAGTTAAATTTAAAAAAAAGACAGAAAATAATAATAATAATAAAAAAAGAGAGAATAATATACTAGTAATACTAGATGCCATTAGATGCCCAAACATCTGTAAAATCGGGAATCCCGGAAGGTGAAGAAATTAATCAGGCATTAAAATCTATTCCATGAAATCCTGAAGAAAACATTTCAAACCTAGAAAGGCATTCAAATATCCAGACCCAAGATTGATCAAAACCACAAAAAGAGGCAAGATACTAAAATTGGCAAGAGAGAAACATCAAGTTACTTTGAAAGGATATCCCATCAGGTTAATGTTGAACCGCTCATAGGAAACAATGCAAGCAAGGAAAGAGTGGGAAAATATATTCAAAGTGTTATGTGAAAAACAATTTCAACCAAGAATACTATATCTGGCACAATTATCCTCATATGGGAAGAAAAGCCCAAAAGATTCTCAGATAAACAAACCTGAAAGAATTTATCATCACCAAACCAAATTTATCATCACTATGAATATTCTTCATGAAGTTCTGAATGGAGAAGAGAACTAAAGACAGACAGAAATAAGACAATAAAAAATGACCAAGAAAAAGGCCAACTTAATGGTAGAGACAAGTTCAGAAATATCGATAATAATGTTGAATGTTAACTTCAAGGATTTAAACAGAAAGATCAGACTACAGTAACAATGCAAATTCAAGAAAAGAGAGATTACATGAGACTGAACTAGTGAAATAGAATTCTATGACTTTTGTCTAAAGCACTACTGATTTACTTCTATATTTTGTCTTCCAGATTTAAGGTTTTGGGTTTTCTTGTGAGTTGATAGATTCAGCAATTTTTAATTTTTAAAAAAAATTTAAACAAACGGGACCAGCAGTTAGTGTAATGACTATGTCACTGGACTCCCACATAGTCGACCGCAGTTCGAGTCCCAGTCCCGGTGGCTTAAACTCACACCGGGCACATGTGCATGCGTGCCCAAGATCCCGAGAGGAGAATGGAGGAGAAGGGATTGCGGTGTGGCCATCCCCCCTAAGGGATGATTTCTCGCTTTCTCTCTCACTGTCTGTCTCTGTCTGGCAAGCACACACGCCCTATAGCAAAAACCTCTCCAAACAAACTTTTCTCCATTCCTGACCCCTTTGCAGATGGA
The DNA here is from genome assembly GCA_026018925.1 of Tupaia tana. Lineage (NCBI taxonomy): Eukaryota > Metazoa > Chordata > Mammalia > Scandentia > Tupaiidae > Tupaia > Tupaia tana. The sequence continues at coordinate 69,028,593 of JAKSZU010000004.1, forward strand.
AAATATTTGTAAGCATTCTTATTTTGTGGCAGAATGGTTATTTGCATAAGTTCAATAATACAATAGTATCTGTTGCTTTGCATCAAAAATTGAATTCTTATGGGGCGTTGCGCAAATAACAGACCAAATCTAGACTAACCTAATTTTATTTCTTTGCAAGTATGTTAGTTTATACCTCTCTTTAGTAAAAGGGGGAATGGAGAGAGAAAAAAAAATTTAGAAGAAAATTACAGTGTATTTGTCACTAGATTTTAGCTGTGTCCATATTTTTAGTTTAAGATCTTTTGTGAATCAGTAAAATGTGAAAAAAAAAAAGTTTAATATGGACCTGAAAGAGAAGAGAATAAAAAGTAAAAGTATGTTTAATTGACAAAAAAATTAGAACCTGTTTGGTGATGGTAATGTATATAGTAATATCTTTGTCTTAACTGATAATACATGGCATTTGTGCTGGAAAAAGAAATGTACACTCTAAAAACGTGATTAAATGTAAATTTAAAAAAGATTAAAAAAAAAAAAACAGGAGCCTTCTATATGCTGCTTAGAAGAAACACACCTCACTGATAGAGACATACATGAAAGTGAAGACCTAGAAAAAGTAATTTCAAACAAACAGAAACCAAAAAAATGCTGGAGTCATAATACTGATATCAGACAAAATATACTTCAAGACAAAAATTGTAAAAAGAGACAAAGATACCATAAAGTACTAAAACAATTTATCAAGAAGATAAAATGAATGATAAATATTTACTAGCCAACACCAGGGCACCCAAATATGTAAAAAAAAAAAAAAAAAAAAAAAAAAAAAAAAAAAAAAAAAAAAAAAAACAATGCTAGATCTAATGGGAGAGATTGACTGCAATGCACTAATTGAAGATTTCAACAGCCCACTTTCACTACTGGATAAGTCATGTAGACAATAAATAAACAAAAAGACCCAAGAGCCAAATGATAACAAAAACCAAATGGACCTCACAGACATTTATAGAACATTTCAACCAACAATCATAAAATACACTTTTTTCTCATCTCCACATGGAACATTTCCAAGGCTCAACCACATAATAGGGCACAAAACAGATCTTTACAAATTTTTATTTTACAAATTATCAATAAGAAGTATAGAAACAATATCCAGCATAATTGACAATGGAAGTAAACTTGAAATCAACAACAGGAAGAGCCTTCAAAAATTCACAAAAGCATGGAAACTAGATGATCTACTCCTGAATGAATTCAAAACTACCAAAGAAATTAAGAATAAAATAAAAAGACTTATTGTGGAGCTGGCAGGTAGCGTAGTGGTTAAGGTGCCAGAATCCCACATGGCTGACTGAGGTTTGAGTCCTGGATCTGGTGGCTTGCTTTCTTACTTTCCCTCTCTCTGTCTATTTTTAGTCAAATTAGAAGTAAAAAATAATAATAATAATAAGTAAAATCAATAAATAATTCCTAAAAAAATAAGATTTATTGAAACCAATGATATATAACACATGACTCTCCATAATCTTTGTGACATAACAAAAGCTGTCATTAAGAGGGAAGTTTATGGTGAGACCAGCAGTTGGCGTAATGGCTATGTTGCTGGACTCCCATGTAGACGACCGTGGTTCGAGTCCCGGACCCGGTGACTTAAACTCACGCAGGGCATGTGTGCGTGCATGCCAAGATCCCGAGAGGAGAATAGAAGAGAAGGGATTGTGGCGTGGCCATCTCCCCTGGGGGGGGGGGTGATTTCTCGCTTTCTGTCTCTCTGTCTCTCTTTCTGGTGAGCGCACGCGTCCTATAGCAAAAAGAAACTTTAAAAAAAAAGAGAAGTTTATTGCAATTAATGCTCACAAGAAAAAAAAAATAGAAAGTGGCTAAATAACAATGATGTAACTCAAGTAGCAGGAAAAACAACAAAAAAGTGAGAAGAAAAGAAATAATAAAGATTAGAGCTGAAATAGAGAATAAAATAACCACACAAAAACTCAACAAAATAAAAAGCTGATTTTTTGAGAGGATAAACAAATTTGACGAATCATTAGCTAGACTAACCAAGAAAAGCAGATAAAGGAACCAGATAAATAAAATCAGTAACAAAACAGGCAATATTACAACAGATAAAATAGAAATGCAAAAGATCATGAGAGAATTTTAAGAGTGACTATGTGCTAACAAACAAGAAAACCTAAATAACATGGACAAATTTTTGGACACATAAAATTTATCTAGATTGAACCAGGAAAAAACAAAAAGACTGAATAGCCCAATAACAAGCTTTGAGATTGCATCAGTAATAAATAATCTCCCAAAAAGGAAAAGCCCAGGTCTCAATAGCTTCACTTCTGAATTCTACAAAACCATTAAAGAATAACCCCAGTTCTCTTTAGGACTATTTCTAAAGATCCAAAAGGAAGGGCCCCTTCCAAACTCATTTTATGAAGATTCCATCACTTTGATATCAAAAAGCAGACAAAGACATAATAAAAACATAAAATAATATGAAACTGCAGACCAATATCCCTGATGAATACAAATGCAAAAATCCTCAATATAGTAGAAAATTGAACCCAACAGCACACTAAAAGGTTTTATACCATGACCATAGTCTTTATTCCAGTGATAAAGGCTAGGTCCACATATGCAAAACAATAAATATAATATATTAACAAAAGGAAAGATAAAAACTATATAATCATATTAACTGATGCAGAAAAACATTTGTTATGAAATACAACATTTCCTTCATGATTAAGACTTTCAGCAAAATAGGTTAAGAAGGTACACTTCTCAAAAAGAAATAAATATGGGGCCAGCAGGTGGCGTGGTGGTTAAGACGCTGGAATTCCCACATGGCCAACCACGGTTTGAGTCCCAGGCCTGGTGGCTTGCTTTCTCACTTTCCCCTTTCTCTCTTTCTCTGGCAAAACTCATGTGAAATAATAATTAAATAAATAAAATAATTCTTTAAAAAAAAAAAAAAAAAGAAATAAATATACGGTAAACCCATAGCTAACAGCATACTGAATGGTGAAAGGCTGGAAGCTTTCCTATCAAAAAAAGGAACGAGAAAAATAGGAAAATAAGCTACCAGTGGGGGAGCTGGTAGGTGGCGTGGTAGTTAGGGGCACTGGAATCCCACATGGCTGACCCCCAGTTTGAGTTCAGGACCTGGCGGCTTTCTTTTCTTTCTCTCTCTCTCTCTGTCTCTCTCTGGTCAAATTAAAAGAAAGAAAGAAAAGAGAAAGAAAGAACGAAAGAAAGAAAGAAAGAAAGAAAGAAAGAAAGAAAGAAAGAAAGAAAGAGAGAGAGAGAGAAGAAAGAAAGAAAGAAAGAAGAAAGAAAGAAAGAAAAAGAAAGAAAGAAAGAAAGAAAGAAAGAAAGAAAGAAAGAAAGAAAGAAAGAGAAAGGAAGGAAGGAAGGAAGGAAGGAAGGAAGGAAGGAAGGAAGGAAGGAAGGAAAGAAGGAAAGAAAGAAAGAAAGAAAGAAAGAAAGAAGAAAGAAAGAAAGAAAGAAAGAAAGAAAAAAGAAAGAGAGAGAGAGAGAGAGAAAGAAAGAAAGAAAGAAAGAAAGAAAGAAAGAAAGAAAAAAAGAAAGAGAGAGAGAGAGAGAGAGAAAGAAAGAAAGAAAGAAAGAAAGAAAGAAAGAAAGAAAGAAAGAAAGAAAGAAGGAAAAAGAGGGAGGGAGGGAAGAAGGAAAGAAAGGAAGAAAGAAAGAGAAAGAGGGAAAGGAAAGGAAAGGAAAGGGAAGAAAGGAGGGAGGGAAGGAGGGAGAGGAAGGGAGGAAGAGAAGAAAGAAAGAAAGAAAGAAAGAAAGAAAGAAAGAAGAAAGAAAGAAAGAAAGAAAGAAAGAAAGAAAGAAAGAAAGAAAGAAAGAAAGAAAGAAAGAAAGAAAGAAAGAAAGAAAGAAAGAAAGAAAGAAAGAAAGAAAGAAGAAAGAAAGGGAAAGAGAAAGAGAAAGAGAAAAAGAAAGAAAGAAAAGAAAGAGAAAGAAAAAAGTTAAAATAATTCTTAAAAAAAAAAAAAGAAGGGGTCAGTGGGTGGCAGTGGCATGGTGGTTAAGGCACTGGACTCCCACTCAAACTGTGGTTTGAGTCCCGGACCTGGCAGCTTGCTTTCTCATTTTCTCTCTCACTCTCTGTCTCTCTGGTGAGCACTGGGCCCAATAGCAAATTAAAATAATAAATAATAGTGATAAGTAAAATTAAACAATTATCTCTCTCTTTTTTTAAGAAAACAGTTGTTCTACTTTTTAAAAAACATTTATTGGGGTCAGCCAGCGGCCTAGTGGTAAAATTGTTAGTCTTCCACATGGCTGACTGTGGTTCGCATCCCAGATCCAGTGGCTTGAAAATCACACCAGGCGCATGTGCCAGGAGGGACAATGGAGAAGGGATTGTGGTGTGGCTATTCATCTGAGAGGTGATTTCTCACTTTCCCTCTCACTGTCTTTCTCTGTCTCTCTATGTCAAGTCCATGTGCCCTGTGGAAAAAAACCTTTACAAATTATTTATTTATTCATCTATTTATTTGTTGTAATTTTGGGACCTCTGGTTCCTGGACTCAAACCATGGTTGGCTTTGTGGGAGTCCAGTGCCTCAACCACCATGCCACCTGTTGGCCCAATAAATAACTCTTTAAAAAATAAATAAACAAAATAAGAAAAGAAGTGAAATTTTCTCTCTTCACAGATGACAGGATTATATACATATAAAACCCAAAACAATACATAGAAAACCCTTAGAAGTGATAAATGAATCAGTAAAGTGACAGGATATACAAAAATCCATAGCATTATTATACACCAACAATGAATAGACTGAGGCAAAACTGAAGAAAACAATCCTACCAAAATTATTAATATATAAATATATATTTTATACATATAGTATATAAAAATATATATTATATATATAGTATTTATATAGTATATATATAGTATGTATATATACACATGTACTATATATAATATATATTAATATATGTTAATATATTATATTAATAATTATTATATTATATATATATAGAGAGAGAGAGAGAGACCTGGGAATAAACCAAAGAGGTCAAGACTTCTACAAGAGAAAATAGGAAAAACTGAAAAAAGAAATTTAGTATGATATAAAAAAATGGAAAGACATCCCTTGCTCTTGGATAGGAAGAATCAATGTAACCAAAATGTCAATTCTACCCAAATTAATTTACAAATTCAATGTGATTCCGATCAAATTACCATGGCATTCTTCACAGAAATAGAAGATCTCATACCTGCTCTCCTCCGTGACTCCTGTATGTATGTGTGCATAAACTGAAGGCCAAATAATTCCCGTTCTTCCTCTTCATCTATGTTTTCAATGGGAGGAAGTACTACTTCCAACTTCAGTGGGTTGTCTCTGAAGTTGACAAACCTAGCAGTTAACCGAAAAATACTGTTTTTATAGGTTCCTTACCTAGACATACACATTTATTTTCTTGGAGAAAGATGAACTAATTCACTAAATTACTTCTTTTTAACCGGTTTCATAACTGAACATTTTGGTGATATGTCATATATCCCAAGAATCTTTTAAGTATCATTCTTGAAAGTAAAAAAATATTAGCTTCAGACAACTGTTTTCTGAACCATGTAAAGTCAGCTATAAGCCCATAGCATAGATCTAATATGAAACAATTTAACTTCTAAGAGCACTTTCAAAGCATATTAAAATACAATTAATGCAATGCTATGAACTTATTTTCTGCATATTTTATAGAGTTGAGTCTTGTTTATCATTGTATATTCATTATCTATTACAATGTCAGTAGTTGCTGAGTAAGGGAATTAATGAATGAATAAATGAATGAATTTGTTGTGGAAGTTTTAGGTTTTGGTGTGTATCATCTTATTCTTGCTGTCAGGAAATTAAATTTTGTAAAGAAAATACTTAAGGGAGTTCTGATAGTAATTAGTAAAAATTTATATCTACTTTCTATTGATAATCATTATTTGTGTCCACTTGAGTTGTTTAAGAGGAAAACAATCACTTTTTATGCTTTTGGTTTTTATATCACAAATGCGGTAAGTTAGCAGTATAAAGATAAGTTTCATGAAAATGTCACCAAAGAGGAAGCTAATAAATCCCATGACTGCTTTGGTTTCCAGGGTTATTTCTTGAATAATTTAGACTAGTATTATATGAATCCTATTCATCAAATTATAGAATTTCAACATTAGGCAAAATTTTAATATATTCATTTTATAAATAAGAACCCATGATTATTAATAACGATCTCCACATTACTTTGTTTTGTGGCCAGACAGGAATGTGTCGGTTTGTGTCTGTAGATTTATACCTCAAATTTGCCATTTCTTCCATGCATACTGGTATATCTTGCAATTTATTGTTGCTGAGAACGAGAGTACCCAGATTTTTCATATTGCTGATTGTTTCTGGCAAGCATGTTATTTCATTCCGTTGTAGCCATAATGTATGTAAACTTTGCATTCTGAATAATTAAAAGAGATATCCGCAATTAACCACATATAATATGAAAACCCTGGTTCTTCTTATATTAAAAATAAAAGAAATTTCCTCTTTTACATTTCCTTTAACCAGTGTGCTTATGAGTCAACTGACTGTTTCCTGATGATTACGGGAACTACATCAGGGAGTTGATCTCTAAGTATAGCACTCATATCATGTGACGGTATAAATTAAATCCACATATCTAGAAATCTTCACTATTCTCATAGAATTTCTTAAAGAACAACCATTATCAATTTTACCTGAGTTCAAGTCCTAAGAGAAGAATAACAAATTATTAATATACCATTTACAGCAAGACAGTATGCTTAGTTATTAACAGCATAAACTCCAGGACCAGGCTGGCTAAGTTAAGATCCTAGCTTGCCCACCTGCTATTTGTAGTCTCGGCCAATTTAGCTAACATCTCTGTGGTTTAGTTTCCTCATCTGTAAATAGCATAGAAGTGCTTGGCATGTATTAAGCAATGTAGTTATTGTTATGGCATATTCGTATTAATTTTTTTGGAGTCACATAGCCAGTTTTTCTCTCCCAAAATCCTTTTACTTATTTAGAGTAAATAAAAATATTCTGAGGCCAGCCAGCAGAACAGTGGCCAAGGCAGCTGAATACCACATGTCCGACCATACGCTTTGAGTCCCAGACCCAGCAGCTTGAAACATGCCAGGCATGTGACGTGTGTGCCCAAAATCCCAAGAGGAGAATTGAGAAGGGACAGGGGCATGGCCACCCTCCCCCCAAAGGGGTTTTCTCTTTCTCTCTCTTTGGTGAGCACGAACATCCTATAGCAAAACTAAAAAAATAGAAATTCTATTAAAACATAGTACATTTCTTTTCTTTTCTTTTTTTTTTTTTTAAGTTTACCTGTAAGGAGTGTGCACTCACCAGAGAGAGACAGAGAGAAAAAGAGAGAGAGGGAAACTGAGAAGTCACTCTCCCCCTGCCACCTGGGGCAAGGGCCACATCACAGTCCCTTCTCCATTGTCCTCTTGGGATTTGGGGCACACATGCACACTTGCCCAGCACGTTTTTCAAGCCACAGGTCTGGGACTCAGACTGCTCAGTCAGCCATGTCTGAACCTCCATGCCACCTGCTGGCTCAAAACTTAGTATGTTTCTAACTAAATAGATCTCTTGTGATTGATTCTGCCTGGGGTCTCTTTCATATTGTTTAGTTTGTTATTTCTTATTTTTTCATAGGTGACTTCATGTTGTCCATTGGTAGCATACATCATCATACATTTTACCTTTCTATAGCATCAGGAAGTTGTTCGAGTCTGTTGCTTCCCATGTCCAGCCACTCAAGGGCAGGCATGTTCAACACAGCAGGAGGGATTGTTGTAAAGTGGTTCATGCTCAAATCAAGGTGAGTAAGTTTTAATAGATTGCTAAGCTGGAGAGGAAAGCAAGGTTTTTCAAAATAAATGTACGCAATGTAAACTATTAGAAGATGTACATTGGTAAAAGAGATATTTCTTTTTTAAGAATTATTTATTTGTTTAATTCCATTTGTTGTTCTTCTTGTTATTTATTTGACCACAGAGAGAGAGAGAGAGAAAGGGAAAGTGAGAAAGCAAGCCACCAGATGTGGGATGTGAACCATTGTTGGTCCAGCACCTTAACTACCATGCCATCTGCTGGTCCTGGAGATATTTCACATCAAAGAATGTTCACATTTTACTTGGGCTTTATTTAACCATAATAGTCTACAGCAAATTATAAATAAAAATAAAGCTACATAACCTCTAGTGAAATGAAAAGCTCTCTAACTGAAAGTTCATCTTGTGTCAGCCAGTCCCATAGCCGAGTGAATTAAGGGAACCAGATCCCACATGACCTTTTGAACCTTGGCCCTGACAGTTTGAAAAGTACTCTGGGGAACCAGCAGTTAGCATAATGGCTATGTCGCTGGACTCCCACGTAGTCAACCGCTGTTCGTGTCCCGGACCCTGTAACTTAAAGCTCACACCGGGCATGTGTGCGTGTGTGCCCAAGATCCCCAGAGGAGAATGGAGGAGAAGGGATTGCAGCGTGACCAATCCCTCTGGGGGGTGATTTCTCGCTTTCTGTCTCTATGTCTCTCTCTGTATGTCTGGCAAGTGCACGCGCCCTATAGCAAAAACCTCTCCAAAAAAAAAAAAAAATTAAAAAAAATACTCTGGATGCTTGTGCATGTGTGCCACAAATCACAACAGATCACAACAAGATGAAGAAATGGAAAAGAAGGGATTGCAATGTCTCCATGTCCCACTGGGAGGTGCTCTCTTCTCTCTCTCTTTGACCTTCTGTCTTTCTCTGGTGAATATATATGCCCTTTGGCAATGAAAATTTAAAAAGAATTCCTACACTTCACTTCTGTCTCAAAAACTAATCAGTCTATAGAAACCAACAAGTAAACAAGAGTTTTTCTATAACCACGTTGTCTACACTTTATTATAATCATTTATTTATTCATAAAGCATTTATTAACTCATCACTACAACCTCAGTTTTACACTCAATTCTAATATAAAATGAAACTTCACTCTGGCCTTTGAGATCATTGTCTAATCAACAAATGATGTCAGGAGGCCAGCAGGTGGTATAGTGGTTAGGGTGCTGGACTCCTACACGGCTGACCACATTTCAAGGCCTGGGCCCAGAGGCTTAAAACTCATACTGGCTACATGTGCATGCATGCCCAAAATCCTGAGAGGAGAATGGAGGAGAAGGGACTGTGGCATGGCCATCACCCCTGGGGAGTGATTTCTCACTTTCTGTCTCTCTATCTCTCTTCAGGGAGCCCATGCACTGTATAGCAAAAATTTCTTTCTCTCAAAAAAAAAAAAAATGATGTCGGAATACTGTGACAATAACAAAAGTATCTTTTATGCTAAATAGACCTCCTTTTCTAATTAAAAACCTGTGTTATAGGCAATGTTTTTCACTTTTTTTAAAATAAAATTCATAGCATCCTCATTAGTTTTATTTTTAGCAATCACACAATTGAGAAATGAACTACTGGTAGATAGAAAATGAAATCACAGAGAAAATTAAATCATAGGCATTTATATTGTTCTCACCTCTTGTGGAAGGTCACATATATCTCTGTTAACAGCCAGTTCTAGTTTTTCCAAGCTGGCACAGTTACTTAGTTCTTTGGGGACAGTCTTGATTTTGTTGTAGCTAAGAATAAGTTCCTGAAGTCTGGTGAGTAGACCTATTGAAAAAATGAACAAATAGAGTAGATGCATATAAAATAATGTTCCAATTACCAAGTTTTACAGTATAACTTACTTGCCAATTTTGTATTGGCAAATTCAGAGTTCTTATTCCTTCCTTCAAACAATGAACAGGTTTATCAGTGTTATAGGCAAAAAAAGGGGGGGGGGGGAAGGAAATTATTTTCATTTCTGTTTTACCTATGCTATATCTTGAGTCTTTTTTCATTTGGGGATCTTCTCCCCATTCAAGGAATCTGTATTTTTTTCTTGCCTTCAATCTGTTCTCTTCTGAGAGGAATAACTAGAACAAAAGTACTATTTCCAGAGTAGTACTACTACAGAGTAGTACTTCTAAAGAGACTTTTCTCACCTTGGAATCCCATCTTGAATCACTTCAGTAAATCCAGAAATTTGGATCCCCTGGAATCTCAATTTATATGAAATGTTTAGGATTTTCTTAAGACTCGGGGAAATATAAATGTGAGAACTTTATTTCATGTGTCAGAAACATCTCAATAAAAAACACATCTGCAGTTGTATAAAATAGCATAAGAATAAAAGCAATTCTTCTTACCAATTCCTCGAGGTATTTCTGAGATTGTGTTTCTTGATAAATCTAACACAATGAGGTTCTGGAATCTTCCAATGAATTCAGGAATTTTCAGCAAACCAGTTCTATGAAGTTGCCATTCCTGAAGCTGATTCAATTTCAGTAGAGAAGAAGGAAGGGTCTAAACTCCAGTAGAAGGAATAACAGAATTGAAAGAGAAAGGAAGGAAGGAAGGAAGGAAGAAAGGAAGGAAGGAAGGAAGGAAGGAAGGAAGGAAGGAAGGAAGGAAGGAAGGAAGGAAGGAGAAAAAAAAGAATCACTATATTAAATTATTTTTATATCATGCCACACTGAAGTATGACATTATTTAATTTGGAATAATTTGTCCTTAATGGGTTACCTTCCCAAGTACTTTATGTTACTTCTAACTTAAAAAAATTATTTAGGAGAGAGATTGATTTTTATTTTTTATTTACTTTGTCTTTTTGCTATAGAGCACATGCACTCACTGGAGCCAGAGAAAGAGAGAGAAGGAAATTGAGAAATCATCCCCTAGAGGGATGGCCATGCTATAATCCCTTCTTTTCCATTTTCCTCTTGGAATTTGGAGCATACACTCATGCCCGGTATGATTTTCAAGCCCCTGGGTATGGGACCCAAACCGTGAAGTCGGCTATGTGGGATCCAGCTGCATGAACCACCATACCACCCACTGGTCCAGAGATTGATATTTTTAAAGTTTATGGACTTCTTTCTTCCAGGAGTGAGAGAGGCAAAAAAAAAAAAAAAAGAAAGAAAGAAAGAAAGAAAGAAAGAAAGAAAGAAAGAAAGAAAGAAAGAAAGAAAGAAATTGTTTTCATTCTGTTCTATCTATGCTATATCTTGAGACCACACCTTCAACAGGGTCCATACACTGCAATCCACCCCCAGCCTCAGCCAGCCTGGATCCTGGGGCATGTGCATGTCTGGCACTCAGAAGATCTCAAGTTTTTGAGACCTTTACTCTTTTTATTTATTTTTATATATATATAAGTGTGTGTGTGTATATATATATATATATATATACATATATATATATTTATATATTTATATTATTATATATCTTATTATTATTTATATATATATTATATATATATATTATATATATATAATATATATATACTAAAGAGTCAGGCTCCAATCATAATAAAATAAACAAAAATAACATATTTAAAAGCAAGTCCTAAAAATTCTGTTTCATTAGGCTTTCCTAGAGTACATATGTAATTGAAAATAAGAATATCCAAAAAGTCACTTAAACCAACAGTTCAAACTTAAAGTCAAGTTTTGAAGTATTTTAGAGTTTTAAAGAGGATTTTTAAAATTTAATTTGGGACCAGCAGTTGGCATAATGGCTATGTTGCTGGACTCCCATTTAGTCGACTACAGTTTGAGTCCCAGACCTGGTGGCTTAAACTCATGCCGGGCATGTGTACGTACGTGCCCAAGATCCTGAAGGAAAATGGAGGAGAAGGGATTGCAGTGTGGCCATCCTTCCTGGGGGGTGATTTCTCGCTTTCCATTTCTTTGTTTCTCTCTGTCTTTCTGGTGAATGCACATGCTCTATAGAAAAAAACCTCTCTGGAAAAAAAAAAAAGTATTTTAAGAATTTCAACTATTTTGAATTTCATGCGTTTTCCCTTTCTAACTAAAATAGCCAGAAGAGACTATAATGGAACTAATCAGTATGTATATGTCTATATGCATGAAAACAATCACTGGGCAAATGGTTAGAAGAACCTCATAAAAACTAAAGTATGGCAAATAGAACTAAGCGAAGCTTTTGTTTATGTGTGTGTGTATACATGTGTATGTGAGAGAGGTATACCATGAATCAGGTGGTAAACCAAACAAAACAATTAATATCCATTTCTGTTTTGCAAAATGTTAGCTGAGCAGGCCAGCCAGTGGTGGTGAAGGTGGTATCCTATTCTAGCCAACTTCACAGTCTGAATCCCAGACCTGGCATCTTAAAAAACACACTGGGCAATCAGCCTGCATGCCCAAAATCTCAAGAGGAGAACAGAGGAGAAGGGATTCCAGCGTGGCCATCTCCCTTTGGGGGAGGGGGGGTTTCTCACTTTCCCTCTCTCTCACTCTCTCTTTCTCTCTCTGGAGAGCACATGTACCCTACAGCAAACTAAAAGTATAAAACAAAACAAACAAGAAATAAAAGCGTCGGCTGAGCATTTCTTTAGAAAAACTGTATCATAGGGCTGGCAGGTGGTGTGGTGGTTAAAGGCAGTGGATTCCAACATGACCGACCACGGTTTGAGTCCTGAACCTGTGACTTACTTTCTCACTTTCCCTTTCTCTCTCTGTCTGTCTCTATCTGGTCAAATTTAAAATAATAATAACAAATGAAATTAATTACATAAATAATTACTTTTAAAAAGAAAAGCTGTATCATTGTTTTAGGCAGATGGAAATCTTTTTTATGGAAAAATGAGAAATTACTTATTAGAAAGATTAGTAGGAGAAATATCACAAATGAGTCAGGTTTAGGCAGGATTGAAGCAAACTGATTGAATTTTTTTTTTTTTTTTTTTTTTTTTTTTTTTGGGAGAGGTTTTTGCTATAGGGTGTGTGTGCTCGCCAGTCAGAGACAGAGAGACAGAAAGCAAGAAATCACCCCCCACCCCCACCCCCGGGGAATGGCCACACCGCAGTCCCTCTCCTTCGTTCTCCTCTTGGGATCTTGGGCACTCATGCACACGCGCCCGGCATGAGTTTTAAGCCACCGGGTTTGGGACGCGGTCGACTACATGGGAGTCCAGTGATAGCCATTACGCTAACTGCTGGTCCCAGCTAATTGAATTTTTGAAAAAAATTGGGAAGGTGTGTTTCTTTTCAGTTGTTCATGTTGTCCAGATACACTTGGTGTATTATTAGCACTCAAATTTCTAACTATTCTAGTCTTAATTACCCAATCTTAGAATTGTTCTCTCAACTGCCCCATAAAATGCAAAATGTGGAAAATCAAATGTTATTTCTACTAAGCTTACCTTCCATTCCTCTTTTTCAATCTTCAAAATGACTCTTCCATCTTCCCTAGTGACCTTTTCTTTTAGCTTTGTTAAGCTTACTCGTTCTTCCCAGATCCGTACTAACCTGGGAGACCAGGAAATCATTTGAGTTCATAGATAATGACATAGATAGCATTCACTTTTACATATACATTTTTAAAAATCACCAGCTCCATGGCCTGGTGGTAAAGGTGGCTGGCTTCGACATGGTCATCCATGTGGTTTGAGTCCCAGCCCCACACATGTGTGATTGTGTACCCAAAATCCTAAAAGGAGGGAGAACTGTAGGAGAAGGGGTTGCAATGTGACCATTCCCCAGGGGGAGCACTTCCTTCCCTATCTCTCTCACTGGGTAGCACACACACCCTTTAACAAAAAAAAGAAAAAAAGATGACCCATGATAAACCACCATTTGACCAAAGACCATTTATTTTGTAATCATTATAAATATGATTAGTACCACAAATGCCCTATTTTAAGTTTCTGAAGAATATCATAGCTCTTCATAGATTTTTTTAATAATATCTTTATTGAGATATAATTCACACATCATGAAATTCTTCTTTTTTTTTTTTAAGAGAGATTTTTGCTATAGGGTGCATGTGCTCAGCAGAGAGATGGAAAGCTAGAAATTACCCCATGCTGCAATCCCTTTTCCTCCATTCTCCTCTCAAGATCTTGGGTAAACATGCACATGCAGCTGGCATGAGTTTTAAGCCACTGGGTCCAGTACTCTAACTGCAGTCCACTACATGGGAGTCCAGTGAGTCCAGTGACATAACCATTGAGCCATCTGCTGGTCTTGTGAATTTCTTTTTCTTTTCTTTCTTTCTTTCTTCTTTCTTTCTTTCTTTCTTCTTTCTTTTGTTTTTCTTTTTTTGAGAGGTTTTTGCTATAGGACACATGTACTTGCCAGACAGACAGAGAGAGACATAGAGACAGAAAGTGAGAAATCACCACCCGGGGGGATGGCCACACTGTAATCCCTTCTCCGCCATTCTCCTCTCGGGATCTTGGGCACGCACACACATGCGCCTGGCATGAATTTTAAGCCACCAGGTCTGGGACAGGAACCACGGTCATCTACATAGGAGTCAAGTGACATACCCCTTACATGCTAGTCCCATATTTCTTTTTTTCTTTTTTAATTATTATTATTTAACTTATTTATTTATTTATTTAAATACCAGAGAAGGACAAAGCAAGAGAGAGCATGAGAGCGTGAGAGCAAGAGAGAGAGAGGAAAAGTGAGAAAGCCACCAGGTCTGAGTTCAAACCGCAGTCGGCCATGTGGAAGTCCAGCGTCCTTAACCACCATGCCACCTACTGGCCCCAAATTTCTTCTTTTTAGGAAATAAAAAATTATTGCTCAACAATACATGCACTCACCAGAAAGAGACAGAGACAGACTCATGAGGGATGATCATGCTGCAATCCCTTCTCCATTTCTCCCTCCTTTTGGGACCTTGGGCACACCCCCCACACACACACACACACACACTCTGCATGTTTTCTTCCAGAGGTCCTGGACTCACACAGTGCAATTGCCCCTTTGGAGTCCAGCTACCTTAATCACCATGCTACTGGGTGGCCCATAAAATTCTTTACAGTATATAATTCACTGGTCTTTGGCATATTCACAGAGCTGCATCTATCACCATTATCTAATTTTAAAACATTTTGTCACTCAACAAAGAAACTCCATACCCAGTATTAGTCACTACACATTTCCCCCTTCCCTGCCCCTGGCAATGATTTTGTCTTCATGGATTTATTTATTCTGGACGTTTCATATAATTGGTGTAATGCAAGATGTGGTCTTTGGTGTCTGACTTCTTTCACTTTGCATAGTTTTATTCAAAGTTCATCCATACCATAGCATGAGTCACTATTTCATTCCTCTTAATGACAGAATAATTCCACTGTATGAATCAACTTCATTTTGTTTATCCATTTATTAGTCAATGACATTTGGGTTAAGTTCACTTTGGCCATTATGAATAATGTAGTATGAACATTTGTGTGCAAGTGTTTGTGTGAACACATTTTCATTCCTCTTGGTATATTCCTAGAAGGGAAATCGCTGGGTCATAAGGAAACTCTATGTTTTTGTTTTTGTTTTTGAGAGTTTTTTTTGCTATAGGGCACGTACGCTCACCAGACAGACAGAGAGAGACAGAGAGACAGAAAGTGAGAAATCACCCCCCCCGGATGGCCACGCCGCAATCCCTTCTCCTCCATTCTCCTCTCGGGATCTTGGGCACACACACACATGTGCCCAGTGTGAGTTTAAGCCACCGGGTCCGGGACTCTAACAACGGTCGACTATGTGGGAGTCCAGCGACATAGCCATTACGCTAACTGCTGGTCCCTATGTTTAAATTCTTTAGGAATTGCCAAACTGTTCCAAATTGGCCACACCACTTTATGTTCCCACCAGCAGTGTATCGGGGTCCCATTTCTCCATTTCCACACCCATATTTGCTATTTCCTAATTTTCACTATACCCACTCAGTGGGTGTGAGCATTATCTCATAGGTTTGATTTGCATTTTTCTGGTAATTCAAAGATATTTAATAAGTTTTTAATGGTTTGCAAACAGCGTAGTTCAACTTCAGAGGTAAGTTGCCTATTACTACATGCTGATTTTATCTTGATACCATTTTTCAGATATAAGAATGTATAAACTCTTTGTCATTACAGAATATACCTATTGATTTTGAATTAATTGAAAATATGTGTAAGAATAATATTAGACTAGGGGCCAGCAGGTGGTGTGGTGATTAAAGGTGCTGGATTCCCATATAGCTGATCACGGTTCAAGTCCTGGGCCTGGCAGCTTGCTTTCTCACTTTCCTTTCTCTCTGCCTTTGGTCAAATTTTAAAAAATAATAATAACAAATGGAGGGACCAGCAGATGGCCTAATGGCTACATTGCTGGACTCCTGTGTAGCTGACCACTCTTTGAGTCCTGGACCCAGTGGCTTAAACTCACACAGGGCGCATGTGCATGTATACCCAAGATCCCGAGAGGAGAATGGAGGAGAAGGGATAGCAGCAGGGCCATTCCCCCTTTGGGGGGGTGATTTTTCACTTTCTGTCTCTCTGTCTCTGTCTTTCTGGCAAGCGCATGCTCCCTATAGCAAAAACCTCTCAAAAAAAAGATAATAATAACAAACAGAATTTAATAAATAATTCTTTTTTAAAAAAGAATAATATCAGACTATAAAAAGACTAGCTAAAGCTTGCAAAAATTTTCTATTTCTATCCTAGAAAACTTTTTATGTTTGATAAAGAGAGAATGAATTTAGAATTGAAAGTTTTGCAATTTTAACCTATTAGAATGGATTACAAAATACATAATAAGAAAATATAGGCAGTTATTAAATAATATAAGTAATTCAAATATTTATTTGCCAAAAATCTTCTGATATCTGAAAGCAAATATAGTCATAGCAGTTTTGCATATTTACTGATCGTCATCAAAGATTTTTTTTGAGAGTTTTTTTTTTTTTTTTTTTTTTTGCTATAGGGCGCTTGCGCTTGCCAGACAGACAGAGAGAGACAGAGAGACAGAAAGCAAGAAATCACCCCCCAGGGGGGATGGCCACACTGCAATCCCTTCTCCTCCATTCCCCTCTCGGGATCTTGGGCATGCACGCACACACGCCTGGCGTGAGTTTAAGCCACTGGGTCCGGGACTCGAACTGTAGTCGACTACGTGGGAGTCCAGCGACATAACCATTACGCTAACTGCTGGTCCCCCGTCATCAAAGATTTTATCTTAATGAAGAGAAAACCAAAAGAATATATGAAAGCATAGCATTTGCTGTTGTGTATGTGGGTTTGCAAAATACTTAGAATCTATGTATTTTAATCTGTCACCTGAAATGTAACTAATGTACCAATAAGTGAATTGTGGAATTAGACCTTCTAATGTAGCCTTCTAATGTGAACAGGTAAAGTTCCCATGGGCATGGTTAACTGAGACTCTATGTATAATGGCAGCTATTTGATATATCACTTTATTAAAAAGACTGTTCAATAGACATTGCTTCTTACTCACTAAGAAAATTCAGAACATAATCTAACAAAAATTATAGTTAAGTATTTTATTCCCTGACCTTTTTTTTTTGAGAGGTTTTTGCTATAGGACGCATGCGCTCGCCAGACAGACGGAGAGACAGAAAGCAAGAAATCACACCCTAGGGGGGATGGCCATGCCGCAACCCCTTCTCCTCCATTCTCCTCTTGGGATCTTGCACACACATGCACATACGCCTGGCGTGAGTTTCAAACCACTGGGTCTGGGACTCAAACTGTGGTCGACTACAAGGGAGTCCAGCGACATAAGCATTACGCTAACTGCTGGTCCCTTATTCCTTGACTTTTAACTTCATTTGTCAAGCGCCCACTAAATACCAAACACTATACGAACTAGACATTGGGGATACAAAAAACCTCTGTCATGGCCAGCAGTGGTGACACGGGTAATGCAATGTCTCATGATGCCGATGGTGACGCTGATATAAGCAGGTCCTGGATTTGCATACTGATGTCTCCTGGTACACACCAGGCACACACAGCACAGTTCAAGTGCCAGACCCAGTGGCTTGAAAAAACAAGCTGGATGCATGTACTTGTGTGCCTAAAATTCCAGAGGAAAATGGAAAACGGATTGTAGCATGGCCATCCCTCATGGGGTATGATTTCTCACTTTCTTTCTCTCTCTCTTACCTTTCTATGGCAAGCACATGTGGCATATAGCAAATTAAAATGCAAATTTTACAATGTCTATGTGAAGTTTCAAAAAACTAGAAACCAATTTTGGTATAGGTATAGCAGAAGAGAGAAATTTTCCTTTCAAATTTCTAAAATGATCTCTGATATTATTCTACAAAGTTTGCCAGAAAAACTCCACAAATACTAGACCTAAACTTTTATTTATTTATTTCTTCCATACACAAGAGAGGGGAAGAGATAGACAGACAGAAAGATATTCATCTGTAACAGAGTCTTCATGCAGCAATCCACCCCCAGCTTTGGCTAGTCCCAGACGGTGGGCATGCACGTGCGTGGCATGTTCAGGGAGTCCTATGGAGGAACCTGGAGTGTTTCTGTGTCGGTCAGCCTCATGGAACATTATGTTACTGCTGGGCCACTATGTGGCCCCTTTAAGCCTAACTTTAATCATCATAGGGGTATGTGTGACTTAACTTTTGGAAATTACATTTTACTATCAGATAGGCCTCCTTCCTAGTAACAATATAGCCATAAAGCCAAAAAAGAAGAAGCAATATAGAAAATAATGCATACTCACTATTCTTACATAAGGGGACTTCTAAAAGCTTGTAGAAAAGCAGAAATAAGGGGCTGGCATGTGGCCTGGTGGTTGACATGCTGGACTCCCATGATGGCAGACCATAGTTTAAGTCTTGGACCTGGAGGCTTGTTTTCTCACTTTTCCTCTCTCTCTTTCTCTCTCTGTGTGTCTCTCTCTAGTAAAATTAAATGAATAAATAAATAAAATTAAATAATTACTTTAAAAAATAGAAATAAGGTACACATGTTATTTTGTTACAGAAAAATTAGAAATCCATTATTATTTTTTCATAATATGCATTTTCCATGAACTTTTGAAGACCCTCACATTAGAAAGACCTTGAAGCTGATGAAATGAATTAATCCCCACTTTTCCTTGTTGGAATCTGAGCTGAGTTCATTCTATCTCCCTCATTGTAAGACCCCCCCCCCCCTTATAGTAAGCCTTACCATCTTTACCAAGTGTGTGGATAATTAATTTTTTCCTTAACACTACAAAAAGAGAGGGGAAAGAAAGAAAGTACACCCCCACCCCCTGTAAGGGGTAATGGCCACACCACACTCCCTTCTCTTCCATTTTCCTCTTGGCATTTTGGGCACACATGCCCAGCATGTTTTCTCATGTACTGGATCCAGAACTTAAACTGCACAGTTGGCCATGTAGGATCAAGCCACATTAACTGCAGCACCACCAGCTGGCCCTCTCACAATGTAATCTAATCCTCATTATGACACTAAGTTTCAGCATGTTGAGCATTAAGTAAAATAGAACAAATTAGCAGAGTCCTTAGTAAACAGTAAGTGCATTTGTCATTGTTAGCATCATCATTATCTTTTTATTTATTTATTTATTTATTTATTTATTTTTTTGAGAGAGATTTTCGCTATAGGGCGCGTGCGCTCGCCAGACAGACAGAGAGAGACAGAGAGACAGAAAGCGAGAAATCACCCCCCAGGGGGGATGGCACGCCGCAATCCCTTCTCCTCTCGGGATCTTGGGCACGCACGCACATTAAGCCACCGGGTCCGGGACACGAACCGCGGTCGACCACGTGGGAGTCCAGCGACATAGCCATTATGCTAACTGCTGGTTCACAGCATCATTATCATCTTTACTGATTTTGCTCAGGAAGAATGACTCCTCTCCATCCCTATCTTTGGCTTTTATAGACATTTCATAGATGGAAATCATTGCTCATCTATAATCTTTTCCCTTTTTTCTTTACTAGAAAATTATTATCAAGTGTTTTCTCTTCCCCCAAGAAATCCCGGGATAAATTTTAGTTTGTCTAACCAACCATACAACCTAACTTTTTAGACGGTAACTAGACAAGGTGTGTACAAATGACCCAATTCTGGCCAATGAGAGGTGAAGGAGAGGTTTGCAGGGGGGCCTCTGAGCAAAGTTTCCTCATTTTAAAAGAAGAAATAGAAGAAAATACTTTCCATTGCATAATGATGCCTGGATATAATACTAGAAGTGCGTCAGTCATCTTGTGACACTAAAGGAAGCTAACTTGAGGACCAAGTTGACACTGAAATTGGTAGTTGAGAGTAAAAACAGAAACTGACTTTTTATTTGGCTATCGGAAAAGTCATAACTTTTTTTCCTATGACTTTCTATGCAAAAATGTGTCTTGACTTTTCTGACAACCCAATAGAAAAAGATTGCTATAGGTCACATATGCTTGCCAGAAGGTGGGAGGGTGAGAACGCACCCCTCAGGGAAAAGCCACGCTGCATTTCCTTTTGCACTTGCTTCTTGGGATTTTGGACACACACACACACACATGCACCCAGCATGCTTTAAAAGCTGCCGGGTCCAAGACTCAAACTGCACAGTTGGTTATGTGGGATCTAGCTGTCTTAACCAGCATGCCGTTGGCTGGTCTGAAGCTGAGTTTTCAAAGATGTTAAGTCTTTGTATTAACTACTTTTGCAACTGTCTTACTTCCTTATTGCCTATGTCATTTTTTTTAATAAAAGTGTATTTCTGGGACCAGCAGATGGAGTGATGGTTACGTCACTGAACTCCCACATAGTTGACTGTGGTTCAAGTCCTGGACCTGGAGGCTTCAGACTCATACCAGGCGCATGTGCATGTATCACCAAAATCCCAAGAGGAGAACGGAGGAGAATGGATTAGAATTTGAGCAACCTCTCTGGGAGGTGATTTCTCACTTTCTATCTGTCTCTGTCTCTCCAGTGAGTACATGTGCTCTATAGCAAAAATATCTCTCTTAAAAAAAGAGAGAGAGAGGGACCAGCAGGTGGCAAGATGGTTAAGGTGCTGGAATTCCCACATGGCCGGCCATGGTTCAAGTCCTGGACCTGGTGGCTTGCTTTCTAACTCTCCCTCTTTCACTTTCTCTGTCTTTCTCTGGCATAACTCATGTGAATAATAATAATTAATAATTAAATAAATAATTATTTTAAAAAAGAGAGAGAGAGAAAATGAGAGACAGCCCAACAGGGTCTTGATGCTATGATCACCCCTAGCTCCAGTACGGGCACATGTGTTTCTGGTGTATTCAGGGAGACCTCTGGACGTGAACTTGGAATCACCACCTCCCCTTGTGACTCAGCTTAATAAAACACCACATTTTACTATTGTCCAACAATCTGGCCCTCTTTTTAGTGGAATTTTCTGTTATTTGCTGACATTAGCAAATAATATTTCTAAAATAATATTTCTAAATTAATGTTTAGAAAGAGGACTAATGAATAGGGGACCAACCGGTGGTGTGGTGGTCAAGGCATTGGACTCCCATGTGGCCAACTGTGGTTTGATTCCCAGACCTGGCAGCTTACTTTCTCACATTCCCTCTCTCTCTCTCTCTGGTCAAATTAAAAAATAAATAATAAATAAAATGGAATAAAATAATTCTTTAGAAAAAAGAACTAATGATTAAGAATTGTACAGAACTATATAGAATTTATGAGAACATGGCTATTCTCACAAGATTAGCAGAATACTTTAGAGGGATCAATCAGGAATGTAGGTATGAGAGCACAAGATAACTTTTCACATAGAGACACTAATTTTTGTGTCTCCCATCACATAGCTTCATTTAATTCAGTTGGGTGTTTCCTTTAAGTATATTTCAGTAAATAAAAATCTCTACCGAATTTAGTAATTAGCACTTGAAAAATATTGTTTTTTTAATGACGAGGTTGTAAATTTTCACTAGTTCAAAGTAATAAATATGTTATAGCGTACTTGTGTTGTTCAAAGTAATAAATATGTTATAGCGTACTTGTGTTGAAATTCCTTCTCTCGCTTCAGGTCTTCATTATGTTTCTGTATTCTTTTTTCCCACACTTCCTTTACAGCATTGACAGCCCCTGCACACATCACATTTTCTGTCATGATTTCTCCACATTGTCATGGAATCACCAACTTCATTAAGTTCTGAATAGTGGGATTACAGACATCATCCCAGAAAGGACCTAATTGTACCAAAGAAAAAAAAGCAATGTATTTCAGAATGTTCATTGTGTACCATAGTGCCCAAAATAACTAATATTTATTGAACACTTCTCATATGCCCCCATATATTTCATATACTTTACATTCCATATCTCATTTTAAAATCTTCTTAAACTACAAGATAGTACTTTTATTGTCTCTGATTTATAATGGAAAAATGGAGCCTTCCAGATGAGCAATTTCCTGAAGGCCTCATATCTAGTATATGGTACAGGTGGGAATTGATGCCAGTCTACTTGTTACTATGCAACAGTGAAAAATTACAACTAGCTTGCCTGTTCACTTAAAGGAAAATGGTTAAATAATGGATATATATTGATACAATAACACTGGCATCTTGGGATATCTATCTAATTTGGTTGCCATATGTATAAGCTGGAATTCAGTTAAGTGGCAATATATAATGATTGGAAACTCTTCTGTAAAATAAATTGCAAATAAATAGATGCAATGTTGAAGATTCTGACCTGAATTTTAGAAATGAAACAAAAACACTCAATAACAAGAAAATGGTTATTTAAGTTAGGGAAGATCCATTTGATGGAAAGTCCAACGGCCTTATAAATAATGTTATTGACATTTTCTTTTTAAGAGAAATTTTTGCTATAGGGCATGTGAACTCACTGGAGAGACAGAGAGAGAAAGAAAGATAGAAAGCGAGAAATTACCCCCCCAGGGGAGATGGCCATGCTGCAATCCCTTCTCCTCCATTCTCCTTTCAGGATTTTGGGCATGCCTGCACACGCACCCAGTGTGAGTTTTATGCCTCCGGGTCCAGGACTCAAACTGTGGTCAACTACATGGGAGTCCAACAATGTAACCATTATGCCATTTGGTGGTTCCAATGGTATTGACTTTTTTTTAAAAGAATTATTTTGTTTTAATTTTATTTATTATTATTTTCCAGTTGGTCCAGAGAGAGATATAGAGAGAGGGAAAGTGAGAAAGGAAGCCACCAGGTCCAGGGCTTAAGCCATGGTTGGCCATGTGGGAGTCCAGCACCTTTAACTACCAAGCCACCTGCCTGCCCTGGTATTGACTTTTCCTTTTTTTTTTTTTGGAGAGGTTTTTTTTTTCTTATTGGGCACATGCGCTCGCCAGAAAGACAGAGAGAGACAGAGAGATAGAAAGCGAGAAATCACCCCCCCAGAGGGGATGGCCATGCCGCAATCCCTTCTCCTCCATTCTCCTCTCGGGATCTTGGGCACGCATGCACACACACCCGGTGTGAGTTTAAGCCACCGGGTCCGGGACTCGAACCACGGTCAACTACATGGGAGTCCAGCGACATAGCCATTACGCTAACTGCTGGTCCCGGTATTGACTTTTAATGAAATAGCAAAATCAGATAATTTGATTCACAGTTATATGAATTATTTCCTCCTAAATTCAGAAAGACAAAGATGTCCACAGTTACCATTTCAACTCAGCATTACACTGGAAAACTATAATGCAGGATGAATAAACATTGGGTCGTCAGAAAAGTCATGCAGGGAACCAGCAGTTAGCGTAATGGCTGTGTCGCTGGACTCCCACGTAGTCGACCGCGGTTCGCGTCTCGGACCCGGTGGCTTACAACTCACGCCGGGCGCGTGTGCGTGCGTGCCCAAGATCCCGAGAGGAGAATGGAGGAGAAGGGATTGCGGCATGACCATCCCCCCTGGGGGGTGATTTCTCGCTTTCTGTCTCTATGTCTCTGTCTGTCTGGCGAGCGCACGCGCCCTATAGCGAAAAACCTCTAAAAAAAAAAAAAAAAAGAAAAGTCATGCAAAAATCAGTTTTTCTATGCAAAAATATGCCATGACTTTTCCAATGACCCAATAGAGAGGTACAAAATTGGAAAAGGAAAAAGTAAAATTTGCAGAGGCATAGGGAAACAGGCACTCTCACACACTAATGGTGGTAATGTGTACTGTTATAGTCTCTACAATGAGAAATTTGGTACTATATATCAAAATCAGAAATGTACATTCACACTTCTAGGACTTTATACTGCAAATATTTTCTTTTGTTTTTTCTTTTTTTTTTAGAGAGAGAGAGATTTTTGCCATAGGGTACAGGCACTCGACAGAGAAACAGAGGGAGGCAGACAGAAAGCGAGAAATCAACCCCCCATGGGGGATGGCCATTTGCAAATCCCTTTTCCTACATTATCATCTCAGGATTTTGGGCACACACACACACACACACACACACGAGCCTGGCATGATTTTAAGTCTCTGGATCTGGGACTCTAACCATGGTTGACTACATGTGAGTCCAGTGATGTAACCATTGTGCCATCTGCTACTCTTACTGCAAATATTTTCTTTTTTTAGAGAGAGATTTTTGCCATAGGGCACATGTACTTGCCAGAGAGACAGAAAGCAAGAGATCACCCCACGCCCCCGGAGGGGATGAACACATTGCAAATTCCTTCTCCTCCAAGATCTCAGGATCTTTGGACATACATGCACACACACACACACACACACACAGACACACACACAAACACATACATACACACACACGGCATGACTTTCAAGCTGCTGGGTCCAGGACTTGAACTGCAGTAGACTACTTGAGAATCCAGCAATGTTACCATTATGCCATCTGCTGGTACTCCATTGCAAATACTTTCTCTTTAAAAAATCATTTTTATTTATTCATTCTTTTATTTTAATTTTACCAGAGAGAGACACAGGAAGAGAGAGAGGGGGGAAGTGATAAAGCAAGTCACCAGGTCCGGGACTCAAACAATGGTTATCCATGTGGGAATGTCCAGTGTCTTAACCACCATGCCACCTGCTAGTCCCCCCACTGCAAATATTTTCTAATGTGTAATGACCTATTACAAAGTTTTTTGTAACAGTGCATTTTGTAATACCAAAATAAAAATTGAATACACTTCTGGTGCTGTGGTGGTTAGGGTGCTGGACTCCCACACAGTCAACTGCAGTTCAAGTCCTGGAACTGGAGGATTGAAAATCACACTGGGCCCATGTGCATGGATGACCAAAATCCCAGGAGGAGGGTAGAGGAGAAGGGATTTGGATGTGGCCATCACCCCCAGGGTGGATATGACTCATTCCCTCTCACTGTCTCTGGTGAGTGCACGCACCTTATGGCAAAAACCTAACAAAGAAAGAAAGAAAGAGAAATACACTTCTAAATAACCTATGGTCAAAGTTGTAATCAGATGATCAAAATGTTGGCTCTACATAAAACAGTAAATACACAGTTATTTTACTGTAAAGGCTATGTATTGGGCTTCAGCTTTTGAACTGAATAAGTCAAACTATAAAAAAGCGAGGAAGACTGGGTTGGCTCCATGGTGCAGCAGTTATGTGCTGCTCCAGAAACGCTGGATCCCATGCGACAATGATAGTTTGAATCCTCAGCCCTGTCAGCCCGAAAACATGCCAGGCATGCACGTAAGTGCTCAGTACCTGACGATCTGTAGGAAAGGGATTGTAGTATGACCAGATCTGGGGAAGACACTTCTCTGTCCCTCCTGTACACATGCATGTAAAGCAAGGGAGACTTATTTTTAGTTATGAACGAAGTATAAATGTCACACACCTTGAAAATAGAAAAATAAAAATACTTTTAATGGAATATGGAACAAAAAAATGGGGAAGAGAAGTAGGGAATAGGAACACCAGTATCTACATCTTCAAAGTGGGTAGTCAAAAGATCCTGTTTATACCTCATAGGACAAAAGGTAGAGATTTATGTATTTGTTTAAAGTTGTAAAGGTAATCAAGACAGAAACTAAAATAGGGGTATAACCCCTGGAGTGTAAGGGAACTTAATTATCATCTTTATAACAAATCTCCATAATGTCAGAGGTCGATTTTTTTAAAAGTGGAATATATTGCTTCCAAAAACAAATGAAGGAAATATTGAGATAACCATTGAAACATAAATCCCCAAATGGTTAAATCGTTACTTCTAGAGAGCAGGATTTGTGATAGAGAGGAATAGAGTAAAGAATATTGCTTTTCGTTATTAATATCTTCTGAATTATCAGTTTTTCTACATTAAAATTATGCAGTGTGTATATATCAGAGACAGAGAGAAGAAGGCTAAGAATCGTATTACAGAAGAAAGAAGTTCAAAATATCAGCATTGATATGTAATTGGCATTATGTAGATAATTGTCAGGAGCTGGCCCCTATTTCTAAACAATGTATGCAGAATTTACTCAGAAATAGAAGTGAGATCTCTTTGCCATCAAGAAACCTTGGGATACAGATGCTGACAGTCTGACTGCCCAGGCATATGTCAACCTACAATTTATTGTCTCTGAATTTAGCAAGTTTGAAGTACTCAAATACTCCAAATAATCAATTTCAAGTAGTAAAAAATTTTTTTAATTTCAAGTACAGTATGAAAATGTCACACATATATAGATGAGTATATATATTTCTCCAGACATATGTAACCATTCATTCATTTGCTAACTCATTTCCTTAGTTGCCATTAAATCTTGGTCATCCATCAGTTTCCCTACAAATGGCAAGCTTTCCTTAAAGGAAAACGTGTCAAAATTGGGGCACACTTTTCTTCCTTCAGCGCAGGATCATGTCTCTACCTTGACTAGTACCCTAACAGAAAAGCACGGAGCATGGCAGTGAGGAGAGCACGGCAATCATATGACTGGCAGAGTTGGCTTCCCAGAGCCAAAAGGAAGCAAACGCGATACAGTCTCAGAAGAAATGCTGCTTACTTGCAGAGAAATCTGTCTTGCAAGAGAGAACAATTACATGAGTGACTATGAAACTCCCAAAGGACTTTTTCATTCCAAGATTGGTTGAATATTCTGACAAATAGTCACAGTGAAGACTTTTGTCAGCCATTTACTTACATGCAAAGAATGGGGGGGTGGGGGAATGATTTCAAAATATACTTACCATTGTTGGTGGATGCCAAAGCTGATATGACCAAAGTTGGTGGTTATCTGTGAAGGTGGACTGTAGAGGGAATTTTTTCAGCGTGACTCTAAGTGATGAAGATCTTCAGTCAGGGTGTAACCAAATGAAATGTAATGTCAGTCTAGTTCTAATTTTAGTTCCTGGACAAAGCTGAGAATAGCAAGAATCACATGGGGCTGCTGTGCAAGGGATCAAATGATAATGTACGTGAGTGCATTCCGTGAACTGCGAAAGGCTTTACTACATACCATAAAACATCAGGTCTCTAAGTTTGTGAAAAATAATTCCTATTGAAGATCCTTCCACTTTTTGTGACTTAAATATTTTGAATATTTAATATTTTTAAAAAATTTTTATTTATTATTTTTTAAATTTTAAATTAAGGGTACTTGTGCTCACCAGAGAGAGACAGCAAGAGAGAGAAAGAGCGAAACCAAGCTACCAGGTCTGGGACTCGAACCAGTCAGCCATGTAGGAGTCCAGCAGCTTAACCACTATGCCACTGCTGGTCCCAAATATTTAATATAATTTAATCTTTAAAAACTTTATCTATTCCAAGGATAAGAGAGGAAGAGAGGGAGGCAGAGACACAACACCCCCAACAAGGTCCTGACTCCACAATCCTCCCCCAGGCTCAGCCATTCTGGGTCATGCACACATACGGATTTCATTGCTACACCACTGCCCAGCCCCAGAATTTAATTAATCTATCCCAAGCAGGAAAACTTGAAAACGTGCTAATGTACAGCATGATAAAACCCCTACCTAGTACACCATAGGTCTGCAAATATTTTAACTAAAAGCGCAGATGCTTCAAGAAAAGTTAGAATGAATGTATGGACAAACATATGTAATAGTCCTGAACTTCTGCATCCAGGCTTCAAATTCAATTTCCTCTCAACTTATATCTCTTCAGCTTTTGTGGGTAAGACTTAATTCTAGATTCTTTTTTTTAAAGAATTATTTTCCTTTTTTTTTTTTTTTTTTTTTTGGGAGAGGTTTTTTGCTATAGGGCGCGTGCGCTCGCCAGACAGACAGAGAGAGACAGAGAGACAGAAAGCAGGAAATCACCCCCCAGGGGGGATGGCCACACCGCAATCCCTTCTCCTCCATTCTCCTCTCGGGATCCTGGGCACGCACGCACACGCGCCCGGCGTGAGTTCAAGCCGCCGGGTCCGGGACTCGAACCGCGGTCGACTACGTGGGAGTCCAGCGACATAGCCATTACGCTAACTGCTGGTCCCCCTTAAAGAATTATTTTATTTAACTTTATTTATTTTATATATTTATTTTAATTTGACCAGAAAAGAACAGAGAGAGAGAGAAAGTGAGAAAGGAAGCCACTAGATCCAGGACTTGAACCACGGTTGGTCATGTAGGAGTCCAGCACCCTTAACCACTATGCCACCTGTCAGCCCCTGATTCTTTTTTTTTTTTAAGAATTATTTTATTGGGACCAGCAGTTAGCGTAATGGCTATGTTGCTGGACTCCCATGTAGTCGACCGCGGTTCGAGTCCCGGACCCGGTGGCTTAAACTCACGCCGGGCGCGTGTGCATGCGTGCCCAAGATCCCGAGAGGAGAATGGAGGAGAAGGGATTGCAGCGTGGCCATCCCCCCTGGGGGGTGATTTCTCGCTTTCTATCTCTCTGTCTCTCTCTGTCTGTCTGGCGAGCGCATGCGCCCTATAGCAAAAACCTCTTCCAAAAAAAAAAAAAAAGAATTATTTTATTTATGTATTTATTTATTATTCAATTTGACCAAAGAGAGAAAGAGAGAGAAAACAAGCTGCCAGGTCTGGGACTTGAACCATGGTTGGCCATGTGGGAGTCCAGCACGTAAACCACCACATCACCTGCCAGCCCCCTTAAACAAAATTCATGGTAATTAATCTTTAATTTTATTTATTTATTCATTTATTTTAATTTGACCAGAGAGAGAGAGGGAAAGTGAGAAAGCAAGCCACCAGGTTTGGGACTTGAACCATGATCAGCAATGTGGGAGCGTCCAGCACCTAAACCACCATACCACCTGCTGGCCCCAATAAAATAATTCTTTAAAAACAAACAAACAAACAAAGTGAGTTCCTGTACCTTTTCCAATGCAATTAAAGACTCCTTCAGAACAGCCTGAAAATCTGCAATCTGGCTCTTGTGTACTCAACATGGTATAGACTTCTGGATCCTCAGCTCCCTCTGCTGCCACTGCCATGCCCCTCAGGAACATGGGGTACTGGGCCCTATTTTTGCTTTTGTTTCTTGTGCTTTTGGAGTCCTACTGAAAAAATTATTACCTAGACCAATGGTGTAAAATGTTTCCCCAGTGTTTTCTTCTGGTAGCTTTACAGTTTCAGGTCTTCCACTTACTTATGTTTTTTTTAAACATTTTCAGTTGATTTTTATAAATGGTGTAAGAATAAATTTATTCTTTTGCACATGGATATCCAGTTGTCCCAACACCATTTATTGAAGACTATCTTTTCACCATTGTGAGTCTCGATACCTTTATTAAAAATCAATTGATCACAAGTATGTGGATTTATTTCTGGGCTCTCTAGTTTTCCATTGTTCTATGAGTTTGTTTTTATGCTAGAACCAGGCTGTTTTGATTATGATAGTTTTGTGGTGTATTTTGAAGTCAGGTAGTGTGATGTCTCTATTCTTTATGCTCAAGATTGCTTTTGTTCTTAGATTTTTTTTTTTTTTTTTGTGGTTCCATACAAATTTTAGGATTTTTTTCCATTTCTGTGAAATTGTCATTAGAACCTTGAAAGGAATTGCATTGATTCTATAGATCATTTTGGGTGGTAAGAACATTTTAACAATCCATCCAGTCCATGAACATAGGACATCTTTCTTTAGTTTTTGTCATCAATGTTTTGTAGTTTTCAGCATATTGGTCTTTCACCTCCTTGGTTAAATTTATTCCTTGTGTTTTTTGCATGTTTGTTTGTTTGTAGTACTATAGTTTTTTTTCTTGATCTCATATTTGGATAGTTTATTGTTAGTGTATAGAAACAGAACACAATTGATTTCTATATGTTAACTTAATATTCTGTAATTTTATTGAATTTGTTTATTCTGACAGTTATTTTTGGTAGCCTTTAGGATTTTCTACATGTAAAATCATGTCATTTGCAAATAGGGTCAATTTAATTTCTTTCTTTCCAATTTGGATGCCTTTTATTTATTTTTCTTGTTTAATTGCTTTAGCTAGTATTTCCAGTACTATGTTGAGTAGAAGTGATGAGAGCGTACATCCTGTCCTTGTCTTGTTCCTAATATTTATAAAAGCCTTCAACCTTTTTTTTTTTTTTTTGCTACATATGGCCTTTACTGTGTTGAGGTGCATTCCTTCTATTCCTAATGTGTTCACAGTTCTTGTCACAAAAGAATGTTGAATTATGTCAAATGCTTTCTCTATATATAATCATAAAGTTTTCATCCTTTACACTGTAAATGTGGTGTATCACATTTATAGATTTGTGTATGTTGACCATCCTCACATCCTTGGGATAGACTGGGTAATTTATAAACAACAGTTTATTGCTCACCATTCTGAAGGCTAAGAGATCTATAGATCATCAGGAAAGTCATGCCATATTTTTCTGTTTTTCCTTGAAAAAAATGCATCATGACTTTCCCAAAAACCCAGTAAGATCAAGGTATGAGCAGATTCAGTATCTACTAAGAGTTTATTCCTCATAGATGGTGCTTTCTTGCTACCTCATTACATGGCCTTTGGGGCAAACAAGCTCCCTTTAGGCTCTTTCATAAGTGCATAAATTCTATTTCTGAAGACTCTTCCAAAGCCACATCTTTTTATACCATCACCTTGGGGGATAGGTTTAATATATAAATTTGGGGAGGGGTACACATTCTGATTATAGCAGGATTCAACTTAGGTCTTTTGCATATGGATGTCTGTGGTTCCCAGCACATATATTGAGAAAACTCTCCTTACTTCATTGACTGTTTTTTATATCCTTGTCAAAAAATCAATTGACCAAATATTTGAGGTTTTATTTCTGATCTTTCTATTCTATTACATTGATTTATATGTCTATTTATGCTAATATGGTATTCTTTTGAACATTGATATTCTTTTATTGGAAAATTTAAAATTAGGTTAGGTGAATATTTATGTTTGTATATGTGTGTATACAAGGGAACTCTTAAATAACAGACTACACACTTGCCAAAAATTAGTGAACCATTTTTTTTTTTCTAGAGAGGTTCTTTTTTTGTTTTTTTGTTTTTTGTTTGTTTGTTTGTTTTGCTATAGGGCACTTACACTAACTGGAAAAACAGAGAGAGACAGAGAGACAGAAAGCAAGAAAATCACTCCCCCCACCCCAAGGGAGATGTCTATGCCACAATCCCTTCTCCTCCATTCTCCTCTCATTTTGGGCACTCACACATGTGCCCAGCAAGAGTTTTAAGCTGCCAAGTCCAGGACTTGAACTGCAGTTCATCACATAGGAGTTCAGTGGTGTAGCCATTACACAATCTACTGTTCCCAGTGAACCACTCTTCTTCACATTTTGAGTCTTATATTAGAAAATTATGCTACATTCTAACTTGTATCACTTATTCTGACAAAAAATACCATTTCAGAGAGAGACTGAGAGAGGGAAAGAGAGAAAGCAGTCACCAAGTCCAGGATTTTAACTACGGTCAGCCATATGGGAGTCTAGTGCCTCAACTAACATGCCACCTGCTAGCTTTGGAAATGAGGTTTTTAGTTCTCAGTATTATTATTATTTATTTTGGAGAGGTTTTTGCAATAGGGTGTGTGCGCTTGCCAGAAAGACAGAGAGAGACAGAGAGACAGAAAGCGAGAAATCATCCCCCAGGGGGAATGTCCACACTGCAATCCCTTCTCCTCCATTCTCCTCTCAGAATCTTGGGCATGCACGCACATGCGCCCAGTGTGAGTTTAAGCCACCGGGTCTGGGACTTGAACTGCGGTCAACTACATGGGAGTTCAGCGACATAGCCATTACGCCAACTGCTGGTTCCGTTCTCAGTATTATTATTTTTTTTCTTTAAATTTATTTATTTTTTACATTAGTTCACTAGACATCATTACAGCATACAAATGAATTTTCCATCCAAAATACACTGTATATTGGCTCAATCAAGCACATCAACATACATATTATCAGCAAATAATTTTCCATTTCTTATGTCTTGTATACATTTTTTTTCCATCCTTGATTCCCTATCCCTCACCCTCTGCCATGTCCCACCCTCCTCCCACATTGTATCTGGTATCCATTGTTGCTTTCTATGCCTTTCTCCCCCATTTAATTGATTTGCTAATGAACTTAATTAGTCTAAATATTTCCAATGGCTAGCGCAGATAATATATACCTATACATGCACCCGAGTCTGACTTTAGACATAAACCTCAGTGAGTAGAATGAACATAATATAAAGTAGTGCCTAGCTGGGGCTATATAGCTTACTGCAGTCATCAAATATGCATTTTTTTTTAATTTCGATAAGAACAGTTTTACGGTTTTTTTCTTCCTGAAACTTTTTTTTTTTAATTACTTAACATTCATTCCCTGAGCATCATCACAACATACTAAATGTGCTTTCCCATCTAGAATAAACTGCATAGTGGCTTAATCATGCATGTTATCATCAATAATATTCCATTTCTACTTTCATATATATGTATATGTATATATCTGTTTTTTATGCCATGTTTGACCCTCTGCCCTTTCCCACTCTCTTATTACACTATCTCTGCTATATACAGTTGTCTTCAATTCCTTTTCCCCCAACATTTTGTTGATCACACAATATCATAAGTAATCTAACTACTTTCAATAGCAAGTTCAGCTGGTAATTTCCTTTTTTTTTTTTTTTTTTTTTTTTGAGAGGGTTTTTTGCTATAGGGCGCGTGCGCTAGCCAGACAGACAGAGAGAGACAGAGAGACAGAAAGCGAGAAATCACCCCCCAGGGGGAATGTCCACACCACAATCCCTTCTCCTCCATTCTCCTCTCGGGATCTTGGGCACGCACGCACACATGCCCGGCGTGAGTTTAAGCCACCGGGTCCGGGACTCGAACTGCAGTCAACTATGTGGGAGTCCAGCAACATAGCCATTATGCTAACTGCTGGTCCCCAGCTGGTAATTTCAACTAAAGCAGTTTTGAACTGGTAACAATATTTCCTTGAAACTTAAAGCCTAGAAACAGGTTAGTATTCTGTTCAAATAGTAGGTACATGAACCTATTGACAGCTCAAGACAGGACAAAAGTACTTTAAAACCAGACAACAAAGCTTAGAAGAAAAGCAGCAATATTTTAGTCAAAAATGTTGTTTAATCAGTTCAGTCTCATGTACTTAATCTTTCTTCTGTTGTGGTTCAGTCTTCAAGATTGAATTCTGGGGGAACCGGCAGTTAGCGTAATGGCTATGTCGCTGGACTCCCACGTAGTCGACCGTGGTTCGTGTCCTGGACCCGGTGGCTTAAAACTCACGCCGGGCACGTGTGCGTGCGTGCCCAAGATCCTGAGAGGAGAATAGAGGAGAAAGGATTGTGGCGTGACCATCCCCTCTGGGGGGTGATTTCTCACTTTCTGTCTCTATGTCTCTCTCTGTCTGTTTGGCGAGCGCACGCGCCCTATAGCAAAAACCTCTCCAAGATTGAATTCTGGGATATAATATTCCTCTCCAGACATTGTCCCTACAATTAAGTTGCCCATTTTCTTAGTTTTTGAACTCTTATTTCTATGTGTCTGCATTTAATTTTACTGATATAGCGCTCCCTTAAGAACTTCTTGGATATCTGGTCTGATGCTGGTAAATTCTTTCAGGTTTTGTTTATCTGGGAATGTTCGTGTCTTTTCTTCCCAAATGAACAATAATCTTGGGTACAGTATTCTCAGTTGAAATTGCTTTTCCCTTAACACTTTGAATATATTTTCCCATTCTTTTCCTTGCTCTCATTGTTTCCGATGAGAGGTCTGCTGTTAGTCTGATGTATGTACATACCCTTTGTATGTAACTTGCCGTTTTTCTCTTGCCAGTCTTAGTATCTTGTCTTTGTCTGTGGTTTTAGTCAATCTGGCTATAATGTGTCTTGGAGATCTTCTTGGGTTGATTCTATTTGGGGTCATCTGTATTTTTTGGGACTGAATCTTTTAGTGCCTCTCTAGGTTTGGAAAGTTTTCTTGCAGGATCTCATGGAATAGATTATCAATGCCCTTGTGAGTCTCTTTGCCTTCTGGGATGCCTATTATCTGGATGTTTGGATGTTTGATAGTGTCTAGTATTTCTCATACATTAGTCTCAAATTTTTGGGCCATTTTCTCAGTCTTCGTGGTGGATTTTTCTAGGCTAGCAATTTTCTCTTCTATGTCTGAGAAACTATTTTCTTTCTTTCTTTTTTTTTTTTTTTTTTTGGAGAGGTTTTTGCTATAGGGCGCGTGCGCTCGCCAGATAGACAGAGAGAGACAGAGAGATAGAAAGCGAGAAATCACCCCCCAGGGGGGATGGCCACACCGCAATCCCTTCTCCTCCATTCTCGTCTCGGGATCTTGGGCACGCATGCACACGCGCCCAGCATGAGTTTAAGCCACAGGGTCCGGGACGCGAACCGCGGTTGACTACGTGGGAGTCTAGCGACATAGCCATTACGCTAACTGCTGGTCCCGCCCTGAGAAACTATTTTCTATATGTTCTAGTCTGCTTTTAATACTTTCAAGGGAGATTTTGACTTCCTGTTATAGCCTTCATCTCTAACAGTTCCATTTGATTCTTTTGTAAAGTGTGAAACTCCTCTTTTAGATCTTGCATGAATTTCCTCACCTCTGGAACTCCACAACTTCTTTCTCCTTCCTCTTCAGCAGTTCATTGTCTCTCTTCTCTTTCATCTCTGTTAGCTTTGCCATTATGAATGTTCTGAATTCTTTATCAGACATTTCCATGATTTCCATTGAACTGTGTATGGATGAAGAGGAGTTATCCTTTTCCCTTGGGGGAGAGGTATTTTCCTGCTTTCCCATATTTCTTGTGGTCCTGCAGCGATTTCTAGTCATCTGGTTGATGGTCGGTTTCTTCCCAAACTTGAAAGTTCAATCACATGAGTTTTGTGTGCTGGAGGCCGCATTATCAGTGGGAAATCTTCATTTCTGTTTCCCCAAAATGGCTAGTTCGCAGGAGCCATGAAGCTGTGTCTTCAAGAAGGCCTGTTCCCTTTGCCTCTCTGGAAATGAGGTATTTTTGACTACATAACAAATTAAATATGCTTCTCCTGCTTTTATGTTTATTCACTACTTTTAATTCTACAGAAATAAATGTTATACTGAATTTAAAACCTTGTCACATGAATAATTCTGTGTAAATTACATAATATTGTGTTTCTAGGCTACTGACCCAATTTTAATATATATTTTGTACACATTTCAAAAGACTACTACTGGCAGAGCCCGTAAGTGGTGTGGTGGTTAAAGACACTGGATTCCCACATGGCTGACTGTGGTTTAAATCTCAGACCTGGTGGTTTGCTTTCTCACTTTTCCCTTTCACTCTCTCTCTCTCTGTCTGGTCAAACTAAAAAATAATAACAAATTAAATCAAATAAACAAATAATTAATTAATTCTTAAAAAAAAAAAAAAAGAAAAGACTACTACTGGGGACCAGAAGGTGGCACAGTGGTTAAAATGCTGGATTCCCACATGGTGACCGCAGTTCAAGTCCTGGACCTGCCAGGCAGCTTGCTTTCTCACTTTCCCTCTCTCTCTGTCTCTCTTGGATGAACACATGTACCCTATAGCAAAATTAAAAGATAAATAATGGGAACCACCAGGTGGCATGGTGATTAAGGTGCTGGACACTCCCACATGGCTGACCATGGTTCAAGTTCTGGACCTGGTGGCTTGCATTCTCACCCCCGTAGGGGTACCCTCCCCACTCTAGTCTCTCTCTGGTCAAATTAAAATAAATGAATAAATAAAATTAAATCAATAATTCTTTTTAATAAAAAGAATAATAAATAATTCTGAAAAACAAAAGATAAAAGCAAAAATTATTTTTTTCACATTTCCACAAATACTCTGCAGAAGTCTTGTATCTAGTAAAGGAGGAAGCTGATAGAAGTTTTTGTATTTAGAAAGTATTACAATCTGAAAAGAAACATCTCATAGAAATAACATCATTCTGGGGCCAGCCAGGTGGTGTGGTGGTTAAGGGCACTGGACTCCCACATGGCCAACTGTGGTTTGAGTCCCAAACCTGGTGGCTCGCTTTCTCTCTCTCTTTCTCTTTCTCATGCTGTCCCTCTCTGGTTAAATAAATAAATAAATAAATAAAGTTAAATAAAATAATTCTTTAAAAGAAAAAATAACATCATTCTATGAAATTGGAGTGCAGTGCATTTATGTCATTATTTCTAACAAAAAATTATTGAGGAAACAAATGCAGTAAAAGGACAGTGGTGGATTTTAAAAAGATGCTTTTGCTGTTACGGTTTGTCCTGCTCTGGCTAAGCAATATTTGAGCCAGCAGGACCCTTCTCATCTAGTGCCAGCAACACAATGGGACCAAGGCCAGGTTCTTGTGCAATTTGTTAAACCTTTCCTTTGCAGAATTGTGGCTCAGCTCCTGGGCTCTGAGCATTTGAATATCTAATGTTTCAAACTATTAGTCATGTTCCAGTTTATATTCATTCTTATAGCTTTCATTAACTTAATTACACCTGCCATCAACTTCATTTACTTGCCTTTTTCTCTGCAGTTTAAATTTTAGCTGCATATTTCCAAGAAATTAAATTCTGGGTTTTTACACTCTTGCAACTTCTTTATATTTGGGCTTTTTGTATTTTGCTTTATACCACGTTTTTTAGAACTACTGTGAAGTTTTCTTGCAGCAAACTTCAAGTTAAATAGCTTTTCTCAAGTTTCACACAATCTGATCACTCCTCTGAGAGTGTGGATGGATGGAGGTACCTCACTGACTATTGGAGGAGACTGCCTCCTGGTAGCCTAAGATGAGCATGAATACCTTTCTTTGGCTGTCTCAACTCCCACCATATTTTTTTTTTTTTTTTTTTTTTTTGGAGAGGTTTTTCGCTATAGGGCGCGTGCGCTCGCCAGACAAACAGAGAGAGACATAGAGACAGAAAGCGAGAAATCACCCCCCAGGGGGGATGGTCACGCCGCAATCCCTTCTCCTCCATTCTCCTCTCGGGATCTTGGGCACGCACGCACACGCGCCCGGCGTGAGTTGTAAGCCACCGGGTCCGAGACGCGAACCGCGGTCGACTACGTGGGAGTCCAGCGACATAGCCATTACGCTAACTGCTGGTTCCCAACTCCCACCATATTAAGCCTAAATTCTTGAGCTCTCGCTTGTTCCATTTATTTATTTATTTATTTATTTAGTCTCTTGTTAAGACCTACAACAGCTGTTCCCCATGCCTGGCATTGTAACATTCCACATGGTACTCCGTAGAAGTCTGATATAGATGACCTCTATACTAGAACTACAATTATTCTAGTCATGCTTTGGTTGTTTTGTGGCTTTTCTCCAGACTGTCTCAATAGTCTGCTGTTCAGTTTCAGCAATCTAAAATCCAGAGCCAAGAGTTCTCTCGTAAGGGTCTTACTCATGTATACATTCCCGTGTGGTTAAAGGCCCTTGCACTCAGTACTGCATCGAAATGCTGCAGCAATATAGTAATTTGCATTTCCATTTTATTCTGAATTTGCGAACATCAGAAATCCATACTACCTTCGGTGTTCGCTGAAATGGGAATGACTTCTGTAACATAAAATAACTTGTGGTTATTACCTTGGAGTCACAATGATGACTTAAACCATACTGAGTTTGACATAAATAGTTCAGAGTTGACCTGGTCTGTGTAAGATGTCTTTCAACTGTTTGGTGACCTTGCAGTGCTAAAGAGTTGGAAATACGTACTGACAGCTTAGGAAAGAGGTTATAACCAAGCCATTGAGAACGAAAGTGAGTCTACCATGTATAGTCTTGGAGTCCATCTTAACAGATTAACTCTTAGGAAAATCTGTAATGTCTTTCACTTCTCTCACCATGAGCCTTAGAGAACCTAACCTTTCACCTCCCTCAACAATGAATCTAGGCTAATGCTTAACTAATAAAGTTAACAGTCTTGCTGAGTCTTTGCAGATACCAGGGTATGAAGACAGGAAGGAGGAAGACATCACCAGTTCCCTCCTGCGTGACCAGCTGAGATTTTATCCGTTTAAATATTACAAAGCCACATGTAGTTAAATGAGGATCTAAGAGTTATCTGGACTGATTTCATTTTGCTTCTCCTACCTTGTTAACATTGCTTATTTTTAAGCCCTTTGCAGAGAACTGAAACTAGTCATTCTATCCACATGCCTGGAACCAAGACTGTCCCTGAAGCAGCGATTGACCCCATGGCCTCCCAGCAGCGATTAGGTCTCTCCATGATTCTTTCTGAAGAAGGTGACCAGGCCTCTTAATAATTTTGCCCCAAGACAATGAGTAACTTCCCCTTGGCTTCCCCTATATAAACTCTGTACCTAGTCCAGTACGGCAGGGACAGGACTCCAGTCTGCTCTCTTCCCAGTGTCGGCGTCATTGAAATAAATTCCTTGTTCATCAGCTTGTCATTGTCAAGCTGTGAGTGGCACTGAAGTGATTTCTAGGCCCCTGGAAAGAGCATCGCTGCCCATTCTAGCGTCAAAATGAGTCTAGAAAGAACTATTTAGTAGACATCTAGGTGAGAAATGTGGTCAAATCTTTAATCAACACTGATTACAGATGAACAGTGGGGAAAAAAGCCAGGAGAGCAGGAGTTAAAGGCAACCTATTCAGAAAGTTTGGCAGGAAAGAACAAGACAGAGAATTATTCATGTAGTAGCTGGCTGGAGTAACCATGTGAGAAAAGAGTACTTTGCATCTTTTTGGAGGCTAAAGAGAATTAGCCATTAAAGAATAATGTTGTTTCTGTTTTATGAATTATTTAAAAAATAGTAAATTCTATTTATTTATTTTTGGGTCAGAGCAGCATTATCCAATAGAATTTTCTGTGATGATGGGAACATTCTGTATCTGTGCTGACCAATATGGTAGCCAGTAGTCCTATGTGGTTATTTAAATTTTAATGATTAAAATAAAAGTTCAGTTTCTCAGTTACACTAGCCATACTTCAACTGCTTAACAATCAATTAATTAAAGTTTGAATTTGGGGAGGACAGTAGTTGGCATAGTGGTTATATCACTGGAGTGCCACATGGCTGACCGCGAGTCAAGCTGCAGTCCTGACCGCGAGTCCTGAACCTGGCAGCTTGAAACTCACAGTGGGCGCATGTGTGTGCATACCCAGTTTCCTGGGAGGAGAATGGAGGAGAAGGAATTGCAGAATGGCTATGCCCCCTGGTGGGTGGTTTCTCACCTTCCCCTCTCACTGCTTCTGCTTTTTGCTCTCTGGCGAAAACACACACCCTAAAGCGAAAAACCTCTCAAAACAAAGTTTGAATTTTTAAAAGAATTATTTAATTTTATTTATTATTATTATTATTTAAATTTGACCAGAGAGAAACAGAGAGAGAGAGTGAGAGTGAGAGAGAGTGAGAAAGCAAGATGCCAGGTCTGGGACCCTAACCACAGTCAGCCATGTGGGAGTCCAGAATCCCAACACCATGCCACCAGCCAGCCCCTAAAGTTTTAATTAAATAGTCACATGTGGTTTATAGCTACCACACTGGCCAGCTCAGAGACAGAGCGAGAGAGAAATGGAAAGCGAGAAAGCAAGCCTCAGGTCTGGGACTCAGTGGTCAGCCATGTGGGAACTCAGTGCCCTCAACCACTACACCACCTGGCAGACCTAAGCATATACATTTAAAAAAATAATAATTATTTATTTTGTTCATTTATCATTATTATTATTTCACATGAGTTTTTGCCAGAGAAAGGCAGGCAGAGAGAGAGAGAGAGAGACACAGAGAGAGAGAGAGAGAGAGAGAGAATGAGCTGCCAGGTCCAGGATTCGGACCATGGTCAGCAATGTGGAAATTCCAGCACCTTAACCACTACGCCACCTGCTGGCCCCGTAAGCGTATACATTATTAACTATTGTAGAATTGTATATTAATTTCAAAGTATCAGTGTCTTAAAATGATAAAAATGTTTTTCGACTGCATCACATCCAAACCAATCAGTGCTAGGGTGTGTGCGGTGGGGGCACTCTGTTCCACCTTGTCCTTGGCACACTGGTTCCTTTCATCGTTTACACGGCTGT
Organism: Tupaia tana; assembly: GCA_026018925.1. NCBI lineage: Eukaryota > Metazoa > Chordata > Mammalia > Scandentia > Tupaiidae > Tupaia > Tupaia tana. The sequence continues at coordinate 69,068,914 of JAKSZU010000004.1, forward strand.
CATCTTTAACGCGGACCTCGAAGGTGGTTGTGAAAGAGAAGAGAATGTGGGCTATACAGAGGGTTTACAGACCATGTCTGGAAATAACTTACATTACTTCCATGCTTATACACATATTCTTTTTTTTTTTTTTTTCCAGGTTGCCATAAGGGGTGTGTGCTCACCAGAGAGAGAGAGTGAGAAATTACCCCAGGGGGGATGGCCACACTGCAATCTACTCTCCTCCTTTTTCTTTTTGGAATTTTGGGCACACAAACACACCTGGTATGATTTTCAAGCCTCCAGGTCTGGAAACTGACCTACTCTTTCAGCCATGTGGGATCCAGCCACCTTAATCATCACATGACCTGCTGGCTTCTGTGTACACATATTCTTTTTTTGTTTGTTTTTGAGAGAGGTTTTTGCTATAGGGCATGTGCGCTCACCAGAAAGAGAGAGAGACAGAGAGACAGAAAGCGAGAAATCACCCCCCAGGGGGGATGGTCACACTGCAATCCCCTCTTCCATTCTCCTCTTGGGATCTTGGGCATGTATGCCCAGGATGAGTTTAAGCCACCGGGTCTGGGACTTGAACCGTGGTCAACTACATGGGAATCCAGCGATATAGTCATTATGTCAATTGCTGGTCCCAGAAAACATTCTTAATATAGGGAGGGGGAGAAGACAATACCTCACTTTATGTTGTTTGGGGTATCTTTTGGGAGCAGGTCAATCTGTCCAGAAATTCTAAATTCTACTATTTTTATTCAGGGGTCCATGTGGTTACATTGGGCTGACTAAATCCCAGGTTCCGAAGGTGAGTATAAGATTCAAGCGTGATTAGAGTATTGTATTCTCCTGCCCACGTTCATGGGTTCATGAGCAAAGTGAGGTCCTCCTGGAGATTCAGATTAAAAACAGACTCAGTTTCCAAGGAATGTAAACTGCAGTGCTGGTAGATAATTTTGTCACCAGTTGCCTGAGAATGAAGTCAACACATAGGAAAATAATCCAAGAGACAGAGCAAGATAGAGAGAGATATAGCTAAGTTAGATATTTATTGGTATAATATGAGAGAAAGAGAGAGACAAAAATGTGATTGTATGCTATCCCAGAGGTCTTATACACAGTAAGAGACAAATCCTTTACTGAATTCTCAATGGATGAAACTAAAGAGAAGATGGTACAGGTTGGGCATCCAGTTCTGATCTCAAATAAGGACCAGGAGATGGCGTCATGGTTACGTTGCTGGACTCCCACATAGTCGATTATGATTTGAGTCCTGGACCCAGAGGCTTAAAACTTATGTCAGGTGTATGTGCGTGTGTGCCCAAAATCCTGAGAAGAGAATGGAGAAAGGATTGCAGTGTGGCCCTCCCTGTGTGTATGTGTATGTGTGTGTGGGGGGGTGATTTCTTGCTTTCTGTCTCTCTGGTGAGTGCACGTGCCCTATAGCAAAAAGGAAAAGAAAAAGATACATAAGTATTGTATAAGGGGGCTGTATAGTGGTGCAATAGTAAAAGATAAAGCTCTGTGAGGCTGACCCAAATGGGAAGGTTCCAGATTTGTATCTGGAGACCTCCCTCTGAACATTGGGTATGCATGTGCTCATGATATGGGCTGGCTGAGGCTGGGGGTGGATCATGGCATGAAGATCCTGTTGGGGTGCTGTCTCTTGTTCATCGATGAAACAAATGGACAAAGTTAAAAAAAAAATTACCTTTAGGCCATATGTATAAGATACATATGAAATATAAATGAATTGTGTATTTAGACCTGGGTCCCATCCCCAAGATAACTCATTATGTATAAGCATATATTTCAAAACCAAAAAAACTTAAGTCTGAAATACTGCTGTGCTAAGCATTTAAGGATAAAGGGCAGTCAACCTGTAATGGCAGGGTGTTAGGATAGAACAGACAGCTAAAGGGTTATCTTGGGAATGTATGGACATACTAAGCCGATGATGTTTACATACTTAACAATACACATTTCAAGACCTACATACTTATTTCAAGATTCTTTTCCAGTTTTCATATTCTTTAAGTGAGGTGGAAATTTGTACTAATCAACACATAGTTTTCATTTAAAATTCAGCAAATGGCTGTCAATAGAGAATTAGTTAAATTAATCTTCTGATCTTTCTAGACAAGATCAGTAACCCCAATTAGATGGCTCATAACACTTAGATTTTTCCCCCTATCTGAAATAGTAATTATATTTATTTTAAATTTAAAACAAATTGTTATAGGACATGTGCGTTTGCCAGAGGAAGACACAGAGAAGGGAAGACAGAGACAGGGTAAGTGAGAATCCATCCCCCAGGTGGATGGCCATACCACAGTCCCTTCTCCACTCTCCTCTCAAGATTTTGGGCACGCATGTACACGCCCCCAGCATTTTCATAAGATACCCCATCCAGGACTTGAACCACACAGTGAACTGTGTGGGATCCAGCTGCCTTAACCATCATGCCACATGGCTGGCCTGTAATTATATTTTTTTATGGTTACTTCATGTCAGTTTTTTCTGCTAGCCTACGAGACTAATGAAGGCAGGGACCATGGTGCTGGCACTGTGCGCTTAGTGCTTGGCACCACGCTTAGTATACAGTAGATGTTTAATATTTGAATGTGTAATAAATACATGCAATGCAATACTATGAAACCATATAAAAGCATGACGATGTGGAATTATTTATTGACATGTAAAATTACTCACAGTATATTAAATTTAAAAATCAGATTATAAAATAGTAGTATACTATGATTCCATTTCTATAAAAAGAATAGCCATGTATACAGATAAATACATCAAAATGTTAATAGTAGTAGGATTATGGAGAGTTATTTCATTTTTATAACTGTCCATATCAGCTATATTTTAAAAATAACAGTATTTTAAAAATTATTTTCTGACTTAAAAATTATTTTCATTTTGAAAAAAAAAAGACATCAGATCCTTTTATCTAACTTTTTTCTGTTCAGACTTTTGCTTGAACAACTAATTTTGGCATACAGTATTCAACTAGGCAATAATAGAATAACTAGCATTTCTGAACTCAAATCAAAATGTTGGATTCTATTTATCTTTACATTATTTTTTTCTTTATTTTTCTTTTCTTTATTTATTGCCACAGGGCACATGTGCGCCCAAAGAGAGAGGAGAGAAAGCCCTTGATAGAGTGTGGTCACACTGCAATCTTTTTTTCTCCATTTCTCCATCCATCAGGATTTTAGGCATGCATGCACAGGCACTTGTGTTTTTCAAAATCACCAGGGCCAGGACCCAGCGTGGTGGTCATGGGCAATCCAGTTCCCTCAGTACTTAACCACTGCACTATGGGGCGGCCCTCATCTTGATGTTATTTCTGATTTAAATGGACCTTCAACAGAATGATCACTATGAAACCTTCATTTTTGTGTAAAATTTATTACTTTATTTGTATTTTCGTAATTACCCATTAGACTTATAGCTCTCCTCACGTTTGTGTTCCTACTCAGATATGGAGATTAGAATAGACCTTAGATTATCTTATTCTATTTTTTTAGCTGAAGATCAAGAAAGTTAAAAGGCAGTGGACTTCTGAATACAAAAAGTCAGTGGCTGCTACACTTAAAGTACCTTCCTTACACAAAGCAATTGCAAAGGTGAAGTTTTTATCCTCCCCCAGAACACCAAAAATTACCAAAATTGTAAAAGCACATACAATTTAAACGAATAATTTTAACAACCTTATTGGTTATAAAACTACAACTAGGGATTTTTAAGGTCAAGTTATAATTTTCCCTTTTAAAAGATGTTAATTTACATAAGACATTTACAGATATCTCTACACAGCGTGAGAATAAACTCCTGGATATCTTAAAAGTATAATTGCACTTATTTTATGTAATAATTAGCATATTGCAGGGAAATGGAAAATATTTTTGCATATAAATTCCTTTGCCCCTATTAAGTGTAAGTAAAAAAAACTCATTAAGAATCAGAAAAAAAAAAAAAAAACTCATTAAGAAACAGAAAAAAAGAAACCAAGCAAATACTGTATATATATGACTACCTTTCTTTTTTTTAAAAAGATCTTTGTCATAGGGTGCATATGCTTGCTGGGGAGAGACAGAGACAGAGACAGAGAAAGGAAAAAGGAGAAATCACCCCCCAGGGAGGATGGCCATGCTGCAATCCTTTTTCCTCTATTCTCCTTTTGGGTGTTTGGGCATGCACCCACATGCACCCAGCATGTTTTTCAAGTGCCAGGTTCAGCACTCGAACCACACAATTGACCACATGGGATCCACTGCCTTAACCATCATCCCGTTTGCTGCCCATAACTGCCTGTCTTTAATAACATTTCTTTTATTGTTCTTACCAGTTTCAATTCATTGACACAAAGACCTGAGCACCATATGAAGAAGTCACATTCTGACCTATAAAGTGTGTCAGCTCTACAAGAACCCTTACACCACAATTCAATTTCAGTAAAAAGTCAAACAGAAGAGTGATAAATATTGTGCCTCAGAACATCCTTAATCATACAAGATAAATCATTTATAATACAAACTGTTAAGATGAACCTGTCCTGGCACAGAGAGGCTTTACATACTCTTTGGCAACTCAAAAAGTTCAAGAACGTCTTAACAATCTTCATTTCAGATCTAGAAGCATGAAAGCTGGGTTTTCTAAGTAGGATTTCCATAAATTAGAGAAGCGTGACATGGTAGCACCATCGATGACTCTGTGATCAGCTGACCAGCTCACATTCATGATCTGTGCCTTATATACTTCTCCTTCCTGGTTAAATCGGGGAAGGGCCTAAAAATAAAGACAAAAACAGAGAATAAACCTTTACTTGCTCAAAGCTCAAGCTCTGACAACAGTGATGTAAGATTAGACAAGAGGAAATAAAGTCATTCAAAGTAACTTTTAAAAACAATGACTCCTACTTTTTCTCATCATTTCTCAAGTTTTCAGTTTCTCCAAGGTCTTTCTTGTCCCCTGTATAATTTCCGTAATTACCTTCATTAAATTTTACCTCAGACTTCAAATAGTTAGCAAGTATTTATTGAGCACCTACTATGTGCCAGGCATTCTTTTGGCCTCTGGGAAGAGACAGACAATTAAGATAAATAAGGGTCCCTCACGGAAGGCAGTGAGGAAATAAGCCACCTGGACCCTGGAGAAAGAGCCGGAGGGAAGCGTGACTGGAGCGTTGGAACAGCACAGTAGGCTGGGTAGCGGCTGTGGAGAGGCAGGGGAGAGTGGTGGGAGGAGGTCACAGTCAGGGCTACGTGAGCATAGGGCACATCATTAAGGGCAGTGCTTCTCAACCTGTCTTTGGTAAAGAACATTAAAAATATTTCTAATTCACTGTGAGCTACAAAAAACAATTACAAAAGTACATTGCTGGCTCTCTAGCAGTATGGTTAAAGTGTTGTGCGTCGGGATCTAGATCCCATGTGGCTGACTGCGGTTGAGAGCATGGTTGAGAAACACACTGGATGCATGTGTGTGCATGCCCCAAATCCTGGTGGGATGAAGAAACGAAGGAAAAAGGACTGTGCCGTGACTGTGCCCCACTGGGGAGTGTGTTCTCTTTCTCTCTCTGACAAGCACATGCACCCTTTGGCTATAAAATATTATTTAAAAAATGAATTGCCAGGCCAGTGGGTGACATGGTGGTGAAGGCAGTTGTATCTCACATAACTGACTATGGTTCGAGTCTCAGACTCAGTGGCTTGAAAAACACACCTGGTGCACATAAGTGCATGCCCAAAATCCCAAAAGGAGAATCGAGAAGAAGGGATTGTGGTGTGGCCTTCCCCCATAGGAGGTGCTTTTTCACTTGCCCTCTTTCTGTCTCTCTCTGGTAAGTACATGTGCCCTAGAGCAAAAATTTAAAAAGAAAAAAATAAAGAATTAAAAAAGAGAATTGCTGGAACTTCCGGATAGCTGAACACATGGAGGCTCCTGAAGGGTGGTGCACCTAGACAGGTGTGGGAGCTCTGCACCCCTCCCACACGTCTGGTTCCATGCATCTCTTTGGGGACCTGCCACAATCCTAAATTTGCAACGCTGTCTAAAGGCTGCACTTATCTCACCCTTGTCTTCATATTCAGTCTCATCTGGTACCCCTCTTTTCACTCTGAACATCAAGCAAGTGAGACCTTCACTCCTTGAATTCCCCACTCAGGCTAGCCTGGGCCACAAGGCCTCCATATCAGCTGTTTCCTTGCCTGGAATGTTGTCCTTCTTAATTGTTCCTTCTTTTGGATAAATCATGCTCATCATTTTAGTTTCAACAGAAATCTCATTTCCCCATGAAGCAATCCCTCATCTCAAATGAGGTCAGGTTCCTCTCCTAGAAGAACTATGGGAAAGCACTTCACATAGTCTGAAATTCCTTGCAACCACAAGGACCCATGGAATTGCCTTCCCAAAGAAGCAGACGTTCTTAAGCAAGGCATGCGCCTTCTTAGAGATAAGAAGGAGCATATGGAACATCTGAAAGTCCCCAGTTAGAGAGCTGCTTGGGGCTGGCTCCAAGGCATGGTGGGTAAGGTAGCCAGTTCCCAGATGGCCAACCTCATGTTTTGAGTCCAGAACCTTGGCAGCTTAAGAAACCTGCTGGGTGTGTGTGTGTGTGTGTGCATGTCCCAAATCCCCAAAGGATGGAGCCCTGGAGAAGAGACTGCAACATGACCATTCCCCAAGGAGGGATGATTTTCCCTTTTTCTGTGGAGAACTTACATGCTCTTTGTCAAAATTAAAAAAAAAAAAAGAAAAGAAAGAAAGAAAGAAAGCTGGTTTAGGGGAAAAAATAAAAGTAGATTGCCAAAAAAATAACTAAAAAGAAGATATAGAAGATATAAGTTCCGGGACCAGCAATTAGCATAATGACTTTGTCACTAGACTTCCACGTAGTTGACTGCAGTTTGAGTCCCGGACCCGGTGGCTTAAACTCACGCCGGGTACGTGTGTGTGCGTGCCCAAGATCCCGAGAGGAGAATGGAGGAGAAGGGATTGCGGCCTGGCCATACCCCTGGGGGGTGATTTCTCGCTTTCTGTCTCTCTGTCTCTCTCTGTCTGTCTGGCGAGCGCACGTGCCCTATAGCAAAAACCTCTCCAAAAAAAAAAGATATAAGTTCCACTTCTTATTATTAGTTTCAATAGATAAAATCACTCTAAAACCATTACAAAAGTTTCTTCCTAAGGCCAATTCCCCTTTTCTGTACTTATTTCCTCCTGACCTGGATACACAGTTGTGGGTAGATGTAGTCCCTGATCACTCTGAGTAGCATCAATGCAGGGTCAAGCAGGCTACTGGAACTACTTTCCCTTGGATTCTCAGGGAGACAGAAGCCATTGGAGTGTCCAGGCTGAATGGCCATTTGCAGAAAGGGGGAGACTATGGGAAGAGCAGGTTTGAAGGTGGGGAGTTGGTAAGGAAAGGAGAAGTTTGGTTTTGGATATGTTAAATTCCAGATGTCTATTAGACATCTAAGCTAGATATAAGAATTTGGAGTTCTAAAGAGAGGTCTAGTTTGGAGACATAACCCTGGGAGTCACCAGCATATAAACAGCATTTGGAGCCTTGACACCAGATCAGATAAAGGAAAGGGTCAGAACTGCTTCCTGGGGTAGCCAGTGTTCAGAGACTGGGATATGAGGAGGTACAGGCAAAAGAGACCTAGAGGGGATAGGCAGTGAGACAGGAGGAAAACCAGACTAGCAAGGTATTCTGAAAGTCAAATTGAAGAAAGTTTTCCAAGGAGGTGGGAATAAGAAACTGTCTCTAGTGTAGCTAGTAGGGTAAGGAAAAGAAGAGTTGAGAACTGAATAATGAAGAGGCTTTAGTGACTTAGACAATTTTGCAATAAGGAGTTAAATATTTTATAGTGAAAGCAGAAAACAGCAAAGGGACAATGACAAAAAGAAAGAAATTAAATACTATTTGTCCCTTACACAAAGATTATGCATTGTGATTAAGATTTATACTATAAGGACTGTGTTCACATGCTGAAGGAACCATTGTAAAATGATTCTGTAAATACATATATATTGAACAGATATTTGTACACCAATGTTCAAAGTAGCATTATTCACAATAGCCAAAAAATGGAAACAACCTAAATACTCATTGACAAGTAAATGAATAAATAAAACACGGTATTTGCACACAACAGAATATTATTTAGCCTTAAAAAGAAGAAACTCTGATACATGTACAACATGATTGAACCTTGAAAACAATATGCTAAGTGAAATAAGCCAGATGCAAAAGGACAAATGCTGTATGAATGCACTTATATGAGAGACCTAGAATAGTCAAATTCACAGGGATGGAAAGTGGAATGGTGGTTACCAGGGCTGGGGCAATGGAGAGCTGGTTTAATGGGCACAGAGTTTAGGTTTGGTGTATGGAGAAGTTCTGGAGACACATGCTGGTGATGGTTGCAAACAATGTGAATTTACTAATGTCAGTGAACCATAACTTAAAAATGATTCAAATGGTAACTTTGTATTTATTTTACCACAGTTACACACACACACACACACACACACACACACACACACAATTCAGAAGAAAATCCCTTTAAGGAAAGAGATAACAAAACTTTGTCCGTCAAGTGCCATGGTTTGGAAATTGTAGAAAGCCAGAATTTTATAAGAATCAAGTGCTGGATTCTTGTTGGGAAGATAAAAGAATGATAGAGAAGTTGTCACTCACAGAACTCCAGATTTGGAAAGAATGGTGTCATGCTGTGTGTTTTTGTTTTTTCTCACTATCTCCTCTGTTTGTCAAAAGGGAAGGCAGAACACAGGAAGAGGGAGTAATATAGAAGCTAATGTACGATAGAGCTGAAGGAAGGTACCTGTGAGGGTTTTTGATGCCAATGTGTCATAATGAGTCCCAGAGATATTTAATGTGTAAACATAACAGAGAAGAAAGATTGTTTGTAAGACATGAAGAGCAAATCATGTTTAACGTGTGACAATGACATTTAATAATGGTGGAATTATTTACATAGAAATTATTTATCCCAGCAGTTCTCAACCCTGCATTACAAGGATGCCTAAACCCCATCCCTGAAAGTTCTGATTCAGTTGATACAGAGTGGGCTTGGACATAATTTATTTTTTCTTTTTTTGTGAGAGAGATTTTTGCTATAGGGCACATACAATTGTGGGAGAGACAGAGAGAGGAAGTGAGAAGTCATTCCCCTCTTCAGGGAGTACGGTCATGCCATAGTTTCTTCTCCTCCATTCCGCTCTCAGTATTTTGGGTAAGCATGCACTTGCACCCAGCATGATTTAAGTGACCTGGTCTGGGACTCGAACCACAGTCAGCCATGTGGGAGTCCAGCAACTTAACCACTATGCCACCTGCTGGCCTCAATAATTTATTTTCTGACATGCATGTTGCATGAGTCTAACATATGCAGCCAGGGTTAAGAACTAATGCAACCCTTAGGCCAGCAGGTGGCATGGTAGTTAAGGGTGCTGGACTCCCACATAGCTGAATGAGGTTTGAGTCCTGGACCTGGGGGCTTGCTTTCTTACTTTCCCTCTCTCTCTCTGTCCCTCTCTGGTCAAATTTAATCAAATAAATAAATAAATAAATAAATGTTAAATAAAATAATTCTTAAAAAACACCAACAAACTGATGCAACCCTTATTCTAAATCGGTATCTCCTAAAACATAGCCACAGATCACATTAAAACCACCTGGGTCCTTCAGAATGCACGTTCTGGCCTTGCCACAGTGGCACATGCCGCTAAGATGTTGTGCTTTACAGCTGGAACCACAAGGGAAATAGTAACAGTGATAAATAAAGTTAAAATAAAAAATAAAAGAAAGTTAAAAAAATACAAATATAAAAAGCATATTATAAAATATATTTATGTATATAAATATATTAAAGTTATAACATGAAAAAATATAAAAAATCATAAAACGGAAAAAAATTTAAATTAAAATTTTTAAAAAGACAAACAAAAAATAAAAAGAAATGCTCTACATAGTATCCCATTATGTTATAATTAACAATTTGGATTGGTTTACTATTATTCTTTGGTATTCTTTTTTTTTTTTTGGAGGGTTTTTGCTATAGGGCGCATGTGCTCGCCAGAAAGACAGAGAGACAGAGAGACAGAAAGCGAGAAATCACCCCCCCCAGGGGGGATGGCCACGCCGCAATCCCTTCTCCTCCATTCTCCTCTCGGGATCTTGGGCACGCACGCACACGTGCCCGGCGTGAGTTTAAGCCACCAGGTCCAGGACTCGAATCACGGTCAACTACGTGGGAGTCCAGCGACATAGCCATTACGCTAACTGCTGGTCCCAATTCTTTGGTATTCTGAAATAAAGATATTTTGATTAGCAACAAATTGGCTATATTTGTGATAACCCATAAATACTCACACTTGTGGGGCCAGCAGGTGGCGTGGTGTTTACAGGCACTGGACTCCCACATGGCTGATCACAGTTCAATTCCCAGGCCTGACAGCTTGCTTTCTCACTTTCTCCCCCTCTCTTTCAGTCTCTCTCTAGTCACATTAAGAAATAGTAATAATAAAGTCGGGACCAGCAGTTAGCGTAATGGCTATGTCGCTGGACTCTCATGTAGTCGACCGCGGTTCAAATCCCGGACCCTGTGGAGGAGAAGGGATTGCGGCATGGCCATCCCCCCCGGGGGGTGATTTCTCGCTTTCTAGTTCTCTGTCTCTCTCTGTCTTTCTGGCGAGCGCACGTGCCCTATAGTGAAAACCTCTCAAAAAAAAAAAAAAAAAAAAAAAAAAGAAGAAGAAAGAAAGAATAATAATAAAGTCAAATAAATTAATTATTAAGAAAATTTAAATAAAAAGACTCACACTTGTGCCATAGTTCACAATGGTTCATCCATAGAGAAATCCTCTAGATCACCACCCTTATTACACAGAAAAGCAGTCACTGTAATTATAGGCCTAGCTCTTAGGAAGAAATAACAGACTTACTGAGCCAAATTCACAAATTCAAACCTACAAAGTGGAGTTGGGAGAGGACCTTAATGATGGTTATTCTTTTTTGTGTTTGCTTACACTCTGTTTTCCAATTATTTAATACAAGTACCTTAATTGATCCAAGGGCCCCAATGGCTACTTCAGGTGGCAATATCACTGGTTTGGCATAGGAACCACCGATCTATTCAATTAGGGGAAAAAAAAAAAGGAAGGGTAGAAAAATTCATCTTTCAGGAAACAAAAGGCAAGTAACATTTTATATTTTTAATTAAATATGATCAGAAATCTTGAGTTGTGGCTTGTGAATTTGAACATGGTTACTACTCACTGATCCAATGTTAGAAAGAGTAAATGTTCCTCCTGTAAGATCAGTGGTGCTGAGCTGACCTGCAGAGCCCAATTTCTGGAGGCGGTTCAGTTCCATGGCAATCTCAAATATTGAGCAGACCTGAACATTTTTCACGTTGGGGACAATCAAACCCTGCTCAGTATCCATTGCGATCCCAATATTATGAGAAGCCTAAAAAATAAAAAAATTATATAGTAAGTCTGTTAAGCTAAATAAACTAATGGTAAAGAACAGATCAACCTTCACTGTTTCAGTATCTTCTAAAAACATCCGCAAAAAATTGGGGCCGGCAGGTGGTGTGGTGGTTAAGGGCGCTGGACTCCCACATGGCTGACCACGGTTTAAGTCCTGGACCTGGCGGCTTGCTTTCTCAGTTTCCTTCTCTCTCTCTCACTCTGTCCCTCTCTGGTCAAATTAAAATAGATAAATGAATAAATAAATAAAGTTAAATAATTCTTTAAAAAAAATCCACAGGTCAGAGGTTGAGGGTTAACTCCTCTGTGCCCGCCTGCATAATAAACAGTTCTAATCTTAAAAAAAAAAAAAAAAAGAAAAATCCACAAAAACGATTTTACCAGATTGACAATGACTTAAACAATTATCAACAATTTAGAAAGAATTTTTTTGAAGTTTTTTTTTGAAAATAAGCCATTTCTCTACACTTAGTGGGAATGTAAGCTGGTATAGGCTTTCTGGAGAATATTTGACAATGTGTATTAATATTTCTAAGAATCTATGCTAAGAAGATGGCTGCAGAAGTATAAAGGGATACACAGGAATGTTGAGCAAACACTGTTTATAAGTCTGAGAAACTGCAAATAATCAAAACTTGATCATGAGGTCACTGGTTAAATAACTGATAATGAGGTTATATTTATTGACAATCATGTCCATAATTTAGTAAATGAAAAGGTAAGTTAAATATACATTAATTTTGATTAAGAAAAATATACATTAACTTTGTATATATGTACGTGTCTATGTATATGTGTACATATGCATGTATATAAAAAATATATTTTTACGAAGTATATATATCTATTTTTTACAGTCTTTTTTTTTTTTTTTTTAAATAAAGTTTTGCTATGCTGCCCAGGCAGGCCTTGAACCTACAGTTCTCAGGACCAGCAGTTAGCGTAATGGCTATGTCGCTGGACTCCCACGTAGTCGACCATGGTTCAAGTTCCAGACCCGGTGGCTTAAACTCATGCTGGGTACCTGTGCGTGCGTGCCCAAGATCCCGAGAGGAGAATGGAGGAAAAGGGATTGCGACGTGGCCATCCCCCATGGGGAGTAATTTCTCGCTTTCTGTCTCTCTGTCTCTCTCTGTCTGTCTGGCGAGCGCACGCGCCCTGTAGCAAAAACCTCTCCAAAAAAAAAAAAAAAAAAAGAACCTACAGTTCTCCTGCTTCAGCCTCCCCAGGAGCTAGAATTATACATCATGGTATCTGGATAATTGCATATAAACTTTTTAAAGTGTATACAGTTAAAATCCTGGAAAGATGTACATCTCAACATACACAGTGAGTTATCTTAGGGTAATGAGATTGAACTTAAACACGATCTTCTTGTCTCACATTTTTGTGGGAAGTATCTACTTAATTAGGAAATACTATAATAACAATTGGGACCAGCAGATGGCATAATGGTTATGCTGCTTGACTTCCACAGTCAACTGTGGTTTGAGTCCTGGACCCAGCAACTTAAATTCACACCAGGCACATGTGCGTGCATGCCCAAGATCCAGAATGAAGAATGGAGAAGGGATTGCAGCGTGGCCATTCCCCCCAGGAGGTGATTTCTCACTTACTATCTCACTCTCTGATGAGTGCACATGCCCATAGCATAAAAAATCTCTCTCTCTCTAAAATAAATGAACACATACACACACACACACACACACACACACATTACAGCTTGCAGTATTAGTCATATGAGAATATTTCAGAGGCGAACCCCAGAACATCAAAGCTTACTTTCTGGTTGTATATTTCTATAGAGAAACGTACATAAGAATCAGCCTCCCCCAAACCTCTGTCTTAATAAATTTTCACTCCAAACAAGACTGTTTGCTAAAACCAAATTTCAACTTTCATTACTTCTACATTTAAATTATTCTTGTCCTTGAAATTCCAGGCATTCATTTTGAGGTAACTGCTTCATTTTGAGAGTAGGGTAAGTAGGATGGTTAACATAATCTACTCATAGTTATGCTTTCCCACTATTTTAAGCAGAAAACTGTAAGGGTTTATAAATGACAATCTGCGGGGTTGGCAAGTGGCGTGGTGGTTAAAGGCGCTGGACTCCCACATGGCCGACCATGGTTCAAGTCTCGGACCTGGTGGCTTGCTTTCTCACTTCGTCTCTCTCTCTGTCTCTGTCTCTCTCTGATCAAACTGAAAAATAATAATAATAAATAAAGTTAAATAAAATAATTCTTTAAAAAAAATGACAATCTGCATATCTAAACAATATCATTAATTTTTGTTTTTTAAGTTTTTGTCATAGAGCATGTGCTCTCGCCAGACAGAGAGGGAAAGTGAGAAATCACCCCCCGGGGGGCGGGGGTGGTGGATGGACAAGCCACAATCCCTTCTCCTCCATCTTTTCTCATAATTTTGGGCATGCACGCACACATGCCTGGCATGATTTTCAAGCCACTGAGTTCAGGACTTGAACCATACAAACAGCCATGTGCGATCTAGCACCCTACCCTCCATGTCCTCTGCTGGCCCCTCTAAATGATACCATTATTTACCAGTAACAACATCAATAATAACAGCAAATTATACTTAAATTTAATATTTTACCCCCTATGTTAATTCTAGTCTAAAAAAGATCTTTATTTAAAGTACAATAGAAGCCTCTCTAATCTACATGCACATCGGTACCATCTTGTACATTCATAACGAGAACATTTTCATAGTACTGGGCCAACCTTGTATGTTATATTCTGGCAGTTCTCATCCACAGAAGCATTAAGGACAGGAAACTGTAGTAATCCCAAGGAAGCAGCCTGTTTAATAGGAAGAAAATTCAATTTTAACACTTTAAAATCAAAAGGGATGGGGAAGTCAAAGCAATAAGAGGTATAAAAGTATGAGAAAGAGACCTCCTATTTATGCCAAGTTTAATTTCAAGCAGACATAAACCTAGGCTTATTATTTCTAAATGTTACCTCCAGGCAATCTGGAATTTAAGGTTATCATAATCCTTTCAGAATAAAAGATAAAGTAATCTGGGAGCTTATCAATTTCAAGGTTTTCAAAATAACTATATGGACTGGCAAAAATTCCAAAGAAAACATCTAAATTCTTTTTTTTTTTTTTTTTTTTTTTAATTTTCGCCACAGGGTAGTGTGCTCACTAAAGAGACAGAGAAAGAAAGAGGGAGAGAGAAAATGCACATGCCACAATCCCTTGTCCATTTCTCTATCTTGTCAAGATTCTGGGCACACATGCACATTCACTAGGTGTGTTTAAGCCACTGGGCCCAGGACTCAAACAACACGTGAGATCCAGCTGCTTTAACCAGCAGTCCATGGAACTGGCCTGAAAATGTTAAATTCTCTCTTTTTTAAAAAAGAATGATTTATTTATTTAATTCTATTTGCTATTATTACTTTTTAATTTGACCAGAGACAGACAGAGAGAAAGGGAAAACAAGAAAGCAAGCTGCCAGATTCAGGACTCGAACCACGGTAGGCCTTGTGGAAAACCATTGCCTTTAACCACCATGCCATCTGCCAACCCCGAAAATGTCTAAATTCTAAGTGACTTCTTCCCTTACATGTAGTCTTAAAATTTCCATAAGAAGTAACTCTGTAGTTCAAAAATACACTTGGAGACCAGCAGGTCAACCGTGGTTCAAGTTCTGGACCTGGCGACTTGAAACTCACACTGGGTGCATGTGCACATGTGCCCAAAATCCTGAGAGGAGAGTGGCGAAGAAGGGACTGAAGTATGGCCATTCCCTTGGGGGGGTGATTTCTTGCTTTCTGTCTCTATCTCTCCAGCGAGCGTATGTGCCCTGTATCAAAAATCTCTCTTAAAAAAAAACAAAAAAAACAAAAAAAAAAACATTCTGAGGGGCCAGCTGATGGTACAATGGTATTGCAATGACGTGTGATGCTGGATACACACAGGAAGGTCCGGGGTTCACATCCCAAGGCCTCCCGGTACACACTGATGTGCATGTGTGTCTGTGATCTGGGCTAGCTGAAGTGGGGGGTGGCTGGGGAGGTTGTGGTGTGAAGACTCTGTTGAGGGTGCCTGTCTCTCTATCTCTCCCTTCCTGTCTCTCTTTCCCTCTCTTATAGAAGAAAAAAATAAACTTAAAATTTATAGGAATTAAAACACAAAAAGGCAGGTAAGCTATCTCTCTGTGTAGGAAGAACACATAATAATTAGGACCTTGAAGTTTGCTGACTATTAGAGGGTAATATTCCACCTGGTGTCCTTGGCCAAGTGAAGAGCAGAGCTGGCATGAACATTTACTTCAGAGCCCGTCTCCCTGTATCGCATTTATGTCCCTCTCTGTCTTCTTCTCCCTTAAGCTCTCACCTTTTCTCTTTCCTTGTCTTAACAACATTGATTTTCTTTTCTTTTCTTTTTTTTTTTTTTTGGAGAGGTTTTCACTATAGGGCGCGTGCGCTCGCCAGACAGACAAAGACAGACAGAGAGACAGAAAGCGAGAAATCACCCCCCAGGGGGGATGATCACGCCGCAATCCCTTCTCCATTCTCCTCTCAGGATCTTGGGCATGCACGTACACACGCCCGGCGTGAGTTTTAAGCCACCGGGTCCAGGACGCAAACCACGGTCGACTACGTGGGAGTCCAGCAACATAGTCATTACGCCAACTGCTGGTTCCCAACATTGATTTTTTATCCATATTCAGATTTCCCTAAAATGGCGTCCCTCACTTGTGTCTCCTCCATCTTTCTTTCTTCCACAAGATACAGACACGGAGAGAGAGACAGTACCCCCGACACAGTCCTGACACTGTGATCTACCCCTAACCTGTAGCTGGCTCTAGGTCATGGGCATATGTACGCCCAGTGTACTCAAGAAGAGCTGAGAGCCTTCCCATATGGAAATGTCTCACTGAGTGTCACGTTTCCCACTGCACCATCATCTGGCCCTCCCAAAATGTGCTTGATAAGTTTCTTCCTCACTCAGGATCTAATCAATATTCACACTATATTTGGTGGTCATGCTTTGTAATAAATTTAAAAAGAAAATAAAAATGCTTAAGATTGTTCTTAAAAATTCCTTCTCCCTGCCCTCATCTAGTCTTATGAACAGTTCTTTATGCATATTTATGTTAGTTTTTGTTTGTGGATTGGTAATCCTGACAGAAAAAAAAAAATCAAAGTGTTGAACTATAGAGTTGAGGAAACTTAAATGTATATAGACCTTTTCACAGTGATTACTTTAGCTAAATTGGTTTAAGGAAGGAGATCCATGAAAGAAAAATGTAATTTACTATAACTGAAATCATGTAAAAGAAAAAGCAAGATATATGACCATGGATTAGGGATTATTTTTTTCCCCTGTGTAATACTCTGTAGTATTTTCAAATGTTCTTAAACTTATATGAAATGCTATTTCTTTTTAACTGGCAGAAGGTACCTGCATTCACCAGAGAGACAGAGATAGAGAAAGGGGAAGAAAACACTCCCTAATGAGTTTTGGTCATGCTGTAATCCCTTCTCCGTTTCTCTGTTCTGTTGGGATTTGGGGCACACACACAGATGTCCTTGGCATGTTTTTCTTTCTTTTTTTTTTAATTTAAATTTTTTTTTCTAGAGGGCATGTGTGCCTACCAGAAACAGATAGTGAGAGAGAGGGAAAGCGAGAAAGCAATCTCTATGGGTGATGGTCATACTGTAATCTCTTCTCCTCTATCTCCCTTCTTTTGAGATTCTGGGAATGCACATACATGTCCTGAGTCTGAGACTTGAACCTTGCAGTTGGGCATACAACCACCTTATCCACCATGCCATGGGCTGGCCCCTGGCACATTTTTCAAGCCTGGGTCAGGAGTCAAATCTCATGGTCAGCCATGTGGGATCTGGCTTCCTTAACCACTAGGCCATGGGGGCCCACATAAAATGTTATTTTAAAACAAATAAAGCATACTAAATTTATTTTCAAAATAAAGATCAAGGCCTGCCCGTAGCACAATAGTTAGGGGCTGTGCAGAGGAAGCTGAAGCCTAAAGGGCTAAGCGTTGAATCCTGGTTCTGTTGGCTTTATACTGGGTGGTAGGCTCAGCACTCAGTGAAGAGACAAATTAGTAAACACTTGTAATGCAAGGAGATAGGTTGCAATAGCAAATAAAAGAGTATTTAACTAAACAGTGACAGCCACAGAAGTCTTCCTAGAAGAGTCTATTCCTGAACACAGTTTGGTATTTAGGATGTGCAGGTATTTGATCAGGACAGGAAAGGGTATTTCAGGAAGAACTGTGTATTCCAGCAACTATGCGTAGCTCAATACAACTAAAACAGAGGGAGAAGCATCCATGAGAGAGAGAGGACTGGAGAGGCAGGCAGCAGAGATCTGTAATAACATTGTGACTAATGGAAGACCAACTTTGGTGCAGAAGAGCAGAAGGGCTGGAAGGGAGTCACAGTAGAGTTAAAGACATCAGTAGGCACTTTTGAGTTAAAAAAAAAAAAAAAATAGAACCTGAAAATGCCTCCTCCATTTGTTAGCTGTAAATCTTTAGTAAGTTTCTAATGTTTCTGAGCCCCAATTTCTGTAAATGGAAAGTGGGAACAGTAACATTTATATGTCTAGGTGGTGGTGAGAATTAATAGACAAAGTAGATTTAACATGCTCAGAACAGAGCCTGGCACAGGGCCTACTTTATAAACGGTCATGAATGGGGGCCAGACTGTGAGCTGCTCAAGGTCGGCCAAAGCTCTTATTCCACTTAAACTGGTCACAAGGCCTAGCACTAGAAATGATTCCAGGGAGCCTCCATATAAATCTGTTGAATAGATCAAAATAAATGCATGTCTGTGATATGCAAAAGCAATACCAAGTCTCATTTTCGTTCAAATCAAGAATTTGTCTGAATGACCCTTTGGCATTAAAGGTTTCACTTAATTGGCAGGACAATCTCTACTGAGCTCAAAGAGGTAAGTTGATAAAATATGACACAAAAATTTCGATTTTCTAAGTTCCTGTGAAAGAAAGACATAGTGCCTCTGCACATTTTCTAATTATATGATGTGAGAAGAAGTAGTAATTTGATTCAAACCCATGTTAAGACATTGAATCCTTGGCAAAGCAAAATTTCCAAGTCCTATTCAAGCCTTGCTTGAAATGAAGGAACTCTCACCTTTAAGAAAAAGGGCATAAAAGAGAGTTTAATCCCACGAGCCAAAGCAATAGGTTTTAACTCTTCTCGTAGCTTAACCAGTTCAGTAAGGTCAACCTCATCACAGTAGCCGAAATGGGGTATCTTCAGGGCGGCAGACATGGTCTTGACCATTGCTTTCTGAAAACCTGGAAGACATTCGATTGTTCGTTCTTTATTAAAATTCTTAAATCCTTTTTTTTAAAACTAAAACAAAAGGTTCTCTAGTGTCCTTTACTCTCAATTAAATTCTTCCTCAAGTCATCTTCATTATATTATATTGCATTGAAAGTCATTAATTTAATAAGTCAGGCACAGAAAGAGAAATAGCACATGTTCTCATTCATGTGAGGGGATCTCAAGTTTGTGGAAGATAAAATAAAATATGAGTTTATTTTGGTGCAAAAGAAAACTGAAATCCACCCACACCTGTTTAATATTATAAAACCAGTAGGACACATTTTCCATGAACTTTCTGGAGACCACCTCCCTTGTATGAGGAAGCTGAAAAAAAAAAAAAAAAAAAAACGGACCACATAAAAGGAGAGAGGAGAATAGGGGTGACCAGAGGCAGGGACAGCAGGAGAGTTGGCCGAGAAGGCCGTGACATGTTGGTTAATGGGTTACAGGGTTTCTTTATGGGGTGATGCAAATATTCTGGAATTACTTAGTGCTAAGTTATATAATATTTCAAATGTACTAAAAGCCACTTTGCTGTATGATTTTGAATGATTAAAATGGCATATGCAATTTGAATAAGAAATATGTGCAGAAAGGGAGAAAGGAAGGAAGAAAGGGAAGAAGGTCAAAGAATCAACTAATTTCCAAGCTGAAGCCCTGGCTGTAGCAAGACACCCAGCGGCAAGTACAATAACACAGTAGGAAACTGCTCCAAATTCCACGGTGTATAAAACACTCAATAGGATATAAACCATGGATTTACCTACTAGCTTCCTTGCAAAGTTAATTATCTTAAGAGTTTATAAATAACACATTGGAACTGGTTATTTTGAAAGCTAACTAAAAATCTGAATGTTCAACATATCCTGAACAAGTCTCCAAATGGAAAAATTATTACTTACATTCCAAAAAACCTGCTAACATATTACTCTTCAGAAATTAATGGTACATATAAGTCAGAGTTTCCTGATAACCATTTAAAAAAAAAAAAGCGCTGATTTTGCACTTTCCCTTTGATAAATTAAAAATACATTATATACATGCACCTATTGAAGTAGCTTTCCCCCAGTAAATGTTCTGTTATTGTTAATTATTGCTACGATTATTACCTTTTATGGGTTCTGTTTTGTCTTTGCCCGTGAATACTGGAGGTTTTGATATTGGCATGGGAATGGTCTTATCTTTTGGTTTTGGCGGAGGTGGCACAATTTCAGCTTTTGGTGAAGGCGGCAATATAGCTCCCGTCTGTTTTTCCAAATAGTTCAGGATATCTTCTTTCAGTATTCTGCCATCTTTTCCTGAGCCAACAACTTCACTCAACTTAATCTGAAAAAATGATGCATTTTGTTGCTAAAAATACAACTACCTAAAAATAAATAAATCCTGGGCCAGCTAGTAGCATGGTAGTTAAGATACTAGATCTCATGTGGCCAACTATGTGGTTCAAATCCCAGATTCAGCAGCCTGAGAAAAATGCGGGTGTGTATGTGTGTGTGTGTGTGTGTGTGTGTGTGTGCGTGTGTGTGTGTGTGTGTGTGTGTGTATGTGTGTGCCCAAAATCTCGAGGGGAGAGTGGAGAAGGGCCTGCAGCATGGGAATGTTTTCTCCTGTTCATTTTTCTCTCTCTATCCCCCTCTCATTCTCTCTCTCTGGTGAATGAATGTGCCCTACAGCAAAAAAAATGATACTAAATCCATCATTGAAATTTCAAAATGAAATTTAACCAACTGGTGAGAAAAACATCTTTGTGTCCCAAAATACAGGGAAATAACATTTTATCATCTTATTAGATAAGCTACAGCTACTCTATAGAGGTAATCACGTTACTTTCGCATACACTGTTCATTTGCCCATGTGGTAACTATGAGGCACCTATGTTACATAATTCATAACTATTTATGAAAACTTGCAATTTCCAATATTCAGTTATTTATAAATCTCTTAAATAATTTTTTTCTTCCTTCTTTTTTGTCCTTCCTTCCTTCCTCTCTCTCTGTTTTTGCCAGACTATGTGTGCTTCTCTCTAGGGAGAAAGAAAGAGAGGAAAAGAAAAAATATACCCCAATAGGGTGTGGTAACACTGAAATCCCCTCTCCTCCACCTCTCCACCCTGTTAGGATTTGGGACATGCATGTAAATGTGCCTGGCATGTTTCTCAAGCTGCCAGGCCAGGAAATCAGGCCATGTAGTCAGCCATATGGGATCTGGCTCCCTTAACCCCTAGGTCACAGGACCTGCCCCAAATCTTATATATGACTGTTATCTTTTCTGTTCTTAGAGATTACATATAAAGAGAGGGAACTAAAAATTTAAACAACAAAAAAAAAAAATACAGTAAC
This sequence comes from Tupaia tana, assembly GCA_026018925.1. NCBI lineage: Eukaryota > Metazoa > Chordata > Mammalia > Scandentia > Tupaiidae > Tupaia > Tupaia tana. The sequence goes on from JAKSZU010000004.1 coordinate 69,090,133, forward strand.
AAATGTGGACCCGTATTTTTGACATTTGGCTACCAGTTAAACATATAATAGATTAATAATCATGATACAAAAGTTCTGTCAAATTTTTTTTCCCCTTGATGGCTGCTTTGGAAATATCAGTACAAAACATTCAATTCTATTTAAATAAAAATAAACATGTAAACTTGAATGATATCCTTATACGTAGTGTATATGAATTAATTTCGTAGGAGTAAGAGTCACTTCACTTCTATTAGTGAATCTCTAAGGATGACTTTAAAAAAATGAAGATCTTTATTACGTCAAGTGGTAAGTTTATAACAAATGAACTCAGAATTTAAACAAATAATTTCTAGATAATTACAAATAACTGTAAATGCCAACGGTTTTTCATTTTAAATGAACTCAATTCATAAATATGCAAACTGCAATAAAAGGGTGACTTATGATAAAAACCACTATTTTATTTCCAGAAATTATATACATATTCTAGTTATTATATACATCTTTAAAAAGTGTTATGAGAGAGCAAATCATGATTCCTTCTATAGGTATTCTAGCTATATTATTAATATTTTTTTTTTTGGAGAGGTTTTTGCTATAGGGCGCGTGCGCTCGCCAGACAGATAGAGAGAGACAGAGAGATAGAAAGCGAGAAATCACCCCCCAGGGGGGATGGCCACGCCGCAATCCCTTCTCCTCCATTCTCCTCTTGGGATCTTGGGCACGCACGCACACACGCCCGACTTGAGTTTAAGCCACCAGATCCGGGACTCGAACCACGGTCGACTACATGAGAGTCCAGCGACATAGCCATTACGCTAACTGCTGGTCCCTAGTATAATATTTTAAAGAATTATTTAGAGGCCAGCAGGGACACTCCCTCATGGCCAACCATGGTTTGAATCCTGGACCCGGTGACTTGCTTTCTCACTTTCCCTCTCTCTCTGTGTCTCTCTCTGGTCAAATTAAAATGAATAAATAAATTAAATTAAATTATTCTTTTTAAATAATTATTTAAATTATTATCAGTGACAATTACTGATAATTAACATATCACCAATAATTAACACATTATTAAAATTATTAATAGCTATTATTATGTAATATAACATATAATAATAAATTATTATTAAATTAATAATAATAAATTACTTAATTTATTATTATTATTTGATTTGCTATAGAGTATGTGTGCTTACCAGAGAAAGACAGAGAGAGAGAGAGAAAGGGAAAGTGAGAAAGTAAACTGACAGTCAGTCTTGTGGGAGTCCAGTGCCTTTAACCACCATGCCACCTGCTGGCCCCTCTCTCTATTTTATTGAGGGAAAAAAAGTTGGTAAAATGCTTCACAGCTTTAAAAGTGATATATCAAATAAAGTTCCATATTATTATTTCTATTCTCTGTTAAGCTAAATGGTCTTCATATTTGAACACACTTAATGATTACATAAGGCTGCATCAAAGATATATAACACGATTTAGCTAAGCATTTCCCTGCTTTTTTTTTTTTTTTTTTTTTTCTTTTTTTTTTTTTTTTGGAGAGGTTTTTGCTATAGGGCGCGTGCGCTCGCCAGACAGACAGAGAGAGACAGAGAGATAGAAAGCAGGAAATCACCCCCCAGGGGGGATGGCCACGCCGCAATCCCTTCTCCTCCATTCTCCTCTTGGGATCTTGGGCACGCACGCACACGCGCCCGGCGTGAGTTTAAGCCGCCGGGTCCGGGACGCGAACCGCGGTCGACTCCGTGGGAGTCCAGCGACATAGCCATTACGCTAACTGCTGGTCCCAGCATTTCCCTGCTTTTTAAAAATTTGCTATAGGCCATGTGTACTTGCTAGAGAGAAATGGGTGAGAAGGGGAGTGGGAAAGCAGGGTCAGGGGGATGACCATGCCACAATCCCTTCTCTTCTTCTCCATACTCTTCTCAGGATTTTGGGCATGCATGCACATGTGCCCAGCATGTTTTTCATGCTGCCAGGTCCAGGGCTTGAACTGTGCAGTTGACCATATGTGATACAATTGCCTTAACCACCACATACCTGGCTGGCCCATATTTCCCTGATTTTGAACACATATACACATCTTCTAATTTTTGACTATATGAAATACAAAGAAGAATGTACCCTAGATTATTTTCTTGACATGGTTCTCCACTGGCAGGATAATTGACTGAAAGGATATAAATATTTTAATTATTTGATTATATTATTTCAAATATGTAAACTTTTTTTTTTACTCACACTGTAACTTAACTACTTTTCTTAAAAATAGGCAAACAAAAAATTTGCATTGCAGGGGAAGAACCTAGGCTTTGGAACCAGAGAAGGTTGTATTCCAATCCCCAGTTCAAAAGAGTTAATTTTAAACAAGTTACTCGACCTCCCTCTACCCTTTCTCATCAGCAAAATGGGGATAAGTCAACCCCTATGCAGGGCTGTTGTGAGGATCAGAGATGATGTGTGCATAGAGTCTGGCACACACCTGCTCAAATGATGGAGGTAAGGCAGTTGAAGCAGTATGCAATGTCAGGTGCACTGGTTTTAGAGTAACATAGACTCACCTTTTTTTTTTCAGAGAGGTTTTTGCTATAGGGCGAGTGCTCTCGCCAAAAAGCCAGAGAGAGACAGAGAGACAGAAAGCGAGAAATCACTCCCCGGGGGGATGGCCACCGCAATCCCTTCTCCTCTATTCTCCTTTTGGGGTCTTGGGCACGCATGAACACGCACCCGGTATGAGTTTAAGTCACCAGGTCTGGGACTTGAACCGTGGTCAACTACATGGGAGTCCAGCGACATAGCCACTAGGCCAACTGCTGGTACCCATAGACTCACTTTTGAATTTGGGTTCTGCTGTTAACCATGTGACCTTGAACTAGTTACTTAACTTCTACAAGTCTTGGAGTCCCTTATCTCACAGTTAATGTATAAATAACTTATCACAGTGCCAGGGACTGCCCTCCATTGAGTCAATGACTGGCAAAGGGAATACAAAGCTGGCCTCCTTGCCTCAAAGCAGAACAATTCTGTGGTTCTCCCACCCCCTCTAAATTAGGCCAGATCCTTTTTTTTTGTTGTTTTGTTTTTTAGAGAGTTTTTTTGGTATAGGGTGTGTACACTTGCTGGAGAGACAGAGAGAGACAGAGACAGAAGTGAGAAATCACTCCCCAGAGGGATGGCCATGCTGCAATCTCTTCTCCTCCATTCTCCTCTCAGGATCTTGAGTAAGCACGCACATGCTCCCGGTGTGTTTTAAGCCACTGGGTCTGGGACTCAAACCACGGTCAGTTGAGTCCAGTGTGAGAGTCCAGTGACGTTACCATTACACCATCTGCTGGTCCCGAGATCCTTGATGCCACATCCACACCTGGCCCATTTCTCTTCTCTTCACTTTCCTATCCTGCATGCTGCATTCTCTGTACAGGTTTCCAACCCTTCAGTAATTCAATTGAATGCATCCAAATTTCTGTCTCAAGCTGTGCTTCTAGAGCACCTCATCTAAGACACTGGTATTCAAAAGTACTCAAGAAATGGTATCTCTTGTTCTTAGGCTCTAAGAAAGACTAATAAAACCACATGAGGGGACTTCAAAAAGTTCAAGGAAAATAAAAATTAAAGTACAATTTTTTGGGGACCAGCAGGGGTGGTTATGGCACTAGACCAACTGTGGCTTAAGTCCTGAACCTGGTGGCTTGAAAATCATGCTGGGTGCATATGCATGCTTGTCTAAAATCTCAGGAGAACAGAGGAAAAGGAACTGTGACATGGCCACCTCCAGGGAGTGATTTCTCACTTTCCCTCTCACTGACTATCTCTTTCTTTCTCTCTCTGGCAGGTGCACATGCCCTATGGAAAAAACTAGGAAAAAAAAAAAAAGAAATATAAAACGTAAACTTTATTTTGGTGCAAAAAATTTTGAAATCTGGGCTCACCTAGTGGTTAAGGAAGTCAAATTCCACATGGACAAACACAGTTCTAATCCTAGCCACAAAGGCTTGAAAAAACACACCAGGTGCAAGTGCACATGTGCCCAAAATCCTGATAGGAAGGAAATGGAGAAGAGATTGAGTCGTGACCTCACCATACTTGAAGGGGTGGTTTCTCTCTCTCTGACAAGTGCACATGACTCCTGGCAAATTAAAAAAAAAAGGGACCAGCAGTTGGCATAATGTCTGTGTCGCTGGACTCCCATGTAGCCAACCACAGTTCGCGTCCCGGACCCAGTGGCTTAAACTCACGCCAGGCGCGTGTGTATGCGTGCCCAAGATCCCAAGAGGAGAATGGAGGAGAAGGGATTGCGGCGTGGCCATCCCTCCTGGGGGGTGATTTCTCGCTTTCTATCTCTGTCTCTCTCTGTCTTTCTGGCAAGCGCACGCGCCCTATAGCAAAAACCTCTCCAAAAGAAAAAAAAAAGCATGTAGTTTTTTTCATAATACGCATTGTCTATGAACTTTTGAATACCTTTTATACTGTTCAACTAGTATTAAATAATAACTTCATAATTCCTTCTCATTTCTCCTTGGTACTTTCATGCAGCTATCACTTTTTATAGCAGACATTTTCATGTTTTCTTTAATCCTAACTTAAGCCATTTCATATAGGATGGCTGACTAATGTACCAGGTATACATGCACATTTTCTATTGCAGTTTCAAGCTAAAATATAACCAAGGCTTACATTGTTTTCCATTGCAAGACGGCGAACCGCAGGCGTTGCCAGTGTTTTTTGGCCCTTTATCTCCTGGTGTGTGTGTTCATCATGGGACACGGCAGGAGTTTCAACAACATCTTCTTCTGAGTCTGGTAACAAGGTAAGGGTTGGCTTCAGGTGAATGTTTTTTTAAAAAAATATCAGTACCCTATCATAGCTAAATCAATTCAACTTAAAGTAAAGAGCCAAAATGCCTAAGAGTGGAGCTACTTCAGAATAGGAAAACATACAATTACCCTGACAGGAGGGATGGAGGGGGAAGTATATGGTACCTGGTACTGTTTAATTAATTATTAGTACCTGGCATATAATTTCTGTTAAAATAGTCTATCAGCTACAAGTTAAAAAACAAGTTACAGGGGCCAGCAAGTGGCATGGTGGTTAACACACTGGTCTCCCACATGGCCAATAGCAGTTCAAGTCCTGGACCTGGCAGCTTGCTTTCTCTCTTTTTCTATCTCTCTGTCTCTCTCTGGTCAAATTCAAAGAAAGGAGGGAAGAAAGAAAGAAAGTTAAAATTAACAACAACAACAACAACAAAATAAGTTACAGGCATGTGTGTATATACCCAGGATCCTGGCAGGATGGAGAAATGGAGAGAAAAAAGGATTGCAGCACAATACGACCCTATTGAGGGTTGCGCTCTCTCCCCACCTGCTTCATGCACACACATGCCCTTTGGCACCTTTTTTTAAAAATGAGTTTTTTTCCATAAATTTTTAAATATATTGTATTATAAATAGTTTCCTAATAAAGTTCTTATTTATATTTATAAATAGCATGAAGTAAGAATCAAATATCGGATAAACTGTATGAAAGAATAATAATCTGTGAGATGCCATAGCTATTGCTAACTGGTGGTTTTATTATCTAATTTTGTAGTCCTGGTATAACAAGAACTATCCCAGGCTATTAGCATGTTATTTTGCAAGCAAAAAAAAAGAAGAAAAAAGTAAATGTTTTTCAGAGCATTTAATTGTTGAAGTCTGCTGTTAGGAATTCAATGGTGTGTAGCAGAAACTCTCTGAATTATTAGAGACTAATGAACTTTTGAAAATCAGGACACAACTAGGTTTGCTTTGACATTCAATTCTAAGCAAATTAAAAACTCTCCACTGCTGCAACGATGGAAAAGCATCTCATTCATTCCTTCTTGCTAGTCTGTGAATTGGCCTATTGGTGCTCTAAAATTCCCTGAGGGTAAGGAAGGGAGAGAAAAACAAACAAATTTGTATTGAGCATCCATTAGGCATCAATATATTAGGAAGTATCTTAATTTAATCTTCATTCCAATGTGTAAGGCAGGTGCTATTATCTCCATCTTACTGATTTTTAAAAAGTGAGGCTTGCAAGAGGAAAGAACTGGCCCAAAGTCACACACCTAATAAATCTAAGAGTTGAAATGCAGTCCTAGAGCTGACACAGTCTCTGTTCTTTCCATCAGATCATGGCCATAGTAATTTTTTTTTTCCTGGCAAAAGTAGCTGGAAGTATACCTATTATTGAATAAGACAAATCCAGAAGCTGCGACATTCTGCAAAACAAAAGGACAACTCTTCCAGTCAGTGTCCTGAAACAAAATGTAGGGGAGGATGAGCTAGACTCAAAGAGACTTGGGACGCAACAACCAGGTGTGATATATGGTCCTGCACTGGATCCCAGTGTGAAAAAAAAAAAAAGTGACATTTCAAGAATATTAGGGGGGACCAGCAGTTAGCGTAATGGCTATGTCACTGGACTCCCACGTAGTCGACCGCGGTTTGAGTCCCGGACCCGGTGGCTTAAACTCACGCCGGGCGCGTGTGCGTGCGTGCCCAAGATCCCAAGAGGAGAATGGAGGAGAAGGGATTGCGGCGTGGCCATCCCCCCTGGGGGGTGATTTCCTGCTTTCTATCTCTCTGTCTCTCTCTGTCTGTCTGGCGAGCGCACGCACCCTATAGCAAAAACCTCTCAAAAAAAAAAAAAAAAAAAGAATATTAGGGAACAACTAAGAAAATTTAAGTATGATCTGGTAGTCAGATGAAATACAAAATGTATTGTGAATGAAGACAGGTCATAAACTATGCAAACAGATTAAACTATGGCATACACAATATATTATTTGGGTAAAATAATACCCCTATGTATATATGTACTAGAAAAAAATGTCTGATATAATATACACTAATATATTAGGAGGGTGATTTCTCAGTAAAATGTTTTTATTTTCTTATTTTTGTTTGTCTGTATTTCAGAACTTTCTATAATGCACATATCCTGCTTTCATAATGAAAAAAATTAAATAACAGGAGCCTTCAAAAATCCATCTTCCAGCTTTTGGAGGCACCATGTGATAGCAGAAAATATTCTGGACAAGGACTCAGGACATCTAAGTTCTACATTTGGCCCTGTCACTGATCACTGAGCAAATGGTCCAACCTTTCTAGCTGAGTTTACTTCCTTCATTTGCCAAACTGGAATACCTCACAGGTAAGGATAAACAAAATAATAGGTGTACATTATAATTATAAAATGCGATTCTGGAAAAAGTGATTATAATATTAGTTTTTTTTTTTCTTCTTAATTTACTATTGACTTTGAGCCAATCCTTTCTTCTCTCAAGCACACTCTTTTTCCTCTCTCAAGCACATCTCATGTGCTTACAGGAGAGAGACAGAGAGAGAAAGTGAGAAAACACCCTTCGGGGAAATAGCTGCTCCACAGCCCTTTCTCCTCCAGTCTCCTCTCAGGATTTTGGGCCTGCATGTATACACATCTGGTTTTTCAAGCAGCCTGGTCCATGATTTGAATGGTGCAGTCACCCACGTAAGATCCAGCCACCTTACCTACGGCACCTGGCCGTATAGCCACAGAACTAAGAATCAGCCAGACACTGAAACTGAGATACTCCTTCGAGACTTTTGAATCACATTTCTAAAATACCTACCCCTAGCCCTTCCCAGATAGAATGCTGGCTGGCCTGAGAGTCTTATCACAGAAGTTATTGCTCTTCTACCACCTGATAGCAAAGTTGTTTCCCAGATGTATCACATGCAGTAGGAACTTCTTAGATAGAGAATTGCCCAGACAGTGGTCTGCCCAGAGCTGTAGTTTCCCTGTTACAGTCTCCTAATCAATTCCCTTTTAACAGAACATCTACTGTTGTAAGTCCTATCGTGGCTACTGTTTCTGAATGCTCGTCTCCATTTCCATTCTGATTTTCCTTCTTTTCTCTTCAATGTCTCTTGGAGAAGTCTGAATTTTGTAACCGTCACTGAGAGTGGTTTTTTGGTCTGGTTTCTTTTTTTTTTGTATCAGTGGCAAACAGAGCAACCCCATAACATTAAATTAAATATTTATATATACTTATTTCTTTTTTTTAGTGACCAGTATTGAGAGAGCTTGTTTCTTTTTTGAATGTTAATTTCTAGAAGGTAGTCCTCTAGATAAGTAAAGTGTTACTGTGCATATTTTAAACATACTAACTGGTCAAAAGATAATCATGCCTCATAGACAAGCTTTTCAATTTTCCTGATTCTGGTTTTTAAACCTCCAACCAAAATCCTATGTTATTAAAAGTAAAAAAAAAATCACTCTCTATTGGGATCTAATGATAAAAAGATAACCGTAAGCAATTTGGTAAAACAGATGAACAGATTTAGAGTACCTTTTAAGGCTTCCGTTTCTATGTCTACTAATGGCTTTCCCACATAGGCAATATCGTCTAGATTATAATACAGTTTTTTAATGACTCCATCATAACGACTAGTGATGGTAACAGAAGCTTTATCACTCTGCACTTCACAGATGCTGTCGAACTGAGACACTGTATCTCCTTCTTTCACATACCTAAAAGAGAAAGACATAAGTCACTTACATGTAAGCAATCGTAGGTAAAGATCACGCTAATGACAAAAATGTCACAGAGAGTGAGATCGGTAACCATCTATCTAGTCCAGCATTTACCTCCGACTGGTGCACCAATGAATGTTTCAGAAAGACCACTGTGGCTTTCAGTCTCTTTAATGTATCTCTAAAAAGTATTAAAAATGTAATATTAAACATATTAATATTAATAACGGGAGATTAAGTTGCTGGACAGCAGATTATGTTGCTGGACTCCTACACAGTTGACCTTGGTTCGAGTCCTGAACCTGGTGGCTTAAAACTCGTGCCAGGTGCATATACGTGATTGCCCAAACTCCTGAGGGGAGAATGAAGGAGAAGAGACTGCAGTGTGGACATCGCCCCTGGGGGTGATTTCTAGTTTTCTGTCTCTCTGGTAAGTGCACGTGCCCTATACGAAAAATCTCTAATTAAAAAAAAAAAAAAAAGAAAGGAAGGAAGAAAGAAAGGAATATTAAAATTTTGAAGCCACACATAAATTTGTAATCCAAAAGTCTGAACTTTCAGATTTTCTGTTAGATGCATTTCCTGGAAAAAGTTCTAAAATTTTATTTTTAAAGTGGTATTTTCTTTTATTGTCTTCTATCAGTCTTTTTCAAACTTTATGGGATGCCTATTACTTCTAGAATTAAGTAAAAAAAAAAATGATGTTCTCAAAACAAATCCTTTGTTATGAATTTTAGGCAGGAAGTTCTTTCTGGAATTATTATAACCTGTCCTTGCATTTATTTATTTAATTAATTTTTTAAAATTATTAAAAGTGTAGGCACCAGTTTTTTAATTAATTGTTTTTTTGTTTATTATTAGAATTATTTTAAGCTTTTTACAGGTCACGTGTGCTCACCAGAGAGAGAGAGAAAGCAAGAAAGCCAGCCACCAGGTCTGGCACTTGAACCACAGTCAGCTATGTGGGAATCCAGCACCTTAACCATCATGCCACCTGCTGACTCTTGTCCTTGCATTTAAGTCATTTTATATTGTTGATCATTTAAGGTATGCTTTATAAGACTTTTTAAAAGTTTTTGGCTAGGGACCAGCAGTTAGCTAATGGCTATGTCGCTGGACTCCCACGTAGTTGACCGCGGTTCGAGTCCCGGACCCCGTGGCTTAAACTCACGCCGGGCGTGTGTGCGTGCGTGCCCAAGATCCTGAGAGGAGAATGGAGAAGGGATTGCGGCGTGGCCATCCCCCCAAAGGGGTGATTTCTCGCTTTCTATCTCTCTGTCTCTCTCTGTCTGTCTGGCGAGCACACGCGCCCTATAGTAAAAAACCTCTCCAAAAAAAAAAAAAAAAAAAAAGTTTTTGGCTAGAGGGAGTGTGTGTTGGCCAGAGACAGAGAGGAGGAGAGAGTACATGATTTTAAAATATTTTGGAAAGGAATTCTAAGATCATACATTAAAGACTTTCAAAAACACATGATCCCAAGCCAGGTGAAGGTGTGGTTAAGGTGGCTGGATCCCACATGCCTAACTGCACAGATTAAGTCCTGGACCCGGTGGCTTGAAACATGCCAAGTGTTTATGCATGTATACCTAAAATCCCAAAAGGATAGAGAAAAGGAAAAGAAGGGACTGTGGGGTGATCATCGCCTCTGGGGGATGCTTTCTTACTTCCTCTCTAGTGGGTGTATGCACCCTCTGGCAAATTAAAAAAAAGCAGAAGAAAACACATGGTTCCAATTGATGGTAATGATAAATGTTTGAGATGATGGGTATGCTAATTATCCCAATTTAATCATTACACATTGTATTGATAATTGCAATGTACTGAAAATGTGTACAATTATTAAATGTCAGTTATTAATGAATGAATTAATTAATTAGTTTTTTTAAAAAGTGAGGCCAGCAGATGGTATAGTGGTTACGTCACTGAACTCCCACATGGTCAACAGTTGTTTGAGTCCTGGACCCAGTGGCTTGAAACTCATACTAGATGCATGTGAGTACATGCCCAAGATTACAGAAGGAGAATGGAGAAGGGACTGCAGCACCATCACCTCCCCTTAGGGGTGATGGTGATTTCTTAATTTCTCACTATCTCTGTCTCTCTCTCCAGAAAGTGCACATGCTCTATGGCCAAAACCTCTAAAAATAAAATAAAATAATAAAATAAAATAAAAAGCTATATGGGCTGGGGCTGGCAGGTGGTATAGTGATTAAAGTCGCTGGACTCCCACATGGCTGACCATAGTTCAAGTCCTGGACCTGGTGGCTTGCTTTCTCACTTTTCCTCTTTCTCTTTCTCTCTTTCTCTCTCTGTGTCTCTTTATCTCACTTTCTCTTTCTGGTCAAATTAGAAAGTAATAATAGTAATAATAATAATAATAATAATAAATGAAGTTAAATAAAATAATTCTTAAAAAAAAAAAGCTATCTGGGCACAATGACATGTTCTGTAATTCCAGCTATGAATAGGCTGAGACAGGAGGATCACAAGCTTGAGGCCAGTCTAGACAATATAGTAACACCCTATTTCTAAAAATAAACTAATAAAATAAATAAATAAATAAATAAAACCCACACATGATTTTCTATCAATATATTTTTTTGAAGATTCTTTTTTTTAAAAGGTTGATTCTTCCTTTTTTAAAATTTTTTAGCTGAGATTAGGAGTGGGCAATGAAGGGGTTTTTAAGAAAGGAAAGGTAGGGGGACCAGCAGTTGGCGTAATGGCTATGTCGCTGGACTCCCATGTAGTCGACTGTGGTTCGCGTCCCGGACCCGGTGGCTTAAACTCATGCTGTGCGCGTGTGCATGCGTGCCCGAGATCCCGAGAGGAGAAAGGAGAAGAAGGGATTGCGGCATGTCTATCCCCCCTGGGGGGGTGATTTCTCACTTTCTGTTTCTCTGTCTGTCTCTGTCTGGTGAGCGCATGAGCCCGATAGCAAAAACCTCGTAAAAACAAAAAGAAAGGAAAAGTAGGAATCGGCAAGTGGCATGGTGGTTAAGGGTGCTGGATTCCCACATGGCCGACTGCGGTTCGAGTCCCAGACCTGGCTGCTTGCTTGCTCTCTTTCTCTCCTTCTGTCCCTCTCTAGTCAAATTAAAATAAACAAATAAATAAATAAATTTAAATAAAATAATTCTTTAAAAAAAAGGAAAAGTAATTCTTAATAAATCACATTGAATAAAATGCCTTGACAAATGATAAATTCTCTCAATAGCCAATTGGCAAACACAAAATAATTCTCATTGGGGCCTGTGGGTGACAGAATTATTAAGCTGCTGGACTCCCACATTGCTGACTGTGATTTGAGTCCTGCACCTGGTGGCTTGCTTTCTCACTCACTCCTTCTCTTTCTCTCTCTGTCTCTCTCCCAAGCCAAGTTTAAAAATAACAATAATTATAATAAATAAAATAATTCTAAAAAAATAGATTCTCTCTTATTTGTATTGCAAAAATCCATTGCCTCGTTTAAAGTTTCTCAATTAAAATCACTTCCTACTTTGGATTCAATTTATTTCTATATTTACTTAAACATTTTTGTTTCCAAATTAACTTACCATTCTTTAACAGTTACTTCTCTAATCCCTTCTCCGATGTCTGACAGTTTGAACTGAACAACTTGTCCATGCAAAGCTTCAAAGACAAAAGAGAAATTAGCTCATTAAATATGCAATGTATTACTAATAGATGCTCTTATATCTAAAATTTAAAAATGTTCTCAAACAGAAATTGTTCTGTCCCATAGAGAGAGAATAGCATTTGGCCATTTTTTTTTTTTTCTTTTTTTGGAGAGGTTTTTGCTATAGGGCGCGTGCGCTCGCCAGACAGACAGAGAGAGACAGAGCGATAGAAAGCAGGAAATCACCCCCCAGGGGGGATGGCCACGCCGCAATCCCTTCTCCTCCATTCTCCTCTCGGGATCTTGGGCACGCACGCACACGCGCCCGGTGTGAGTTTAAGCCGCCAGGTCCGGGACTCGAACCGCAGTCGACTACGTGGGAGTCCAGCGACATAGCCATTACGCTAACTGCTGGTCCCAGCATTTGGCCATTTTTGAAAGTATAATCATATATAACCATCAAAGATTTAAATAAATTAGAGGACACAGAACTAATGACACTGCCATGCAACTTACATTTTTCCAATTCCCAAACAATGTTCTTTCTCAGGGTTTTAAAAGCCTCTATAAACAAATTAGTCAGATTTTGAAACAATAGTAATAAACAGAAAATGGGACAAAGATACTATACAAAGAGGCCGACTGGTTCTTCTTCATTTATGTTATGAAACTATAAAAATCATAATGGGCTTGGGAACCAGCAATTAGCATAATGGCTATGTCGCTGGACTCCCATGTAGTCGACCGCGGTTCGCGTCCTGGACCCGGTGGCTTAAAACTCACGCCGGGCACATGTGCGTGCGTGCCCAAGATCCCAAGGGGAGAATGGAGGAGAAGGGATTGCGGCGTGGCCATCCCCCCTGGGGGGGTGATTTCTCGCTTTCTGTCTCTATGTCTCTGTCTGGCAAGCACGTGCGCCCTATAACGAAAACCTCTCAAAAAAAAAAAATCATAATGGGCTTATTTCAGTTGGATTCTTTTGATTTCATAAAACTAACTATTCTCATTCTTTGTAGCTAAAAATCAGACAGTTTTATATCTAGCAGACTGGATGAAAAATTCTTATTTGCTCAAACTATGTCCTGCCAACTTATCCCTAAGGCTTCTCTTTCCTCTTCCATTTTCTTTCTTTCTTTTTTTATTTCCTTTTTTTGGAGAAGTTTTTGCTATAGGGCACGTGCACTCGCCAGAAAGACAGAGAGAGAGACAGAAAGTGAGAAATCACCCCGCAAGGGGGATGGCTACGCCACAATCCCTTCTCCTCCATTCTCCTCTCGGGATCTTGGGCACACACGCGCCTGGTGTGAGTTCAAGCCGCCACGTCTGGGACTTGAACCGCGGTTGACTACATGGAAGTCCAGCGACAAAGCCATTATGCTAACTGCTGATCCCTCTTCCATTTTCTTATCCTTTTCAAATTTTTACTTTTTTTTTAAAGAAGTACTTATTTTATCATTATTATTTCTTTAATTTGACTAGAGAGAGACAAAGACAGAAAGAGAGAAAATAAGAAAGCAAGCTGCCAGGTCTAAGCCTTGAACAACTGGTGATGTGGGAATCCAATGCCTCAATTACCACACCACCTGCCAGTCCCTCTACCCCTTGTTTTATAAAACTTAGATGTCGGGAACCAGCAGTTAGCGTAATGGCTATGTCGCTGGACTCCCACGTAGTCGACCGCGGTTCACGTCTCGGACCCGGTGGCTTACAACTCACGCTGGGCACGTGTGCGTGCGTGCCCAAGATCCCGAGAGGAGAATGGAGGAGAAGGGATTGCGGTGTGACCATCCCCCCTGGGGGGTGATTTCTCGCTTTCTGTCTCTCTGTCTCTCTCTGTCTGTCTGGCGAGCGCACGCGCCCTATAGCAAAAAACCTCTCCAAAAAAAAAAAAAAAAAACCTTAGATGTCAATGATACTATTGGATTATGTGGAAAGTCATGACACATTTTTGCATAGAAAAACAATACGTCATGACTGTCCCGATGACCTTATAGTAATTATTCCCAAAAGAGAAACTACTCCTGGTCAACAGAAAGTATGTATGGGTCAGGATCCTTAGCGTACCAGTTAAGTGCTGTGTATAGAAAGTCTAATCACACATTGCAGACAGTGATTTGAAAAGATGTCAGCACGTGGGGAACCAGCAGTTAGTGTAATGGCTATGTCGCTGGACTCCCACGTAGTCGACCGCGGTTCACGTCCTGGACCCGGTGGCTTAAAACTCACGCCGGGCGCGTGTGCGTGCGTGCCCAAGATCCCAAGAGGAGAATGGAGGAGAAGGGATTGCGGCGTGACCATCCCCCCTGGGGGGTGATTTCTTGCTTTCTGTCTCTATGTCTCTCTCTCTCTGTCTGGCGAGCGCACGCGCCCTATAGCGAAAAACCTCTCCAAAAAAAACCCCAAAAAACAAAAGATGTCAGCACGTGTACATGGGTGCACAAAATCCTGAAGGGAGGAGAAATGGAGGAAAAAGGAATGTTGCATGATTGCAGGGTGAGAGACCCATTGCAGGGTGCTCTCCTCAGTCGCTCTCTGGCATGCACACATATCCTGACGATTAAAGAAGGGGGAAAATGCATGTATGGATCCTGGCACTTTTCCATGTTAACAAATGGCTCTGGACATATTCAGAGGTGCTCCTCTATCTGTAGGCTGCTATTAACCATAATTGCTCATAAAATACACATGTCAATTAAAGATGTAAAATTTTAATAAACTGAGGATTTAAGTTGGTGGAGAAATATAAAATACACTGTGGATATGGAAGTTATCAGTTACTTCTCATTTCCTCCCTAGGGAGCTGGGCCCGCTCACAGCACGCTTTCACCCAGCCTGTTGCTCAGAGTATTTAAATTGGCCCCTTTCTCAAAAGGAGTTTGGCGCTAAGTATCAAAGGCCTTATTTTTTTTAAGTATGTATATTTGTGTTTTTTAATTATATTTATTATCCTTATTATATTTATTTGTTTATTTATTTTTAATTCGTCCAGAGAGAGACAGAGAGGGAAAGTAAGAAAGCAAGCCTCCAGATCTGGGACTCAAACTGTGGTCGGCCATGTGAGAGTCCAGCACCTTAACCACCACGTGACCTGCAGGCCCCAAGTGCATGTATTTGACTCGATCTATAATCCACTTTTTCCCTGGAAATACTTACAGAAGTACACAAAGATTGGTGCTAAAAGATGGTTACTATTTGGCTATACGAACTAGAAAGTAAACAAAAAATTACAAGTGAGTTTACCAAAGCAGTATTATATTGGGTCATTTGGAAAATCATGTGTTCTTCTACACAAAAGTGTGTCATGACTTTCCCAATGACCCAATGCAAGGTATAGCAAGAACACGGGAATGTGGTAGTGCACAGTAAGGTTAGGGAATGACAAAGGTTTCCACGTCACTGAAGATAGGGTATGTGGCCAGAAATCAGCTCATATTTAAAAAGGCTCTCTGGGGCTGACTCCGTGATGCAGTGGTAATGTGCTGCTCAAGAAAAGCCAAATTCCATGGGACCAGCAGATGGCGTAATGGTTACATCACTGGACTCCAACATAGTCAACCCTGGTTCGAGTCCTGGACCTGGTGGTTTAAATTCATGCAAGATGCGTATGCATGTGTGCCCAAGATCCCGAGAGGAGAATGGAGGAGGGAGTACAGCATGGCCATGCCCCTAGGGGGAGTGATTTCTTGCTTTCTGTTTCTGTCTCTCTGGTGAGCGCATGGGCCCTATAACAAAAAATAAATCTTAAAGAAAAACATGAAAGCTGAAGTCCAGGGCTGCCCTGTGGCCCTGTGGCCCTGGGGGTAAGAAAGCTGGATCCCACATGGCTGACTATGCTCTGAATCCTGGCCCTGGTTGTACAGAACCATGAGTTCCTGTACATGTGCCCCAAATCCTGACAGAATGGAAAAAGGGAGAAGGGATTATAGGTGTAACCATGCCCCATTTGGGGTGCTTTCTCTCTCTCCTCTTCCTCAATGTCTCTCTCTAGCAAGGACATGCACCCTATGGCGAATAAAAAAAAAGAAGAAATGAGGGGCTGGCAGGTTGCATGGTGTTTAAAAGTGCTGGACTCCCACATGGCCGACCACAGTTCAAGTCTTAGACCTGGCGGCTTGCTTTCTCACTTTCTCTCTCTGGTCAAATTAAAATAAATAAATAAATAAATAAAGTTAAATAAAATAATTATTTAAACAAAAAAAATAAGAAATGAAAAACCAGATCTCACATGGCAGCTATAGCTCAGATCCCTGGCCCAGTTGACCTGAAACAGGCCATACATGCATACATGCATGGGAGGGCCAGGATCTAAAGCCTGGAGAAAGAGGAATGAAGCATGACCAGATCTTGCAGAGGGTGCCCATGCCTCCCCTCAACTTCTCTCTCATGTGTATTCTTACATTTGAGTAAGAAAAAAAATTAATAAAAAAACACTGTCTTTGTGTGCTACACTGCAGTGTTTGGACCTTATCCTAAAGGTGATCAGGAGTCAATGGTAAATTAATATGGTTATAAATTCTGTACAGCTGCTCCCATCAGAAGTACAGTCTGTTCGACCACTTCTTAATTCTACACTGACCTGTGACCCATTTAGACCAATGGGAATATAGCAGAAGTAAAAATGTGCAGTTCAGGAGCCTAGGCTGCAAAGGTCCTCACAACTTCTGCCTTTTCCCTTTTAGAATGCTGCCCCGAGAGCTCCACATAAGGAAGCTGATCTAGTCTATTGGAGGATGAGAAGCCATGTGGAGGAGAAATGAGATGCCCAGCTGAAAACTAGCACCAATTGCCAGACACGAGCGAGACCATCTCAGATCTTTCAGCAGAACATACTTGCAGACCCTCTAGCTCAACAGTCACGTCTGTGAGCCAAGGCAAAGCCAGCAGAGAACTGCCCTCCCCACTGCCAGCAACCCACAGAATCGTGAGAAATAATCATTCTTTTCATTGGTAAGCAATGATTAGCTGATATGGAGTCTTGTCTACAATATGAGATCTGCAACTTAAGGAGAAAAAAACTTCTCAGTTGGAATGTGATAGATGGGGTTGGGGAGGGGTAGCAGAGGTAACAAAGGTAACAACAAAGGTAAGGGAAGCAGGAGGCTACTACGCAGGAGAGACGAAGCACAGAATATACTTCTATACATTTTTCAAAACTGTCTGAAAAGAAGACAGATTTAAGAAATGCAGAAGATGTAAAATTAGGGCTAGCAGGTGGCACAGAGATTAAGGCAGCTGGATCCCACATGGCCACATGCATGTCCAAAATCCTGAGAGGAAAATGGAGAAGGGACTGTGGCGTGGTCATCCCTCTGGGGGATGCTTTATCATTTTCTCTTTCTCTCTGTCTCTCTATTTCTCTCTGTTTCTGGTGAGTGCATATGCCCTATAGCAAAAACAAAACAAAACAAAACAAACAACCTAGAAAAAACTTCACAAGAAAATGTAAAATTGGTTAGTGTTTCTTCATAATCAATTTGATGTGAGACAGGAGTTAGGATGATTTCAGGTTTCTAGTTTAACTATATGCACTGAGCTAGGAAATATAGGAAGAAGCAGCGATTTGTAGGAAACATGACTTTGAATTATACATGGACCATTAAAAAGATGCTCAGCCTGCTAGCAGCTGGTGAGAGGTCTGAGCTTTGGCTACAAATTCAGAAGTGTTTGATGAGGGGCAGCAGATGGCGTGGTGGTTGAGGGCCTTGGATTCCCCATAGCTGATTGCAGTTTGAGTCCCAGACCTGGCAGTTTGAAAATCATACCAGCCCTGTGTGTGAGTGCCCCAAATCCCAGGAGAATGGAGAAAAGGGGATTGAAGAATCCCCCCAGGGGGTGATTTCTCACTTTCCCTTTCTCTGTCTCTTTCTTTGGCCAGTTCATGCACCCTGTGACAAAACAAAGCAAAACAACTGTTCAACGAGTAGGTGGTCAGTTGAATGTAGATGTGATATAATGTGATGTAAGAAGAAAGATCAAAGAATGGGATCCTACGAAAAACTGAGAGTTAAGAGAAAACCAGAGGAAGAGGAACCTTTAAGAGAATGAATATCCAGAGAAAGTAGGTACTAAATACTTTACATATCCCAATTTATTTAGCCCCTCTCTGTTTCGTGTGCTGACATGTCCTGAGTACCTGGAGCAGTGTCTTAGCACACAGTGAGTGATAAGCAAGTATCTGTTGTTGAATGAATGAATTCTCACAAAATACAAGGTAATAAATACTACAATCACTCCCATCTTCCAGAAGATGAAATCGAGAAATAGAGTAAGTTGCTCAAAGTTACACAGCTAGGAACTGGTAGACCAGGCACCCAATGCTCATGATAAGTGTTCAGAAGCTGGAGCAGGAAATTGGAATTTTGGCTTGAATGGCCTCTATTGTCTCTGGGAAGTAATAAAAATGTTACTTGCAAGAAACAGCTATTGGGCGGCAAGTGGCACAGTAGTTGAAGGTGCTGGACTCCCACAGAGCTGACCACTGCTCAGTCCAGGACCTGGCGGCTTGCTTTTATACTTTCCCTCTCTTTCTCTGTCCCATTCTTGTCCAATTAAAATAAATAAATAACTAAAGTTAAATAAAAATAATTCTTAAAAAAGAAACAGTTATTTTGGGCTGGTAATGTGCTGCTCAAGAGAAGCTGGATCCCATGTGGCAACTGTGGTTTGAATCCCCTGCCCAGTCAGCCTGAAACATGATGGACATTCACATGAGTGAGCAAGATCTGAAGGGCTAGTGAACCATAGGAAGGGGATCACAGTATGATTATATCTTATGGAGGGTGCCTGTCTCTCTCTCATACACACACACACACACACACACACACACACACGTGTGCATGTGCTCCATCATGAATAAAGAAAAAAAGCTTAATGATGCAACAATCCAGGTCCCCCCTCCCCGACCAGAGGTTTTTGCCTTAGGTTCCATGCACTCACTGGAGAGAGAGACAGTGAGAGGGAAGTGAGAAATCACCTCCCCAAGGGATGGCCACACTGCAATCCCTTCTCCTCCATTTTCCTCCCAGGATCTTGGACACACATGCACATGTGATTTTTCAAGCCACCAGGTATGGTACTCAAACCACGGTCGGCTATGTGGGAGGCCAGTGACATAACTACTACACCATCTACTAGCTCCAAATCCAGGGTTCTTTATCAGGTCCTAAGTAGAATATCAGGGAAAAACAGTTTTTGTGCTCTTGTTGGCAAGAGCACTTAAGCACTTAAGCCTCACGTTCTTTACAGAGTGTAAAAAAAAGTTGTAGAAAGTTAAGTAAATGGGAAATTTTGATTTAGAAACATATTGGACTGGTTTTATCACACCATATATTTTTGGGGTTTTTTTTAGATATTTTTGCTATAGGGTACAAAAATAGCTAAGAGGCAGAGAGACAGAAAGCAAGAAATTACCCTTCCTGGGGGGTGATGGCCAAACCACAATCCCTTCTACTCCATTCTCCTCTCAACATTTTGGCCATGTACAAGTGCACACCAGCATGAGTTTTAAGTCACCAGTTGTGGGATTCGGACTGCAGTCGATCACATGGAAGATCAGTGCTTTACCACTACGCCCCCACATCACACCATCTTCACAGGATAGATTAAGTACTACACCCAACAAACAATCCTACAGTGAGTAGGAAGAAAAAAGGTACTTGCATTAAGTCAACAAAAATCTACCTTGACTGAGAAGGTTATACCAATGCTTACCATTGCACTTAGATGAGTTAGATGACAAAGGCTAGCTGTTCCAGTAAAATCCAATCCCAACATTATGAAGACACTAGTGTGAAGGAAAGTACGTTGGGGTTGGGGAGGAAACAATGAGAAATGGGAGGGCAGGGAGCACCAGGATAGAAAAGTAGAAGCAAAGTTTTTTACTTTAAGTCTTTAATTACTGGTGGGAAAAAATATTGAATAATGTATAAAACATTATTTTATACACGATATCTTGAGATCATACTTACCAGCAGTTGTTTTCAGAAAGCGATGTGGATGACTATACTTAAATGAAGGATAACCAAGGAAACATACAAATTTTGGCTTCAAAACATTAACATTACTGCATGTTTGAAAAGAGCGAACACAAATCTACGGATGAGAAAACACAAAGTAGTTACAAGTAATCTTAATGGCTTATCATTTCTTTATGTACATACTGAATTTCAATTCTATTCTAAAAGTAGAACAATTATCACAATATAAATAAAATGTTATTGGCAGAACCCAGGATATATGACAGTAGTGACAATCAAGTTTATGGAGACCAGTTATTAAGTATTTCTGTCCAAGATATCAAAAGAACTCAACTCCCAGCACACAGGAAACATGTGTCCTTTTTATGTTTAATAATATTATACCCTGAGTCAGATTTGTTCCTATATTTATGATCCTTGTCCAAGTTTTTTATTAAAGATTTATTTATTTAATTATTATTATCATTTAATTTTGCTCTAGGACATAAGTGCTCACTAGAGAGAGAGAGAGAGAGAAAGAAAGTGAGAAAGCAAGCCACCACATCTGGGACTTGAACCACAGTCAGCCATGTGGGAGTCCAGTGCTCCAAACACCATGCCACCTGCTGGCCCCATCCAAGATTCTTTATGAAAATAATTCTGTATAAACACATCAGCTATAGCTTGTCATTACGCTACCTAAAATAAAGCTACTAGAGAATTCTAAAGTGATTGTTAGAATCTAGATATTGAAAAACATGTAAATAGACTCTTCCTAAAAGTAATTTTAACAATCTACAGACACTGAAAAAGATGACAGTATCATTATACCCAAGGTTTTCTTATCATAACTTAATAAATAATTTTTTTGTTGAAAGATTTTTGCTATAGGGTGTGTGTGCTTGCTGGAGAGACAGAAAGTGAGAAATCACTCCTCAGTGGGGATGGTCCTGCTGCAACCCCTTTTTTTCCATCCTCTTGGGATTTTGGGCACGTATGCGCATGTGCATGCACATGTGCCCAGAGTGAGTTTTAAGCTACTGGGTCCAGGACTCGAACTGCAGTCAACCATGTGGGAGTCTAGCACCTTAATTACTATGCCACCTTCTAACCCAGTAAATGATTCTTATCAAATGACTTTCTTATCATAAGTTACTGAGCCTTGGTAAATAAAAGTAATTTTAATAACCTATAGACATTGAAAAACATGTATAGCATTATACTCAAGGTGTTCTTATGACTTAGGGATTCCTAATAAATGACATTATCATAACTTAATGACTTTTTAAAAAATATTTATTTATTTATTTACATTTGTTATTATTATTATTATTTTAATTTGACCAGAGAGAGACAGACAGAGAGAGAAAGGGAAAGTGAGAGACCAAGCCTCCTGGTAAGGACCGGAACTGTGGTTGGCCATATGGGAGTCCAGCATCTTAACTGCCATGCCATCTGCTAGACCCATAACTTAATGACTCTTTTTTTTTTTTTTGAGAGGTTTTTGCCATAGGGCACATGTGCTCGCCAGACAGAGAGACAGAGACAGAGAGATAGAAAGTGAGAAATCACCCCCCGGGGGAGATGGCCACGCCGCAATCCCTTCTCCTCCATTCTCGGGATCTTGGGCACGCACACACACGCGCCCGGCGTGAGTTTTAAGCCACCGGGTCCGGGACAAGAACCGCAGTCGCCTGCGTGGGAGTCCAGCAACATAGCCATTACGCTAACTGCTGGTCCCTAACTTAATGACTCTTAATATATGACTCTTAATAAAAGTGACCGTTAGCATCTAAAGACGCTAAAAAACATGTATGGTATTACCCCCAAGGTTTTCTCATCATAATATAATGGATTTAACTATTTTATATAATACTTTAGTGTTTAATACAAGATAATATGTTATAAAAATAACTAGGCTTGGAGCTAGCAGATGGTGCAGCAGTTACGCCCCACACGGTTGACCACAGTTTGAGTCCTTGCCTGGGTGGCTTGAAATTCATGCCGGGCATGTGTATATGTGTCCAAGGTCCTGAAAGGAGAATGGAGAAGAGATTGTGGTGTGGTCATCCCCTCCCTCTCAGGTGGTGATTTCTCACTTTCCTTCTCACTGTCTCTTTCTCTCTCTCCAGCAAGCCCTCCACCGTAAAGCAAAGTCCTCTCAAAACAAAACAAAACAAAGCAAAAAAACAAACAAAAAAAAAACTTAGGCTTGAATGTATTCAACTTGATATAACAAAATTAAATGTCTGAAAGGTAGTATATCATTTATAAAGTTAATATGTCAATGTTATTAATACCTGATTAACTACATTGTACTTTAAACATAAGCCTTCTAACCTTCTCAGTTGTTAAACAAATATTTATGAGCATGTACAATGTGCTAAGCACTTGAGAGTATATAAAGAACAAAAGGAGATGCAATTTCTTCCTTACAGAACAATAAGTACACAAGTGATTATAACACAGTGTCCTAATGGGGGAAACTGAGTGTGTTAAGGAAACCCAAAGGAAGGGAAGCTAGCTGGAGAGTTAGGTGACAGTCAGAGCTGTGGGATGAGTATGAATAAGCCAGGGGATGAGATGTACTGCATGTAAGGCCAGAGGGAACTAAGGCAAGAGTCTTTAAGCAGTGCAAATACATGTGCAAAGGTCTACAGTCAAGAGGGCACAGAGTGTGTCCAATGAACTCAAGCTGTTCAACAGCATTCTAGTGAAGTTCAGCATGGAGTAAGGGTGAAGTGTCCGAGTTGGGACTGGGATGAGCAGGAGTTAAAGGAAGGAAGTCTGAGAGATTGCAAAGATACAGATGAGAAATTGCCCCATAGTCATTTGAATTTTGGACATTTTGCTGTCAGCTTTCAGCAAGAAAATGACATTATCGAACTTGTGTTTTACTTTACAAGGGCACCCTAGGTATGCTATGAAAAACGGCACAAGATTGGAGTGAGAATTCTAATGAGGAAGGACCAGGACACCTGCAGTTGAGGACATGATGAAGAAAAATTACTCGGTTTCTTTGGAGAGAGGAATAGGCTAGAATCAAGAGAAACAGGATTGAAGGTTCAGCTCTGGAATCTAAGGAGTTTCAAGTGCCTTTGAGGGATCGTGGCCAACGCTGTGAGATGGTTAAAGGCTAGCTTTTCCAAGGTCGCTTGTGCAAGCATTGGCCGTGCAATAGCTCTCGCCAGTGCACCTGGCTGGTACCACCCTTTCTCCTTTCCTGCGTCGAACATGGAGAAAGATGTTATAGCAGTCATCTTCTGACAGGGAAGGGCCAAATGAACTGCTGAAAATGACAACCTTCACGATAATGAACCACTTCATCAATGGCAGCTGCCATCTAATTTTAGAATGTTCTGTATGCATGGGTGCTTAATTTCCTATTTATTGGTTGGGTTTTTATTACTTGTGCCAAAAAATATATCAAATACATGCAAGTGGAGATTTTCAGGAAAGTAGGATACATAGAATCAGAATAGGCCTGGTTGGGAGATTAGAACTTTAGGAAATCATCAGCACAGATGGTAACTAAATCCAAAGTGGACAGGATAGTGGACAAGGGAAATGGAAAAAGTACAGCAGACCAAGCCAGCACGTGGTGCAGTGGTTAAGGGCTGGACTCCCACATGGCTGAAAGCAGCTGGAGTCTCAGACCTGGCAGCTTGCTTTCTCTGTCTCTGTCTTGCTTCCTCTTTGCCTCACATGCCCTATATCAAAATTAAAAAAAAAAAAAGTAACATTAAATAAATAATAATGATAATTTTTTAAAGTACACAGAGCCAAAGTCAGAGCCCTTAGAAACATCAAAAACAAGGCCAGCAGGTGGCATAGAGGTTAAGATGCTGGATCCTACATGGATGACTGCACAGTTCAAGTCATGGGCCTGGTGGCTTGGAAATCATGCTGGGCACATTTGGGTGCATGCCCACGATCCCAAGAGGAAAATGGAGAAGGGATTGTGGCATGGCTATCTACCCCTGGGGGGTGATTTCTCACTTTCTCCTTCTCTCTCTCTCTCTTTCTGTCTCTCTCTCTTTCTCTCGCTGGTGAGAGCATGTGCCCTATAGCAAAAAAAAAAAAAAAAAAAAAAAATCACCAAAATTTTATGTTATGTAGAGAAAGACGATATTGGGATGAAGTGCAGGAATAAAATACAAGGAGAATATTAGGGAGCCAGCCATGGTGGTACACAAACAGCACCACTGCTTGGGAAGATGGAAGCCATGTGGGAAGCACATTCCTGGCCCAATGTGAACACTCCAGGCAAACAACAAATGTTCTTACATTTCTACTGGGTTGTCAGAAAAGTCGTGACACATTTTTGCATAGAAAAAAACATGACATTCCCAAGAAACTAATAGCTAATGGGGAGGCTGGAGCATGAAAAGCACAATAATGTAAGACCCTGCCAAAAATATCCATCTCTGTCTCCCTTCCCCCACAACTCTCTTTCATAAAAGGTGAGGTGGGGGAAGGACTACTGGGAAGCTGATATTACAGAGGCCAAGAATGGAGAGCTCTAGAAGAGCAGACAAGAACTAGTAGGGTGCTGTGGAGAAGAGTCCTTTTCTCCCAGTGGCCTCCTATGTATCCTCAAGTTATATATTATAATATCCTCTGGAAGCTCCTCTGACCTCTAAGTCCATTACAGGTGTCCACTCCTGTGTGTTCCCGTAGTTCTATGCACTTGCCCCATCATAACACTTCTGCTGAGTCGTAGGTGCTTAATGTCTCTCCTTCTCCTCTGTCCTCCACCACAAGGTTGTAAAGGTACGCTTTCTGACTCATCTGCATCCCCAGTGTTTAGCACAGTACCTGGTACTAGCGTATTATCAAGGTTTTGTCAGATCAGGGTTTGACCACTGCAGAAACATCTAGGGTGGAATGGTCCAGGACAACATGGTGCAAACAGAATAAAATACTAACATTACTGGGTTGGATCAAGGCTTGATACTGCAAGACTGTATGAAAGAGAGGGGACTTCAGGAGAGATGTTGATGAGTCACAGCCTTGGTGATGAGAGTTGGAAAAATACATGGCAAGGACACAAGTACAAGGCAGAAGAGTGAAGCTTCGAAATTCCTCCGAGGCAGGGACCCTTGGTGATCTGCCTAACTAGTCTCTTCTGTTGGACTGTAAATGCCCAGAGAGCAGGGAATCTTATTACTATGTCTGGCACAGGGTGAGCGCTCAATAAACACTGGATGACTACATCTCTGTATTCCCGATGCCTATCACAAAGCCCGGCACCTACAAGTATTTAACGAAAGACTAGCAGGCGAAAGGCTAGCTGGGCCTTGGGTTGCAGACGCAGCAGGAGGGCGACGGAGTTGTGGCCCAAGCGCTTCCAGGTAAAAGGAGGGAGCGGGTCTCGGCTCTGGACTCCCGCTAGCCACCTTCTCCGCCCTCCCTGTTTGCGCGCATCCCTGCATCTCTGCACCACGCGTGTCCTGTGCGCGTAGCGCTCGGAAGAGAAAGTAACACCACTCCCGGCGGGCTCCGGACAAATCACTTCCTCCCGGCCTCAGGTCTGTCAAAACTGCTTACCCGCCGTCCTGCATTCCGGCTCCAGGTGCTCAACACACGTACTGCGGCCATCTTACTCCGGAAATGACAATTGCGCCGCAGCTGCTGGAGGCGCCGCCACCGGGCAACCAATCCGGGAACGCGAGACGCACCTCCCCCTGAGCGGCCAATGGGGAGCGAAGGAGCGAGCCTCCCACCCGACAGCCAATCAGGGAGCGGGGCGGGGCGCGCCAAACCCAGGGCGTGGAGAGCCGGCAGGCGTGAAAAAGCCGGGATAGGCGGAGCCCAAGTTTAGTTCGGGGGACCGAGCTGGGCAAAGCTCTGAGTTGTACACCGGCAACGGTCTGTTACGTTTAACCCATATAATGGGGGAAATCGTGATATTGAGGAAACCTATAAAAAGGGAACTTATCCGGAGCAAGTTGTGTTGAAGACCTGGAGGATGCCGGGGAAACACTTTCATCTTGCACGTATTTTCATCTTTCGTATTGTAAGGGCCTTGATTACAGAAAATGAGACATTTCTATATGTCGCAGCAAGGCTCTGTACCACTAGGAAGCGGTTTCACAAGTCCATACTGGAAAGCTTCCCAATGACTGGCATTTCTTAATCCTGTTTAGAGTTCTTGATGACCAAAACTGACTTCCCAATCCTTTTTCATGAAAGATGGACAAGGTTACTTAGTGTATAAAATAATCATGTCATCATCATTATCTTTCCTTCTTACAGAACGTTGTCAAATGCAGCTGCCCAGGATATGCAATACATGTCACAGACATACAACCGTGATTTACTTGCCCCTAGAAGAAATGTCAAATTCAGTAAGTGAAACTGGTAAAGAAATGACCAGGACTTTCTTTGGCAGTTTTCCTCAGGACAACTAGGAAATCAATTGTGAGAAATGTCCAGGATGACATTTGTCTGTTCCTGCCTCTTACATCACAATGAAAGCCTGCACAAATGTTTAAGGAGTCACAAAGAAAAAAACTGGAACAAAGACATCATAAACATTGAAAATGAGTGGTTATGAAACAAAATCTCAGATATTTCACAAATTCATTGTTTCCTATTACACCCACACTTTTTTTTTTTTTTTTGCCTTATTTGCCTTTCAGGATATTACATATGTGCACACACAAAAATCTACTCTAAACAATAAATCTTAACATTTACCTTTATCAGAAAATCTGGAATAGTTAGAAGACCTTCATTTTTTATTAGCTTTCCCATTAAATTTTTAAAATTATCTTACTACAGTTGATAATCCCATTTGCATGTATTTGTATAGAAGAAGATGTATAGGTTGGCAGGTGGTATGGCGGTTGAAACACTGGACTCCCACATGGTTGACTGAGGTTTGAGTCCCAGACCTGGTGGCTTGGTTTTTCACTTTCCTGCTCTTTCTCTCTCTGTGTCTTTCAAGCCAAATTAAAATAATCATAATCATAATCATAAATAAAATTTTTTAAAAACCGAGATGTTGTAGTTGTGCCTTTGAAGAGATTTATCTTTCTTCCCAGGGCTTCTATATCTTTCTTCCTCTTAACTTTCCCTGTAAGTAAAGCTTTTCCTCAGAAAATAACCAGTTTACTTCTCTCCTTTACCACCTTTTTACCTTAACGGAGTACTGCTTCCATTTTTAGTATAATGTGTCCTTAGCTTTTTCTCCAGCATCTCAAGATATGCCACCAATTCACTAGTTAATGCTTTAACTTGAGCTCAAAAGAACTGAAAACTTTATTTTCTTTTTTAAAATTAAATAAATTATCATTTATGACCCACCAATACTACTCCTAGGTATCTACCTAAGAGAAATGAAAATAATGCATATGCAGAAAGATCTGTACAAGCATAGTTGTAACAACATAATAGCCCCAAGTTGGAAATAGCTCAAATGTCCATGAATAGGTGAATGGATAAACAAAATGTAGTACATTCATATAATGGGATATTATTCATCCTTAAAAATATTGTAACAGGGATGAACCTCACCTTCCTGTGGTAGACTGCCTTGCAGGACATTGTATTTTACTGCTCTGCCACTGTCTGGTGCCCTCAAGGTTAATCTATATTATGGCATGTCCTAGTACTTTTTATGATAGAGGAATTTTCATTTTATGGATATACCTCCTCCCCCCACCCCCAGTTTTTTGCTATAGGGCATATGAACACACCAGAGGGAGAGAGAGAGAAAGTGAAAAATCTCTCCCCAGGGAGGAAGGCCATGTAGAAATCCCCTCTCCTCCATTCTCCTCTCAGGATTTTGGACATGCATGCACAAGTGCCTGGTGTGATTTCTAAGCCAATGGTCTGGAATGCAACCACATAGTCAGCCATGTAGGATCCAGTATTTGATCTCTATGTACCCGTTGGCATCATATACCACTTTTTTTGTTCATCCACTCAACATTGTTTGAAGTAGGGAGCTGGACGGTGGTGCAGTGGTAATGTGATGCTCTGTGAGGCTGACCCTGCATGGGAAGGTCCTGATTTTGCATCCTAAGACTTCCCTGCATACACCGTGCTCATAATAAGGGGCTGTCTGAGGCTGGGGTGGTCACAGGATCAAGACCCTGTTGGGGGTGTTGTCTGTCTGTCTTTCTCTCTCTTTCATTCATAGAAGAAATAAATTGAAAATATGTGGGGCAGGTGGTGATACAGTGTGGTAGCACAACTAGACCCATGTGGAAGGGGTCCACAACCTCCCTGGACATAGCTGGCACATGTATGTATGCCCATGATCCCGGCAGATGAGACTGGAGGTGGAATAAGGTATGAGGACCCCATAAGGGTAGCTATCCCCTTATGTATAATATAGGAAAGAAATCAGTAACTTTTCAAAAACTGAAATCCCAGTTTGTTTTTTACAATTTTCTAGAGGGTACAAGTACTCACCTAGTGGTGTGAGAAAAAGCACCACCCATGGGGAGGGTTTCCCCTGCAATCCCTTCTCCATTTCTCCCTCCTTTAGGATTTTGGCATGCACGCACATGCACCCAGCATATTTTTCAAGTGGCTGTCTGAGTCTAGGACTTGAACCAAGCAGCAGGCCATGTGGGATCAAGCTGCCTTAACCACCATGCCACCATCTGGCCCCAAATCCCACAACTATTAAAATAATAATAACATTAATAAAGCAAATAAGTAAAAATGAAGATCACAACTTAGATACCCCAGGACCAACTGGGGTGACCACAACTTAAGCCATCCTGATTTCCATTAAACTAATGTTAAACAGCAACAAAACAAAAACATGACCTCTTTGACCTTATCAACATTACTCAACAAAATGAAACCAATCAACTATGGACAATTAAGTGTAGGGCTGGCTCCATATCACAGTGGTTATGGCTATGTCATGGCTGGCTGCAGTTCAAATCCTGACCCCTGAGGCTTGAAAAACACATGCGAACCCCATGCATGTGTGTCCAAAATCCTGATAGGATAAAAAAAAAAAAATGGAGGAAAAGTGAATGTGGAATGGCAATGCCCTATTGGTGGGTACTTTTCCCCTTCTCTCTGGTGAGCAAATTGTGCCTTCTGGCAATTGAAAAAAAAAAAGAAGAAGAATAAAAAGTTCATGGAAAATGTGTATTACCAAATAAAAAAAGGACTTTAAAAAATTCACCATATAGGGACCAGCAGTTAGAGTAATGGCTATGTCACTGGACTCCCGCATAGTTGACTGCAGTTTGCGTCCCGGACCCGGTGGCTTAAAACTCACATTGGGTGCGTGTATGTGCATGCCCAAGATCCCGAGAGGAGAATGGAGGAGAAGGGATTGTGGCGTGGCCACCCCCCCTGGGGGGTGATTTCTTGCTTTCTGTCTCTCTGTCTCTCTCTGTCTGTCCGGCGAGCGCACGCGCCCTATAGCAAACACCTCTCAAAAAAAATTCACCATCTATTGGTGTCTTTAATGTGCATTCATTTCATTTTTCTAGAAGCTTTATGAAGGCCCATAATAGTTGCCATTTTGGTCAGGAAATGTGATTTGTGTGAAACAAATTCTTTGAATTTTGTTGAGACTTGCTTTAGGGCTTCAACACTTTTTATAATTCATGAGTTCTTAAGGAAAACATGTACTCTATAATGATTGGAGATTACATAGGTAATTTTCATTAGGTCAAGTTTATTTACTTTTTTAAATTATTATTTTATTTGACATTTATTTATTGTTAATTTGACCAGAGAGGGACAGAGCAATTGAAAGAGAGAGAGAGCAAGCTGCCAAGTCTGAGACTTGAACCGCAGTCAGCCTTGTGGGAGTCCAGTGCCCTTAACCACCACGCCACCTGCTGGCCCCTTAGTTGTATTTCTTGTATGTATGTATGTAAGTATTTATCTAGCTACTTATTCGCTGTGATTGGAATTCAGTGCCTTAACAACCATGCCACCTACTGGCCCCTTTAATTGTATTTTTCAAATCTTTTTACTAAATTTCAATCTCCTTTATCTACCAATAATTGAAATAAAATTTCACAATAGGGTCATAGACTTAGCAGTTTATCGTGTTCTATTATTTTGGATTTACATATTTTGAAGGTATTTATTACATATAACATTTTTGTCATAAAGTTTACTTCTTTCTTTCTTTCATGACAAAGATAGAGACAGAGAAAGAGAGGTAGAGGAAGAGAGAGAGAGAATAGCAACCTCAGTGGGATTTTGAGGCTGCGATCCACTCCAGTCTCAGCCAGTTGCAGATCATGGGTATTGGAGGAGTCCGACCCAGTGGGGCTCCAGGACCCGTCTGAGCCCTTTGACCTTTGAGCTCTGCTTCCGGTTGGTTCAGTACGTTGGCAAGGCCACTACTGTGCGCCCCCCCAACCTTGGAACAATGCTTGGGTCAATTAGCATGTCTGCAAGGCCGTTTGCTATCCGCTCCGGGAGATGTAGTAGCCTTGCTGGGAAGTGACCCCCCCCTCTGACTCCCTGATATACTACTATAAAAGAATTACATAGCTCCCTCATACATCTTAAGTGTGTGGTAAGATTTCCCAAAAGTCCCCCGACCGCTCCCCTTTATCCTGACCACCTACTGTTAATTACAATGCTTCATCCTGCAATCATAATGGAGGGTGTGCTGAAGTTCTATCTAGGCAGAAATCATCTTGACGTTTGGAAGGCCCTTCAAGACACATTTAATATAAATAATCTTTTTACATACAATAGGACTAGGCCGAAACTGGCCCAGGACACTCTCGTCCCATGGTAACTAAAGTTCTAACAAAATACACAACAGCGATGCCATGGGCTACACAAGTGAATCCACAACACCATAAACCCATTCTAAAGTTTTTCATTAACTTATTAGTCACTTTACCGCCAGTTGAAAAGGCTGTCCCCGCCCTCACCAAGTGAAACCCCTTCAGGATAGGCAAATATATTAGGATTCCTTAAGTTTTAGATCCCTATAGAATTATATAAGTATCATTCTTTATGAAAATCCATAAGAACTAATGTCTATGCTTGAGATTTTCTTTTAGTAATCATAAGACGGCTGCTGCTGAATATCGGCTGATAATTAATTCTACTTGCTGGAATTGTTTCCTGAAACCGCACCGCTTCAAGTTACCAGAAACCTGCTTTCATCAATCAAACAATTGTTGAACTGTATCGATGATTAATAGACCTGCCCTTAATCAAACCCTGAATGGTCTCTATTGTTAAAACTTTATGAATTGATAATTAGAACACATAGCCCCTCTCCCATTTACTTGCATGTATCACATTTTCAATAAAAAGGCACGATAATTCCTAACAGTTGTCACTCCTCAGAGAGCAATTTCTGAGAAGTGTCCGGCTGAGGACGTGCATGAAAAGGCACCGAGACCTCAGTCTTCCTTTCCTTCGCTGCCTCCGTCGAGTCAACCCACCCCCGCCGAGGCTGGTCCCCGGTAGGGTATGAACCTTCCCACATGGGTCAGTCTCACAGAGAATTGTGTTTTAACACTGTGCCAACATCCAGCCCCACAACGTTTTGAACAGTTGTATTTTTTCTGGTGAATACAACCTTTTATAATTTTGCAATGACTTTTTTTCTCAATGTAGCACATTTTCTAATATTGGGTTGTTGGAAAAGTCATGCCCCATTTTTGCTTAGAAAAATAATCATAACTTTTCTGACGACCCAATAAAACCTAATCTATCATTTATATGGCTACATCTTGTTCATTTCCCCCCATCACCAAAGTAGTTGGAATAGGACAAAGGGGTTAGAACCAGTAATTCATAGCCAACATTAGAAATAAAAAAGCCAAGCCTTCTTCCAAGGTGGTTTCTGTGATAGGAATCTAAGAGGGAGATAGCTAGGAATACAGCTTTCATAGTGCATCTCCACTGCAGTTGCCTTGCTTCAAGTTTTCACTGGCTCTCCCCAGGAAAATTGCATCACTGACATTTCTCCCTTCAGGCTCTTACGCCTCTTACTCTTCTCATCCTGCCAGAGCCATCATTCTAAAATGTAAATATGATAACTTCTCTCACTAATAACTATGGCAAGTTCCACACGGGGTTAGGTATATACTCCGTGTGTTCTCAGAACAGTCTGTTGCAAAAGTAGCAGAGCCTTGGGATCAGGAGATGGTAGCTTACATCGCACCATAAAGGTCCATGTCAGCAAACAATCTGACAAAACAACCATTTGGAAATGGATAAATAAATAAAAGGTTCATATCTGGGGGTCCGCAGGTGGTGTGGTGGTTAGGGGCGCTGGGCTCCCACATGGCCAACAGTGGTTCGAGTCCTGGAAGTGGTGGCTTTCTTTCTAGCTTTCTCTCTCACTCAGTCCCTCTCTGGTCAAATTAAAATAAATGAATAAAGTTAAATAAAATGATTCTTAATAAAAATAGGTTCAAATCTGTTTTCTAGTTAACTGTGTAAATTTGTAATATGGTTAACATACGAAACTGAAAAATAGTCAAATTAGTAAGTACTTTATCAGGTTATGAATGCATGCAGTGCACGGCACCGAAGTGCTCAATAGAGGTTGACTATTATTGCTATGGTTTTTCATATGGTAATTGCTATCCCCCTAGCAAACTGTAATAAGTACTTGTTTATTGTTGCTATTGTGGATACCTCTTATAACTTCCAAGTTAACACGAACTTACATTTCTTTGCTTACGTAGAAGCTGATATACTCATTACTTAGTACTCAGTTTATGTAGGATTTGAGCCAGTGGAGAACCAAGAAGCTGGCTATTGTTTCTGTCCCGGCCTGAGAACTTAGAATAGTTGCACTTCACTGGAGTCAAGACCTTGCATTCATCCCCAACAAGGGAGCATGACTGTTCTTTCTGAGTATGGTACTACTGATCCACACCCCCCACACCCCCACCATAATGGTTTCTCACTGAAGAAAACTAGATGATAATACTCCCCCCGACACACACACACACAGTCCATGAGGACCGAGAAGCCCATTAAGCATCAATACACCAGGAGTACATACTTCAAGGGACAGCCTGCAGAGAAGGCAAACCGGACCAGAGAGGGGAGGGCTGGTTTGCAGCAGTATCCGTACTTTTCCTAGTACTACTACTTCAGTTCGAAGAGTATGCACCTCAGAGTGTGGATGGCCGGCAGTTGGTGTGGTTCCTAAGGTGCTGGACTCCCCCATGCCTGACAACAGTTTGAGTCCCAAACCTGGAGGCTAGCCTCTTCACTTTCCCTTTCTCTAGCTCTACTCAAATTAAAATAAGTAACGTTAAGTAAATAATTTTTTTAAAAAAGCATAATCCTGCGGTACAACTGAAGGATTGAAGATGAAAAGGAGGCTTTCTGTAACCTGCGGGTTTTACTGTGCTCGGGAGACCAGTCCAGGGCCACATTTCCTGCGGTGTTCCACTGCACATCCAGGGCCAGCACCCCACCTCCCGGCAGCTTTCCAGTCTGGCCCAGATCTCCCTGCACCGCCTCTTTCAGGGAGCGCGGCGCGCATGCGCACTGGCTGCCGGGCCTTGCGGACCGGGCCTCATTGCTCCGTCCTCCGGATTCCAGGGAGGCGCCACTCCTTCCGCCTTCCCGCAGGGCTTCGCAACCTCAGGCGTGGCTGGTTTCCGAGCTGCTGGGCAGGAGCCAGCGTCTCCTTTTCTTCGGGTTCTCGCGGAGGTTTTGCCGCTGCAGGCCGGGCCCCAGGGCGCCCCCGATGGCGGGGGAGCGGGTGGAGGTCGATGGCGGGATCATGGAAGGGGTGAGTGCGGCGCCGGGGGTCAGCAGCCGGGCTGAGGAGGCGAGCGTTCGCGGCTGATGGTCTCTTCTCCCCGCTCCTCCACCATCGCAGGGCGGCCAGATCCTCAGGGTGTCCACCGCCTTGAGCTGCCTCCTGGGCCTCCCCTTACGGGTGCAGAAGATCCGGGCCGGCCGCAGCACTCCAGGCCTCAGGTAAACCGGGCGGAGGAATTGGGGGACCGAGGGATTGGGGCCGGGAGTAAAGAAGTCCTAGAGGTGGAGCCCAAAAGGTCAGGATCAAAGGTTGTGGGGTTTGAGGCCCGGGCCGCGGGGTTCGGTGGATCCGCCCTGAGCCTCCTTTTCCTAGCTCTGGGATGCCCTGGGATGCTCGGCCTGGGCGGTGCCCGAGGTAGTGCGGCCTTGGAAGCCTCCCACGGTGAGTTTAGAAGTAGGCTAGGATTTGGCTGAAGTTGCCTGGTTTGCAGAGCTGCCTTTTAAAACATTTCCCCGCCGCATCGTGCATTCTGTGTACCCAGAGAGCGCGTGTCTGCGGGCTAGGTGGATCAGGGCAAAATGCTCGTGAGACCAGAGGAAATCCAGTCCTTAACCTGTGTATTCCGTGCTGCCGCACGTTTTACAGTAATAGCAGTAGGACAGAAAAGGGTCTTTGGACCTGTTATGCTCGCTTCCGTTCAGCCCACCAAAAAGCTGTGAATTCGACCAAAAGTATCTGTTGTGGAATTGACCTTCCCCTGTCTTCTTCTGGGAAGCTGGGCGTGCCAATAGGCAGTTTCAGGTTCATGCGCCTGTTAGAGGAGGACCCAGGTCAAAGCCAAACTGATCCTTTTTCTACTCATTACATTATATTCCATTTTAGTACATCACCTTTTATCCACAATCAGTTTTGAAAGGAAATTATTAAAAGGAAATTATTGAAATCCGTGAACTATTTTTAGTTTAGAGAATATTCATTTTCATCGTCATAGCAGGTGTTTGCAGCCATCCAGTTCACCAGCAGGGGAATCCAATTCATTAAGACTCTCGTAGACACCATTAATAAATTAGTTTGCTAGGGCTGCCTAACAAAATACCACACACTGGGTGGCTTAAACAGTCGAAATTTATTTTCTCACAGTTCTGGAGTCCAGAAGTCCAAGATCAAGGTGCAGATGGGTTGACTTCCTCCTAAGAATAAGGATAACGATAAGAGAAGGACCTGTTATGAGCCCCCCCCCCCCCCTCTCTCTCTCTTAATATGTTGATTCCTCTGCTCTGTGCCCCTGGTGTATCTATTTGTCCTACTCTTCTTCTAAGAACACTGGTTAGATTGTATTAGAGACCACCTTAACAGCTTCAGTTTAACTTACAATAATTACCTCTTTGAAGGCTCCATCTCCAAATATAGTCACATTCTTAGAAACTGGAGGGTTGGGGCTTCAGCATACGAATTTTGGGAGAACACAGTTCAGCCCCTAACAGGTACCGTAGATTATTAAGAAAAGTGCAAGTGAGACTTGTGGGTCCTAGGTAGCTTTATTTATTTTTTTAATTTCATAAAGAATGATTTGTTTAACTTTATTTGTCATTATATTTATTTTTTAATTAGTTACAGAGTATGTGTGCTTACCAGAGAGATACAGAGAGAAAGTGATAGAGAGAGAAAGAGAGAGAGAATGAGAAGGCAAGCTGCCAGGTCTGGGACTTGAACTGTAGTCATCCGTGTGGCAGTCTAGCACCTTAACCACCATGCCACCTACTGGCTCCCCAGGTAGATTGAATAATTTTCCCATTTTCTATACTTATTATTTATTTTTTAATAATTATTTTATTTATCCATTCATTTATTTTAATTTCACCAGAGAGAGAGAGAGAAAGTGAGAAAGCAAGCTGCCAGCTCTGGGACTTGAATTGTGGTCGGCCATGTGGGAGTGTCCAGTCCCTTAACCACCATTCAACCTCCTGGTCCCATATACTTCTTATTTGTAATAGTACATTAGTGTAAGTATTAATGGTCAAAATAACTGGTCTCGGGAACCAGCAGTTAGCGTAATGGCTATGTCGTTGGACTCCCACGTAGTCGACCACGGTTCACGTCCCGGACCCGGTGGCTTAAATATCATGCCGCGCGCGTGTGCGTGCGTGCCCAAGATCCCGAGAGGAGAATGGAGGAGAAGGGATTGCGGCGTGACCATCCCCCCTGGGGGGTGATTTCTCGCTTTCTGTCTCTATGTCTCTGTCTGTCTGGTGAGCGCACGTGCCCTATAGCGAAAACCTCTCCAAAAAAAAAAAAATAACTGGTCTCATAGGCCAGTAAAATGATGCTTACTGGGAACCAACAGGCAACATGGTAATTAAGGGGCTGGATTCCCACATGGCCAACACAATTTGAGTCTTCAACTTGGCAGCTTAAAAATCACACCGGCCACATATACATGCGTGCCCAAAATCCTGAGAGGAGAATGGAGGAGAAGGAATTGTGATGTGGCCATCTCTCTTGGGGAATGATTTCTCACTTTCACACTTGCCCAGAAACCTAAAAAAAAAAAAAGAAAAAGAAAAAAAAGAAAGAAAGAAAAAGAAAAAGAAAAGAAAGAAAGAAAAGATAGCTTACTAACAGGTAGTCTAGTAGTCTAGGTGAGTAAAAACCCAAAAGGAGGGCCAACAGGTGACATGCTGTTTAAGGCATTGGACTCCCACACAGCTGACAGCAGTTCGAGTCCTGGACTTGGCACTCTTGCTTTTTCACTTTTCTCTTTCTCTCTCCCTCTCTCTCTCTCTCTCTAGTAAGGGAGTTGCATAAGTCCTATGCAAATTTTAAAATAATAATAATAAATGAAATGAACAGAAATTAAAAAAAGGAAGCTCTGACACAGAAGATGTGGTACTTGCCATGGTTAGACCTTGCTGTTTTCTTGCCATTGCAGTTTTATAAGTGTGTCATAACATGTGGGGATATAGGCAGTCTGAATTCACACGTTTTGATGCAGTATTATGACCTGAAGGCCTCAACATTTATCTGGACTGGAAATGATTCGAGATTTATGTGATGGACAGCTGGAAGGGGCAGAAATCGGCTCAACAGAAATAACCTTTACACCAGAGAAGATCAAAGGTGGAATCCACACAGCAGATACCAAGACAGCAGGGTATGTATCACATTCCATCTAAGTTTGAGTTTGACATTAGATTTGGAATCAAACCCGTTATACCATTTACTGAGCAAGTTGTTTAAATTCTGCAAACTTGAGGCCAGAAGGTGGCATGGTGGGTGGGACACTGGGCTCCCACATGGTCGACTGTGGTTCTAGTCCCGGACCTGGTGGTTACCTTCTCACTTTCTTTTCTCTTTCTCTCTCTCTTTCTAGTCAAATTAAAAATAATAGTAATAAAATAATGACAAAATTTAAAAAAAATTTAATCGTACAAACGTCAGTTTTCCCACTTTTAAAGTGGTGTCAAACACCTTTTAGGGTTAGAGACAATGTATGTAAAGTTGGCAGTACCTAATTGCTTATCAATTGTAGCCACTACTGTATCTGGAATTTTCTCATATGCAGTATGGTATAGCATATTTGTTTCTTTACTTTTTATTATATAGAAATTGAATATCTGAAACTGAAATTTTCCCATTGAGAAGCAGATATTTAACAATTAAGTTGAGCCCTTATTTTCTAGCTATCCCTTTTTTTATTGACAAAACAGAGTAACTACTTTTTATATTGCTTTTCTGAGCTACTTGACTGATTGCTATCATAAGCAGTGCTCTTTTCCTAGAATTTTATTCATTTATGAAGAAATTTGATAAAACAGATGGTATCATAAACTTGATACCAGTTTGTTTCAGAAATGACTGTTTTATTGGATCATGTATTTTAGTTTAAGAAAATATTTATTGCTAGTTGAGATTTGAATTATATTATGACTGCACCTTTATGGAAACTGATCTGCTGGACCTAAAGTGAGATTTGCCAAATGAAAACATTCTTGGGCCAGCAGATGGCATGGTGGTTATATCACTGTACTCCCCACATGGCCAACCAGGTTTCAGTCCTGAATCCAGTGACTTGAAAATCATGCCAGCATTTGTATGTGTGTTCCCAAGATCCTGGGAGGAGAATAGAGGAGAAAGGACTGTGGTATGGCCATCCCCCCCTGGGGGGGGTGATTTCTTACTTTCCCTCTCAGTTTCTCCGTCTCCCTCTTTCTCTCTCTAGCAAGAGCACATACTATAAGGCAAAAACCTCTTTTTAAAAAAAAGCAACAAAACTTTCTTAAGGGAATTAAGGAATTTCGAGATGTCTTTATAGTCAGGCATTCTTCTGTACAAAAACCATCTGATAAAACAAAATGGTAGAATTTTTAAACTTCTAGAAAAATACATGTGAATAAAGAAGTGTGATCTTGTAAATGAAGTGCCCTCGTGAATGAAGAAGTCTGAATCTCTTGGTGTTAAATGATCAAGGTCAGATTTAGAGTTAACCTCTTGGCTTTCAGGCTCCTATTCCACTAGAATATATGGAAACTCAATTTACAGTTGATCATCTAGTTCTATTTAGGAGATTCAAGCAGAATTCAAGCAAGAAAACACATCTTGGGGCTGGCAGGTGGCATGGTGGTTAGAGGCGCTGGATTCCCACGTGGCTGACCATGGTTCGAGTCCTGGACCTGATGGCTTGCTTTTGCACTTTCCCTTTCTCTCTGTCTCTGTCTCTCTTTCTGGTCAAATTTAAAAATAATAACAAATGAAATTTAATAAATTAATTAATTTTAAAAAAAGAAATAAAACAAATCTTACTCATTTTTTGCCATACTTATACTTACTCAGTTTTATCCCTAATTGTGGTTATCATAGCAAGTGTTTTCTCTGTCTACCTTTGTTTTTTACGGTTCCTTCTGTAAAGGTTTACTAACTTGGAATCTGATTTGATTAAGGGAAAAAAGAAATACTTTATATGTTTATTTCTCAGAAAGAATAAATAATGAGAAGTTCAATAGTTATGAATATATAGTTTATAGTAAATGAA
Organism: Tupaia tana; assembly: GCA_026018925.1. NCBI lineage: Eukaryota > Metazoa > Chordata > Mammalia > Scandentia > Tupaiidae > Tupaia > Tupaia tana. Next base: position 69,128,952 of record JAKSZU010000004.1, read on the forward strand.
GCATTTCTAATTTTTAAAAATTTGCTCCTAATCTCAACTCCTGAAAACATGTATTACATTGCCTACATTTTCCTCTTTTTTAATGAAAGGTTTTTTTGCCATAGGGCTCTGTACATACTGGAGACAGAGAAAGGGAAAGTAAGAAATTACCCCCCCCCCCCCCCGGGGGAGATGGTCACACCGCAATCCCTTCTCCTCCATTCTCCTCTTCAGATTTTGGGCATGCACACACACACCCACACCCACACACCTGGCATGAGTTTCAAGCCACCAGGTCCAGGACTTGAGCCATAATCAGCCATGTGGGAGTCTAGTGCCTTCACCACCACTCTACCTGCTGGCCCTACATTTTTCTTTCATAACGCTAAACACATTATATAGTTAGTAAGTACTGAGTCAATTATTAGTGATAGAGACTTTCTAGTTCAGTACATATGCACTGTTGTGTTAAGCCAGTTAAGTAAAGTATATGAGTAGATGTTCTGTCAAATTCCCTTTGCAACTCTAATCTACTTATGGATGTGATTGCTTTCCCTTTGCAGGTTTATTGAGGTGTAAGTATTTACAGTTAAATAAATAAACTTTCTAATTTTTTTTCTTTTGGTTTTTGCCATAGGTGTGTGGGCTTGCTGGAGAGAGACAGAGAGAGGAAAAGTGAGAAGTCATCTGATGGATGGTCACGCCACAATCCCTTCTCTGTTCTCCTCTCAGGATTTTGGGCATGCACATACATGTACCCATCATGATTTTTTTTTAAGGAATTATTTAATTTGATTATTTTATCATTTTAAAAATTGGCTACAGGGTACATGCACTCACCAGAGAGACAGGCAGTGAGAAAGTAAGAAAGCAAGCTACCAGGTCTGGGACTCCAACCATGGTCAAACATGTGGGAGTCTATAGTCTTAACCACCACGTCACCTTTTGGCCCAACCCAGCGTGATTTTCAAGCAGGCAGGTCCAGGATTTGAACCACAATTAGCCATGTGGAGTCCAGTGCCTTAACCATTAAGATACCTACTGGCCTCAGAGGATTTAAAAAGAAAACATAGAAAAAAAATAAAACATTTAACAGACACAAAAATGGATAATTATGTACTGATAATAGTGTGTATGATAATAAATAAATATGAAAAAAGACAAAACACACCTCAGTGGGTTCTGTTCTCTTTAGGAGTGTGTGCCTCTTGATGCAGGTCTCAATGCCCTGTGTTCTCTTTGCTGCGTCTCCATCTGAGCTTCGTTTGAAAGGTGGGACTAACGCGGAAATGGCCCCACAGGTCGATTACACAGTGATGGTAAGGGCTTTTGTTACTGTTGACAAGCTAAGATGATCTCATGTATTCTTTTGACTCTCCATTTTCCATTTAAATATATCCTGAATGTTTTCCTTGTTTTTTTCTTCATGGTGTCCAGTTACATTGCTGGAGAGGGTAGGGACTTATATTTAAGCTTGTTATATCTTAGAATAGTCTTCTTTGTAAATTATTTTAAAATCTCAGTTGTAATTATGTAAATTGTGTAAGTTATTATATAAATATATTAATTTATGAACATAAGAATTATGATTTTGAAGAAAACTGAAAAAAATTAAATGACGAAACCGAAAGCATTCTCTTATAACTAGGGGAGAGAAAAGTAGTGTAATCTTTTTTTCTTCATGTTTATTGAGGTGCAATTATTATTAAATTCACCCTTCTTTTTTATTTTTCTTTCGAGAGAGGTTTTTGCTATAGGGTACGTGTGGTCGCCAGAAAGACAGAGAGAGAGAGACAGAAAGCGAGAACTCTCCCCCCACACTTGCTATCTCCCCCAGGGGAGATAGCCATGCCTCAGTCCCTTCTCCTTCATTCTCCTCTCGGGTTCTTGGGCATGCATGCACACGCGCCTGGCGTGAGTTTGAGCCACCAGGTTCAGGACTCAAGCCACGGTCGACTACATTGGAGTCCAGTGACATAGCCATTACAATGCTAACTGCTGGTCCCAAATTCACCCATTTTAACATACAATTTAAACACACCCTTATGAACCTCCACAATCAAGATCTAGAATAGCTCCATTACTGTAAGAAATGGCCTCCTACCCCTTTGTGGTCGGTCCTGACCCCTTGCCCCGGCAGCCACTGATCTGTTTTCTGTCATAGTTTTGCCCTTTTTTTCAAATGTCATAGAAGGGATTAATACTGTATATATCCATTGAATCTGTTTTTTTTTTCGTTTGCTATAATACATTTGAGTTTCATCCATGTTGCTTCTATCAGTAATAAAAACTAAGTAGTAGTATTATATTTGGATGTACCAGTTTATCAGTTTGTTTGTTGAAGGATATTTGGGTTGTTTCCAGTTTGGGGCAATTATGAATAAAATCACTATTGACATTTATGTATAGGTGTTTTGTGTGAACACAGATTTTTATTTCTCTTGAGTAAAGACACAGGAGTGAGATTGTTGGGTTGTTATGGTAAGTAGGTCTATGTCTTAACTTTATGAGAAACTGCCAGATTGTTGTGGCATTCAAAGTGGCTGCATCATTTTCATTTTCACTTAATTCTCCCTAGCACTTGATAGTTTCAGGGTTTTTTTTTCTCCCTTAAAAAACAGTTCAGGGGCCAGCAGGTGGCATGGTGGTTGAGGTGCTGAACTCCCACATGGCTGATCATGGTTCGAGTCCTGGACCTGGCTGCTTGCTTTCTCATTCTCTCTCCATGCCTTTCTCTAGTCAGATTAAAAAATAATAATAAAATTTAATACATTAAAAAAAAGTTTAATAACATGTATACCTTCTACATATTGTACATGGGAGTTAACCCAGAAAAATGAGTAAATATCTAGAGTAGACCTCAAAGAATGCCATTAGACTTCAGGATTAGATACTGTCTTCTAAGAGATGGTATTATCTTTTTAAAGTTAGTTTGATAAAAGACATAATGAAAATTCATCTCTCTTCACCTAGTAATTTCACATCAAGGAAGCCATCCTAATTAGCTATTAGAATATGCAGCAAAAGATGTTAAAGTTATTTCAGCAGAACATTATATACTATAATTATCATTATATAACACATATAATTACATAATAATGAAAACTTAACAGAATAGTTAAGTGAATTATGCTAGAATGCCAGGCAGTCATATTGTTTGGGAAGAATTTTATGATGTTAGGAAAATGCCTTATGTTTACAATGTTAAAGATTAAAAATTATATATACAGTGAGATTTCAACTATAAAAAAATGGAAAAGGCAGGATGGAAGACCTTTTATGAATATCCTCTAATTTCTAACAGTGCAATATACTGAGACAGGTAAGAAAATATTGGCCTCTGGAGTAAAATAACTACTGGGATTTAACATTCAAGTTCTGATTTATTGTTTTAATTAGATAGACTAACACAGCCCTGATTAAATAAATGTTAAGCTGTTCAATTTAGCTATATAGTTTTTTCATTTGAAAAATGGAACTAGCATATATATTTTTATATCATTGTTTACATATAGTGCCTAATTAATAGCTTAGTGCAGATCTTTTTGGTTTAATACATACACTTTGAATCAGTGAATATTAGTGGTTAAAGTAACAATGAAACTCATTTTTCAGGTTTTCAAGCCAATTGTTGAAAAATTTGGTTTCAAATTTAATTGTGACATTAAAATGAGGTAAGTTGCTTCATAGCCTTTTTCATCCATTACTCATGCCAGACTTAATAGAAAAGTTAGAACAATCATTCTGGAACCCACTTATACATTATATTTCTTGTAGGAAACAATTGAACTTTGTGGCTTAAAAAAAATAAACACGGGCATAGAGGCTTGAAAGGTACACATGATATTCATTAGCTTGGGAAGACATATTTTCAAGGCTATTTCTATACTGAGCCCCCTTCATGCCTCATTTATCCATGCCCCAACACGGATTAAATGCTTGCTGTGTATAGACAACTGGGCTAGGCACTGTGAGATCACAAAAGGGGTGTTTTTCCACAGTGTGACCAGAAACACATTAGACATTCAGGGTTTCTCTCTCTCTCTCTCTCTCTCTCTCTTTTTTTAAAGAATTATTTTACTTAACTTTATTTATTTAATTTTAATATGACTGGAGACGGACAGAGCAAGTGAGCGAGCAAGAGAGAGTCAAAGATAGAGAGAGAGGGAAAATGAGCAAGCTGCCAGGTCCAGGACTCGAACCATAGTCAGGCATGTGGGAGTCCAGTGCCCTTAACCACCATGCCACCAACTGGCCCCAGGTTATTTCTCTAAGGCTTCCCTTCTGCCACACAATAACCAGGTCAGATTTCTTGGCATGGCATGGAAGTGTCTTGTAGTCTTACCCAGTTTACCCTCCTAGCTCTATTGTCTCTCTCTTTTTTTGTGGAGAGGTTTTTGCTATAGGGCGTGTTCACCCGCCAGAGAGAGAGAGAGAGACAGAAAGCGAGAAATCTCTCCAGGAGGGATGGCCATGCTGCAATCCCTTCTCCATTCTCCTTTTGGTATCTTGTGCACACACACACATGCACCCAGCGTGAGTTTAAGCCACCAGATCTGGGACTCGAACCACAGTTGACTACATGGGAGTTCAGCGACATAACTATTACGCTAACTGCTGGTCCCGTCTCTCCTCTCCTCCTGACATATATTCTTTTAAAAATTTTTTAAAGATTTATTTATTTAATTTTATTTGTTGTTATTAGTTATCTTTTAATTTGACCAGAGGGAGACAGAGAGAAAGAGAGAGGGAGAAAGCAAGGTTCCAGGTCCAGGACTCAAACCATTCTCAGCCATGTAGTCCAGCACCTTAACCACCATGCCACCTGCTGACCCCCTAACATATATTCTAACTATATGATTGCTTGCTGGTCATTAAATGCACTTTGTGCCTTTGGACTTTACTGTCTTTGCATATTGTTCTTCCCTGGTTCTCCTAGGAATGGAAAGTCCTATGTTTTTTCAAAATGAAACTTGCAAGACTGGCCTGGTGACCTAGTGATTAAGGGAGCTGGATCCCACATGGCCTGCAGCGTGGTTCAAGTCCTGGGCCTGCTGGCTAGAGAAACATGGGCGTGTGTGCATAATCCTGACAGAATGCAGAGATGGAGGAGAAGGGATTATGATATGACCACACCCCATTGGGGAGTGCTTTCTTTTTTCCTGTCTGCCTCTGTCTCTCTTTCTGGCAGTCACTCATGCCCTCTGGCAAATTTAAAAAAAAAAAGAAGAAGAAGAATGAAATTTTTTTTTTTTGAGAGGTTTTTCAAAAAAGGGCGCGTGCGCTCGCCAGACAGACAGAGAGAGACAGAGAGACAGCGAGAAATCACCCCCCAGGGGAGATGGTCACGCCGTAATCCCTTTTCTCCATTCTCCTCTTGGGATCTTGGGCACGCACGCACACGCGCCTGGCGTGAGTTTTAAGCCACTGGGTCCAGGATGTGAACCGCGGTCGACTACGTGGGAGCCCAACGATATAGCCATTACGCTAACTGCTGGTCCCTGAAATTTATTATTTTTTGTGTGAACTGCTCATGAATGTGCCTCAATTGGAATTCATATTTGCACCTCCTGTTGTAGTCCTCCTTACAGCCTGACTTACATTCTGGTTATGAGTGGAGCCATATCCTTCTACTTGAGGAGAGCGCTTGTCATCCTCAGCATCTGCTGTAGAATAAATAACCCTAAGTGGGACCAGCAGTTAGCACAACGGCTATGTCGCTGGACTCCCATGTAGTCGACAGCGGTTCGCATCTCAGACCCGGTGGCTGAAGACTCACGCTGGGCGCATATGCATGCATGTCCAAGATCCTGAGAGGAGAATGGAGGAGACGAGATTGCCGCGTGGCCATCCCCCCTGGGGGGTGCTTTCTCGCTTCCTGTCTTTCTGTCCCTCTCTGTCTGTCTGGCTAGCGCATGCGCCCTATAGCAAAAAAAAAAGAAATAACCCTAAGTAATTGAGTTGACATGTTACTAATGTTCACTGACTTAAATATTCATCATGTATTTATCTACCGTGTGCCAGCCATTATATGAAGCATTGGAAAATAGCAGAAACAAAATAGACAGATCCAGCCATCAGGGAGCTTATATTCTAAACCAGCACTCTTAAGTAGAACTTTCTGGGGCCTGGCAGGTGGGGTGGTCGTTAAGGTACTGTATTCCCACGTGGCCAACTGCAGTTCAATTCCCAAACCCGGTGGCTTGCTTTCTCACTTTCCCTTTCTTTCTCTCTCTGTCCCTCTCTCTCTCTCTCTCTCTCTAATCAGGTTAAAAAATAATGATAACAAAATTAAATAGATAATTCTTTTTTTAAAAAGTAGAACTTTGTGCACTGAGGGCAATGTTTTCTGTCTTTGCTGTCCAATATGGTAGTCACTAGCCAGAAGTGACTCCTGAGCTCCTGCAATGTGGCTAATGCAGCTTGGTAGGTGGGTTTTAAGTTCTATTTCATTTTAATAGTCACATGCAGGTCAAGGATACTATATGGGACAGCAGAGAACCTAAAATATCTAAAGCTTAACATACATTACATGTTTGGGTGCCATTCACATGTTATTTTAGTATTATCTTGAACTTTATATTTGTTGTATAGTTTATATGAGTATTTTTATACTTTCATAGGGGCTATTATCCAAAAGGGGGTGGTGAAGTGATTGTCCGAATGTCACCAGTTAAACAATTGAACCCAATAAATCTAACTGACCGCGGCTCTGTGACTAAGATATATGGAAGAGCATTTGTTGCTGGTGTTTTGCCATTTAAAGTAAGTTACCTAGATGTTCTTAGAAGTGTATTATGTCTCAATAAGTATTGTGTCATCTAAATTTTGAAATTACTGAATTTTAATAAGTCTTTGTTAAAAATTTTTGAAAACTCAGCTTTCTCTCTGGTTTTGAAAATCAGATTTTTAAATAATGCATGTAAATGTTATTATCTTATGTGCCTTTGAAGACTCGTCCAAATAACTAGTCATTAATTTATTTCATGCTACTTTTCTGTCTTGCCAAATTAGGTAGCAAAAGACATGGCGGCGGCAGCTGTGAGATGCATCAGAAAGGAGATCAGGGACCTGTTCGTTAGCATCCAGCCTGTCCAGGAGCCTAAAGACCACGCTTTTGGCAATGGAAATGGAATAATGTGAGACAGTGTACTTTTTCCTAGGCATTGGTTGCGAGCCTTGAAACAATGATCCTTTATAAGTTAACACTTGGTTGGTTTTTGCTTAAATTAATAGTTTTAAGAAGATATATTTTTAAGGTTATTTTACCTAAAAGATGATGATGGCAAAAAACTGAAAAAAAAAATTAAATGATTATTCTGATTTTCTATTTCTGAAGATGGTTTCCCTTTTATTATATTGTAAGATCCCCTTTACTTGTACAGTGAACTGAAATGTTTAAGCTAATCAAAAGTTAGTCTTTGAAGCTGATCCTCTGAAAAATACTCCCAATTGCTTAAAATACCTGAAATGTGGAATCAATTCACAAATAGATATTAAATATAACAAACATCTTTTTAACAAAAGGAATTGAAATATTACATTAATCCAATTTAGTTATAGAATTAAGTGTTACAAAAATTCTTTTATGTTTTTGAACTATAAAATACATTTCATAAATATTTAAATTTCTTTTTTATTATATTATTTAAATTTATTATTATTATTACTATTACTGTTATTAATTTGACCAGAGAAGGAGAGAGGGAGAATGAGAGAAAGCAAGGTCCAGATTCAGGACTTGAACTGTGATTGCCCATGGGGGAGTCCAGCGCCTTTACCACCACACCACCTGCTGGTCCTGGATATTTAAATTTCAAAACCTCTTATTTAGAGTTTTTACTGAAGAGTTTAAGTACTTGTTCTATTTTTTCAGTGTGGTAACTCTATCTAAAAGCTACAGAACGAAACCGAAAGTCCTCGGGTAATGATTTTTTAATTTAAAATAACACTAAAACACTTTTAAGTACTATTTGCCTGTGAAATGGTACCTCTGAGTGTTGATTATATAACTTCTGCCCAGGTTGGGAAGGGATGTGAGAGGATGGTATTTCTTACCTGTGAGTGCATAACTCGCTGTGACTTCTCCCGGTCAGGGACCGAAGTAGCCTAATGGCCTGATTAAAGCTGACAATGTCAACCATGCCACTCTCTATGAAGAATTTCACTCTTATGGTATAGTGGCCAGATTTAATTCTGCCTACTTAACAGACTGTTCTTCTGTATTTTATTTGCATGCAATGTTAGAATATTTCTGGCATTAGATAATAATACTTTTTCTTTTTTTCCCCCGTGTAGCATTGTTGCTGAGACATCCACTGGCTGTTTGTTTGCTGGATCATCGCTTGGTAAACGAGGTACAGATAAATGAAGGGGGACCATAGTTCCTAATGCTACTGTAAAATTCTTTTGTTTTCTGTCAGGATTGGAATTTATGAAATGATGGATGACAAGTTGAAAAGGGTATAGTTAACTCTTTTGAAGTAAAACTTTCGGCCTTTCTCCCAATTTTGTATTTATACTTTGAAATATGTTATACTTTGACAAATTTCAGACCTCTAGAAAAGTTGAATGGCTTGTTTAACTAGTCATCCATTCACTCTTCTATATTCACCAGTTGTGTATATGTTTCTGAATTCTTTCAATATAAGTTACAGGTACCATTTCTCACCCCTGAATGCTATAGCATGTAAGTCTAAAGAATGATAACTACATAATGATACTACTGTTTTCTGGTTTTTTTTTTTTTTTTTTTTTTTTTTTTTCTTTTTTAAAGAATTATTTTGGGACCAGAAGTTGGCATAATGGCTATGTCACTGCACTCCCATGTAGTCAACCACTATTCAAGTTCCAGACCTGGTGGCTTAAACTCACACCGCATGCAGGTGTGCTCAAGATCCCGAGAGGAGAATGGAGGAGAAGGGATTGTGGCGTGGCCATCCCCCTGGGGAGTGATTTCTCGCTTTCTGTCTCTCTGTCTCTTTCTGTCTTTCTGGCAAGCGCATGCGCCTTGTAGCAAAAACCTCTCCCCCCAAAAAAAGAATTATTTTAGTTAACTTTATTTCTTTTATTTATTTATTTTAATTTGACCAGAGAGGGACAGAGTGAGAAAGAAAGAGATAGAGGGGAAAGTGAGAAAGCAAGCTGCTAGGTCTCTGGTACTCAAACTGTGGTTGGCCATGTGGGAGTCCAGCATGCTTAACCACCATGCCACTTGCTGGCCCCCCATAATACTGTTTTTATATCTGAAGAATTTGTCTATTGTACTGAGGCGCACCGGACATATTCATACATAATGAGTTGCCGCAAATATTTTAATAGAGCACTGTGGGAGACTTTCTTGATTCTTAAGTTTGCTTATTTATTTATTCCATGAATGAAAGAGATGGAGAGAGAAAGAAAAAGAAATAGAATAACAAAAACCCCTTAAAGGTCTTTTATTATTATTTTTTCTTTATCATGTGCATGCCTATGAGAGTGAGGAAAACAGAGAGAGAGAAGTATACTCCACAGTCAGTCTGGTCAAGCTGCCATCTTCCTCTCATGTCCTCCAGCCCATTAGATCATGGACACTCGGGTACATGCCTGGCCTGTTTCAGGCTGACCAGGTCAGAGATTCGAACTGCAGTCACCATGTGGGATCCAGCTTCTCTTGAGCAGTGTGGTACTTACTGCCTCACGGGGCCAGCTCAGGTCACCATGTTCTATCCCCAGTTTCAACCAGCCCAGGTCATGCGGTGTGCAAGGTGTACTCAGATCAGAGAAGTCTCCAGATGTGAGACAGCACCCTTTCCATCTGGGTCTGCCTCACAGAGCATCACGTTTTACCTCTGCACCCCTGTCGGGCCCCCTCTATGAACTTTTTGAAGTCTCCCTGTATATTAAAAATGAAATAATACATAGTTAAACCTTAAAGGGCATAAAACTTTAAAATATGTGATCTAAAAATGTTACTGCCCTTCTTAGGTGAAACTTAATTCTCTCGCTTTGAAAAAAATCCTTTGATTCTGTTGGAATTGCCTATAGATTGATTGTAACATGTATAAATTGTGAGTTTAAAATTTTTAAATTGAATCAAAGCATTGTAGGGTCATAACTTGTATACATTGTATATAGTTTTTAAAAATAATTATTTAATTATATTTTATTTATTACTGTTATTTCTTAATTTGACCAGAGAGAGACAGAGAGGAAGAGAGAGAGTGAAAGTGAGAAAGCAAGCCATCAGGGCCTGAACTTAAACTGTGGTCGACCATGTGGGAGTCCAGCATTTTAGCTACCATGCCACCTGCCAGCTCCACTACATATATTTTAAACAAGGCCAAAGCAACCTATTTTTTAATCCACCAGTGCATTTAAAGATATAACATATTTGCATTTGCTGGATCAGCCCATGGCCTGATGGTTAAGGAAGCCAGATTTCACATGACTGACTGTTCAGATCCTTGACCTGGTGTCTTAAGAAACACATTAGGCATGTGTGTGTGTGTGTGTGTGTGTGTGCACATAAAGTCTTGCCAGAATGAAGAACTGGAGGAGAAGGGATTGTGGCATGACCACACCTCGTTGAAGGGTGCTTTCTTCTTCCTGTCTCTCTGGCAAGCACAGTGTACCCTCTGGCAAATTTTACAAAGTAAATAGATAAAACATTTGCCAGGCTCTTGAAAGAGTAAATTGGTAAAGAGCTTATCCTTAAAAGGGGCACTGGGTGAGTTTAGAGGCCTAAGAAATGTCATACTAGTGCTAACTAACATGAGTCAGTTACACTTTTTGCCTATTGGTTTCTTTGTTTTGCATTGTACTTGTCTTAGGTGTAAGCGCCGACAAGGTTGGAATTGAAGCTGCTGAAATGCTATTAGCAAATCTTAGACATGGCGGTACTGTGGATGAGTATCTGCAAGACCAGGTAATGACACTTTCAGGATAAATCTTTCTAGCCTGTTAGACTTGAATATTTGATGGTTAAACTTAATATAAGCTTTAATCATTGACTTTCAGAAAATGATTAGGAAGTCCTACCTCAATTATTTTTTTAAAGTACTCCTACAGTTCCAACCGTAATAGAGTGTGTTGGTTAATGGTACCATTCAGTAAGTTGAGGCCACATGGGAGTCTGAGATTTAATTTCCCAGCCCCCTATAAAAAGTCAGGTGCGGGGATGCATGCCTCCTAGCTACTTCGGAGGTTGAGGCAGGACGATTGCAGCAAGATTCTATCTAAAAAAAGAAGCAGCAGCATTCTTTTGGAATTTATGTCCCTCAGATTTCAGTCTTCATTGTACTTGATTTGTTCACAGCATTTAGCACAACTAATCACTCCTTCCTTATTGAAATACTGTCTTCTCTTGGTTTCTGAAATACAGTTATTTTCCCAGCTCACTGGCCCTATATTCCTATGCTAGTTTGTCGTTGTCATCTCCTCAACTTCTACATTTTCAAGAGGTTCAGGTTTATGCCTCTTTTTTTGTCTACATTTACTCCCTCAGTTATTTTGTCCAGTCTTATGGCTTAAGTACCATGTGTGTGCTGACAATTGCACATTCATATCACCACTAGCCCAGGCTTTCTCCTTAACTGTGTACTCATTTGTCCTCTATGCCTGTTAGCACCTTCACTAGTACATGTTGTAGACCTCTCAAACTTAACACACCACTCATACTGAGAAACGCTATTGGACATTTCCAAATAGATCTTTCTATGGTCTGCTACTTAACTTCAAATTGGCAGGGTGCGTTTAGAAATGTACTGTCAAGGGGCTGGCAGGTGGTGTGGTGGTTATGGTGTTGGACTTCCACATGGCTGACCGTGGTGCGAGTCCCAGACCTGGATGGCTTGCTTTCTCACCCTCTCTCTCTTTGTGTCTCTTTCTGGTCAAATTAAAGGATAATAATAATAAATAAAATAAAATAAGTAATTCTTTTTTTTTGAGAATAATTTTAATTTAATTTTATTTATTCATTTATTTTATTTTAATTTGACCAGAGAGAGTGACACAGAGAGGGAGAGAGAGAGAGAAAGTGAGAAAGCAAGCCGCCAGGTTCGGAACTTGAACCGTGGTCAGCCATGTGGGAGTGTCCAGCACCTTAACCACCACGCCACCTGCTGGCCCCAAATAAGTAATTCTTAAGAAAAGGAAATGTATTGTTGAGATTTCTTGACCAGTGTGTTCAGACAGTTTCCCTGGTTTCTGTTTTTTTTTTCCTTTTGTCCAGGTCTGCTCTATATTTCAGTGATTCTTTATTAGTCTACTTGTTCACCTGTTAAAATGTAATTTTAGAATGGAATAACTGTCATACTTTTTAAATAACCAGTTTGCAGAAATAGTTGGTCTAATTGGATATATTAACTTTCAACTCCAGTTTTTTGGGGTTTTTTTTTAGAGGTTTTTGCTATAGGGTGAGTGCACTCACCAGAAACTCAGAGACAGAGAGACAGAAAGTGAGAAGTCAACCACCAGGGGGGATGGCCATGCTGCAATCCCTTCTCCATTCTCCTCTCGGGATCTTGGGCACCCACGCACACATGCCCAACATGAGTTTTAAACCACCTGGTCTGGGACTCAAACCATGGTTGACTACATGGGAGTCTAGCAACATAGCCATTATGCCAACTGCTGGTCCCTCAACTCCATATTTTTATCCTGTTTAAAAATTATGCATAATCTCAGACCAGCAGATGGCATAAAGGTTATGTTGCTGGACTCCCATGTAGTTGACTGCCGTTTGAGTTCCGGATCCAGCAGCTTAAAACTCAGGCTGGGTGCATGTGTGTGTGTGTGCCCAAAATCCAGAGAGAAGAAGGGAGGAGAAGGGATTGTGGTGTGGTCATTCCCCCTGGGGGTTGATTTCTCATTTACTGTCTCTGTCTCTCTCTGGTGAGCATACACACCCTATAGAAGAAATCTCTCTCTCAGAAAAAATTACATAATCCATATTTTATTTTTACACAGTAATTTTTTTTTTTTTTTGAGAGGTTTTTCGCTATAGGGCGCGTGTGCTCGCCAGACAGACAAAGAGAGAGACATAGAGACAGAAAGCGAGAAATCACCCCCCAGGGGGGATGGTCACGCGGCAATCCCTTCTCCTCCATTCTCCTCTCGGGATCTTGGGCACACACGCACACGCGCCCGGCGTGAGTTGTAAGCCACCGGGTCCGAGACGCGAACCGCGGTCGACTACGTGGGAGTCCAGCGACATAGCCATTACGCTAACTGCTGGTTCCCTTACACAGTAATTTTTGTAATTCTGTAATTTGAACTTCTACCAAACATTTCTGTACTATGTCACAGACTTTAGATAACACAGGTTTATCATCCTTAGATGATGTAGTACAGAAATGCTTGGTAGAAGTTTACAATATAGAATTACATGGAAATTCCTTTTTAACTATTTTAATTTCGTCAGGTATTTTCATTATGGACAGCAGTGGAGTATAACTCCAAATATGAGTAAATGTGTGAGTTTTTTTTGTCTCTGTTTTTTTTTTTTCAATAGCTGATTGTTTTCATGGCACTAGCCAATGGAGTTTCCAGAATAAAAACAGGACCAGTCACCCTCCACACGCAAACGGCTATACATTTTGCTGAACAACTAGCAAAGGTGAGTGTCCCATCAGCAAGAGTAACTGATTTTATTCGTAGCTAATTTGAGATTAAATTTTAAAAGACAGAAGATGTAATAGTTACCATAATTGTCCATACTCACTAAGTTTGTCTGTGTGGCAGACACTGACCTAACAGCAATTTATCTGAGCCGTCGTACTCTGCATAACTATTCCAGGTGGCTAAGCATTATTATTGCCATTTTACATCTGCGTAAGTGAGGCAGAGAGAGAGTACATTTTTCTGGGCCACACAGTTTCCTGGTGATAGAACTGGGCTTTGAGCAAACTCGGGAAAGCATACTGCATTATGATCACTGTGTACTTCCACCTTAGAGAGTAAGGAAGAGTGTTTCTGTGGGTACTGTGAAGGGAAATCACCATGGATTCATAGCTGGTGTGGATAGATATTTATATAAATTAAAAGAAATTTTTTTCCTTCTGATTCTATTCGTAAAATAAAATACTTACTGAAATTCTTCTTTTTAAAAAACGAATATTTAGGGACCAGCCGTTAGCGTAATGACTATGTCGCTGGACTCCCACATAGTCGACCACGGTTCCTGTCCCGGACCCGGTGGCTTAAAACTCACACCGGGCATGTGTGCGTGCATGCCCAAGATCCCGAGAGGAGAATGGAGGAGAAGGGATTGTGGCGTGGCCATCCCCCTGGGGGGTGATTTCCTGCTTTCTATCTCTCTGTCTGTCTCTGTCTGGCGAGCACAAGCACCCTGTAGCTAAAACCTCTCAAAAAAAAAAAAAAAGAATATTTATTTAATTAATTTTTAAAATTTTATTTATTAATTATTTTAATTTGACTAGAGAGAGACTTGGGGTAGAGGAGCAAGAAAACAAGCTACCAGGTTCAGGATTCAAACCATGTGGGAGTGTCCAGCACCTTAACCACCATGCCACCTGCTAGCCCCAGAATACTTACCAAAATTCTAATATCCATCAGTCCTTTAAATTTGAAAGAGTAGACTTAAAATTTTTAGTGAAAAGGGATTTATCATTGTATAAGCACAAATACATACCTTTCTACAGGATTCTTATTTATTTAACTTTTTCTGCCATAAGGTGGGGGTGCTCACCAGAGACAAAGAGATACAGAGAGAGGAAAGTGAGAAATTACCCCCTGAGGGGATGGCCACACTGCAATCCCTTCTCCTCCATTCTCCTCTCAGGACTTTGGTCACCCGAACACAAATGTCCAACGTTATGTTCAAACCATTGGCCCAGGAATTGAACCGTAGTCACCCTTATGGGAATTCAGCGCCTTAACCCCACACCACCTCCTGGCCCCCAGGAATCTTAGTTTTCAACAGATGATTAATATGTATGTTATATCATGAAATGAATACAGTTTTTTATTAAAAATTTAGAAAATAGAGGGGAAGGCCTGCCTATAATTCCCCCTTGCCTGTAAAACTGCAGTTTATATTTAGGTATTTTCTGCCTCTCTTAAATAATTTCTCTTTGTATTTTTTTTTTTTTTTTTTTGAGAGGTTTTCTGTATAGGGCGCGTGCGCTCGCCAGACAGACAGAGAGAGACATACAGACAGAAAGCGAGAAATCATCCCCCAGTGGGGATGGTCACGCCGCAATCCCTTCTCCTCCATTCTCCTCTCGGGATCTTGGGCATGCACGCACACGTGCCTGGCGTGAGTCTTAAGCCACCGGGTCCGGGACGCGAACCGCGGTCGACTACGTGGGAGTCCAGCGACATAGCCGTTACGCTAACGGCTGGTTCTCTCTTTGTATTTTTTTCAGTTAATACATATAGCTTTTTTATTTTTTAAGATTTATTTATTTATTTCCATTTGTTATTATTATCTTTTAATTTTTCACCAGACAGAGACAGAGAGAGAGAAAGGGAAAGCAAGAAAGGAAGCTGCCAGGTCCAGGACCTGAACCATGTTTGGCCATATGGGAATCCAGTACCCCTAACCACCATGCCACCTGCTGGTCCCCGTATAGTTTCCTTTTATTTTCGCCTTTTTACCCCCCCCAGCAGTGTGGTATATTTTCATTTTGCTATATTCTTTATAATATAATTTTCGTTTTTTCTTTTTTTTCTTTTTTTTGAGAGGTTTTTGCTATAGGGCGCGTGCGCTCGCCAGACAGACAGAGAGAGACAGAGAGACAGAAAGCGAGAAATCACTCTCCGGGGGGGATGGTCACGCCGCAATCCCTTCTCCTCCATTCTCCTCTTGGGATCTTGGGCACGCACGCACACGTGCCCGGCATGAGTTTTAAGCCACCGGGTCCGGGACGTGAACCACGGTTGACTACGTGGGAGTCCAGCGACATAGCCATTATGCTAACTGCTGGTCCCATTTTGCTATATTCTTTATAATACAATTTTATAAAGGAACAAAATTTATGATTCCATTTTATGAGGAAAGGTGCTAAACTTAGGCATTTTTTAAAGTTAGAAACTAATGCACACTAGCAAAAAAAAATCAAGCATTATAGAACTGTACCAAATACAAAGCCACTATTACTCCACCGTTTGTGTAACTCTTAGTAACACGTACAAGTTGAGTATTTCTAGTTCAAAAATTTGAAATCCAAAATGATGTACAACTCAAAACATTTTAGCAATAGCATAATGTCACAAGTGGAAAATTCCACATCTGACTTCATGTGAGGTGTTACAGTCAATCCTGCATTACAGAAATACTGTGTACAATTACCTTCAGACCAGGTGTATAAGGTATATATAAAATGTAAGTTTATTTCAAGTTTCAGTTCATTCCCATCTTCCAAATATGCAAATATTCCAAAATTGAAAAAATCTGAAATTCAAAACTCTTCTCCCAGGGCCAGCAGGTGGTGTGGTGGCTAGGGTGCTGGACTCCCACATGACTGACCATGGTTTGAGTCCTGGATATGGTGGCTTGCTTTCTCACTTTCCCTCCCTCTTTCTCTCTGTAGTAAATGCACATGCCCTGTAGCAAAATAAATAAATAAAGAAAGAACATTAAATTAAATTAAATGAATTATTCTTAAAAAAAAAAACTCCTCTTTCAACCATTTCTCTCTCTTTTTTTCAAGAATTATTTAATTTAATTAATTAATTTATTTATTAATTCACCAGAGAGAAAGTGAGAAAGCAAGCCACCAGGTCCGGGACTCGAACTGTGGTTGGCCATGTGGGAATCCAGCACCTTTAACCACCACACCACTTGCCGGCCCCAGGAAAATTATATTTGATGTCAAAAGAGTTAACTCTTTTTATTATTCTAATTATGCTATATGTTTTTTAATAATTATTTTATTTAACTTCATTTATTTATTTATTTTAATTTGACCTGAGAGGGACAGAGTGAGAAAGAGAGAGAGAAAGTGAGAAAGCAAGCTGCCAGGTCCAGGACTTGAACCACTGTTAGCCATGTGGGAATCCAGCACCCTTAACCACCAGCGCACCTGCCGGCCCCCTAATTATGTTATATTTGTAACTGTTACTTGTGTGTCTCCCCTGGTAGATTGACCTCCTTGATAGGCTCAAATTTTATTCATTATACTCTTCACTTCTTTTTTTAAATATGTTGCCATAGGTTGCATGTGCTCTCCAGAGAGAGAGACAGACAGTCAGAGAGAGGAAAAGAGAAATCACCTCACAGAGGGGATGTCTATGCTGCGGACCCTTCTCCATTCTCCTCTTGGGATTTTGGACAGGCTCGCACAGGTGCCCAGTGTGATTTTCAAGTCACCAAGTCTGGGACTTGAGCTGAGGTCAGCTATGTGGGAGTCCAGTGCCTTAACTACTACACCATGTGCTGGTCCCGTAGTCTTTACTTCTTATATCAACAGTTCTTTGTTATATATTAAACACTTTGAAGTGACTCTCTAATGCAAAGTGCATGCCCTGGATTATATAGCTCTCGTTTCTTGTTCAACTTTGTTGTGTTTTAACAGGGCAAGTTAGGACAAGTTTCTTCATTGTTATATGCCTCAGTAAAGATAATCTATCTGTGAAATCAGAGGCTTGAGTGAAGTACTCCCTTAGGGTACCTTCCAACTCTAAATGTTTGCGGTTTTAAGTGGGTTTATACTTATACAAGAAATAAGTTCCATAAAATTGTTAACTCATGTTTCACCTTGACGTAATTCTTGTCATTTGAAAGAAAAGTATGTAGTTATCTAGCTCAGAATGAAGTGTTTATTCATTCAGCAGTAATTTGAAATGTCCACCATTTGTCAGTACTCTGCCACTTCTGAACTCGAAAGAATTTGTAAACATTACTACTTAGTAAAACCCTAGAGTGGTGGTTTTCAAATTGTATTTCAAAGAATTTTGAGATTTCAGGCATATTTGAATACCCTTTGCCCAAACTCAGCTAGCCTACTCACTAGTTCTGATTTTAGTTCAGTTTGTTAAAATGAATCATACTTGGAATCAGCAGATGGCGACATGGTTACCTTGTTTGGACTCCCATGTAGTCACCACAATTCCGGACCTGGTGACTTAAACTCACCATGGGCAGAGACCAGCAGATGGCATAATGACTCCCATATAGTCAACTGTGGTTCAAGTCCCAGACCCAGTGATTAAAACTCACGCTGGGGGTGGGGCTGGCAGGTGGTGGGGTTGTTAGGATGCTACACTCCCATATGGCCGACCTCGGTTCAGGTCCCGGACCTGGAGGCTTGCTTTCTCATTCTCCCTCTCTTCTTCTCTGTCCCTCTCTGGTCAAATTGAATAATAATAATGATAATATAATATTATAAATAGTTTTAAAAATTAAAAAAAAAAACTCACCCCAGAAGGACCAGTAGATGGTTGGAATGGTTATGTTGCTGGACTCCCATGTGGTTAACTGTGATTTGAGTCTCAGACACAGTGGCTTAAAATTCACGCTGGGCTGGGGCTGGTAGGTGGAGCGGTTGTTAGGATGCTAGACTCCCACATGGCTAACCGTGGTTCAAGGACCTGGGAGCTTGATTTTTTTTTTTTTTTTTTTTTTTTTTTGGAGAGGTTTTTGCTATAGGGTGCATACACTCGCCAGAAAGACAGAGAGAGACAGAGAGACAGCAAGAAATCATCCCCCAAGGGAGATGGCCACGCTGCAATCCCTTCTCCTCCATTTTCCCCTCAGGATCTTGGGCACGCACGCACGCACACCCGGCGTGAGTTGAAGCCACCAGGTCCGGGACTCAACCATGGTCGACTACATGGGAGTCCAGCAACATAGTTATTACACCAACTGCTGGTCCCTGGTGGCTTTCTTTCTCACTCTCTTCCTCTGTCTCTCTCTGGTCAAATTGAATAATAATAATAATAATAAATTAAATTAATCTTAAAATTAAAAAAAAAAAAAAAAAAAAAACACTTCACCCCGGAAGGACCAGCAGATGGCGTAATGGTTATATCTCTTGACTTCCACATAGTGGACCACTGTTCGAGTCCCAGACCTGGTGCCTTAAAATTCACTCTGGGTGTGTGTGCATCTGTGCCCAAAATCCCAAGAGGAGAATGGAAGAGAAGGGATTATGGCATGACTATTTCCCTAGGGGGGTGACTTCTACCTCTCTGTCTCTCTGGCAAGTGCATATGTGCTGTAGCAAAAATCTCTCTCTAAAAAAATTAATAAAACAAGAAAACTCTCGGCCCTGGGTAGGTGTGCGTGCATGCCCAAAATCCCAAGAGGAGAATGGAGAAGGGATTGTGTGGCCGTCCCCCCCTGAGGGTGATTTCTCACTTTCTGACTCTCTGTCTCTCCAGCAAGCACACGCGCCTTGTAGTAAAAATCCCTGACCCCCCAAAAAACTTAGAAGAACTCACACCAGGCACATGTGCATGCGTGCCCAAGATCCCAAGAGGAGAATGGAGACGGGATTATGGTGTGGCCATCCTCCCCCAGGAGTGATTTCTCACTTTCTCTCTGTCACTGACAAGTACATGTACCCTATAGCAAAAATCTCTCTCTTGGGAACCAGCAGTTAGTGTAATGGCTATGTCGCTGGACTCCCACGTAGTCGACCACGGTTCGCGTCCCTGACGCGGTGGCTTAAAACTCACGCCGGGCACGTGTGCGTGCGTGCCCAAGATCCCGAGAGGAGAATGGAGGAGAAGGGATTGCGGCGTGACCATCCCCCCGAGGGGTGATTTCTTGCTTTCTGTCTCTGTGTCTCTCTCTGTCTGGTGAGTGCACGCGCCCTATAGCAAAAACGTCTTAAAAAAAAGAAAAAAAAAATCTCTCTCTTAAAAAAAAATGCATTCGATAATAACTCCCTGCCTACTTAAGCAGGTATATAGCGTCTTCCCACTGTTCCTCTTCATATTTCTTCTATTTAATCTATATTAAATAATTCTTCTGGTTCCAGGCTAAATTTACTGTGAAGAAATCAGAAGATGAAGAAGATGCCTCAAAAGACACTTATATTATTGAGTGCCAAGGAATTGGGATGACAAATCCACATCTGTAGGGTATTTCTCTCTTAAATGATACCTCTGTGTTATATTGCACTAATTCATAAATACTACAAATCGATCTGTAGGGAATAACTTATTAAAGGACTACAGTGTTCTAGATTTCCTGAGAATGCATCTTGAAATTAGTCTCACTTTGAATATCTCTGAAATATGGACAATGAAATATAAAGAGATGGTAGATATGTATGATAGCTGATTTCAATATTAAAGCATTGAAATAAAATATTCTTAATACCTGGGGTAAGAGTGTTTCTTTCTTATGTAATAAGTCGCCATCAGGGATATAGATCTCCTTGTATTTTGTGTATAATTCCAGTGTTTGCTGAACTTTGATCTGAAATATAAGGAGACTACTTTGTGCAAATATACTTGCTGTGTTAATAATAGCATTTATAAATAGGCATTGTCTCATTCTAATTATGTGTACTTCTGACCTAGCAGGTACTTGTTTAAATATTTCTTGAATTTAAATCTCTTGAATATATTTTCAAAGCCAATTAGTGTTGCAAAATCTTAACTTTAATAGATTTAGCCAAATTTAGCTCCAGAAATGTTTTTGTTTGGCTTGTGTGATATTAAACAATAATTGAGTGCCTTTAGAGCGGAATGTGCTTTCATCAGTCCCTGTTACCTTACCCCCAGCCTGCTTCCACATTTAGATTACTGGTCTCTGTAGGCTGTTGAGATTGTGACTCAGATCAAATCAGCTTCATATATCTATCAATATGCCATACTGAGATATAGTGAGAAACTTATTAAAGCTTTGTTTATTTTAGATCTTATCCATTGATTATTGATTAGTGATTTCTCGCTTTCTGTTTCTCTGTCTCTCTAGCGAGCACACACAAATGTAGCAAAAGTCTCTAACAAGTAAATAAATAATAGTCCAAGCTATAGATGCAGAGGATAGTATTCTAATACATTCAGAGAGCCCTAAATTCATCCATATGGGACAGTATACTGAAAAAAAATTGCTCCACATACATGGCCTTGGACAGATGAGTTGAATTTACTTTAAACGTGGGGCCAGCAGATGGCTTAGCATTTACATCACTGAACTCCCATATGGCCGACTTTGGTTTGAGTCCCAGACCCAGTGGCTTGAAAATCACACCAGGCACGTGTTTGTGTGTGTCTGAGATCCTGGGAAGAGAATGGAGGAGAAGGGATTGCACCATGGCCATACCCCCAGTGGGTGCTTTCTCACTCCCCCCCTCACTATTACTGTCTCTCTGGTGAGTGCACGTGCCCTAGGCCAAAACCTCTAAATAAATAAATAAATAAATAAATTTTACTTTAAAGGTGATGAAGATAGTATTCTTTGCTATTTATATATTCACAAAGTGGGTATGTCTTATAAGATCATTTTAATAGCAGTTCAGATATGACATCTTTTTTTAGAGTAAATACTGGTTGAGGGATTATAGTAAATTTTAGGGTCTTCAGACTGATGTAATTTTTGGTGCTTCTGATAGGGTGTGCCAGCATTGTTAAAGAGGTGGGTTGGAGTGCAGAGAATAGGAATTTGTGAGTGAGAAATTTGAGTTCAGCACTGTACCTGGTGAGTTTATGATTAATCTTGGCCTAGGTATGTCGGTATTTCTGCGTCTCAGCTTAGGTAAAGCAAAGATTAGACTGCTGCAAATAAATTGCAGTTAAGTGCTACATGTGACTTGAATTTCTATTTTCTCAAAACAGAATACTATTCCTGTTCCTATTCTATATCTGAAATTCTATTGCAATGTGCTTGTTTGTTGTAGACCACCAATTTCAAGTAATTCTGTTTATTTGACACTACGTACAACAGTCTTTAAGAATATTCTTTAGGGGCCGGCCCCATGGCCTAAAGATTAAGGCAGGTAGATCACACATGGCCAACCACAGGTTGACTCCTGGCCCCCGGTGGCTTTGGCCACAGGTGTGTGTGTGTGTGTTGGCATCCCCCAAAACCCACAGGGATGGAGAAATGAGGAGGTGGGATTATGGTGTGACCATATCCGACTAGGGTCTACTTTCTCCCCAGCTATCTCTCAAGCACATGTACCCTCTGACAATTAAAAAAAATTATTTAAATCAGTGACCTCAAATGGATGTTCACATCATTGTCATTTCACAAAGCCTTTCCACGAGTTTCAGGTTTGAAGATCAGAAAGTTTTAGAGAGTTGGTTTCCAAATTTCTCTACTTATAGTATGTTCTTCCTCTAAAATTGAGTTAGTTGAAGTCAAAGGTAGGGCTTTGCAGCTTCTCTTTTCTTTTAGCTTCTCTGTCACAATCCTTCTTTTTCACAAAAGAAAAGTTCATTTTTTTACCCATTATAATCTTGGCTATTGGTATATTTCTCCATTGTACAAGAAAATCTTCAGGGACCAAATAAAGGGATGGTTTGGCTCTGAAAAGCCTACTCAAACTGAGATAGGAACTTGCATCTTAGTTGTCCGTTTGGGTGATTTTTTATTTTTTAGAGAAATTTTTGCTGTCAGGTGTGTGCACTTGCCAGAGAGAGAAAACAAAAGCAAGAAATCACCCCCTGGAGGCGGTAGCCACACCACAATCCCTTCTCCTCTATTCTCTTCTTAGAATTTGGGACATGCACATGCACCCGCAGTGAGTTTTAAGCCTTTGGGTCCAGGACCGTAGCTGACTATGTGTGAAACCAGCGATGTACCCCTTACGCTAGCTGCTGGTCCCTGTTCTGTATTACTTTAAGCAATGAGGAGAACACTTCAGTATTTACTTCTGTTATGTCAATATTGTATCATTAAATGAAGTTTTAAAATTATTATTAGGAGAAACATTTTCATTGACTATCCAAAGGCAGTTAGAATGCTTAAATCGGACCAGCAGGTGGTGTTGTGGCTAAGGGTGTTGGACTCCCACATAGTCGATTGTGATTTGAGTCCTGGACCTGGTGTCTTGCTTTCTCACTATTCCTCTCTTTCACTGGCCCTCTCTGGTCAAATCAAACTAAATAAAGTTAAATAAAATAATTATTTCAAAAATGTTTAAATCTTTTTTTTTCTTTAACTTAGTAAGCATTTTTTAAAAAAATGTTTATTTTGGGGCCGGCAAGTGGTGTGGTGGTTAAGGGTGCTTGACTCCCACATGGCTGACCGTGGTTGAGTCCTGGACCTGGCAGCTTGCTTTCTCACTTTCTCTCTCTCTCTCACTCTGTCCCTCTCTGGTCAAATGACAATACATAAATAAATAAATGAAGTGAAATAAAATAATTCTTTAAAAAATGTTTATTCTGTGAGCAAGGGAGACAAAGAGACACACAACACCCCAATAAGGATTTTTTTTTTTAATTTAGTTTTTGCTATAGCGCATGTGTGCTTGTCAGAGAGAGACAGAGAAAGAGGGAAAGTGAGCAGTCACCACCTGGGGAAGGGGGACAGGGGATGGCCACACTATAATCACTTCTCTATTTTCCTCTCTGGAGTTTGAGCATGCATACACACATTGTCTGGCATTATTCTCAAGCCACCAAATCTGGGACTTGAACTACAAAGCTGTCCATATAGGATCCAGCGCCTTAACTTCCATACCACTTGCTGGTCCCCCAATAAGGTCTTGATGCTGTGATCCACATCCCAGCCTTTAGCCAGCCTGGGATTGGGGCAGAGGCATGCCTGGCTCTCCAGACTTGAACTGTGAATCTTACCATGTGGATTGCTTCACAGAGTATCATGTGTTACCACTGTGCTACCATCTGACCCTTAAAATTCTTTTTAGGAAGTTTGTGAACAAAAATATTTGAAGACAACTGTGTTCAATTATGATGAGAAAGTGAAGTTGTTAATTGAATATCCTGGTTTTCTGTTTTTTTTTGTTTTTGTTTTTGTTTTTAAGATTTATTTTATTTATTTTTATTCTTCAATTTGACCTGAGAGAGAGATAAAACAAGCCACTAGGTCCAGGACTCAAACTGCTGTCAACGATGTAGGAGTCCAGCACCTTCACCACCACACCACCTGCTGGGGCCCTGCTTTTCTGTTTAGCCATAGTGCTGTCCAGTAGAACTTTATAGTGATGAAAATGTACTGTAGTTTTCCTCTCCAGTAATAAACCCACTAGCCATATGTGGGCAGGAGGGGATTTTGCTAATGTAACTCCTAAAGTTTCTCTTTAGGGTGAACAGTTGTGAAAGCATTATTCTGGTGATCAATTGAGGCTTGAAAAGTGATTAGCATAACTGAGAAAATGAATTTTAAGGGACCAGCAGTTAGCGTAATGTCTATGTCGCTGGACTGCCATGTAGTCGACTGCGATTCAAGTCCTGGACCCAGTGGCTTAAAACTCATGCTGGGCACGGGACCAGCAGTTAGCATAATGGCTATGTTGCTGGACTCCCACGTAGTCGACCACGGTTCACGTCCCAGACCTGGTGGCTTACAACTCACGCCGGGCGTGTGTGCATGTGTACCCAAGATCCCGAGAGGAGAATGGAGGAGAAGGGATTGCGGTGTGGCCATCCCCCCGGGGGGTGATTTCTCGCTTTCTGCCTCTCTGTCTCTCTCTGTCTATAGCAAAAACCTCTGAAAAAAAAAGAAAATGAATTTTAATTCCACTACATTTTAATTAACTGAAATAACTACATATGGCTATGGCTACTTTATTGGACAATGCAAGCTACAAAGTATCATGATCTTTGTCTTGATACTGTTTTTAGAGTTTATGTCATCCTCTCTTACGGGCACTGAGAAGGAATATTTCAGGAAAATTATTCAGAGTAGATCTTGAGGGTTTAGGTGTTTCCATGATAATAAGGCTTATTTTCCACTCACTCCCCAGGAGAAAACAGGATTGCCCTGAACATTTCCAGTATGTTTTTCACACTTACTTGTTCTTGAAGGAGAAGAGTCACTAACCTGGCTGACGAGAGCCTGAGTGCCGTCAGCCTGCAGCCAGCCCCCTCCACCCCTGCAACTGCCACAACGCTGGCCGCCAAGGAGGTACGAGAGAGGACTCCCTCCGGGCTTCTGCCGGGCTCCTCCGGGAAAAGGCGCTATTGTAACACAGAGTTTTTCAGACTCGTGAGCAGCTGCTAGTTTGCTCAGCCTTCACCGACAGTCCTCGTTCCCCACTGGCAGGTCCTAGCCTTAATCTAAGGGGAGGTGGTGTCCTGACTTAGACCTCAGGTCCCAGCTCTCTTGTTCTCCAATCCAGCTTTACCAGAGAGCCGCTCCTCTGGACGTCACCGGCTTCCCAGTTAGTTCTGTATGTGTTCTTTATTGGTAAGAACCTAGAGGGCAGGAGGGGATGTTGCTAACGTAACTCCTAAAGTGTTTCTTTAGGGTGAACTATTGTGAAAGCATTATTTTGGTGATCAATAAAGTAATCAGACTCGTGGTGGTGGTGGTGTGATTTCTCTTGGTTTGTCTTCCTTCGTACCATAAAATTAGTGTGGCATTTGGTTTTTGTCTGGGTTTTGGTGTGTGCTGCTTCAGTAGCTCTGAATTAGAGCTGACTGACGGGCGTGTATGATGCGTTTCTTCAGCCAGGTCTCTGGGCCCCTGCAGGCATTTTCCAAAGGAGAGTGGGGGTTGGTGGGAGAATACTCAGGGACTCTTTACTTCAAAGTAAAAAGAAAAAAAAAAATCCAAGCGAAGTTAGAATAAAGTGAACATTAAGTGTAGCAGTAGAGGGAAAAAGATAATACGTGGTTTTTGCAGATATGACTGGGGTGGGATAGATCCACGGCCTCTGTGGAGGTTTCCAGAGGACTGTTTACTCTTTCAGCGGTAGGGCCCCGCTTCCCTTCCCATCCTGATCCCCACAGATACCGTCTGTGGTCATAGCTGGGCACAGTGTGGTTCCCTCCTGTCACATCCCCAGGGGCTGAGCACAGGCAGCAGCTGTGTAGGATGTCCCTGGGAGGACACAACCTCCTGGGCCACCATGTGGAGCTGCAGTGACCCGAAGCCACTGTGGCCCCAACACATGCGAAGTACATACGCTGGCCTGTAAATGGTTAGAAAAATTGGAATTCAGGGAGTGGAACTACTGAGGCAACTGTTCCTAACACAGTCCATCCCAATTACCCATGGGGCTCATTTTGTTTTTCTGCTATGAGTCTTTGTGGTTCCCATAGTCAGTTACAGTGAAAATACTAATAGTGATATTTTACCTGGCTATAAGTGTTTGTACCTGTCAGGGTTAGGTCAGGAAAATAGAAACCACATTTGATAGTGCAAACAAAGGTTGTCTGAACAGGAAGTTACGTAGTTAGTGGAGGGCTGAAAGAGCAGAAGAGAGATTGCGAAAACTAGAAATGAATAATGTCCAGGAAGCAGTGAGTCAAGGCTGGCAGGTGGCGCGGTGGTTAAGGTGTTAGACGCTCACATGGCTGACTACGGCTTGTGTCTCAGACCTGGTGGCTTGCTTTCTCACTTTCCCTCTCTCTCTCCTTTGTTTCTCTCTCTACAAATTAAGATTATAATGATAAAACCAAATAATTCCTTTTTTTTTTTTTAGAATTGTTTTATTTAACTTTATTTATTATTATTATTTTTCAGTTTATCAGAGAGACAGAGAGAGAGAGAGAGAGGAAGTGAGAAAGCAAGCCACCAGGTCCGAGACTTGAACCATGGTTGGCCATGTGGGAGTCCAGCGCCTTTAACCACCACGCCACTTGCCAGCCCCAATAATTCCTTTTTTTTAGAGAGAGATTTTTGCTATAGGGCATGCGCTCTTGCCAGAGAGACAGAAAGCGAGAAACCACCCCCCCCCCCCGGGGATGGCCATGCCTCAGTCCCTTCTCCTCCATTTTGCTCTTGGGATCTTGGGCACACACGCACACGCACCTAGCATGAGTTTTAAGCTTCCAGGTCTGGGACTTGAACCACAGTCGACTACATGGGAGTCCAGCAACATTACATCATCTGCTAGTCCTTCAAATAAATCATTTTTTTTTTTGTTTGTTTGTTTTGAGAGGTTTTTGCTATAGGGCACGTGCGCTCGCCAGACAGACAGAGACAGAGAGACAGAAAGCGAGAAATCACCCCCCAGGGGGGATGGCCACGCCACAATCCCTTCTCCTCCATTCTCCTCTCGGGATCTTGGGCACGCATGCACATGCACCCAGCGTGAGTTTAAGCCGCGGGGTCCGAGACTCGAACTGCGGTCGACTATGTGGGAGTCCAGCGACATAGCCATTACGCTTACTGTTGGTCCCAAATAAGTCATTCTTAAAAACAAAACAAACAAAAACAGTTAATCCCCTCAGGGATGGGGAAGTAAAAGGTAAGAGTGGCGTTAACCATGCTCAGATCTCAAGAAGGGGTATGCTTTTAGTGCTGGCGAGGAGCCAGAGCATTGCAGCTGGTACTCAAACTGCTAAGGTGGGTGCCACCTGGCAGGTGCTTGCATGGTTCAGGTGGCATGGCCCAGCAGGTGAGAGAGCAGAGTGGGGTTCATAAGGCTACTGCCCTGGGGCACCGGAAGAGCGAGTGGCAGGGCCATGACAGTGCTGAAAGAAGCCTGGAGCCCGCTCATCCCTGCTGCTGCTGCTGCAATCTGAGGGGACTGGAAGAAGGAACTGTCCTTGCTCCCTCCCTGCCTCTCTCTTTCCAAGCTCCACCCAGGGCTTTCCTTTGGTAGAATCCCTTGCAAGTTTCTGTCTTACAAAACAATAGCATCTATTTGCTTTTGCCATACGAGATACAACTATGCTTTTTACAAACAAAGATATTACCATCCTTTTCCTTAAAAGAAAGGCCTCAGGTTTCAACAGTGACCATAGCTATGTTCAGATGATGTCTGTTCTACTCAATCCCATCTGAATATTTGTTTTTAAAATTTTTTATTTAATTTTATTCATCATCATCATTATTATTATTTAATTTGACCAGAGAGAGAGGGAAAATGAGAAAGCAAGCCACCAGTTCCGGGATTTGAACAGTGGTCAACCATGTTGGAGTCCAGCACCTTCACCACCATCCACCTGCAGGGTCCCCCCCCCCCCCACTTGAACATTCTAACATAAATTAAATTGTAAAGCAAACCACCAAAAAGCCCTGCTATCAAGTAAGGAGGATGATGAAGTAGAAGGGACAGGTAAATATACATCGATATACACACACACACACACACACACACACACACACACACACACCAAGCAAAGACAATCCGCATGAGCGCTCCAGTTCCCTGTGCTGGTATTGCTACAGTCCGTGTCCCCATTCTACCAAAGGGCACCTCACCCTGGTGGAGTTGATCCAAACCTTCACTGTCAGAGGGTCGAAATTTTAGTCGTCTTTTAGGCGTTGCTGCAGTTTTGCCTCAATGTAAACTACTGGATTTGATGGGATTCAGAGCCATCTCCGAGAATGATTTGGGTTTTAGGCAATCTCCCTACGCCGGGATTGCAGCAGCCACTCCATTCACCCTTAGTAATGGGAGCAATTGGCCCAGCAAAAACAACGATCCCTTCTTTGTGTGTTCTGTCAATAGCATGAGAAGCGCAATGTGGCCAGTGGAAGTCCCATCTTCCAGTTCAGTGGAGCCATTGTTATGACCTCTGGTGGATGCATTCCTCCTTTGGGAACTAAAACCTCTAAACCAACAGCAATCAAAATTGTGGGTTGGTAATTAACTGCAATTGTGGAGGAGCCACTCCTGCTTGTGCTCCTTGCTCTGTGTATCCTGGCTGTGGAAGAAAGAGTACCTTATATTAGTCTCTGGTTCCAAGACTAGCCCATGGCCTGCAGGAAAACGCCCTCACCTTTCAGAGCGTCACCTCCCAGCTAGTCCTGTGACGAAATCTTTAGTGTTTTGCTTTACAAGCCCTGCTGCTTCTGAGGGATGTCAGACATGGCAAGACCAGTAAACTGTGGCCGCAAACTCATTGGGACACTTTTTTTTTTTTTTTTTTTTTTTGCCAGAGGTTGCGAACACTCACCAGAGAGAGAAAGACAGAAACAAAGGGAGGAAAGGGAGAAATCACCCTTTAGAGGGGGAGGCCACACCGCAGTCCCTTCTCCATCCTCCTCTCGGAATTGTGGGTATACACACACACACACACACACACACACACACGTGTGCCTGGTGTGATTCTCAGGCCGTCAGGTCCAGGGCTCAGACTGTGATGAGCCATGTGGGAATCCAGCACCTTAACCACAGCACCACCTGCTGGCCCTGTTGGGACACTTTTTTATGCTAAAAAATGAGTTTCGTGATCCCTGATCCTATTGTGTCCACAGATTGCATTCATTTGTTGTTGCATAGCAAAGGACCCCAACCTAGCAGCTTAGAACAACAGTGTGTGGGACGGCAGGTGGAGTGGTAGTTGAGGCACGCTGGATTCCCACATGACCGACTGCGGTGTGAGTCCCAGACCTGGCAGCTTGTTTTCTCACTTTCCTTTCTCTCTCTCTCTGATGAGCTCATGTGTCCTATAGCAAAATAAAAATAAATAAATATATAACAATGAATAAAATTAATTCTTTTTTAAAAAATAATGAATGTGTATTATTTCACAATTTCTGTTAGTTAGGCATCTGG
The DNA here is from genome assembly GCA_026018925.1 of Tupaia tana. Taxonomy (NCBI): domain Eukaryota; kingdom Metazoa; phylum Chordata; class Mammalia; order Scandentia; family Tupaiidae; genus Tupaia; species Tupaia tana. Next base: position 69,158,471 of record JAKSZU010000004.1, read on the forward strand.
GAATAACAACTGGGTGGTTCTGGCTCATGGTATATCATGAGGTTGCAATTAAGCCACTGGGCAGAGCAGCGGTCAATTTAAGACTTGAATAGAGCTGAAGGATCCACTTCCAGCCTCTCCCACTTGTCAGACTTCAGTTTCTTGCAGGCTGATGAACTGAGGTTTTCAGCTCCTTGCCATCCCACACAGGTCTGTTCGTAGGGCTTCTTACAACATGGTAGCTGGTTCCTCCAGAAAGAGTGACCAGAGTGAGATAAAAAGAGCCCCCCATCTGGAAGCCACAGTCTTTATAATCTAATCTCAGGAGCGACATCCCATTACTTCTGCCATCTTCTATTAATTAGAAGTAAGCCCCTAGTCTAACTCCTACCTAAGGGGATGGGAGTACTCAAGGCATGAATAACAGGTAGTGGGGGTCATAGGAAGCCATTTAATTTTTTTTTTTTTTGCCAGAGGGTACATGTGCTCCCAGGAGAGAGACAGAGACAGAGAGAGAAAGAGAAAGTGAAAAAGCACATCCCCCCCCCCACACACACACACATCCAAGGAGAATGGTCACACTACAATCCCTTCTCTTCCATTTTTCCCTCCTTCTGGAAGTATGGACCTGCACACAGGCCTGGCTTTTTTTTTTTTTTTTTAAATTTTTAATTTTATACTATAGGGTGTATGCGAGACAGAGAAAGACAGAGAAACAGAAAGCGAGAAATCACCCCCCCCCCCCCCAGGGGGGTTGGCTATGCCACAATCCTTTCTCCTCCATTCTCCTCTTAGGATTTTGGGTACATACACACACACACCTGGTGTGAGTTTTAAGTTGCCGGGTCTGGGACTTGAATTGCTGTCAACTACGTGGGAGTCTAGTGATGTAACCATTACGCCATCTGCTGGTCCCTGGCCTGGCTTGTTTTTAAGTCAGGACTCCAGGAGTTGAAACTGCAGTTGGCCATGTGGGATCTGGCTGCCTAACCACCATGCCACAATGGGCCCCCATTTGGGGCCATTTCACAGGTACAGTCTCACTAAGAGAAGTATAGGCCACTAGAATTTTGGAATAGTTAACTATTTTCAGAAATAGACCTTGGGTTACTATATTTTTTAAAAGAATTATTTTTTATCTAACTTTATTTATTTTTATTATTTTCCAGTTTGATCAGAGAGAGGGAAAGTGAGAAAGCAAGCCACTAGGTCCAGGACTTGAACCACAGTCAGCACTTGAGTCCAGCACCTTTAACCACCGTGCCACCTGCTGGCCCCAACCTTGGGTTACTACTAAGCCCTGGTAGGGTAAATTCTAATTATGGGACTTCTGGTGACCACATGACCAGAGCTACCCCTGATGACCTGAATGTTTTCTGATCTACCAGGATATAAGGTTGGTTGATGGCATCAACAACCCGACATCGAGTAGAAACAATATCAATGAGAAGCAACAGCAGATCCTGGAGACACGAATACCTTGTACGAGAGGTGCCTTATGCCCTGCAGCACCCTGTTAAATTGCTGTTTTCTACCAGTCACACCTGTGGGCGCCTGGGGACTTCCAGTCACTAGCTGACCGAGGGAGAAAACCCCAAGGCCTGGTTTACAGGTAGTTTTGCACAATGTTTTAACGTCAACTGGAGACACATGGCTGCAGCACTACAACCCCATTCCTGGGTGGCCCCGCAAGACAGTAATGATGGAAAATCCTAGAGCGTTCTCTCAGTGGGCAGAACTTTGAGCAGTATAGTTGTCTTCTTTGTCTGGCTTAAGAGATGGAACAAATATTTCAATTCATGGACAATGACTAGCAGTTTGGATGAAATGCTGGGGACTCAATAAACAAAAACAAAAACAGGAACAATTGGTTTGACAGATTAGTCAGAGAGGACGGGAGAAGAGATATGTGAATGAAACTTCCAGAATAATCAGTGTGAAAAAAATAAGTGTCCCACGTGAATCTTCAGCAAAGGGCACCCATTGCAGAGGAAACTTTCAATAAGCAGATGGACAGCATGACCCAGTGTGGACGCCAGTCAGCCTCTTACTGCAGTTACCTAAGGGGGCCAAGTGGAGGGGATCGATGTTATGTGTGGGCTCGAAAACACGTACGTACCTCAGTGCCATGGTTTGATGTGTCTCCTGAAAACGTTTGTGTAAGGTTTGTTTGTTTGCTTTTTTGATTTTTGTCGTATGGCACACGTGCTCACAGAGAGTCAAAGAGAGGGAAAATGAAAAATCACCCATCAGGGGACTTGGCCACCCCATAATCTCTTCTCCATTCTTCTGGGATTTTGGTCATGCACGCACACATGCCTGGCTTAATTTTCAAGCCACTGGGTCCAGGACTTGAACCACATAGCTGGCCATGTGGGATCCAGTGCCTTAACCTCCACACCACTTTTGACTCCAGTTGTGACAAGTTTAAGAGAGTGAAAACTGAACTCATCCATAGTGTTGAAAGGTATGGCTTTTGGGACATTAGGTGACCAGGGTAAGGCCTCCATGACTGACTGAGTGGTTAGGAGAGGGAGTAAGACCAGCACAGAGACACACAGAAGCACTGGCTTTTGCCCTCTGGCACGTCACCCGCCAGTGAGAAGACTCTCATCAGAGGCAACCCCTGGACTTTAGACCCGAGCTGAACTACCCTCTGTTCCTATAAATCACCCAGTTTCAGGTATTATCTGTTATCAGCAACAGAATGGCCCAGGCACACCAAGGCTTGTCTGGCTATTCCCGTGCTGCACCCTAATCAGGCAACAGCAGAGACTGACCGAGCCTTTGCTCTCTGCTCGGTGCCATTCCCTGAGGAAGACCAGAAAACTACCAGCTGCAGGCTGATTACACAAAGCAGGCAGCCATTTGGCCTCCGTGGAAAGAAATTCTTTAGGATACAGATTTGTCTTCTCTGACCACAATGGCTACCCTACCCAATACGACTATCTTTGAGATAATGGATATTTGGTACAACATTGTTTCTAAGTACGGAGCTCATTTCTTTTTCTTTTCTTTGAGAGGTCTTTATTATAGGGCATGTGTGCTCCCAGAAAGACAGAGACAGAGAAATAGAAAGTGAGAAATCACCCCCAAGAGGGGATGGCCACACCACAATCCCCTCTCCTCCATTCTCCTCTCGGGATCTTGGGCACACACGCACACATGCCTGGTGTGAGTTTAAGCCACCAGGTCAGGGACTCGAACCACGGTCGACTACATGGGAGTCCAGCAATATAGCCATTATGCCAACTGCTGGTTCCGAGTAAGGAGCTCATTTCTAAAGTCATCTTACGTAAGGAAAAAGCAACTTTTTTTTTCTTTTGAGAAATTTTTGCTGTAGGGTGCATGTACTTATGAAAGAGAGACAGAAAGCAAGAAATCACCCCCCAGAGAGATGGCCACACAGCAACCCCTTCTCCTCCATTCTCCTCTCAGGATTTTGGGCATGCACGCATGTGCGCCTAGCCTGAGTTTCAAGTTACTGGGTCCAGGACTTGAACTGTGATCGACCGTGTGGAAGTCCAGTAATGTGACCATTATGCCATCTGCTGGTCCCAAAAAGCAACTTTCTTTAAAGGAGAAAAAAAAAAAAAAAAAAAAAAAAAGATTTAATGCATACATTAAAATGTTAAAAATAATTGTCTAATGGGCATTAGTATAATAGATAGATAGATAGATAGATAGATAGATATAGATAGATATAGATAGATTGCTGTTTTATTTTTTCTTTCAGTTTTCCAAATTAACATGTGCCTAGAAACCTATATTAAAATAAATTATAAAGGCAATTGAAGAGTTTTGAAAATGTAATCCTAAAATGACTAAGTTTCCAATGAAACGACTGCGGGTAGCTATGCTGGTTTTAGTCATGATTTCAGTTCCGTTATTTTCAGACCACTTAGGCACAGCCTTTGCAACTTCACCCAATGATGTTCTCTATAATCTCAGTGATCTGAAATTTCAAGATACAATAAATATGTAACAAGCAAGCCATAATAAGTTGTAATAACCATTTTTTTTTTTTGGAGAGGTTTTTTTTGGCTATAGGGTACGTGCGCTCGCCAGACAGACAGAGAGAGACATAGAGACAGAAAGCGAGAAATCACCCCCCAGGGGGGATGGCCACGCCGCAATCCCTTCTCCTCCATTCTCCTCTCGGGATCTTGGGCACGCACGCACACGCGCCCGGCGTGAATTTTTTAAGCCACCGGGTCCGGGACGCGAACCGCGGTCGACTACGTGGGAGTCCAGCGACATAGCCATTACGCTAACTGCTGGTTCCCGTAATAACCATTTTTAACGAGATATAAACATGCAAAAAAGAACCCCCCAACTGAGTAATTCTAATTTAGGCTCACATAGTACCCCTTAAAGACACTCTTCTAGATTTACAGGAAGCTCCAAGGCTGGGAAAATCGAGGAAGAATTCAAGAAGGCCTTGGGAAGAAACAGGTGCAAGTTGTTCTGTTGTCAAAAGAATCAGATTCCAGAAACACAAGTAGAGAGACAACCCAGAATCCTTTTTGCCTTTGCTTAGCGTTGATTCCAAATGTGTAACGTCAACCGCGCTCACATTACCAGCCTGGGTATGCAGAACGTTCTCTATCTGCCTGAGAAAGGCCACGCGGCACAATGGGCACTGGGATCAGATTGCTCTTTCACGACCCTGTCATCCCTGCCTCCAGTGCTGGTGAAGACGAAGAGATCTGGGTTTCAGTACCAGCGCTACCACTTCTTAACTGTCACCTTCGGGTGAATTAACTGAACCTTGGCTTTTTCATGAGAATACTACTTTTCATTTGTTATAGAATGTGACTTGAGTTGAAATACTCGTTCTAGAACTCACTTCTTTCCTACAATAGCGAAGACTAGACTCCCTGATAGCTTTCCTGCTCTAAAAGTCTTCATGTGCCAGGGGACTATTTCTATTATAATCCAAGGGAAAACATCCAGATACTTGCAGAAAACGTAACTTCGCAATGTTGAGAAAAAAGTCAGTAAAATAACTTTGCTTCTTTGGGCAGAAAAATGTTAATCAGCAGTTGCTCCCAAAGTTGAATAATGACGGATAAGGCAGTGACTACTTCAGTGAAATGAGCCCTCACAGGGAAGCTACGGTGTCTCTCATACCAAGGCCAACTTTTGGGCCTGTCCCCTAAATGCCGCCTTACCAGATAAATCCTGCGAACATCCTCAATGAGCTTTTCTATCATGAGGAAAGAGTGCCCAGTGATGAGAACCTGGAGTTGTGTCACCCTGACCCTGAAGCGGATGGCCCCAAATGGGGGTGTGTGAAGACTAGATCACACCAAACTCTTAAGGAGCCTTTGAGCTGAAGTAGGGCATTGGCACCCCATCTCGCTCCGGCCCTCCTGCCGTGTCTCAGGTATCGCCCTTCTCTGTCACCAAGACAATATAAAGGGGGGAGATTTTTCCCGTCAAAGACCAGGAGCCTAGATTCCTGCCTTTTCCCACTTTCTCTCACTTTTCTCATTTGTCCTCTCCAACTATCGTTTTTAGCTTTATTGTCCAGTGGGAATTCATAGAAGTACAAACACTTGAGATTTTTCTCTCAAGTGCACTTCAAATTATTCTGTTGTCTTGGTGTAGTTATTAAAACCTCAAGTTATGCACAATTGCCAAAGAGATTTGTAGGTTTAAAATACTAAATACTCTGCTTGGCATTCCATTTAGCTCTTACGTCTCAATAAGGACCTCACCCTTGGTTTGATAGCTATTCTGCAAGGCCCCTTCTCCCCACTTCCACACCAGAGAACTCTCTGTTCTCAGAAGGACTGTTTTCTTTAACTTAATAGGTGACAGACAGTGTCACTGAATCAAGGAGAAGCAGAGTAAACCAGGTTCCACCAAACCAATTAAAAGGCAAATAAATGAAGCATAAAATAAAACAGAAGTTGTGTAGTAGTGATAAGTTCCTGGAAGTCTGAGGTTGTGAAGAGGTTACGGTCAGACCAGGAGACACTCAGAAAAACCAGAGGCAGACACTGAGCGCTACAAATAAGACCTTGAAAACGATCCGACGTCTACTGCAGAAAGAAAGCACTGTGCAGCATTCCGTTTTTGCTATTTTGCCAGTTTCTTTTGTGAGGAACCCAGGTGACTTATTTTCCCAGACAGACTTGTCCAATGCAGGACCTGAGGGCTCACCTGTTACCCTGCTGAGATTCAGATCTGTACTCTGGCAGGGGTCAAAGTTGCAATGATCCCCCCCCCCCCCATTCATTTAGCAGGTGTATCTTCTCTTTCCCTTTCTTCTCTCTCCTTTGTTATCCACAAAGATCCTAGGTTATTTTTTTCTTAACATTTTTTAATTTTATATTTCCTACCAGGTAGTGCTATTGTTTGGATTCTCCTTGGATTTCTGTCTGTCTCCCCACTCACCTCCTTTTGTAATTGACCTACTGTCACTTACTTTCCTGCACAATGAAGGTATTGCGGTTATTCTCTTAGTTTCCTCCTTCTTTCTCTCTCAGGAGTTTTGTTTTGCTTTTAATCTCATCACAACTTCACTCCCTATTCCTGCCTGATTTTCAGGCCTCTTGGACAAAGTCGATTTCTCTCTCAGCAATTCTCTTGGCTCGAATACATCTGCAGCCTTTTCAACGTGGCTACCAACTTGAGAAAAGTTTGATGGTCTTTTATTGCAATAGTGTTTATGAAATTGCATGTTCTCTGCAACCATGTTAGTTTTCAAAAGGTTATTTTGAAAATTAATAAAAATATCTTCAGGATCATCCGGGTGCCCGTTTTATAACCAAGTACTGACATGCTGTTTTATAACGCACAGCTGCCTGTCTGCACCAAGGAGAAGAGCAGTAGGCTTATGGTAAGGAATGCATTTGAACGAAGTGGAGGCCCGGTGACATCATGGTGCCTTGTGCAGATGAATTTCTTCTGATTTAAATACAGACAGCTCACGGGAGAAGTGAGTCATCACAGCACAAATAATAAAAACAAACCTGGCCTGGAGCAATGCCTAGTTTGAACCAAATCACATCATTAGTCACTTCGAGTTATTGTCATGAAATTGTATTTCATTTATTTATAGATCTTATTATAATTAACTTATAAAGTGTTAAAATGCTTTTTAGTTGTGTTAGAGTTATATATATATATGAAGTTTATACTTACTTTCCTATTTGTAGATACTTATATAACATTATAATAAAAACAATTTGCCAGGCTTCTGATTCCAGCCAGGATGGAATAACATAGATTAGAGGTTACTCTCCTTAAAAAAGGGAAGAAAATGGATGGAACAATAATTTTCCAGCTAACAGACCTCAGGCAATGAGATAGGGGAAACAAACCCGGACGGCTTCTGCTGACTGCTAGGATAAAGTTTCCAGACCATGGTACAGGGAGGAGGAACCAGGCAAACACCCTGAGTTCACCTGAGCGCGTGAGAAGGTTTAGCTGGCAGAGTTTGCTAGAAAGAACCCTGGAGAGGACAGAGCACCGCAGGGGACGCCCAGAGACCTGAGGAGCGGTCCCTTCAGATACTCAGCAGAGTACTAAGAGTGCATGCACTTTTGGAAACTACCTGGTTTACATCCCTGGAAGTCCCAGGCCAGGAGTGAAGACAGCTTCTTAGGTAAGGATATAAAATGCAGGAACTATGACAAAAGAGGAAGAAAGTCAGAAGTTAGGAACAAAAGAAGTAGAGAAAAAACAGTTCCGGAAGAGACACGACGTTTGTACTTGCCTGTTTGTCAGTAGAGAAGCAAATGGCATAAGAATCTTGATTATTCCCAGCTGGGACCTGGAGAGTTCTGCTAGTTTTAGCTTTGTTAGGAAGTCGCCTCTGAAAACATGAACAGTAGGGGCCGGCTGGTGTCACAGTGGTTGGTGCACTGGACTCCCACATGGCCGACCACCGTTCAGGTCCCGGACCTGGTGGCTTGCTTTCTCACTTTCTCACTGCTGCCCACCCTTACCTCCCGCCTAACTGTCTCGCTCTCTGGTAAGCACATGTGCCCTATAGAAAAATTTAAAAATAATGACAATAATAAATTAAATAAATAATAAAATAGGAACAGTGACAGTCATCTTGACTTTTAAATAAATAGAGACATAAAATCATTAGCAGAGAACTTCGGTTAAGGACTTTCATATACCATATTCAACTCTTCTTTCTAAAAGAACCATCCCATATTTTCAGCTACCACGTCCACATTTTCATCTTACTATTTCACCTCAAATTCAGTTTAAGAACCAGCCCTGTCGCAAGGCACTTAAGCTCAGTGCATTGGGTACTGCATCCCATATGGTCAATTGTCATTCAAATCCCAGCCCCAGTGGCTTAATAAGTACACTGGGCCCAGGCACATACATGTCCGGAGTCCTGACAGGACAGAGAAATGATGGGAAAAGGATTGGGGCATGAACACTCCCCTTTGAGGGGTGCTTTCTCTCTCTCTGGTGAGAGCAAACTTCTGGCAACTAAAGAAAAATAAAGAAAGGAAAAAAAGTTCAGTTTGAATAAAATTAAATTTATTGCCCTAATTCCACCATCTACTTAAGTCGAACTTCCTGTTTATATATTTATTTATTTTCACTTAAAAAGCATGTGCTAGGGGACCAGCAGTTAGCATAATGGCTATGTCGCTGGATTCCCACATAGTTGACCGCAGTTTGTGTCCCAGACCCGGTGGCTTAAACTCACGCCGGGCACGTGTGCGTGCGTGCCCAAGATCCCAAGAGGAGAATGGAGGAGAAGGGATTGTGCGATCATCCCCCCAGGGGGTGATTTCTCACCTTCTGTCTCTCTGTCTCTCTCTGTCTTTCTGGCGAGTCCATGAGCCCTATAGCAAAAACCTCTGCAAAAACAAAAAAACAAACAAAAAAAACATGTGCTAAATACTACAGTGACTACAGTGTGGCTAGATGCTCGGTACCAGGTAAGAGATAAGCTTTTCTGGATTTGGGGGATTTATAGTCCAGTTGGGGGTGGTTGAGGAGACTCTTTCTTTTTCTTTTTTTTAAAGAATTATTTTAACTTTCTTTCTTTTTTTATTTTAACTTGACCAGAGGGGGAGAGAGAAAGAAGAGAGAGAGAGAAAGTGAGAAAGCAAGCTGCCTGGTCTGGGACTTGACCCATGGTTGGCCATGTGGGAGCCCAGCATCCTTAACCACCATGCCACCTGCCGGCCCCTGAGAAGACTCTTTCTAAGTCAGAGCACTCACTGCAGTGAGATTATGCTATGGGACCAGGAAAACTCCTTAAGTCCCAATTATCATCGACCAATGAACTCCTATTTTTGTCGATGCCGTGGACTGAGCCCTGTCACTGTGTGCCTGGATAGCAGCAGGACTTCAGTGAGGTGCTCCCGTGGCTGAGTTCTCCTTTCTCCAGTCTACCCCAGCTCCAACGCTAAGCCCGGCTTGTGCACAGCTCCCAGCAGCTCAGTGACTGCCGAGTCCAGCATGCACGCCTCTTTCTGACTCTCGGAAGCCTCATTAAGTCCAGTGTCTCACTTTCTCTCGTTATTGTCGTTTCTTCTGTGCCCTTGAAATTCCCTTTTTCATTTCTGCTACCAGGACTTTATTCTTATTCTTCCTCTATCTTGGCTGTTTTGTCTTTCCTCTCTCTTTTAAAATCCTCCCTATTCCTCAGTTCAGCTCAAATCATTCTTTTTTTAAAAAAATTATTATTATTAATTTTTAAACAATTACTTTATTAATTTAATTAATTTATTATTTTTTGTTTTCTTTTTCCTTTTTTTTTGGAGAGGTTTTTGCTATAGGGCGTGTGTGCTTGCCAGGAAGACAGAGAGACAGAGAGACAGAAAGTGAGAAATCGCCCCCAAGGAGGATGGCCAAGCCCGCAATCCCTTCTCCTCCATTCTCCTCTTGGGATCTTGGGCACGCACACACATGAGCCTGGTATGAGTTTTAAGCCACCAGGGCTGGGACTCGAACTGCCGTCGACTACATGGGAGTCCAGCAACATAACCATTATGCCAACTGCTGGTCCCAATTTAATTAATTAATTATTTTTAAAAAATATTATTTTATTTATTTTAATTTGACCAGAAAGTGAGAGAGAGAGAGAGAGAGAGAGAGAAGGAAAGTGAGAAAGCAAGCTGCCAGTTCCAGGACTCAAACCACAGTCGGCCATGTGGGAGTCCAATACCCTCAACCACCATGCCAACTGCTGGCCCTGCAATTTAATTTATTCTTAATTTGACCAGAGAAGGATATAGTAAGAGTGAGAGAGCGAGAAAGTGAGAAAGCAACCGCCAGTTCTGAAACTCGAACCGCAGTCAGCCATGTGGGAGTCCAGGGCTCTTAACCACCACGCCACCTGCTGGCCCCTATTATTATTATTATTTTTAATGTGCTATAAGACTTGTGGTGCTCACCAGGGAGAGATAGAGAGATAGAAACAGAGAAAGTGAGAAAGCAAGCCGCCAAGTCTCAGACTTGCACCCCAGTCGGCAATGTGGGAGTCCAGCACCTTAACCGCCACGCCACTTGCTGGGCCCTGAAATCAGTCTTTCTTGGTGAACCCTTTCCAATTTTTCCAGCTCTCACTTCAATCTTCTCTATATTTCTAAGGCACCATAAACTCTAGTCCTTAATTATATCCTGTCTTTTGAATGATCTCTCAATGTACTTTAAATTTCATTCATTCACTCAAGAAGTGTATGTTGAGTAGCTTCTAAATGACAGAGTTAAGCTCAGTGCTCATCTTGTGTGGTGTAGTGCCTTTAAGGTCGGGACGTGATCCATAACACTGACCTTTAAATGCTTAATAAAGTCTCAAGTTTTGGGGACAGGATAGTTGGAAGTGGGGAGGTAGAAAAGAACCAAAGCAAAATCCAGTTTGGTCAAGGGTACAGTTTTTTGTTTGTTTGTTTTTAAAGATTTATTTATTTATTTAATTTTATTTGTTGTTATTATTATTATTTTTTATTTGACCAGAGACAGAGGAAGAGAAAGTGAAAAAGCAAGTCGCCAGATCTGGGACTCAAACCGCAGCCGGCCCCATGGGAGTCCAGTGCCCTTAACCTCCACGTCATCTATTGGCCCTAAGGATACAGTTTTTGAGGAATGAATAAATGTCAAATGCTGTTAAAGACTTACCAAGAGGACTGATAATTGAGATGTGACCATAGGAGTTTGTAGGCAGAAATGACTGGTATCTTCCCAAAGTGAAATAGCTTTAGAATGATTGGACCAACCGTCATTTAAAAGGCGTAAGAGAAAGGAGGATTGAGAAAGATGTCCGTCCCGGAAATTGTGCTGGGGACAGCCCGTGGCATGGTGGTTAAGTTGGCTGAATCCCATCATATGACTGACTGCATGTTTTGAGTCCCTGACCTGGTGGCATGAGAAGCACCGGGTGTGTGTACGTGCGTGCTCAAACTCCTGACAGGAGGGGGAGGGGAGGAGAACGGATCGGGCATGACCATGCCCTGTGGGGTACTTTCTCTACGTATTCTCTCTCTCTTTCCAGATGAGCGTGTGCACCATCTGGCAAAAATTGAAAAGAATGAAAAAGAAGAAAGAAGAAAGAGGAAGAAAGGAAGGAAGGAAGGAAGGAAGGAAGGAAGGAAAGAAGGAAGAAAGAAAGGAAAAGGAAAGAAAAAAAAGAAAGAAAATTGTGCTGGGAATTTTTGTTGTGAAAGCAAGAATTAAGGAGGAAAGTCTTGTCAATATTTTGGTCATTCCTAATGGAGATATTGATTCTTTGGGTAACCAGTGCCGGAAGTACATATTTCATCCTATTAATTGTACATGAATTGGAGTTTATTTACTTTTGCAAGTGAAGAAAATGTACTCTATCCAATAATTAATACTTATTCAACTTAAAACCCAGAGACCTTTTCAATCATTTTTTCTTTTTTTTTTCTCTTTTCCACGAGTGGAGAGAGAGAGAGGAACCTGCAATAGTGTCCCCACATGGCAGTCCACCCCCAGCCTTAGCCTGCCCTGAGTCACAGGCACGCATACGCGCCTGGAGTTGTAAGGGAGCTCTCTCGATGTGCATTCAGAACCTTCCACGTGGGTCAGCTTAGAGAGCATTATGTTAGCTCCGTGCCCCTGCCCAGTCCTCAGAGGCCTTTTTTATAAAATATAGGTCTCTCTCTTCTTCTTTCTGCCACATATAATATATCCAATTTGGGTTTACAGTTCTAAGGAGAAAAAGTATTTAAAGTGGCTTTCAGAGAGTGTAGTTATTAAATAAAGCTAATGTGAATACAGCTCATACTAATGATATCGAACGCTAATATAGGGCATACTGTAAGGCAGGCGGCATTCTTAGTGTTTTACACGTATTAACTCATTCAATCATCACAGCAATCTGCTGGAACAAAGACATGGAGAACATAACTTTTTCCAAGTGTGGACAGAAGTCTGACTACTTTTCCTATTTTTCCAAAATCTTCAGAAGGGACTGGAGAAGTCATGGCACAAACATTAACAGACCATTTATTTTCTATTAACAGAATTCTTCCTCCCTCCTGTTCCTGGCATAGTATCTCTGAGATGTTTATTTCACCCAATTACAGTATATTTTGCTTATCTCTTCCCAAGACACAAAACTTCCCTTTTCCTTGAGATGTAGATTAAGCCTTTCTTTAACTAAGACACAGATCTTCCCTTCCAATCACCAACCTAAGGATTGTGGACTCCACCTATAACCTGCAAGTCCCCCCCCACTTCTATATGTCCCGCCTTTTTGGGCCAGACCAATGGAAAATCTTTTCACTAAATGTTGTCTGTCAATCTCAAAAACAAATAAGAGGAACCCCTGTACAAGATCACCCCAAGAAAGGCATGTATGCCTCTTCTCCGGGCCTAGGTCACTCACAATTGGCTTGGAAATAAACGGCATTAATTATTAATGATTAATTTTACAGTTGGTTATTTTTTCCGTCGACAAGAGTCACACAACTAGGAGGTGGCAGAGCCATGCTTCAAGCCCAGAGGTCATTGCTCCACGGCCCAGTCTCTCAAACACTTCCCCGCTCTGCTGTGGATCAGGGTGACTCCGTTGTCTCTCTGCATCTCTCTGACTCTCTCAAGCCACGGCCTGTGTATTGCCCACAGTGTTTTTGGTCAACGAGCAACATCAGGACTAAGGTCATGCTTTTTGTGCCGAGGCATTCCTCCAAGGCATTTTGCCATTGTTTTGATGCAGTTGAGAGAAGCTGGCCACGAGCCCGCGTGAGAGCTGAGCAGAAGGGGCGCGCAGGGCTGACCGGGCAAAGCCGTGAGCCGGGAGTTGGGCTCCCGTGTCTCCATCCTCCCGAGCGCTGTGCTGACTGATCAATGCCAGGCTGCTGAAAACCAGTGTGAGGGGACTGTGGTTGAGGGGCGGAGGCCCCAGCGGAATGAGGGTCACCTGCTATTCTGCATGAATCACGTATTTTGGAAAACAGCATTTTATGGATCAGCCTATTTTCCCCTTTAGCACAAAGTTAGCAAGAAGTGTGGTAAATTTAGCTCTAAAGAAAAGAAGCAGGAATCCAGCTGACTTTCTTCCTAGTTTTCATCCCAGCTATAGATTGAGAAAGAGCATGGGTTTGAAAATTGTTTTTATTTCAAAAAGTTTATAATCGGTTTATTTATTTATTTTACTTTGACATTTTCCCCTAACATTTTCCTAATAGTAGTAGTAAAATCCATACAAATGGAGAACACTTGAATTTTTTTTTTCCCCTATGAGGGTGGCAAGAGAGGGGCAGCTGAAGATCAGTGGCCCACTGGAACTCTCGTGCCAGGTGACAGAATTCTTAGAAATAGTGGGGGCATGTCTGAGAACCGGGTCCAACTCAGGGATAAACACGATGGAGCGCTCTGAGTCCAAAGCAGAGCCAAGGTTGCGCAGTAGGAAGGTCCTTGTGGCAACTGGTTACTTTTTTCTATTCCGATTAGAAAGAAGTTTTTTCCCCTTTGCAGCAGAGATGCTGCCGTCTATGTTCTAATGTTCTAATGATTTCTATTCCTACTCATTATTTCCTAACCACAAAATACTGACCTACTGGAGGTAGACTGTCAAGCTGCACTCTCAGAATTAAGCACTGTTTTCTCTTCTCTAAGGAGAAAATTGCCAGAAAATTGCCTTGGAACATGAAAGGACTCACCCCAAAAGACCAAGGGGGAATTTACCTTGGAGTTACGGGGAGTCTCCCTCAGATGGCCTCCCTGCGCTGGAACCATAGAAGGAAGTGTGTTTTAGAATGGAGGATTGAGAGGCAAGAGTCCTTCAGAGGCACCATCTGGGAGGGAAATTTGTAGAGTAGCAGATAATTGGAATGATTTGTTTGTAGGCTGCAGAGAAGTCAATACCAATGTGAGGGGGAAGGTTCAAGAGAGAATTAACAATACATAAGACCAAGGTTTTGCTAGGAGTTGCTAGGGATAACCCTGGTTCGACAGATTTAGAACAGGAAAACTAGCCTAGAGCACAAAGAATGTTTAAGGAGGGACTATAAGGGCGTCTGCATTTTGACTCAAAACAACTCCTTGGGAACCAGCAGATGGTGTATTGGCTACGTCGCTGGACTCCCATGTAGTCAACCTCACTTGAGTCCCAGGCCCAGCAGCTTAAAAACTCACGCCGGGCGCGTGTGCATGCATGCCCAAAATCCCAAGAGGAGAATGGAGAAGAAGGGATTGTGGTATGGCCATCCCCTGGGGGTGATTTCTTGCTTGCTGTCTCTCTGTTTCTCTCTGTCTCTCCAGTGAGAGCACATGTGCCATATAGCAAAAATCTCTCAAAAAAATAAAACCCAAACAAACACACAAAAAAACTCCTTGAAATATGAGACCTGAAAGAAACAAGAATGAGGAACAATTTAAAGGAAAATTTAACAGGCCAGATGAGGTCTAAGGACACATACTTTAGATGGGACAAAGGGTCTAAAACCGACTAAAAGGGAACCCTGGGAAGGAGACGAGGGTGTTCTGGCCTCGCCTGGCAATGGCCCGTCCTGTCTATGGAATTGATCTCTCTTGGCCTGCCTGCCTTCCTTGGCAGACAGAAATGTCTGTGGGACGTATGTCTATTTCAACTTACCTTTTCTCCTTGTCCTTCAGTTCTTTGCTGCAATGAGGTGACATGGACCTCAGTTTTCTAACCTAACAGTTTATTTTTTAAAGAATTATTTGCTTGATTTTATTTATTTATTATCATTATTTTTAATTTGATGAGAGCGAGAGAGAGAGAGAGAGAGAGAGAGAGAGAGAGAGAGAAAGCCGCCAAGTCTGGGACTCGAATGTGGTCAGCTATGTGGGAGTCCAGCGCCTTAACCACCATGCCATCTGCCCATGCCTCAACATAACAGTGTTACACCAGCAGAGAGGGAAGATAGAATCAAGGACCTTGGCTGAAGGATTAATCGTGGGACAGAGGAGAAATATTTTCTTCTCTCACATTTATGGGACTAAATAAATAGTCATAAGAGATACAGGGAGACAGTGGAGTCATTGGATAAAAAGTTAGTGATAGGGTTAGCTGGTGGCATGGTGACTAGTTAAGCCATCTGGATCCCACATGGCTGACTCTGCGGTTTGAGTCTGGTATCCAGTGACTTGAAAAACACACCAGCACATGTGCGTGCATGCCCAAAATCCTGCAAGGAGAAATGGAGGAGAAGGACCAGTGGTGTGACCATCCTCCTTGGTGAGGTGCGGGAGAGCCTGTGAAGATTTCTCACTTTCCCTCTCTCTCTCTGTCTCTCTTGGGAGATCACACAGTGTCTAGCAAGAAAAAAACAAAAGTTAGTGATTACATTGGATTGAGTCTAAAGAAAAACTGTTTACATGCAAATGTTACGGGGGGGAGCGGGTGTCCTATCAGCTAGTCAGCACAGGTAATCATTGATGATTTTAGCATTGATCAGTTTTCAGATTAATGAGCTACTACCTAGAAAGCATTAGCACCTTTATTACATGTTGAATTCTGCTTACTATTACTTCCCCTTTTTCTTCAGAAGCTAATTCTAATGTTCTTCCTTAAGGGTTTTGCTTTAAAGCAGATGTTATCCAAAATGATGAGTTCGTTTATAACCCTCATCTTTGTGTTTCTGAGATTTAAGGAGTTCTTAAACACACGGGGCCAGCAGGTGGCATGGTGGTTTAGGCACTGGGTGCCCATGTGGCTGACCGTGGTTTGAGTTCCAGACCAGGGAGCTTAAAAATCACACCGGGCACACGTGAATGCATGCCCAAAATTCCAAGAAGAAAATGGAGAACGCATCGCAGTGAGGCCATCCTCCCTGGCAGGAGGAGGGAGGTGTTGGGGGGTGATTTTTCACTTTCCTTCTTACTTCTCTTTCTGACAAGTGCATGAGTCCTATGGCAAAACCCTGAAAACAAAAACAAAACATGTAATTGAGTTCAGAGAAGACCTAGAAGATGGAAACTCAAGGTATGTTTATTCAACCAATTCTACCCAGTTAGGGAATACGTATTCTTTTCAAGTAAACATGGACATACACAAAACTTGACCATGTTCTTGTGATGCGGGATACCGGGGTGCACAGGCCCATTGCAGTGCCTGATTCAGGACTGCGAGATATCCAGGTTTTTGTCCCACATGTAAGAAGAATTAGAGATGCAGACAAATGAAGGAATAGTAAAGCAAAGTTTATTAGAAAGAGAGAGAAGAAAAATCAGAACTTCCAAGCAGGGGAGGGTCTCAGAAATGGGTTGCCGAACAGGAGCCTAGCAAGGGGTTTTCATCTAGCAGTCAGTTGCAATGGGATGGCTCTCTGGTAAGGAAATGGGCTTCAGAAAATAGTTACATGGTGTTCTGGGTGATTTATTACCCCATTCTTTGTAGTCAGGAGAGGTATTCATCTGCGATTTTGTTAGAATGTTGCCCTTACCTATTGATGTTTTGAGCCCTGAAGCAGCCAGCCCTTTATTTGTTAAAATGTAGCCACTGTGACTCCATCTTGTAAAGCTTACTATGTCTCCATCTTAGGCCTGGTACACTAACTACATGTCCCAAGACTATCTTCTACCTTCCTCACTTGTCCATAGAAGAGATTCTTCAAAGTTTTCAAAGAATGAGCAGCTAGTAGAACTTTCACTGATATTGATTCATTTAAGTTAGAAATTAGGAATAAAAAGATACCTTTATTTTTTTCTTTCTTTCTTTATTTTTCTTTATTTGTGATAGAGCATGAGCATGTGCATATGAGGATGAGTGAGAGAGAGAGGGAGAAAGACAGGAGCACGCTTCATAGGGTCTGGTCAAACCGCAGTACGCTTCAGGCTGACCTGGCCAGGGATTCCAACCAGAGTTGCCACATGGGATCATGCTTCTCTTAAGCAGACTATCACTGCTCCACATAGAGCCATCCCCCAAAAGATACCTTTAACATGCTGTAGGGGCCAGAACCAGGAGATGGAGAAATGTTTATGTCACTGGGCTCCCACGTGGCCGATCGTGGTTCAAGTCCTGGACTCAGAGGCTTGAAACACACTGGGTGTACATGTGTGTGTGTCCAAAATCCCTAGAGGAGAGTAGAGAAGGGATTGTGGTGTGGCCATCCCACCTGGAGGGAGATTTCTCTCTTTCTGTCTCTCTGGTGAGCACATGTGCCCTATAGCAAAACTGTCCTTATTAAAAAATTTCTATAGGGGCCAGCAGGTGGTGTAGCATTTATGTTGCTAGACTCCCACATGGCTGACCATGGTTCAAGTCCCAAACCCAGTGGCTTGAAAATCATGTCCAGTGCATGTGCATGCATGCCCAAGATCCCAGGAGGAGAGTAGAGGAGAAGGGACTGCAATGTGGCCATCCTCCCAGGGGGTGATTTCTCACTTTTGTCCTCACTGTCTCTCTCTTCTGGCAAGTGCATGCTCCCTATGGAAAAACCTCTAAAGAAACCATGCTATATATTTGGAAATTAATCCATGAGTAAAGAACTGGTCATAATAGAAATTAGAAAATACTTGTAGCTAAAGATCGTACAAGTAAAGACTTGTAGGAGAGAGAACACTGTTTAAAAGAGACACAGAAAGATGCTTGATGCATCATCATCCTGGGAATGCAAATCAAAGTCCCAGTGAGATACATATTGAATTTACCAGCGGTGGGCAAGATGTTAAAATCTGAAGTGTGAGCAAGAATGTGGGACAGCAGGATCTGCTGCTGGTGGGAGTGGAAATTAGTTTACCACTTTGGAAAAGAGGTTGATGTGACTCAGAAAATTTGAAGACATATACATCCTACAATCTAGAATTCCTCTTCTTTATATATAATGTATGACTGGTATAGTGCATCAGGGTTTATGTATAAGAATGCTGTAAGAATACTATTAGAAATAGCTTAAAGACTGTAAATTATGCATACTGATAAAAGAAACATGCAGGGGCCGGCAGGTGGTGTGGTGGTCAAGGTGCTGGACTCCTGCATGGCCAACCGTGGTTCAAGTCCTGGACCTGGTGGCTTGCCATCTCACTCTCCCTCTGTCTCTTTCTCTGGTCAAATTGAATAATAATAATAAATTAATTAAATAATTTACAAAAAAAAGATGCAAAGCTATGAATTCATTTTGGGGGGTGCAATAAATTCATTCCAAGACAAGGGAAGTATTCAATATATTTTTTTTAATTGCAAGAAGGTGCACATGACCACAAGAGATGGGGAGAGAGAGAGAGAAGGGGAAGGAGAGCACCCCACCCTTGTGGGATATGGGATATAGTCACACTGCAAACATTTCCCGCCAGTTCTCCATCTCAGGCTTTTAGACATGTACACGCACAGGCTGGGCATGATTTTTAAGCTGCCGAAGCTGGAATTTGAACTGCAGTTGGCCATGCGGAATTCAGGTCCCACATGCAATGCTTACTCACTGTGCTACGGGCCAGTCCTGAGAAGTATAATAATTAAAGAGCAAAGAGTAATTACTCTGGGTAGAGGGAGAGAAGGATAAGCAGCAAAAGAGGAGTACAAAGAAGAAAGTCCAAAAATAGGATTATATAAAATGCTCGACTAAAATCATGAAAAACAGGGCCAGCCAGATAGTGTGGTGGATAAGGAGCTGGATCCCACACGGCCAACTGTGTGGTTCGAGTCCTGGATCTGGCAGCTTGAAAAACATGCCCAGTGCGTATATGTGGGTACCCAAAATGCTAAGAGGAGAATGGAGGAGCAGGGATTGCTGTGTGGTCATCTCTGGGGTGGGGGGTGGTGCTGGTGGTGGTGATTTGCCGCTTTCTCTCTCCCCCGCTGGTGTACACACTCAAAATCAAACCATTAACGCCAGAAAAAGACTGGAAAAGAAAAATAGGAGCAAGAACAACAAAAAATAGTAAAAATAGGGAACATAGCAATTCAATTATGTCAAGAACCATTTTGAAGCCAATTATTTAAATGCCCTAATTAAAAGACAGAGATTGTCAGAATGAATGGGGAAAAAAAAAAAAAAAAAAAACCAAGTAAACAAGTTTCAACTATGAAGATACTTGGAAAATCTCATGGAAAAATGAAAATAAAGTTTGAGTTAATTTTGGTGCAAACTTTTATTAGTTTATTTAGGTTTTTGCCATAGGGTATGTGTACTTGTGAGTGACAGAGAGAGAGAGAGAGGGAAACTGAGAAATCACCCCTGAGGGGATGGCTAAGCTGCGGTCCCTACTCCATTCTCCTCTTGGGATTTTGGCCACATACACACACGCACCTCGCATGATCGAAAAGCTACTTGGTCAGGGCCTCAAGCTGTCATCGGCCATGTGGGAGTCCAGTGCCTTAACCACCACACCACCTCCAGGCCCCTGGGTGCAAACATTTTTTACAAGTCTATGAAGTTTTTAAATATTCCTCATTACCCATAGACTTTTTTTTTTTTTTTTTTTTTGAGAGATTTTCGCTGTAGGGCGCATGCGCTCGCCAGACAGACAGAGAGAGACATAGAGACAGAAAGCAAGAAATCACCTCCCAGGGGGGATGGCCACGCCACAATCCCTTCTCCTCCATTCTCCTCTCGGGATCTTGGGCACACACGCACACACGCCCGGTGTGAGTTTTAAGCCACCGGGTCCGGGACACGAACCGCGGTCGACTACGTGGGAGTCCAGCGACATAGCCATTACGCTAACTGCTGGTTCCCATCCCATGGACTTTTTAAAAAGTTCATTTATTTCTTCCATGAATAAGAGAGACAGAAAGAGAAAGACAGAGCATCCCCAACAGGGTCTTGAAGCCACAGTCCACCTGGAGGCCTCAGCCAGCCCTGGGACACAGCACATGCGTGTCTCACACATCCAGGAGGTTCTCTGGACTTGAACCGTGAATGTTCCCACGTGGGATTGCCGTGAAAAGCATTGCGTTTTAGCCTCGTGTGCCACTGCTACACTGTCGGTCCCTTCCAATGAACTTTTGGAAGACATTTTGGAAGACAAGAAACCTACTTTAAATATAAAGACACATGTACATTTAAAGTAAGTGACTGGAGAAAGGCTGCCATGCTAACATTAGTCAAAAGAAAGAAGGAACAGCTATGTTAATTTGAGGCAGAGCAGACTTCCAAGCAAGAAAAGTTATCACTGATAAAGGGGTCAGTTCTTCAAGAAGACATAACCCTTAAGGTATAAACATCGAAAACAGCATCAAAACACATGAGCCACAACAGGGTACAAAGCGAGTCTCTAAAGTAAGGGGGATGTTCTGTGACTTAAGCTAGGTGGCAGGCACATGAAGGCTTGTCTTATTATATAGTAGTAAGTCAAGGGGCCGGCAGGTGGTGTGTTGGTTAAGGGGGCTGGACTCCCACACAGCTGACCACGGTTCAAGTCCTAAACCTGGCAGCTTGCTCTTTTTTTTTTTTTTAAATTCAACTTTATTTATTTATTTGATGGGAGAGAGAGAGAGAGAGAGAGAGAGAGAGTAAGCTGCCAAGTCTGGGACTTGAACCATGGTCGCCATGTGGGAGTCCAGCACCCTTAATCACCACGCCACCTGCTGGCCCCATGGCAGCTTGCTTTCCTCACTTTCTTTCTCTCTCTCTCTCTCTCTGTCTCTCTCTGGCCAAATTAAAACAAACAAATAAATAAAGTTAAATAAAATAAGTCTTAAAAAAAAGGAAGTCAAATATGCCACTTTGTGCTGTGATCTGAATGTTAGTGTTCCGCCCCAAATCCACATGTTGAAATCTCATATTCAATGTGTAGTATTAAGAGTCTTGGGATGGGAACCAGCAGTTAGCGTAATGGCTATGTCACTGGACTCCCACGTAGTCGACCGTGGTTCACGTCCCGGACCCGGTGGCTTACAACTCACGCCGGGCGCGTGTGCGTGCGTGCCCAAGATCCCGAGAGGAGAATGGAGGAGAAGGGATTGCGGCGTGACCATCCCCCCCTGGGGGGTGATTTCTCGCTTTCTGTCTCTAAGTCTCTCTCTGTCTGTCTGGCGAGTGCACGCGCCCTATAGCGAAAATCTCTCCAAAAAAAAAAAAAGAGTCTTGGGACCAGCAGTTAGCATAATGGCTATGTCGCTGGACTCCCACGTAGTCGACCGCGGTTCGCGTCCCAGACCCGGTGGCTTAAAACTCATGCCAGGCGCGTGTGCGTGCGTGCCCAAGATCCCGAGAGAATGGAGGAGAAGGGATTGCGGCATGGCCATCCCCCATGGGGGGTGATTTCTCGCTTTCTGTCTCTCTGTCTCGCTCTGTCTGGCAAGCGCACGCGCCCTATAGCAAAAACCTCTCAAAAAAAAAAAAAAAAAAAAAAAAGAGTCTTTGGGGGATGATTAAGCCCTTGTAAAAGAGGCTTGAGGGACGGGAGCCTGTTTTGCCTATGCCATGTGAGAATATGTAGGAAGTACCACCCATGAGGAACAAACCCTTACGAGGCACTGAATTTGTTGGTGCCTTCATCTTGGACTTCCCAGCCTTCAGAACAGCAAGCAATACATTTCTGTTGTGTATAAATTATCCAGTTTAAGGTATTTTGTCATAGCAGCTAGAACAGACTAAGACAGTATGTATAGTATATTTATACTTATATTTATATTATACACATATGTAATACATAATATATTTCACAACTACAACAGAACAGATTACTCTGGTAGCCATGTGGAAAGGAGCTCCCTTCTTTAATAGAGTCAGGGAGACAAAAACTCTGATGAATTAGAGATAATAGAAAAAGATGATGAAGTTCACAAGTCTTTTGAAATAGAATTCAGTAATTTTTTTTCTTTTTTTAAGTTTTTGCTATAGGGCATGGGCGCTTGCCAGAGAGAGACAGAAAGAGATAGGGAAATTGAGGAATTGTCTCCCAGGGGATAGCCATGCTACCATCCCTTCTCTGTCCTCCTCTTTGGATTTTGGGCATGCACGCACATGCACCCAGTGTGACCTTCAAGCCATTAGGTCCAGGCTCGAGCTGCAGAGAGGGTCATGTCGGATCCAGTGCCTTAACTTCTACGCCACCTGCTGGCCCTAGAATTCAGGACTTTTAAACCAACTGGATGCAGTAGGTCCACAAAAAAAAGAAAATAATTGAGGAGTAGTCAATATAGTAGCTTGTGAGACTACACATTTCATAAAGCGATGGGAATTACTAGTTAGGAAGACTAACTAGAAGTTAGCAACAGCGTTGCCAGTAGTGGAGAATGGAAAAAGTAGTCCTGAGGAGAGGCGAGAGAGGGAAACACACCCTTTACTGTCTCTTTTGAATTCAGAATCATGTTCATGTATTATCTACTCAAAGATGGGTAAAAAATGTAGAGGCGGTGGTAATCTCAGATGTAACCGCTGGTTTTAACGAGGAAAAGCTTCGTCATAGCAAGCCGACTGTAGCAATGATCCCACCTGTTCAGATCCGATGCCAAATTTGGCTAACTAGATATTTCTCCCAGGCTAGGACGGAAAGGAGGGTTGTCTGCCCCCTGGACAAGGGTCAAGTCTTCTTTTTTTTATTTTTTAGAGAGGTTTTTGCTATAGGGTGTGTGCGCTCGCCAGACAGACAGAGAGAGACAGACAGAAAGCGAGAAATCACCCCCCAGGGGGGATGACCACGCCGCAATCCCTTCTCCTCCATTCTCCTCTCGGGATCTTGGGCACACATGCACACGTGCCCGGCGTGAGTTTAAGCCACCGGGTCCGGGACGCGAACCGCGGTCGACTGCGTGGGAGTCCAGCGACATAGCCATTACGCTAACTGCTGGTCCCAAGGGTCAAGTCTTCTTGAGGTAAAGCATGAAAGTGCCGCTTCAGTAGGGCAAGTGGACAGTCAGCGTGATTGACGTCTTTGATGTACCGGCCCAGAGAAACGAGAAAACACTCCCTGGTTGATCCTAATGACAACAGCAGCCCCAAGTTAAAATTGTAAAGTGAGGTTGTTCTTTGACACTATCTTGCTGTTCTTTCCGTATCTTTCCTTGACAGCATTCTCTCTTGTATCTAACCCTACACACAAGGGCTAGTCTTCAGAAAGCTGCAATGTGATAAAGCCTTACTTAGATGATTACCCTCCCAGGGGTTTTGCATTTAGAAAAAAAAAAATGCCAGAGAGACAGAGAAAGAGAGAGGGAAAGTTATGAACTCCTTCCCCTGTGGGGAAGGGCCACACTGCAGTCCCTTCTCATCCACCCTCCTTTCTTTTGTAATTTTGGGCGTAAACTCACATGCACCTGACGTGCCTCTCCTCGGTGTGTCCAGGACTGAACCAAGCAGTTGGCCATGTGGGATCCAGCCACTTCAAGCACCATGCTATGGGCTGGCCCCATTTTTGTAGAGTTGAAGTTTACTTTCATTCTTTTCCTTCTTGAGCGAGAGAGAGGACAGAAGCTCTCTTATATGGTCATATGCTGTGTCCCACCCCCCTCACCTCCAGAACCTCAGCCAGTTCAGTTAAGCCACAAGAGTGGCCACATACTCAGGGAGGTCCCGGGATGCAAACCCACACCTTTTCTGTGTGGGTCTGTTTATGCCACAAATCTTCCTTGTTTTTTTAAATAAGGAATTCTTAAAACCAAAATGTCCTCCAAACCTGAAACACCCAAGTGTTATTGTGAGCTTTCTAATGCTTATGTCTTTTACATTGTACCACGTGACTAATTACGAAGGTCAATTCTCCTCTTGTTTTACAATGCTATTTAAGTCATCTAAAATTGTGATCATCGTTTTACTTAATTTTTATTCATTCTCTACCTCATTTCACAAAGTATTTGTGGCTACTTATCCTAAGCACAGACCATAAAATAGTCAGCAAGCAAGAGAGAAGAAATTAAAATCAGGCCAACAGGAACAAAAGCTAGAGTAGAAAGTCGTGGCCAGTCATAGAAGCAGACACCAATGAGCGACTGGAATTGCTTCACATTTGGTCTAGGACTCCCAGTGAAAGTGAAAGGGACACACGTTATGTCACTAATTATTTTCCCCTACTCACCCCGCCTTTCTCTAACACCTCAATCTATTTCCTCAGGGCAAGTATATAGCTTTTCCTAACTCGTGACCCTAGGAGACATTTCTCACACAGGGTAATGAGCTTTTATTATCACCATGGATTCCACATACCATTGCATAATAAAGGGCAAAAAGCCAAAAATGATTTGTAGTTAAAGCGAAGTGAAGTGAATGGTTAACTTGCGCACTGGGTGTGAAGGGAACCCAGTGTAACCGACGTGACTTGAGAGAGCTGTATATTTGTTTACCAGTTTCTAGCTCAGTAGCAAATAACCGGGGAGTAAAGAATCCTCATTGGTGCACTTGGGAAGGGCCGTGCAATCGCCCCACACAGTTGCATCACGGGGTGATTCATACTCATGTGCAAATGGAAGGGATATTCGCTAGATAGTTTTGTATGCCGGACTTTGTGATGCGTGTGTTATTTCACCTGATATTTAAATTGTTCTCTATGCAATGAAATACCTCCCTTTAATGAGCCACTGGGGAACTGGTGGTTTCTAAGGCCGAGTTTGGTTTAGCATTTTCGTCATTGACCGGGATAAAGGGAGAGTATATTGATTAAAACTGTAAAAAGATGCAAAGCTGATGGGGCTAATTCAAACAATGGTTGACAGAATCTGGGTCCTTTAAATGACGACATCGCACGTTGTCGGAAGCATGCGAAAACCCAGCCAAGTGCACGTCTACCTGCCGTGGGATTTTTCTGGACCACTTGCCATTCTGTGTCTCTCTTTGTCCTGATGGTTGACTTTGACTGGTTCTGGCCTCTCATCCCAGAATTTGCTGCAGGGCTGGCCCATGTGGACCCTTGTCTCCAGTTTGGTCCTTGGCACTGTTTCCTGGAGATGTCTGTGTTCAGCGTTTGGCTCCACGCCCTGAAGCTCTCCGTGAAGTGTGCTCTTCCCTTCCCCTTCCCCTGCTCCTGAGCGCCCAGCCGCGGAGCCCAGCTGCAGGGAGCCCGTGTTCCCTCACGCACGTGAGTGAGCTGGGCGTGGTCAGTCTCTATCCTCTTGGTGTGTGGAGCAGAGTAGCTAAAGCATGAAGAAGCCTAAATTGTATTTAGCCAATTGAGAAAGCTCTGAAGTGCATTCATTAATTTATTCATGTTTTTATTCATTTATTCATGTATTCATCATTCATTCCTTGTGCATTGCGTGCTGGGCACTGAGAACATGGAGGAGAAGATGGCAGACACTGTGTATCTTCACAGAGTTGAATTAACATCAAGTGAAGAAATGATTAAGGCAGCGTTTTTGGATATGGTTTATTTATCATTTAGTTACTTAGTGGACAAGATTGATAGGCTGTTTAGGCAAAGGTAATATAACGATTATTCTTAACAGTAGCTACTAAGGATCTCCCCAGTGCTTCTCTAACTGGGGGCATTTTACCACTCCTCTCCCCCACCATAAGACATACAGCGATGTCTGGAGACATTTTTGGATATCACGAGTATTAAAGTGCTATAGGGACCAGCTGTCAGCATAATGGCTATGTCACTGGACTCCCATGTAGTAGACCGTGGTACAAGTCCTGGACCTGGTGGCTTAAACTCACGCCGGGCGCGTGTGCGTGCGTGCCCAAGATCCTGAGAGGAGAATGGAGGAGAAGGGATTGCGGCGTGGCCATCCCCCTGGGGGGTGATTTCTCGATTTCTGTCTCTCTGTTTCTCTCTCTCTGTCTTTCTGGTGAGCGCACATGCCCTATAGCAAAAACCTCCCCCCCCAAAAAAAAGTGCTGCATTATGGTTAGGAGTCAAGGATGCTATGAGGCCAGCCCATTGCCTAATGGGTAAGGCAGCAGGATCCTATGTGGCCAATATTGGTTGGAATTTCTGCCTGGAGGCTTGGAGAGCATGCTTGGCACATGTGTCCCCAATCCTGAGGGCGTGGAGAAATGGAGAAGGGAATGCAGTGTGACCACACCCCATGGGGGCGCTTTCTTCTTCTACATCTCTCTGGCAAGTATATGCATCTTCCAGTGGACCAGCAGGTGGTATGGTGGTTAAGGTGCTAGACACTCACATGGCCAACAGCGGTTCAAGTCCTGGACCTGGTGGCTTTCTTTCTCACTTTCTCTCTCTCTCTCTGTGTCTCTCTCTGGTCAAATTAAATAACTTAAAAAAATAATTCTTTTTCAAAAAGTATATGCATCTTCTAGCAATTAAAAATAAGAAAGAGAGAGGGGCCAGTAGGTGATGTGGTTAAGGGTGCTGGACTCCCACATGGCCCACCGCAGTTTGAGTCCCAGACCTGGTGGCTTGCTTTCTCATTCCCCCCCCCCCCTTTCTCTGGTCAAATACAATAAATAAATTAATAAAGTTAAATAAAATAACTCTTTTTTAAAGAATTATTTTTATTATTTTAAATTTATTGATTGATTTATTTAAATTTGACCAGAGAGGGTCAGAGTGAGAGAGTGAGTGAAAGCAAGCTGCCAGGTCCGGGATTTTAACTGCCATTGGCCATGTGGGAGTCCAGCGCCCTTAACCACCACGCCACTTGCTGGTCCCCTAAAACAACTCTTTAGAAAGAGCAAAGAAAGAGAGAGAGAGGAGTTCCCATAATGGAGAATTACTGAGTCCAAAATGTCAATAGTACTGAGGTTGAGAGCCCCCAATATCAGGAAAGCTTCCTTTAGTTTACCTGTTTATTCTGAGAGACTGGGGGGGGTGGGGGTGTGACAGCGCCCGTGATGCAGCCCAGGGCCGTGGCTGACTCCCGGCCTCAGGGGCACAGAGGAGCCTGGCACAGCTAGAGAGACCGTGGGTGTGAAGTGTACGTTCCCACGAGGGCCAGCCTCACAAAGCATTTCTTTTTGCCATTTACCACTGTCTGGCCCTCTTGTTACTATTATTCCTAAAATAGCTGACGTTCTGTTTTGTTTTGTTTTGGCCATAGAGCACATGCACTCACGAGTCAGACAGAGAAACAGAAATCGAGAAACCACCCCCCAGGGGGCATGGCCATGCAGCGATCCCTCTCCATTCTCCTCTTGGGATTTTGGGCATGCATGAGCAATTGCCCAGCTTACAAATCTCCTTTCGTGTCCTGAGCTGGGCACTGTAAGATACAGCAAGTGGAGTCATGAGGGCGTGGTATAGGATAACAGAGGAAAGGAATATTACGAGCTTTTCCTGGAAAAGTCAAGGACTTCCAGGAATCCCCAAATCTGCTTCCTCTTTCTCCTTATAAGGTCATTTCTGGTCATAACCGTGGAAATTGTCACTGTCAAGGTGCCGGTGGGTGTGTCATCTAGTGTGCTAATGCAGTACCATGAGGGGATAATGAGTTTGAAGGTCAGGCAGTGGTTGTTCCAGACGCCATCTTGGTTCTGACTGGTTCAGGCTGGGTCTTTCAGTGGAGGCCTTACTGGCACACATCCTGTTATTTAAAACAAAACAAAACAAAACAAAACAAAACAAAACAGGCGGGGCTGGAGTATGGTATGAGCATGGGCTATATGGTTGTTGACACCATTGCCTGGCCCCATGGTAAACACTTCAAATTGATGATCTCGTGTAACCACCGAAAACCACAAGGGTGGGTACTTTTTAGTAGCTCTATCTTAAAGATGGAGAAACAGGTTTGATGGGTTAAGAAACTTGACCAAAACTTCATTGTTAGTAAGCGGCAGAGCAAGTGGTTAACCCAGGAAACCCGACTCCTCGCTCTTTACCACCACTATTTGTCTAGTTAGCACCTCAGTTCAGATGCCAGGCTCTCCCTTTAGCTGTTCCTTAGCTTGCTAGAAATTGTTTTAGTTGGCCCAGCCACAGCAGCACAGGTGGCAGGGCACAGCTATGCACTGCTGGAGCGACGTGGAGGGCCCAGGTTCCAATCCTGGGTACTGATCTCAGGGTGATCTGAACATTCCGGGGGCGCACTTGCAGCTGGTGAGATCCTGTCAAGGATACCTGTCTCTCTCAAAAAAAATAAAAGTAAAAAAAATAAAGAAAAAGAAAGTAAGAAAGAAATGAAAGAAATTGCTTTAGCAATTCTCTTGATTACAAGCTTCTGTTGGAAACCTGCTGGGAAAGACAGGTTGCCATAATGGCACGGAAGAGTATTTTATCAACAGCTAGTTTATATGATTAATAGTTTCCCCATGTAATTGTGCAGCTGCCACATTAATCTGACCCAGTTAGGCAGAATGAACCCAAACGTTTAGTCATATCTAATTCAACTCTCGCTATCTTGACAGAGAGTAAGCCACAATACTATAAATAGCAGAGGCAAGCTAATGGGCTCCGATGCATTCAGCTTTCATTCGTTTACATTTTATTATTATTTGGCAGTATTCTTGGTTATTTTCCGCTTCTGCTTTACTGAGAGCGTCTGGGCAGTTTGGGTTAAAATGTTAGGATCAGACTACCCTTTTTATTGAAGTTCGTCTTCTGAAGGGAAAGCTGCATCGGCCCCACCCAGCCCTTGACTTGCAGTGCGTGGACTAAACACCCCAGACTGTAATTTGATCTAGTTCCTTAACCCTATCATTTAACTGATAGAAAGTAATCCAACACCACGACTGCCCACGTGATAGGGCAGAATTCTCTCGTCTTCTCACCTGAGTACCACAGGCTTGTGCCACCCAGAAGAATGACAAGGTAACTCAGAATATGTGGGGTCCGTATAGCCCTGGTGGATATCTTTACGAAGAAGAAGAAGTATGGGCCCCACAGATCACAGGTTAGTGTGAAGGGAGTGTGCTTTTGTTCCCAGGAAGTTTCTGAAATAACTTGTTCTGACGAATATATACCTATGTTCCCCTAGATTTAGCAGTTTCATTTTTAGGTCTTTGAGTGTGTGGGTAAGGGCCTTTTTAACAAGCCCTAAGGTGTTTTTAGGAAGAGTAACTTACCTGGAATTCATACCTGACTGTGAGTGAAAACACTTCTGTAAGCAGGGCCAATAACAATTTCTAGTGGGCTGACTGTCAAGGATGTTGCTGCCTTTTTTTCTGTAACTGTTACCATCTAAAGAGGAGGTTGATGGGTGAAAATACTTTTGCATCGTTTTTCCTGTTTGTTATCAAGGCTAGTATATTATTGTTCTCCCCTATAATTCAACAAGTCTCACAAACACTACTTCATTAATGACTTTTCTAAATTCTTGGACTGGTAAGTGGCTACCTGATCAAAGTTTTGCATTTGTTTTGTTTCTCTTGTCCTTTAAAAGTCATGGAGAGGTTAAACATCTTAAAAATTGTTTAACCTCTCCACAGCAGGTCAATAGTTTAGATGCACAGTATGAATTTACATTTTAGAATCATCAGAAAGGCTTGGAGGGTTGCTGCTATTCAACCTCTTCCAGAAATGTCCTTTGATATTGCTTGCAAACTCTGACACTAGAAGTACCTGTAGTCTGAAATGAATAATAATATAGTGATGACAGCAGCTAAGTTTGTTGACTGCAAGGTGCCAGGCCCAGGGCTGCCTGCTTTAAACACACTCATCTGCATAACAACTCTTTTCGTTATTCCCATTTTACAGAGAAGAAAAGTAAAGTTTACATTAAGTAATGCAGGTGGGATTGAGTCACCCAGCTGATAAGAAAGCAGCTCAACTGGGTTTAGAGCACAGGTCCGCTGGTACCAGGGGTTCATTACACACTGCTGCACTGGGGACTCTATTTGAGTCTAGCTGAAAGATTGTAGAGCAGAGAAAACAGAATATAGAGCATGATGTGTGTGTGGGGGAGAGAGAGAGAGAGAGAGAGAGAGAGAGAGAGAGAGAGAGAGAGAGATAGCAAGCCTCCGGGTCCAGGACTCAAACCACAGTCGGCCATGTGGGAGTCCAGCACTAAAACCACCATGCCACCTGCTTGTCCCCATAAGTTTTATTTTTAAGGTCATACAAATAAAACATTTTGCTAGTATTACAGATCTCAGACTTACTTCAGATAGAATTTTCTACCCTATCCTTTTCCCATTAAGAGGCAAACAGGATTAATTAAGTCTAGTATAGTAGTCATTTAATTAGACAGGTAATATCTGAGTTATAATTTCTATCCCAAACTATTTGTCTTTAGAAGGACATTTTATAATATTTAAGCTTTGCAGACTTTGCACAGACCAGGAACCTACAGGGAAAAATAAGAAAAGTCACTTGCTTTTTTCTAAAAAGTGTTATTAATATAATTGTACATATTTATGGAATCTGAAGTGAAATTTCAATACATATCTATGTCATCTGCTCTTTTTTTTTTTGGAGAGGTTTTTGCTACAGGGTGCATGCACTCACCAGAAAGAGAGAAATAGAGAGACAGAAAGCAAGAAATCACCCTCCAGGGGGAATGGCCACACCGCAATCCCTTCTCCTCCATTCTCCTCTCGGGATCTTGGCCACGTACACACATGCGCCCGGCATGAGTTTTAAGTCACTGGGTCCAGTGGGAGCCCAGCAACATAGCCATTATGCCAACTGCTGGTCCTTATGTCATCTGCTCTTGATTCAGCTATTATAACCGCAAAATCCACCTGATTTATCTTCAAAAGAATGTAGAGTCGGTAGCTAGGTAAGCTGATACTTCACTATAATGTATAACAGTAGCTAACACTGAACACTCAGCTCTCTGTGCCAAGACTAGGTACATTATATTACATTTAAAAAATAATTACTTATTTAATTTTATTTATTATTATTATTATTATTAATTTGCTATAGGCCTTGTGTACTCACCAGAGAGGGAGAGAGAGAGAGAGAGCGAGAGCGAGAGAGAGAGAGAGAGAGAGAGAGAGGAAGCCGCCAGGTCCAGGACTCGAACAAAGGTTGACTATGTGGAAGTCCAGCACCTTAACCACCACGCCACCTGCTGGCCCTACTTTATATTACATTATGTCATTTCATTCTCACAATCCGATGTGTAGATACTAGTGTCATCTTCATTTTACAGATGATAAAACAGGTTTAGAAACTAGCTCAAATCCCACAGTTATTGACAGATCTTTGACCCAATTATAGATCTGACTCCAAAGTCAATACTTTCAATTTTGCCTCACTAGTGTCTGAACTTCAAACTGAAGGTGAAATGTCCAGTATTTTTTCTTTTTTTCCTCTGCTAAAAATCTGAGTGCTCTGTTTTTCCTTCCTAACACAAACGAATAGCTTTTCATGACACTGTTAGCCTTATTTTCTCTAAGTGGAAGATCGAGCAATCTGGAGAAACAGGTTTGCTGCCTCCACCTGGTATGAGCAACTCGCCACTTTCTTTCTAGTGTATGTATGTATGTATGTATGTATTTATTTATGGAGAGGTTTTTGCTATAGGGCACATGCGCTTGCCAGAAAGACAGAGAGAGACAGAGACACAGAAAGCAAGAAATCACCCCCCAGGGGGAATGGCCATGCCGCAATCCCTTCTCCTCCATTCTCTTCTCTGGATCTTGGGCACGCACGCACATGCGCCTGCCGTGAGTTTAAGCCACCGAGTCTGGGACTCGAACTATGGTCCACTACGTGGGAGTCCAGCAACATAGCCATTATGCCAACTGCTGGTCCCTCTAGTGTTATTTATTTTTGAGATTTTTTTTTTTTTTTTTTGCTATAGGGTACATGTTTGTTCTCACTGGAGAAACAGAAGAGAGAAAGTGAGAAATCACTCCCCACCCCCCGCCCCAGGTCGGGGAGATGGCCATGCTGCAATCCTCCCTTTTCCTCCCTTCTCCTCTTGGGATTTTGGGCATAAACACACATGTGCCTGGTGTAAGTTTCAAGCCATCAGGTCCGGGACTCAAAACGTGGTTGACCATATGGGAGTCCAGTGCCTTTAACCACCTCACCACTTGCTGCCCCCTCTTTTTCATTTTAAAGCCAGAGACTTCCTTTCTTGTGTCCTTTGCTCCAGCTACACTGGATTACTCTCGTACCACAGACATGCATCATGTTTTTGTTTTTAAGAATTATTTTATTTAACTTTTATTTATTTATTTAAATTTGATCAGAGAGAGACAGAATGAGAAAGAGAGAGAGGGAAAGCGAGAACCCAAGCCACTAGGTCCTGGACTCAAACCTCATTTGGCTATGTGGCAGTCCAGCGCCCTTAAACACCATGCCACCTGCTCACCCCTGTGTCATGTTTTTGTGTAACAAATTTGTCCAGGAATTTTTTGTTTTGTTTTGTTTTTGGCTAAGGTTACATGTGATCACGAGAGAGAGCAGAAAGGAGAGAGAGAGAGAAAGAGATTGAGAAAGCACGAACTCACTCCGGGGATGATGGCCACGCTGCAATCCCTTCTCCTTCATCTCTCCTTTTGATATTTTGGACATGCACACGCATATGCCCAGCTTGTTTTTCAAGCTGCTTAGTCTGTGACTGGAGCTGTGACTCTAGCCACTTTATCTACCATGGACTGGCTGGCCCCTAATGTGTCCAGGATTAAAAACATGCAAGACGCTATAAATTTGGGGAATTTAAGGACTAGACATTGCAGAGTCTAATGAGGGCGTCAGTCAAGAGTTGAGAGGCCTTTATTACAGATGTTAGTATTAGGAGCACCCCCAAAGAGAAGCAGACTCAAATTCTGTGGGAACACAAGAGGAAGTGACTAGTTCCTGGTCGAGAGGATTTTAGCAGGTAGGGATGGTGGAAGGGTTCCAGAAAGTTTGGGGCTGTCTGGAATGCCCTTTCCACCACCCCTACCTGCTGTGAAGTCATGAAAAGCATTGAGGTGTGACGGGCATGACATGTCTAGGGAAGAGAGAGCTGCATATGGGGGAAGAGGACAGGTGTAAAATTGAATGTGACCAAAGACAGGATTGCAGGGTCATGGGGGACAGATGGCCAAGGGACTCAGATGCCTGATAAGGAATGTGGATTTTGTTCTTTTGGCATAGTTATCATTAGAATCTAAGGAGCCTGGGACCAGCGAGTGGCTTGGTGGTTAAGGTGCTGGACTCTCTCATGTTTGACCGTGGTTCAAATCCCAGACCTGGTGGCTTACTCTCTCTCTCTCTCTCTCTCTCTCTCTCTCTCTCTCTCTCTCTCTCTCTGGTGAGTGTGCATGCCCAGTAGCAAATTGGAAAATAATAATAATAGTAAATAAAGTCAAAATAAATGATTCTTTAAAAAAAAATGCAAGGAGCTTACCAAGGCATACAGGTGCGTAAGATCTGCCCCGCCCTGACTTCCCTCATTTACTCTGCTCCAGCTGCCCTGGTCATCTTGGAATACTTCAAGGGTGCTCGCATCTCACCACTTGGCACTTATGTTTCCTCTACCTGGAAAAACGTTTTTCTAAATAGCTGCATGACCCACCTTTGTTCATTTGTTTTCTTCAAGTATTTGCTGCAGTAACACTTCATGGCATTCCCCTGACTACCCCATGTAAAATAGCACCCTCTTGCCTCATGTCCTTGAACCCGGCTTTATTCTTTTTCATAGTCCTTATCATTATCTGATTTACTATTTATTTATTACTTTTCCCTCCTCCTTTCTTGCTCCCCACCTGGCATGTAAGCTTCTTTGTTTTTTTTTTAAGACTTATTTATTTAGGGACCCGCTGATGGTGTAATGGTTAAGTCACTGGACTTCCATGTAGTCTACTGCAGTTCGAGTCCTGGACCTGGTGGCTTAAAACTCAGGGTGTGTGCGTGTGTGCCCAAAATCCTGAGAGGAAAATGGAGGAGAAGGGATTGTGGTATGGCCATCCCCCTGGGGAGGTTCTCACTTTGTGTCTCTCTGTCATTCTGGCAAATGCGTGTACCCTATAACAAAAATCTCTCTCTCTCAAAAAAAAAAAAAAAAAAAAAAAAAAGAAAAAAATTAGGGACCAGCGGATGGCATAATGGCTATATCGCTGGACTCCCATGTAGTCAACTGCGGTTTGAGTTCTGGACCCGGTAGCTTAAACTCACGCACAGTATGTGTGTGTGCATGCCTAAGATCCTGAGAGGAAAATAGAGGAGAAGGGATTGCAGCGTGGCCATCACCCCTGGAGGGTGATTTCTCACTTTCTGTCTCTCTGTCTCTCTCTGTCTTTCTGGCGAGCCCATGCGCCCTATAGCAAAAACTTCTCCAAAAAACAAAACAAACAAACAAACAAAAAACAGAGAAAGAATTAATTCTTTAACTTTATTTATTCTTATGTTAAAAAATTTGCTATAGGGCACATGTGCTCACCAGAGAGAGACAGTGAGAGAGGAAGCCACCAGATTCAGGATTTGAACTGCATTTGACCATGTGGGAGTTCAGTGCTTTAACCATCATGGCACTTGGTCCCAATGTGTAAACTTTTTAAGGTCAAGATTATTTTTGTGTGATAACTACATTCCAGCATTAAGCACAATGCCTGACATGGGACCAGTAGATGGCATAATGGTTATGTTGCTAGGCTCACACGTAGTTGATGGTAGTTCAAGTCTTGGACCCGGAGGCTTAAAACACGTCAGGCATGGATGCGAGCATGACTAAAATTTCAAGAGGAGAATGGAGAAGGGTTAGTGGCATTGTCATGCCCTGTTGGGGGTGATTTCTTGCTTTTTGTCTCTGTCTCTGGTGAGTGAATATGCCCTATGTCAAAAATCTCTCTCTCTAAAAAAAAAAAAGAACAATGCCTGACATGAAGAAGGTGCTCAATCCACATTTGTTCAATTAATGAATTAATTCAAATTAGAATTTCTAACCTTTGTAGCCTCTTAGAATTTTATTTAAAAATTATTTATTTAATTGTATTTATTATTATTATTTAATTTTGCTAAAGGACACACACACTCACCAGAGAGAGACAAAGTATGTGAGAAAGCAAGCCGCCAGGTCTGGGATTAGAACCATGGTCAGCTATGTTGGAATCTGGCACCTTAACTGCCACACTTCCCGGTAGCCCCTAGAATGTTCTTTTTAAATCTTATCAAATTTTTCTTATCACTATATGCAAAAGAACCACCTGGATGATTGTTAAAAAATCCGCAATCCCGGTTCTCTTCCTCAGATACAATTGTGCAGATAGTCCTCAAGTCACATGTTTAAAAGGGTAGTCTGGAGCTGACAGGTGGCATATTGGTTGAGGCGCTGGACTTCCACATGGCTGACCATGGTTCAAGTCCTGGACTTAGTAGCCCCAAAATTACAACAAATAAATAGATAAACAAACAGATGTGAAAATAAATAAATAATTAAAAAATAAATGAGTAGCCTGTCTTCATTAGGACTCTTAAGACCTCAATGAAAACTCAAATTAGCTCAAAGGAAAAGGA
Source organism: Tupaia tana (assembly GCA_026018925.1). Taxonomy (NCBI): domain Eukaryota; kingdom Metazoa; phylum Chordata; class Mammalia; order Scandentia; family Tupaiidae; genus Tupaia; species Tupaia tana. Next base: position 69,194,045 of record JAKSZU010000004.1, read on the forward strand.
TATTTTTGTGTAGACCAGCAGATGACATAATGGTTATGTCACTGGACTTCCATGTAGTCCCCGCAGACCTGGCAGCTTAAAACTCATGCCCGGCGTGTGTGCGTACATGCTCACATTCCCGAGAGGAGAATGGAGGAGGAGGGATTGTGGTGTGGTCGTCCCAGCCCGGGACGGGTGGTGAGTTCTCATTTTCTGTCTCTTTCTCTCTCTCTGGTGAGTGCATATGCTCAATAGTATAAATCTCTCTCTAAAAAGAAAAGATACTTTATGTGGCTCACAAAACAAAACATTTGAAGTGTAGTCATAGTTCTTCCATCAGGTACTGATTGACCAATGATATTACCAAATCCTATTACTTTTTTTTTTTTTTTTTTTTTTTTTTTTTTGCTAAAGTATGTAGGCACTCACCAGAGAGCGACAGAGAGTGGGAGGGGAAAGCAGCCCCAAGAAGTATGGTCACACTGCAATCTCTTCTGCTCCATTTCTCCCTCCTTTTCTGGATTTTGGGTATGTTTGTACATGTACATGTGTGTTTTTCAAGTGGCTGGATCTGATACTCAAACCATGAGGTTGGCCATGTGGGGATCCAGCTGCTTCCACTACTAGGCAATGGGCTGGCCCCAAACTGTTTTTGAAGTTGATTTGGGACACAGTTTGGGATGTGGTTTGGGACATATTCTCTCTGGTCCAAATTCTACCTCCTTCTCTTCACAACTTAGTCTCTGTGACTAGCGGTGGGGATAGAGTGTGCCGATTAGCTAAGCCACGGAGGCCACCTCTAGTGCTCAGAGGGCTGAGTGAGTTAATGCTACCACAACCACATAGTTGAGAGGGGTTAAGAGGTGATTTTTTCAAAGGAAAGGTTAGGGTGTTGTTGGAGGATGAAGAGGAAGGTAAATGTTAGAGAGGCAGTCAGGACAAGGCCTATCTTTGGGTTTTCTCCTTTAGGTAATCGACCTTCTCTGTTCCTAAGACTGGTGCCGAGGGAGCACAATTGTGTGGGCTGGTTTCTAAACCCAGCTGTGCAATACATTTAAAGTTTACTTATTTATTTCTGCCATGAGTATGAGAGAGAGACAGAAAGACAACACCCTCAAGAGTGGTTTTTTTTTTTTAAGAATTATTTTATTTAACTTTATTTATTTATTCATTTGTTTATTTCAGTTTGACCAGAGAGGGACAGAGTGAGAGAGAGAGAGAGAGAGAGAGGGAGGGAAAGTGAGAAAGCAAGCCACCAGGTCCAGGACTTGAACTGTGGTTGGCCATGTGGGAGGCCAGCACCTTTAATCACCATGCCATGCCCCTCAAGAGGGTTTTGATGTTGTGATTTACCCTCAGCCTCGGCCATCCTGGGTCATATGTACTTGAAGTACTTGAGGATGTTCTAACATACATGTGGAAACTTCTCATGGTGGTCAGCCTTGTAGAATGTGGTATTTTACTACTGCACCCCACCTGGCCCAGTTGTAGGATATTTTTTTGTCCCCTATTACTTTCTGTAGGTGTTTAAAATACTCATCATTCTCCACAAAACCTTGTCTCATTCCTTCTTTCTTTTTTTTTAAAGAGGTTTTGCCTTCGGGCACTCACCATAGAGAGAGAGAGAGAGACAGAGACAGTAAGAGGGAAAGTGAGAAATCGCCCCCCAGCGGTGATGGCTATGTCACAATACCGTCTCCTCCATTCTCCTCCTGGGATCTCAGGCATTCACACACACATGCTAGTGTGATTTTCAAACCACCAGGTCCAGGACTCAAACCATGGTTGGCCATCTGGGAGTCCAGCAATACAACCAGTATGCCATCTCTTGGCCCCTCATTCTCTCTCTTAACAGGTAATCTCCACTATAATTCACAGAAAATGAGGAAGTAATTAGAAAAGTATACATACCATTTCTACCACCTGTCTATCCAATTCACAAACTTATTACAATTGTACTCATTTGTATCTTTTTCCCTTTAAAAAGAGATGGCCCCTTGGGAAGCTATGTGGGCTTGAGGGCCTGCTATGCATTTTATTGGAAGACAGGCACATTCGTTTAAGTATTGGCTGTGGTCCCTTTTGAAATATAATAGCAGTACTGAATAGTTATAATGGAGGCTATGTGACTGGCAAACCTGAAAATATTTACTATCTGGCCTTTAAGAGAAAGCTTGCAGATCCCTGGCATAGAAGATGGAGTGACCCTCACATATTCAAAGCTAATCTTTTTTGCTTTTGATCTTGTCTTCTTCCATTTGGTCAGGTCATGTAGGCTTTCTTTCTGCCCTCAGCCTCTCTGACTTCACTGGGTGTTTTCCTCAGTCTACCAGTGTGCTCAAAGATAACAGCCTTAGACCAAACAAAACCCCCCCTGGTCCTTCAACTCCCATGTCCCTCCTTATTTCTCACCTTCTCATCTCATCCAAGCTTCTCAGAAGTGTTGCTTTCATGATCGGTCTCATATTTCTACCTTTCTAAACCACCACGCCCATTTCCGAAACCTCAGTCTTACGTCTGTCCTCACCACTTGTTGTTAGTTAGTTAATGAAATCAATCAGTTTACTTAATTAAACCACTTAGTTAACTAATTAAAATCGTTTTAGGGGGAACCATTATGTTCCAGGTTCTCTTCCAGGTTCCGAAGACACAGCAATAGACAAAATTGATAGAAACTCTTGCTGAATGGAATTTATGATCTAGTGGGGGAAACGGGCAATGAACCAGAGGAATGAGTGAAATATCCAGTCTGTTAGAAAATGGTGAATGTGAACTCAGGCAAAAGAGCTAAGGAGCTGAGAGGGGATATGGGAGATTTTTAAAGGGTGGTCAAGAAAAGACTGGGACCAGCAGTTAGTGTAATGGCTATGTTGCTGGACTCCCATGTAGTTGACCATGGTTCACGTCCCAGACCCGGTAGCTTAAAAAACTCCTGCCGGGCGCATGTGTGTGCGTGCCCAAGATCCTGAGAGGAGAAGGGACTCAGGATAGCCAATTAAGATTGTTATATTAGGTCAGTGGAAAAGTCATGACGTGTATTTCTATGCAAAAGTGTGTCATGACTTTTCCAATAACCCAATAATTATGCAGTGATGGCTTGACTGTAGTACTTATTAGAGAACGGCTCCAGTTCTTTGTATATTTGAAGATAAAGGTGACGGGATATGCTCCAGATGAGTGCAGATTGTGAGAAAGAGGAGTCACGGGTAAGTCCAAGGTTTCTAGCCAAATCCACTAAAAAGGTGGAACTGACATCAGCTGAGAAGAGGAAGATTATACAAGGAACAAGTTTTAGGGGGAAAGAAAGATCATGAATTTTTTGAGGGCACACTAAGATCCAGATGCTTTTTAGACATTCATGTGAAAATATCTGGTAGACACATGGCGATAAAAATCAAGAGATGAGTGGAGAGGTGAGGTCGGAGACAAACGTCTGTTAAGTCACCATACAGATCATAACTGACAGCCTCGTGACTACATGAAGTCATAAAGGTGAGGCTGAGAGAGAAGTGGAGAGCCTCTGAACCCTGGAGTACTTCAATTTTAAGAAGTTGAGAAAATGAGGAAGGACAGAGTCTAAAAAAGCACTGGGCAATGAGACAGAAGGAGAACCAGGATGTGGTGTCATGGAAGCAAAGTGAGGAAAAGCATCAGAGGCGGCGGAAGCAGGCCGTGGGGTTAAATATTGCTAATAGGTCAAACCAGGATTGAGAATTGACCATTGAATTAAGCATCACGTGGGCCACTGGTGACCTTAATGAGGACAGTTTTGGTTCAGTGGTGGTACAGAGATCCGATTGAAGTGTGTTCAAGAGTGGAGAGGAGAAAAACTGGAAATGGAGAAGAGAAACGTTTTTGATGAGTTTGGCCATGGAAGGCAGCAGAGAAACAATTCTCTTTTTTCTTTTTTTAGATTTATTTATTTATTTAATTCTATTAGTTATTATTATTATTTTTAATTTGACAAGACAGACACACACACAGAGAGAAAGGGAAAGTGAGAAAGCAAAGCTGCCAGGTCCAGGATTTGAACTGTGGTCGGCCACGTGGGAATCCAGCACCCTTAACCACCACGGCTCCTGCCAGCCCAGAGAAACAGTGCTCTTTGACAAATCCAAAGCACATGTCACTGATTTTGTTTTTCTTATTTTGTTTTTCTGTTACATTTGATCTTGCCCTGGTTCCTAAGACCTCCATCTGCCAGCATCTGCATCTCTGCACCTAGGAGTTTTTCTGAATCCTGCCTGCAACATAGGGAAGGGCCAGGAAATTAACATCCCCGGGAGCAGCCCTCAACCAACGGCTGAAGGAGGCTGGTGCATAAATATCATAGCTCTTTTGCTCTTTAGGCTAGTGGTTTTCCATTACCCAATGCACCCATACAAAATAAGCTCCAGCAGCCTGCAGTGGTGAGGTTTGAAGCCACACCCTCTGCTGGTTGCCTTCCTTCCCACTCTCCTCCCCTGACTCCCCAGATAGTGTGCCCTGCATCTCCCAAATAAATGCTTGCACTCGAACCCTTGTTTCAGGGTCTATATTTTGGGGAACCTAAATTAAGACACTACATATTCAGACCCAATCTAAAATAAACTTAATAAAGCTCAGATGGCCTCACATTACTAATAAATACTTTCAGTTTATAGTTCACATACTTGTGATTAACAGCCAGTTTCTTTCTTTCTTTCTCTTTCTTTCTCTTTCTTTCTTTCTTTCTTTCTTTCTTTCTTTCTTTCTTTCTTTCTTTCTTTCTTTCTTTCTTTCTTTCTTTCTTTTTAAATTTTGCTATATGGGAACAAGCAGTTAGCATAATGGCTATGTCGCTGGACTCCCACGTAGTCGACCGCGGTTTGCGTTGGCTTAAAAAACTTTGCGTGCGTGCCCAAGATCCCGAGAGGAGAATGGAGGAGAAGGGATTGCGGCGTGACCATAGTGATTTCTCGCTTTCTGTCTCTATGTCTCTCTCTGTCTGTCTTATAGCGAAAAACCTCTCTCAAAAAATTTTTTTTTGCTATAGGGTGTGTGTGTTTGCCCTTTCTAGAATATAAATTCCTTAAGAACAGGAGCTCTGTTCTCAGTTGCAATCCTAGCACCTAGCACAACACAGGGCAGATAATAGAGTGCAAGTGTTTGCCGAGTGAATGAATGCATGCATAAATATAAAAAAGTGGGTATTTGATATATTGGAAAATGAAACGTAGGTATGAAAAGAAATATTTTACCTAAAATATGTATAATATATTTTAGGATAAGTTAAAATTATTTGTGTTTGCGTGTGTGTTGTATTATTCGCACCACTGTTGTCCTAAATTAAAAAAATAAAAACTATACTTTAGATATAAGTTAAAGAATAGCATAGATTCCTCATGTGGAAAGGCTTTTATACTGAGGATGGAGTGTGTTTTTCCCTCCATAGGAAGCAGTGTAATTACAGGTGTTACTAACAACATCAAAGAGAAGAGCCATCAGGAATCTGTTTAATAATTATATGCTATTTTTTTTATTGGAAAAATGTAAATTAAAGGTCTTCTTATTTGTTTATCATAAATACTCTTTTCTCCTGAAGTTTCTACATAAGACAAGGTACCAGAAAATAGAGTGTTCCAAAGGTGCATCAAGGGTCACCATGGGAACCACGGGGAACAACATTTGTGTCCCAGGCTTCTGGAATAGAACAGAATAAAGAACGTGAACCAGAGCAGGGGAATTTCGGAATCCACTGAGGATGCCTGAATGGGGTCATGGCCTTGATCGTGCCCTGGAGATGGGCACTGTGGATAGAGGTGATCAGAAATGAAGGATGAGGGAACCAGCAGTTAGTGTAATGGCTATGTCGCTGGACTCCCACGTAGTCGACCGCGGTTCAAGTCCCGGACCCGGTGGCTTAAAACTCACGCCGGGCGCGTGTGCATGCGTGCCCAAGATCCCGAGAGGAGAATGGAGGAGAAGGGATTGCGGCGTGACCATCCCTCCTGGGGGGTGATTTCTCGCTTTCTGTCTCTATGTCTCTGTCTTTCTGGCGAGCGCACGCGCCCTATAGCGAAAAAACCTCCAAAATAAAAAAAGAGATGAAGGATGAGATTGACTTGTACTCTGTGCAGTGGTCTTCGGTTGTTCAGAAGAACATCTCTGTGAGTGAATATTTTACTTATGTTGTTAGCTAGGAGTAAATTAAATAACATTACCTAGATCCAATTAGCTATAATCATTTGAGGCTTGTGAAAATCAGATTTTGAAAATGTTAATATTTTGAATCTGTGCTTTAAGAGTATTAATTATTTATGTGCTCTAGCATCACAACATGACATTCTTATTTAGTTCTACTGTTATCCCTGAGAATTACTGTAGAAATTATTATAGGGCCCGCTGGGAGAGTGGTGGTTAAGGTGGCTGGATCCCACAGGGCTGACTATGTGGTTCAAGCCCCAGACACAGCAGCTTGGAAAACACACCAGCTGTGAGTATGTGTATACCCCAAGTTCTGAAAGAGGGACATAATGGAGACGGAGGGACTGTGTTGTGACCATTCCTCATGGGGGTTGACTTCTCACTTTTCCTCCTTCTCTCTGTCTCTCTCGTGAATACATGTATTGTCTAACAAATAGAACAAGAAGAAGAAGAAATAATTATTACATAATCCCTATTTAACTTCAGAGGAAACTGAGTCCAAAATAATGCATTCAGTTGGTGGGAGAGTGATGCCTGAAAGTCAGGCTTCTGGTTATAAATCCAAGCTTTTTTCTACTCCAGGCTACCAAGGTATTGGTATTTATATCTAGATGAGTCACATAAATTAATCTCCCACCATTTAAGTAATTCATTTGCTAATTTATCCTCTAAATATTTGTTGAGCCTCTGTTTTGTGTCAGAGTTCTCAACTATAAAATTGGAATTATGTGGCCACAGTGGTAATGCAAATGGAGTCACACAGGAAAGGTCCTGGATTCGTATCCTGGGACCTCCCTGAGCACACAAGGTGGCCACAATCTAGGGCAGCTAAGACTAGCGGGTGGATTGTGGTATGAAGATCCTTTCTCTCTCTCTCTCATGGAAGAAATAAACTTTAAAAAATGGGAATAATAATGGTACCTGTCTCATAGGAAACTGATGTAGGACTGATTGCTGGGTCTGGTTTTCTTTTTCTTTTTCTTTTTTCTTTCTTTTTTTTTTTTTTTTGAGAGGTTTGCTATAGGGCGCGTGTGCTCGCCAGACAGACAGAGAGAGACAGAGAGATAGAAAGCGAGAAATCACCCCCCGGGGGGATGGCCACGCCGCAATCCCTTCTCCTCCATTCTCCTCTCAGGATCTTGGGCACACACGCACACGCGCCCAGCGTGAGTTTTAAGCCACCGGGTCCGGTTCACGAACCGCGGTCGACTACGTGGGAGTCCAGCGACATAGCCATTACGCTAACTGCTGGTCCCACTGGGTCTGGTTTTCAATAAAACTAAGCTGTCTGTTATTATTTTCCTGATAAAAGATGTGTAGCGGGGACATGTATTAAATGTCTTTGTAGTAGTGAACATTCCAAACGAGATGGCAATGAGTAAGCTCACTATCACTTCTCAGCATGGTGATGGCGGTGGAAGTGGGGTAGTTGAGGTGTTGCTGATGGTGGGTTAGTGGTGTGGGGAAAATTATTTGACATATTTTTGGAGAAAAAAATGCTCACATCTTCTCTAAAAAGAGTAGAAATGACAAACAAATGAGATGTAGATGAGTAAATTCTGTAAAATTTAAAAAATTCATTGAGTTGTTAGACCATTTGACAAATGTAGCAAACTGGTCACTAAAGTGCTATTAACTTCTAGGTCATGGAACTTTTTTTTTTTCTTTTACCATAATGAAAACTGGTCTTATTTCTAAAAGTGCACCATTATTTTCTGGCTACATTAGTCAAGAGTAAGATGATGACGAAATTGACTTATTTAATCTTCACAAACCCCACTATTTATTAGAATAGAAGCTGTAAAATCCTAATGTACTATTGCCAAATCATAGGGGTGAAAGAATACTTCAAATTTTTGAAGAAGCCACATGAAAGCAATAGCAGATAATGCAACATCTTCTATTGTTTTATTCTGAGCTTGAAACGATTTCAATATTGTCTCTAATTTTTCTGGAGACAATAGCTATAAATATTATCCATACATGTTGTTATTGTTGGATGCTTTATTGTTTCAAAAGTTTAAGACCTAAAATCTAAAACAATGTATTTTAAACTAATTTAGCAGAAAATTAAGAAAAGGCTGTTAGTACTAGAGCACATAATGAATACTGATCTTATTTCTATTACTAACTATGTGACTTTGGGCAATTAATTGCCCACCAGAGACCTCAGTTTCTTTTATTCTCCCTTTTCCCTTCTATTTTGCCATATACTCTTTTACAAACAAGATATTTCTGGCTGGTGCAGTGGCGCACACCAGTAAAACACTGTGTCATAGGCTGGGGCCACATGGGAGGGCCCATTTGATTCTGATCCAACCTAAAAGCTGGAGCAGTGGTATATATCTGTAATCCAGCAACTAAGGGAAGGTGAGGCAGCAGGATCTGGAGCTAGAGGATGACCTGGGCAACACAGTGAGACACTGTCTTAAAAAAAGCAGGACTGACTGAGTCAGCAGGTGGTATGGTGATTAAGGCACTGGACTCCCACATGGCTGATCACAGTACAAGACTCTCGGATCTGGCAGCTTGCTTTCTCACTTTTCCTCTCTCTCTCTTCCTCTCTGTCTCTCTCTCTGTTGAGTGCATGTTCCCTATAGCAAATTAATAATAATAATAATAATGGTAAATAAAATTTTTAAATAAAAAAAAGGCAGGACACAGTGGTGCACACCTGTAGTCCCAGCTGGGAGGCTGAGGCAGGTGGATGGTGAAATGACAATATTATGTTTGAAAAAAAAATTTTTTAAGACTTATTTTATTTAACTTTATTTATTTATTTTAATTTGACCAGAGAGGTAGAAAGAGAGAGAGAGAGAGAAAGTGACAAAGCAAGCCGCCAGGTCCAGGACTTGAACCACAGTCAGCCATGTGCGAGTCCAGCGTTCTTAACCACCATGCCACCTGCTGGACCCCCCAATCTTTTTTCTTTAAAGCCCTGGATACCCTGGACCTCGGACTAGATGGAGTCTGTTGGAAAATTGGACTAGCTGACCTCTTAAGTCCCTTCTGGATCTAACTTTTCTTTTTTTTTCCAGTGGGAGACTAAGAGAAAGGGAGAGGGAGAAAGCACCTGGTAATGGGGTGTAGTCATACCACAATTCCTTCTTTTTTAATTTCTTTATCCTGTCAGAATTTGGAGACACACATGCTTCTGTACCTGGCATGTGTTCAAGCCACCAGAGTAGAGCTTTGAACCACAGGGTCAGCCATGTGGGCCATGTGGGATCTACCTCCCTTAACTAACCACCAGGCCATGGGGCTGCCTTGGTTTAGAATTCTTCAACAAGCGTTGGTGATTAGTGCGATGCAGATTATGATTGGGTTATACCAAAATTTTAGCAATGGTGGCAATTGTCGGTTGTTGGGAAAGTCATGATGCATTTTTGCATAGAAAACATAGAAAAAGTCATGACTTTCCTGATGACCTAATATTTAATGAGCCTCACCATCTATATATTTCTAGAACATTGGTTCTATTATAATAATTTGTGTGTGTCTGTGTGTGTATTTTACTAAAGGCTGCTTTAAATTTTTTTAGAACCAGATAAGAAATTATCAAAATATTTAAACAATTCACATTGCTTTGAATTTCAAATTATTCAGCAGTACAACTTCCTTCATCTGCTCATTTCATACTTAAACTGAAAATTAATTTCTGGAAAGAATTCAAAGTATATATTCTATATTTTATTTTACTTGCTTGGATAACTTGTCACCGCTGAACAAGCAACTAAAAGCATGTTTTAATGATGTATTCTAAAGAGAGAGGATGATTATTTAAAAAATAATAGAATGTGTAAATGTCACAACTGTCAGGCCTTTGACTATCCTGAGCACAGTTTTATTACTTGCCCTTTTCCAACAAGAGAGAACACTTTTTTGTTTTGCAATTAAATGATAAAACTTAGTTCTTTAATGCTTTTCATTGGTTTTGCTCCCATCTGCCTCTTCCATCAGCGCTTTGTCCTGATTTCAGAACTGGTCATGCCATGTCACCACTGGCCTGCATTCAGTGGGACACACTTTTCCGATATGGATACATTGGAGAAGAGACCGGGTTGGAAATCGAGGGAGCTGGGAGCCATGTAATTTAAGAAAAGGTTGAATAAACGGGGATTTTAATCTGAGGAAGACTAAGGAAAGGGGAAGACTAAGACTAGACGGAGCTGCCTTTGCATTTTGGAAGTGTCCTGTGTAATACTGACCAGGGGACTTAGCCTAGCTTCAAGGGGCAGAATTAGAACAGGGGGTGGGGTCAGTCTGTGGCCCGGCAGTTAAGACAGCTAGATCCTACAAGTGCAGTTTGAGTCCCAAACGGGGGGGATGAAAAACGGAGTGGGCCCCTGTTTGAGTGTGCCCCAAATTCCAAGTATGGTGTGGTCATCCCCCTGGGATGTGCTTTCTAAGAAGCAGAGGGTGTGGAAAGAATTTGGAGCTGCCTCCAGCCAGGAGTTTCCTAGCTCTATGGGTACAGAAGCGTAGAGTGTTCAAGGCGGGCTCAAGCAATAGTTACAGAGATGTTTTAATCACTGTTTTCACACTTAGGCCATTTCTACTCCTATCTGCTAAATTTCGGTGTGTAATATTACCTTTCTTTTCTGCAGGTGAGAGTGACATCTTAGATCTTTCAGTCTTTTCTTAATGTATGAAACAACTTTCTCTACTGTTGTTTAAATATCAGTTCCTTAACATTTATATTCTGTTGTGTGATTGGAAAGAAGTTTCTTTCATTATTTTCCTTTATCGATTATAAAAGCATGCCTTTATTATGAAACTACAACCAATAAGAACTTTGACCTCATAATTGAGGATAAAGCCTTTGATGATCTCAGTAGAACCTTGGCATACCTGTGTGCTGTGTGCATACACCTTGCGGTTCATATTTTTCTTGTAGAATTTTCTATGCCATTAGATTGTGCAGGTTTTGGTTTAGAAAAATTCAATTATTACTGACATATTTTCTTTCATGCATCATTAAAAATTACTTGTAGAGTCTTATTACTTTCATAGATATCACAATAATTTTTAAAATATTCTAAGGAAAAATGGCTGTCATTTTGATTTATTTTTAAGAACTTCTGTTTGTTGAGCCATAATTCATTCATGATCAAAATTTCTGAGCAGAATTATGTAAAGAAAAAGTTTGTAAATTCATTTCAGAAAATAAGAAGGTGTTCAGTTAAGACTGTCTTCTCTGGAGCCAGCAGGTAGCTTGGTGTTAAAGGAGCTGGATTCCCACATGGTCAACTGTGGTTCGAATCCCGGACCTGGTGGCTTTCTCTCTCTTTCTCTCTCTCTCCCTATCTGGTAAAGTTGAAATAAACATATGAATAAATAAAAGTTAAATACAATAATTCTTTTTTTAAAAAAAGACTGTCTTTCTGAAAGTGTTGGAGTTCTTTTCATTGGACTATGTGAAATTAAAAGTTTATATACTGGATGAGAACTCTGACTTCTTCTTTTTTTTTTTTTTTGGAGAGGTTTTTGCTATAGGGTGCGTGCACTCACCAGAAAGAGAGAGAGAGACAGAGAGACAGAAAGTGAGAAATCACCCCTAGGGGGTATGGCCACACTGCAATCCCTTCTCCTACATTCTCCTCTCGGGATCTTGGGCGCGCACATACATGCTCCTGGTGTGAGTTTTAAGCCACTGGGTCTGGGACTTGAACGGTGGTTGACTACATGGGAGTCCAGCGACGTAGCCATTATGCTAACTGCTGGTCCCCTGACTTCTATTTTTAATATACTTTTAAAAATACAGTGCAGCTAGGGCTGGACCTGCCACCTAGAGGTTAAGGGAGCCAGATCCCACATGGCTGATTATAGTTCAAATCCTGGCCCTGGTGGATAGTAAAACATGTCTGGCACATGTATGTGCATGCCCCAAATTATGATGGCGCGAAGAAATGAAGGAGAGCATGACCGTGTCTTATTGAGGGGTGCACTCTTCTTTTTTTCTTTCTGTCTTTCTGGCTAGCACATATATCCTCTGGCAATCAAAAAACCAATACAACACATCTGAAAAAGTGTTGAGCTCAGATTCTGCAAGATCTTAAATGAACAAATTTGGAAAAAATTGTTATCACTGGACTTGGCCTTTTAAACCAAGTGGGTACATTTGAGAGTCATATAGTTTGCTTTTCCATGTCTTTCACATATACAAATCTGCATTAGAATTTCTTCAATAACATAATTTGAATTAGCCAACAAGACTATTGACACCCAAATTTGAGAGAATGAACATCAGGCAAAATTCACCTCACCAGGGACAACAGAATCCGGATTCTTCCTTCTTTAGAACTCTATAGCCATGGCTACTTACCCTGAAACACCCAGTGCACCTCAACGAAGATCAACATTTGTTACACCTCATTTTCATCTTTTGAGTTTTCTTCCCCTCATGTGAAAATTAGGGAACGGTAGGAGGTGATCTTTAGTGATTCTTCCAGCTTTAAAATGTGGTTCCAGGTTTAAAGATTAGGATGTTAGCATAGCTTCTGTTTAAGAGCATGTTGGGCTAGAATTACTGAGATGCTCCGATTAGCAAAGTTCGGATTAGCAAAGCAATTTCCATTTATGGTTTTTTTGTACCCGTTCGGCTTTTTAGAAGAGCCAGTGAAGTAGGCTGATGGGCAAAGACCCCGTGCTCTGGGTTTCACTCCCTGGCCTCAGGGGGCACCCTCAAAATCAGACCGCGGGGTCTTCACTTGTGCGCCTGCTTTCTCCCCAGAGGTAGACAAGCAACCAGCCTGCTAGTACGAATCCTGCCTGTTTCTGGAGAAACCCCCCAGAATGCTGGCTCCCCAGGTAGTGGGTCTGGAGCGCCATTTCCGTCAAGAAAGGACTACCTGTTCCTTTGGCACGTCCACAGGACACCCAGTGCTAAAGTTGCCCGGACAGTACCGAGAGCCTAGTAGGAGCAAGTCAAACGCCTCTGAGAGAAAGCCCAGCCAGGACTACAGAGACATTTCTTTGTGTTAACTTCCCGGGTGGACAAGTGGCCCTTCCGTCGCCCTCGGTCCCCGCCCCGCCCCGCCCCCGCAGGCGCCGGCTCAGCGGTCCCGCCCCGCCCCTCGAGACCCGGGCGAGGAGAAGAGGAGGCATTTGTGATGGTTTTGCGCTCACGGTAGCCGCCCCAATGAGAGGACCGGATGGGGACGTTTTCTCCCGTGAGAACAAAGCACAAGTTATATCAGAGTGTGGTTCGGGTAGAGGAAATCAGTACGTGTACATCTGAGCTAGGAGGTAGCGCTTTTTTGATTTCAAAAAACTATTTTTAAAAAAATAAAGGTGAAGCCCCTCAGTGTTGGGATGGGGTTGTTTGAAAGACGGGCCAGAAGTGAGGCAGGGCACGGAGCCCCGGTCTTTACGTGTGAGTATGGGTGCGCACGCCTGCGAGAGTTTAGAGAACCCAGGTAAACCGGGAGAGAACGAAAGGGAATTAGAGAGAAAAATCTGGAGTGGGAGAAGACTTAGTGGGTGCCGAAAAGGCAGAGGCGCCGGCGCTTTCTGGTTTCCAAGGCCTCTGGAGCGGCCTCTGGAGCGCACTCCGAGACCTGACTCCCTCCCAATCCAATGTTTCATTCATAAATTTCTGGCCTGGAGGCCCCGCCCGGCTCCCCAGGGTCTAGGGCCCTGCTTCCCGTAAAGCAATTGGTGAACGGCAACAAAGCCTTAGCAGCCGGCTCCTAGTGACCCGCCCGGCGCCTGGTAACTGCGGCGCAGGGCAGGAGCAGAAAGGAGCGGGACTGTCCCTTTAAGGGATGGCCGCGGAACCGTGAAAGGGGAGGGGGCCGAGGGCGGGCGGGGAGGAAGGCCTGGGGGCGGGCCCGGGGAGGGGGAGGAGAGAGAGTTGCCGCTGAAAGGAGGTGCGGAGGAGGAGCCGGAGCAGCTGCTGCCAGCCGGAGGGCACCCGAGTGCTGCCCGCTGCCTGCCTCAAGAGTAGCCGCGGGCGCGATCGGGGCCAGATGTCTCCTCCTCCATGATCACTTTGGAAGCCGGGGGAAGACTTCGCCCGGCCGTGAGAGCTGGTCTGCGTTTCCCAGGCGCGGCGGCGGCGGAGCAGCAGCAGCAGCAGCAGTCGGGTCCCAATCGAAGCGGCCACAGCTCCGGGCGTGTGCGTCCCGTGCAGAGCGGGCTCGGGTTCTCCACGGAATGTCCCCGGGGCGCCCGGCGCGCTGACCCTGCAGCCGCCTCCGTCTTCGGCGCCTGCTGCCTCTCTCCTGCGGGCTCCGTGTTCGGGACCGCGAGCTTCCTGGCTGCCGGGCCGTGGGGAAGCCCCCGGGGGCGGGTGACCTCAACTGGCCACGACCCAGCCCTCCCCCGTGCGTATATCGCTTAAGATGGCAGCGGAGTCAGGGGAACTAATCGGGGCTTGTGAGTTCATGAAAGGTGAGGAGCAGCCGTCCCGCATCGTCCACTCCTCCCCAGCCCCCAACTCTTCACTTCTCTCCCGTTCGTCCTCACCATGGCCGCTGGATTTTCCCGGGGACTCCAGTGTCCTGCAGCCGCTGTGCGCGCTTTCATCCCCTCGGTACTCTCTTCTCCCCAAGGACCCCGTGCTTCCGGCTTCTGTCTTTCTTTCGTCCCCGGGTTCCCTCTGCAGCTCCCTCGGATGGCCTCCTGGCAGGTCATGGGACACCGCTGGCCTCTGCTCAGGCTTCTGCACGCAGTAGCTCGTGGGGATCCTGCATGGCTTGTCCTTTCGGGCACCTTTACCCCACCTTTGCTGGCCTCAGTTCTCGGGACACCCCCTACCCCAACCACACCCCCCCCGTCTCTCCTCCCTTCCTCTTCTTGAAGTCTCCGGAGCTGCAGGGAAGAGGTTTGCCTCTTCCCCTTCCGCAGCTGCTGCGGTCTGGAGATTTCGGAAGCAAACTTGCATCTCCTGTTCTGCGGGTGCCCGGGTTCAGGTCTACTCCCACCGGCTTGAAACAACCGAGATGGGAGGACTCTGCCCCCTGCCGAGTCCCTCCTGGGTCCTCTTCTCTCTGTTGTGCTCTGGAGGCTGTAAGTTTCTGGGAGAGATCGGGTTTCTGCAAGAATTCCACGTGTTAATGGGGTCTTTAAACTGTGGGCCACAGTTATTATTTTCTTTCCTGTATTATCACCACCTTTCACCTCCACTTCTCTGCTTCTCATATGTTTTCTCCTGTCTTTTACACTTGTCTTTCAGATCGCTTATATTTTGCTACTCTAAGGAATAGACCAAAAAGCACAGTAAATACACACTATTTCTCCATCGATGAGGAGCTGGTCTATGAAAAGTAAGTCAATATTTTTTTTTCTTTCTTCTCACAATCATTTAGCTTACTGGCCCTTTGATGGGGAAACTGTGCATCTGTATGACAGTTTTATTCACCCCCTTGTCCCCTCACAAGAAACTCTATATAGGTGAAAAGGGAGATGCAGGAAAAATGAACGTCTTTGAACCTATCAATGCCTCAGTCCTTTCAGATGTCTGTGTTAGTTCTTCCTACACCTACACAAATAGCAAATGTAGATTCCTAACCACTCCCCCAGGAGGACCTAAGAGACACATACTCTGTTATGGCCAGACTGTAATTGCCCTGTGAATCAGTCACCAGGTATTTATGGAGCAGCCACAGGGTACAGGACAGTGGGTGTCTTACAGGTGCTTGGCCTGGACAGCTCACAGGGCTTCTGTTGTATCTCGGGATGTTTTGTTTGCTCATTTCCAGAAAGTGGGACACATTAGCTGCAACAAGTTGTATTCAAGTCCTGCATATGAGTAAGGCTTGGCCTGTAGGACAGATTAGTGAGTTCTTTTATTTGGGTGTCCCCGGCTTCATGGTATCCTAGTCTCTCTTGCCTTGGAGGAAGCAGTATAGGAGTGCTGATTTATTTTCTTTTGTTACTTTGTGTCTATGGGATTAGAATTTGAGAGTGTTAGTTCAGAATAGGGAATTTTCCTGTGAAACACCATTGTTTACAGGAAAAATACATGTTTTAAAAATAACACTTTTAGATTTAATTTATTTTTATTATTATTATTATTTTTAATTTGAAATTAAAAAAAAAAAAAACAAGCTGCCAGGAACTGGTTGGCCATCTGAAAGTCATTGTCTTAACCACCATACCAACTATCAGCTCTGGAAAGATACATTTTAATGCTTTAGGCATAATAAAAACTTAACTAAAAAGATCTTCTTTCAATGAAAGCAGTAGATAATAAGTGGGAACCAGCAGTTAGCGTAATGGCTATGTCGCTGGACTCCCACGTAGTCGACTGCGGTTTGCGTCCCGGACCTGGTGGCTTAAACTCACGCCGGGCACGTGTGCGTGCGTGCCCAAGATCCCGAGAGGAGAATGGAGGAGAAGGGATTGCGGTGTGACCATCCCCCCTGGGGGGTGATTTCTCGCTTTCTGTCTCTATGTCTCTCTCTGTCTGTCTGGCGAGGGCACGCGCCCTATAGCGAAAACCTCTCCCCCCCAAAAAAAGAAAGCAGTAGATAATAAGTAATAAGGCTTTATTGACTTGGTCATGTTCTTTTATTAAAAGACCTGATGTTGGGGCTAGCAGGTGACAAGGTAGTTAAAGTGCTAGATTTTCACATGGCTGACTGCTCTTTGAGTCTCAGACCTGGTGGCTTGCTTTCTCATGTACCCTCTCACTCTCTCTCTCTCTGGTCAAATTAAGAGAAAAAAAAAGCAATAATAATAAGTAAAATAAAATAATTCTTTAAATAAATGAATACTCTTTAAAAAATAATTATTTATTTAATTTCATTTATCATCATTGTTTTTCAACTCGACCAGAGAGACACAGAGAGAGAGCAGAAGTGTGAAAGCAACTAGATCTGGTACCTGAACTGTTGTCTGCCCTGTGGGGAGACAACCACCACTCCCCCCGCCAGCCCCAAAATAAAATAATTCTTTAAAATTAAAAAAAAGAGCTGATGTTTCCTAGGAGTCTAATATAATCTAATTTAAACATTTAAATATTTCTTATCATCTTAACCAAACGTGCAGTTCAGCGAGCATAGCTAAATGAACCATTAGGAAGTCTCCTAGGATTTGTCCTCTTAAAAGAGATACAGGCTGTTTTTTGCCTAAGCATTTGTGGGTACCACCAGGCTTCGAAGAATGACTATTCTGGACCTTTAAGAATGTGTCTTTTATTTGAGGGAAAACAATCTTTAATTGTCACTTCATCACAGGAGTTCTTGAGACTCCTGTCTTCAGGACGTTTCTCTTAGTGGTGCTGGGCGGAGGATGCTTCTTGAATGGCTGAAGTGAGAGTGGGAATGAAAGAACCCTTTACTGCTGCTCCTGAATGCGCAGAATTGCTGAGGCAAAGAGGTCTAAATCCCCGGTGTCAGATTACAGCTCTGCTCCTAGACAGAAAGGAGTTCTGCGCAGCCTGCTCCCTGACCCCAAGTACCTGGGTGATGTCACTGCCAGCAGTGTTTATTGAGTGTTCTCTCTATTGTTGGAAATGTGCATTGTTGTGGCTTTCTTTTTGTGAGTTTAGAATCTGGAGACCTCTCTTGAGCTGGGGGTAGGGACTGCGTATATGCCATTATGCTCAATTCTTCAGTGACTAACATGCCAGAGGTGGGGAATATGTCATTGGACAAGCTCTAGTCATTGCAGTCTGAGTCATGTCTCTTGGGATTGCGAGGTGGTAGGTCTAGCAGAAAATTACTATGAGCCTATTAAACAGTGTACAATGACTTTTTGATGCTAATATTTACAAATGTGGAAGTGTCTTGATTTTCTTGTTGGCATTGTAGGATATGGCTCTAGATCACATTCTTATATTTGGTTTACTGTATTATTGGTGTCTTACAGGGAAAGACATGGTAGAGAGGCTGTTCAACTTATATTGAGAGTTTAAATGTTATTCAAAGTGATGATGAAGACTCCAGCCTTGGCAGAATGGGTACTTCTCTTAGCAGGGCTTGGTCTACAGCACCACAGTAGGGGCTGTGGTTGTGGTCACCTACAACGCCCATCTTTTCTGTTACTCCGACATGTAACACGGTGCTCGGTAATACAGAGAATAAAATGAGGGCGAATGTACATGTTACCGTCAGGGAGCCCCAAGCCTGTAGGGAAATGACACGACTGCAATTAGCCATTTAGGAAAAAGAACTGCCTAAGAGGAACATACCCTGTGCCAGGAGGAATTCACTGGAGGATGACAGTTTATCTGGTGGAGGGGTTCAGGAGAGGCTTCCGGGAGAAGTTGAGAGTGGCTAGAAGGGCAGACAGGGTTTTATTGGATAGAGCGGAGACGGGAGCGATCCCATAAAAGAGAACAATAAAGATGAGGAGGGAGGCTCAGGATGTGTCCAGGGAGCAGTAAGTCCTCCAGTTTGCCTGTGTATACAGGTCTCATGCGGGGGATGTGGAACCGGAGGCAGAGAGGTTGGTTGGGGACAGATTGAACACGGGGGTGAGAAACCTGTAGTTTGGTTGGTATGCCGTGGCATTCTCTTGAGGGTTTTGTAGCAGGCCTTGGTGTGGCTTGATTTGTGCTAATTGCAAATAATAGCAAACATTTATTGAGCATGTACATGTGTGCCAGATGCTGTTCTAGGTGCCCTGTAACTACTTTGTTTTCACGACAGTTCTATCAGGCAACCATTATTGTCATCCTTCCCTTACAATAATGAGAAGGCACAGAGGGGTTAGTTAACTTGCCCGAGGTCACAGAAGTAAGAAGTAGCAGAGCTGGAGTGTGAAATCAGCTCATCTGGTTTCTGAGGACATAATGTGCTTCTCAATAAATTGATACAGTAGCAGATTGGAGAGTAGGTAAGAGCCCACTTAGAAAAATGCTGGGCTATTGGGGGGGAGGCGGGATGGTGAGAAACAAGTGCCTAGATTAGGACAGTAGCAATGATGATGAAAAGAAGGGATTTGAATTCATTTGACTTGGCAACAGATCAGGTGGGTGGGGTCCTGAGAAAGAAGAGGGGCCAAAGAAGTCCTTAAGACAGTCCTGGTGGCAGAGAGCCTGCAGGGCTGTTAAGTGAAACAGGGAAGGAGGGAGGAAGAACTGGCTTTCCTGGGAAGATCGGACATTCCATGTCGGCCACGTTGGATTTAAGAAGTTGAAAGGATATTCGCATCACTGTAGGGTATCACAAAATTTGAAGTTATTAAATTTGGGAGTTCCCCCAAAGAGATGACAAAGAGGTGCTGTTTCTGCAGAGAAAGACGAGATAGGAAGGTCTGTCGTTCACCGGTAGGGATAGAATAAGAGGAGAGAGAGGAGGTAGAAATAACTGCCGAAGAGATAGAAAGTCCTAAGGGGAGAGGAGGAGGAAGGGGACAGGGACGGAAGCAGTGGACTGCCTCTCCTCGGTTCCGCTTCTCAGGAGGGGAGAGTGAGAGACTGCAAAGCCCTAGGAGGAAGCAGCCACCTGCGTTCTGTCTGTGGAGGATGTCCTGTGAAAAAGGTCTTGACTGTCGTATTGTAATGTGATGTCTCTAAGGAAAGGAGCATATTTATATACATTGTCACCCAGCTTTTTCTTTTTTTTTTTAAGATTTTAGGGTGTATGTGCTCTCCAGAGAGACAGAGAGAGGGAAAATGAGAAACCATCCCC
Source organism: Tupaia tana (assembly GCA_026018925.1). NCBI lineage: Eukaryota > Metazoa > Chordata > Mammalia > Scandentia > Tupaiidae > Tupaia > Tupaia tana. The sequence continues at coordinate 69,213,772 of JAKSZU010000004.1, forward strand.
TAGAGGGGACAGCCACACCACAGTCCCTTCTCCTCTGTTCTCCTCTTGGGATTTTGGGCATGCACACACATGTGCCTGGTATGATTTTCAAGCCTCCAGGTCTGGGACTCGAACTGTAGTTGGGCCATGTGAGAGTTCAACACCTTAATTACCATACTGCCTATTGGCCCCATCACCCAGCTTTTTATACAGTTCTATACCTGTGTAATTATTTCCTGAATGTGTAAATGAAATGCTTGCTTTTTGGCTAAATTAACATCTCAGGAGCTCTTATTTTTGAATAAGGAAGTAGACTCTAAATATTAGGCTGCAGCTCCTCTGGACACAGTTGTGTCTTGTACAGATGTTTATTTAGTTGTAAAAAGGTTGATAGTGCTCTGCGATTGAAAAGGCAACTTTCTGAGAAGCCAATGGAGAGAACCGAACAAAGTGGTCTCATGAGTAAGGCTATTAGAAGGGAAGTGTGCATTTTCTGCTTATTTTTTTGTTCTTTTTTTTTTTTAACAGAACTTATCTCATTACTATAAATGTCTTAATAAAATGTGGATGATAAATCATACTTGTCTGTGGGTAATAATTTCACAGGTCAAGGCTGGAATCAGCGTAGAGTCTAACACACTTGTACAAAAATAGCCACATAAAAAGGGAGCCTTTCAAAGAAGATTTATCTGTATTTGATTAAGCTACAAATAATGTACAACTCTCCAGAAAGGCTAATTCTTTGGTATTGGACTTGGGCCCTGTAATCCAAATAGAGGCTTACTTTTAATAACCTGGCTCACGGGAACCAGCAGTTAGCGTAATGGCTATGTCGCTGGACTCCCACGTAGTCGACCGCGGTTCGCGTCCTGGACCCGGTGGCTTAGAACTCACGCCGGGCATGTGTGCGTGCGCGCCCAAGATCCCGAGAGGAGAATGGAGGAGAAGGGATTGCGGCGTGACCATCCCTCCTGGGGGGTGATTTCTCGCTTTCTGTCTCTATGTCTCTCTCTGTCTGTCTGGCGAGTGCACGTGCCCTATAGCAAAAACCTCTCAAAAAAACAAAAAACAAAAAACAAAAAAACCTGGCTCACATTTGGTTCCAAGGTTAGCAACATCAGATATGTTCATTGTTATAAGCCTTGGATGCATCTCGTAAGGGTGAGCAGAGGTATAGGGTTGGATGTTAACAGCATAGAAAGCCAGTTGGCCATGCAGGGCAGTGTGCAGGGTCTTCATTTCATTGTGTCCATTGTCATTTCTGCTATTGGGTCTACAAAGGAAAGTTATTGAAAATGCAGGAGAGAACTCTTCAAGGACAGACTGCGGGTACTGAATTTTAAGCAGTGTCTGAAGTGACTCCGAAGAATTTCACCAAATGGTTTAGCATGGTTAGAATGAGCAGCCATTAATCAGCACTAATGAGCTAAATAGGAGATTTAAATAATGTAAAATGTTCAGTTTTCATGAAAACTTTATTAAAGCAACTTAATAGTAATGCATTCAGGAATTTTTGGATATATAATTTATAGAAAAAGGATTTCTTTTGTCTGTAGTATAGGTTGGAGTCAAAATGTGAACACAGGACATCTTTAAGTGAAGTAGAGAAAAACTTCTTGCTCAGAAATCTTTGAGGAGATGAGTGGCAGGGTAGATGTAGGTGAGAAGAAACCCTTTTGATTTTCCAGTTCTTATTTCAAATTTACTATGTAGTAAGTAGGATAATTTACCAGAAATGGAATGCTACTTAAGCACATGCACACGTATACGTAGATCTGATCTTACGGAGTCTTAGGGTCATTTAGTACCTCAACTCTCATTATAAATTGCTATGTTATAGATAGAAAAGATTTGGCTGAATACAGAGAAATTTCACTGTGAGAATAAAAATAAATCTATATCAATAACAGCTAACCTTTCTTTTTGAAAGATTTATTTATTTAATTACTTCCATTTGTTGTTATTATTATTTTTTAATTTGGCTAGAGAGCGAGAAAGGGAAAGCTGAACCTGCAGCTGGTGAGGGGGGTATGGAGTGTCTTTGCTTCTCCTAGCAGGCCTGACCCCTCTAACTTACGTGGTGACCCCTTTAGTGAGCAATATGCCACCAGCAGTGTGTGTGCCAACTGTGTCCGGGTCAGATCTGGTAATGCGTAGCAGTAATGAAATATTTTCTTTTTGCAATTCTACTTTTGTGAGTATGGTTTTTCCTTTTCTCCTCCCAATGCACGGCCAAAAAGAAAGAGGAAAAAAGAAATCAAGTTAATTATTATTGTGTATTAGTAGGACGTGTGAAAACAAAAGATGTCCAATTTATATAAACCTATGAAAGCGGCTCTTGTAGGCTGTCTGGTGAAATGTTCTTGTGTTTAACTCAGTATTGAAAAAATCCATCATGACTTTTCCGTCAACCCAATAACTTAGAATGGAATGGTATGGGATTGTCCTAAAAATACAGAAAACTGTTTAGCTTTTTTTTTTTTTTAATGACAGAAAAGATGATTTATTGTACACGTATTACACTCGGCCACAAGTAACAGCATTAGTCCCAGCATGTCACAGGCCCAGGGAAAAGGACCACAGGGGCTGTTTTGTTAGGAGCAATGTGGTCTCTCAGAGGTCTTTGCGATCTGCTGGCTGTGGAAGTTCTAGATCCAGAGGCAGAGTCGACAGTTATCTCGCCGTCCAACTAGTACCAGCGCCCCGAGCCTCTGACATTCCGTTTCCGCTGCGATGGCCTCCATAGGTGCACAAGCTGTTTACTGGGACCTCTGCCTCATCTTTCTTCTTTTAGGCTTCAGCCTGCGCATTCGCTTCCTCCTCCACTTGGCTCTCATGGGGCGGAGGTGTCCGAGAAAATGGCGCGAAGGCCAAGAGAGTGAAAACTGTTTAGCTTTTAAAGATGGTTGATCTATACCTTTCCTCCTAACTTTCTCCTTCCCTCCATCCTGAACTTGCAAAAATAACCCAGTATTGATCACTTTTTGCCCTCAGTTTTGAATACATGTGCTTGTGTATATATTAATATGTACCTATGCATGCAGCTAATATTATTATGTCATATGCATTATGAGGAATTAGACATATCTGTATGAATTCGTAGTCTATTTGTGCTTTTTTTTTAAGAGAGATTTTTCCTATGGGATCATGTGCTCACCAGAAAGACAGAGAGACAGAAAGTGATCCCTTTTCCTCCATTCTCCTCTTGGGATTTCAGGCACGCATGCATGCATGCTCGGTGTGAATTTTAAGCTACCACGTCCAGGACTTGAACCACACTTGACTACATGGGAGTCCAGTGAAGTAACCATCACACCATCTGCTGGTCCCCACGGTCCATTCTTAATTCTGTGACCCACCAGAGTCAAGCTTCACTTTCTAGATATTGATTTATTTACATATGGCCTGTTTTGACCTCTTGGACATTCACAGTATGTGGCGGGTCTCTAATCTTCATAATGATAAATTGTTATTTGGTTCTTTCAGTTTGTTTGAGAAAAGCATGCAGAAAGTGCAAAATTTAACAGAGATGCTGTGGAGAGTTTTCTTAACAGGGCTGGTCTTAATCAGCCCAGGAGAGGTTTCCAAGTGGGCTGTGAGAGGGCCCAATGGGGAGCTGCCTGCTGCCCAAGTTCTTTCTGTGCCAGGTCACCACAGGGCAGCTTCATTATTTTGTTTGAAGTAGATTCCTAAGGCATCAGATGTTCTCATTTAAAAGTTCATAAACACATTCCCAAGCCCAAAGTAAATGACTTTAATTTAGCCACAGCTCAATACACCTTTGTGCTTAAAAAAAAAAAAAAAAAGAGACTCCTGACGCATTTTTATGGGAAATGAAAAGCATAACTTAAAACTTGTAAGTGCTTGACATTGCTGTCCAAAAGCTAATATTTAGGTGGCGGAGATCTTGATGGAGAGCATTGTGCTAATGCTTTGGAGACACACACATATGCAGAAAGAAGGAAGTAGAAACACAATACAGGGCAGTATCTTACAAAAGCTGCAAAGGTGTGTGTGAGGAGTCCAGGAAAGGAAGAGATTATTACGGCCCAGGATGATAAAGACTTCATTCAGTGGTGTTTGAGAACGAGCTTTTGGAGGGTGTGGGAGAGCAAAGAGTATAGGTTGTGATCTGTGAGGCCCAGTACCGCCTGCTTTTCTCACCATGGTATCCCTGTACTTAGCTCAGTGCCTGCTATAGAAAGGTGCTCGAGAACCTTTTGTTGAATGAATGAGTGAAGGAGGAAGGAAGGAAAGAAGAGATTTTAGGCAGTCAGGAGAAAAGACATCAAGAGCTAGTTGGAAATAACAAAGTACTGTTAAATGAGACATAATAGGTATTTTCAAAGTGTGTTTTTTTCTTCCCATGGGGGAGAGGGTGGGAGACAGAGACCGGTGCCTCCGACAGAGTCCCCATGCCAAGGTCCACCCACAGGGACGCAGGAGGTGCTCAGGGAGGTCGTCACCAGGGATGTGAAAACAGGACCCTGTTCATGTGGGTCAGCTGAGCCATTGCTGCACTGCTCTCTGGCCCCAAGGCATCGTATTTGAGTGGAGGGCAGTCACAGGGGAACTGGACACTTAGCTGGGGGCTGGGTGGCCAAAGCTTGGGAGTCCCAGGCAGTTCTGTTTCTCTTTGAATGGCAGAGAGCTATTCAGACTCTGCTACAGGACACGCTCCCGGGGCTGGCAGTGGGAGTCAGCCGGGCCATTGCAGAATTGGATTAAGATTGCAGAAATGAACAGAAAGGCTTGAAGGGGCAGACTGGCCAGATGACAGTTGGGAGGAGGAGTTGGAGGTGAGTTCATAGTTCCTGGCCTGGGTGACTGGGAGAAAGTGACACTTTTAGGTAGGTGAAGTGTGTAAGCCGGAAGGAGGAGCTGCCTTTTTGTTATTTTATGTTGTTGTGGTGATGAGTGCTAGTAAGTAAAAAGGAGGGCATCTTAACGGAGTGTGTGTCTTTTGTGATCTTTTTTGTTTTTGAGAGGTTTTTGCTATAGGGCGTATGCGCTCGCCAGAAAGACATAGACAGAAAGTGAGAAATCACCCCTCTGGGGGGATGGCCACGCCGCAATAATTTCTTCTCCATTCTCCTCTCGGGATCTTGGGCATGACGGTTGAGCCATTATGCCAACTGCTGGTCCCGTGTCTTTTGTGATTTTTAAGCAGAAAGTAGACAATGCCTATCTGGATATTTAGATATTTATCATTTAAAGTCTGAAGAGGTAGATGAGATAGCTGGTCTCAAGTCCCTTTCTGGCCTGTGATTTGACTTGGGCTTTTTTGCACTTAATGGTAGAATTCATTGTTTCTTTCAAAATTTGCTTTAGACTTTTATTTTCGGTTTACTTAAAAAAAAAGTTAGTTTTTTTAAAATCAGCTAAATATTTCTGATTCAAATAATTACATGTTGAACAAGAGCCTTAAAAAATATTGCTTTATTTATTGAAAATGTGTACTATCGGGAACCAGCAGTTAGCGTAATGGCTATATCGCTGGACTCCCATGTAGTCGACCGTGGTTCGCATCCCGGACCTGGTGGCTTAAACCTCATGCCGGGCATGTGTGTGCGTGCATGTCCAAGATCTGGAGAGGAGAATGGATGAGAAGGATTGCGGTGTGATCATCCCCTCTGGGGGGTGATTTCTCGCTTTCTGTCTCTATGTCTCTGTCTGTCTGGAGAGCGCATGCACCCTATAGCGAAAACCTCTCAAAAAAAAAAAAAAAAAAAGAAAAGAAAATGTGTACTATTTCCAGTTCTTGAAAACTTGGAAACATTTAGTAAATGATTACAACTTTTTGTGATTGACAGTGAATTTGTTTGTAAGAAATAATTTGTGGGAAGTAAGGTTTTTGAATAAAATATTTCCTTTATTAGTTTATTTATTTTTATTTTTAAAGAATTATTTAATTTTATTTATTGTTATTATTATTATTATTTTTACAAATTGCTATAGTGCATGTGTGTTCACCAGAAAGGACAGAGAAAGAGAGGGAAAGCGAGAAAGCAAGCTGCCGGGTCCAGAACTCTAATCATGGTTTGCCACGTGGGAATCCAGCGCCTTAACCACCATGCCCCCTGCTGGTCCCTCCTTTATTAGTTTATTAAATCATTGTTTTTGTCTTAAAGAAGTTCACATCCTATTGATGACTTGAAGAATTTGACAGTTTTTACTTCCTTTATTATAAAGTTTAATTTTCTTTTGAGAACCAGAAATGATAATTTATTTTAAATTTAGTATGCTTGATAGATATACTATACTGATGCATTTATTCAATTTTGCGCAGGAATGTGGCATTTCGGGTTACTTTCAGAAAACTGGAAAATTACATTTTGAACTATCAAGGCAGTTTTATAGTTTAAATAATTTACCTCTCTGAAATGAAAGCACATCTCTGCCTTCTTGAATAATGTGCTGATTACGGTGTACATGTTTTCCGTAACACTCAGACTCCACATTATGAATATGTTAAACTGTTTCATTGAACGGCAGAGATAGCGTTAGGGGCCCGAAAGAAATAAAGACGTCTCTGCTGTTGTGGTCGAAGGCCCTGTTTGCTAAGTATCTTGTGTGTTTAGTGGTTTTAACCTAGTTTTTATTGATGACTTACTATTACGAGTCTGGTCCTTCCTTGGTGCTGCTTGCCGTCAATAGCAGTCCACGATACTGGTCTCTGGTAGCGGTCTCCTCCCTCTCTGCTGCTGAGTCTAGTACAGTAGGGGCCCAGGAACCAACTTTGCATTTTATTAACACTTGGTACAAAATAATGCTAAACAGATTCTGAGTGAGACTGGGTCCGTCTTATAAACATAGCTAAAGGGCATGGATTTTGTGGCAGGCTTTAGAAAAAACAATTTTGACTTCGTTTTTGGCTTACTTATGTTTCTCATTTATATTTCAGATTAGTGAGATTTCTGAATTAGGGATCCTTGTATAACTGATTTCTTATTCCACACATTTCACCCTTTTTTATTACTTTATTTATTTATTTTCATTTGACCAGAGAGGGACAGAGTTAGAGAGAGACAGAGAGAGAGAGAGAGAGAGAGCGCGCACGAAAGAGAGAGAGAAAGAGAGAGAGAAAGTGAGAAAGCAAGCTGCCAGGTCCGGGACTCGAACTGTGGTCAGCCATGTAGGAGTACAGTGTCCTTAACCACCACGCCACCTCCCGGCCCCTACACATTTCCTCCTTTTAAGGGAATGTAGAATAATACAGCATCTTCATTAATCCTGTAATCAAATTATTTATTCTCCACAACAGAATTAATCTGAAACACTAAAGTTTTAAAAAAATTAGTATGAGACAAAGGGAAAGATTTGAAAAGTTTTCTTCTAGGAAGCAATGAACACTTGGCTTGTAAAACAGTGCCTTTGCTTTTCTTGCCAGACCCTTTCTCTAGTGTTAAATATTGCGCTTAAATGTTCCACAGCGAATGAAGCAGATTGCCTGCAACCCTAGAAAAGCCAAGTGAAGGCTAAAGCTGATTTTAACTTGGTAAAACTTTGAATCAGAATTGAAGGCGCTCCTGAGAAAGGAGGGTGATGAATAGTTGGGCTGAGTCTCTTTTAGCTTGGGGGTTTCTTGAAACAGATCACATCTGGATCATGCCGGTCATGAAGAGACAGACACAGCTCCTGGGAAAGACGGGATGTGCCCGACCTTTCCCTGCATGGGGGAGCTGGGTGGTCTTGCCCTTCTCAGTCCCTTTCCACCCATTCTTTCTTAGGTCATTTTGTTAATTTTGTCTACTTCGTCTTATTTGGTGCCTCAAACTTGTAAAACATGATGTGATATCTCTTCTCACATTTAACCTGGTATACAGTTAGGAAGGATGAGAATGTCCCCAGCTGCAGAAACTTGTGCTGGGTGCTGCTACACAGCAGACCGAGGCCCCATGGGGGCCCCGAGAGCTGAGAGTGGTGGTCTGCAGCCATAGTCCCTGTTACCCCAGAGGCTGGGGCAGGAGGATCTGGACAGAGTGAGACCCCTGTCTTAAAAAAAAAAAGATACAACACACACACAGACAGAAGGATTAGACTGGAAGAAGGACATATTTTACAAATGAATCAACTGTGTCCTGTTCTTGTGGAACTTACAGTCCAGCGAGTGGTAGGGAGGACATAAATGAAGTATTCAGACATAAGATTACCCCTAAGCGCTCTGAGGGGAGACTGCTGTTTTTTGAAAGTACCTAACAGCAGAGCCTGTGGAGGGTGGGTGTGGGGAGCCGGGATCAGAGAGGTGGGAGGGAGGTGGGGGTCAGTCCCTGAGGAAGTGTGGCTGGAGGTGAGTCCCAGAGAAGAGTAGGTGTTAGCTAAGCCAGGGAGGGTAGTCCACACCCAGAACCTGAGGCAGGAGCTAAGGGAAATCCCGGGACTGGAGTTTTCTATTTTCTATGATAGCAGTAAGATGTGGGGAGTGGAGAAGATGGTGCAAAACAAGGGCCCAAAGAGAGACAGGTAGGGGCCACACCATCCGGGGCCTTGTAGAAAAGACTGAAGCTTTTAGTTTTAGTTCCAAGAGCTTCAAGAAGTAATGTGATCAGCCCCGCACGGTTAGTCATTGTTATCCTTTTCAGGGCCTCAGCTGCATTATGAAGCATGAGGGTTAGCCTTTTATGTGTGAGAATCAGTCTGTTGTCTGCCAAAGCCATGTGTGCACTGTCTGTGTTGTCTCTTCCTTCAGCACCTGCCATTGGATTATGAGGTTGAGAATGTCTGCTTGACAGTGTCTCTGTGGGAGTAAATTTGAATTTTAGCAGTGCATTCCTGAGGAAGTCTCCTTTTGTTTTCTTTAATCTGAGTCTCTAAGGGTTTTCATTAATTGGCTCATTCCAGAGAGGGAGGTTACAGAACTACAGACCCTGATGCTGGAAAGTTCTGCCTGTTAGGCTTTATGGCATGGTGGCAGCACTCGCCCATTTTACAGAGGCAGTAGCTGAAGCCTCATATGCTGCTGCTACTTGCCCTGGGTTAGGAAGGTGCTAATGGGGAAAGGGATCTCACCATCTCAGTGATTAGCACTTTCCTTAAAGCCTGTTCAAGGGGCGGCAGTGAGAATTGATGAGATTCTCTCCTTGTATTTCAATAATGTGAAAGTTTATGCAGGTAAGTAAGCAATAGTGATGTCACATTTCCTGGTATATGAAGCTGCTTTCTGGTCTAGGCGTTTGCTTCCTAGCTGTGCAGAAAGTAGAATGCGTAGTAGATTTCAGGGAGAACTATATTCTTCCTCTTCACCAAGGAGACACCCTGAGGGAAATGACTTCTGTACCATGACCAGCACACTGAGGGGACGGAGTGCGTGGAATAAGGCGCGTGATCCTTGAGAAACACGTGAACTGCTGACCGGGGGGTCCTATGTGGGTAACTAAAGTCATCAACCCTGTGAATTCTATTTTATGTATTGATATATGTGTGACATGGCTAGAAATGCGATCATGATATGACATGGGAGAGAACTTTGGAATCCATCCAACTCGGTGGCTTCATTTGGTAGAAGACGAGGTGGAGTCCCAGAGAGGCTGAGACAGTGGCTCAAGCAAACGGAGTGACTATGCTGGGGCTGGGGCTGCGGCCGGGCCCCTCTGCTCCAGTGGTCTTTACTGCGACCCCGAACTGCTATGTGCGTGGGAAACGTGTGCTGGGAAGCTCGTTCGATGTGTAGCCACTCTTCCCCAGGAAGCTGGCATCAATGTGTCTGTGGTTGGTTATGCCGTATGGGCTTGAGCAAAAACTTAGACTTGGGCCTTCACGGAACATTAGGACCTTTTTGTTTCTTTTAAAAAGTATTTGTTTTTATTTCCTTCATGAAAGAGAGACTGACACAGTCAAAGAGATGGGCACTCCAGCAGAATCTTTACACCCTGATCCACCCCAGTCTCAGCTGGCCTGGATCCTGGGCATGCATGTGTGTACCAGGAGTGCTGGGGCAGGTTGGGACGCAAACCTGGGACCTTTCTCTTGGGGGTCCAGCGCATCAGTGCCTGGTCCTATCGTTAGGATCTTTTTGAACAATGATCATTGAGTTTCAGCAATACACAAGAAATTGCCATCTGAATGGAGGATTGCTGATAATATTCTAGCAACAGGGAAAATACAAGTTGGTGTGCCTAACCCAGAGGGAGGACTCATTAATTTCACCAGTATTTTACACATACACACACATATACGCAAAGGGACTTCAAAAAGTTTGCAGAAAGTGGAATTATAGTACAAGTTTATTTTGGTGCCAACACATTTTGAAATTCATGCATAATTTTTTCATAATGTGCATTTTTCGTACCTTTTTTTTTGAGAGAGATTTTTGCTATAGGGCATGTGTGCTTACTGGAGAGACAGAGAGACAGAAAGCGAGAAATCACTCTCCAGGGTGGATGGCCATGCTGCAATCCCTTTTCCTCTGTTCTCCTCTCAGGATTTTGGCCATGCATGCACACGTGCCTCACGTGAGTTTTAAACCTCCGGGCCCTGGGCTCAGACCGTGGTCTATTACATCAGAGTCCAGTGATGTAACCATTATGTCATCTGCTGGTCCTCATATTTTTCTTGAAGACCCTGTGTATATAATTGCGTTGCACTTTGGGGGATACTGCTGTTTGAGCAAGTATCACACTGTAATAATATCTTACCCACCTACTCAGTAAGTGGTGAGCTCTTGTGGATAGGGACTGGCAGTCGGCAGGCTTTCAGTAAATCTTTTTTGAGTGAATGAATAGACAAAAAGTAACAGCGGTATTGGTAAAAAATGTAAGCGTTGACCTGCTTTATTTATACTGCCCTTATGAAGTTTTGTTTAATCCTGTTTTTAAAGCAGTTAAATTTCTTTCTTTTGTATTAGAAAGAATCTTTGATTAAGATGCTAACTTCTAGTGCCTTGCTTAGCCTAGGAGATAACTTTTGTTGAATGAATGAATAATGATTGGAATGTAGCTTAGCGGTTTGCTGAGCAGCTGAAGATTTTCACATAAAGCATCTAATATGTAAAAGGAGGTATAACAATACTTCGAACAATGGTTCCTCTGGGAATGGGCTCACTTAAATTATACTTGATTAGAAAAACCAAAGGCAACCATCACAAACTTCATAAATCTTGTGAGAGGAGCTGGACAAGCTGGGTATGACAGAAGATGTCTAGGCCCAGCTTCTCCTTCCCTCAGATCGGTAGGGCCAGCACCTGTGGGCGTGGATGACGTGGTAAATGTGGGCTCTGCTCCTGGGGCCTCCATTTCTTTGTTCTCCTCATGAGGAGATGACCCTCCTTTCTCTCTTCAACGTCTACTTAGAGGACTCCAAGTGCTCCAATTCTTTTAACTTCTTTCCTGTCAAAATGAAACACTTACTAAACAAAAGACACGTTGACTGATTTTCATTTAATAATACATGATTTCATTCTACCTATTGACGCGTCATTTATCAAACTTGCTAGAGGAAATTTACAAATAGGTGGAGAGATTCATTTGTTCATTTATTCCTTCATTTGGAAATGAAGCTGAGCAATAATATATTCATGTTTTTCCTTGTCCAAATGAGACCAGAATATTCTTCTCCTCCACCAAGGCAAAGTTGGGACTTTTGCTTGGCTGTGGATCTGGAGACCTTTATCTGAAAACTGCCAAGATGGAGAAGATACTGCTCAGTGTCATGGACTTCAATTTAGGAGTCCACTGAGCCCTCAGATTTCTGGGTAGATTCTCTAAGGTACTTGTTTCTATCATTTCTTCTTGCTTTTTGTTGTCCTCTGGTTGGTGACCTTCTTTCTCCCCTCTTCTACCCTGAGCTGAACTCTCTCATTCTCCTGCTTTGTTCCAAGTTGCCCAAGTACATACTTTGTACTCTTACACATTTGACTTATTTTGATATTTCCCTCTAGCCAGTGATCTGGATTATAAAGATGTTTCTATCCTCTTCCCCCATTCTGATGAAAAAGATTCTTTTATAGAAGCATGTTGTTGGATGATATCATCTTTATTCAGTTTGATACCAAAGTTAGTGATAACTTGGCATGATGTGAGCAGCTGTGGTCATTTTTCAGTGATCTGACATTTTCAGAAATGTATTTAGCTAGTTAGAAAACTATATTGTGTTGTTGGGAAAGTCATGATGCATTTTTGCATAGAAAAACATGTCATGACTTTCTTGATGACCTAAAATATAAATATATATGTGTGTGTGTGCACACACATGTATATATTAAACCATATTACTATAAATACATAAATATTCTTTTTTATTAAAGAATTATTTATTTATTCATTTATTTATTTTTATTTGACCAGAGAGAGACACAGAGAGACAGAGAGAGAGAGGGAAAGTGAGAAAGCAATCCACCAGGTTTGAGACTTGAACTGTGTTCGGCCATGTGGGAGTGTCCAGCGCCTTAACCACCATGCCACCTGCTGGTCCCCAATACATAAATGTTCTGATAAACATAAAAACATAAGGAAAGGATATATCAGACGGTAGGGTTTGTTGGTTTTATATTTGTCTGTGATAATTTTTTTTAAAGAATTATTTTATTTATTTGTTTGTTTATTTAAATTTGATGAGTGAGAGACAGAGTGAAAGTGAGCAAGAGAGAGAGAGAAAGCCGCCAGGACTTGGTCCTGGTTGGCCATGTGGGAGTCCAGGGTCCTTAAGTACCATGCCACCTGCCGTCCCGTGTCTGTGATAATTATGACCGAAGATTTGTTCTGTATTCTTCTTGGCTGTGTAAAGTTTTTGAATGAATTTCTTAGTGTGACTTAAAGCTCATCCCTCTTTTTTGAGAGATGTTAAGACTGGCCCATTGATCTTTACGATACTGTGGGATAGGAAATCCTCTGGGTTAAGATTGCTTGTTTTGGGGCCAGTAGATGGCATAGTGGTTACGTTTCTGGACTCCCACATGGATGACCCCAGGTCCAGTGGCTTGAAAATCATGCCGTGTGTGTGTGCGCTCACGTGTATGTGCACGTGTGGATGCCCAAGATCCCAGGAGAAAGGAGAAGGGATTACGGTAATGGCCATCCTCCCCAGGAGTGATTTCTCACTTTCCCTCTCACTGTCTCTGTCTCTCTGGTGAGTGTGTGCCCTGTAGCAAAAATCTCTTTAAAAATTGCTTGATTTTCTTCTACCCTTAACCTGGGGCTATGCGCTGAGAAAGAGACAAGTTCTTCATTGCAGCTACCTTTGGATAACTATCCTTATAGCAAATTGATTTTCTGGGAGACAGCGAAAGAGTAGGGACTAGATCCTTTTTATTTTCCTGTCTCTCCTGTTCTTGGTCTCAAGAACTTTTATTTCAAATCATTGCACATTTTCTTTGGCAACTCTGTGTTCATCTTCTCATGAAGCCTCTGTGCCGGGACAACTGATTTTGGTGTTGCCTACAGTATAACTCCTAAAATATTGCTAACTTGCTTAGCAGAGATAAAATATACAAGTTAAATATTCTTTACTTATGTACGGCAAGTGGCCATTAGCAGATCTGACATAGTTTATATGATATCCTTATGATAGTGTCATTTGGGTGGCAGAAAAAATAAGTCAAATGACTCCCTCAAAATAAGGGTCTTTTATGGGATGAATTTTTGGAAACTTGTTGGTATATAGTAACCTTGAGTTCTAGGCTAAATTGAACTTGGAACATTAATGAGCAAACTATTCATAGTGAAGGGTCGTTTGATGAGGTTTTTATATTATAAAAAGGTATTCTTTAAGCATGTGAGATATACGACACAGTTCCTGAGCAGAGGCTTACATCGTCGTTGAGAAGATAGGCTCTCCTACCCTATCATGCTTCGCAGTGTATGGCAGTGTGTGTGTGGGCCACGAGAGTGGCTCAGATGATAAATTTTGGGAACTTTGGGTTAGTGTTTCCTAAGGGTGATTGAAAAGGCTTCTTGGAGAAGGGAGGATTTGAACCAAATTGTGAGTAAGCTGGAGTAGAGCAGGAAGAGAAGAGGAGGGCCCTCCAGGCCAGGAGCACAAGGGGAGCAGCAGCTTGGTTAGGAATATGCGTGGAGTATTTGGGAATGAGAAGTAGGCAAGAAGATGCTGATTTGCTCAAGATTCCACAGCAAGGCAGAGGGGCAACTTGGAATCGAAACAGTCTTGCTGCATCCCAACCAGGACATTTTAATATTAAATGTTAAACAAAAGGTTCTGAAACACCCTCGGTTTTACATTTAGGACTTGTCAGAGGGTAAGGTCAGCCAGGAGATTAGGGCGTTTGTACAGAGTCTGACTGCTGAACCAGGAAAATAATTCGAAGACAGTAAGGAGCCATTCAGCATTTTCAAATAGTGGGAGGATATGCGAGAAGTGCGATTTCAAGAAGATTAATCTCTAGTGGGGTATGGGATACTTGGAAAGGGGAGAAAGAATTTTTACAGTAAAGATGTGAGATGAAGAGGATCTAGACTTCCATTGCCAAAGTGGGAACAGAAAGGAAAGAGATAAATCAAAGTGGTAGCTTTTGATATGTAAGAATTAAATTAATATTTATTTGTGGCCCTCTTGTGATCGAGAGGCATCATGTCTGTGTGACTGGAAGCACGGTAATTTTCAGTCTGGAGGGCTAATTAGAAGGAAAGTTGGGTTCAGTTTTAGACATTCTGAGTTCTAGGTGATAGAAGGGCCTGAGATGGTAGGCCCAGCAAGAAGGAGCCTGATGTGGGGTCTCAAGAGGAGGAGACATCTTTTTTTTCCTGAGGCTTCTCAGTTAAATTCATGACAGTAAATAAAAGAGAAGATCTACAGACTGATAGCTCCATCTTAGAGGTATAAGGGATGGTGGGGAGAGAGAGGAGCCAGTACATCTTATAACAAAACTCAAGGAGAATGAAAACTAAAAAAGATCACTGGATTTAAGATACTTGAGAATTGAGAGCAGTGTTTCAGGGGAACAGTTGGATGGGAACCTCGAGTGCACAGCTTTTTGATCAGGTAGGTAATAAAAAAAGCTGTAGTATAGGCTATGTAATATATTCATGTTGGTTCTTTCCTGCTTTTCAGTATGTTTACTTAAGTGCCTTGGTGATAAAAGGTGACGAAACTCTAAACTGTCTAACTAGTGGTCAGATGGTGCAGAGGTAACGCAGCTGGACCCATATGGGTTCTGGGTTTGCATCCCAAAGCCTCCTTATACATGCTGGAAAACATGCATGTGCGGTGATCCGGACTGGCTCTGGCTGAGGGTGGATTGTGGCATTAAGACCCTGTCGAGGGTACTTGTCTTTATCTCTCTGTCTCTCTCTCTCATATGGGAGATAGAAATACATACTTAAAAATAAAAACTCATTTAAATTGTCCAACCAATTCCCTATTAAAAGACTGGTTCAAATAAATGAAAGATATTAGTTGGGTGAAAACCATTAGTTATTTAGATTACCATGTAATAGATAACTTACATAATAACCCTTATTCTTGAAAAATAATTAAAATTTGGCTGTAAATTTAGTAAAGTTAAACATGAGCATTGATGTTTTTGAATGTTTTATCTACTAAAGATGACATCCTTTGTTTTTCTTATATTTCAGTTTCTATGCAGATTTTGGACCTCTGAACTTGGCAATGGTGTACAGATACTGCTGTAAACTAAACAAGAAACTAAAAGTGAGTATTGTAGTGATGTTTATATGTTGGTAGTAAAATGTTTGAACTGTGAAATCTATCAAATGGGAGTGCTACACACACACACACACACACACACACACACACGTTTCCCAGGTAGTCCTGTCTTTGGAAATTTGTATGAGTAGTTCACATAGAAGTTGAAATTGAACCCCCTGATTACACCACAAAAGGACATGTTAACCTCTTTCATTTTTCAGGATGAATTGCAATATGAGCAATTGTGAAGTCGCTGCAATTGTGATCTAAGAAAGAATGAACAAATCCTTTTAGGTTGTTGTCATGAGTCTATCAAATTCCCTCCTAGGGTAATTTTTCAGAAGCCTTCAGATCTGCATGTAGACACTATTATCAGATGATGACAGGGCTCGTCAGACCTAGGACTCTGAAGCACAGCTATTTCTGGTCGAGATCGAAGTTTTGTGAGATAGCAGTGAGAAAGCATGGATTTTACCAGATATGACAGAATTTGGGTCATATGTTCAATATTTATGTTTCCTCACATGAGGGATGAGTTTCATTTTCTGTACTTATACATGGATTTTGGCATGTGGCTCCCCCCCCCCCCCCCTTAAATAATGAGGATATAAGAAAAACTGACATCTGTTCAATATATTCCTAGTTTTAATTAACTTATTTAATCACTTGGAAAGTAATGTTTATCTTTTTTCCCTCCAACTTCTAAATGAAGACCTTATATTTTCAATTTGTAAGGCAGAATACTATAAAGCATGCTCTTATAGATAACAACTAAATTCTTTTTTTTTGGCCATAGAGTGTGTGTACTTGCCAGGGAGAGACAGAGAAACAAGTGAGAGGGAAAGTGAGAAATCACCTCCCAGAGGGGATGGCCACACTACAATCTCTTGTGTCCATTCTCTTCTTGGGATTTTGAGCACATGTGTACATGTGCCCAATGTGAATTTTAAGCTGCCAGGATCAGGATTTGAACCATAGTCAACCATGTGGGAGTCCAACGTCTTAACCACTACACTACCTACTGGGCCCCACATAGCCACTAAATTCTAGTGATCAGATATTTTGTTCTTTCTGCTAGATAAAATGTTACTGTCTTTATATAACACAGTGTATGTTGTATGTATAAATTACTGAGTGATTATCTTTGATTTGATTGATTTTTATTAAATTTAGGCATAAGAGTCTGATAGAGAATTTTATGTAGAATATATTGTATATTTATGAATTTGCAAGTTTTTGCTAATGAGCACAGATTGCTAAATGGTCTTGGGATAATACCAAAGATAAATATTTTTAGTCAATAATCATATAATATATAATGTAATATACTCTATTATTCTAGGAATTCATGTATACAATTTTGTCTAACTTGAAAAGCTATGCACGAGTACTTCAGAATTTTTTGGGAAGATAGAATTAAAGTACAAGTTTATTTGGTGTCAACATTTAAAAAAATGCATTTTAAAAAAGGTTTGTTTCTTTCATGAGAGAGAGACAAAGAGAGAGTCAGGACAGGCACCCCAAATAAGGTCCCCTCATGCAATACAAGTCCAGTTTCAGCTGGCCTGTACAGAAGCCATGCATGTGGGCCTAACGTGCTCAGGGGCGGCCTAGGACATGAACCCAGGACCTTTTCCACGTGAGTCTAGTTGCATTATTGCATTACCATTATGTAATACAATACCATTACCTGGCCCCTTAGTGTTTTTAATAATAAACATTTCTGTAACCCTTCTGAAGACTCCATGTATTTAAATATTTATTTATTTATTTTTTAATTTTGCCAGCGGGTGCATGGGGCCTCTGGAAGGAGATAGACAGAGAGGGAGAGAAAAGGAAAGTGAGAAAGCACCCTTCATGGGGAATGGTCAATACCTTCTCTTCCATTTTTCCTTTTGGATGTAAACTGTGGTTGGCCATGTATGAGTTCAGCTCCTTAACCTCTATGCCACCTGTTGGACCTTGTAAATTTCTTTAACTAAACCAGATCTACGTTTTTCAGGAAAGAAGCTGCTGTCACTAGTTCAGAAAATAAGAGATTTTTGTAATCACCAAGGAAATAAATAATATCCTTTTTAGGTAAAATGAACTTTTAATGACTGAATTAAGGAAAAACGATAATTAATAAATAATAGAAGTCCTTTTTTTCCTTTTGAGAATGTAAAAATGTTTTCGCTTTCTTGATTGCTCATGTTAGTATGTAGTTGGTATGAAGTGAGTGTTACAATTAGTCATCTGACACCTGGGTACTACCTGGAGTGACCAATGAAAAAAGAATCATTACTAGGAAAACAAAATCACTGGCCTGACTCAGTCTCACTCATAGCAATTGCGTAATGTAGATGGATTGAATTAAGATTTTTTTTTTTATTGTATGCTATACAGAATAGTATGGGTAAGACTATGTGAACACTTACATGGATTTGCTTTGCTTTCATTAATAAAGCTTTTTTTCAGCATTATGAAACTTTAATAAAGTTTGGAAAGTCTACTGGGTTCATTTCAGTGATCAGGTGATCTGCTGGATGCCTAGAATGTCATTTTTAGCTTTGGTATAGTTGGTGGGCACACTATTATTTGCTGAAGGATTGAATTTTCAAAACCCAAAAGTTAACAAGTCGTGGGTTATCTCAGTGAAGCATGTGATGTATAATCTCTATATTAGGAGAAAAAGGTTTACTTTACCAGTCCAAAGTTACAATAGTTTCTTCAGCCTGTGGAATCTTAATGTATTTATCCATGAAATGGGAATTATAGAGCTCCCACAAGGGAGGTAGTCAGGCTTTTATGAGAAAATATATGCAAAAGGGCTTTGTAAAATTTCAAGTCCCATATAAAATAGTTACTAATGTAATATTTGTAAATTCTGATAGGAAGTACAATAAAATCAGTTATTCTATGAAATGCATGTGTTCCCTCTTCTTAGCCTTAAAGTTATCATTTCTTTCTTTCTTTCTTTCTCTCTTTCTTTCTTCCTTCCTTTCTTTCTTTCTTTCTTTTTTTTGAGAGGTTTTTCACTATAGGGTGCGTGCGCTTGCCAGAAAGAAAGAGACAGAAAACGAGAAATCACCCCCCCCCCCGCCCCCGGGGGTGGGGGGATGGCCACACCGCAATCCCTTCTCCTCTATTCTCTTCTTGGGATCTTGGGCACGCACGCACATGCACTCGGTGTAAGTTCAAGCCACCAGGTCTGGGACTTGAACTGCGGTCGACTACATGGGAGTCCAGTGACATAACCATTACGCTAACTGCTGGTCCTGAAGCTATCATTTATTTCTACATAGGAAAGTTGTCCAGTATGTTAGGAATCTAAAATCTTCCCATCTATAATTAAACACACCTTCACTGCACCACCAGCTCTTCCTTAGGAATCTAAATGACCATTTAGTCAAGACTCAGAAGGGGAGATTGGGAGAGGTACATGACTTGTCCAAGGCTGTGAGGTAGTCAGGGCGTGGTTTCATGGCTCTTGACTGCATTATTCCTGTTCTTTCCACCATCTTTGGTGGTAACTGCACGTCTGGTTTATAAGCTTCCCACGCTCACTCTCAGCATGGCCCTTGTTACTTCACTTTGTTGTCCTAGGTTGGCTTTGAGACTCCTTTGTCTTTTCACTTCCAGTGACCATTACTGCTACTCCATCTGCCTCACTTTGAAGAACCCTGACTCCAGGCTCTCCTACTGGAATATATTATTCTATAACTCACCTGGCAGTCTGTGTCTCCCACTCTGTTGTGATATCTGTACCTCAGTCTCCCTTGTCTCTCAGTCCACTGACTCCCTGCAGGTGTTTCACCTGTAGCCCATGGTGTCTCATTTTGGTCAGGCCTTGGGCACCCTGCCTCCATGCCTTTGCCTTGCTTGCCTTGCCAGCGTCCCTAGTGGATAATTTCATGCACTGATTGGGAACCGTGGGACTCTGATACTCCTAGCCTTCCTTGCACTTCACTCTGCAGTGTACCAGCCATGCTGTGCATTTGTTCAAGCCGTCCAGATCGACCAGAATGCTCTTTCCTTCTGGCTCGATGCCTTCTCATTCTTTAGACTTTGATCAGGCGCCACCATCTAGGAAACATCCCCTTGCACTCCCACATTGGGTTGGAGGTGCCTCCTTTGTTTTCTCATAATTCTGTGCAGATCTGATTGTTGATGAGTTGTATGTACCTGTTTGCATCGTCTTTCTCTCTAGACCGCAACTACTAGAGGATGGGGACAGGCTACATATCTTCGTGCCCCCAGTGCTCGGCATGGGGTTCTCAAACACAGGGAACTTCCTTGACCTTGTCACCAGTCTGCTGACTTGTTACAGAGCCCGTTTTATTCATTTGCCTCCAGAGGTTTCAGAAGATAGTCTCCCCTGGGCGTGCTCACACCCTCCACACACTGATCTCTTAACGCTTTACCTGCCTTTACCTTCCCTACGCCACCACTCTAGCGACACCTTAGATACCAACTCCGATGGCCTTTGCTCTGTCCTCAAATTCCTTCACTTCTCTGAATAACTTGACACTATTTTCTTTTTCTTTATGAGAGATAGCAAAAGGGAAATATAGAGGGAAAGGAAAAAGATGGAGATAGGTCTTTGTGACAGGGCCTCATTCTGCCACAATCGACTACCTGGGAATACAGTGACATAACCATTACGCCATCTGCTGGTCCCGATTGTTTTCCTTTTTATTCAATGCCTTATGTAGATAGGTAATAGTTTGCTGAGTATTCTATCCCAAACCCAAATCTCATTTTTAAACATATCGAAAGATATTTTTTCAAGTTGATGCACTGTCATTTCCGGTGTCCATTTGCATTTAATTCCTCATGGCCTCTGTTTTAATGATATTGATTAGAATGGAAAATTACCCATCAAACATCTGCTTAGACTAAAGGTCCAAAAGCAAAAATCCCTGCTACCAATAACAACAAAAAAACTACTGTGTGTTTTCAACTGTACTTTAAAAAATTATAAATACCAAGATTTATGGGGGCAGCAGGTGGCTTGGTGGTTGAAGTGCTGGACTCCCACATGGCCAACTGCGGTTCAAGTCCTGGACTCAGTAGCCCAAAACTCACAATAAATAAATAAATAAATGTTAAAAAAGTGGCTTTCCTTTAAAAAAAAATTCTGTAGTTATAGTTTGCTGTTTGCTATTTCTGGCCAGTAGTCATTGTAATGGGAAAGAAATGAAAAGAGGGAAGATTTATTGGAGAACCATTTGTAAGACCACATATACTATTTACTGTAAGATGTCATCAATGATTGATAGGCTAGAGCAGAAATTATTAATCTGGTATTTCAGGAGTCCCTAAACCCCTAGAATTATATATATAAATTTATGTGTATTTACATTTTTTCTTCTGGAAGGATTTATAGTTTTTCTCAGGTTTTCAAAGGGCTCCTTGGCATAGACAATGCAAAGAACACTGGATTGGGTGGGATATAAGGGCTTCTAAAGAAGAAGACTGTATTAACAAGACACAAAGTTAGAGTATTAAAACAGAATCCCAGAATACCTTCTGTTCACCTAGTTAGCGAAGTCTAGCCAGCTGTGGTGGCAGCAGGGGTGCAGTGCACCACAATGCTGAGGCCACTCGGGACAGTCCCTGTCCCTGCGCTGAGGTCTACCTGTGCCCTCCAAGTGTGCCCATGTCTGTGATCCCATGTCTATGATCCTGGCTGGCTTTCGTGGTGGGTGATGGTAACATGAAGATCCTGCTGGGAGAGACTGTCTCTTTTTCTGTCTCATGGAAGAAATAAGTAAGCTTAAAAAAAAAAAACCCTCAATTACTAATTTAATAATCTGCATGTCTTACAAACATAATATGATTGAACTGGCTTTTTCTAAAAGAGCCAATACCATTTTAAAGATTGATTTCACATTTTCTCAGAGAATAATAAAACCCCAGTTGAGGGGAAAAAGGTCTCTAAAAAATGGGGACATTTTCTAGGGCAGTGATTTTTTTTTTAATACCTGCTGTTATGAATCAACAAGACAATTACAGTAATCTTGAGGACTATTTGAAAAAGGATTAAGAGAACATTCACAGAATGTAATTTCACATTTACAAAACATCCCTCATAGCCCTTTCAGGGCCAAAGGGGCAGGGGGGCGGCATCACGAAATGACTGATTATACTGAAGCACGGAAAGTACCTGGCAGATGGCGGGGCTCGGGAACATGCTTGCTGCTGAGTGAGTCAGTGCAGTAATCCTGTCCTGTGCACCAGGCACCTGCGCCGTGTCAGGCGGTGGTATACAGAATTCTTGCCGTCATGATTAGACCACCCTCTTACTGGAACTACAAAACCATGTTGAGTTTTCTTCATGTGCTTCTGGAGATAGTTCATGTAGTTGAAAGAGACTGTCAACTGAGGGGGACTTCAAGCAGTGTTGATTCACACGGGATTTGCATATATGGAGTTTGCAAAGTAAGGGCCCTTATGCCCATTCGGGAATCCTCAGGCCAGCAGAACCCTGTTTAGAGAGAATGTCCAGTATACCTACAACTGTGTTACCATCATGATCAAATCATCTTTACGAGCAACTTTTCTTTGATATTCTGACTTCTACTCTAGTCAAATGTGCTGCGGTTTTATTAACGTACTGAGTGTGAAATGAAGTGGACCAACAGAGACTCTTCTTCTTCTTAAAGGAGCTACTCATTCTGTTATGTTAGCTCGAAATAAAAACATAAACCATATTTTGTTTTGTACAGCCAAAGAACATTTTCAAGAATATCCCTTTCCTGAGAAAGTTGGAGGTAAAACATGTAGAGGTCATGGCTGCTCCCAGAAGACCTGTTCATTGAGTCGCTTGTGCAGTGGGATGACCACTGACTGCTGTGGCGGTGCTGATCGCTGTGGCCTTCGTGGGCTAGCCTAGTCACTTGTATGAGCATGACGCCTCAGTCACCATGCTCTCTGTGCTGTGATCTGTTTAATCTGACCGCTGTCACTGGCTGAGTGCGCTTGTTTAGGGACGTGCATGGGCTCTATTTTTTATTGAAGAGTGTATAATCTAGGCTGTACTAATGTCTTCCTAGGCTCAATCAGACCAGTTCGTACAGCTTCATTAAGCGGTGTTCTAACCAAGTCACCTCAAGTTTTACTTCTAAGCATGGCAAACAGATTCACCAAAGGCTGCTTAAAATCTATGTTTCTTAAAATTGCTCATTAAGCTTTCATTTCTTTTTTCTTTTTTGGCTTTGAGCTTAGTTGCATCACCTTTTGTTGTGAAATAGTGAAGTAGTTTGTTTTCCTGACCTAAGCTGAACAAGTGCATGATTTATGTATGTTACCTTAGTTTAAGGAGAGCCTGGATTAGTTGTGATTCGTGTAGCCTGCCATAATTTTCTTCTCTCTGAGTTGCTGTGATTTGCTTTTCATAAGGAGTGACCCACTAGAATTCAACCTTTCACATACGTTTCTTTTCCAAGATAGAAAATGTCTGGCTGGGATCTATACCCTCGTCTTAATTTGTATTGTTCCATGTAGCAGATTCTGAACTTTGGTTTATAAGTACCATTAAATATCTATATGATGTATTGTACAATTATCATTATTTACATATGAAGGATGAAACTTTCATTCTCAGGTAAGCAATATAGGAAATTCCTGTAGGTTTGATGATATTAACTGATAGATATTTGACATTAAATCTCACCTTTTAAAAATCTTTTTAAATTTAATTTAATTTGTTGTTATTATTATTATTTTTAATTTGAAGAGGGGGGGGGGGGGGGGAGAGAGAGAGTGAGATAACAAGCTACCAGGTCCATGACTTGAACTGTGGTCAGCCATGTGGGAGTACAGTGTCTTAACTATCATGCCACCTGCCGGCCCCCTTTTTTAGCCTTCTTAAATGAAATAAATATTGTACCCTGTAACTAAGATAATTTCTTTGGTTCTTGTGTGCTTTGAATATATCTCTATGCATTTATTCTGTAATATTGTGTTTATATTAAGTCTTGGCCAATATTTTGTATCAAGTATTCATTAGATTCTGTGCAAATATGAGGCCAGCCCTTGTCACTACATAGCTTAGCAAAGTGATACATGACAGCTGCTCAATTCATGTTGATTGAACCAATAGAACGAGATCTCCAGTATCTGCACCCAGATTCAATTTGGCTGACTGCACGCCCATGGGCTCATTCAATCTGCAGACTTATTTCATTGGGCATGAATACTATTTTAAAAATCTGAATTCATAGTCAACATTTGAAATTTATGAAACATTTTACAAAATTTTGGATTGTTAGCTTCTTCTAAATATTGCAGTATCTGACAATTGTGGGCCCAGATTCCTGCCTGGAGCAGCAGGGGGGAGCCAAGTATGCTTTGGATCGGGAATGCTTTCCTAGTTTGCCAGCTGGCTCATTGAAAATTCTTGGCCTTTGAGAGCATGTGAATCTGGAACCTGTGAAGTAATACCATTTAAGTCCACTTAATGACAACCATTAAGCTAAGTTTCCTGGGATGCATGAATTTACAGATTGTAATAGAGTTTTCTGAACAATCCGGGAGAATGTGTTTTTTTTTTTTTTTTTTTTTTTTTTTTTTTTTTAGCATGCTTTTAAAATAGCATATGGCAGGATCAGCAGTTGGCATAATGGCTATGTCTCTGGACTCCCATGTAGTTGACCGTGGTTCTAGTCCCTACCTGGTGGCTTAAACTAATGCCAGGCGCGCAAGTGTGCATGCCCAAGATTCTGATAGGAGAATGGAGGAGAAAGGATTGCGGCGTGGCCATCCCCCCTGGGGTATTATTTCTTGCTTTCTGTCTCTCTGTCTCTCTCTGTCTTTCTGGCGAGTGTATACGCCCTATAGCAAAGACCTCTCCAAAAATAAATAGCATATGGCATAATTTGGAGTTCTTTTATAAAAGAATTTCAAGTTCTTTTGGGGCTACTTGATCAGATGGACAGTGTTTTAGTGTCCATATTAAATATTTACCAGGGTGAGACCAATCACATGTTAATTTTTAAATCTTTTTGGGAGGATAGTGCGCATGTGCTTGCCAGAGGGGGAGAGAGAGGAAGAAGGTGAGAAGGTACCTCCCTTGGGGGTAATGGCCACACCACAGTACCCCTCCTGTCTCCTCCTCTCAGGATTTTCAGCATGCATGCACGTGCACCAGCTTGTTTTTGAACCACTGGGTCTGGATTCGTATTGCAGTCAGCCATGTGGTATCCAGCCGCCTTAACCACCACACCACTGGTTGACCCAGACCAATCACATTTTTATGCTACTCTTCTCCAAAGTTTAGCAGTTTCTTAGAGTAGTACTTCAGTGTGTGCTCCCTGCACTAGCAGTGTCAGTGTCAGCCTTACTGGGGAAACCCATCAACGCAGATTCACAAGCCCTGCCCCACCAAAGCAGAAACTCTGTGTGTGGGTCCCCACCATTTGGGTTTTAATAAGCATTCTAGGTAATTCTGAACCAGTGTCTTCAAAAAGATGAAACATAATACAATAATAAAATATAATTGAGTCTAGATTTAGTTTTTTATTTCTGAAAAAATTTACTAATATTGACCAATTCAACCTAAACATTATTTAAATTATGAGTCACAGAACTTAGTATGGCTTCATCATTGAGATTCACAAAAACGGTCAGGCTCCGAGAGAGTTCTGGATTCCTCTGCCTGCCACACCTGCTGTGTAAATGATCGCAGCAGGCCCTCTCTGGCTCCTGCCCTGTGCTCTGCTGGTGAAGTGCAGTGTGTTTATCACATTTGTGCCTTGCCCAGCACCTCCTGGAGACACTCCGTGTCCAGTGAAATTGGATCCCTCCAGCACTATTCCTATTGCTTTGGAAAAGGATGGAATGAAGCAAGTAACCAATAAATGTTAGGTGGTGGTGTTTATGCTGTTTTTTTTTTTTTTTTTTTTTTGAGAAGTTTTTGCTATAGGGTGTGTGCGCTCGCCAGAAAGACAGAGACAGACAGAGAGAGAGAAAGTGAGAAGTCACCCCCCCAGGGAAGATGGCTATGCCACAACCCCTTCTCCTCCATTCTCCTCTTGGGATCTTGGGCATGCACGTACACGTGCACGGCGTGAGTTTAAGCCACCGGGTCCAGGACTCGAATTGTGATCAACTACATGGGAGTCCAGTGACATAGCCATTATGCCAACTGCTGGACTCCCTGCTTTTTGCTGTTATTACAGAGGCCTGGCTGTGTTCATTTAGGTTAAGAAGATCCAGAGGGTGATAAACCTGTTTCAAGATGGAAATGTAAAATATAGGGTGGGTAGTGGCTGCGACTTATGACCTGTAAGGGCTCATGTGTAGCCTTATGTCAGAATAGGCAAGTAGTCCAGAGATCTTAGCATTTCTCTGTGACATCCTTGCCTTTATATTTAAGACTGTAATCATTTGAGTTGACCACTTTTAAACTTTACTTTGCTATTATAAACAGTGTTTTGGTAATCCCCAGCTTCTCATGTAAAGCAAAAGGAATCTCTCATTGAGCAGACAGTTCACTGCAAGCCATGGGTTAAGGCAGAGCTTCTTTTCTTTTTTTGGAGAAGTTTTTGCTATAGGGCGTGTGCACTTGCCAGACAGACAGAAAGAGACAGAGAGACAGAAAGCGAGAAATCACCCCCCAGAGGGGATGGCCACGCTGCAATCCCTTCTCTTCCATTCTCCTCTCGGGATCTTGGGCATGCACGCACACGTGCCCGGTGTGAGTTCTAAGCCACCAGGTCTGGGACTTGAACCGCTGTCGGCTATGTGGGAGTCCAGCAACATAGCCACTACACTAACTACTGGTCCCAAGGCATAGTTTCTTGAAAGCGTGGGACTACATGCCCTACCACGAAGGGGACAAACCAGAGTAAGGTGACGCAGCTGTCCCATTTGGAAGTTTACATTCTCTTGGTATTGGGGCAAAATTTGAGAAAACATTTACTGGCTCATTCACAAAGTAGAACTCTCTGAAACTATGCCTTTGTTTCTCTGCATGTATGTAAAGTTCTTCCATGAAAGATCTTGAAGAATGAGTTAATGTTCCTTTAAAGTACTTTAGTCGTCAGTGTCTCCACAGGCTAGTATTGTTTTTTCAGGATACTTTGATTATAAAATAGGTAGGATTTTTCTTTTTCATTTTTCAGGAGGGCATGTTTAATATTTGAAAGGAAAAAAAAAAGAAGAACTTTCGTATACCAGCCTAAATAAAACATCAGCTAAACAACTATCAAGATGTTTTATTATCCTTGAAAAATTTCCTTCCTGTACCAGAATATCTCCTCTGGTGAACAGCATGACAGTGGGGCAGGTGGCTCATAAGTGGAGAGTCTGTTTGTAGCAAAGTGGGAAATTTGGACAAGGTCTAAGTACATATGCTATTTCTACCTTACCATTTCCTTTGAACTACGTTTGATTCCTTGAGTGAGAACTCAACTGTTAGTCATCTGACCTAGGAGATATTGGCCAATCTTCACTAAGCAAAAGATTATTTCTGACTAGTACTTCTGAGACTTAACTGTGAAAACTGAATTTTAAATCATCTAAAAATAAATGCTAGGAGCTTTACCTATTTCCTAAAAATCAGGAAGAAAGCTCTCAAAAGAAAAAAGGAGTCAGTTACATTTGCTTTCTGTGGGTAGCTTCCCTTAGGAATATTTTTAAATAGTTAAGCTTTCTCAGTAGTTTTTTTTTTTTTTTTTAAGAATTATGTATTATTTAATTCCATTTGTTATTATTATTATTTTATTTGACCAGATAGAGACAGAGAGAGAAAGAAAGGGAAAGTGAAAAAGCAAGCTGCTAGGTCTGGGACTCGAACCATGGTCAGCTGTGTGGGAATCCAGCACCTTTAACCATCCTGTCAGGCCCTCTAGGTAGATTTTATGAAGATCGCTATTTGATATAATTTTTAAAAACTTGTAAAGTTTAAAAAAATCTTTTAAAGTTCTTAAAATTTTAACTTGTATTATATTACTTTTTTTTTTAAAAAAAAAATAAAGGCTAGCAGGTGACATGGTAAGTGGTTAAGGGCACTGGACTCTCACATGGCTGACCTTGGTTCAAGTCCTGGACCTGGCGGCTTGCTTTCTCACTTTTTTTTTCTCTTTCTTGCTCTCTTTCACTTTGTCCCTCTCTGGTCAAATTAAAATAAACAAACAAACAAACAAACTTAAATAAAATCATTCTTTAAAAAAATATATGCGTAGGTATATAGCGAAATTTCCTGGGCCCCATGGCCTAGCAGTTAAGGGAGCTGGATCCCTCATGGCTGACAGTGGTTCGAATTTTGACCCTGATGGCTTGAAAATATGCTGAGCTCATGTGCATACATGCTCAAAATCCCAATAAGATGAAGAAATGGAGGAGAAAGGATTGTGGCATGACCAAGCCCCACTGGGGGGGTACTTTTTCCTTCTCTGTGTCTCCTGTCTCTCTCTGGTGAGTGCATATGTCCTCTGGCAATTACAAAAGAAAGAAAGAAAGAGAGAGAGAGAGAGAGAGAGAGAGAGAGAGAGAGAAAGAGAGAGAGAGAAGAGAAAGAAATTCTCCTTCAGAATTCTGTCCTGTAGCTTCCTGGATTCCATTCCAGGCTGGTATTACATATAATAGTTTAGAGCAAGACAGAGAACAAAAACTAACAAAAAGAGGCAAACAGAAAAACTCCCCAAACAAAATTAAACAAAGAACAAGCATTGGTGATAAGACAGTTTTATACGTTTGGATACATGGATTTGTAAATCAATTTACAATTCCACATCATTAAATGATAGCAATAGTTTTTATTATGATACCTATATTCATAGTAGAATAGAGCATTAAAACAAATAAACCAAAGTTCAACATGGATTATTGTTATTTCTTTCCTGCAAGTATTTTAGAAAACCAGGAAATGCAAATAGTGAAAGCTGGGAGCCGGAAAAGCTGTCGAGTCCTTATGCTGGGTCTGGTTCATGATTCTAGAGAGCCTGGCCCGTGGAAGGCAGTCTTCAGGTATTTGGGATTCAGAGACTATAGGAGACGCTTAAATATGAAGAACCTTCACTCGCTTTCTGGCACGTCAAACATAACTTATTGATGGAGAGCAATAGATGGCAAAACATCGAATAAACAATGGAAAAAAGAAACATCCAGGCATTCTGGAGTTCTCAGTTGAGAAAGCAAGGACACTCGGAGTGATGAGGGTTCTCTGGCTCAGTGCTGGGAGACACGTAACTGTGTTTTCTTTGGCTACATGTGAAAGCCAGGAGGTTGCAGTTTCATCTTAGCATAGTCCAGAACTGAAAGCGTTTCTTTTCCTTGTAGACAGTAGTTAAGTAAAGTGAGGTATGGCTGTAGTTGCTCTGTTCCTTTTTTTTGCCAGAGAGTGTGTGCACTTGCCAGAGAGAAACAGAGAGGGAGAAAGCACCCTCCTCCATGGAGCATGGTCATGAATCCTTTTCCCTCCTTCCATCCTTTTGGGATTTGGGGCATTTACACACATGTGCCTGGCATGTTTCTCAAGTTGTGGGGTCTGGGTCTAACTGACTGCACGGTTGGTCATGGAGGATCCAGCTCCTTTAACTACGGGCCATGGAGCCAGCCCTCTCTGTTTACATTTTTAAAGAGGTTCTAGAAGCAGCGATTCTCCATGGATTATAGTCAGTGTATAAGGTATAAAAGGCTGTTTTTGTAGTTAATATGAATTTATAGATAAATATGAAAATGTCCATATGTTTTTATGTTTTAAAATCATTTGTTAGTATACTATAGCTCTTTCGAAATGTGAGGAAATTGAGCAGATTTTATTTAGTTACACCAGTGTCAGTGTCTTATATTTATTTGAGTTTCGATTAATGATTTTATTTCATTTTAAGAGATCTTTTCGTCATATCTATTCATGTTTAGCATGTACACATACCATGTTGCTTATTTTGGATTTGGTTCTACATTTTAGCATGCAGTTTATTGCCTGGCATATAGCAAGTGCTTCATAACTTTTTTTAATCCATGAATTTGATATATGGCTATTGTATTAAGATATTTTCTGATGTAATCGTTTTGATGGTTTATCTTCTCCCAGCCATTTATTTTCAAAAAAATTAAAAGGAAATTATGATAAAACAGCCTAGAAATAAAATATTAATATTGGTTTGTGAAAATATAAAAATTTGGAGAAGATAATAGACTGGTTGACACATTTAAAACAAACTATAATATGAAAAGTATAGTTAACTTTTCAGGGAGTTGGATTGGAATGTAGGGAGCAAAAGAGAGTGAGTAATTTATATATAAGAACAAGGTAAATGATCAAAAATAGTTCCTAATAGAGATGCTAATAATTTATTTCTCCACATATCAGTGTTCTTTCTTGGAAACAAATTTGTCATATTGTCAATTCTTAGGTTATGATTGGGCTGTAAAATGTCTGAGTTACTAGCCCTCAAGCCCTCAAATACTCGTGTTCAAACACAATAGAAATTATGGCTGAAAGTTAGGTTTTATAGCTTGTGACACATCTTGAGAGTTAAGAGATGGGATTTGTCTTCTGTATAGTTACCATTGTGTCTGTGGTTATACTAACTCTTTTTTATCCCCTCATTCTAGTCATACAGCTTATCAAGAAAGAAAATTGTGCACTACACCTGCTTTGACCAACGGAAAAGAGCAAATGCAGCATTTTTGATAGGTGCTTATGCTGTAAGTACTTCCTTCATGATTGTTTTCTATAATCAGGTCAGTGAAATGCTAACCTGAAAGCCAGACCACTGTTTTTTTTTTTTTTGTTTTTTTTTGTTTTGTTTTTTTTTGTGTGGGATAGGACGATGGTGGAGATTATTAGCAGTTGGGAATTGATCTGGAATGGGAAAAGTATTAAAATACTATAAAAGAGTCCAAAAAAACTATTGAGATGTTCTTTTTTTTTTTTTTTTAGAAGAGGAAATTGTAGGTTGCACAGGGGAGGATTATTATTGCTTTAAAGAATCAATTCATTCACCTGTCTAACTGTTTGCAACTGGCAAACTGAATAGAAATCCTGTAGCTTCCCTGAAAACTAGCTAAGATTCTCAAAAATAATTTCCATTAGAAATGTTGTTGTCTGTGGGACCAGCAGATGGCATAATGGTTACATTGCTGGGCTCCCATGTAGTTGACCACGGTTCAAGTCCCAGAGCGGTTGGCTTAAAACTCATGCCAGGCATGTGTACATGCATGCTCAAAATCCCAGGAGGAGAATGGAGGAGAAGGGATTGTGGTGTGGCCATCCCCCTTGGGGGGTAGTGATTTCTCGCTTTCTGTCTCTCTGTCTCTTCAGCGAGCTCATATGCCCTATAGCAAAAATTGCTCTTAAAAAAAAGAAATTTTGTTGTCTGCATGCAGTAAAATAGTGTGAATTCCATGTGCGCATGCTACAGAACTTTGGATGTTTCTGAAGTTCTCTGCATGTGCTGGGATTGGGCAAAGACTTAGGTGGCCGAAACCATCAGGGCTAAAGTGTATTTGTGCTGTAATAGCTTTTCAGGGGTATGTGTGATACTCAGTAGGAACAGGCTGGTTTAAAGGCAGGGTGACTAGAAAGGCCATTTTCCCTCATCCTTAGGGAGGGCTGGCATATGTCTGAAGCCTGGAGCCACGCTGCTGTGTGATGTTTCAAGAACCTTGTTCTGAAGACCTTGACAGAAGGGGGCCCCAGCTTCTAGACATCAAACTGCCACATCAGACCAAAAGTTCCAGGGGTGGGCTTGAAAGGCTGCCAGCTGTTGCAGGGTGCAGGCTGGGAGGAGGGGCAGGCACGCAGCCAGACTGCAGGTCAGGGTCCTGTTCTAGGATTGATCTGCCCAGCTCTGCCTTCTTTCCCTCCCCTGATGTATTGCAGTAAAGCTTTGAGTTACCCCTTGTGGCACTTTTCCTTGCTCATGGACTGCAAAGGACAGTACAATTAATATTGGTAAGGAATCAGAAAAACCGAAGGTGTGCATTCCTAAAGGGGTTCTGTGATAATGGGTAAGCTGTTTTATCTCTCATATCTTTACTTGTTTTTTTTTTTTTTTTTTTTTTTTTTAATCTGTAAAAAAAAATCTGAGAGGGTTAGATTTCCTTCTAGTTCTTAGCATGGCAGAATTAACTGTGGCACCAGTCAGGCTAGTGGTGTTATTTTAAGAGCATACCTGAAAGTTGGTTGTTGGCAGGAAGGTTCAGTGAAGTGCTGGTAAGCTGAGTTAAGCAGGCTTGCTTCTTTTCCATTTTGCATTGATAATTACTACTTGCTTGAGACCCATAATTGACCCTGGGGTTAAAATATGTACAGGTCATCTACCAATCTCTGGATTCAAGCCATGTAAAGACGTATGTCTTTCCTGCAGGATTTGGTCGTGCTTTGAGAGCATGTTGTCTGTGGATCCCTTGTTACAAAGGATTTGCCACCAGGAAGTCATCTGATGCTTTTCTTTCTTCCTTCCCTTTCACTCCCTCATTTCTTCTCTCTTCTTTCTTTTTTAATGTCCATTCTGTGCATTTTGCTTAGGGTGGCCCTTCCTTTTAGCAGGGCACCTCTAGCATTTGAAATGAAGTTTTGTGATTGTATTTGGAGGCACTGAGCTTGTGATCAAATACTCCATAATAAAATACATCTTCTAATGCAGGCGTTTTCACCACTCTGAAGTAATAAAAGGGAGAAAAAGTTGTCTTGACATAGGGCTAGAAATGCCGAGGACATCAGGAGCTTGTCTTACATTCCAATTACAGCTCTGAGGAACAGTGTAGAGCGACTACGCTTGGATTGGTCATTCCCAGTTGATTTTCTTTTCTGATTTTGGACATGCATTCCCTAGAAAGCTTTTGACACAAACCTTAATAAAAGGAAACTGAGAACTATAGTCTTTCCTAAAGAGAATATTCTACTTATTCTACCTGAATGCATTTGATTGTTGACACAAGTTTTATAAGAAAATGGTTAATAATGTACATTATACATACATCTTCTTAAATTCTACATATTTTAATGCTGCTAGTTAAATAAGTCTAAGTTTTGGGGGGCAATTTCTTTTAAAGGAATTATTTAATTTAATTTATTACGATTCTTTATTTTAAAAAAATTGACCAGAGAGAGACAGAGAGAGATAGAAAGTGAGAAAGCTAGACCCCTGGTCTGGGAGTGAAACCGCAGTTGACCATGTGGGAGTCCAGCACCTTAACCATCATTCTACCTGCTGGCCCCAGTGGGGCAATCTTTACAAAGAACTTTTTATCTTTGCAGCAGCCACGTAGCCTGCATGGCATGTCAGTCCAGTTTGTGTCTGTTGTAACAGAATACCATAGACAGAGTCATTTATAGACATAAATGGTCTTCTAGTCTTACCTTCACAAAGAGTTTTTTCTCACATTCTACCCTTTTATCTACACTCCTGGTTACCCATTAGCCTCTTGCTGCTTTATTTATTTATTTATTTTTATTTTTACAATGCTCTCCTATTTGATACCACCTTGTTTGTTTATGCATTTACTTATTGTTTCTTTCCAAGACTGGAGGGAAGAGAACTTATCTGATTTGTTCACTGCTAGGTCGAGAGGGTGATACACTATTGAACAAGGGGTTAAGCCCAGGCATTTTCTCATTGAATTGGAAGCTGGCCACAAAACTGGGGCAGGGTCATGGAGGCTTTCTGTTGTGCTCATCATACGGAAGTTGAGAGTGGGCAGTGTGGAGTGTGGCAGGGCAACAGCTGTTCACCAGCTTGCCTGGAACTGTTTGAACACCGAGTGTCAGCTTAGAACTGTGCCTGGTGCGGTGCTTGATAAATATCTGTTGAATGAATGAATAACAGGATGGCAAAATGTGAAAGAACAAAAGATGGTAACATATAGAGAGCTCCTCTGAAAGTAATCGAGTAAAGTGGTGTCTTCCTCCTTTCTAGCAACAGTCTATTTGTAGTAATGACTGAGTCAATTGTGGTCTTCACAGGTGCAGAATCAAACAAAAGACCTAGATCAAGGGGAGTACCTGGTATACAGTCAGATTTCTATTTTTCTCTTTTAAATAAGCTTGTGTTTACCCATTTTTAAACTGTGGTAAAATACACAACATGGCATATACTGTCAGCCACGTTTAGGTGTACAGTTCGGTGGTGGTAAGCGTTCTCATATGGTCATGCAGCCATCACCATGCCTTATTTTGAGTGTGATACCTCAGGCAGATAGGATGCAACCAGAGCCAGGGCTTTGCTTGTTGGTTTCTCTGTTAGAAGATGACTTCGAGGGACCAGCAGTTAGTGTAATGGCTATGTGGCTGGACTCCCACGTAGTCGACCGCGGTTCGAGTCCCGGACCTGGTGGCTTAAACTCATGCCGGGCGCGTGTGCGTGCGCGTGCCCAAGATCCCGAGAGGAGAACGGAGGATAAGGGATTGCGGTGTGGCCATCCCCCCTGGGGGGGTGATTTCTCGCTTTCTATCTCTCTGTCTCTCTCTGTCTGTCTGGCGAGCGCACGCGCCCTATAGCAAAAACCTCTAAAAAAAAAAAAGAAAAAGAAGATGACTTCGAGTATAGGGGCTAGCAGGTGGCATGGTAGTTAAGGTGCTGGACTTGTATGTGGCTGACTGTAGTTCGAGTCCTGGACCTGGTGGCTTGCTTTCTCGTTTTCCCTCTCTCTCTTTCACTCTGTCTCTGTCTGGTCAAATTTAAATAAATAAATAACTAAAGTTAAATAATTCTAAAAAAATCCAAAAAACAAAACAAAAAAAAACAAATGAAAATGACTTCAAGTATGTCACAGAAGCTTTCCTGTTTCTGTTTTCTTATCCCTGGGTCGGGGAGAGACTTCTTATGCTTTATTCATAGATCTGTCAAGAGGAGATA
Organism: Tupaia tana; assembly: GCA_026018925.1. Classification (NCBI taxonomy): domain Eukaryota; kingdom Metazoa; phylum Chordata; class Mammalia; order Scandentia; family Tupaiidae; genus Tupaia; species Tupaia tana. Next base: position 69,248,142 of record JAKSZU010000004.1, read on the forward strand.
AACTGTAGACTCGTGTTTAGCAGGGAATCCACAGAGACAGACACTCTTCTCTGTGGGTGATCTTCCAGCCAGGGCTGCGGAGATGATGTGGCCACTGGAGAGCACAGTGACCCTGAACTGATGATGCACACCCATTTCAGGGAATTCCCAGCTGGTGAAGCATCTCTGCACTCCCTGCGCTGTGACCTTGTGCTTGAGACAAAGGTTTCAGATGTCAAGAAGAGATGAACTCTTCTGGAAAGTTGTTTTCCTTCCCGAGCAACCCTCCGTGCAATTTTAGGGTTAGGATGCTTAAATCATCAGAGTATCGAAAATGCTCTCACAAGAGTATGAAGAATATGGCTTTAAAAAATTCTAAGTATGAATTACTTAGGTTTTTGTCAGGCGCCTGAAGACCAGTCCTCACTGTACCTGCATTACTACTTTATTTTCAGGTCACAAGGTCAGAAGGAATTTGGATCAGGATAAAATGACTAAGAATTAGAAAGTAACATATGTGAAGAGAAGTTAAAATAATGATGCTTGTTTCATTTAAAAAATTAAGTTCGAAATGAAAGAATTAATATTTTTTTAGATGTATGTAGGATGCTTAAACTGAGCTGGAAGCCACATTGTGTTTTCCTTAACGTCAAGTTGAGTCTTTGCTTTGCTAAACGAGGGATCTGCAGTATGGATGAACTGGGACTAGCCTCACCCAGAGGTCTTGTCTGAACTGAGGATGACAAGACTGAGGTTTGTAGACTTTCTAACCACGTCTGTGTCTGCTATTTATTTTGTAGACTATACTTAAGGCCTGAATAGTTATATTCTGCTGCTAGATCTACTACTAATTGCAAAGAAGCTGTTGGCCATCTGGTACAGGGGTTGTGAGCGATGACTTTAGCATAGCCACAGGCATGGCTTTGAACCCACCTGTTAGTAGGATGTCTGGGGCAAGGTATTTAACTTATCCAAACTTCTATTTTTTTTTCATGTTTAGAATAGAGATAATAATACCCTGGCTAGCAGAGCTGTGGTGAGGACTGTAGAAGAACATGCATTTAAAGGTGTCATCCGTACAGGTCTGGCTTTGTAAGCACTCAGTAATGCCTGGGCTCTGGGCAGGGACTCTGTGTGGCCTTCCGAAAAGTTTTCTGAGCCAATTCCTGTCTCCTATTTCCTGTTGTTGTGCATAGACTTTTTGTCTACTCCCTATAGATCTTATGACTGCTTTGCCCCCACTTTGTCTGCTTATCTTCCCTCCTGTCCACTCTGCTTCACTCTCATATCATTCCTTGTCTCAGTAACACTGAGGCGATTGTTCCTATGAGTACTGCTTAGTGCGTGCACTGATTGGTTTGAATATGAGCCTTCTTCTTCCTAGGATATTATTTGTATTTTAAAGGGTCTGTCTAACCAATTACATTTCTCATTTCTGAGATGTGTAGTAAGTTTAGGATTATAAATATTTATTTAACTCTTATGAGCCCTGCCAAACACAGAGGTAGGTTATTAGAGAGAAAAAAAAAAAAAAAAAAAGAAAAACGAATGCCTAGCTTACTCTAGGGAACAGATGAGCAATAAATAATTAGAAAAATGCATGGTAGGTGCCAAATTTGGATAAAAATGAATTCTTTTTAACAGTTTTTATTTAGTCATTATCTTACAACAAGCCTCATTCTAGGTGTTGTGGCTACTAAGGTGAATGGCTGTCTACCTTCTGTGTAGGTGTTGGGGGACTGGCAAGGACAAGAGACCAAGGATGGCCAATCCCAGCAGGCCAAGTTGATAAGGAAACAGCAGACAGGGGGTAGTGTGTGGGAGGTCAGCACCTTAACCTCCATACCACCTGGTAGCCCAAGATGAATTATATTCTAAATATCAACTTTAAAAGGGAGGTAATTTAATGAGAAGATAGTCAATATTTTTTTTCCTTACAATTAAAGCATCTTTAAAAAGTGGCATAACGGGACCAGCACGTGGCATGGTGGTTAAGGCGCTGGACAGTCCCACATGGTCGACCAGGGTTCAAGTCCTGGACCTGGTGGCTTGCTTTCTCACTTTCTCTCTCTCTCTCTCTCTCTCTCTCTCTCTCTCTCTCTCTCTCTCTGTTTCTCTCTGGTTAAATTAAAATGAATGAATGAATAAATAAATAAATAAATAAATCTTTGAAAAAAAAAAAAAAGTGGCATAACCACATTATGGGGGAAATGTAAGAAAATTTTTCAGTTGCATCACTTGAAACCTGAACTGTTTACTGAGGTGTCATTGCAATGTAGTTTTGTAATCCTTTTTTTCACTTTGCCAATACATGTTTTGCCATTTTGCTACCAAATGACTAATATTCCAGTTAGAGGGTTTATCATTACTAAACATTTTAGATTTTAAAGAAAAATCTTTATAATATGATAGATAACTTGTTGTATTATAAATGTTTCTTTTTATGGATTTTCATCTTCAGAGTGCCAGCAGTGAGATTAGTACATTAAAAAAAAATCAATATATTTAAGGTTCTTGGAATGTATCACTATATTTAAGATAGTTTGGTATTATGTGGTATTTTGTGAAATCTTCTGTTTCATTCACCTTTGCATACTGGATATAAAAATGGTAATTTTAGAAATTTAATTGGTGGAGGGGCCAGCAGGTGGAGTAGTGGTTAAGGCAGTGGACTCCAACATGGCTGACCGTGGTTTGAGTCCCAGACCTGGCAGCTTGCTTTCTCGCTTTCTCTCTTTCTGTCTTTCTCTGGTAAAAAAAAAAAGAAAAAAAAAATAAAGAAAAGAAAAGAAGAAGAAAAAAAAAGAAAAAAGATGATGGTAAATAATAAAATTAAATATAATAATTCTTTAAAAAAAAGAAATTTAATTGGTGGAAAATCTACCTCATTGTTTTACTAATCTGTTCTTTGATTATATTTTTTATTCTTATAGTTTTGTTTTTCTGTTTATTACCTTTTTGAATAACCTGTTTTAAAATTCGTTTCCTGTATTTGGGCCATTTAAAAGTAGAAGAGTGGTTATCAATCTCTTCCCTTTAAAAAAGGAAGTCATTTCTCTATGTCTACTTTGTATCAATAGATACAGAACATTAGAAATCATGCCCATCAGTTCAAGGTTCTGTAAAAAATTAGGAAGTCTATAGTTTTGTTACTCATCAAAATATATATTAAGACGTTCCTCTGTGTACCTGAATACAAAGATGGCTAACTGGCACTGCCAACCTGTTGATTAGGCTGCAATAAACTGTCTGCTGAATACACAGGAGACTATATTGAGAACAGTATTATTTAAAAGTGATTAGAGTGTGCATTTTTTAAAGCATTGGACATTGATATACCTAACAAACTTGAATTTTTTTTTTTTTTTTAAAGAGATTTTTGCCATAGGGTGTGTGTGCTTGTCAAAGACAGAGAGACAGAAAGCGAGAAATCACCCCTAGAGGGATAGCCATACTGCATTCTCATCTTGGGATCTGGGACATGCACGCACGCACATGTGCCTGGTGTGAGTTTAAGCCACCAGGTCCAGGACTCGAACTACGGTCAAGTCCAGTGATGTAACCATTATGCTACCTGGTGGCTCCTTGTTTTTGTTTTTCTTACTAAGCATGTACGTTTTCTTAATTCTCTCATAATTCATCTGTAAACTGTGATTTCAGAACCACTTAAAGTTGTTATTAAAAAACTATAAATTAAACAAATGTCACTTAAAAATAGGTAAAATTTTTCAAGAAAAATCTTGGTTCTGAAATAATAAAGGTATTTAATTATAGTCAAGCCCCACATCGTGGCGTTTTGGTCAGCGATGGACTGCAAGTCCCATGGGGACCCTGTAAGATTATGGTAAGCTGTGCTGTATGGCCTCGGTGTGTCGTGGGCACTGCCATCTATGTTTGCCTAAGCATGCTGTGATGTTCACACAACCACAAAATCGCCTAATACTGTGTTTCTCAGAACATACCCTATCGTGAAGTGACTCCTGACTGAATTTGTTAAATCAGTAATGTAACAGGTACAGCTTCTCGTGTTCTGTCATCCCTTTCAGTGGCTTCTTGGTAAACGTAACAGGTAGCGTTTGCTTCTGCTATGGGACTTTATGAAAAGGAAGGGAGGGGTGGCCCATGGCTGGGGCAGGTCCATTTCCTGTTGGCACTTCCTTCCTTTTATAACAGTTTGATAGGCAAGACGCCTTTGTGATATTGCCTGTTGCTGGGCCACATGGTCTTTTATCTTCGTAGGCTTATATTTTTGGTGGCTTTGAAGCTGATCAGGGTTCCCTAAAATCATCCAGCATCTTCAATTTCAGACTTTGTGATGGGGAGTTCTGTTAGTCTTAGCAGTATCTTTACTCAACTCTCCTTGTGCATTTTGTTCAGCTGTGGTAGGAAAATGAGTTACTTTTCCTTTGTTGAAGGTTTTGTTTCTCAAATTAAACTGAATATATATTTTCAGCATTTTTTTTTCTTTTCTCCTTTTGGCATCCTGGTAACTAGCGTCCATCGTGCTATAAATATGCTCTCAAATTTATATACACATCACAGCTACATGCATGCACATACACACACACACACAGTATTTAGTCTATATATTAAGTACCACTATACTGTGCATGCTTACAGTAATTTACTCACACATTTCTGAATCTTAGTAGCCTCAGAATGACATATATTTTCTATGTGAAAAAGCTCCTGTCTTCTGTTGTTTCATTTAGGTACCAAATTAGGGGATGTGTTCTTTTACTTCCTGAAATTATTTATTTACTTTTTAATTATCTTTCCATTAGGTGAAGAAGTTGTCTTAGTCCCCACAACAGGTCCTGCATTCAAAACAATGTCTGACACTCCTAAATACTCAATAAGTCTTTGTGGAATAAATGCCCTTTTTTTTTTTTTTTTTTTTTAAGCTTTTTACTATAGGGTCTGTGCACTTACCAGAAAGACAGAGAGAGACGTGACCGGAAAAGTAAGAAGTCATCCCCCAGGGCAGATGACCACACTGCAATCCCTTCTCCTCCATTATCCTTGGATTTTGGGAACACACGCATATGTGCCCAGAGTGAGTGTCAAGCTGCCAGATCCAGAACTTGAACTGTGGTCGGCCATGTGGGAGTCCAGCACCCCAACCACCACTCCATCTGCTGACCTCAGAAAGAATGACTGTTTACTTGATAAATACATCTTAGTTATCGCTCACATTTTTTTCAGAATTTTCAAATGGAGTCATTTAAAAGCTGAATACTTAAATTACAAAGTCATTGTTAATTGTAAAAATAAATGCATGAATTGCTCTTTGAACCAATACTTAATTTTTTAAAAGAATTATTTATTTAATTTTATTTATTATTATTATTTTTTAATTTGACCACAGAGAGAGAGAGAGGGAAAGTGAGAAGGAAAGTAAGAAAGCAAACCATGGTTAGCCATATGGAGGTCTAGTACCCTAGCGACCGTGTCACCTGCTGGCCCCCAACTGTTACTTTTTAAAACTTACTGAATGAAACAAGGTATTTGATATAGAGCTAAAATGATCCTTTTTTAAAAAAGAATTATTTAATTTTATTTATTATTATTGAAGAGAGAGAGAGAGAGAAAGCTGCTAGGTCTGGGACTCGAACAGTGGTTGGCCATGTGGAAGTTCAGCATCTTAACCACCATGGCCCCTCCTTTTAGTATATACACATATTTGAGATTAGTGTTATGATTTTAGTCTAATTTTAGCTCCAGTGTTATTTGTGTTTTTCTCTATAGGCAAAAGTCCTATTTATACATATTAGTAGTTGCTAACAAATGTTAATAATTTAAAAAATAGCCTTCCTTGCAACCTCAGGATAATTTTTCAGCACAAGGAAATTAAATACTCAAAAGAGAAATACTAGAAAAATTTAATCTGAGTTGAAGCTATAAAAATTTCAACTGTGGGCCAGCCAGTGGGATGGTGGTTAAGGCAGCTGGATCCCATATTGCTGACTTACTGTTCGAGTGCTGGACCTGGGAGCCTGAAAAACACTGAGTGCATGTGCGTGTGTGCCCAAAATCCCAAAAGAGAATGGAAGAGAAGGGATTGCAGTGTGGCCATCTCCCTGGGAGAGGTACTTTCTTATTTTCCCTCTTTCTCTCTCTGCCTCTCCAGTGAGTGCACATGCCTTGTAGCAAAATTAGAAAATAAAAATTTCAACTGCATGCATTTATTATGGAAAACATTCAGAAAAGAAGTACCCAAGCCTTGAAGACATTATGATTGAAATGTTTTGTGAGCACATGCCTACCTAGGCTTCCTTTGGCATTTCCCTGAGTGAAGACTGATACTTTCAGTTTTATACAAATACCAAGACAGAGCAGGCTCCCATTTAGATGTATCTCCAGTGCAGAGCTACAGGCATCCTAGTCAATGAGATGTTTACTAGAATATGTGTAGAAATTGGAGATTTCTTCCAAACTTTGTGCAAAATGAGGTGTTGGGGGTGCCTGGTGATTGCATCGCGGTATAATTTGATATTTAATGCATTTGATTGTGTTTAGTATTTTCTCTTTGCTTAAAAATAAACACGTTAATTAAAAAAAAATAGACCTAGTTTTGCAGGACTAAAACTCAGTTGAAGTATCTCTACAGCAAACTCATTTGAAAGAACCCTGCAGCAGTCCAGAAAGGTCCAACACTTGTCTAAGGTCAAACCTGGCTAGTGACAAGAAAGACTAAAACCCAAATCCCCAAATTGCCTGTTGGAAATGTTATCTAGTCATAGCGTGTAGCTGAGCAGTTCTAGTCTTGGAATGATACACAGCATCCAGACCATCACAGTGTGCAGAAGACTGAAAACAGCAGGTAGTGTGGAAGGGTAGACTTTTCCACTTAGAAAACAGTGTCATGTGTTTCAAATACACCAGTCATGCTTCGATTCTGGCTGGAATCAAATACCTGGTGTACCAACCAGGTGCTTTGGTACTTCTGAAGTTTGCTTTGGTGATGTGCGTGGATGTCTTAGGGTAGGTCTAAGGAAGGATAGGAATTAGAGGACCAAGGCACACATGAAGTAGGTTAGGCTGGTATCTCAGCATGGTTTTTCAAGCTTTTTTCACTTGAGCCTACAAGAAGAAACACATTTCACTCTGCAGCTTAGTGAATACTCATATACACATTCCATCCACATATATAAATGGCAGCTAAAGGCTCATGGCATTGTCTGCACTCGTTAAATTGGTTTTGCTATTCACTAATGGGTTGTGATCTGTAGTTTGAAAAACACACCCGCTGGAGAATCTACCTAACTCTGAGTACATACAACAGGTATTTTATTAGTTATTTTAGGACATTGATTTTGGCACTGAAAGTTAAGTGGTGGTTTGGCCCGTCTAGGTTAACTTACAATTAACATGAACAGTTTAAGGAACACTGTGAGTATTCTGAACTTCTCAGAGGCTCCTATCTTTAAATATCAAGATGTGTCTCTGGTTTCAAGCGTTTTTACTCAGTTGAACTTGATTCTTAGGAAAAGTTTGTTTTAAGCCCTAAAACTATATGATTTTTCTTTCTTTCTTTCCTTTTTTTTTTTAAAAAAAAAATACTTATTTACTTATCTAATTTTATTTGTTATTATTTTTAAATTTGACCAGAGACAGAGAGAGAGAGAGAGAGAGAGAGAGAAAGAAAAGGGAAGGTAGAAAACAAGCCACCAGGTCTGAGACTCTGTGGTCAGCCACATGAGAAGTCCAACGCCTTAACCACCATACCACCTACTGGCCCCTACGCAACTTTTATCTTGCTATCATTTGAATAATTTCATGCCCTGTTACTTTACTCTCCAAGTCCTCTTATAAGCCTCCTTTCCTCTCAGCAGCCAGAATGTGCATTTATTCAGTTAGAGACAGCCTCGAATGAGGAAAGACTGCGTTCGGGTCAGGACTGGGGCTCTGAGCCTGCCTTACTGTGTGTTGGTGCCTCTCAGAGCTTAGTTTCTGAGTTTGTGCTGATAAATTAGGTAATACCCTCTTTACCTTGTACCATCTTATCTTTTTTTTTTTTTTTTTTTTAAGGATTTTTTTGCCTTAGGGTGTGTGCACATTCGACAAAGACAGTGAGAGGGAAAGTGCGAGATCACCCCCTGGGGGGATCACCATACCCCAATCCCCTCTGCATTCTCTTCCTGGGCTCTTGGGCACAACACATACGCAATCTGCGTAGTTTTCAAGCCACCAGGTCCAGAACTTGAACCATGGTTGGCCATGTGGGGTCCAGGTCATCTGCTGGCCCCTCTAATCTTAAACCTTAAGTTTAATGAGGTTATTTTTGTTGTTGTTGTTGTCTAATTTTAACCTTTACACATTTTATTTGAAGAATTTTTTCTATTTGATGTAGTAAAATGATGACCTTTTCCCCCTTATGGAAATGAATTACTATATTAAAAACCTTTTTCATATGTGCTTTCTGAAATTTTAAATAATGAGGAGCTAACTGCCACTCCTGTGGAGATTGCTGTGTGTTCAATTATTCCTAAGATTTTTAGTGCTCGAAACACGGTTGCCACTCTAATGAACTTAGACTGTCCACGTAAACGACCGAGTCCCGTGTTAGCAGCGCTTCGTCTGCGTCTTCATGAATCCCCGGATCACTCCTCCGCTGCAGTCTTGCTTCCCTGGTGCCTATCTTTCCCATCCCCCCATAACAAATGCTTGCAGAGCCTTTGAATTTTCATTATGGAAATCCAAGCTTTTAATTGCTGAGGCCCTAAAGGCAAGGATGTAGTTAGGCAGCAAATTCATGGGTACTAAGAGTAAGTAGTGGGGCTGGGACAGTTAACCTTAGCCTCAAAGAACTATTTAGAATTACTGCAGTACCTCATAGAATTATTTAATAGGAGAGTTACATTTTGTGGTTCAATGTTTCAAATGAATGAGCAAACAAGCCTTTCCATGTGAACATATATACTGAAGAGATCAGACTGACTGTTCTTTGGAGAGCAGGTGAATGAATAGTTTCATAGCGCTGTTTTGGGAAATTTCTTGGTTAATTAAAAACAAAACAAAACAAAACAAAATAAAACAAAACATAAATTCTTTTCTCAAATAAAGCTTTCCTGAGGTTTCCTCTCTGATTTTTCCCCCTCCTCCCCACCCTAGCTGTTACTTTGTCATTTCCTTACTACGTGACCCAGAATGTGGCTTGATTATAGCTTTTCTCACCTTGTCTTGCAATTAATTGCATATAATAAAATTTACTAGAGCGAATTCCTTGAAATTACTTGCTTCGTAGTCTCCCCCCATTAGAACGCGTTCCTTGAGTAAAGGGGTGATTCTTGGTCATGTTCATATCTGCAGTGCCTAACGCAGTGCCTGTCTGTGCTGTTTGAACGAATAAGGGAAAGAATGAGATCGCGACAGCCCTGCAGGGAATTCAGATCCGCAGTGTTGAGTCTTCCCATGTCATTTGTCATGTAAGAAAGGATGCAGACGGACCTCAAGTTCAGAGTCTCTATCGTACTACTCTTACTCTGAGCCTTGCCCTGGACTACCAAGATCCAAATTGCACTGCTTTCAGGTTTTTTTTTTAAATTAAAATTTTATTTATTTATTTATATTTACTATTATAGTTATTGTTATTTTAAAATTTGCCATAGGACATGTATGCTCACCAGAGAGAGAGGAAAAGTGAGAAAGCAAGCCGTCAGTTCCGGTACTCAAACTGCAGTCCGCCCTGTGGGAGTCCAGTGCCTTAAACCACCAACCACCATACCACCTGCTGGCTCCTAGTTTTCAGTTTTAAATCAACTGCTTCATAAAACATGTGACAAGAGACCCATCTTGTACAAAGAATTCTAACTGTCTTAACAGCATTTCAGGGTATTGTCTGTCTTGGAATTGGGGAAGATTTAAATCCTATTAGCCTGAATGTGGTCAAGTGTTTATGTTCTCTTCAGAAAAGTCTGAATTTTTGAAAACATTCTCAGAGCATTTTTGGCAGCAAGCTACATATTTTATTCAAAGCTAAAATTTAAAATTTCCTTATTTTCCTGGAGTCATGTCTGTGAAATATAATGGAAATAGTGACAAAATGGGTTTGACGTTTTAACACACTTTTTAAAATAATTTTGTTTTCCTGTCTCCAGGTCAGATGCATGAATTTAAAACAAACAAACAAAAACCAAAACGAAGCAAAACAAACAAACCCTAAGCTTCTAGGATATCCTGTCATTGGGCTGTGCAATGATTAAAACATAGTTTTGAAAGAGCATATTAAGTACTAGATTTAATAAATGTCTACCAACTGCTGAAAATCGTTAACTTCTGAATTCATGGGAAAGGAAAACTGATTTGTTGATCAGATCAATATGTTATCATTAAAATTTTTGAGTTTTACTGCAGGATTCTCTCCCATTTACTCTGTTTTTTCACCTTTTAAAATAAGCAACACTGGCTGACTCAGTCCCCAGGTTAAGTACAAAAGGTTCAGGGAGAGATTGGAGGGTCTCCACGTTGATGCTGTCGGCTCTGGAATCCAGAAAACCATTTCCCCTCTAGCAGCCGCATTAGGGGAGCAATGATTCTGTACAGTTTAAGAAACACGCTTACCCTGGGGAGGCTCTCTCCCTGCCTCGTCCTCACAGTGTAAGGGGATCTAGAGACGTTAACTCATCACTAGAGGCAGGACTGGGAGTGACAGGGACTTCTATGTGGCTGGCATTCCAGTCTTCCTTTTCTTACCTTAGCAGGCCCCAGATTATGTGGACACTCGTAGTCCAGGTACTCGCGTTGGGTGAAGTAACAGTCACCTCTCATCTACCACTCCTTGTAGTGCTGTGTACCTCTCCCTCTCTGTTTTTTTTTTTTTTTTTTTTTTGGAGAGGTTTTCGCTATAGAGCACGTGGGCTCGCCAGAGAGACAGAGAGAGACAGAGAGACAGAAAGCGAGAAATCACCCCCCAGGGGGGATGGTCATGCCGCAATCCCTTCTCCTCCATTCTCCCCTCAGGATCCTGGGCACGCACGCACACGCGCCCGGCGTGTTTTAAGCCACCGGGTCCGGGACGTGAACCGTGGTCGACTACGTGGGAGTCCAGCGACATAGCCATTACGCTAACTGCTGGTTCCCTCCCTCTCTGTTTTTGATCTTTCCTTTGTGTCTTCCAACTCTTTTGCCGCCTTTTGTTTTGACCCCTTCTATGACTTTTTTTGTTTCCCCTCCCTCTTCCTCCTTGTTTCTTAATTGGCTACAATGTGGATAGCAGTATTGTGGTAATTGGCGTTTTTTGGGTTGCTTATAACAGAAACTGGCTCTGACTTACTCAAGCTCCAAACTTTGTAATGAGTTTCCTGGTAGCTTAGTCAAAAGGGAAAAGCAAGAATCATTGTGCTGTGGTAGCCCTCCCTGTTTAATGAAAACTAACCCACCTGACTGGGAACTAATAGTCTTCCCCTCGCTCCTGTTTTGTTTGTTTTTTCATTCTTTCCTTCTTTCATTGAACAAATATGTACTGAGCACCTGTGCCAGATACTCTTCTGGGCTCCAAGGGTATAGCAATGAACAAGAGAGAAAAAGTCCCTATCTTCATAGAGCTTATAGTGCGTCATCAGAAAAGTCATGACATGTTTTTGCATAGAAAAAAAGAAAAATCATGACTTTTCTGATGACCCGCTATTTTTTTTTTTTTTGGAGAGGTTTTTTTTTTTTTTTTTGCTATAGGGCACGTGTACTCGCCAGAAAAACAGAGAGAGACAGAGGGACACAAAGTGAGAAATCACCCCCCGGGGGGGATGGCCATGCCGCAATCCCTTCTCCTCTATTCTCCTCTCAGGATCTTGGGCACGCACGCACACGCACCTGGCGTGAGTTTTAAGCCACTGGGTCTGGGACTTGAACCACGGTTGACTACATGGGAGTCCAGCGACATAGCCATTATGCTAACTGCTGGTCCCATGACTCACTATTTTGCTGTAGGAAACAAAAAGAGTTAATGTCTAGGTGGGGATGTGCTGGTGACCAGCTAACTACTTGAGACTGGAAGTTCAGAGAAGCCCTCATGTCATGGTGCCAGTTAAGTTGGTAAAGAGGAAGAAGATTGTAGGTGGAGAGAATAAATGGCATGTGCTAAGGCCTCAGGGTGGGAATGAACTTGGAATGACTAAGCCAATGTGGCAGGGGCACAGAAGCTGAAGAGACTAATGGAGATAATGAATTGGAGGTCTTTTCCAAAGTAAGTTTGATTTTTATTCTCCATGACATGGGAAGCTGTCAGAGAGTTGAAATAATCTGATTTGCTCTTTTATTTCCCGCTTCCCAAGCTTTTTGCCATGCAGCAAATGTGCTTGTCAGAGAGCAACAGAGACAGTGAGAGGGAAAGTAAAAAATCACCTCACAAGGGGATGGCCATGCCACAATCCCTTCTCCTCTATTCCCCTCCTGGGAATTTGGCCATGTACACACGAACGCCCGGTGTGATTTTCAAGCCCCCAGGTTTGGGACTCGAACTATGCTTGTCCATGTGGGAGAGTCCAGCACCTTAACCACCATGCCACTGGCTGGCTCCCTGATTTGCTCTTAAAAATACTTGTTAAATTTTGGGCCAGATGGTGGCATGATGTTAAGGCAGCTGGATCCCACACGGCTAACTGCATGGTTTGAGTCCTGGACCTGGCGGCTTAAAAAACATGCTGGGTGTGTGTGCGGGGGTGCCCAAAATCCCAAGAGGAGAATGGAGGAGAGGGGATTGCAGCATGGCCATCCCTCTCTGGGGGATGCTTTCTCACGTTCCTTTCTTCTTCTGTCTGTCTCTTTCTTGTCTCTGGCAAGCATGTCCCCACCCCATAGAAAATTTTACAAAAAAAATTCACTTTTAAGAATTCCACTAGAGAGTCTCTGAGATGCAGTTATCTCTGTGATTCACTTTGATCTTTTTTCCACTATGCCATAATGCTCTGTTTATTTATGTGTGCCTTTCTGTCATCCTCAATTTTTTTTTTTTTGGAGAGGCTTTTTGCTATAGGGCACATGCGCTCACCAGACAGAGAGAGACATAGAGACAGAAAGCGAGAAATCACCCCCCAGGGGGGATGGCCACACCGCAATCCCTTCTCCTTCATTCTCCTCTCGGGATCTTGGGCACGCACGCACACGCGCCCGGCATGAGTTTAAACCACCGGGTCGGGGACCCAAACTGCGGTCGACTACATGGGAGTCCAGTGACATAGCCACTACGCTAACTGCTGTTCCCATGTCATCCTCAATTTTTTTTAAAAAAAGTTTATTTATCCCATGAGAGCAAGACACACACACACACACACACACACACACACACACACACACATACACACACACACCAGGATCTTCATGCCTCAATCCACCCCCAGCCACCCCAGCCTCAGTCAGCCAGGATCCCAGGCACATATGCACAATACCGGGTATACACCAGGGGACCTTAGGGTGCCCAATACTGAGACTTTCCCATATGGCTCCAGCACCTCGGAGCATTTGTTACTGCTGTGCCACTGCCACTGGCCCTGTCCTCACTTTCACACCCCTAAAACATAACCTGGTAACTACAAGGAGACACATGAGCCAAGAGGTGGAATCTTCACGTGGGCTGTGAAGGACATTGGCAAAGCCTTTCGATGTACTCTTGGGATTTTGTCCGAGCATCTCTCTTATAGCTAAGGGCATACTTTTTATATGGAGTTCAGTGATGTGATTCAGGTATTTTGCCTTCTGATTTATGTAGGGATAACACAACAGTGGTCCTCCACCATAATTCTACATAGAAAAACCTATAGCTCTGACCTTACTTTTGGTGAAGAATAATCTCAGGGCGGACAGGTCAGGATATCTACATTTATTTTTTTTTAAGAGAGATTTTTGTGATATGGCCTGTGCACTTGCTAGAGAGAAAGAGAAAGAGAGACAGAAAGGGAAAATCACCCCCTGGGGGAATGACCATGCCACAATCCCTTCTCCTCCAGTCTCCTCTTGGGATATGAGGCATGCACGCACACGCACTTGGCGTGAGTTTCAAGCCACTGAGCCCAGGACTCGAACCACGATGGCCCACTTGGGAGTCCAGTAACGTAACCATTATGCCATCTGCTGGTTCCCAGGATATCTACATCTTAAAAACATCTTTAAAGGTTTTTGAGGAGGACTTAAAGTTGGGCCCTGTGGATTGGACTCTCTGAAATTTCATGCAAGGGATGGTCCATAAGGTCAGGAACATGTTTGCCTAGCTTTTGATATTATCCTTGGCACCTAGTACCAGTAATTCTTTGCTGAATGAAGAAATGGATTACCTCTGTGTGGAATATAAAGAATTATCTACTTAGCTTTTTTCCCTTTCTCCATCTCCTTTCTCATTTTCCTTACTATTAGTGGACCTGCGATGCAAGTCTTCCCACTGATTAAAGATGCATTAAAGCACATGGCATAGTGCGTAAGGTACAGGACTCCTACAAGGTCAGCCACAGTTTGAGTCCCAGACCTGGTGGCTTGAAAATAATGCTAGGTGTATGTGCGTGCATGCCCCAAATTCTGAGAAGAATGGAGGAAAAGGGATTGTGGTGTGGCCATCCCCCCTGGGGGGGTGATTTCTCACTTCTCCTCTCACTGTCTCTGTGTGACTCCAGCAAGTGCACATGCCCTATGGCAAAAACCTTAAAAAGAAAAAATGAAAAAAGATGTGGGTGAAGAATTGCTAGCAAGGGGGTGAAAGGCGAGATCTACCTACAGTAGTGGACCAGAAGGGGAGAGAAATTCTCAACAGCTGCAGGAGGATGGATGGACTTCCTGTATTTTGTATGTATGTAATATGTATGCAGTAGATCTATGTATGTAATAGATCTTTTGGTTGGGTTTTAAGTTATTTTTTATTGAAGTTGGAGTTCCCTCATTTGTTTTCAGTTCTACTGTTTGTGGAAATCGGTAAGCTAAATTATTTAGGGAACATGGTTACTTAAAAAAAATCTGCACACAGGGCCAGCAGCCAGCATGGTGGTCAAGGCGCTGGACTCCCATATGGCTGATGACAGTTTGAGTCCCAGACCTGGCAGCTTCGGAATCCAGCTGGGTGCACGTGCATACCCAATATCCTGAGAGGAGAACGGAGGAGGGGGATTACAGTGTGGCCATTCCCTCTCGGGGGTGACTTCCTGACTTCTTACTTTCCTTCTCTCTTTCTTTCTCTAGCCAGTATGTGCACCTTATGGCAAACTTAAAACAACAAAAACAAAAAATAAGATAACTGCACATTTAAGAATGGTTAATTCTGTTGCCTTCCTGAAGGGCAGTCCTGTCATGTGGCATATGTTTGAACAGTTCAGGCTCGTGCACAGAAACCTTGCTACTGAATCCTTTCTGCAAACACCTGACTGGTGGGCAAAGCCCTTGTTTCTGCTGGTTTCTCTAAGCAACAACTCTTGGCAAATACTGAAAGAGAACAACCGGTTCCTTGTTTGTGTTCATTGTTGGTTTTCTGGTCTTGAGTCAGTTCAAAGAACAGTAGCTTCCAAGTTACGATGGGAATTTTAGACTTGAGATTTAGTGCACATGCTGCGTGGCATCTATCTGAGCAGTTTAGATAGTATCTCATCTACAAACTTAACTAAGTTTCGGGTGGAAACAAAGACTGGCCTGGCCGCACTGTGTGCAGTGGTTGATGCTGCTACTCAGGAGGCCGAGGCAACACTGGCGGCCTGGGCTCGATTCCTGGCCAACCCTAAAGACTGGGTGTGACAGTGAGTGCCTGTGGTCTCAGTGACTCAAGAGGCTGAGATAGGAGGATAGTGAGCTCATGGCTAGGAAGGGCAGCATGGCAAGACCGACCCTGTCTAAAAGAGCCTGGTGCGGTGGTGCATACCTGTGGTCCCAGCTACTTTGGAGTTTGAGGCAGAAGGATCATAGCATGGTCAGATCCTGTCTAACAAAACAGTAATTTGAGTCAGCCAGTGACCTGGTGGTTATGGCAGCTGGATCCTGTGTGACTGATTGTGTGGTTCAAATCCTGGACCTGGTGGTTTGAAAAACATGCAGGGTATGTGTGCTTGTGTGCCCTAAATCCTGGGAGGAGACTGGGTGAGAAGGGATAGTGGCATCTATTAAATACATCCTCAGTGCAGAGTACTTTGTCACCTCCCACCTCTTCTCTGGAGAGCACACATACCCTGTAGCAAAATTTAAAAAAAAAAAAAAAAAAGAAAAAAGAAAAAAGGTAATAATTATTTAAAGTTCCTCAGGTACATGCTCTAGTTACCAAAATGAAGACATTGGATGATTTGATCCACCTCGCTCTCTCCTCCTAGGCTGTAGTAAGCTGCCATACGTGGATGGGAAGCCACCCACTCCTGTTGGGTTCCACCCCTGTCAGTTTGGATACACTTCCTCCTGGGTATGCCCAGGAAGTTTTTGACCTTTCTTGTTCACTTTTCTTCTCAACTGGTTCCCTTTAGTTACATCAAAAAAAAAAAATTTCTCCTTTTCTGTTTTCCACTGCCTTCTAGTTGCCTCAGATTTGAAATCAATCCTAATCAAGACACCAAATACTGAGGAAAGTTACACATTTTGAAGTGGAATTAGATACAAATACTAATCAAAACACTTGAAATAATTCAAAGTTCACTTTAGAGTTGTTTAGAGTCATTATAAACACATTCATTGATTTCCTCACCCCCCCCCCCCACCCCAATGATGAGGGGGTGGGAATGCACACAGTATGGGAGGAGAGAAGAGAGAGAGAGAAAAAGATAGGTAATTTTTGGACAGTCTTGCTGTGTTGCAGTCCTCTGGATTACAGTTAGCCATGATTACAGGCATGCACTACTGTGCGTGGCCTGTCCACCCTGGTCTAGGATCCAAACCCGGGCCTCCCACGTGGTCCCAGCCTTGTGCAGTGGTGCCCTGCCACTTGTACCACCTCAGCTGGACTCCTCATGTTTTTCTAATCTGGCCTTTGCTCTAGTATTAGCATTGAGGGAAGAGACTTTAAAATGCAGACACACTTTTTTGATTTAGTTATTTTAAATTTAGTTTTTGAAATAATGTTTTCCTACTGCATTTTATTTTAGATATTATTTTAATGATAATGTGGAATATATTATCCTTTTTGTATTAGCAGAAAACTAATAGTCTTAAGGTTTTATCTTTGGAAAAATATTTCCAGAATTCAAAGTATTAGCCTTTACAATTACATTTTGGGACTATATTTTTAAGTCTTTAATTTATAACAGTTGTTTAAAAGGACTCAGGCATTGGATCATCATCTGTTATAGTGGATCCCATCATCAAAGTCTTCGTCATAAATAAGCGTACGGTTCTCTGCCTTCTAAGCTTGAGCAAATTAAAATCTTTTAAAGGATACACTTTTGTTGCTTTTCTTTCTCTAGTTGAAAGATTTTATGAAATAAAACTTATCCTATTCCCAGAAGTGAGCAGTGAAACTCAGCACCAGGGGTTTTTAACGTGAACCCACTCAGTGTGAGGATATGCATTATTCAGGTGATATTCTGGAGTGAGTCTGTTGCTGCGTTTACACAGAGACTGCCTTCTGATGCTGAGTGATAGCTGATACACAGGGCTACGTTTACCCGTGTGTCGTAACAAAACGGCCTTGTGCTCAGTTTGTGTAAGGCTGGGGACGTCGGTTTTCTTGGTACCAAACACTTTCTCCTTTCCCCCCTTTAGCGGCCCCTGTAGACGTGTGTGCACTGAAAACATTGCCTTAGTGTTTTCTTGGTTTGCTTCATAAGGGCCTAGGCTAGTTCATTGTGATACAACTAGCTCAGCCATATCGGTGTTGGGACATGAGCTCGCCTCAGGCAAAAAGGCCGTAAAGTCACTGAAATCATGCTAGTGAGAGATGTGTCTTTGTCTTAGCTGCAGCTGTCAGTTCTGGAAAGACCTTTTTTTTTTTTTTTTTCAGGCTGATTATGACAAATTCTGGTTCCTTTTCAGTTAGATGGGAAAACACATGGTTAATATTGTCCATAGTTCTCCAAAATTGCCCAAGGAGTTCCCACTGGTTTCACTCTAGTTATACTCCTGAGAAGGAAGGAGAAAGTATTTCTTTTCCAAAGTAATTCACAAATGCCTAGAATAAAGTCCCTCATTTGTTGACTGTATATCGAATCCTCACTTCAAATTAAAACATAGAAGTCACATGAAAATATTTTAGAGAATGTCACCTCAAACAAAATCATCTTTATTTCCAAACTTTATTCTTAGAAGGATACCAGGTTGTTGAATAGAAATTTTTAAAAAGAATTATTTATTTAATTCCATTTATTATTATTATTATTTAATTTGACCAGAGAGAGAGACAGAAAGAGAGAGAAAGGGGAAGCGAGAAAGCAAGCGGCCAGGTCTGGGACTCAAACCACAGTTGGCCATGTGGGAATCCAGCACTCTTAAACACCACAGCACCTGCCGGCCCCCTGTTGAGTAGAAATTTAACAGTTTGTAGGGTAGGAATAAATGATGGAAATAGAGACCTGATTGATGGCAGATTCTACTTCTGTAATTAGCCTTGCCTCCATAGTTGTTAAGCAGATGCATTGTCTTATTCTTTGCTGACCTCCTGGATCTGTGATTTATAATAGACTGAAGACTTGAAGAACAGGAAGAATGACTTACTCTCTTTTACAGTATGTCCAACCAGAGACTGTAAAAGACAAGATACATTCATTTTATTGTTTTAATTAGACTATGTAGCACAATAGATTTGAAAGAAACAGAATAGAATGCAAGTTGTTTTAAATATTCAGTTGCATTTCTAGTTCATAATCAGACTTACCTATTTAATTTGTAAGTGACTGTTTAACACGGAATGAGCAATTAGAACAAAAATAGAATCATTTGTGTATTTAAGAAACATATGACTTTTTCCTTTTTTTTTCTTAATTATGAAATTGAATGCAGATATTGTTTTCTCAGTCACTGGATATAATGTGAGGAAATGATTTAGAAGAAAATGTTGCTAGACATAATAAAATTAAACATTTTGTTTGTGCTCGTATCTGACAACTAAGGCTTAATGCTATCTTCAGGAAAAAGCGGTTTATGAATTAAGCGCTTTGACATTTAAGAAGTCTGTGAACCAGATCTTGGGAGGCAAGGAAGAGACTTGAAAAGTTTTATGTTTCAGCTCTTTACAGAGTTTCTTGTCTCATAGTGTGTTTTTATAGATGTCCTTTCTGTGGACTTCTGTGGTTCATTCTTTGCAGGTAGCTGGGAATTGCTTTCTTTTCCTAAAAACAAGCCCAGCTTGTAATCTTATTCCTTTGTTCATGAGAAGTTCAAATAAGAAAAAATGAATACAAAACTAGTAACATCAACTCTGTGTACATGTACTTTGTCGGGGAGAGACAAGGGCTACCTCCGGGGTCTTCTGAAATTTTGACAATGGATTTGATAAGTAGAGGGGATGGCATTTATTTTCTGGTTGTTGATACTAAGGTACCTGGAGAGAGTCTGTTTGAAGAGGCAGGACTGAGAATAGGATTAAGCTCTGTACTTGAGAATGAGAGGGTTGAACTGAATGATGGCCTCCGTGTTGTGACTGCCACATAGCAATCACGAGGGATATTTACAACCTCACGTTTTGATGTGTGGATGTGTAGACGGGTTTTAGGGCTAGGTACGAGGCATACTCACAGTGTAGATTCAGATTTCCATGGATATAGGTGATGAAGAGAAAAACTATTTTGGTTCTAATACTTAGCTCCTGTTTGTAGTCCCTTGCTATAGGAGATCTATGTGCTAGATACAAATCTGAGCACCTCGGTATGATATTAAGTCATTTCATCTTCCCAGCAACAACCCCTGTGAGGTGGTTACAGTTTTCCTCACTTCACACTTAAGAGCAGCCGAGAGTTAGTGTTATGGTTTTTATAACTGATAGAGCTGAAATTTGAACCCAAGAAGGTTGGCTGTGTATCAGTGCCTAACTACCGCCGCACCATGGTGCCTTACTCTCTGGGTTGTTGATGATCAGTGTCCATGTCATGTTTTGTCTCACATAAAATGCCTTCTTTCTCCTCACTCAGAGCAACCGTCCAACATTTTTGAGTGTGTGCTATGTGCCAGGCACAGTATTGAGTCCTGAAGATACAGAAGAGACAGAAACCTTTCTCTTATTCGCCTTATAGCCTAGTTGGAGAGACAGATTCAGTCAAATAACCACGAAAGCTAGAGTAAGAATTTGAAGGAGAGCAACAGAGAACTTTGAGAACATAAGGCAGGGAACTGATCTTATGGGGCTGTCAAAGAAGGCTTCCTCCCGTAGGAGCTGTGATCCCAAGGAAGGAGAAGGTAGCTATCTAAATGCAACCATGGTCCCAGAGGGACACTGGTTGAATCTGGTCGCTTCATGGGCCATTCCCCAGTTGTTCTTAAAGCCCTTGCAGGCAATGTCTTTAAGCTCCTTAGTGAGGTGGCAGCCTCTCCCTGTGGCTTTGTATGTGTGCGGGTTCCTGTGCACACTGTAAGCATTAAGAAAATCAGGCATGTTGATTGAATGACAAGCACCTCCAGTGGCTTGTGTTCTGTCTCACCTCCTGCAGCCTGCCTTTTATCAGGTGATGGGAATGTGGCCGGGAATAGCTTTAGAACAGACACGGGGGAGTGATCAGAGCGAGTGTCTTGACCAGGGAGTCTGCCTTGATTCATTAAATCCTTTCTGTAAGCAGGTACAGATCATTTCGCCAGAGCTCTTATTTTTTAATCAGTCTCTTTGTTACTTTCTCATTTAGCACATCATTGGAGAATCGACTCAACCTAGTTCGATGCGCTCCTACAGTTAGGCTCAGAAAGTTAATTTTACTAGCTCCCTTGGGCATTACTATAAATATTGCAGTGACACTTTTTTTTCTGGTCTCATTCATTCATTATTAATTAAGCTGAATTAACCCTCTGGGTGGATGCACTTTCAGTCCCTTAAAAGTTGAAAGCTATTACTCACTCAACATGTGTTGAGGGAACGTTTCTCTGGCTGGAGTTATTGGAAGGCTTATAAAGGTATGGGAAACTTGGTTACTGCACTTCAGGAGCTTTTTACTTTAGTAGAAAAGAAAATCCTCACAAGAGAGCTGTGACTTCTCATCAGGAAGTGGTTGTGAGTGTCTGTGAGGCAGCCAGACTTCCTGACTCCACTGCACCCTCACTGTGTAATCTCCAGTCACTGGTGCCCAGCTGTAAATACGTATAATAGAACTGAGGGTAGTACTAGGATCTGCCTCAGGGAGGTTTGAGGATTAATAAGCCAAATTACGTGAAGTATCAGGCACATAGTGTGTACTGTATAACTTCTGTTTTTCGTTATCATCGTTATCACGGTCATTACTACTCTTCTAGCTGAGTGACATATTCTGGAGTGTGAGGTGTAAGGGCAAGGATTTCTGAGCTGGAGAAGAGAGGCATCATAAAGGTGGTGGTATTTGAGGTAGGTCTATAAATAGGAAGAATTTTAATAGGCAGAGATAGTGAGGAGAATATTCCAGAAACAAAAACAAAAACCAGGAACCAAAACAAAACCCTCAGATGTTAGAAAGTGTCAAGTATACTTAGGGAATGGTGAGGAGTCCAGGCTAGTGGGTGGGGTGCATATATCAACAGTGACAGATTTGCCAAAGGGAGGCTAGGATGATTGCTGGTGAAGGATGGGCAGTCTGGGCTGGGCTTTTTGACCAAGATTGAGACTCTTAAAGCCCTGTTCTAGAAATGTTAGAGTAGGCATGAGGTAGAGGCTGAGAGAAATGGTGGTCATCATAGAGAATGGTGATAAGGATTTGAAATAAAGTGATGATGATTATCAAGTGTCGATTCCCTGGGAGTTAATGAGACTTGATTCAGGCCCCCCTCTCTCTCAGTGCCACTGAAGGGACCCTTACGGTGTTTTTGTTTTATTATTATCATTTTTAGAGATTTTTGCTATAGAGCACGTGTGCTTGCTGGAGAGACAGAGACAGAGAGAGAAAGGAAATGGTAAATCACCCTCCAGGGTGGATGGCCACACCACAATCCCTTTTCTATTCTGCTCTAGGGATTTTGGGTACACACACACATACCCGGTGTGTTTCAAGCCACTGGGTCCAAGGAGTCCAGCGCTTTAGCCACTATGCTGCCTGCTGACCCCATTTTTTTTTAAAATAAAACTTGAAAAGACATTTGAATTCTCTCCTCTCCTCAAATGATGTGTTTCTGAGTCTCATACCTCATCCCATAGTTAAAAGAGGCCATGGAGAGAGAGCCAGTCTGGGTATTCATTTGGTGAGGGCAGCACGGTGAAGGAGAGGACAGAGTGAAAGATGCCTTTTGAGATTTTGAGTCTGGCCTATTGGGAGGAACCAGTGGAAAAGGGAGGTGTTGGGGAGAAGCCAACTAGGGAGCCCTGGTTTCAAACCAAGTGAGTGCTCTGTACTGGTTCGCCTCGCCAGGGGAAGACGTGCTTCCTACGTCTGCCCACTCCCGTCCTCAATTGCTGTCTTACACAAGTGATAATTAAAAATGACATGGTGCTGGGGAAAGGGCACAGGCACTGCTGTTAATGACTAGGCTGGAGCCCAAAGCACGTATCGTAGTGCCATCTTTGTAATGTCCCCGTTTAGTAGTTTGTGCATGCCACACCTAGATGTCTGAAACTTCGAAAGGAAGTCTCCCCTTTTGGGAGAAGTCTTCCATATTTGGAAAATCTTAGTGCTTTTAGACATAAAATCTGTTTTCTGGAAACTTCTATTTTAAAGAAATTTAATTGACTCAGGAACGGATGGAATGCTGGTTTCAAAGCTATTGTCTGTATTCCAGTGACAGTACCTAATTGGGATCAGCTATTCTCAGCATTTGTTTCCTCTTTTTTAAAAGAATAAATATAAAACAAATACCAGGAAATCAGCTGCCAAAACTGAAGAATACTCTCCCCCATGGCCAAAATGAATCCTTGAAAATATTTTTACTTTCCAAATCACAGAATATAAATGTAATTAACAGGGGCATGGGTTTCATTTTAAAATATGTTTAGTGCGTGTGTGTGACTCTGTTTTAAAGCTCTTTGGGTAAATAGCAGTACCTAAAAACAAAGTTAAGAACATAGATTTGAGACGAATGTCCTAGGGAAAACTATTAGCAAATTCATGACTCAAAGTCTGGTTTAGACTTCTATGTTAAGCCATTTGTTGGTTTAAAAACCTCCCCTTGTATATCAGAGAGATTGAATTTATCTGAGTAGAGAAACATAGTTGTAAATTCCTAAATGCTTCTGAAATTCACGTGTATTATTTTCTGACAGGCTTTAAGGATTTAATGACTATAGGATTTAGTTAAAGAAAAAAAAGATTTAAAATATTTGCAGATAAATTCTAAGAGGATTTTATTTAACTTCCTATGTTGATCCGTTGTTACTCCATAAAATTAGTACAAACTTGTTATTTGTTGTTTCTCAGTGTGTGGTGTACACAGGATTTTACGTTGTGAGAGTTAATGTATCGTAGTATTAATTTATGTGTAGACTCAGTGGCAGGTTTTCAATGTATAGCAATGTTATAAACACTTTACATTGAACAATTTAAGTTAAAAGAGTATGCCTATTTAAAGAAATACAGTAGTACCTAGTGGTACATGTGATAGAAATTGGGAATATTAATGCATAATTAATTGAAGTTTAGAAAACATTGGCTTATTGGTAAGCAATATAAATTATGTTGCCTGTAGTTTTGTTTTATTGAATCGTTCAGTAAAAACTCATAGTTATTGATAATGTATGCTAGAATACTGGCTCTTTGATTTTATTTTTAGGAGTACACATTAACATTTTATAACTATGATTCTTCTTTTTGAAGAAGAAATTGTGGCCAAGCCTGCTGGAGCAATTGGTAGCAAACTGAACTGCAGAGCTGGAAGCCACATGGCTGACCACAGGTTTGGGTTTTTAGGTCTGCTTGAAAACACACCAGGTACACGTACACTTGCCCAAGGTCCTGAGGAGCTGCAGGACTGTGGGAAGGGTCTTGCTAGCATGATGAGACCCGTCAAAGTGCTTCTGTTACTGTCTCTCTCATGTGCATGCATATGCTATCATGAATAACAATAAATTTAGGAAAACAAATTTGTACAAAATACAAGAAATCAAAGAGAATTCCCTTTCCCCCCTCTAATTTTCCCCAGCTCTATTCCTAAAAGCAACTACTATTAACAGTTTGAAGTCATCTAATTTTTTTAAAAAATAATTTTTAAACACATTTTTTAAAAGACATTTTAATTTTATTTATTATTATTATTTTTTAATTTGCTATAGGCATGTGCACTCACCAGAGAGAGACAGAAAGAGATAGAGAGAGAAAGGAAGAGAGGGGGAATGAGAGAAAGCAAGCTGCCAGGTCTGGGACTCGAACCATGGTTGACCATGTGGGAGTCCAGTGCTTTAACCAGCATGCCATCTGCCGGCCCCGGAGTCATCTAAGTTTTAGTCAAGTGTAATGGCATTCAGGACTTGAAAGAATCAGAACCTTTTCTCCAGGTTCATGCTTCCAGCTGGGTTTAATATTATCAAGTAGATGTGATGGGGTTATTGTGGGCTTTGGAATCCCAACTTAAGGGAATACTTCCCGCACTATAGAGCGATGTGAGTTGGAAAGTTCCTTACTGTTCTGAGCTTTAGCTTCTTCAACTGCAAGGCTTAATAAATGTTACTTCACTCCTGAACTTTAATATGGCCCAGTCTGTTCCTTTACTCTCTCTCTCTCTCTCTCTCTCTCTCTCTCTCTCTCTCTTTAATAAGGAGACATAGCTGAGAAGAACAGGCATAGAAATAGATGGCGTATTTTCTCCTGTAAGAGTGGAGTTGTAGTGCCCCAGCACGCATCCATTTGGTAAGGGCTCAGTTATCAGGGGAACATTTCTCACTCCCCCAAGTACTTACGTTCAGGTTGTAAAAGGTCAACGTGTAAAAAGATGCCCCGGGAGTCTTCCTGGAATTTAGATGGTCTCCCTTGGGTTTCACTTTGCACTTATTAAAAATTTAGCACTAGGATAAAAATAAAAACAAAGGCTCTCATCTTACAGTGTGAGAACGTGGTTCATGTGTGCTAAGTCATGCAGGTAAGATGAGGAACAAAGCCCTGTGGGGTAGCCAGTCTAAAGAAGTATTTCATGTGGGCTGGTGCCTTCCTCCTGCAGAATGACTGCTTCCAAATGAAAGGGAATTAAAGTAATTGCTCCCTGAGTGGGGCATGTATTCTTGCTTTTCAGAGGTGGTTGTATAAGCTTTAATTATCTAATCCGAACACAGACGTCTTCTACAAGCAGCTTTCCCTTTTTGCAGCCATAGTCAAAATCTAGTCCTGCACACCTTTAGTCTTGAGAAATCACTGCACTTTTTAACCAGCTCTATTGGGTAACCCAGCCATTAGGGTATAGTAAAACCTTTTTGTAACATTGGTTCCTGAAAATGAAGCTAGGGTTAGTTTAAGGGAATTTTTGTAACTATTTGAGCTGCAACTAGTCATGTTTCTCCACTTGTGGAATCTGTGCCTCCCATGATGATCTGCAAATTCTATGGTTATTTAGTTTTCAGTGCTGCTTTTTTCATACTCAGTTTTCTTCAGTTGGTGCGTATTGTATCAGACCGTCATGTCTGCCAAATGAAAATGGGGCTTTGTTATAAAAGCTAGATGTATTTTTTATCTATTTATTTTTGTATTCTTTGTTTAGAGAATTCAGAACTGAGTTGTTTTAAAGCCCTGAAATTATTATTAAGAAATATGTGCAATAAGGTCCACCTCTTTTTTTTTAAAGATTTATTTATTCATCTATTATCATTATTAATTTTCAATTTAACCAGAGAGAAACAGAGAGAGAGAGTGAAAGGGAAAGCAAGAAAGCAAGCTGCCAGGTCCAGGACTTGAACCATGGTCTGCCAGATGGGAGTCCAGCACCCTCCACTGTCATACTACCTGCCAGCCTCGGTATACCTCTTTTTAAGAACAGGGACTCACTCAGCCATTCTTGTTACTCAAATATCTACAGTTTTGATGTTGGGACATACTAAGGAAATAATGTCATTAGTCCTAGGTAGAAAGGATTTTAGGAATTATATTCACTTCAAATGGTAGAGGGAAAGAACTAATGCCCTTGCTCCAAAATTGAAATATTAAATTGTATTTGGAGTACAATTTAAATTACAAGTAAAACCGAACTCTACCTGTGACTTGTATTGCTCTTCACATTCTGGCCACTGTCTGGCTTCCTTAACCCCTTTCTCCTCTCTGTCCTAGCCGCACTGACCTCCTCTCTGTCCAACTCACCAAGATCTTTCCTGCCTCAAGGACAGTTGCCCTTATTTTTGTCATTCCTGCTCCTTGGATAACACTTTCTCCTTTCCCTTGGCTCACCCCTGGGTCTTCCCTCCAGATCTCACATTAAATGTCGCCCTAGACCTCTCCCTGACTACCCTATCTCAAGGAGCCCCTTTCTATTCTTGTTCTAGGACCTCGCTTATTTCCTTTTCAGCACTTAGACTATATGTATTTTTGTTAATTATTGTCTTTGCTCCACAAGAATGTAAATTCTACTAGGGGAGTTATCAATTTGGGATATAGCACCTAACATACACTGTATCGTCAAGAAGTTGATTAAGGAAGTTGTTTATTGGTTTTAAGAGCGCCTTTGATTTTTTCCTTTTTTTTAAATAATAATTTTATTTTATTAATTATTATTATTTTCTAATTTGGCTGGAGAGAGACAGAGGGAGAGAGAGGGAAAGTGAGAAAGCAAGTTGCCGGTCTTGGACTCAAACTGCAATTGGCCATGTGGGAGTCCAGTGTCTCCAACCACCATGACACCTGTTGGCCCTTGATTTTTTTTTTTTTTTTGGAGAGGTCTTTGCTATAGGGTGCGTGTGCTTGCCAGAAAGACAGAGAGAGACAGAGAGACAGAAAGTGAGAAATCACCCCCCTGGGGGGATGGCCATGATGCAATCCCTTCTCCTCCATTCTCCTCTCGGGATCTTGGGCACGCACGCACATGGTGTGAGTTTAAGCCACCGGATCCAGGTCTTGAACTGTGGTTGACTACATGGGAATCCAGCGACATAGCCATTACTCCATCTGCTGGTCCCAGCCCTTGATTTGTTTCTTAAGACTACTTTATGTTGCAGGAGCAGAGAAATTTAAATATCCCTGGCATCAAGCCAAGGCAGTGTTTTTCGTTGCCTTAACCTGCATCCATTTTCACTGGTTTCATTGTGATTTTGTTGAGTATACAGAAGGAAACACCAGCTTTCCTCATAGTAGACAGAGACCTTAGTGAACACCCCATGGGCACTGCGCTTACTGTGAAATGCCTTTAAAAATTTACCAGACATTGAATTAACTCTCTGAAGGACAGAGAAGACTCCATGATTTTTAGTGAGCACACAGTGTAACAATGGGTGTGCAGTTGCTCCTGTCACTCGCTCCGTCTGCTCTGTGTGCCCTTGTAAACTGCCCTAGACGGCCTATTCACGGAGCTGCCCTCCATCTCCAAGCTCTCAACCATCCTCAAGCCAAAGGCTGCTGCTCAGCTTTAAGCTGAAAAGGACATTTTGGCATCTCAGTTGTTGTTTAAAGATCAACATCATCACCAGGACAGTTGGTTCTCAAAGCGGAAGAGGCAAAATGCAGGTGTGGTGAGTAATTAACTTAGTTTCGTGTCATTCTTTGGTGGTGTTCTAAATTTTGCTATTTATCTGTCTTAGGTAATCTATTTAAAGAAGACACCAGAAGAAGCCTACAGAGCACTCCTATCTGGCTCAAACCCCCCGTATATTCCATTCAGGTATAACTGTTGGTGAGACTTGGCCTGTATAGCACTTGGCTAGTGAGCTCGCTATTTCTGTGTTGGATTATGGTGGGCTTTTTCTTTTCTTCTTTATATCAAGTTAATTTACTCAAGAGAGAAAGCAAGAGAAGAGAGGCAGGTACTCTCAATCGTCTTAAAATTGGGATTCATCCCCAGCCAGTCTCTATCACAGACATGCCTGGTGCACCCAAGAAGACCTTGGGATGTGGACTCAGGACTTTCTTGGACATCTCAGAGTATTTTATCATTGCTGCACAGCGGCTCAGATTGTGGTATTTTTTTTTTTTTTTGTTCGTTTGTTTAGTTTTTATTGTAGGGTGTGTGCCTTGGCCAGAGAGATAGAGAGGGGGATGGGAAATCAGCCCCCCCAAGAGAACATAGCCATGCTGTAATCCCTTCTTCATTCTCCTCTTGTGGGCACACATGTACATGCGCCTGGCAGGATTCTCAACCTCTGGTCTGAGACTTGAGTGTTCAGTCGACCCTGTGGATCTAGCACCTTAATCTCCATGCTACCTGCTGTCCTGACTATTGTGTTATTTAAAAAAAAATTAATTTTATTAATCATAATCATTATTTTAATTGAGGGGGGAGAGAGAGAGAGAGAGAGAGAGAGAGAGAGAGAGAGAGAAGGAAATTGAGAAAGCTAGGCCTGGGTCAGTTATGTGGTCATTCAGGACCTTAAGCACCACATCACTGGCTGGCCTGATTATGATGTTTTTGTTTTTTCCTGAGACAAAGGCCCTTTTACTCATGACACACCTAACAGGCTGAGCATCACCATATTTGATTCATTTCTTCTTGCTGCTGCGTTTGGTTAAGATTGGGACCAAGATGTTAGATGGAGTGAAATGAGATGGTAGATTTTTTTTATTTTAAAAAGAATTATTTATTTTAATTTTATGTATTATTATTATTTTTAATTTGCTATAGGGCACTTATACTTAGGAGAGAGAGAGAAAGAGAGAGACAGAATCAGAGAAAGTGAGAAAGCAAATTGCCAAGTCCAGGACTCGAACTGCAGTTGGATATGTAGGAGTCCAGCATCCTAACCACCATGGCACCTGCTGTCCCCGGGATGGTAGTTTTTATTACTTTATTCTCTTTGCCCTCTAGCTAGTAAGAATAAAGTAACTTTCTCCTTTTAGAACATCATTTCTTTTTCCCTTGAATTATTCTATATCTTGACTGTTTACTTGAAGCACATAATACCTGATTTATGAGCTAGGTCTCAATAATCTACCTCATTGACTCATCACTTCATTTCATGAGCTGTTGTTTGAGCTCTGATAACATGTCAGGTGCTGGGGATGCAGGATACAACTCTTTTTTTAAAAAATTATTTTATTTAACTTTATTTATTTACTCATTTTAATTTGACCAGAGAGGGACAGAGCGAGAGAGAAATAGAGAGGGAAACGTGAGAAAGCAAGCCGCCAGGCCCGGGACTCAAACCACAGTCAGCCATGTGGGAATCCAGCGCCCTTAACCACCACGCCACCTGCTGGCCCCAGGGTACAACTCTTGAAGTGCCTTCCAGGATCACATGTGTAGCAGGGACCCTAAAGCACCTGTTTAGCACATTCTCAGGAAGGCCGTCTCTACAGCCTGTTTTATAAGTATCACTTGAAGAAGATCTTTATTTATTAATTTATTTTTTACATTCAATGACTGTGTATACAAGTATATTACTAGGTATAAAAGCTACAGTATACCAAATGAATTTTCCCATCATGAATACGTTGTATATTGGTTCAGTTAAAGATATTACCATACACATTATATCAACAGATAATTTTTCTTTTTGGTATCCCTTAAGTGTTTTGCTTCTTTCTTTTTCCCCTTGATTCCCTCCCTTCGGCCTCCCTCATTTCTCACCCTTTTTCCACACTGTCTCTACTATCACCATGGGGTAAACTTGGGCTTGTTTGCAAAGTAGACGGGATCATACAGCAAACCCCCACAATAATTATCTCTGATAAAATTGTGATGATTCTAATATTTTTACCTTTTTGCTTATTTGTGTGTCCAAATCTATAAGCATGCATATTGCTTATTAGTGTTACTAATATCATAGTTTCT
Organism: Tupaia tana; assembly: GCA_026018925.1. Taxonomy (NCBI): domain Eukaryota; kingdom Metazoa; phylum Chordata; class Mammalia; order Scandentia; family Tupaiidae; genus Tupaia; species Tupaia tana. The sequence goes on from JAKSZU010000004.1 coordinate 69,277,995, forward strand.
AACAATAATTAGTGAAAGGAATGGAATGACTGAGGAGACCTCTTTGCTCGTCTGTCTTCCTCACTCTGCTGTAAACTCACAGAGAGGGTAACCTCAGTGCTTGACACTTAAAAGTACTTTCAGTAAATACCTGAATGAATAAATTAAATCTGAATTCTCTAAGATCCAAGGGCCTCCCACCTCTATTTCTGAGACCACATCTAAAGATGATTAATATAACTTGGTACCTGCTGTGGAAGGTACACTGTTTTTATAAACGTATAGATATATAAAGCAAGTATGATTCTTAACTGAAGTTAGAATACAGTTGTGGGAATACTGAGGAATAAGGCTTAATTCTGAAATTGGGGATTAGAAGAGGCAACGTGAGGGATAGTTCCTGTAGTATGGATTTTATGTTAGGATGAGAATTGGAGAAGAACGATTCAGGGGGCTGATTTTAAATGTTGTAAGTTTTCACTTGTATGGCATGAGTTGTTTTTTATAATGACATGTTAGAAGGGACACTATCACATAATATTTGCAGTGTGGGTATATTATAACCAAAAGCATGACCTGATTTTATATTAACCTTATTAAAAATTTGCTGAAAATGAGACAAAAAAAGATTTATATAGTGGTACAGCCTATTCTTGGTTAAATAAAGTCTAGTTGATTTTATAGGTAGTTAAATTTCTGGTGTTATGTGACCCTCAGGGGTATTGTGATGTTACTGTTTGCGAGTCACTCAGCGTATTTCAGTAAATTGTAAGGTAGTTCTGTCAAAAACTGTACTTTTCATTTGTACTGAGAATTGCCAGTGTTTACTAAGAGTGACATTAGCTAAAAGCTAAAGGAAAAGGGTATTTTTTTAAAAAATCTACTTTAATTCTTTGAGTCCATCCATCTTCAGTGCTGGCTTGGCAGTTGGCCTTCAAGGAAACAAGGGCCTTTTAGTTCTGGGGTCGGGGTTAACAGAGTTGAATTAGCAAGCCTGGTATGAGTCTTTGTAGGTTCAGTCTTATTTGTGAACTACCGAATTACAGTGTGTACCTTTGACCAAATACTCTACAAAGTCATATTTATTGCAACTAGTCTGAACTCCCAGGAAACCATGGACCTTTAGGAGAATCCCCAGCGTTTGTGGCAGTTAATGGCAGTGGTTTTCAAATTCACATTCTTGCACTGTTTTACAAACTGTAAAAATGTAAACATTTCACAAAACATTGGAAAGATAAATACTCTGAATCACACAGCTCTTCCTGTAGGTCTTTGTTGTGTTTCTCTATTCATTTTATACCTATTCTTTGTGTATTGGTTTATATGTATCAGCTTGGTAAATTTTAGGGGAGTATTGGTGATAATTTTGCCAAAAACCAATTTTTCTGTGACATGTACAATGAAAAAAAAAAATAAAGAGTAAAACCATGCAGAAAGTAAATAACATCTAAGGACTGAGTTTTGAAGATTCCAGAAAGCATGGCATGAAAAATACTGAGTGGGTGTGGAGGGCAAGTTAAAGAAGGGTGTTGTGCTAACATGCAATGAAACAAAGCTGGCTGAGCAGCGGGTGTCCTGTCTCTAGGTGTTAGTTGGGTGTGTGTGTGTGTGTGTTTTTTCCTGGATTTGTTCAGGAATGCAATTTTGTGTGGCTATTTTTTTCTTTTAGCCTGAAAAGAGGCTAGAACTTAGAGGCCAAGGGATGCCAACAAAGGTTCTCAAAATTGCATACCTGAAAGTTTTAAAATATGGTTAAGGCCTGAGTCCCGCTCCCAGAAATTCTAATGTAATTGGCTAAAGGGGCATACGGGTATTAAGACCTTTAAAAGAAAATAGCTGATTCCATTATGCTGAACTACTACTTTATAAGAGGTACTGTGGCAAGGAAAAATAAAGATTCAGTGATCAGATTCAGGTAAGTTTAGAGCTGTCTGTCTTAGAGATGTACAAAGCACATTTCTATTTTAAAGATTCTGAATGTTTCTGAGTAATGAAATAACTTCTTTAACTTTGATGTACCCAAAGATTTCCAAAGTCCTGGTTGTTTTTTTCCTACCTGCCAGATTTCTGTTAACTTCTAGCAGAACTATCATTCTGAAATACTCTCAGGCACGTTTTCTGATCCACACCTGTGTGGAATGAAAATCATCTCTTGGGATTAGGATACTGTGCTGTCATTTGTGAAACTGTTTGGTTTTGTGCTGTTTCCTGAGAGTCTTGGCAATAGAAAGCTTATCAAATAGTGATATTTTATCTGTTATGAACAGGAATGTCCAAGTTTTCTTTCAGAGCGCAAGTGAGACCAGGCCACCTCCCTTCAGAGAATCCACAAACCTCCCAGTGGCAATCCCTTAATGGCATTTGTCATTCAAATAGACCCATACTGTTTGAGTTAAGGAGGGAGGTATTTGTTGTGTTTTGGGGATGACCCTTGGTGATGTCCCAGTTGCTGAGTTATGTGGCTGAGTCTTAATAGGAAATCTCAAAAGTAATTATTGTAGATCTTCTGGGCATGCCAGAACTTGCAGGTCTATTAACAAAGGCTCAAAAGGGTCAACCACTTAGAACCTGGCAGGCCGCCTTCTTTCTTCTAAAGCGAAGTAAACATGTCCTGGTAGATGTTAGATGTAATAATAAAATATATCTCTTTACATAAAACATTGAACCCGATATTTGCTAAAATATGACTTGGTTTCTGTTAAAGTTTGTTTGTTTCGCAATTAACTTTGCATTTCAAAGGGAAACTTCTCCTTTCCATACTTTTCTCTTGATTTTCAAAAATGGGAAAACAGAATTTATTTTATACTCTTTTAAGACGTTCCTTACATTTCTAACTTTTAGTTCGGGTTACTCCCGCTGCCTCCCACTGCTTCTCAGAATTGATCTTTGGTTTCAGTTCTGCCCCATGGGTCTTCATAGAATACATATTTTTTATACACATTTTATTTTTTTTAATAGCTAGAGGACATATGCACATACTAGGGAGAGAGAGGAAAAAAAATCTCCCCACAATAAGTCTTGGTCACGCTGCAATCCTTTTTCTTTTCTCTCAGGATTTTGGGTTTGCTTGGCATGTTTTTCAAGCTGCAAGGGGCTTTGAACCACAAATGACCATGTAGGATCTGGCTTTCTTATATATATTTCTATATATTTTTATTGGCAGAGCACGTGTGTAATCAAGAGAGAGAGAGAGAGAGAGAGAGAGAGAGAGAGAGAAAGCGAGAAAGCATCTCCTGCCCCTCCCCCCCAGTGGAATGTGGTCATGCCACCCTCCCTTCTCCTTTTCTCCATCCTGTGAGGATTTGGGGCACATATGACATATGGACATGCGCTGGGTGGGTTTTGAAGCCACTATGGGTGACTTGAACTGTGGCTGGCCGTGTGGGATCCAGCCCCCTTAACCTCTAGGCTATGGGGCTGGCTGGAACCAAGCTTTCCATGCACTGCATTTTACCACTGGACTATGGGGCTGGCTCCCAGTAAACCTTTGTTTTTCATGTTTGGAGTAGTAGACTAGAATCTCTACTAGTCTTGAATAATGAAGATGTGCTAGTTCTTAGCGAGTGTTGACAGTAGATGGTTTATTTAGTCCAAACTGTTGCATCTATTTTTAACAGCAGGGCATATTTTGAGTACCCTAGACTACCATGAAAAACATACATCAGATTTTTTTTTTGTTAAAGTGGTAAATAAGCACCACTACACAGGATCTGAGAACAGACACAACTGTCAGAGTTTCTGTTGCTCATTAAATACATGCATGGAAGTGAGTTACAGCTATTCTATTTTTTAAAAAAATCAGCTGGGTTGTGAAAATTGGCTCATATTAATTTTGTTGTTATTCCTGCTATTATGGTTCAAGATCAGAGTCACCAGACTTTCAGTTAGTAGGGTTACAGGCAAACTTTTTGTATGGTTCATGGCATATTTCCAGTAGCCAGCTTTAGCTGATAAATATAGTTTAGAATAATATTGTAATTATCTATTTTATGGAACATAATAACAGTTATTTTGTTGAATGTTTATTATGCAGAGCTCTTATTTTCAATATCGAGCTGAGACAATTTACCACTAGATTTTTATTTTTAGGTTTTGTCATAGGGTGAATGTGCTTGCTGGAGGGAGACAGAGAGAGGGAAAGTGAGAAATCATCCCCTGGGGGGATATCTCTTCTCCTCTATTTTCCTCTTGTGATTTTGGGCACACACACACACACACACACACACACACACACACACGCCTAGTATGATTTTCAAGCCACCAGGTCTGGGACTCAAATGGCAGACAGAGATCTGTGGGAGTCCAGTGCCTTAACCACCGTGCCGCCTGCTAGACAGTCCCTTACTTTTATTTTTAAAGAAAAATTAGTGTTATCAAAAGGATACCAGTCAGGTGTTGACAAAAGGCTCAAAGCACAGCCTTGCTTTGTTTTTCTAATATTATTGCTAATTCTAGACAGGTTCTGTTCTGTTGATTTTATGTGACCTTTAAAGGCAGGACGTAGAATTGAATTCATACATCTCGGTTTCTGTAGATGAACAAAGTGATTAGTGTCTTACATTAATCTGAAAAGCAGGAGAGTCTTCTTTTTGTTAGCTACTGGACGTACTCAGGTTTAGGCTCTGCATGGTGAAGCCATTTGATTTTGCTCTTTCATGAATGGGAAACAGCTTTGCTTTCTCCAGTAATTCTCGTCAGATAATTTGCATTGTGTAGGCCTAAGTGATAGAAGCAATCAACTTTTTCTTCTCCCTGTAGCTGGCACATACATGCCATGGATTTGGTCAGTGACTGGAAGTCAGGGTGCACTTTGCATAATTGTGTTGAGCATTTGGGGGAATTGTTTAATACCCAAGTAGACATAAAATATTGTCTAGGGATGATACTGAACTGTCCGGGATGGTGGCTACCAGCAACAGGAGCTATTGCACACTTGAAATTTATCTTGAGATAGATTATAAATTTAAAATATGCATAGGATTTCAAAGATTTAGTATAAAAGAAGAATGCAAAATGTAATATGTTGATTATAAGCTGAAATGACAATATTCCAGATATATTGGATTAAACAAAATATTAAAAATTAATTTTACATATTTATTTTATTTTAATATGGTTATGAAAAAATTAGAATCACATATTTGACTTTTTTTGTGGCTGGCATTTTCTTCCTTCCTTCCTTCTTTCCTTGTCAGAAGATATGTGCAATTGTCAGAAAGAGAGAGAGAGAGCAAGCATGCCCCTCAAAGGGGTGTAGTCATAACCCTTTAACCTCCATTTCTCCATCCCGTCAGGATTCGGGGCACACATGTATACATGCCTGGCATGATTTTCATGTTGCTGGGACTGGGATTCGCATCTCGGTTGGCCATGTGGGAGATCCGTCATCTAACGCACAGCACTTGACCACTGTGTGGTGGGACCAGCCTGACATTGTATTTCTATTGGACAGCAATGATCTGGAGTATGTTTTTGTTTTGGCTATTGTATATAACTTGAAATTAAAGATTGTTTTATGTCATTTTTCCTGCCAAAGGTCAGTAATTTCCAGTCATTAGAGGTGTTCTGGCATAAATTGAATGAACTCCTGGTAATGATTATTCATTCATTCAGCATATCTACCACATAGTAATGTGCTCAATGCTGTATTATACTTGCACACAGACATGAAATACACATTTCTTATCCTTAACCCATTTTTTTGTTTGTTTGTTTTTTGAGAGAGATTTTTGCTGTAGGGTGCATGTGCTCACTGGAGAGACAGAGAGAGACAGAAGGTGAGAAATTACCCCCCAGGGGAGGCCACATCGCAGTTCCTTCTCCTCCGTTCTCCTCTTGGGATCTTGGGCATGCATGCATATGCAGCCGGAGTGAATTTTAAGCTGCTGGGTCTGGGACTTGAACCATAGTCAACTATATGGGAGTCCAGCAATGTAACTATTATGCCATCTGCTGGTCCCAGCTCATGATCTTGTGGTGGTTGTGAGAATGAGATTTTGCTTGAAGGGCTCTTAGGTGACCTTAGGAATTCTTCCCAACCCATTGCTTTGCAGATATTTGCACACCTCCCAAGTACTTCATATGCTGAGAATTTACAGAGAATCATAAAGCCAAGATAAATGCAGTTCCTAGTTACATTTCCAGTATGTTTTAGTTTATTTACCATCAGTTTTCATTATTTATTTATTTATTTTTTATTCTTGGGAGCCTGTACAAGATAGCACCAGGACACCAGTGAATTAAGCCCTTGATTCCAGTATGTAATTGTGGAGGATGATTTTAGCTTTCTTAAATTTAATTTTTCTTCTATAGCTTTTCTGCAAAATAAATGCAAAAACATAAAATACACCAGACCGAAAAAAAAAACATAAACCAAAACTTTAATTGCTCCTTTTATTCAAATATCTATTCCTTTAGACTTTCATTCAGTGACTACTAGGGCACTTCAAACGTTTGTGTAGAAATGGAGCTAAAATATTAGTTTATTTTGGGCTAGCTCCATGGCGTAGTGCTTAAGGAAGCCAGATCCCACATGGCCCAATGTGGTTTGAATCTTGGCCCTGGAGGCTCTAATTGGCTCTCTGCGCATGTGTGCACCAAATCCCAGCAGGGTGGAGGGATGAAAGAGAAGGGATGGTGGTGTGACCATAGTGTGTGGGGTGCTTCCTTCCTCTCCTCTCTGTCTGTCTTTGGTGTGTGCACACACCTTCATGCAGTTATGTGTGAATATGTACGTTTATATTGGTGAAAAATTTTGAAATCCACATATAGGTTTTTTCGTAATACACATTTTGTGTAAACTTTTCAAAGACCCCTTGTATTTATTGATTGCAAGCCCCTCCCAAGGTAGTAGTTCTGTGGATTTTTATAATCACTTAATAACAGCGTTGTGTTTTTTTTGCGTGTTGACTGTTATGCCCTGAGTCACATTTAGAAAGGTAGAATTGCTCGGATGGTTGGAGTATAGATGGCCAAGCATAAGGTTGAGACAAATTGGTATTTGGATGTCTCTAGCCAGCTGTTGGCTGTAACATTAATCTTTGGTTTTTGGGGTTAGAGACACATGATTTATTCTTCAGCAGAGATGAATGATTAGGAACCTGGGGTGTTTGAGTATTACCGTATCTCCCGAATGAACAGCATCGTTGTGTTTACTTGTTTAACGGAGTAATGCAATACATGGTGAAACTAGCAGGTCAGATAAGAGTAAGAGCTGTAGTTTTCCCAGGCAGCAAGGAGGCGTGCAGACTCTCCCCTCCTTTACAATGGTGGCGGAAAAATACAACATGTCCTCTTATGCCATTCAGTAAATATTTGGCTCAAGAAATATGAACAAATGCATGAATGGATAAATAAGAAAGAAAACCAGGAGTTAAATGAACAATTATGGGAATTGTACCTGCAATACGAACTGAGAGTTTAAACATTTTAGCATATTGGTGCAGTGATTTAAAGCCTAATAGTTCTTCATAGCCTCTGTAAAGCATTTGTATTAAAATCAAGCAGTTTTTAAACTGATAGAAGAAGAGAAAACTACCTTGAGTGGCACTGCTTTTAGCTTTATCCAGTTAATACTTTTAGACAAACGGAATAAAAGGAAATGATCTTAAATGAACAGAAGGGATTGTGAGTTAATGCACACAAAGTTTTTTTTCCTAGTAAGAATTGAGGCATTAGGCCAGTTGAGTTAACAAAAGTGGTCATAGAATGTTACAGAAACTTTTCTTGGTGTGAGCCCCCAAGCTCCTTTGCTTAATTTATATATTTCTTTACAGACATTTCTTAAGTATTTCTTTTATTTATTAATTTTTTTTGGAGAGGTTTTTGCTATAGGGTGCATGCACTTGCCAGACATACAGAGAGAGACAGAGAGAAAGAAAGTGAGAAATCATCCCCCCAGGGTGGGGGATAGCCACGCCGCAATCCTTTCTCCTCCATTCTCCTCTCAGAATCTTGGGCATGCATGCACACATGCCTGGTGTGAGTTTACGCTGCCGGGTCTGGGACTCAAACGGCGGTTGACTGTGTGGGAGTCCAGCAACATAACCATTACGCCATCTGCTGGTCTCTTGACTATCTCTTTTGTGCCAGGTACTAAAGAAACATGGTGAATAAAAACTGAATAGATCCTGCTTTCTTCAGGACGTATTACAGAGAGAGGCAGAGAATCAAAATAAGCACACCAGAATATAATTTCAAACTATAATTAAATCCAATGGAAAAAAGTTTGGAAACCTGACCTAGACAGGGTGGAGTTGGAGGTTTTTCTGCTGAGACAGTCTGAAGTTTGAGGAGGAGAATCCAGGCAAAGGTGAGCAGGAAGAACTTGAGACTAGCAGTTGCAGAGGTTCTGAAGGTAGAGCCCAGCATCCCGTCTGAGGAGCTCAGGGAAGGCCATTGTGACTGGGCACAGAGTCAGGCAGGTGGGGTAAGGCATTAGGGGTCTTGTGTCCCTGAATTTTACCTTGAGAGCGGCGGGAAGTTAGTGGAGAGTTATAGCTGAAGAGTGACCAGATTGGATTCCCCCTTGAAAATAGGACTTTGGTCGCAGAGAAGAAAACTGATGAGAAAGACTGAAAGTGGATGGAGGAAGGTGGTGGTAGATAAGAGGGAGAACGCTGCTGCAGAGTGACAGGATAAAGCAAAGGAAGAGACTTTCTGGATTCCAGCCTGAGTGACTGTGGAAGCTGTATTTTTTTTATCAAGATGGGGAGTGCTAGACTGGACCAGATGATTATTGCTGCCCTCTCTCTCTCTCTCTCTCTCTCTCTCTCTCTCTGTGTGTGTGTGTGTGTGTGTGTGTGTGTGTAGGGGGGGCAGATTGAGAAAATTCTTATAAAATGAGTTTGAGGTGACTTTAAGACACCAAAGTGGAGACTTCACGTGGGTTGGCTTTATACTGTTTTGGAGTTTTAAGAAGGAGTTTTTCCTGGAGAGGGTCATTGCCAGGGGTCATTGGCAGATAGACAGTAATTTATGTAGATGAAATTGTCTAAAGCAGTGGTTCTCAGAATAGGTTCCCTCCCACCAGCAGGGTCAGAGTCACCTGGAACTTAGTAGAAATGCAAATCGCTGAGTCATGAGCCTGAGAAGGGGCTCAGCAGTCTGTGGTCTGGGAACTGTCCAGGCGATGCTGTTGCACACTCTTAGGGAGAGAGCATGGAGTGAGAGTTTGGGCCTGGGCTTGAGCCTTGAGGAGGTCTAACTTAAATTTGGGCTGTGAAGGATAGCCTTGAAGGGGAGATTAGGAAGTAGTGTTTAGCGAGGTAGAAGGAACATCCAGGAACCAAAGAAGGGAGTATTCAAAGGAGAGCGTTCTTTGTTGCTGACATTAAGTAGAATGATGGTTAGAAGACGTTCCTTGGGTTTAGAAGTGAATCCTGGGAGACAGAAAATAGATTAATGGTTGCCATGGGTTAGGGGGAGGGCAAATGGGGAGTGACTGGAAATGAAAGCAGAATGTCTTTTGAGAGTGATAAAAATGTCATTTCACATTGCTGGGACTGGGATTCACATCTCGGCTGGCCATGTGGGAGATCTGTCATCTAATGCATAGCACTTGATGTAATGGCTATGTCACTGGACTCCCATGTAGTTGACTGCGTTTCGAGTCCTGGACCTGGTGGCTTAAACTCACGCCAGGCACGTGTGCCTGCGTGCCCAAGATCCTGAGAAGAGAATGGAGAAGGGATTGCAGCTTGGCCATTTCCCCTGGGGGTGACTTCTCACTTTCTGTCTCTCTATCTTTCTGGTGAGTGCATGTGCCCTATCACAAAAACCTCTCAAAAAAACAAAAAACAAAAAAACAAAAAAACAAAAAAATAACAAAAAAAATGTTTTGGAATTAGTGGAGATGGTTGCACAACATTGTGAATATACTGAAAACCTCTGAATCACATACTTTGAGAAGGGACAAAAGAAATAAAAAAGAAAATGAGTAATTCTTTAGAGACGTCTTCTTTTATTTTTATTTTAGCTTTTGCTATAGGACGTGTGCTTCCCAGATGATAGAGAGAGACAGAGAGAGGGAAGGTGAGAGAGAAATCACTGTTCCCGGGGGGATGACTGTGTTGTAATCCCTTCTCCTTCATTCTCCTCTCAGGATTTGGGGCACAAACTCACATGTACCCAGCATGATTTTCAAGCCAGCAGGTCTGGGACTTTAACCATCGACCATGTGGGAGACTAGCAACTTAACCACCATGCTATCTAATGGCTCCAAGAAGTCGTATCTTAAAGAAGAGGCCAAACAGAGGATAGTGGCTGAAGGAGGATGTAGAGTCAAGAGCATTTGGATGGCTTGTTCTTTTAAAAGATACTAGTGGGACCAGCAGTTAGCGTAATGGCTATGTCGCTGGACTCCCACATAGTCAACCGTGGTTCGAGTCCCGGACCCGGTGGCTTAAACTCACGCCGGGCGGGTGTGCGTGCATGCCCAAGATCCCAAGAGGAGAATGGAGGAGAAGGGATTGTGGCGTGGCCATCCCCCCTGGGGGGTGATTTCTCCCTTTCTGTCTCTCTGTCTTTCTGTCTCTCTGTCTTTCTATCTCTCTGTCTTTCTCTGTCTGTCTGGCGAGCACACGCGCCCTATAGCAAAAATCTCTCCAAAAAAAAAAAAATTATACTAGCAACTAGGAAAATGTTTACATTTTGTTGAGAAACATTTGGAAGAGAAACAGAGAGAGGACAGAGATAATCAATAGTGTTGAATGATATCTCTGAGTATGGATTCTTTTTTTAAAGTTTAATTACTTGGTTCATGACAGAGAGACACATGCACTCTCTTGATAAGGTCTTCATGCCGAGATCCTCCCTTTAACCACAGTCAGCCAGGATCATGGTACACCCGTGGGTGTACCCAGTGTGTTCAGGTAGCCCCAGGAACCCAGAGCCCAGTATGTAGGGATTTAAGGCTAATAAAGCCTGATGCTCCTGTCACCCTTGATAATTTCATATTATAATCGAGGTGAAAAAAGCTCCTCACGGGGGATTGTCTAATTAAGTTTGAATACTGTGTAGGCAGATATTTTGTCTTCCAGGGTCAACTGTTTTATTTTGAGATGATTCTAACTATATCAGTAGGTTGAGAAAGATCAGCAGGGAAAATTGACTCATAAAATGGGAGATAATGTTGTTTTTATGCAGTAAGAGCTCCTAGCTTTCCTTCATCCTCACTTCCAGAAGAACCCAGGGCTGCCAATTCCTGAGACTTTTGATAATTACGAGGTGTTCATTGTGTTGGTTCTTTGATTTGTCCACTGTTAGCGTAGTATTCAGCTTTCTTGGTCTTCTGATTGATTTCACCCATCTACCTGATTTCCAGCTTTCCAAATGTTATTGTTTTTGCCTCCTCTCTGACTTTCCTTGTCTTTGTTGTTTTTCCATTAAAAAAAAATCTCTTTTTAGTGGGGTTTTGGCTAAAATATGGATTCAACTTTTCACCTTTACCTTTTTCTCTTTTTCTCCAGAGAGTATATAACATGTTTTGTGTCCCTCCATGGTTGCAGTTACTGTCTGTGACTGTGTGTGAGCCTGAGGCTACTAATATGCCCTTCCTCTCTTGCCCAGTCTGAGAGCCGGGTTTTGGGAACCTATTGGCTTCAGGTGACTGTCATGAGGATTCAGAGTGCTTATGTATCTGAATTACGCAGCACAGTAGGTGCTCAAACAGGTGTATCATCTCCGTTTCTCAATGCAGAGGATAGGACTTAATTTTATTGCATCTTACTATGTTTCAGTGTGTAAGCGTCTGCCTGCCTTCCCAGCCTGCTCTGACTGATGGGTATCCTGATTCTGTCAGATGTGCTTTAACGATCCCTCTCAGCTTCGCAGGTCTGAAGATCTGACTACCAAGTCACCAGAGCTCTCTTCAGTCACTGGTAGCAATCGTAGCTGTGATAAGACAAGACATGTCTTTACAGTCTCACCGTACTTTGCAGACGTTCCTTGGAGCTTTCTCTGATAACTCATATTCGTGAAAATGTTTAGCTAAGTCTAGGAACGGGAAGATATGCTTCACTTCCATTTCTTATTATTTTAAAATTCTTTTTAAATACAAAGAAGTTCCATCCTTCCCTCTCTTGAAGATTAAAGCAGTAGTTTAAATTTTTTTTAGAGAGATTTTTGCTATAGGGTGTGTGTGCTCACTAGAGAGACAGAGACAGAGAGGAAGTGAGAAATCACCACACCACCCCCTCCAGGGGGTGATGGCCATGTCACAATCCCTTCTCCTCCATTATTCTCTTGGGATTTTGGGCATGCACAAACACACATCCAGTGTGAGTTTTAAGCCACTGAGTCCAGGACTTGAACCACAGTCGACTATGTGAGAGTCTGGTGTGACATAACCATTACACCATCTGTTGGTCCCAAAGCGGTAGTTTTTAACCTGGAGTCTGTGGAGAGAATTCAGGGAGTCAGTGAATTTAGATGAGAGAAAAATCGTATCTTCCTCTCCACCAGTATAATTCATAAGATTATATTCAATCATAACTGTTAGAAATAAACCATAGTAGTATTAGAGACATAAGTGACTTTGTCAAATAGAAATCATGGACATTTTTAAAAGAATTATTTTATTTAACTTTATTTATTTATTAATTTATTTCATTTTAATTTGACCAAAGAGGGAAAGAGCAAGAGAGAGAGAGAAAAGAGACAGAGAGAAAGAGAAAGTGAGATAGCAAGCCGCCAGGTTCGGGACTCGAACTGCAGTTGGCCATGTGGGAGTCCAGAGCCCTTAAGCACCACACCACCTGCTGGCCCCATTCACAGACATTTTTTTATACATTATAGTTGTTATATGTTAAAATATTTATCCCCATTTCTTCCTTAAAATTATAGTAGTTAACAGATCTGCTATAGATATTGTTATATATTAATTTAAAAAGGACATATTGGGGTCTTATCAATTTATTTTTTAAAATATTTTGGTAACTTTTAAAAAATTTAATTGAATTAAGTTTTTGTGGCTCCAAAGTAGTTTGTTTTATGCATTTGAAAACATTATTCTGATAAAGTGGGTCCATAGGCTTCATCAGATTGCCTGCAGGGTTCATGGCACAAAGATTCTGAAAGGACCCCAGAAGACCAGTGTGTGCAAAGGAATGTGTGGTTATTTACAGCAATGATCAATAGTATTTGATCTCAGATCTCAGCTACTTTTTTCCTTTACAGTTGTCTTCTTAATATATGGGTTACATCTTTACAAGATATTTGAAAAGGGGACTGTTTTGTTTCTCACTGATACATGGGTTCAGACAGTATTTAAAAACAAAATTGAAAAGCTTCTTGAAATCTCACTTAAATATCTGGAATCACTTTGAAGTTTCAGAACTTAAGAAACATCCTCCTGTCATCCTATGCCGAGGTGGTTAAAGTGGGTGAATCTCACACGGCCGATGGTGTGGTTCAAGTGCCAGGACTGGGAAACACAGCGGTGTGTGTGCGTGTGTGTGTGTACCCCAAACCCCAAAAGGCAGAGGAAATAAAGGAGAAGGGATTGCGGCGTGACTGTACCCCAATGGGGACGCTTTCCCATTTTCTGTCTGTATCTCTTCAGTGAGTGCATGTACCTTCTGGCAAATTAGCAAAAAAAGAAGAAACATTCCTGTTCAGCAGCTTTGCTAACTTACTATTTTTATATTAGGCCATCAGGATGCTGAAACTCGATAGTGACAAAGTCACATTTTAGTTTATAACTTAGCATCCATAGGTTCAAATAACCTTGGGTGGTAAGTGATAAAATTTGGTTTTATGTTAAAACCCTTCGAGGTAGTGATCTCTCTGCAGCACACCTTCCGGCCCCCTCCGGGTGGGTGGATGGTGTGTAGCGCACTGGACTCTGTCGCGGCAGGTGCCTGACAGCGCCGTTCTTGGGTCAGCAGTGGGGGCTGGGTGGAGACAGCCTCCAGGTCAAGTTTCTTGCCTTGGACACCTTGGGACGTTGCTAGTGTTAAAGCTCCGGTGCCAGTTCTTGCTTAACTGACCTGAACTTGATACTTTAGTTTTATGTTGCCTAAAGCAGATCTGCTAAATTGCTCTAAAAACTTAAATAAAGTATGAAGCACCCAATTTTCGGTGTAGTATGTCCCCAGCCCTTTTGAGAGAGCATTTCATGGGTTAGAAGAAGCTCTCCTGGACCCCCGTGTCTCGGAAAGGAGATAGTTTGGAAGTGTGGCCTTTTCCTCAGGGATTTTTCCTCCTCTTTCCGGTAGGGGAGGGATGACACTCAATCCCTGAAAGCAATGGCTGGGTTCTGGGTACGTTGTCCTCCTTACCTTTGTACCTTATTCCTGTCGCCGTCCTTCTGCCAGAATACCCCTTATGATGGTGAATGTTTTACTTCATGAAACAGTCCAATTTACGTTAGTAATAAGAATAGTCACAATATTTATTAAGCGCCTCCTATTTGTTAGGCACTATATAAAGAACTTTACATATTTTAAAAATGTAATCTGACAAGGGTTCTGTGAGCCATAGCTTCTGTCCATTCACTTCATTTCAAGGAGGAAGAAGGGAAGACTCATCGAGGTTAAAGAACTCGCTCCATTTCCTAGCCAGTGTAGGACAGAACTGGAGTCTGAACCAAGGCAGTCTGACGGGAGCTCAGGCTGTTAGATCTGCTTTCTTACTAATTCTGTTTCCAGCAATTTCAGAAGCACTTCGGTTAAGCTGCAGGAGAAGTTAAGTAGGTGGATTTGACGTGTGTATGTGTTCCGTGTTCACAGCTGTGAAGCCAAACAGGCATTCTCCAACTGCCTTTAGTAGTCATTAACTGCATATTCTAAGTGCAAGTGTTTAATGCTGAGTTTGTTTGTGTTTATAGGGATGCTTCCTTTGGAAATTGCACTTACAACCTCACCATCCTCGACTGTTTGCAGGGAATCAGAAAGGTAATAACAATTCTCCTTGCTGGTGTTGACACAGTGGCTTAAACAATGTGAAAAAGGAATAATTTCAATGTCTTTGTTCGTTGTGGGAGAGAAGACGAGAGCCAATACATGGGATGCTTTTCACTTCGACTAGTAAAATACAACCAATACGGCAAACTGAGGGGAGGGAGGGGCAGGGGCCTCCCTTTCCCACTTCAGTGATTTGTGTAGGGCAGATTTCTCTCTCTACCTGCTGTGGGCCCAAGATACTGCTTTGTCACATTTAGCAACATTATAAAGCTTGATCTTGTTTTGAGAGAGACAGGAAGTTGTCTAAACCAGTTTTCTCTGTGAGTTGGTCCCAACCCCAGACCCACTGGCTTGGAAGCTTTGGGATGGGGTTTTACATTCCGTGTTTGCATAATCTGCCCAGGTGATCAATGCACTCTACAGTTGAGAACCAAGTCATAATTATTCAGTCATTTATCTACAACGGATTTTGTAAAAGTTCATAGAACATGTCCATCATGAGAAAAAAGCACCCTATGCATGGATTTGTAAAAATTTCTTGAATCAAAATAAACTGGCATTAAAACTTTATTTTGCTATAAGGCCTATGTGTTCGCCAGAGACAGAAGAAAGAAAGAAAGAAAGAAAGAAAGAAAGAAAGAAAGAAAGAAAGAAAGAAAGAAAAGAAAGATAGAGAGAAAGTATTCCTTTGAGGGGTTGACCACACTGCAATCCCTTTTCTTCCATTATCCTCTCAGGATTTTGGGCACACACATATGCACCTGGTGTGTTTTTCAAGCTTCTGGATTCAGGACTTGAACCAGTTGGCCATGTGGGATCCAGCTGCATTAACCACTGTGACACTTGGTACTCAACTGGCGTTTAAAATTCATTTTTCTGCATCCTTCTCGAAATATCCTAGTATATATTATATAACCCATCGGCAGGGTGACCATAGACTAGAAGTGTAGTATCAGTAGTAACTCCAGCGTATTTCTTTTTCTCTGATGTAATATACAACTGATTTTGCTATATTTTGGTTGAGAAAGGCAGTACAATAAAAATGCTGTTTTATTTTTTAAAAATGATTTTATTATTATTTAAAATTTTATTATCATCATTATTATTTTAATTTGCTATTATTGTTATTTTCATGTGCTCACCAGAGAGACAGAGAGAGGAAGGAGAGAGGAAGAGAAAGTGAGAAAGCAAGCTGCCAAGTCTGGCCACACGGTTGGCGGGGTTGGCGGGGGTGGTGGGGGAGTGAGAAAGCGAGAGAGCAAGCTACGAGGTCTGGGACTTGAACTGCTCTTGGCCATGTGGGAGTCCAGTGCCTAAACCGTCATATCACCTGCTGGTCCCTATATGCCATTTTATTTGTTTCTAACTTTGTTATTTCATTTTAAAAATGAGTTTAAACCCTTTAAAACTTGAAGATAGTTTTCAACTGTTTTTCTTTTTACTTAAAAGAATATGGAGATACCAAAATGTACTTCTAGTAATGACAGTTAAGAACTTTTATGGAGATATTACCTAACACATAACCCGTAATTATAGATTTAGAAAACTTGCCTTAGGAAAACACGTAATTTATTGACTGTCACTATTATTATTATTTTGCCTTTCCTATTGATTTTTTTTAATAATATTTGTGGAATTCAGAACAACACACGCTAGGTTATCACTACCTGTTATTATGGTAACTGGTCACTCAATACAGACATTTATGACATCCTTCATTTTGTAGAGGAAAGGCGTGACTTTGTTTATGAATAAGGTCTTCTGTAAATTTATTGTGTCATGAGATTTGGGGTTCACACGACTATAGAGGAGATTTTAGAGGATCTGACAGATGACCTGAGACATTGCCCTTGCATATAACTCTCTTACCTTAGGTGCTATGATCTGGGGTATTTTTGTGGTACTAAGTACCCTTCTAAGAATGAGTACAGACTATGGCCATATTTTTTTTTTTTGCCTCTTTAGGGAACCTAATTTTCTGATTTTGATGTATTGATATGGTCATAAGTATAATTCATATGTAAACTACTATACATGGAGACATACACAAACACAGACTTCAAACAGAAAAAAAGAAATTTAGATTGCTCAGAGAATATTTTTCTGATTTTTTTTTTCTGGAATGGTGGGTATGAATATACTCATTTGTGTTTTTTTCAGAGGCGAGGTAATTTAAATCACTTGCTCTGCTTATGAGTGGTCTAAACCAGTTGTTCTTGGAGAATCTGACTTAGTAATTCTGGGATGGGGCATAAATATATAGATAAAATATATTTGTGGGGCATAACTATATTTATATAAATATATATTTACATTATATAAAATATGTACATATAAAACAATAAGTAAATATATATATACATATATATATAAATGTTTATATATAAATATAAGTTGCCTGTTTTTCTTTTCTTTTTTTTTTTGGAGAGGTTTTTTCGCTATAGGGCGTGTGCGCTCGCCAGACAGACAGAGACATAGAGACAGAAAGCGAGAAATCACCCCCCAGGGGGGATGGTCATGCCGCAATCCCTTCTCCTCCATTCTCCTCTCGGGATCTTGGGCACGCATGCACACACGCCCGGCGTGAGTTTTAAGCCACTGGGTCTGGGACGCGAACCGCGGTCGACTACGTGGGAGTCCAGCGACATAGCCATTATGCTAACTGCTGGTTCCCCAAGTTGCCTGTTTTTCTGATGCAGATGTTTTGTGTTCTACATTTTGAAAAAAAAAAAAAAAACAAAGAAACCCACTGGTCTCCAAAGGGTTTTTAAAGAGATATATAGAAGCTTGACTTTCTTTTTACTTTTTCTATTTTTAATGACTCGATCACGTAACTTTTAAATATATCTGTGGTTTTGTATTCTATTGTAATCTGGATATCTTCACAGATTATAAAATAAAAGACTTTTTGTCCTCTTAAAATATTAGCTCTGAGCAAGCTGAATAGTTCTTAAAAGTTCTCAGTCTTTAGTTACAAAAAAAGAATATGAAATTTTTCTTTGTGTTCTTAAAAATATCAGTTCTTCCTTCTAAGTGATAAGAGTAGTAAGTAAGTACACTTTTATTCTGTTGGAAACTATCTTCATGAAACAAATTCTCCCAAGGTAGAGTTTTTGGAATAAATAGGGCCTAGTAAATTAAAAGAGCCACTTTTGGCCAAATATTTTATTATGATAAAAGTAATATAAAAACTCCTAAGAATAATTGATTTTTTTCCCTCCTGAGAAGTTAGTCCCTATGATAGTCTGTCACAGATATAGTTTCCAACAGGTTTTAACTATTAATTTTCCACATCCCATTATATATATAATTTTACATGCAAAACTAACATAACTTAGAACTCGAGCTCTCTTTTTTGGGACATATTTTCATATTATTCAAGTATTTAGTTTCATTTCTAAGATAGGTTTTTTTTTGTTTGTTTTTTTTTTTCTTTTTTTAGGTTTTTGCCATAGGGCGTGTGTGCTCACCAGAGAGAGAAAAAGTGAGAAAAAACATGAAAAAACACCCCCTGGGGGAATGGTCATGCTGCAGTCCCTTCTCCTCCTCCATTCTCTTCCTGGGATTTTGGGCGCACAAACACACACACACACACACACACACACACCCCTAGCGTGATTTTCAAGTTACCAGATTCAGGACTTGAACCGTGGCTGGCCATGTGGGAGTCCATGTCCTAACCACCACATCACCTGTTGGCCCTCTAAGACAGTCTTTAAGGAAAATTACCAGTGTTATAAAATTATTTCTGGATACACATTAAAAATCAAAGGGTTTGAGCTTTCTCCTTCAGCACATTAAAGATAATTTTGTGAGAAATGATGAGTAGACTTTATCAATTTAGTATGATAAAACTAAATCAAATTCTACTTTCCAGGGATTACAACATGGATTTTTTGACTTTGAGACATTTGATGTGGATGAATATGAACATTATGAGGTTTGTACATTTAAATGTTTTGCAAAACATAATTTTGACGGGATTTTCCTTTCTCTAACACTCAAGTGTTGCAGATTGAGTGGCTGCCAGAAAAGCATTCTGGAGTTGTCAATAGTTGTCAGTTTCATCCTTTCAACTTTGAACCGTGAGTCACCAGAATTTTAACTTGGGAAAATGCCATGTCTATAGATCTTATCAAGCCTTGGGCACCTTGAGCTTCTAAGAAAAAAATAGTTTTAAAGAATGGTTTGGTAATCAAATTATAAGTTATTTTTTTATTTTAAAATTCAGGTTTTATTTAAAACAAATCTGGATTTGCGCCACATAAGATTTTTGATTGTATAAACTTCATTGGAAATAGAGCTGAATTTCAGAATATGGCACCATTACAAAGCTTTTGAAAAATGTCTTGCTTGTCCAGCAATGCAGAATTTAAGCAAAGGCAATCTAGGCTAGGTTGTTCTCCAAGGAGACATTGAAGAAGAGCACTGTCTGATAAGGAGGAGTTCAGAAGTAGTTAACTATTCTTGAAGGATGAGTAGGCTCAACATTCCCTGGCAGTGAGCTCATCTGTTGGGTCTCCAGAGGAATGATAAAATTCATCACTATCCTTAATAAGCTAGAGCTGCCCTCACACTTTGGCCTCTCATCCAGGATATGCCTATTAAGATATCCTGCTTACATCTTAAATTTAATGAATCTGAAAGAAGCTGATCATCTTTTTCCTAAATACGGCCTTCTACTTCGTTCATTTGTGCTAATGACATCATAATCCCATTGTTTACGCAGATCCAAGACTAAAAAAATCTTTTTTTTTTTCCTTCCTAGCCTGGTGATTTTTTTTTGTTGTTGTTGTTTTTAAATTATTTTTTATTGATTTGATTTGATTTTTTTGGAGAGGTTTTTGCTATAGGGTGTGTGCGCTCGCCAGAAAGACAAAGAGAGACAGAGAGACAGAAAACGAGAAATCACCTCCTAGGGGGGATGGCCACGCCGCAGTCCCTTGTCCTCCATTCTCCTCTTGGGATCTTGGGCATGCATGCCCACGTGCCCCGCGTGATTTTAAGCCACTGGGTCCAGGACTCGAACCACAGCTGACTACATGGGAGTCCAACGACATAGCCATTATGCCAAGTGCTGACCCCCCAGCCTGGTGAGTTTTTAAATTCCCATGGCTGGTGCCATAGGATGTAGCACATCTCCTCTCCTCCCTATTCCGTGTCCGTTCCCCTGGTCTCAGTGGTTCTGTGCACCACTGTAACGATGCTCAGAGTGCTGGGCCTTCTTCGTTAGGCTCTCTGACACACACCGGGCTGTGTGATCTGCAGGCAGCACTCCCATCTTGTTCATGACCCTGTACCAACTGTTGCTCCTATTGGCCTGCTGCAGTGGGACGAATCCTCTGTCCTGACATTCTCAACGGCAGTGAGCTCCAGCCTGCCTTTCCAGCCTCCTCTCCTGTGCCTCACTGTAGGCACGCTGTTCCAGCCTCGGAGTGGCTCAGTTTCTTGAATGTCTGTCTCCATGCCCTGGCTGAGATACTTTCTCCCAACACCCCACCTCCTGTAACTTTTCCCCTCCTCTGTTTTGCGTGTGTTAAATCTTCCACAGATCAGATCTCACCTCTCATGTAGCCCCTCTACCTCAATCTCATCTGTTACCATTTATACTTTCCCTTTTTCTTGCTTATTTGCATACAAACCTTATTTCCTTGAGTAGGTTGCAAATTTCCTGTGGAGAGAGTATGTGGCCAAATGGAAAAATATACTGTGTTCTTGGATAGAAAGGCTTAGCATCATAGAATTACTAATTTTCCACAAAATTAATAAACAGTGTAATTTATAAATCCCTAGTGTTCTTTTTTCTTTTTTTTAAAAAATAGCAGTTTTGAGAAAAGAATTATTTATTTAATTTTATTTATCATTATTGTTATTTTTAAAAATTTGCTACAGGGCATGTATGCTCACCAGAGAGAGAGAGACAGAAAGAGAGAGAGAGAAAATGAGAAAGCATGCTGCCAGGTCAGGGATTTGCTCTGCCATGTGGGAGTCTGGCATCTTAACCACCACGCCACCTGCTGACGCAAAGGGCATTCTTTTTTCTGAGCTGTAAAATCATTGTTTCTGTGGCATGTTTAATAGCAGCAAAAGACACTCTCTTCAAAACAAAAACAAAAACAAGAAAACTACCAGAGAAATAGAAACAAAAGGAATCAAAAGGTATATGCTTAGAAGGGGGATGGTTAGATAACATATACATCATGAAATGTTGTATAGTCTTGAAAAACTGAATTAAGGTATACCATTTGTCTTGGAATGCTTTCTATAAAGTACTACTGAAAAAAAATACAGACCAGTGCTTATATTTTAATTCCCCCTCATCTCATTTTTTTTTTTTTTTAATTTTTTAGATGTTTACCTTAGTGTGCATGTGCTTGCTGGAGAGAGACAGAGGGAGACAGAGAAAGGGAATGTGAGAAATCACCCCCTGGGAGATGGCAGCACCACAATCCTTTCTCCTCCATTCACTTCTTGGTTTTGGGAACATACACACATGCCCAGTGTGCTTTTCAAACTGCCAGGTCTGGGATTTGAACCATAGTGGGCCATGTGGGAGTATAGCACCTTAACCACCATGCCACCTACTGGCCCCACTCCTGCTTGGTATAAAACACACAATAAGAGGACATTCCCCATCCTATATATATATTATGGAGGGGGGGTTTCGACAGAGTTCATGGAAAATGCACATTATGTAAAAACTATACATGGATTTCACATTTTTTTTTGTGCCTAAATAAGCTGGTACTTCAATTTCCTTTTTTTGAAGTGCCTTTGTATACATCTGTATTTGTGTGAGTTGAGGTGATTTTCCTTGAAATCAGTGAAGTTTAAGTTTTAGAAACCCTGCCCTCATCATTCATGGTGACTTTTAAAGTTCTATCTATCAATATTCCAAATTTTGTGTTAATAATTTTGTATTATTGAAGTAGGTCACCAAATTAGGTTAAGTTTCAGGCCCCGTCAAAACCTGGCCTCTGCCCCATGATATGATATGAGCATGAAAAAAAAAACATATGGCCAGACACGAAAGCCATTTCAATAACAGGAGAGATCCATAACAGGGGATGAGGTGGAGAAGGACACATATTACAATAAAGAGAAAAAAAACCTAGTTGATGTTTTACTTATTCTTTCATCTCTCTTTTTTCTTAACTTTAATGGTGATGTTGACGGTTATTTGAAAAGGCTACTGAAAAACCTGAAGCAAACAGTGCAGTTTTATTTTTGCAGACCAACCAACCAATTAACTAATCAACCAAACAAAAAAATAAAAATCTGGTAAGAATGTGGTCAGACCTTCATCTGAATTAGTAACAACCACTACCCAGGTAGCTGGGGGAGCAGGGAGTTTTGGTGAACATGTGAGAAGTTTCCTGTCAGGCAACCTCCTTTTTGAGAATGATGTAGCATAAAGCCTATGAAATAGAAAACCACAAATAGAAGTGTGGTTGGCAGTGGCCAGTATTTCTTTCTTTTTAAAATTTTTTAAATAGGTTTTTACCTTAGGGCATGTGTGCTCATTGGGGGGGGGGGGGGGGGAGACAAAGACAAAGACAGTGAGAGGGAAAGTGAGAAATCATTCCCCAGGAGAGGTGGCCACACTGCAATCCCTTCTCCTTCACTCTCTTCCCGGAATCTTGGGCATGCATACACCTGCGCCTGGCATGAGTTTTAAGCCACCACGTCTGGGACTTGAACTGTGGTTGGCCATGTGGGAGTCCAGTGTTTTAACTGCTTTGCCATCTGGTGGCCCTGGTCAGTATTTCAAAAGTGTTTGCATAATGAATAATTGAATAAATAAAGGAACTCTTCTTCTAACTATCAGTGGGTTCTATTGTTTCCTGTTATAACTCTCCTCACTCTTTGTCCCACTTCATTGAGTCTGGACATTTGGTGAACTTGTGCAATAGCTGAGTTTATACATTTCATTAGCTCCAACAAATCAGGGTTCCAATGAGGGTATTGTAGTTTTCAAAGTAAAACTTAATTGACAGCAGTGTGTGAGAATGCAAGCCTTAGAGGATTAAGGGCATTTGGGAGAGATTTTTCAAAGGCTCTTCTTTCCTAAACTATTAATACATTTAATATATAATATGGCTCAAGAACAAGTTGAAACCAATGAGACTGCATCTTTATTGAGATTAAAAGGGAATCTTATGATAAGAATGCTACTTAAAAATTCTACCGATCAGGTCAACATAACATGAGAATTGCATACAAAATATTCTGCTCATTCTGTAAAAGTTTATATTCATCTTCCTCGTGCAAGTTAAGGATCTAAAGTAGTATTATCCTAGTCCTATAGAAAGGCAATGATAGTCATATATTTACATTGTAAATAGTCTGTTACATTTAGAAAAGTTAAAAAAATTTTTGAGAGGTTTTTGCTATAGGGCATGTACATTTGCCAAAAAGACAGAGAGAGACAGAGACAGAAAGTGAGAACTCACCCCCCAGAGGGGATGGCCAAGCCACAATCCCTTCTCCTCCAATCTCTCCTCTCGGGATCTTGGGCACGCATTCACATGTGCCCGGCGTGAGTTTAAGCCACTGAGTCCAGGACTCGAACTGTGGTCGACTACATGGGAGTCCAGAGACATAGCCATTACGTCAACTGCTGGTCCTGAAAAATTAAAAATTAAAAATTAATGATGAAATTAATTTTACTGATAAATTTTACTTATCTAAAATATAATTTCATCACGTGATCAACATAATAATTATTAACATGGTATTTATATTTATTTACTTTATTTATTATCATCAGTATTATTATTTAAGTTTGCTCTGGGGCACTTGTGCACCCCAGAGAGAGACAGAGAGAGAGAGAGAGAGAGAGAGAGAGAGAGAGAGGAAAGTGAGAAAGCAAGTCACCGGGTCCAGGATTTGAGCCACAGCAACCACGTGGGAGTCCAGCACCTTAACCACCACAGCTGTGGTCCCATCTAGAGCATATAGGCTATACCATATGGCATAAGGGTGTAGTAGGCTATACTGTCTAGGTTTGTATAATTACACTCTGATGTTGGCACAACAGTGAAATCACCACACTATGCATTTCTTGGAATGCATCTCTGCTGTCAAGCTGCATGACTGTATTTTAGTTTGGACATCACAGTAGTCATGTGTAACCAGAGCACTGATTCTGCAAGGACAGCATGTGAGTGTACGATTATAGTCCATCAGTGTGACAGGAAGCCAAGGAGAAGATCGGGTTATGTTTCCTTACTTCACATGATTTAATTGTTCACATAAAAGTTAATTTCAAGGCTCTGTCTTATTTAGGTTTTGGGTAAGACACCTTAGGCTCTTGCTTTATTTTTATGTGACTTGCAAACAGACCATTGTATTAAACATTGATGAAGAACATCAGGGTTGGCATCCATCTTGCAGAAGTATCTTTATTTATCTTTTCTTAAAGAAAGATTTTTGCTATAGGGCATGTGTGCTCGCTGGAAAGACAGAGACAGAGAGACAGGAAGCAAGAAATCACCCCCCATGGGGGATGGCCATACCGCAATCCCTTTTCCTCCATTCTCCTCTTGGGATGTTGGGCATGCACGCACATGCACCTGGTATGAATTTAAGCCACCGGGTCTGGGACTCGAACCCTGGTCAACTTCATGGGAGTCCAGTGATGTAACTGTTATGCCATCTACTGGCCCCCCAGAAATATCTTTTAAAATGTGATCTTTCCAGGTTGTTGACTAAGCTGTTGTGGAACTGTGTAGTTCTCTGCATTGGCATTGTTTTGATCGAACAGATCTAATTCTGGCAGCTGCGCTGGGAAGGTCCAGAAGCATCCAAATAAAAGTCTGCCTTCGGTCAGCTTTTCCCCCGTTTTCTGGGGGGTATAATTGTCTTACCAGATTAGACCTTGCCCAAACAACGACCAATCATGAATAGTGCCACTCTTAAGCAGTCATTATCTTCAGAGAGAACTTGAGTTAAGGTCTTTAGGATGACAGAGGCCCCACTTACTGCCTACACAGGGCTTCTCTTTGCTCCTGGCAGAGAAAGTACCTACTGGCCCTTACTGGTGGTTAAGGTACTTCTTCACGGCACACAGAGAAAATGATGGTATTTGCTTAATTCCCTTGTGATAATATTCTTGTAACCAGCTACCACAGAGTGCAACATGCTTGGCCTCACTCTGTAATAGTTGCCACGTCCCGACTCTCAACGGCTGTTGGCCTGGGGACTCTGGCTGCCCCAGTCCTTGCCCAGGTGAGTCCATCTGGTCACACTGGTTGGGAAGCCTAGTTTTTCAGAAATAGTGGTGTTCAGATAAACATTCGTTATGAGAGTCACAAAACACATTATGGCCTCAATCTTACAACTTTTGAGTATGTTTATTAAACAGACATTAAGTGTCTCCTGTTTGCTAGGCCAGTTTTGTTTTCTTTTCAGGAGACTACCTGTAATTCCTTCTCTTCAAGGATAGGGTGGGATGGCCTCTGTCCATGCCACCAGCTACCACAGAACACATACATGCTTGTGCCTCACCCTGTAGCAGTTACCACCTCTGACTCTTGCCATCAGCCCCCCAATTCCATGTTTATCAAATTGGTTGTCTACATCAAATTTTTTGTTGATCCATGACAGGCTGAATATGGACTATTTTGCTCCTGAGATATGCCATTAGTTCACCTGGGAAGGTTCCAGGTTTGCATCTGGAGACCTCCCTGTGTGCACTGAGCATGCATGTGTCCACGATGTAGGGTTGGCTGAGGCTGGGTGTGGATTGTGGCATCAAGACCCTGTTGGGGCTGCTAGCTCTCTCTTTTGCTCAAGGAAGAAATAAATAAATTAAAACAAGCAAAAATATTAAACAAAACAAAAACAAAAACACACTCTGATTTGGAAGTAACACTCCAGGGGACAAATTTACCCTGGTAGACAGCTTCTTAAAATGATGTTTCTCTTTTTTCACCAGCCAGCAGCCAGTTATGTTCTAAGACTTAGTTTTTTGTATTGTATTTTAAACATAATTTCTTTCTTTTCTATAAAGAATTATTTATTTACTTTTAGTTATTATTTATTTATTTTTTAATTTGACCAGAGAGAGAGAACAAGGGAAAGTAAGAAAGCAAGCCAGTAGGTCCGGGACTCGAACTGTGGCCATGTGGGAGTCCAGTGCCTCAACCACCATACCACTTGCCAGCCCCTAAAGATCAGTTCTTTTTTTTTTGGAGAAGTTTTTGCTATAGGGTGCATGTGCTTGCCAGAAAGAGAGACAGAAAGCGAGAAATCACCCTCCCCACCCCCACGCCCCCCTGCCGGGTGGGTGACCACGCCGCAATCCCTTCTCCTCTGTTCTCCTCTTGGGATCTTGGGCATGCAGCACATGTGCCTGGCGTGAGTTTAAGCCACTGGGTCCGGGACTCAAACCGCAGTTGACTACATGGGAGTCCAGCGATATAGCCATTATGCTAACTGCTGGTCCCCAAAATCAGTTATTTCTAACACGGATTGCTAGATATTCTCATCTGACCAGTTGTGCAGTAAGGTTAATTTTGTTCAGTGTCTGACTGAGGACTGTCTCCAGGTTGAGTGTGTTATCTTTTATTGCATAAGTAAATGGTCAGATTGAGCAGGTGCTTTCCTGATATTGTTCTTTAGCACGTACCATGAGAACCGGTTAGGTTTGTTATGTCTCCCGACTCTCAGTGAGTCACTTAGGGCAATAGCAGGAGTCAGTGTTGTCAAACATCAAAGGTGTGAGGTTTCAGGGCTTTGCTTTGGGGTAGAATTTGTGGGGCAACTTGGAATGTAATCTGTTTGCCGCTTGGTTTGCCTTCTTGTTCGTGGATTATGGGGCTGGAAAAAAAGGGAATTCCTGCTGCTTGTAATTGGGAATTTCCACTATGGGACTTGGTCGAACAAGGACCAGAATCCAGATGTGTGGGATCCAGATATATGGGCTTGTCCTCCCCACCGGGAGCAATTATGGAGGTGCACCTCTCATAGCATCTGACTATTAGCAGAACTATTAAAAACATTTACCTGGAGCTATCCTGTAGTGTTAGTAGTACAACTGAAAGTTTGTACATAAGATTAAGGCCACTGCTATTGCTAATGTGGAGAAACACAGTTACATGTCTACTAATATATTGTTATCCTCATTGCTGGTTCAGAGATCACACTGGTTAAGAGATCTGCCCTGGAGACATCTCTATGGAGATCTAGATTTAGAGATCTGCCCTGTCCTAAGCAATTTCCTGTGTGTGTGTGTGTGTGTGTGTGTCCTCTTTAATTATTGTGTCTTCACTGTCCCTGCCTTTACCTCCAGACTTACTAAGAGAGTAGTCTCGTCTCTCTGACTAATTATGGTCTGCATGCACTTTCTGCTAACTGAAACTTTCTGCTAACACAGGAGTTAGCAAAACCAAGTGGCTATGCTTGGTCTAATCCCTACTCTTTGCTACTCTTTGGCCACTCTGTTGTCATTCTGAACACTCACTCTTTCCCTCACTTGTAAGGTAAGGTACGTTGCTGTCATTTTCCCTCCTTCCTTCTCTGACCGTCCTTCTCAATTTCTTTTGCAAGTACTTTCTCTTCCTTGGCCTACTCCAGTTTGCTGCTGTTCTCTAGGGCCTCATGATTTCTGGTTACACGCATTTTCTGCGACTGAGCAGCCTGTTTCCGTGTTTCAGCAGCCATGCGTGTGCTGCCAACCCCAGATCGTCATATCTTGAGCATGTGTGCAAATGTTCCGTGGGTGTTTGCTCCCTGCCGCTGTACCAGCAGAGCTGTTCACTGAGTTGGACTTGGGAGCTGTCCCCTAAATGCTTTCTATCTCCAGTATTTCCTCCCCCAAAGTCATGGCTGGCAGAGGTGGAACATCCACACGGACACTCCTCTTTTTCTCCTCCACACAGTCTCTCTCAAGAGCCAATCTAAATTAATAATCTAGAGTTTGATGATTAAGCCAAATGATATTACAACTTAATTTAAACCAAACATTCCAAATATTTACATTGCTTTCAGCTCATAAAGTGCCAATCCTTTCAGCACATTTGTGTTTATGTAATATGACAATTGTCAACACGATTTTATTGTTGAAGAAGTTAGGAAGATGCAAGGAGACGTCAAACAATTTGTGAAAAAGTAAATTTTGAGGGTTTTTTTGCTGCACAAATTTTGAAATCTTTGCATAGCTTTTTTTTTCATAATACACATTTTTCATGATTTATTTTTTGAAGATCCCAGGTATAAAGAAGGCACTTTTAAATGAATTTAAAAAAAGACACTGTAGGACTAGTTCGATCGTGCAGTGGTTAAGCACTGTGCTTTGGGAGCCAGATTCCATATGGCTGGCCATGGTTTGTATCCTGATCTGGCAGCTTGAAAAACAAGCAGGGCACATGTATATGCATGCTCAAAATTCTAATGGGATAGAGAAATGGAAGAAAAAGGAGTATGGCCTGACCACACCTTGTTGGAGGGTACTTTCTTTTTACTCTCTATAGAATGCATATGCCCTCTGACCAAAAAAAAAGGACATTGTAATTCTATTCTCTCAATTTTTAAAACCATCTTAGTGCCACTACTACGCTTCTTATGCACTTACCAAAGTTTAATGCAGCTTTTTCTTTAACAAGCAAAATGGAGATAATAGCGCCAACCCCCAGAGTTGCTGTGAGGATGAAGTGAGTTGCGTGGAGCAGAGTAGTGCCTGGCAGAGTCGGTGATATACACGTGTTTGCTGCGGAGATCACTCTAGTCATTCTACTTGCCTCTGGACTCTTTAAAGCATAGAGAGAATTTTTTTCTTTATCATTTATGGGCTGTACCAAGGTATAATCCTTGCTATATTAGAAAGGCTGAGCGCATGTTTGAATGTATAATTGTGCTTCACACTTTGGTTTATCCATGTTGTTTTAGAAAACGTGAGTTGATGAAGGCAATCAATCTTGTCATTGTCAACTTCAAGGACTATTTTTAAAAAAGAATTATTTAATTTATTTATTTTGAGAGAGACAGAGCGAGAGAATGAAAAAGATCACATATTTTTCAGTGTTTAGACTGAAAAGTTTGTGACCATTACAACAGAGGCATGGTTGTAGTTCTTAGAAGTTGTAAAAATTAATGCTTTCAAGTCAAGTTATATTTTAAGTGTACCAGGAGAGTACTGAGAAGGCGTATAGTGAAGTGAATAGTAGCATCTAAGTGTAACAGCTTCAGGAATTCAGATTTTTATTTTGAGCTTTTTTTTTTTTTGAGAGGTTTTTGCTGTAGGGTGCGTGCACTTGCCAAAGACAGAGAGAGACAGAGAGACAGAAAGCGAGAAATCACCCCCCGGGGGGATGGCCACGCTGCAGTCCCTTCTCCTCCATTTTCCTCTTGGGATCTTAGGCACGCACGCACATGCGCCTGGAGTGAGTTTAAGCCACTCGATCCGGGACTTGAACTGTGGTCGACTACATGGAAGTCCAGTGACATAGCCATTATGCCAACTGCTGGTCCCTATTTTGAGCTTTTTTAGTTAAGAACGTGTATAGTGTTTCTCCATAATACCTGGTAGGTAGGAGGTATTAAATCAGAGGAGGTTAAATCATACTCTCGCCTCATTCTTGCTGAATGTTTATTTACAAAATATGGTAAGAATTGGAAAGTACCCTAAGTTCTAGTCTGATTTAAAGTTCTTTGAAGTGTGTGTGTGTGTGTGTTTAATTAGAAACCAAATGGTATAATTTTAAATACCCTGTTATTGATAAATATTGATGTTTATGGAATTCACTATGAAAGAAAGCACAGGTATTAATTTAGGAAGGTTACAAAGTAAACTTATGTTACATTAGGCCAGTTAAAAGCTGCAACCTTATTTTTTTTCAGATTTAGATCAAAGACATACTTTTTTTTGTTTATTCTGTCAACTTTATTCAGGCTGTTGAATATAGCTCGATATTACCTAATGTTTATCTTTTGGGGTAGGAAGATTTGCAGATATATTCTTTTGGTTCTTAAGTGAATGTATCAGTCCATTGTTTTGCCATATGATTGATTTAAAAAGGTTATTATTTAATTCAAAGGAGGTCTTTAATCCAAACAAACAGGAATAACCCAATATATTTATCTATCCTACTTGGCAATTCGAGATACAGAACTAGTGAGTTAGAAACCTGTTTTCTTCTATTATTTATACAGGATTGGTTTTAGTGTTTTGATAATTAAAGCTTTCCTTTATTCTTGAATTTTTAACTAGTGTTTTATACTTCATAGTTAATTGAAGAATATTGGATCATTAATTTAAGACATATTTCAACATGAAATGTTTATTTGCCATATTTTATATCTTGTATATAGTATATTACACATTAAGTTATATATTGAATTATTAAAATTTTTTGACAATAATTGTACACATTTATGGGTTACCGCATGACTGTGTTAGGTTCTGATTTCAAATAGTGACAAACAGATCGCTGTTGGGATTAATTTGGCCTGTACTCATAAAATTCAGAATGTCTCTAAGCTTTTACTTCAGGCATTATGGAGCTACTATGTCTATCATAATTAAATTAATGTAATTTAGACATTTATAAGATATCATGTAAGGTTTCGTTTATAACTTTTTATAACTGGAAAGAAACATCAGCTTTCAAAATGAAAACTGTTCAGCTAAATTTTGATTTTTATGGAAGTGATAAATGAGTAATATAATTAAGTAAAATAGTGGCCCTAGACTTCCTTAATGACATTATTCCAATTTATTAAACAAATATTTATTGAGTTATTACAGTAGAATGCAGATTCTGCATTTGGCTAAGATTCTGAGGTCAGGGGAGGGGTATAAAGGTGAAAGTGAAGAGGTATATTAACAGAATATTTTAAATTACACAATTTGGTCTTTCTAATTAAACACACACACACACACACACACACATACATACATTTTATGATGCATCACACAGATGTCTTCAATTATCTGTAGAATCCTGGGTCACCTTAGCTCTGTTCCCGTGTCAATAGTCACATGGGGAAGAGAAAGAAAATGGGGAGATGATAGAGCAGTGGAAAGGTGCTGGGGTTTTAAGGCTTTTCTGATATCCCTTAGATGTAGATGAGAGGCTGACAACTATTGATCAAAATCAGGGACCAGCAGTTAGCGTAATGGCTATGTTGCTGGACTCCCACGTAGTCGACCGTGGTTCGAGTCCCGGACCCGGCGGCTTAAACTCACGCCGGGCGCGTGTGCATGCGTGCCCAAGATCCCAAGAGGAGAATGGAGGAGAAGGGATTGCGGCGTGGCCATCCCCCCTGGGGGGTGATTTCCTGCTTTCTATCTCTCTGTCTCTCTCTGTCTGTCTGGCGAGTGCACGCGCCCTATAGCAAAAACCTCTCCAAAAAAAAGAAAAAAAAAATCAGCCCACAGGTAGGTCTTATTCATAGTATTTAAACAGCTAATTCAAATATTCAACATTTCAAAAACAGATTTCACACGACAACCCAAGTGGAGGTCAGCCAGCCTCTGTCAGCTTTTCTGCAAGGTGACTAGCCTGAGCTGAGGAGCCCCTGCCTCGATTGGTGTCACGGGCCTGAGCCTCGTCTGGGCCTCCGTCTGTGGGAGACCTCGGCTGACTCTGCTTTGTGGTACTCTTTGAGGCTATCATGAGCTGTATCCTTCATTCTTGCCTCCTGCTATTTTCAAGTCTAAAAGTGAGGATTGACAACAGATAGCCTATAAAAACCAAAAAGTAAAAACAAAAACAGAAACAAAAAAACTGGAGGTATGTTTATCATGAACTTGATATTTTATAGACATTTTTCATTGTTTAAAGTGTGTCTATTATGTTCATGGAAAGCGCTTATATTTCCTATTTTCTCTTATATCCCTTTTTAAATTGCTGGACAAACAACATTTGTTTTCATTTCATTTCATTATAGAGTGGCCAGGAGACAAGCTTATTTTAAGCAGAGTACTTCTACCTTAAACAAAGTTTTCTAAACTTTTCATACAGTTTAGATAGAAATTTTTCCAAGGCAGACTGAATTCACAAATAACATTTTGAGAATCAGATGATTTTTAAAAAAAATTTCAAGCTGTATTATTTGTCTTTGTGTTTGTCCAATTCGTCTAGTACTAACAGAGGGTACAGGAGTTTTAATTATAAGGATTTCCTAAATTGTATAAGAATTATAAAATATTTTTCTTCTCTTTTCTCACAAAATTTTGCTAGCGAGTTGAAAATGGTGACTTCAACTGGATTGTTCCAGGAAAATTTTTAGCATTTAGTGGACCACATCCTAAAAGCAAAATTGAAAATGGTAAGTTATTTCTTTTCTCTTAACCATCCAGAAATTTATTGCAGTTCATCTTCTTTAACTTCTTATTTCCTCAGATAATTATTTCCTTTGGTAATACTCTTCAAAAAATACTAATAATTAAAAAAAAAGAATAACTAGTGTGTTAATATTATACTTCCAGTAGGTGGAGCTATAATCATTGGTCTGAAACTAATGAATTTAGGATTGACAAGTAGGATGTTCACTGTACCTGACCCAATTACTAAAGAAGAATCTGAGAAACAAACTTGCCAAGCCAATAAGCGGATTGCTAAATACTTTCAGTGGTTCTTGGATGTGTTCCGCAGTAGAGTATTGCTGTCTGTTAAGGTATTCTACTTACCATCGAGTCACAGCATTATCTCCTTCAATGTTTACACAACTCTATGAGATGTAGATACTATTATCTCTCTATTTTTTTTTTTTTTTTGGAGAGGTTTTTGCTATAGGGCACGTGCGCTCTCCAGACAGAGGGAGACAGAGAGACAGAAAGCGAGAAATCACCCCCCCGGGGGGATGGCCACGCTGCAATCCCTTCTCCATTCTCTTCTCGGGATCTTGGGCACGCATGCACACGCGCACACGCTCCCAGTGTGAGTTTAAGCCACCGGGTCTGGGATGTGAACTGCGGTCGACTATGTGGGAGTCCAGCGACATAGCCATTACACTAACTGCTGGTCCCCTATTATCTCTATTTACAGAGGAGGAAATTGAGGCTCCTTAGTAGGAATTTACTCAAGGTCACATAGTAATAGGCAGAACTGGTATTCCAGCCTAGAACTGGATTCCTAAAACACTCCCACTACACTGATACATTTAGTTCTATTGTGACAATTAGGAACAATTCTCAGGTGACAGTAAACTATTTATAAGCAGTATGCAGCATATATATTGTCATGGGCATACACACGAAGAAAAACCAAAACAAAAATGAGAGCCTCTTTAATGAACCATCATCAGTTACGTGGGTTTTCTCATTACTATTTATTTTCTACTTGTATATATACATATATATTTTATCTGCTAACATTTCCTGGAAGTCAAGTAATGTTAAACACCAAAGATTCAAGAATAATTTATGGAAGAAGCATGTTAAACAACAACAACAAACTTGTATTTTTGTACTCTATCTGGCTATGAGGTGGAATACCAGTCCTTTGAGAGAAGCAAATTTGAAGGCCCTGGTCTGTATTTAGTCTTCTTTCTTTGTCATCATCATCACCTATTGTTCCTTCTAAAATCTACTTTCATTGTGTATTGTTATACATGCATTTAGATTTGATCATTTATCTGCGTTCCCACAACTAGGCTTATCATTTCATACTTGTGACACATCTAACAGCGAACTTTGCTTGAATCATCATTTTCCTCTGGGCGCAGGCAATCCAGGTCTAGAGAGTTAAGCTGACAAACAGGAAGTCTCTATGGTGAAGCCAGAAAATCAGATCGTCTCATTCCTGAATATGCTAATGAACCTTCTTTGCTCAGACATTGATTGATTAACCTCTGTCACCTTGGGTTGTTAGGGATAACCTGCTGAGTACCTGAGGAATTGGTTTCTTATTCTTTTTTTTAAATGAAAAGAAAATTTTTTTTTGGAGATTTTTTTGCTATAGGGCGCATGTGCTCGCCTGAAAGACAGAGAGAGACAGAGAGACAGAAAGCAAGAAATCACCCCTGCCAGGGGAGATGGCCATGCTGCAATCCCTTCTCCTCTATTCTCCTCTCAGGATCTTAGGCACACACGCACATGCACCCGACACCAGGTCTGGGACTTGAACTGCAGTCGTCTACATGGGAGTCCAGCAACATAGCCATTACACCAACTGCTGGTCCCAATGAAAAAAATTTTAATGTGAAATTAACCACATAGGTATATCAGAATCTTCACCAGTTTCTTTCTTTCTTTTTTTTTTTTTTTATGGTTAGTCTACTTTATTTTTTTTAAATTTCTTTTATTAATTTTAATTATTTATACATTTAATTGCTGTAGATCATTTAGATTGTAAAGAGACTTTACCCAGCATGATATATACCTCAGTCTAGCCCAGTTGAGAATGCTATACATGTCCTCATCAACAAATAATAAACCATATCTGTGACTCACAAATGTCTTACCTCTCTGTTTTTTTCCCCAAATTTCCTTTCCTATGCTCTTCCCCTCCCATACTCTACTTTGGCTCTAGTGTCCATAACAATTTTTAATGCTTGTATGTCCTCCAGTCTTTCAGTCTCTGCCATAGAGTGTGGACAGTCTGTATATGTTAAATGGAGACATACAATGTCTTTCGTTCATAGCCTGACTTGCTTCACTCAGCAACAAATCTTCCATATTCATCTACTTTCTATCAAATTCCAGGACCTTGTTGTTTTTTATGGCTGAATAGTATTTCTTGGAGTATATATGCCACACTTTTTCAATTCATTCATCCATTTGTGGACATTTAGAATTGCTTTCTGACAGTTGATCTTTCAAGACGGAATTGATTAAACTACCTTTGTGCAGATCATCCAACTCAGGCCCAGGAAATCAGTAGATGTATTGTTTCACTAGTGACTATATGGTTGGGTATTCGTTTGACATAGCTGAAAGAATTTTGCCATTTAGGATTCATGTTTTTCATCAAGTTTTCTTGAAAAGATGCAAGGTAGAATGTGAAAGTTATTTAAAATATTTTAATAGAGGCAATACATGTTTATTTAGAGAAAAAGAAGGAAATGCACATGAACTGATTATAAAAGCTTAAAAGTAACCTGTAATTTTGCCAGTTTACTGGTTTTACTAGTTTTTGGTGATTTAAATTTTATACATATACATCTCTGCATTTTATTATTTTTATTTTTTAGAGATATTTTTGCTATAGGGCATGTGCACTCATCAGAGACACAGAGCAAGACAGACAGAAAACGAGAAATCACCCCCAAGGGAGATGGCCACTCCACAATCCTCCTGCATTCTCCTCTCGGAATTTTGGGCACACCTGTACACATGCCCAGCCTGACTTTTTAAGTCGCCGGATATGGGTCTCAAACCGTGGTTCACTATGTGAGAGCCCAGCTATGGAGCCATTATGTCATCTGCTGGTCCTCATCTCTGTATTTTTTACTTACACACATTTTAAGTCTCTCAATGTATATACATTAATACATTGTGTATGTGTATGTATACACACACATAACATTTTAAAAATAAAAATGGCATTATAACATAATTACTGTCATATAGCCAGCTTTTTTCACTTGGCATATCACAGACTTTTTTTCCATGACAATAAATGTAGATCACATTATTTTCCATGACTGCATTGTATATTATTCTATCATGTGACTGTCAGAATTTCATTAATTTAGTGTTGAATGCTATCTAAGTTATTTATAGTTTTTCACTTTTTAAAAACAGCAGCTGTGGTTGGTATGTATGCCCCTATATCTTTTTTTTTTTTTTTTTTAGGTGTTTGTCATAAAGTGTGTGTGCTTGCTATAGAGTAACAGAGGGCAAGTGAGAAATCATCCCTTGGGAGAATGGCATGTTGTATTCCTTTCCTATCCCTTCTCCTCTTGGGATTTTGGGCACGCACGTACTATGCCCTGTGTGATTTTCAGGCCACCAAGTCTGGGACTGGTCGGCCGTGTGGGAGTCCAGCACCTTAGCTACCATGCTACCGGTTGGTCCCTGTTCTGTGTCTTCTTGCAGTTCCGGTATTTTTTTTTTCCCTAAATTCTTAGAGTCACTAGATAAAGGGATATGTACATTTTATATAATAATTCTTAAATAGTCAAAAATTAAAAAATATAGCCCCATATTGCAATACAGAGAAAGAATTCTCGCCTGCATTTACCTACATGCTAGGAATGGGGCTGCGCCTCTTGTTTGCACATCGTCTGTGTGATGCTCAGAACCATTCTCTGGAGGAGGTGGTGGTTATTTTTTGGAAGAGAAGATGGAGACGCAGAGAAGTTACATAATTTGCTCAGGTTCTACAACTGGTAATTGGCAGCATGTGGATTTAAACATAGGTCTTTTTTATCTCAAAATTTGTAGTTTGAAGAATTTTATTATAAAGGATTTACATGTTCACTGTAGAAAATTTAAGCAGATAGAGTTAAAACTCTGACAAAATTATGTAATGAAGAAATAACCACTGTTGAGATCATTGTTGTAAATGTGTCTCTGTTTTTCTTTGCATATATTGGGCTATATACTGAGAAAAGAAAGATCTAAAAGTGCTGCTTAGCTAATATGTGTCAGCTTTTATGATGCCTAGAACAAATTTCATTTAAAGCTGTGATGGTAAAGGTTGCTATTTTACTAGAATCCCCATTTGAATATCTAGTATTCAGTAGAAACTCGGTCGTATTTTTTTTTGCAACAGGCTTTGCCTTTGTACATACTTTCTGAACTTAAGAATAATAATTTTGTGATGGAATTAATAAACTTGATCCAATCACAGTGAGATCTTGGTACATTCTTCTCTTTTTTTTTTTAATTGAGAAACTATGTTTCCGGAAAGGCTAAAAGTCATTTTAAGGGTGAGTAGAAAAACTGAGACTTTTAAGGAATTCACAATCAAGTAACTGTTGCTAGGATATCGCAAAAGGGAGCCCTAAAATCTTGGGATCCAGGCAGAATGCATTATAAGAGTCTTAAATGTTTGTGTGTGTCAACAGAGAGCAACTAGGCATTCCAGCCATCACTATTCACATCGTTTTGACAGAGAAAAAGAGCCCTCCTTTTCTTATTACACAATTTTGAACTGAGAAATGAATGATCACAGCAGTCAAATAAAACATATTTTGGATTTTGAATCTTCTAAAAAAAAAAATTCCTTACATGGCAATGCCATTCTTACCTCTATTTAAAATAGAGACACACATGGAAAGATAGCTTGAGACAGAATTCCGTTAATTTAAAGCATTAACTTGCCATTCAGCGAGAGGCTGGTGAGAAGAGCCTGGTAGGTCAAGGCCTGGCTCACCCCTGGCTGTGGACACTTCAGGGAGCACCACAGCTTGTCTGAGCTGTTTCTTGGCGTATCACAGCAGGGGAAACAGGATGTGTGTTGCAGGCATCTAGTACGGATGAGAGATGTCGTATGAACTGCCTTGCCCAGTGTCAGGCCCGGAATAAGCATTTATCAGACAGCAGATACTATGATTACAGTTTTATCATTAATGAGCCTAATCACCCTACTTAAAGTCTCCCTATATTTGCCTGCCCATTGTGAAGTTTTTACTTTTTTTTTTTTGAGAGGTTTTGCCCTAGGGTGTGTGTGCTTGCCAGGGAGAGAGAGGGAGACAGAGACAGAAACAGAGAAAAATCACCCCCCCCCCCCCCCCCCGGGGATGGCCATGCCACAGTCTCTTCTCTATTTTCCTGGGATCTTGGGTACCCACATATACATGCCTGGAGTGGTATTCAAGCCACCAGGTCCAGGACTTGAGCCACAGTGAGCCACGTGGGATTCTAGCCACGTAACTGCTATGCTATCTGCTGGTCCCCAAGTTTTCACTTTTAATAACGACTGGGTGGACTAGATATTTAACTCTGCTGTTCTTCAGTTTCCAGTTTAAAACACGGGCTGGGAGGAGATCAATACTAAAATCTCTCTGCTCTGTGGTTGGTCAACGTACCTCTTTGCTGATGTCAGGGCACCATCTAGTGGCCAGATGAAATGTTTTGTCATACTGAGGGAAGGCTTCCCATGTGTCTGAATCCTTCTTCCCACTCTTGGCATGATAGAAAAGCTCATATTTCCTCATGTCATTACAGTTCTTTTTCATTTTAGGCTATAAATCTGTTGCTGGGAACTGACTTGACAAAATAAAGCAAGTAGGAAAACAGACTTGATTTTTGCAAGAGGAAAACCATGCCCTTCCTCTGTATGTGTCTGTGTTACTGTTTTAAATAAGCTGAGTTAGCTGTTGGCTCAAAAGCAGCGTGGCGGGTGCACACCAGGTACCTGGGCTGTGGAGTGGTTAGGCCTGCCTTCCCATTCTGCTCATCCCTCTTGTCACCTTGGCCAAGTGTACCAGCTAGGACTCGATCTCAGGCAGCAGAACCAGCTCAGGTAATTTAACCAAAAAGGCATTGTTGGGCAGTTCCTGGACTCCAAGAGAATGACAGAGAACTGGGCTTGGAAAGTGAGCAGAACCCAGGGGAGACCGTGGATCTGCGGGTCCAGGCAGACCTATGCAACCACGCTACTTGTTTCAAACAGAGGGGTTCAGTGCAAGAGATCCATAGCAAAGAAGAATAAAGAGTAAAAAGGCAACATTGAGGAGGAAACCAGAATATTATGGAGAAAACTGCTAGAGCCTTTGAAGCTGGGGACAAAAGGGATGGAAGTAAAGTTGGCAGAATCTGGGAGCTCCGAGGAGGAACCTGATGGCTGGGGCGCTGACCTTTGAGGGAAATGTCACGTAGCCGGCATTTGGATTTGAGGTTGAGGAGGAGGGACCACATGGCTGTTCTCTGGGCTCTGAGCTGGGTGCCGCAGGCTGGGGCTGAAAATGCCACTCTAAACTGGAGGGCTCTGGCTGAGCTGCCTTCTGCCATTGAAGTGGTGCCAGCCAGAGAACAAGTGCCTTCTCCCACCTCCAGCTGCCCTGTGGTGCCTCCCTCGACAGGAGGACAGCTAGAAAGGTCTCCTGAGACTGTAGGCACCTCAGCCCAGCATCACAGACAAGGCTAAGCGGATTGGCTTGGAGAGAGAGAAAATAGGACATGACCAGCATGAGCAGGCCCATGTCAGGGGGCACCCAGTCAAGGACACAGTTCAGAGACTGTCTGGCCCACGTGGCTAGCAGCTCTCCTGTCACCCTTGAATCTCACTGTCACATGGAGTTCTGAACGAGACGGTTTCACTCACTGGCTTGCCATGAATGAGTGAACTCTGAACTGTTACATTCTATAAATATACACATCTCATATTCTGAAATATTATGCTATATATTATAAATAAAATTAAACAAAAATTTTTAATTTTTAAAAAAATTTTTTATACATTCAGTCACATTATTTAGCTTACAAAATGAGCATTTCAATATGTGAACATTTCTCCCCAGTCCAGTTGATTCTCAATTAAAAATATAAAATTTTAATTAAAAATTCATGTTACTAAAAGAGTAACATGGGACCAGCAGTTAGCGTAATGGCTATGTCGCTGGACTCCCACGTAGTTGACCATGGTTTGAGTCCTGGACCTGGTGGCTTAAACTCACGCTGGGTGCATGTGCATGCGTGCCCAAGATCCCGAGAGGAGAATGGAGGAGAAAGGATTGTGGCGCGGCCATCCCCCCTGGGGGGTGATTTCTCGCTTTCTGTCTCTCTGTCTCTCTCTATCTGTCTGGTGAGCACACACACCCTATAGCAAAAACCTCTCCAAAAAAAAAAGTCATGACACATTTTTGCATAGAAAAACAGAAAAATGCGTTGTTACTATAGTCACCATGTTGTACAATAGGTCTCTTGGACTTATTCCTTGTGTCTCATTGACAATTTGTTTCATTTGACCAATATCTCCCCAAGACTCCTCTGTTTTAGTTTCTTAGTCTTAATCGGGATTAAACATTTTAATTAATAGGTAAAGAATTAAAAGAGAAATTATTCGCAATTGTGAAATTGTGCACAATTATATACACAACAAGTTCTTAGTAATTGTTCATCTCTCTGGCGGAAATGCTACTATAAATGAAAACAATACATCTGGTAAAGATACTTCAGCTTAGTTGATAAGTGTGTGTCCTATGGGGAATAATGCTCAATGGTAAATAAAATCCCCAAGAATCATTCTGGGTCTACTTGATGCATTTGAGTTCTTTACGAATGCCTTTGTTCTTGGGGTGGGAGGAGTATTTTCTGGGATTTGAATCCTAGAGGTTGAGATCTTGAACTTTAATGAGCTTTTCTTACTACTGTCCTTAGAGAAGTTTTTTGTTTGGGTTTGTGTTTTAATTCCTACAGTGTTTACACTGCCGCTTTTAGGAGCTCGTTGCAACCCTTTACTCCCTAGGGAACACACCTTCCTCTGAGCCCTGCTGAGATTTGTACACTTGATTGTTGAGGGCTCTGTGTTTCTAGGTTATGGAAGACGAAATGCACGTCTTTTGCTTACCACTCCTTTCCCCCTTTAGGTTACCCCCTCCACGCTCCCGAAGCCTACTTTCCTTACTTCAAAAAGCATAATGTGACTGCGATCGTGAGGCTGAACAAGAAGATTTACGAGGCAAAGCGCTTCACGGATGCGGGCTTTGAGCACTACGACCTCTTCTTCATAGACGGCAGCACGCCCAGCGACAACATCGTGAGGCGGTTTCTGAACATCTGCGAGAACACCGACGGGGCGATCGCGGTTCACTGCAAAGGTGCGTGCGAGGCCTGGGCGGGCACTGTGCTTGCGAAGCCAGAGCACAGCAGATAACGCAGAACAAAACCAGGGTCTTAGAAAACCGCCAGATGCTTGTATTAAAAAATGTTTATTATTCTTATTTTTTAAATTTTAGAAGGCTGGACCGTGAACTCATTTTCAGAACCCCTTCCTGAAGGAAGGATTCCTTGGGTGTGGACAGTCAGGGTGGTATGGTTTCCTTGACAAGGAAGCTTCTCTGAACTTAGCTTTCCAAGCCCATGCTCATTACCATTATGTCAGTGGGAGGGGAAATAGCAGCATCCTTGGCAGGGCCA
Source organism: Tupaia tana (assembly GCA_026018925.1). NCBI lineage: Eukaryota > Metazoa > Chordata > Mammalia > Scandentia > Tupaiidae > Tupaia > Tupaia tana. The sequence goes on from JAKSZU010000004.1 coordinate 69,318,852, forward strand.
TCTTTAAAGAGGTAACATTGCCCGGAGACAAGGGCTGTTAGTTCCCTTTTCTGCTTTCCTTAACTACTCATCTCCTCTCCATCTTCTTCCACCCTTCTGCTACTCAGTGCTTTCATTTTATGACCCCCGTTTCACCCTCGGCTCCTCCCCTGCCCTGCTGGTCTTCTAACTGAGTGTGTTCCTGGCCTGTTGCTAGGGGTAATTGGCTGGCCTACTTGCTGCCGATGTGATTCTGCCTCTTGGAATGAACTGAAGACTCTGTTATGTAAATGACTCTCTGGTCTCTCCGGAATACTTTGGGGCTGGGGTTGTTCAGAGTATAGGAGGTGTAGGTTGCTAGATTTAGCAAATAAAAATACAGGATGCTAAGTTAAGCTTGAGCATTAGAAATCCTATGAATATTTAAAAAAATTTAATTACAAGGAGAACTTCACAGAGTTAATGGAAAAACAAACGCTTATTTAAATATGAGTCTATTTCGGTCAACAAAAACCTTTGAAATCTAATCATAGTTTCGTCATAATAGGCACTTTCCGTGAACTTCTTGAAGACCCTACTTATTGTCCCAAATGTTGTATGAGACATACATTCTGTATTTTATCTGGCAACCTTGTGTCAGCTACTCAGAAAATAGGAAATGGCATTTGCCTTAAGTTTAGTTATTAGACTCAGAAGAGGCTCAAATTCCACTTTGATTTTCCAGTATGGTGACATATTTTATTGGCTGGGGTCTTTGGGCTGCCCTGGCCGGGCACCTCAAGTTCCTCCCATGCAGCTCTTCTTACTGCCGCTGGGTGGTGCTGTTCCCGCGGTTTTATGCCTGAGAGCCGGTTCTGCTGTGTTTTATGCTAATGGTCTAGTAGGAGTTGGGGATGCTGCAGTTCTTTTCCTGAGCCTGGTGCTGCTGTAACTGACTTACTCAGACGAGTATGGCTTTGGTTCTGACAGAAATTAAAATACCATTTTGTAGGCCCTTGTTGCTATGTTTAAGATTTAAGTAGGTGGAGGTACTTTGCTGAACTTGTGAGCAGCGACAGGAAGCTGCATTTTCCCAGAGACTCTGAGAGGTGGGAAGGAGCGGCTTATGGCCGAATTTAGATGAGGGCCCCCGTGTCAGGCTTCATCTGGACGTAGTTCGTCCTCGTCCTCTCCGTTTCCTAGGAAAGGCCTGATGTTGCCAGATAGCCCATCTCCAGGACAGGGTGCTGGATTGTAGGAAGATGTCTCTTGTTCACCTTTTGCATGGGCTGGATGTGATTCATTTGCACCCTAGGTTTGCCTTACCATCCCGTAGTATTAAAGATTGCCCAGGTACAAGAAACGTCTGCATTTTCTATCTTTCTAATATCTTGAGAGCTAATGGGAATATAGCACCTACCATTGTTTAGTGGGAGATAATCCTGTCTTCTCTTTCAAAGTTTGGTTTTGTGTCATAAAAATCAGTATTTTTTCTGGAGTTTGTGGGTTATTGGAAAAGTTGTGAGCATTTTCGCATTAAAAATCATAAAAAAAACCCATCATGACTTTTCTGACAATACAGTAATTTGGCCTTATTTCTGAATCAATTAATTTTATGATTACTAGGTCATGTAGTTTATCTGCATGTGAACAATTCATATCTTGGATTGACAAATTCAAGGGAGGAAACTCTCATTAAGACCCAGCATCTTTTAGGCCAGCTGGTGGCCTGGTGGTTTAGGAGACTGGATCCTACATGACTGACTGTGTGGTTTGAGTCCCGGACCCAGTGGCTTGATAAAACACATGGGGCATGTGTGGATGCATGCCCAAAATTCCTAGAGGAGAGTGGAAGAGAAGGGATTGTGTTGTGGCCATTCTCCTGGGGGGTGATTTCTCACTCCTACCCCTCCATTTGTCTCTCTCCAGCAAGTACCTGTGCCCTATAGCAAAAATTAAAACAACAGCAACAATGACAAAAGACTTAGTACCTTTCTTACTAGTATTTCTCGCTAAGAAATGTTGTGAAAATAAAACTGTCTGGTGTTAAACATTCTTGTTACAGGTATTCTCTGTAAATCCTTGACCTTTGAAGGTAAATGTTTATATTGCAGAGGTGCTTATATCTTTATTTAAAAGAAAAACTTTTAAAAAATGAATTATTTATTTATTTAATTCCTTTTTTTTTTTTTAATTTGACCACCACAGAGAGAGAGAGAGAAAGGGAAAGTGAGAAAGCAAGCTACCAGGTCTGGGACTTGAACCATGGTCAGCCATGTGGGAATCCAACACCCTTATTCACCACACTGCTTGCTGGCCCCCAAATCAGAACTTTTAACATTGAGGTCAGTTATTATATAGGAAGGTCACATTTACATGTGGTGACATCTTTTTGAGAGTGTTATTTCATTTGCTTCCACTTGTACCTAGGTTAGAGTCTTTGATAAGAATTGTACCTTCGGTTTAATTACAGCTGTATTACTTTTAATAGCATACTTATCTACTACAGGCCTGTTAATTATTTTGACATTTGCCCTAATTAAGTCAGCTTAATTTTCTGGGAATTCAAGCAGCACTCAGTATTTTAATTGAACCAAAAGGAGGAGGGAGTGAGAAATTTATCCTATGTCAAGTGAACTCTGGTAGCTGCTGAAAAAAGAATGAATATGTCACGCCTCAACATGTACAGAGTTAAGTCAGGAACTCAGTTGCTGGGAATGTGTGAAACCTTATAATGATTCTATATCTACAGATCGCTTTGTAGTTGATAAAATGGATGGCTACGAATTCTTGAAGTTTTTTAGCACAAATAATAATCTAAAATACAGCAACATTGTGATATTCTAATATGAGATTATTGATGTTCTATAGGGATTTCAGAAAACGCCTGGAACTGTAAAGTGATTGGTGTTTGACTTGGTATAAATAGAATGCTTTTCGACATCTTGTCATGCTGTGCCAGGGAGCCCTTTAATTACGAATGCTTTAAAATTTTGTTAAAGTTTTTATAGAAACTTAGTGAAATGTTCCTATTCTGTTCAGTTGTGGCAAGAGTTGCTAACTATTGAGTGCTAAGTGCATTCTTTTTATAGAGCCAAATTATAGACTCTTTATAAGAGGGGGATGTTAGGTTCAGAGAAATCTGAAAAATCTCTGCACTACCTTTTCGGTGTACGTATGACTAGGAGGCTAGGGAGGGAATCAGCTCCCTTCCACAAGGACGGTGGCCATGAGGGATGATGGCCTTGTCTCCGGACAGAGGCCCACACTGGAGACTTGAAGGAGGGACTCAAGAAACCTAACTGTGCTTTGGCTCCCGCTCCAGGACGTTACGCTGTGTTTTGTCTGCCTGATTACCTGTAGTCCTGACAGGTATCTGAGGAACTAAAAACTATAGGCTCTGGTTAAAACAGAAAGGCAAAACACTCTTAACTCTTTATTGATAGTAAAGGCAGGGCCTTCTGAGATCATAATGAAACTTCACTCTTTTTAAAAGAAAATTGAGGACCGGCAGGTGGCATGGTAGTTAAGGGTGCTGGATTCCCACATTTACACCATGGTTTGAGTCCCGGACATGGCAGCTTGCTTTCTCACTTTCCTTCTCTCTGTCCCTCTTACTCTGTCCCTCTCTGGTCAACTTAAAATAAATAAATAAATGGAGTTAAATAAAATAATTCTTTAAAAAAAATTGAAATTTGATGTAGTGCAAAAGATACTTGAGTTGCAAATAGGACACACAGACACACAAACATACATACCCCCTAACCTAATAAAATAGTGCATGTGTATTTCCTGAAGGAAGGGTTAATGGGAAAGAAATGCCAGGAATCTCTAGACATGAGTTTAATGGTTATTTCATTTGCATTTTGACATGTATTCTGAACACAAGCAGTGTTGCTCTGAAGGGAAAGAAGTTGTTTTTTGGAGGTGAATAGCCTTTATTTTCTTTATAAAGTAGAGGTTATGTATAATATGTCAATAGATCTGTAGTATGTCTGTGGCAATAAAATTTTATGGGGGATGATTAGGAAAAAAAAATCAAACGAGGTTTCTGGGAAGCAATAATATAAAAAAGGTTGAGCAGCGATGATTTGAAGACATACCTTTTTCATACGTTAACATGTCTGAAATCAGGATGGATGTTAACATGGATAACTCGTCATCGTTTTGTTTTATCTTATTTAGTGGAATGCGAATAGTGGTGTGTATGGTTTCATTAAACAATATGACAGTGTCTTGGATTTGTTAAAATACTATTTATATATATATATACACTATGTATAAATATAGTGTGTATATATATATATATATAATATATATATATATAGTGTGTGTGTGTGTGTGTGTGTGTATATATATATATATATATATATATATATATATATATATATTTAAGTATTAGGTAGATCAGAGAAGATTCTCTTCATTATTTGACCAGGGAAAACTGACTAAGGGATCCCTCAAAAATAGAAGATTCTTGAATATATAAAAAATAAAGCCAACAACCACCCCTTATTTCCATTTCTGTTTGCATCAGTGAAATTGACATACAATGGAGGAGAAGGGATTGTGGAGTGGCCGTACCCCCTGGGGGGTGATTTCTCGCTTTCTGTCTCTTTACTTCTCTCTGTCTTTCTAGCGAGCACACATCCTATAGCAAAAACCTCTCAAAAAAAAATTTGACATTCTGTCAGTTTCCTACGCCAGAAACATCAGTGCTCTAATTTTCCTTGTGACCCAACCCAGTCAGAAGGTGTTTCTGTTTTACCGTTTCCCCTGTGTGTGTTTCCCACTCTCCTTTGAGACCTTTTCAGCTTCCCTCTTTCTTGCCGTAGCCTGCACTTTCTGGCTTCTGTCTCTGGCCTTTCCAATCCAGCAGGAGTGCTGATGCCAGATCCATTTGCTTTGATCATATCACTTCCTGGTATCTAAATATATGGCAGCTTCATTTTCCCCTTTCCGTTCCTTGAAGAGACACACAGATTTTACATGACAACAGTGATGTGTTCTTAGCTGGTGACCGTATCATTACCCTTGAATCCAGCGCCATTTCTGGGCAGGACTCGATGTCAGTGTTTTTGTGGGTGCATTTGCTGAACCTTGTATTTCTTGTCCTGTTCCTTTCTCTTACAGCTGGTCTCGGAAGAACAGGGACGTTGATAGCCTGTTACGTAATGAAACATTACAGGTTTACACATGGTGAAATAATTGCTTGGATCAGAATCTGCCGGCCAGGCTCCATCATAGGACCCCAGCAGCACTTCCTGGAAGAGTAAGTGTGTCGTCACTATTATCGCATTACACCCTCGTTCCTGATTCTTTCTACCTCTTTTGGCCCTGGCTGTGGACCGTGTCAAGCCCGTGGTTATAAAATGACTGCCTTGTTAGAGAAGTCTGTGCCTCTAATAGGATATTGTTGATTTGACAGCTAATGCAGTCTAACTTTGTACCTTTTATGTCTCTTAGATCAGGTGAGAGTGAGAAGAAAATCACAGCCATCTCTGCCTACCCTTTTCCTGTCATTTTCTATGTGTGATCTGGCTACAGTGCAATTTTCTTATGTCATCCCACTTGGCACTTTTCATTCTTTTCTTTTGTTTGCATGTCTAAAAGCAGAACGAAAAACCACACAACGAAGGTCAGTCCGTGATTTCGGTGAGACTGCTGCTCTCCCGACAATGAACTGAACTCTGATGTAGCTGCAGCTGACGGCTGCTCCTGGGAGGCTGCCAAGGAAGAAAAAGACAAGAGCTGGCTTTAGCCCTGACCCTGCCACGGACTCACTTTATGGCTACTCTTTAGAAGAGTACTTCTAAATTAATTTATTCATTTACATAATCATTCATTAACTTTCTGTCCAATCTTAGCCCATGAGGTGTAGACACTTAATGTATAAGAACACATCCCTGTCTGGATCCACCTGTTTTTTATTTTAAAAAATTCCTTTAAAGAATTAGGGTGCATATGCTTGCCAGAGAGACAGAGAGAGTGAGACAGGGAGAGGGAGAGTGAGAAATCACCCCCTGGGGGGATGGTCACGCTGCAATCTCCTCTCTTCCATTCTCCTCCCAGGGTCTTGGGCACGCATGCACATGTGCCTGGTATGATATTCAAACCACCAGGTCTGGGACTTGAACTGTGGTCAGCCATGTGGGAGTCTAGTGATGTAACTGATATGCCATCTGCTGGTCCCTTCATTAAAAATTAGAAAAAGAAAAATCTATTAACTTCTTCTGACAGACAAGCACTCCTCATGCTGCAGTCCACCCCAGCCTCAGCCAGCTGGGATCGCAGACACACATCTACATGGGGGCCTGGGACATGCAGAGACCCAGCATCTTCCCGTGGGGGTCCAGTTGTGTTACTGCTTTGTACCACCCGGTCCCTCCACCTGGCCTCTCCTTCAAACGCTAGGTATTAGCATCAATTTACTTATTTATGAAGAGGTTTTTGCCTTAGGGTGCTGTGCACTCGCCTGAGAGACAGAGACAGAGAGAAAGTGAGAAATCATCCCCCAGAGGGAATGGCCACGCTGCCATCCCTTCTTCTTCATTCTCCTCTCAAGATCTTGGGCATAGGGATCAGCAGTTAGCGTAATAGCTATGTCACTGGACTCCCATGTATTCGACCGCGGTTCGAGTCCCGGACTTGATGGCTTAATCTCACGCTGGGCATGTGTGCGTGCATGCCCAAGATCCTGAGAGAAGAATGAAGAAGGGACTGCAATGTGGCCATCCCCCTGGGGCGTGATTTCTTGCTTTCTGTCTCTCTGTCTCTTTCTGTCTTTCTAGTGAGTGCAAGCACCCTATAGCAAAAATCTCTCAAGAAAAATATTAAAGAAAAAAAAAAGATCTTGAGCATACATGCACATGTGCTCTGCGAGATTTTTAAGCCACCAGGTCCAGGACTTAAACCATAGTCGGCCATGTGGGAGTCCTGCAACATAACTGCTATGCCATCTGCTGGCCCTCAATTTACTTATTAATAAAATGAGGACATGACATTATCACTAGTTGACCTAGGTCCAGCTCTAAAATGTTTTCAATTAGTGATATCTTGGGTTGAAATGTCCATTTCTTCTTTTTTATGCTGGCTAGCTATATTTTGAATAGCAATCTTTTCTCCATGATTGCTCCTTTCCAGGTTAAATCATGTTAGGTTGGTAAGAAACAGACGATCATGAATTTCATAGAAAGATGCACTCATAAGCTCTTAGCCTCTGACATGATGGATTTGAGCCTGCTGAGGTGTTACACGAGTTGCCAGCCGTAGAGGGAATAACTGAGAATAAACAGTGCTGATAAACAGTATACTTTTTCCTTAAAAGATTGAGTTTGAAGCGTAATGACTATGCAAGAAAAAAGAAGCAAGAACGGGATCAGTAATAAAACAGGTTTTAGGTTTTTATCTGTGAGATACAAATAAAATAATTGTTCTCTTAGAGCTGCATTTTGGAGCCGATTTTCAGCCAGGGGTGTCCTCTATTTCCCTAGTTTGCTTTTGTGTGCCTGTAGCATGGATTTTGTGCTGTTTATCTGCTAGGTGCTCATTACACTGATTGCTTACTGGAGCTGAATAAGTAACTTTAATGTTAAGAAAGAACAATACAAAGTACTCCGCAGCTTTAAGCCATTTAATCAATGTCTTGACGTTACTGCCTGGACTATGGTTCGTTCAGTAGGTACCTCCTGAGTACTCATGAACAACACCAGCTCCCTGCTGGGGGCAGCTCGCAGTGAGGGGGTGCAGTTCAGAGTACCCCGGTCGAGGTCACCACATTTTCTCAGGGTGTCAGATGCACAACCCTCTTTCTTTGTGCCTGCACATTCTTTCCGACCTCCCTACTGTACCCCTTCCTCTGCCAGGTCTAAAAAGAACAACGGAAGAAATTAGGGTTATGAGGGAAGGCACTGTAGGTTGAAAGGAGGCTTTTGCTTTTTCATTTATGGATACTTGAGTTATAATACTTTGACAATTTCCTTAAGTGTGAGTCAGTGCCATAGATTTCCAAGTATCTGTGAAAACAGGTACAGGAAGGATTTATTTGTATAGCTAGGGTATTAGAATAAGCCATTATAATCCTTAGGTTAGAACGTTCTTGATGGCAGGTTTTTTCTTTCTTCTTTTTATTTGTTTTCTTTTTGGCCTTAGTCACCATGCATTTTTTTTTTTTTTTTATTTTGCACTGTTTCTTATTGAGTTTGTGTAGAAAAATACCTGTGCTGCTCATGGGCTTTTCCAGCCTTTGTTAGCTAATCCTGCTTTATGCCTTTAAGTGGGACCAGAGGTGGTATTTGCTTGACTTTTTACTCTTATTCTCTCTTCCTCTTTGCTCCTCTTCTCCCCTTTCCCCCTTCCAAACCTATGTCTTGTCGTACCCCATGGGAGAACCCGTTTAGTGCATTGGTAACACTCACTCATCAAACAGATATTTAATGTGCGCACACACTGTGTCAGACAACTTGCTTAGTCCTGAACATGGCAGCCAAGGCTCTCACTCACAGCAATCAATAAATATATACACTTATATACAAGATTTTTTTTAAAGTTAATTAATTAATTTTTTCCATGAGAGAGAGAGAAAGGGACAGACACACAGAAAGAGGGACATCCCTACTAGGGTCTTCATCCCATGACCTACCCCGCAGCTAGCCCGTGGGCACGTGCATACCTGCATGTGTAGGGAGACCTTGGGTGCAAACCTGAGACCTTCCCATGTGGGCCCAACTCACAGAGCGCTGCGTGACGGCTGCTCCTGCATTACGGTGGTGCTGTCTGTGTGCTACACAGGATATGCTTTGTTAACTCTGTCAGCCGGCCCCCAGGCCATTTCTGGGGTGATAAGTGCTGTAAACGCAGTGTAAACTGGGAAGAGGACAAGGGGATGAGGGGATGGGGAAGGCTATTTGGATTTAGTGGTCAGAGAGGGCTTCTCTAAAAAGAACTGAGACCTAGAGATTACGAGGGAGCCAGTTCTGTCAAAATCTTATTTGTGTCCCATGCAGGGGGTACACAAAGGTCCTAAGATGGGAACAAATTCACTGTTTTAAAGCCCAGAAAGTCTCATACAGATGGAATATATTGGGTTGTCTAAAAAGTCATGATGCATTTTGGCATAGAAAAAAAATAGATCATGACTTTTCTGACATCCTCATAATAAACATGGAGGGAGTAATCTTAGAGGTAGGCTTAGTGAATTTTCAACAGGTAATCCACTGCTGTAACCTACCCCAGAACAAGAAATAGAACAATACCTGCACACGGATGCCCTGCTTATGGCTTACTAGCTTGTTCATTGCTGTATAGCATTCCATGTTTGAGTAGATGTCAATTTTGGGTGGGAGAATTATTTATTTATTTAATTCAATTTGTTATTATTATATTTTAATTTGACCAGAGAGAGACAGAGAGAGAGAAAGAAAGGGAAAGGGAGAGAGCAAGCCGCCAGGTCTGGGACTCAAATTGTGGCTGGCCATGAGGGAATCCAGCACCTTTAGCTACCATGCCACCTACTGGCCCTGGGTATATGGCATTTTATTTATACTATGATGTATATTTAGGCTGTTGCCAGTTTTTGACTCTTTCATGCTTTTTGGTCCAACACACTGTTGGATGTGTGCCTGTGATTAGAACAGCTGGGTATGTGAATTCAGCTTTGCGAGTATTATTAAGTACTTTCCAAAGTAGGCACACGTGTTTACTGTCTCATCAGCAGTGGTTTGTCAGGTTTTTAAATTCAAGATTCTTCATAAGGGTAATTTGTAGTTTTAATTTTCTTTTCCAATGTCTAATGAGGTTGAATATGTTTTAATATGTTTATTAGCCATTTTTATTTTCTCTTTTATGAAATATCTTTTCATATCTCTTACACATTTTTCTATCAGATTGTTTCTTGTTGACGTGTAGGCATTTAAATGTTCCAGATACAAGTACAGTGCTGTCCATTACATGGAATGCAAATATATCTTCCACTCTTGTGGTTTGCATTTTCACTCTTAGTAATGTCTTTGATGAACAGGATTTTCAAGTTTCAATGCAGCCCCGACTTCATTCATCTTTCCTTTATGGGTAATGCTGTCTGTGTGCTACCTAAGATGTGTTTTGTTAACTCCACAGTATGCATATATTATTTTTTAAAAGTTTTTATTTTCTTTCTTTCATTAGCAAATGAGAGACAGAGATAGAAACAGAGACACACAGACAGTCCCAACACCACAGTCTACCTCCAGCCTCAGAGAGCCCTGGATCATGGGCATGCGTGTACCCACCATCCTCAGGGATGTTTCTGGTTGTGAACCCAGAACCTTTCCATGAGGGTCGATCTTGTAGAATGTAATGTTTTACCTCTATGCCACCACCCGGTCCCAATATATTGTTTAATATTATCTTCCAGGGGCTTTATTGATTTTTCCATCAATTTTATATTAACAGTTCATCAGGAATTATTTTTATAAAATATGGTGTGAAGTAGGAGACAAGGTTCTTTTCTTTCCCCACATGGATATCCAGTAATCTAGCATAATTTATTGAAAAGTCTTTTGTCCATTACTCTACAATCACTGTTATCCTAAATCAAATGTGTATATATGTTTGCTTCTGGACTCTATTTTCCATTCTGTTGGTTCATCTGTCTATTTAAACTCCAGTAATTCAGCATCATAATTGCTGCAGCTTTAAAGTGAGTCTTAGTGTCTGGAAGTGTAAGCAACCCCCCCCCCCCTTTTTTTTTTGGAGAGGTTTTTGCTATAGGGCGCGTGCGCTCGCCAGAAAGACAGAGAGAGAGATAGAAAATGAGAAATCACCCCTCCCCCCTCGGGAGGGGTAGCCACACCACAATCCCTTCTCCTCCATTCTCCTCTAGGAATCTTGGTCACGCACACACATGCGCCCGGTGTGAGTTTAAGCCACTGGGTCCAGGACTCAAACTGGGTCTGGGACTCAAACCACGTCCACTACATGGGAGTTCAGCAACATAAGCCATTATGTTAACTGCTGGTCCCAGCAATCCAGCTTTGATCTCATTCAAAATAATCTTCATTTACTTAGATTTTTTTTTTTTTTTGAGAGATTTTTGCTATAGGGTATGTGTGGTTGCTGGAGAGACAGACAGAAAACTAGAACTCACCCCCTTGGGGGATGGCCACTCTGCAATCCCTTTTCCTCCATTCTCCCCACAGGATTTTGGGCACACATGTGCAGGCACCCTTAAAACCTGCATGAGTTTTAAGTCGCTGGGTCTGGGACTTGAACTGCAGTTGACTACGTGGGAATCCAGCAATGTAATTATTACATCATCTGCTGGTTCCATTTACTTAGGTATTCTTTAATCCTTCTCAATAATTTAAAAACTTTCTTAATTTTTCTGTGTAGAAGTGCATATGTTTTACTTGAAGTTATTGATTGCATTGTAAATGACATAATTTTATAGTTCAACTTCATGAGAAACTATCAAATACTTTTTCAAAGTGGCTGAATAATTTTATATACCAACCGGTAATATATGAGAGTTCTAGTTGCTCCATATATTTGCCATAATTTTATATTATAAACCTTTTATTTATTTATTTTTTGCCATTCTGATTGGTATGGAATTGGTTTCAATTTTAATTTCCCTAATAGCAAATGATGTCAAACACCTTTTTTAATATATGTACAAAGTTATTATTTTTATATATGTATATTATATTATTATTTATGTTGGAACATCTGGGTATGTGTATTCAGCTTTACAGGTGTTATTAAGTAAGTACTTTCCAAAGTAGGCACACATGTAGTTTTTTCCCCTTTTTTCCTTATCGTGCTGGCTATGATTCCAGTATGATGTTAGAAGTAGTGAGAGTAGACATCCTTGTTTTGTTTCTGATCCTTTGTTATTTCTTTATAAATTTGCTAGAAGTTGTGTGAGCTCACCAGAGAGAGAGAGAGAGAAAGAGAGAGAGAGAGAGAGAGAGAGAGAAAGCTAGAAAGCACTCCTTGGGGAAATGGCTATGCACAGCCCCTTCTCCTCCTCTTCTCCCTGCTTTTGGGATTTCGGGCATGCACACACATGTGCCTCATAGTTCCAAGTTGCTGAGTCTGGGACTGGAACTGTACAATCAGCCAAGTAGGATCCAGTTGCCTTAACCACCATGCCACCAGCTGGCCCCACCTACTGAGTTTTAAATTTGAGTTATTATTTTTTTTCCATTCTAAAGTTTCCATTCAGTTCTTTATATCTTTGTTGTTGAAACTTTTTGTTTTTTGAGTTGTTTCATGTGTAGTTCTAATTGTTAAAGCATTCTTATCATGTCAACTTTAAAATCTTTACCAACGTGGGTGTGACAGTATGCACTGGTATTCCCAGCCACTGGGAGGCTGAGGCAGGAGGAGCATGATGCAGTGTAACCCTGTCTAATACAACACCCCCCCCCACACACACACACACATAAAATAAAATACAGTCTTTGTTAGATAATTCTAACATCTCTGTCGTCTTGGTATTGGCATTTACTAATTGTCTTTTCTCCTTTAGTCAGTGTCAATGTCAGGAAATATCAACTGGAATGTCCTAGTGTGCTGTGAGGCTCTGGGCCTGACTTAGGCCTTCTGTTGCTCTGGCCTCTTGTACTGCTCCAGCAGGAGAAGGTGGCAGCTGGGGTGGAGGTGGCGGGTTGCTGCCTTGGTGCTACTAGATGAAGGCAGGAGTTCTTTCTCAGTGTCTGTTCATACCTGAGGTTGGGGGCTTTTTATTACTGCTGGGTGGAGCTGGCAGTTTTAGCTTCCCACAGGCTCAGTAATTGGGACAGCCATGTTATTGAAGGGTGATGGGGAAGTCTTCACACTCCACTAAGCCTCTTCTGACCCCGCTAAGGCTGGTAGGGTGAGATGCCTGGTGGGGTAGAAGTCCAGACTCCACAATTAACATCTTAGTGGGGAGTGGGGCTGGGGCTAGAGAGGCTTCCTGCTGGCCCTTCTTTGACACCTCTCTGGCCTTGGAGGGCGGGGACTAGTTGCCTCCTTATATAGCCTGGCAGCCGGGGATCCCCTCATACCTTTGCAGCCCAGGTGGAATAGGGCCAGAGTTTTTTCTGTGGTGTTTGGCTAGAGCAAATTAGTTATTCTGTCTATTATATCCTTTTCTTTTTTCTTTTCTTCTCTTTTATTTTTTCTTTTCTTATTTATTTATTTATTTATTTTGACTAGAGGGAGCAGGCTTTTGTGGAGGATTTTTTTTTTTTTTTTTTTTTTTTTTTTTTTTTTTTTTGGGTTTAAGTTGCCCTTCAGGAGCTGTAAGGCTGGGATATGTAAAGCAAAAGAAAACCCATGGCATGGTGGTTGAGGCGCTGGACTCCATATTGGTTGATTGTGGTCCGAGTCCCAGACTGGTGGCTTACTTTCTTATTCTGTCCTTTTCCCCCGGTGCCCCTCACCACCAGCAAACACACACCCTTTCTCTCTCTGGTGAGTGCATCTTCTCTATAACAAATTGAAAAAAAATATTAATAAAACAAATTAGATTTTAAAAAGTTAAAAAAGAAAGGAAAGCCCATGCAACTCACTGCCATGTTGTTACTTGGGTTTCAAGATTCCTAACCAGCCTGCTTTCTCTATAATTTTCAGAGTGCCTTATGCTCATTTTCTTTATAATATATGGGCTTTAAACTTTTACTGAGTGGGAAGAACAGAGAAAAGTGTGTCTACTTCATCTTCCTGGAAGCAACCATGCTTTTTAAAACTGTTAACTTGGTTGTCTTGTTCAGTTTGGAACCAGCTATGGTAGGCTAAATAACGTTCCCCCAGGATATATGTGTTTTAATTCCTGGTACTTGGGGGTGTCCCTTTATATGGGGACTTCTCAGAGTGCATTAATGAAGGCCCTTGATGTGGAGAGTGTTCAGGTGAGCTCCATGCAGTACAGGGTCCTCACAAGAGGGACATGGCAGGAGTCACATAGAGCAGGTAATGTGACAATGAAGCAGAGACTGGACTGATGCATTCTGCAGAAAGTGGAGGGACCACGGGCCATGGTATGGGTGGCCACTGGAAGCTGAGAAAGTGAGGAGGTAAGTCCTCTCCTCAGCGCCTCCTGAAGGAATCGGTCTGCCCATACCTTGACTTTACCGCAGTGAACTTGACTTCAGACATCTGAACTCCAGAACTGTAAGACAGTAAATTTGTGTCTTTTAAACCAGGACATTTGTGTTAGTATTTTTTTTTTTTTTTTGGTATCTCTTTCGTTTATAGTAAATATGTATAGCAGAGTGTGCAGATCTGAACGACTCACACAGATATTCTGAAATTCTCTTACTCACCCTGCTTTCTATTTTGGAGTATTCAGCAGAGGGCAGTCTTGTGATCCTCGTGTTATTTCAGGAAGGTTGGCCAGCCACAGTGTGTAAGATGAATTGGATTGATGGAGACTGGAATCAGAGAGGCTAAAAAAAGGAGCCCACTATAATCTGAGGCAGGGACTTATCAAAGGGGCTAGAAGTCGGACTGAAGAGGCAGAAATGAACACCAGGGACATTTCAAGGCAAAAAGTACCAGGCTTTGAAGACTGACTAATGATATGAAAGATGAAGAGTGTGAAGTCAATGATGACGCTAAAGCATGAATAAATAACATGTTCATTAAGAAAGAAAGAAGAGGGTAAAAAAGTATTTGGTTAGGTTTTCACCTGTCAAAAATAAGTGAACAAGCTAAAGGGATTATATTCTTCCTGAGATAAAAAGCTAATCAGGGCTTTTTAGATAATGTTAATTCCAAATCTATGACTAGACAAGCTGGTTTGTCATATCCTGCCGGTCTTTGAGGACCGAAATATATCCAGGTGTTTGATTTTTCTGTCTTAAACAAACATTTCTCTTGTGTCACCGGAGATGACAGAAAAGAAGTGCTTGTTAGCACCTTTGTGGGTTGTTGATGGATTTTTGTATTGTCAGATCCAGACCCCTCCTTTGTTACAGTCTGAAATTTTATATTTTCCCTTTTCTCCAGGAAACCTATAAAATTCTGTTTGCAAAACAGTCACCAAGTGTTTTTATTCTGCTTAAAGCTGAAGTTCTTAAAAATATCGTTTTGAACCCAAAATGCATCTTCTCAAACATCCTCAGGGTTTCCAAGATGATGCACAAATATGTCTGTTTTGTTATTGAGCCGACTGTGAGCTCATTCTTCTCGGAGACAAGTCGTAGAAGTGTAATGGTGGGGTCAAGCTGGCTTTCGATTTGATGGATTTCATTTACTGGGTTTTTCATGTGGAGCCGCGCCCTGGATCGTGAGCCATTAAAGCCTCCTTTATTATAAAGTGATGTTAAGGACTGATGTGAGGTTCCCATGGAGACTCTGAGCTCACAGAGATCCTTTATTTAGGGAGCCCACCATGATGCTGTTTCGTTTTAGATTTCTTCCTGAGATGGTGAGAGGTCACACAAAGCCTAAATCTAGACCTTTCAGGAAGGTCTGTCTGTGGAAAGCAGAACTCCATTTTGAATGAAATTACCTTTAAGAAGCAACAATTTTGTGTTTGAACTCTTTTTTGTTTCTTAAATCCATAAATAAAAGTCCCGCCTGTCCTGGACCAGACAGTGGTGCACTGGTGTTTCGGCTGGACCTGCATGGGCAGATTCTGGGCCCACATTCCGAGACCTCCCTGTGTGCGGGACACATGCACACAGGCCTGTGGTCTGAGCTGATGGAGACCAGGTGGATTGTGGCATGAAGACCTCATTATAGGTGCCCCTCTTTCTCTCTCTTATGGAAAAAATAAATGTAAAAACATTTCTCCATTCTGCTTTAGTATCACAGATATTTGCATCAATTTCTGATCGGTTAGCTACGTTTCAGCCTTTTATTATAACTTAGTTGTCAGCCTTCCATTGTCTTCAGTGCTTCCCAAACATTAAAATACCTGAGTCTCATTTGGGGATCTTGTTAAAGACAGTTTCTAATTCAGCAGTTCTGGGATAGACCTGATATTTTTCATTTCTTTCTTTCTTTTTATGAAACTTTTTAAGATTTTTGTCATAGGGCGAGTATGCTTAGCAGAGAGAGGTAAAGTGAGAAATCAAACCTTGGGAGGGTGGCCACTCTGCAATCTCTTCTCCTTTATTCTCTTCCTGGGATTTTGGGCATGCACACACATGTTTTTCAAGCTGCCGGGCCTGGGACTCAAACTACGAAGTCAGCCATGTGGGATCCAGTGCCTTAACCACCACACCACTAGCTGGCCCCAAATTCTTTATTTCTAGCAAGCTCTCAAGTGATGCGATGCTGCTGGTCCTTGAACCACATTTAATAACAAAAGTTTTTGGCTCATTCTTACTCTGTAGATATCAATTTATGCCACATCACAATTTGGAATTTATAGCATTTGGTAAATTTCACGATTGGGTTGAGTTAGATCAGAAATGAATAGTTTAACTAGCCATTGCTTGCCTCTTTTCTTTTCTTTTCTTTTCTTTTCTTTTCTTTTCTTTTCTTTTCTTTTCTTTTCTTTTCTTTTTTTTTCTTTTCTTTTTTCTTTTCATTTCTTCTTTTCTTTTCTTTTCTTTTCTTTTCTTTTCTTTTCTTTTCTTTTCTTTTCTTTTCTTTTCTTTTCTTTTCTTTTCTTTTCCTTCCCTTCCCTTCCCTTCCCTTCCCTTCCCTTCCCTTCCCTTCCCTTCTCTTCTCTTTTCTTTTCTTTCCTTCCCTTTTCCCTTCCCTTCCCTTCCCCCTTCCCTTCCCTTCCCTTCCCTTCCTTCTCCTCTTCTCTTTTTTTTTTCTCTTCTTTCTTTTCTTTTATCTTTTTTTGGACAAGACCTCATGCATCTTAATCCATCTGCCTCAGAGTCCTAGCAGGGCCTGTTGGTAGCATGCATCACTACACCCAGCTCTGTGTCAGATAGAGTCTCGCTTTGCTGCCCAGGCCAGCCTCTAGCTTGCATCAGCCTTCTGGATTGTTGGGATTACGGGTACACACCACTGTGCTTGGCTTTAAGATTGGCCTTCATTGCAGCTGTGAAGATTGGTGCATGAGTTATCTGTCTGAGCCTCCTGTGTGGTTCCAGCCTGCAGAGCTCAGCATCTTAGCAGTGTATGCTGTCATGACTGGGCCAGATTTTTGCTTTTCAAAAAATTATCAAAGATAAGATGAATAAAATCTGCTTAGAAAATGAAAACATTCTTGAAAAATATCTAACAATACTGGTTTAAGTTTTAGATGGGATTGCCCTACCATTTCCTTATTAGAAACAACCATTTTATTTATTTGTTTATGTTTTTATTTGTCGTGATTTTCAAGCTGCCTGGTCAGGACTCAAACCACAGTTGGCCATATGGGAATCCAGTGCCTTAATCACCACAACACTTGCCGGCCCTCTACCATTTCCTTTTATGATTTTTTTTCTTAAGGTACATCCACTAGGTCAAAGAGTACGGATTAAAACTTTCTTTATAATCTATTTTAAAGATTTAAAACTTTATCTTTACTAAAACACAGAAATTAAAATAAAATATTTGAAAAAACAATTTAACAATAGAAGATATGGTGGTTTTCTAAAAATTAGAATTATAGGCATATTGGATAGGTTTGAGTTGTGCTGTTTATTGAAAGTGGCTGGGACCAGCACATGGGGTAGTGGTTAAGTCACTTGACTTCCACAGAGTTGACTGTGGTTTGAGTCCCAGACCTGTTGGCTTAAAATCCATGCTGGGCACATATGCATGTATGCCCAAAATCCTGAGAGGAGAATGGAGGAGAAGGGACTGTGGCATTACCATTCCTCCTGGGTGGTGATTTCTTGCTTTCTGTCTCTCTGTCTCTCTGGCAAGCACATATGCCCTATAGCAAAAATCTCTCCAAAAAAAAAAAGAGAAAGTGACAATTTCATAGCAATATTCAGTTATAGAAGCTTTAGATTTTTTTCTGATTTGCACCATCTAAATCACTATCATTGAAACTACTGGCTAAACAAAAATAAAATCATAATATGGATTAAAATATTGAGGATAATTAAGTATGTATTAGAATTTTTGTCAGAGTATCAGAAAAATTTTTTTGAATTAATCATGCCAATTACTTTAGATAGAAGACTGAGTTTTTAAAAAATAGTTTTATTGAACTTTATTTCATTTATTTATTTATTTAAATTTGACCAGAGAGGGACAGAGTGAGAGAGAAAGTGAGAAAGCAAGCTGCCAGGTCCGGGACTAAAACCATGGTTGAACATGTGAGAGTCCAGCACCCTTAACCACCATCCCATCTGCTAGTCCTGAAGACTGACTTTTTAATTAACATTTTTATTAAAGTATTAGACCATAAAATTTACCATTTTAATCACTTTTAGATGTTTAAGTCAGTGTCTTTTAAGTATGCTCACAATGATGTATGCTATCACCACTGTCTATTTCCACAACTTTGTCATTTCTCCAAACAGAAACTTTGTTCCCATTAAACAGTAGATATCCATTATCCTCTGTACTTGCCCCTGGTAACCTCTATTCTACTTCCTGTCTCTAGGAATTTGCCTATTCTAGACATCATACATTAGTTGTCCTATTGTGTCTTATTTCACTGAGCATAGTATTTACTTTTCTTTTTTAAGGTTTTTGTCATAGGGCAAGTGTATTCACCAGAGACAGTGAGATAGAAAGTGAGAAATCATGCCCTCGGGGGGATAGCCATGTCACAATCCCTTCTCTATTCTCCTCCTGGGATTTGGGGCATGCACGTGCACATCCTGGCATGATTTTCAGGTCTAGGACTCAAACTGTGGTCGATCATGTGGGAGTCCAGCACCGTAACCACCATGCCACCTCCTGGCCCTAGCAGAGTATTTTCAAAGTCATCCATGTTGTGGCATGTATCAGAGCTTTTTTTTTTTTTAGTGGCTGAATAATATTCCATTTTATGTATATACCACATGATGTTTTTCTGTTTATTTGTTGGTGAGCATTTGGATTTGTTCCACTTTTTGGCTGTTTTGAATAATACAGCTATGAAGATCAGTGCATGCATATCTGTTTGAATTTCTACTGTCAGTCCTTCTGAGTATATACTCAGAAGTGGAGTTGCTGGATTATATGGCAGTTTTATGTTTGATTTTTTGAGAAACTGCCAAACCGTTTCCCACAGTAATTGTCCCATTTTATATTCCCACCAACAAGGCATGAAGGCTCTCATGAGGGGTATCCTTCCCATGAATGCTTATTTCCTGTGCTCTGAATACACTTTGTGAGAAGGGTTAGCGATGGGGGGCGGGGGAAGGAATTATAAATAGTAAAGCATTAGGTTTTCTTATAAAGTTTGCCTTTTGACATGACATACTAATGATATATAGCTCCTGATTGTGAGTTCTTTACCTAAACCGGATTTAGCTAGTTGAATCTCTTCGAGGACCCTCTAGTGACTTTATTTCTTCCTTGCTTCATTTTCTTGTGTATTCCAGAAGTGAGAGCTTTTTCTTGTACTGTCAAAATATCTCTGTCTAAATATCTTCCTGCTAAATGCTCCACATGTACCTCAGTATTTGTAAAACTTCCTAAATGCCTGTCTCCTTCCTACTTGTATCTTGGTTATTCTTCTGATCTGCCTTCTTCCCATATCAAGTTAGGACCACTTCATTGGTCCAGTTCTCTCATTAAGCCAGGAACTACCTCTCTTTCCACAGCAGCCCTGGGATGGGTGAGTAGGAGGTACACAGGACAGATTGGTGCCCAAGCCATGGCTAGAGTAGCTTTAGGTCAGGCTAGAGAGTAGGTTGGGTTTTTATGTAAAAGAACTAACCAGATCGTGGTTTTGGTTGGACACTGGGGTCAGGATTGGGTTGTCTTAGAAAAAAATGTAACTAGGATAGGAGTGATGAGGTTGAAGAGTTAGGACAGTGTAGACATAGGATTAGGTTGGGCTTAAGGAAGTGAGGGAGAACAGGCCAGTCACTCAGAAGCACAGTGACTTCCATTGTGTTCTGGACCCGAAGCCAGAAGTATTTATAGCAGTGCAACAGGACTTTAGTTTCATTAGTGGAATAGTAAAATTAGATTTTTTTCAAAGATTCTACATTAGAACCAGCTATAATTTGGTTCATAATGAAGCCAGGTTGTTTAATTATTTCTTTAGATCTCCGGCATGGCTAGCCCAAAGCAGTCTAACCCACGGCCAGGACATGGCCCCACACAGTTATCCCAACACTGATTACAACTGTCAACAAGGCCCTGTTCAAATCCAGACAAATTTCTTCCTTTCATTTCCAAACACTTTCTTATTAGCAGAGGGCCAGTAATTTCATGCTCTCTTAGAAAGAACACATCATTGGAGGACTTACTTTGAGCTGGTGTCTTATCTTCATAGATTTGCTTTTTAAATGCTAAACACTTAAAAACACACATTTTACTTCTTTTGTTTGAGCGAAGGCTTTTAAGGAGTAATAGACACCACAATAAAAGCTACCTTGGTTTTCACTGTCAATAAAAGGTATTTGCGGGAAGTGCTGCTTTTTTCAAGAAGCACTTGCGTGGAGCATCGCTTAGCAACCCACAGATCAGCTTTGACACTTTATTCATCTTTAATATTCAGGTTCAAATCAAGTCTTCCTAGAGATGGGACAGACTGAATCTTTTAAACTGAGCAAGTGAAAGTTGTGATTTTCATCTTTAGGCTGGCAGTGGCATCAGAGTTTTCATTTTATAACTTATTTTGGAATTGGAATTATCTTCAGCTTAGCCTCTTGGGTCCTTCTCTCCCTCTGTTTCCACTTTATTATTCTTATAGGAGAGAGAGAGAGAGGCATCCTTAACAGGGTTTCATGCTGTGACCCCCCAGCCTTGCCAGCCAGCCAGGATCATGGATCACTGGGATGTGGCCCTGGGCATGCACAGGTCAACTGGGAAACGAAACCCACCGTCTTCATATGGATTCAGCCTCGCTTAGGCAATGCGTATTACTATATCACCAAGATGGCCCTTCACGGTATGTTTTTTATTCCTAAAGACCTTTACAGGGCCTTCCCTTCATTTTTGGAATCAAACTAGAATTCCTTAGTACAGCATGAGCCCTCGTGAGTTGGTTTCCACACTCTTCTCTTGTATTTTCTACTTAAGCCAAATTAAACAACCCACTTTCCCAAACATGCTGGCTTCTGCGATACTACGATTTCTTCAGCCCACGTTGTTTCCCTACTTTGGGAATACTCTGTGCTGGCAAAGTCCTGTTCATTTTTCTAGATCCATCTGGTGACTTGGGAAACTTCCCTTTGAATCCTTCAGATGAAGCTGTAGGGGCTGCTGCTTCTAGAGTTGTATGCAAATCTTGATAATAAGGCTTACTAATGTTGGATTTCAGTTGTTTTACTTTTCTCACCCACAACTAGGAACTTTTTGCAGGACAGGGATTCAGTGTTTATCCTCATCTCTGTATCCTTTCTCTGTGTTACATTTATCTAGAGTTCTCACTCTGTAACAGCTGAATCTTCTCTCCCTTGTAGTAGTTGTTCTTTATTATCCGGACATTTGACCAGAGCCAAGACATTCATGTATGAATTTAACAATGATTTTTTGAACTCTTTAGTCTGTGTCAAGGAGCTTGCTACTTATTTACTGCTGCTTGGAGGCTATATGACAAACAGATAAGGGATGATGCTTCACGTAAGATGGAGCAGGAAGTCCAGAGGCTTAACAAAAATCAAAGGGAGGGGTATTCTGTAGTTTTATAAAGATTTCCACAAAAGAAAGAAATATTAAGAAGGATTTATTTTGAATACATATTTTAAAAAAGGATTATTTATTTAATTTTATTTATGATTGTGATTATATTTTAAATTGCTGTATGGCACATGTGCTCACCACAGAGACAGAGAAAGAGAGATAGAGAGTGAGAAAAAGAAAGTGAAAAAGCAAACCTCCAGGTCTGGGACTTGAACAGTGGTTGGCCATGTGGGAGTCCAGCCTCTTAACCACCACACCACCTGCTGACCCCTTGAATACATATTTTTACAGCTAGTTTAACAACATTGACTGTGACTTCATGACATACTGATTTCATCAATTTATCTATCCTAAGCTCAGAAAATACTTCCCAAAGGTTTGCTTCCTATCAGTAACTTCTACCATGCACGATAGAATACAGATACTGTCTCACTCCCTAGTGAATTGGTGTATTCTGGAATTTTTCTTTTATTCATGTATTTTAAAACTCACTAGATTTTTATTATTAATTAATTAATTTAATTTTTAGGTTTTTGCCATGGGGCATGTGTAATCACTAGAGACAGAAAGAGAGAGAGAAATCACCCCCCTCAATGGGGCTGACCATGCCACAGTCCCTTTTCTATTCCTATCTCAAAATTCTTCTCCTCTATTCTCCTCCCAGGATTTTGGGTACACACGCAGATAAGCCCAGTGTGATTTTCAAGCTTCTGAGTCCAGGACTTGAACCACAGTTGGCCACGTGATAATCTATCACCTTAATCACCACGCCACCTGTTGGCCCCTAGATTTTTATTTTTATACTTAGCCTATTTGGAAAAAAACTAGAAATTTCTTTCTTTTTTTTTTTTTTTGAGAGATTTTTGCTACAGGGCAGGTGCTCTCGCCGGAGAGACAGAGACAGTGACAGAGTGAGAAATCACGCCCCAGGGGGGCTGGCCATATGGCAGTCCCTTCTCCTCCGTTCTCCTCACGGGATATTGGATACACGCATACATGCACCTGGTGTGAGTTTCAAGCCACCAGGTCTGGGTCTCAAACTGTGGTCAGCCATGTAGGAGTCCAATGACGTAACTGCTAAGCCATCTGCTGGCCCCTAGAAATTTCTTAAGATAATTTAAACTAGTGTCAACTTGAGAACAGTGTTAGAAATGGTAAGTTAATCTTGTAGACATTTTGTATCTAGAGCCCCTATACTCGTGGCCTCAGAAGTAAGATATAAAGATATTTCATTTTCCTCCTTGTTTTATTTGGAAATATTGAAAAATGGGCAAAAATTAAAAGAAAAAAAAACTCTTGGGAACCAGCAGTTAGCGTAATGGCTATGTCGCTGGACTCCCATGTAGTCGACCGCGGTTCGCGTCCCGGACTCAGTGGCTTAAAACTCACGCCGGGCGCGTGTGCGTGCGTGCCCAAGATCCTGAGAGAGAATGGAGGAGAAAGGATTGCGGCGTCCCTCCTGGGGGGTGATTTCTCGCTTTCTGTCTGTCTGTCTCTCTCTGTCTGTCTGGCGAGCGCATGCGCCCTATAGCGAAAACCTCTCCAAAAAAAAAAAAAAAAAAAAAAAAAAAAACCCTCTTATTTAAAGACAGGATAGAATTTTACAGGTTAACTATCCTTTATCCAAAATGCTTGGGATGGGAATTATTTCGTGTTTTGGGTTTTTTGTGGCTTTGGAATATTTGTATATATCCAATAAGTTATCTCAGGAAGGGGACCCAAGTTAAATATGAAATTCATTAATGTTTCATATACATTGTATACATTTAACCTGAATGTAATTTCATATAATATTTTTGTATTGTAGCATTTTGACTGTGACCTGTCACATGGGATCAGGTGTGGAATTTTCTACTGTGGTGTCATGTCATTGCTCAAAATGTTTCATATTTTAGAGTATTTTGGATTTTTAATTTCTGGATTAGGGATGTTCAATGTGTATATTAAAAAAGGTTCCCCAGGCCAGCAGGTGGTGTGGTGATTTAAGTCTTTAGATCCCATGTGGGTGACTCCATGGTTTGAATCCTCGGCCCGGTGGCTTGACGAGCATGCCAGGTACAGTGCATGCAGAAATCACGAGCGGAGAATGGAGAAGAGTGATTTCCGTGTGGCCATCTCCTCTGGGGGGCCATTTCTCACTTATCCTCTCTCTGTGTGTCTCTCTGGTGAGCACATGCTTCCTATGGCAGAAGTCTTTAAAATAAAACAAACAAAAAGTGGGGACCGGCAGATGGCATGTTGGTTAAAGGTGCTGGACTCCCACATGTAGTAACCTCTTGTTACCATATGTAGGTTCGAGTCCTGGACCTGGTGGTTTGCTTTCTCCCTTCCTCTCTCTGTGTCTTGCTATGATCAAATTAAAAATAACAACAATAATAAATAAAATAAAGGAAATAATTCTTTAAAGAAACAAACACATAAACAGAAAATAAACAGTCAGAACCCCAACCATTCAGTTCTACCTTCGGCTGACATTTTGGCACTTACTATATTGACTTCCAAAGGTATTTTTAAGTACTGTTGTTAAAAATATATACTGATGTGTTGTCTGCTATCTTTCATGACAGCAATTTTTAAACATTCCTTTTTCATATTTATCTCTTGTTCTGCTTTGATCTTTATTTTTATTTATTTTTTAGATCACTTTATATTTCAAACTAACAAAAGAGGTACATTGTTTTTTAAAAAATAAAATAATGTAGGCATTACATGGTAGACAGTGAAAACTTCCCTTATCACCATTCTCAGGGATAATTAATGTTTTTGGCATGTGCTTTTCTAGATAATTGTGAACAATTTGTTCACATAACTTTTTTTTTCTTTTAAATAAGAACGGGATCTCACTTCTTACACTCTCACTTGTACCTTTCACTCATGGGTGCTTTCATTTCTGGCTGCTCTTTCTTGTTACCACAGGTTGGTCTAGCGCAGCCTTTTGGTGGCTACATAATATTTCACAGAATGAATCTACTGTAACTCGTAAGCTGGTTTGCATTAAAGGGCCTCCGATATTTTGCTATTGTGAATAACACAGCAAGCGTTTTCATATCTTGTACAAAGTGTGCATTTCTGTAGGATGGTACCTAGACATGGATTTCCATGGTTGGAGGGATTGCACAGGTAAATTTTTGCTATAAGGTTAACTTCTTTTTCAAGACATCCAACAGCATGCAATCATAATAAGGTTCTGATTTGAGGATAAACTTTGTTTAAAAGGAAGGATAGATTCCTTTCTGAGGGACCAGTGAGACATTTACGGAGGTGTTTTTTGTTTGTTCTTCTCCTCATGTTTTAGCTTGAATTTTATGTGACATGAAGAACCTTTGAGATAGTATTACTTGGTCTGCCTGTTGCTTTAAAAAGAAATCTGTGTTCTTATTGTTCACATCCCCTTGATAATGTTTTTGTTTTATTGAATGTTGATATTCCTCATAATGAACCACAGTATTTTTAGTTTAGTTTTAGTCTGTATAGTGTGGTATATGATAGATATAAAATTATTCTACGGGGTAATTAATCTTAAATGTATGAAGATGACTCCATCAGTAACCCAGGTTGTCATTATGCTTATGTACTTAAAATCCTCTTCTTATAATCTTGAAAACATATGTTCTTTTTGAATAAAAGAAGGCTTATAAATGAACTTCAAACACATTTTATTTTACCAAAGAAAAATCTAATTGAGACTATAACCTTTGCTTTTAGATCGTAAGAATGGGTTTCTAAAGTCATGCATTGTGGACTTTTTATACTACACACAAGTACGTGCTTAGCGCTTTCTGTAGGTAATATCTCCACAGAACTCAGTTCTTTCACCTATGTTTTTTAGTTCAATTTACTCCAGCTGTTTTTATAAATAAACATATCAAATTGCTATTTGAGAGATATCTTCAAATTTCAGGTTCATATTTAAAAGACAAATGTGTTCATAGTCTTTATTGCTGGGACAGTTTTTCTTTTTTTAGAATTTTTTTTTGCTATAGGGCACATGTCTTTGCTGAAGAGACAGAGAGACAGGAAGTGAGAAATCACCCCCTGCCTCCCCCCCCTGGGGGGGGGATGACCATGCTGCAATCCCTTCTGCTCTATTCTCTCTGGATTTTGCATGCATACACGCCTGGCCTGTGTTTAAGTCTCCAGGCCCAGGACTGGAACTGCAGTCAACCACATGGAGTCCAGCAATATAACCATTACGCCATCTGCTGGTTCCATCTGGGCAGTTTTTCCAAGCATTTGAGGACCTCAGCAGTCAACTCATTAATCAGTGTATAGACAAATATTGGAAGATGGACATTTGTGTTTAATATAAAACTTTATTTTGGCTTTTTTACTTTATTTTTTGTTACTTTAAGATTTCATAATCTTTTTAGTCTGCTTTGTAAATGTAAGACATTATACTTTTGAGAAGATGATAGTAGGTTAAAGATTATTTCTCTCCCCTCTCTCTCTCTATTTTTTTTATTTATTTATTTTTTTACAGGAAACAAACATCATTGTGGGTTCAAGGAGACATTTTCCGATCCAAGCTGAAAAATAGACCATCCAGTGATGGAAGTATTAATAAGATTCTTTCCAGCTTGGATGATATGTCTATTAGTGGAAACTTATCTAAAATACAAAACATGGAAAGATTTGGAGAGGTGAGTTTTCTCTAGCAAGATTGTTTTCTCAGGACTAATGTTCTGCATGTGTTTCCTAGTTGCGTGCATAAAAAAGGGCAAGATTGCTTCTCCGAGATGCTGAGAGTACCAAAGTTTTAGACAGGGAGCCATCCACCTATAAAGCAGGAAGCAGAGCAAAGAAACCAATTACCCTGAAATTTAAAAAAGGCTGTAATTGAGGGAGTGCAGTGATAAAGAAAGCTACTCTCATAGGGAGAAATTTACAGGAAAAAATAGAAAAGCAAGCTTTCTATTTGGAAATCGAAATAGATATCAAAAAGAAAAAATTTAATGCACCATTTGAAAAAATAGCGTGTACTTCAAGTGGTACTTTGAATGCTTCAAATTCATGTTGATTTCTAAAAAGCAGAGTTGAAAACAATTCGGGGTCACTTTTTTAAAAAACTGATCTTTATTTTAAACATGCCATCTTAAATAGTTGATATATGTTGTCTGGTTTAATCTTCATAACTATTGGGTGAGGTAGGTCCTATTATCTGTATTTTATAGTAAGGGGATTGCATATCAGAGATGTTATAACCCGAGTGTTAAACCTGATTCAGTCGGTATCTGTCTGATTCTAAACTCGTATTTCTCTACTATGCTCTGTTCCCTTTGAATAAAAATGGAAGGGACCTAAGAATTTGGATTATGGGCATTTTTGGAATTAGAAGCAACCCAGAAACCATTTGTTCTAGTCCCCTCCTGCACAGGTATGAGCCTGCTGACGCGGAAACATGATTTTCGCGGGCCGCAGGGTCGTAAAGGGGTGGGGCCGCTGTGAGAACTGGACGCCTGCTCCCTCGATGAGCTCTGCCTTCCACATCATGCCTGCGGTGGAGACTAGCGCCCGACTTACATTGGGTTTATCTCTTTATAATTTTATTTATGTATTTTACTTTCTTTCACTGAGCATCATCAAAGCATACAAAATGTGATTTCCCATCCAGAATACACTGTATAGTGGCTTAATTACACATGTTATTGTCAACAAATAATTTCCCATTGATCGTTTCTTGTATGGGTATTCTTTCCCCTATTTCTCACCCTCTGCCATTTCCCAAACCCCTCCCACCGCATCTCTGATATCTGCAGTTGCTTTCCATTCCTTTTTAATTTTTTCCCACATTTTATTGATTCACAAAATATCTTAAAGGAGCAAAAGGGGAAAATAGCTGTTAAAAATATTTAAACATGGGGGCCAGTAGCTGGCATGGTGGTTAAGGGCACTGGACTCCCACATGGGCCAACTGTGGTTTGAGTCCCGGACCTGGTCGCTTGCTTTCTCACTTTCCCTATCTCTCTTTCTCACTTTGTCCCTCTCTGGTCAAATTAAAAATGAATACATAAAATTAAATGAAATAATTGTCTAAAAAAAAAAAGAAAAAAATTTAAACAGCGGGACCAGCAGGTGGCGTGGTTGTTGGGGCACTGGACTCCCACAGGGCTGACTGTGATTTGAGTTCCAGAACTGACGGATTGCTTGCTTTCTTTTTCTCACTTTGTCTTTGATCCCTTATAGCAAATTAAAAAATAATAGTAAAAAAATGAAATGAAATAAATAAAATCTAAAAAAGAAAAAATAAACAGCAAGTGTAGATTTATGTTTACATCAGACAGTGGTCCTTAGACCCAGATAAGGGCCTTGGACAGAATACTATGGGCTCAAGCTTAGCTCTCAAGGAAGCCTAAGTGGTAGGACTAGATCAGAGCTCTCCAAGGTCAATGACTGCATCTCACACAGATCCCTCTTTTTCAAAAAAAATTATTTCCAGTGAGAGAGAGAGATAAAGAAACATCCCTCCCTCCAAACAGGGTCCTTACGCTGTGACCCACCCCATTCTCAGCTGGCCTGGATTACGGACACATGCATATGGGCTCAGAATGCCCAGGGAGGTCTTAGGAGGCAAACCCAAAACCTTTGCCCCCCAAACAGATATTTCCTTCTTTTTTAAACAAGAAAGATAGAGATATTTCTTCCCTTTTTAAGCAAGAAAGAGAGTACTTGGAGATTAGAGAGCTCTTCCTTTGATTTTTTGTTGTTTTCATTCATGATAGACCACGTGCATACATGAGAGAGAGTAGAAAACATCCTCCACAGGGTCTGGCCATGCTGCAGTCCCTGTCCGGTCCTCCAGTCTGTCAGATCTTGGGCACTTGCACGTGCGCCTAGCGAGTTTCAGGCTGGCTGAGCCGGAATTCGAGCCACACTTGGCCATGTGGGATCTGGCCTTTCTTGAGCGGTGCTTTACTGCTGCCCCACAGAGCCAGCCCAAGAGAGTTTTCTGGAAGGAGGAAAGATGGAGACCCCAGGAGGAAGTA
The DNA here is from genome assembly GCA_026018925.1 of Tupaia tana. Classification (NCBI taxonomy): domain Eukaryota; kingdom Metazoa; phylum Chordata; class Mammalia; order Scandentia; family Tupaiidae; genus Tupaia; species Tupaia tana. The sequence continues at coordinate 69,347,453 of JAKSZU010000004.1, forward strand.
TTGTTTACACCCCTTGGCCTGTTCTCCAGGACAGCCACTGACAAAGTGGCTCCAGGTACTCATTTGAATCCCCTGCCCACGAGCTCAGCCAAGGTCGCATTGAAGGTCAGGGTCTTAGTTGACTCTTGTCCAGGAGCTGCAGTTTGGCCTATTAGACGCAAACAGAAAGGATCTACACTAACATTTTTTTTATAATTATTTATTAAATTTTATTTATTCATTCATTTATCTCTAATTTGACAGAGAGAGACACAGAGAGAGAGAGAAAGAGGGGAAGTGAGAAAGCAAGCCACCAGGTCCGGGACTCGAACCGTGGTCAGCCATGTGGGAGTGTCCAGCACCTTAACCACCATGCCACCCGCTGGTCCCCACACTAACATTTTAATATGGTGATATAGCAAGAACATTTTTTCCTGGTCTGTTCAGCATTTCCTTCCCAGGCTGAGTTCCAGTAAATAGGGCTTTGCGTTATAAACTCTGAACAGACAAATATAAATGTATTCCTCTCTCTGAGAAACATGTACCTTGCAGGAATGTAGTGCTGTTTCATAACCTGTATTACGTTCATGTCTGGTAGTTTGGACATTTCATTCTTGTACATTTTTAGAACCCAATTTGTTAAACTTAAGAATAATTACTATTTATTTATTGATGAAAAGGTAAGGAATGTGATATGATCACATAAAACTTAAAATAAGTAAGTTTTAAATAAAAGTATCTATTCAGATGTGGGACTACCCACCTCACCCCCAAACTCTGTGTGTGTTTGGACTGCTATAACTAAATGCCGTAACTGGAGTAGCTCATAAACAACAGAAGTATATCTGTCATAGTTTTGGAGGCTAACAAGTCCCAGATTAAGGCTTCAGCAGATTCATTGTCTGGTGAGGGTCTGCTTCCTGGTTCACAGATACTTCCTTATGTCCTCACATGGTGGACGCCAGATAAGCTCCCTCAGGCTGCTTTTGAAAGGACACTGGGACCAGCAGTTAGCGTAATGGCTATGTCGCTGGACTCCCACGTAGTCGACCGTGGTTCGAGTCCTGAACCCGCTGGCTTAAAATTCATGCGGGCCCGTGTGCGTGCATGCCCAAGATCCTGAGAGGAGAATGGAGGAGAACGGATTGCGGTGTGGCCATCCCCCCTGGGGGGGGGGGGGGTGGTTTCTTGCTTTCTTTCTTTCTGTCTCTCTCTGTCTGGTGAGCACACGCGCCCTATAGCAAAAACCTCTCAAAAAGAAAGAAAGAAAGAAAGAAAGAAAGAAAGAAAAGAAAGAAAGAAAGAAAGGACACTGGTCCCTTTTATGGGGGCTCCACCTCATGATCTAATCACTTCCCCAAAGTCTCTGCACTTAATACTATTACCTTGGGAGTTAGAATTTCAATATGTGATGTGTGGGGGGGGTGGCGCACAAACACTCAGGAATCCAGACACTCCCCTCTTCAGTAACTATTTTCCCTTTAGCCATTAGAATGCTTTTGTTTCTAAAATGAGAGGACGGGAATGAAAGAGTTCAGAAATACCATGAAATGGTGGTTAACGTTTTACACAGAAACATGTATATGACTTTTAGAACACTTTATAGCTACTTAGTGTTTTGTGTGAGTAACTTTCAAACCCTTTCTTGCCATTTTTATCTGGTGCAATGCTGGAACAATCCATGAACATGGGAAATTAGTTTACTCAAAATTGACTTCCTAGAGTTAGTGATATCTTAATTATTCTTATAATTGCAAGTGAGAAAATCAGTTGAGAATGCCATAATGACTTGAATGTTTTTCAAGTTTTATACTAATATTTAGGGTAGGAGCCCATGGAAATTCTGGGTTTATTTAGTGGCAGACGGTGCAAAAAAGGCAGTATCCCTCTAGAGATTGCCTTCTCCACTGCCAAATAAAAGGTTGAAAGCAGAGATTCTAAATTAGTTTTTGCTTCCTTAGCTTACAAGAGTTTTCTCGTGATCAGTAATTACAAAGCTCTGTAATTACTTGATTGAGACGGTTTGATTGCATAGTTTTTCACGGCATAGGAGGTGAGTACAAGGGAAATGATAACCAGGACTTTCTAATGGAGTAGGCTGTGTCTTTAATGAATTTTCTTAACCCACATAGTTATAAGAAATGGTTTTAAAAACAGAGGCATACTTTTACTGAGCCTGGTCTTTGGTGCTGGGCTAGCCACAGTGACACATAATCAGTCAGACGGTGGGTCTAGGGTAGCTTGCTTGGTTCTCTTGCCTTGCACTGTGCTTTTCCTTTAAGGCACTTTTCTCCTCTTCCCTACTAGCTGATACACTTTTTAAGAGAGGAAGTTTTTCATCTGTCCTCGTCTTGATTCTATTCCTGGCCCACAAGGCCTTAATAAATATTACATGAATGAATAAAATAGACTTACAGTTTTTTTTTTTTTTTTTTTTTTTTTTGAGAGGTTTTTACTATAGGGCATACGTACTTTCCAGAAAGAGAGAGACAGAGAGACAGAAAGCGGAAATCACCCCCCAAGTGGGATGGCCACACTGCAATCCCTTCTCCTCCATTCTCCTCTTGGAATCTTGGGCACGCACGCACATGCACCCAGCGTGAGTTTAAGCCACCAAGTTAGGTACTTGGACCACGGTCGATTACATGAGAGCCCAGCAACATAGCCATTACACCAACTGCTGGTCCCTAGACTTATGTTTTGGGAGTAAAAAAAAATGAGGATGCAGACATGAAATTGCTAGTAATCCAAGCTTTACAAGAGTAGCTATGCTCAAATAAAAAATAGTACCAAGGATGAAGCGTTCATTTTGCCATTTAGGATCCTAAGGGTCTGCTGTAAACTGGGGTTATTAAAAACTGGTTTTAAGAAGACAGAATTTAAAGTTCATTATTTAAAGTGCAAATATTTGAGGTGACTGAGAAGCTTTGCCTATAGCCATAACAATAACCTAAATTTCACCTATGTGCCAGGAACTGTTCTAAGCACTTTGCAATGAATTAATCCCTTTAGTCCTTACAACAGCTGTATGAAATAGGCAGTATTACTAGCCCCATTTACAGAAGGCACAACTGAGATAGAGAAAGGTAAGCCCTCTGTCCAAGATCATGAAGTATGTGGTAGAACTGTCACGTGAACCCCAAGTCCTGGCTCCACAGTCTGCCCTAAGCCCCCAAGCCTACAGGAAGCCACCTTGAGACCTTTCACTGCAGCTGCTGCTCCTCCATGAGGTCTTCAGTTGGCTTTAAGGCATTTTGTGTAGTAACTTTTTTTTTCTTTTTTTTTGGAGAGGTTTTTGCTATAGGGCACGTTCGCTTGCCAGACAGAGACAGAGAGAAAGCGAGAAATCACCCCCCGGGGGGGGATGACCGTGCCACAATCCCTTCTCCTCCATTCTCCTCTCGGGATCTTGGGCACACACGCACATGTGCCTGGCGTGAGTTTTAAGCCACCTGGTCCGGGACTCGAACTGCGGTTGACTACATGGGAGTCCAGCGACACAGCCATTACGCTAACTATTGTTTCCATGTGTAGTAACTTTGAACAAAACCTTAGCTGGCCCGTCCTGCGACTCTGTTTCTTGTATTGCTGTTTTTACATTTTCTCTTTCTACTTTAGGGCTATATATTAGCCCCCCAATCATAAGATGCTTGACAGCGATGATCATTAGATACAGGTGTCATTAATGTGCAGCCACGTTCACATACATTGACACTCAAGTAGACAAGAATGGAGTGTTCTAATTACCTCTTTGAGATATTGTGATTTATAAAATCCATCAAGTGCTCATACGCAGAATGCACCTTAGAAAACTCTGTGAAGTAAAGATGCAATTTCTAAGGCTCCTCATTTAAGCACCTTCCTTTCCCCCTCTCAGGACTGTAAGGGCCTTCCATTTCCCATCTCAGTGCCCTTGGGATCTGCCCCGGGCTATAAAACAGGGAAGCAAGAGCATGCAGTTTTATGGGTTGGAGAGGTCACTCTGGTCGTCGGGTTGAAGGTGTGCCAGATGGAGCCATGTGGGGCAGGGTGGGGCTGGGAGGCCAGGACTGGTGACGGGCAAGGGTCTGGGTTTTAAAAGTCCTAACCAGGATCAGCGAGGGAGAGAGGAGCACAGATTTGGGGGGGGAGGGCTCTCATAAATTCTAACCTTCTATGGATCAGAACCAGCTTATAAAGATGAACCTTTTACATCTCATAAGTTCAAGAGCTGAAAAAACACTTGAGATGACCTACCACCTTTCCTAGCCAAATCATTTGAATCTGCTAAAAATTTCATTTTCACTTGTCCTCCAAGCTTTTGCCTTCTATTTTTACTCATTTCTATTTCAAACTCCCAATTCATGTCATTTTTCTGTTATAACTCTTCCATCTTTATTCCTTACAGTGCTATATTTTATCTAATAGGTCTTTTCTTAATGGCATATTCCAGAACCTTCCCATAGCTAACTGCCCCCATTTTATTGAGTTAATCAGTAACTACTTTATCCAACTGAAGTCTGTGGACACAGTTTATGTTAGTTTGGTTTTCATCTTCACAGTATAGACAGAGCAACTGGTGGACTAAAATTAACTTTATTTTTGGAGAGGTTTTTGCTATAGGGCATGTGTGCTTGCCAGAAAGACAGAGAGAGACAGAGAGACAGAAAGCGAGAAATCACCCCCAGCGGGGATGGCCACACTGCAATCCCTTCTCCTCCATTCTCCTCTCAGGATCTTGGGCACACACGCACACGCGCCCGGTGTGAGTATAAGCCACCGGGTCTGGGACTTGAACCATGATCGACTACATGGGAGTCCAGTGACATAGCCATTATGCCATCTGCTGGTCCCAACTTTTATTCTTTACATTATTACTGGTCTTTATCTAGGTCATCATCTGTGAATAAGTTATCTTTGAAAATTGTACTTGAGACGTTTCAGTTTGTGGTCACTTTCCTGTCTTTAGAGAGGGCAGTTCAGTATTCAAGGCAAAGGTGGTTGCAATGGGGAATCTGCAAGCAGACCCTTGTCCTTTGGGGGCAAAGCTAGGGGGATCTTCCCTGGCCTCGGCTTCTTCATCATTGCCCATCATCAGTCTTGTGTGTTTGTTTCCTTTCAGCAGTTTCCAGAGAATCTGTGTCTCCCCGGTCAGCTCAGAGCAGGAAAGAGTGTGCTCTGGTATTCTGTAGGGAGAGGGCCTTGAACCCAGAGCAGATGGGAGACCTACACTGGGTTCCTGATGGTTGTGAATGTGTTCATTGTTATCATGAGGGATGAATTTGGCATACTGAAGGAGGCCTAAGAGCTCCAGATAAAAAACATCTTCCAACAGCCCTCTGTTCCCCAGTTCATGAGACTGACTAATACCCCAGAATGTATAGAAGTGCATTTTTTTTTTTCGGAGAGGATTTTGCTATAGGGCGTGTGCACTCACCAGAAAGACAGAGAGAGACAGAGAGACAGAAAGCGAGAAATCACCTCCCAGGGGAGATGGCCATGCCTCCAGCCCTTCTCCTCCATTCTCCTCTCAGGATCTTGGGCACGCACGCACACGCGCCCAGTGTGAGTTTAAGCCACCAGGTCCAGGATGTGAACTGTGGTCGACTACATGGGAGTCCAGTGACATAACCATTACGCCAACTGCTGGTCCCTAGAACTGTATTTTTCTAATAACCCTTCAGCTCCGACTCACAGGACCTGGTACGTATTACAGGGTGGATCCCCTCACAGGATCTGGTGATATCATGTCTGTGAGTCACTGTGAGTATTCTAGGAGGCCAAAGTGTTTTTCTATTATTCTACCAGTTACTGTTTGTGTATAGCCAAGATGAAGACCAACATAAAATAAACTGTGTGCACAGACTTTATTGGAGAAAGTAATTATCGGTGAACTCACTAAAATGGTGCCAGGGTCAGCGACTAACGAGGGCGTGGAGAGGTGTAGCTCTCATTCCCTAAAGTGCCCCAACTCCCTACAGTAGGCACAGAGACAAAGTGAGAGGACATTGGCCTGTGCAAATAGAGCTTGATTCATATTTCACTAGATTTTATCAGACCTGTACTGCTTATCTAAGCCTTTTCTCCTCTTCCCCCAAAATCCTGACTTCGAAGCAGTCTCCCGTACCTTGATCCAGTCCCTCATCTGTCCCCAGATGTCTGTAGTGACTACTGTCACCTAACTGTACCCCTCCCTCACCCCCCTCCCCTCCACCCTCTCCAGTTCATTCTCCACACAGTGATCCTCTGGGAGGAAATATTTACCACATGTGAAAATCAGATATTGTTTTCATATGAATAAAGAACTTTTACCAACCAATATGAAAACACCATTTACACAAATAAAACAATAGGGGAACCCGCGTGGCTAGGAAACATTCGAAATGTTCTGCTTTTCATAGGAAGAGAAGAAACAGTTAAATGATGAGATGCTATTTATGTCTATTAACTATATTAATGAAAACATAAAGAGTAAATATATGCAGTATTGATAAAGGTCTAGGGAATACAAAGTTGTTTATTTATTTTTTGAGGGGAGATATATAGAGTGTGTACTCACTAGAGAGATAGAGATTGATGGAGAGAGAGAAGGCATCTAATTATCTCCCTCTCTCCCCCAGGATCTTCACAGCACGATCCCTTCTCCTCCATTTTCCACTCAGGATTTTGGGTGCATACACACCCAGCAGGCCTCGATCCATGGTCAGCCATGTGGGAGTCCAGTGCCTTAACCACTATGCCACCTGCAGGCCCCATGAAAAGTTCTTAAACATTGTTGGTTGCAGTTTAAGATGTTATAGTTTTTGGAGGGTAATTTGATAATATGTAGAAGATGACTTTAAAATGAATATAACCATTCTACTCTATGACATAAGGAAATACTAGGACAGCGTGCAGAAACCATGTGTATATAGGAAGATTTTTGTCGATCGGTTTCTAGTGTTGAATGACAGAGAACAGCCTAACCCAGAGTTGGTTAAATAATAAAATTTGGCTTATCTAGACAATGGGCTTGTATGACACCATAAAATGTGATGTGGAGGTCCTTTTTCTTTGCTCTGAAACATTTCCACAATATATATATATATTTAAATCATTATTTTACTTAACTTTATTTACTTTTAATTTGACCAGAGGTGGACAGAGTGTGAAAGAGAGATAGAGAGGGAAATGGAGAAAGCAAGCCGCCAGGTCTGGGACTCAAACCTCAGTTGGCCATGTGGGATTCCAGCGGCCTTAACCACCGTGCCACCGGCTGCCCCATCACAATATATTTTTTAAATGAAAAAAGTAAGTTACAAAGTAGTATATAAAATATAATTTCTTTTTGTAAGGAAGAAGTGTATTGTGTATATCCCAGGGAGAATTATGGAAGACTACATGCTAGAATATAAATTGTTTGACTTTTGATTTTAAGTATATAGGTGGCAAACAAATATGGCAAATATGTGTGTACACCTACACACAAACACAAATATATTCTCTCACCATCATCCCCGTTCTCCTTAGCTTCTTGATACAGCTTTATCATAACTTTTTGTTAAGTAATGTGCATATTATTACTATGTAAATATTATTCACTTTTAAAAAAGAATTATTTTATTTAACTTTGCTTATTTATTTTTAATTTGACCAGAGGTGGACAGAGCATGAAAGAGAGATAGAGAAGGAAATGTAGAAAGCAAGCTGCCAGGTCTGGGACTCGAACCACTGTTGGCCGCGAGGGAGTCCAGCACCCTTAGCCACCAGGGCACTTGGCAACCCCAATATTATTCACTGTTCAAGTTAGAAGGCACTGTGACTATTTTCTTTGTTTTTCCTAACGTTAATTGCTTGTCTTATTTGCATAGTTCTGTGTACATTTGGGGAAAAAGTGTTTCCCTCACTAAGATAATTCTCCTTTTCACCATGGACTGGTTGTTTTAACCCTAGTCTGCAGTTTTGACCCTAGGACTTTTCTTCACACTCTTTAATTGGATCCCATGTTTTTCCTTAGATCTCCTGTTCTTTTCCTTTTTTTTGAAGCATATTCTATAATAGTTTTCTCAGAAAGAGAAAGTAGGCATATTTTTATATCTTTGTTCTACCTTTATACTTAACTAAGAGGTTGAATTTTAGTTACAGGTTGAGGATCACATTTTCTTAGAATTTTGAAAGTGTTTCAGAGCTTGGAACACAAAGAGCCACCTAATTAAGGGACAAACTTTATTGGCTTTCGAATAGCCACAAAGTCCTCAGTTAATAATGAAACCGACTGATCAGGGTAGGACCCTGTCAGGCCCTCTAGGAAACTTTCCTGGCCTATCTCATGAGGGCTTATGTACTTTTTTTTTTTTAAATAAAGGTTTTTACTTTAGGGTGTGTGTGCTTGCCAGAGAGAGAGACAGAGACAGTGAGAAGGAAAGTGAGAACCCTCCCCCCCCACCACCAGGGTGTGGCTATGCTGGAATCCCTTCTCCTCCATTCTCCTCCCAAAATCTTAGGCGTGCACACACACGCACACGCACACGCACACGCACACGCCCAGCATGATTTTCGAGCCACTGGATCTGGGATTTGAACTGCAGTTGGACACGTGGAAGTCGTGATACAACCATTACACCATCTGCTGGCCCCTATGCACTTCTCTTCCCCCTTTTAAAATTTGAGTTCTAGTTTATGTTAGAATTTCTTATTTACATGTAATTGTACATCTTTATGGTATACAGCATGCATAAAGCATACATGCAGTGTGCTATAATGAAGTCCAGGATATTACCATATTCGTTTTCAACAAAGACCCTTACCTATGGCTTGTACACTTCTTGGCCCCGTCCACGTTCAGAAACTCCGGCCATGTGCCGCTCCTTCCATCAGATACAGGTAACTGCTAACATCCCAGCATGTTGAGTGCTTACTGTAGTTGGGTGGAGCTAAGCTCACCTGCTCAGGTAGCTGCTTACCACCCAGCTAGCAAGTCTACCCTTCAGACTTTCCGCCTTTCTATTATGTGTCCGTTCCCTACTGGGGTTGTACGAATGCAGATGAATGATGTAATTAATTCTTGGAGACTTTATGGAGGGGCAACTTGTGACTCTTTAAGACCTTCAGGCTTCATGATCTTGTGCTCTTCGAGCTGGTGTTCTCCTTGCGCGACCTTCCGGGGATCTTGGCCTCCTTTGATTTTACTCATTCTTTAAGATTCAGCTGGCAAGCTTTCATCCTCATTTCATCTTCTTTCCCACTTCTGTACTTAATATGTAGTTTTTCCCTTTATTTTTAGACTCAGAGATAGAGTAGTGAGGTGTGGTATATTCACCCAGGACATACCTCCTGAGCCCCGGATGTATCTATGAAACCCATGAGAGGTACAGGGAGTAGTGAGAGATTTCTAACAGAAAAGATTAGTATGTGACCGATGGAAGTATACTTTTGTATATTCGTCATCAAGTGAAGAGTTCCACCTTAAAGAAGGGAGAGGAATATTATGACTGGGATTCTAGCAGATTCAAGTCCTTTGATTTTCCGGGTGAGGGAAAGGGTGAAATATGATCTCCACTGGAACAATGGTAGTGTGCTGTGTGGCATATAGTTTAGAGAGAGCATTATTGCATCTGGGGACAATCTGATTTTCACCCGTAGCTCTTTCGTTAAGAATTTAGGGGGGAGCGTGGGCAATATTCCTAAATTCTGTGGTGCTTCTATTATTTTATCTGTAAATTAACATAACAATAACCTCCCTCCCAGAGCTATTGTAACAATTAAGCCAGCATGTGAAAAGATTAACATTGTATCTCTGCTTTTCTAACTAGAAGATTTACTGCAGAAGAAAACAGGCTTTCCCAGTCTAGTGAGCTTAGTTCTTTAACTCCTTCTGGAAAAGGTTTGAGTGCTTTTACTAGTAACAAATGATGCTATTAAGTTGCTGTGTAGACATCTTGAATGATCTTATCCTGCATTTCTGTAAACAAGCGTGGCATTTGCGTGATGGTCCCTGGTAGTATTTGAAACATAATTGCACTGTATCTGTTGAGCCAGGCTGTGTTTAGGCTACTGGCCAAAGCATGGTTCTATCTGCTTGAGAGTCTCTCATGTTCTGATCTACAATAACAACTCTTTTTAAATTCTACCACATTTATACCTATGCTGCTTCGATTTAGAATTTGATTGGTATATTTCTCCGCCAATAGTTGATGTTCTTTATGTATACGTGGACAATGCCGAAATCACAGTTCATTTAAGTAACTTAAAATATCAGTAATCCGTATAAAGACCCTATAAATAACATGAATCTATACACATTTATAATTTATTTAAAATCTATATAAAGCAAAATTATTCATAATACCTTTCTTCAGAGCATACATTTGTTTTTAATTCCAGAATAATTTAGAAGAGGATGAAGACGTTGAGATGAAAAATTGTATAACCCAGGGAGACAAACTACGTGCCTTAAAGAGTCAGAGACAGCCACGCTCCTCACCATCCTGTGCATTTAGGTAGATCCATTTTTTAAGTTTGAAATTCTGCAGCTTCCCTCTGTGGACAGAACATTTCGATTTCTCTTTTGAATGTCATTCTCCATTTTTGGTTTATTACTATGGGCTTTCAGAAAAGTGATGACGTATCTTTCTATGGTTTTCTATGCAAAAGGTGTCACTCAGTGTTTTGCGTTCTTTGTTTTATTACTGTTGAGAGTAGTTAAATTATGGAAGCTTGTTAAAAGCAACTGCTGTATCCCAGACTCTGGTGTTTTATAAACTGACAAGTGGTTATCTCTGAGATTGTGTTCTCAATTCTGCTGGAAAGTCTACCCTTCTTCTGGAGTGAGCATCTTGAGTGGTGACCGATCCTCACAAGTATGCTTTTTATTGAAGCTAGAGTGTGCAGAAAAGGATTATGTGGCCACCCTCGGTCCATCCTAACGAATTAGCTTTACCTTCTGTTTTGAAAATTGAATAAGTGATTCTTCCCTGTGCCTGTCAAGTTATAAACCATCTCGATTTTGAATTTTGAAATTACTCCTCAGAGTCAGTGGTGGCTCTTGACTTCTGACCACACTTGAAAGTCATTCGTAGTTGAGACTGAGTAAAAAAAAAAATTAAAATCAAAAAAAAGAAAGGAGAAAAATGTAAAGGTCAGTGTTGATGCAAATATCAAGATTCTTCTCTGCAGGATAGTGATGGCAAAGGCCTAATCCACAACTGAATGTAATGGGAAAGGGCTGTCTTTCTTGGGCTTCTTCCCGCATATCAGGAAGGCTGTTTTACCAGTATGATAAGCATCAGATTCACAGGGAATTTGCATGTCATTTGTTATCTGGGAGGATTATAACATGAGTCAGACTGGGTCTTGAGTACTGGTTATCTAATTTAAGGCATAAAGGTTCATATTGCTCAGAATCGAGGTTTTAATGTTCTATAGTGTGATAGGAAAATGGGACAGCAAGCCTGGTGTTCCGTAATAACCACCAACTGCCAACAGAAAATGGAGAAATACCTTTTTTAAAATGTAATTTTATTTATTCCTGCATTTTAATTTGACCAGAGAGAGACACACACAGAGACAGAGAGAGATAGGGAGAGAAAGAGAGAGAGAGAGGGAAAGTGAGAAAGCAAGCCGCCAGGCCTGGGACTCGAACCGTGGTTGACCATGTGGGAATGTCCAACACCTTAACCATGCCACCTGCTGGTCCCAAGAAATACCATTTATTGAGCACTTGGTATGGGCCAGGACCGTTACTAGGTGTGCTTAGTTTGAATATGAGCTTAAGAGAGTTAGCATGGAAAATATGCCCCATTGCCAGTGTTTGGGTTGGTTGCTTGATATTAGAAGGTTAAATCACTTCCCAATGCAATGGAGTTAGAAACAGAGTTGATATTCAAATCTAGTGCTGTTCAAGGTCTGTGCTTTTTCACTATGCAAGGAATGCAAAAAGTTTGTATTGCTAATTGATTTTTTTTGCAATTTTTCCTTGAAACTCTAAAAAGCAGTTTTACATATAATATAATAAATTTCAAACATATTTTTAAGAAATCATAAGAGGGAGGAAGGGATCAATTGGAGGAGGGTGTATAATAACTTGGCAAATAAATAGGCAAAAGGAATGAAAGAATCTCTCTGATATAAATTTTAGCAGGCTTGCTCCACTATAGTTTTTCCATTTTCTTTTTCTTCTTGCACTTTTCCCCCCATTATTTTGGAATTTAGTTTTTAAACAGCATCCTGGTACCATCATTGACCATGGATACAATACCATCTTCTGATTCAAAAGCAATGTACTATAAATACAATTCAAGATGAAATAAAATGACCAAAACAGGTTTCCTGCTGGCTCTAGGGTTTCTTTTATAAAGTGGATCAATACGAATATTCGTGTGCAATGTTGCCTCCTTTGTCATGTACTGTTGGACTCGTCTGACTCCATCATGAAGTACCTCTCAGTCTTTGTTGACATGTTCATGAACCTGGTGATGCGAGAGCATTTGTCTCTGCTTTCCACAGGTCAGACGAGATGAAAGGACACCCGCGAGCAGTGTCCCAGCCTCTCAGGTATGTCCCCGACACCGAGCGCTGCCGTTCTGTACGCACGTGCTCCCATTTAGGCTTGTCTCCCAAGTCTTAAACCGGTCTAACAAATGCACACAGCTTTTGCTTTCTAAATTCCACTTGTTGTTGTTGTTCCAGATTGTTGTAATATGTTGTTCTGTTAATGCTTTTCGTGAAGAGGATTTTTGGTTTTCTGACGTGCCCTTTTAGGCTGTGTGGCTGCGGTAGGGACATGGATGTGCTTGGCTCCCAGCATGCTGTGGGGCCTCCCGGTGACGACTCTGGTCCTTAACTTTCCTTTCAGCCAGTGACTGAGTTGGCCTTGCCCTGCCCTCCCCTTTCTGTTAGTCCTTTGGCCTTGCTCCCCCCTCCCCATTTCTATTAGTCCTTTGCCCCTTTTTTTTGGCATCTGTTTGTTTCACTCCTTTATTTTCTAGTTTAATTTCCTCCTCTTTCTTCTACATCAGGAGGAAACATTAGTGTTTTTCTCTGGAAAAATGTTCTCTAAACTTTCCTGGAGTGACACCGGGCTCCAGCTTGGTGAGAACAGTACAGACATTTGGTCAAGACTGTTGGTGAAATAGGGGAGAAGCTTGATTCGCTCTTCGCTACCTGGTTATTTACCCGTAGGTTCAGGATAGTGCAGTGGAGGCAGCTGCTGCTTTATAGAACTTCGCCAGTTTTTGCTTTAGAGGCAAAACGTGCTTACACTGCTGTGTGGAGGGTCACGATGAAGGAGAGAGTCTCTAAGTAAGCAAGCTTTCTCTGGCAGACAGGAAAACCGGCCAGTTACATAAACTGGTTTGTCCGGGATAAAACAGACTTGGTATTAAAGCCATGACTGGGGCTTTAACTTTCCACACTGGAGCTAGTTTTCCATTTTTGTGCACTGGCACCTGCTCTGGGTCCAGCACTGTGTGAGCCACTCAGAATTGAAATGAGAGACGAGTCTTTGCCCTCAGGGAGCGGATGTCACATGAGAGAAATGCCAACCATCAGTGGACCCTGGTGTGAGTATGATGTATTATGAGACTATAGGATAAAGTGGGACGATGCACCTACTTGAAGAGTCAGTGAAGGCTCGCGGTAGAGGTCACAGCGGACTGGCCCATGGGAGGCCCAGCGATAGGCGTGGGTGAGATGGAGGGCAAGACAAGGGGTGGAGGGAGGTCAAGAGATGAGAGGATGGGAGTTGTCCTGGCAGGAAAAGCAGCACGTGCAAGCTGGACAAAGGCGGGAGTGAAGTTCATTTGGGGAGCTCAAGGCATTTTGTGTAGCTGGAATAGAAACGGCTAGCGGCAAAGTGTGATTAGAAGAGCAAATACTGGGGCCGGCAGGTGGCATGGTGGTTATGGGTGCTGGACTCCCACGTGGCAGACCGTAGTTTGAGTCCTGGACCTGGTGGTTTGCTTTCTGTCTCTCTCTGGTTCAATTAAAATAAGTAAATAAGTAAAGTTAAATAAAATAATTATTTTAAAAAAAGAGCAAGTATTGCTCCAAAGCCAGATTTTGGAGAGGATTGGTAAGCCGAGCAAAGAGATAAGATTTTAGGAGCACTGAGGAAAGATGAAAAGGTTTAAACAGTGAAGTGACGTGATTAGATATTTTATATTATTATTATTATTATAATTTTAGATAGATTTTTTTTCCTAGAGGGCATGTGTACTCACCATGAGAGATAGCAAGAGACAGAGAGAAAGAGAGAAATCACCCCCGGGGGGATGGCCATGCCACAATCCCTTCTCTTCTATTCTCCTCTTGGGATTTTGGGCATTCACGCACCCATGCCCGGTGTGAGTTTAAGTCGTCAGGTTCAAGACTTGAACTGCGGTCGAATATGTGGGAGTCCAGTGACTTAACCATTATGCCGTCTGCTTGTCCTTAAATTGTAGATTTTGAATTGTTAAGGAGTGAGAGTAAAAGATGCTATTAGGAGCCAAGGGTAAGATTAGTGGCGCCTCACCGAGGGCGGCTGCAGGAGTGGGAAGGAGAGGATGGGATGGAGGTCGAAGGAGATGGGATCTGAGGACGTGCTGAGGACTCAGGACTGGTGGTTGGTGTAGGGAAGGGAAATGACCAAGGAAGACAGGATTGGGGCGAAGAGCAGGACTTTGAGTTCTGGATCAGTGTCAGTTTGCCACTTGCCAGTTGAGTGACTTTGGCTGAGGAAGTTTTCCTTTGTGCGTTTGTCCCCTCACTTGTGCAGTGGGGACAGCAGTGTGAGCTCTCCCTGGGTTGTTGTGGGGACGGGCGGAGCCAGCATCCCAAGGTTCTGCAGCCCACAGAGGTAGTGCTGTCGGTGTTGGCTGTCACTGTTGTCAGGACCTGTCATGGTATCTTTAAGTTGATTAATTTAGCTTGTCCTAGTTGGTTGCTGACTATTTAGGATGACATAACTTTAGTGTGACACTCTGCTCATTTTTTATCCCCACAAAGATTAAGTTCTTCCCCACAAGGATCTGCATCTACTTTGAAGACCGCAAAAGTGGCTTTGTCCCCTTCAGCAACGGCCAAGAGGATAAACAGAAGCTCTTTGTCCTCGGGCACCAGCGTGAGAAGGTACATGTTCTCTGCTTCTTCCGAGGCCCTGGTGGAGGGGAAGGAGGTGTGCAGCCGGCAGTGACGTGGGCTATTGCTTTGTCAGGGAGTGGACAAGGCGGGAGGAGAGAGACCCCAGCAGGCTCTGTGGTTTTCTGTGGGGAAATGTTATAGGCCAGCCCATTCTTCCAGTGAATCTTGAGCCTCTTAATGTGACCCGAAAGGTGAAGTTCGGTGGCACATGTGGGTGGTATCGCATCCCCCACCTGACGTGTGCAGGCAGGTGAGCCTGCCTCAGAGGGGTAGGCCGCTGGCTATAGCTGGGTGAGTGAATGTGTATAAACTAAATCTTGTGCTTCAGTCTGCTTTGACCTTTCCCCGATACAGCCCTTCTCAGGATACTTCCCCGATACTTCCCACCTCAGGACCAGTAGAACCCCCAGATGTTTATTTCAAGATCTCTAGTCAAAGGTTTTAGCCAGCTTCTTGGGTCTTTGTTAACTGCTTTGACAAAGGGACTTGCCGTGTAGCTCTGAAGGCCACGTTCCAAGGTCACCAAGGGTAGTCGACACAGGAGCCATCCTGCCACTGTTCGCATTGCTCAGCGTTGTCTTCATCACATCCCCCTGCATTGTGAACGTGTGAGGAACAGGAGCCCTGCCTGAGTATGCATCGTTGTCTGTGTTTTTTTTTTTTTTCCTCCTCACCTGTGTTTTCCATTCAGCTTTTCCATAAACTCCCGGCTAGCCAGCTCCCTAGGGAACCTGAACGCGGCAGCAGACGATCCAGAGAACAGAAAGACCTCCTCATCCTCAAAGGCAGGGTTCTCAGCCAGCCCGTTCACCACCTTCCTGAATGGCAGCTCCCAGCCGACCTCCAGAAATTACCCTGAACTCAACAACAACCTCCAGTACAACCGGAGCAGCGGCAGCATGGGGGGCAATCTGAACAGCCCCCCAGGCCCCCACAGCACCAAGACCGAGGAGCACAGCAGCCCCCTCCGGCCCGCCTATGCCGGGCTCTCCTCTCCTCCAGCGCGATTCCTGAGCCGTTCTATCCCCGTAAGTTCACAGACACCAGCCCTTGGTCCACAGAACCCCGAGTGCAGCTTTTGTGCCTTGCCTTCCCAGCCAAGGCTGCCACCAAAGAAATTCATTAGTGCCAAGGATGCCCTCTAAGCGCTGCCACCCCTCTGTGCTGTGAACCTGCCTCTGCACTGCTTCTGCTGGCTCCTCTTCAAGTAAAGGCCAAGTTTCAACTGACTTTTCCTCTTTCCTTCTTTTTCTTCCGCCCCTCCCTGACTCCTATCTCAGTGGTTTCTCTTGAAAGCAAACAGCTTTCATTCCATTTATCGTGGACACTGCTGATTTAAGTTGCTCTTTCAGTCAGGTTTTCAGATCGCTCAGTTCTGGTACAAAGCCAGGCGCTGGTTCATACAACCCATGGCATTCGCCTTGCTTGTGGTGATGTTAGGAATGATGGCTTTTTCCACGTCCTATACCAGTGAGTGAATTTAGGCGTATACAAGTCTGGGAGGTGCCAAATGAACAGTATTTTCCCAGAACTGAACATCAGGCTCTTGAACGTGTCACCTCCTACAGGGAACTGACCCAGAGTTCATTCAGTAGCACATGGAAGGTGTCTATGAGAAGGTTGCTGGGAGTACCTGGGATGCAAAGGGATGTACAGGCAAAGTATGAGGAAGATGTCCCAGCTCTCCCGGCCCAGCCATGGTGGTGCACGCTGCTAAGTTGTGCTCTACAAGGTGGACCTCTCGGAAGTCCCGAGTTTGATTCCCAGTCTGTCCTAAAGCTGCCAGGCATGGTGACACATGCTCCTGTCATCACAGCAACTTTGGCAGCTGAGGCAGGAGGATCATGAACTCCAGGTTAACCTGGCCAGACCCTGGGAATGGTGGCATGAACCTGTCGTCCCAGCTAGGATTGTGACATGGTGAGATCTTGTGTTTAAAAACAAAACACCAAACACACACACACACACACACAGACACGGGCATACATGTGCACACATGTGTATACATACACATATACATACAATCACTCTCTAAAGACAGGTATTATTGGTCCTGAGGTATGAAGTACCCAATAGAACCAATAGAACCCCCAGATGTTTATTTCAAGATCTCTAGTCAAAGGTTTTAGCCAGCTTCTTGGGCCTTTGTTAACTGCTTTGACTAAGGGACTTGCCATGTAGCTCTGAAGCCCACGTTCCAAGGTCACCAAGGGTAGTCGACACAGGAGCCATCCTGCCACGGTTCACCTTGCTCAGCGTTGTCTTCATCACATCCCCCTCCGTCGTGAATGTGTTAGGAACAGCTCTGCCTGAGTATGCATCGTTGTCTGTGTCTGTGTCTGCGGGAGCACACGACTGCCGCTATGTAACGATCAGCCATCGCTGTTAGGTACAGTCTGTTGGCTGATGCCCCTGCTATGAGTTACCCTAAGCCTACATTTTATTGCCTCAAGGGTACTGAGATACATAGGAATGCGAGTTTAGATACAAGAAGAGCAAGGAGAAATGGATCCTGCCTATCAGGAAACGTGAGGCAGGGTCAGCACGTGGACTGCACTGAGGCTGAGCAAGCTGTGGGGTGTCCTGGGGAGGCTCTGGCTTGGTGCCCCGTCACGGTATTTTTAGCCTCATCCAGGGAGAGGCAGCTCTGTGCAGGGAGAAGCAGGAAGGCCAGACACTGAGGTGGGGAGCTGCTCACAGCCCTCAGCAACAGCAGCTGGGGGCTGGTCCTGAAGGGGACCTGCTTCCCTTAGCGGCAGTTGAGAAACCACGAGCCTGTGTCCTCACATGAAGATGCAGAGTGTGTGTGTGTGTGAGTGCACCTGCTCACTCGTGTGTATATGTGTGTACTCTTGTATGTGTGCGTGCACGTGTTCATATGTTGTATGCATTGCCATTCCCATCCCTTATCCCTTCCTCTGACCTTTTACTCAGATCTTCCCCTCCATCCACTCAGTCCTTTCTCTAAGGAGAGTCTGGCACCCACTATGTTCCCCATCTGATTTTATTCTCTATGATGTTTTCAGTCTTATTTTAGATCCTTATAGATTAAGACCCCAAGTTGTAGTCAGCCCAGCCACCCATTAATCTTACTCTAAACCCACTATGTGGATTGAGTGTGCATACGGGACTGCAGATGGTGTAATGGCTATGTTGCTGGACTCCCACGTAGTTGACTGCAGTTCAAGTCCTGGACCGTCAGCTTAAAACTCACGCCAGTGTGTGTGTATGCACATGCCTGCCCTAAATCCCGAGAGGGGAATGGGGAGAAAGAGATTGCATTGTGGTCATCCCGTCTAGGGGTTATTTCTCACTTTCTGTCTGTCTCTCTCTGTTTCTTTGGAGAGCACCCATACCCTATAGCCAAAAAAAAGAGAGAATTGGGTATGCTTATGGAATGACAAATTTACCTGTGTAACTTGGGGTTAGGTGGGTTAGGTGTAAAATAATGATGCATTTAAATTTTCATATACTTCACTGCAAGAATTGAGTTCAGTCAATATTTTTGTATAGTGATTATGGGTCAGTTTCTTTTAAAGACTGGAATGCAGATCTTTCCATTTTTAGAAAAAGCATAATAGGCATATAGGTAATTATATAAATATCTTGGTGTTATCATGGCTGAAGGTTTAGTAATCCACATTTATAGCTGAATGCAAGAAGCATTGGTAATGTACCGAGAATAATGTTCTACTTTTTTCTGGATTCAATTTTCCTCTTTGCTGGTGGAAGCATGGGGCATCCTTTAAACAATTGTTGATTCCCCAGTGATGTTTATATAACTTAATTTTGGTTTTGTTCCATATATTGTTATTTCTTTTCACCTTTCCTCCTCCTCATCTCTCTTCTGGCTGAAATAGAGTGATTTTCCAGTAATTGGATTTAAAGTAATAGTCTGTGTGGGCAGTTGCTGCTACTCCTTCTTCCTCCCTCCCAAATTTGTCATCTTATCGTAAAGAAAAGCATTTATAAATAGGATTGCAGCATGACAACACTTGCCTCCCTCGCACCCTCCGAGGAAGGAAGAAGCAGGTCTCCTGTCGCAGACCCTCCCTCCTCCATCTTTGCCCTGAAAACCTCGTGTGAGAGAGGGAGAGGGCTCCACGTCCTAGCCTTGCTGGCTTGCTGGTACAACGTCTAAACTGAAAGGAGATTCCCACTTTGTGTGGCACAAAGAGGAAGTCGTGGGTTGTTTTCCTTTACGGTCCCGTGTGCCTTTTCTCATGGTTGTGGTTTATTGTCTAAGATCGTTCTTTCTAGAGCTTCTAAAGGAGTGAGACTGTGACCCTTGAAGAACTAGGAATAAATCATTCAATAAAAAATGTTTTTAAATCCTTTTGGAGGAAAATGAAGTCTGCCTGGCAATATCCTCCCAGCACCTTTAAGAAAGACCTAAAAACTCTTAGGGGGTGATGGGTGTTTAGAGGGAGTCTAATATTTTAAAAGCTACAATTAGCATCTCTTTTGAAAGCTGCAATTGCTCTCTCACTTTTTTTGCAGCAGTTCAGCCCCCAGAAAATGTAAAAATGATTTCCTTGTTCTGTCATTAAATGCTTTAACACAGAAAACAAGAACAAGTGTTAAGGAATCCTGATGGTTGTACCAGGAGCTGAGAAAGTTAAATGTTATTTTTATTAATCTGGCCTCTGTTGTCCTAGGCTTATCCAGCGTAATGCACGCGGCTTCTTCTTCTTCTTCTTTTTTTTTTTTTTTTTGACCCACTTAACTGTAAAAAATCAGTTTCGTTCCCTGACATTAACAGGAGTTTTCAAATGCTTCAGAAATGAGGGGCATGTGATTACCGTGTGGGTGGGGTGGAAGTATTTCATTAAATTGAAATGACTTGTGGTATCTGTCTTGACTTTTTTTATGTTTTATTTTTGTGACACTTACCGCTGAATTACTGTGCATCTGCATTGTCCCCACCTGACCCCCAGGGCTGGGTGAGGTCATGGCGCTTTCTCTGTGGGCTTCTCCACCTCCCACCTTTGGCCTTACCCTAATTCTGTTCTCACTGTGAATTTTCCTCATCCACTAGCGTGAGCTCTGTGAGGGCAGGGCTGGTGCTTCTGGCTTTCATACTTCGGTGCCCTGCTCCTGGCCAATGGCAGGCATGCATTTAGTTTCGTTGGTGGGAAAACACTACAAGAATGTGTAAATGAATGACCCTGGTAAAGATCGTTACTTCCATTTTAAACGTAAAATCTTGAGAGTCGGCGAGTTTAAATATTTTGCCGGAGATTATACTGCAAATATGTAGCCGGGCCTTAATTCCAACGTAGGCCAGTTTCACTACCAAAGGCATATTCTTTTCATTCATTATGTCACGTGCATCCTGTGGTACGTAGCTAAAATAGGGGGCTGTCTAAATGATACCTCATTTTGCTGAGAAGGGCCAGGGAAAGCTGTGAAGAAAGTGACATTTTAGTTGGGCTTTGGAGGGTGACTAGGATCCATGAGGGACCTGGATGTAGAGAGGAGAGGAATGGCCACTGCACAGCGAGAACCGAGGTACAACCTTCACACTGTAGTCAAAGGTCTTGGACTCTTTCTTTCTTTCTTTTTCTTTTTGGAGAGATTTTTTGCTATAGGGTGGGTGTGCTTGCCAGAAAGAGAGAGACAGAGAGATGGAAAGTGAGAAATCACTACCCCCCAGGGGGATGGCCACGCCGCAATCCCTTCTCCATTCCCCTCTCAGGATCTTGAGCACACACACACACACATGTGCCCAGCATGAGTTTAAGTCATTGGGTCCAGGACTTGAACCATGGTCGACTCCATGGGAGTCCAGCGACATAGCTATTACGCCAACTGCTGGTCCCTTAAGTTCTTGGATTCTAAAGACAGGTAGACCTGGATTCAGAACTTATATCTGAGGACTTCGGCAAGTTATTTAACTTCTCCAAGCCTCAGCAAAATGAAAATATTAATTATTGGGGGCATATCTAGAATCTCCTGCATATCCCCTAAAGCGTATCAGTTTTGTGGGACCTTTTTAAATATAAGGAATACAAATATTTATTTTGTAAATTTTACATAAACACGCTACATGCTTTGAAAGGGATTGACAAACTATGGGACATTGAAGCTAACGTGGTAATAATATCATCTGTAAAACAGGGTGGCGGTTGTGTTTCATTGAGGTAAGTCATATGAATTGTTTTGCACAGCACTTACAGAGAGTGCTCGGTACTTGTTACTATTATTGTTTTATGAACAGTGAGCATTCCAGTGTAGCTCAAGTAGAAGATTACCTGAAGATGAGGCTGGAAAGTTAAGCTGAAGCCACACTGACAAGTGCAGTGTGAGCTTGGGACTCTTGTAAGCAGGAGTGACTGGACAGATCTGATTTGGTGAAGATAATTCTAGCAGTCGTGTGCATGGTGGCTCGTGGGGGAAAACCCTGGGCTGGGAGACTGCTTTGAGCCCTGATGCTGTCCCTAGTCTACCTCAGCAGGTGTCCTTGAGTACTGCTGTTCTTATTCAGTGATTATTCCAGGTATCACGTGTGCTCACCAGAGAGGGACAAAGCACCCCCAGTGGCCATCTCACTCAGTCCCTTTTTCTCCATTTCTCCATCCTGTTGGGATTTGGGGCACACATGCACACATACCCAGTGTGTTTTTCAAGCTATTGGGACTGGGATTTGAACTGTGGGTGGCCATGTGGGATCTGGTCTGCTGAACTAATTTGATGAAAATTAGAGCGTTGGCATGTGTACATTAAAGCATGCTTCATACACTTTGGAAGACCTTTAATGGTGACAGTGATGGTACTTACCAATTGAACATCCATTCCCAATAAAATGCTACTATGTTCCAGTGTATGTAATATCTTTTGTATGTAATGGTGTATAATATCCATTCCTGATTTCAACTTGATGCCTTTCTTTTTGCCTATGCTATTTTTAAAACTGTTATCCTGGGGACCAGCAGTTGGTGTAATGGCTATGTCACTGGACTCTCATGTAGTCGACTGTGGTTCAATTCCTGGACCCGGTGGCTTAAACTCACGCTGGGCGCATGTGCATGCGTGCCCAAGATCCCAAAAGGAGAATGGAGAAGAAGGGATTGTGGCGTAGCCATCCCCCCTGGGGGGAAAAAGCAAGCTCTTTCTTGCTTTCTGTCTCTCTGTCTCACTCTGTCTTTTTGGCGAGTGCACGCTCCCTATAGCAAAAATCTCTCAAAAAAAAAAAAAAAAAAAACCAAAACCCTCAAAACAAACAAACAAATAGAAAACTGTTATTCTGTCCTCATTTTAATGAGAAGTTAAATGTTGTATTTAGTTAATTTTAAAGATCAGTACTTTAAAAAATTTATTCATTCATTTATTATTATTATTTTTTAATTTGATCAGTCACACACTCACACACACAGAGGGAGAGAGAGAAAGAGAGAGAGAAAGTAAGCCATAAGGTCCAGGACTCAAATTGTGGTTGGTCATCTGGGAGTGTCCAGCGCTTTAACCACCACCTGCTAGTCCCAAGATCTTTTTAAAAAAAGAATATTTTTTCAAATAATTATTTATTTTACTTAATTTTATTTATTATTATTTTAAATTTTTATAGGACATGTATGTTCACCAGAGAGAGACAGAGAGGGAGAGGAAGAGAGAGAGAGAGAAAGAAAGAGAGAGAGAGAGAGAGAGAGAGAGAGAGAGAGAGAGGAGAGAGAGAGAGAGAGAAAAGCAAGCCACCATATTCGGGACTTGAACCACTGTTAGCCATGTGGGAGTCTAGTGCCTTAACCATCATGCCACCTGCTGATCCTAGTGCTAACTTTCTAACCTTTTGTTGTATATTTAAATTGCTGTGCCCCCCCCCATCTTTTCTCTTTGTTGTGGCATTGCTTTAGATCTGAAACAATTTTGCAGCTAAGAGATACTGATAATGTTATGGACATACACTCAGTCTCAGTATTGAATCATATCTTTGGCATTCATTCAGCATTGCTATTCTTTTGTTTCCATCCCAAGAGGACTTGAGAATGTTATTTGACAATTAAAGCTTCCAATTGTTTTGAGGTCAGCATGGTTCAGATGATGCCTTTAAATCTGGGTATTAGCTATTTATGTGCGTGCAGTGTTTGCAGATATACTAACTGCAATTTCAGTTTCCAATATTAAATAGTGGCTTACATTAATTTTCTGTATAAAGCCTGTCAGCTGTTTTTGATGCTCCATTCAAAAGGAATCTTTCAAATGCAAAACTTGCTTTAAATGATAAGGCTGATCTAAAACATATAATGGATAAGAATTGGTTTTATACTTGCAAGTACATTGGAACTATTAGTTGCAATGATTGTTCAACTTAATTTTATGCTTTGTTATGTGGCATTAATAATACTGCAAAGTCATTAGAGAAATTTTAGTTTTTTTTTACCCTCCCCCCTTTTTTTGGGCTAGGTGTGAAAGCAAGTACGCGCTTTTTATATATGTATAAAAGCTTCTCAAATTAAAAAATTACACCTAATGTGTATATGAGCATCTACCATGAGGTCAGTTTTGGTGGAGCAAGGCAAGACAGGGACGAACAAGCCGTTGTCTTCCCCCAGATTGAAAGCTTTCTGCAGGCACCTTCTGGCGTGGTTGATCTGCCTTCATTTTCTGTTGCCAGAATCCACTTCAAATACCAGTCTTCTCATGTAAGCGTTGGTTTATAAAGCTTCTGTGGTTGAAGTATGAAACTAATTATTAAAAGATTTTTCTCATTCTTTCCCGAAGTTCTGCATTTCCACCATGTATCGAGGTATAGATTCATTATGCTTTCCCCTCCTCAGCCTCTGTGTGTGCTTTGGATCTGAAGGCTGTGAGTTTTTCAGTTATGGAAAATTCTCAGCTGTTGTCTTTTGGGATATTTCTTTCTGCCTTTACCCCTCTTTTTGTCATACCCCCGGTACTGAAGTTGGAGCCTTTCAATCTCTGCGATATATCGTGCCTTCTATCTTATATCTTTTTAATCCCCCAGCTCTGACCGTGCTCTGACTGACTTTCTCCTATTATTTCTCCGTTCACTGTCCTTACTGTGTCTGTTCTGAGGTGTACCCCTAATCCATTGACCTTTGATCCCAGGGGCTGTATTTTTCTTTTTCAACATTTCCGGTATTCTTTATGATAGCCATCTGTTCTAATTTGGATTGCCTGTTTTTGTTTCATGATTTCTTGTTCTTTTAATGGATTAAAACTTTTTTTCCTCCTTAAGGATCTCAGATGATAAGTCATTTTGATACTGCTTTGTTATTTGCATTTTAGGCTGTAAGCGATTGTCTTTTGGTTGCAGGCTTTGTCAGCTCTGTTGGTGTTCATTGGCCTCAAAGGATAAGAAATTAAAAAAAAATTTTTTTGGAGAGGTTTTTGCTATATGGCGTGTGTGCTTGCCAGAAAGACAGAGAGAGACAGAAAAAGAGAAATCACCCCCTGGGGGGAATGGCAACGCTGCAATCCCTTCTCCTCCATTCTCCTCTCGGGATCCTAGGCACGCATGCACACGCACCCAGCATGAATTTAAGCCACTGGGTCTGGGACTTGAACCACAGTTGACTACATGGGAGTTCAGTAACATAGCCGTTATACCAACTGCTGGTCCCAGGATAAGGAGTTTTTGTTGGCAGGTTCACACTGGATGTGAGGTTTCATTTCTCTCTCTGTGTTCTTCCCTTCTCATCTACTGGCTTTCTTATTCAGTCAGTGGACCTCCTAGGTCTTTTAGTCCAGAAGCAGGTCTTACTGACAGCCTTCCATCTCTCGGGGAGCAGGGCCCATGCTTGTTTCTTTTTTTTTTTTTTTCTTTTTTTTTTGGCAGAGGTTTTCACTATAGGGCGCGTACGCTCGCCACACAGACAGAGAGAGACACAGAGACAGAAAGCGAGAAATCACCCCCCAGGGGAGATGGTCACGCCGCAATCCCTTCTCTATTCTCCTCTTGGGATCTTGGGCACGCACGCACATGCCCCCGGCGTGAGTTTTAAGCCACCGGGTCCTGGATGCGAACCGTGGTCGACTACGTGGGAGTCCAGTGACATAGCCATTACACTAACTGCTGGTTCCCGCCCACGCTTGTTTCTCAGGCAGGGATGCAGACCCACATAAACCTGGCTTATGTACAGTGGTGGCAACTCACAGCCTCATTTCATAGGCAAGAGAACCTGACCCCAGCCTTGATTTCAGGCCAGGTCCTTTGACTTGTGAATTCACAGGAATAGAACATCTGGTCACCTTTCCAGCTTCCAGCTCTGTAGCCAGAGGCCTGCCGCTGTGTTCTGGTTTATTTCTGGGTTTGAAAAATGTTGATCCTGCTTTTGAGTCCTGCTGCACCTTTTTTCTCTTCCTCGTCTTTTACAGGTAGTTTATACAGATCGCAGCAGCTGGCTAGTGGTTAAAGCACTGGACTCCCATATGGCCAACCATGGTTTGAGTTCCAGACCTAGTGGCTTAAAAATCAGGCTGGGCATGTGTGAGTGCATGCCCAAAATCCCAAGAGGAGAATAGAGGATTATGGCATGACCATCCTCCCTGTAGGGTGATTTCTCGTTTTCCTTCTCTCTGCCTCTCTCTAGCAAGTGCACATGCCCTATGGCAAAAAACTAAAAATAAATAAATAAATAAAACACAGAGAGGGTAGTGTGAAGCATAACAACTTACAGTACCGTTTGGACATGAGGTAGGTCCGATCTCTGTAGCTTGCCATTCAGGGCCTTTTTGAGTCTTTCTAAACCAGCGTTTCCAGCTTACTTCCTCTGCTTCTGAGCATCCTTCTACCTGCTTCTGCCAGGCAGTTTCTTGTCCTTGAACATGTCCTCCTCCTGCCTCTGTTTGTATCTTACATGCTATGCTGTCATCTGGTCCACCTTCCTGCTTCATTTTCTTCTCAGACTTTCTCGTCAGGAGTTGGCCTAAGTCCTGCCTCCTCGCTTTCCTCGACCTTACCCCACCTCTAGCAGGCATGACGTTTTCTGAGGTTGTCTGCTCTGAGTTGGTGCCGGGCCTTCATCCTCCCCTCTGTACTGGAAGCACCTGTATTGTGACGTAGGCCTTGGATCTCTGCTCCACTGGCTGGTACATGTGAGATCAGAGACCAGGTCTCTTCTGTTTGTTATCTCCACAGCACCTAGCTTTGGGTTCTTCTTACCTCTTTGATTGTGGGTCCCTACTTTCATCTTTTCTAATACGAAGGGCGTCATTTATTTCTTACGAAGATTTGAAATATATTGTTTGTGTGTGTAAAAATCTTAAACCTAGAGAAGCATATTTTTATTGCAACCCTCCTTTACATAGGCACACATATGTGTGGATATGCATGCATGTACAAACAAGCGCAGACACCACATGCACGCTACTTGTTAGGTCATTGGGTTTTCCCATAACAGAAGTCTTTGGTAAATGACACAGGCTTCCCTTGAGAGTGACTATCTAAACTAATTAGTGGCATAGTGGTGGGAGAGAACTCTTCTACCCATAGAACTGGATATTTCTCTCTAGGGCAGTCCACTGTGAGCCTCTCAGCCTTCTGTTATAAGAAGCAGTAAACCAGAGACCAGCAGATGGCATAAAGGTTACGTTGCTGGACTCCTATGTAGTCAACCACAGTTTGAGTCCCGGACCCAGTGGCTTAAAACTCACACCAGGCATGTGTGTGTGCATTCCCAAAATCCCAAGAGGAGAATGGAGAAGAAGGGATTGTGGCATGACCATCCTTCCAGGGAATGATTTCTTGCTTTCTGTCTTTCTCTGGTGAGTGCATGTGCCCTATATAGCAAAAGTTTCTCTTTCTCTTAAGAAAAAAAAAAAAAGGCAGTAACCCCCCGCCCCCCCCCAAAAAAAAAAACAACAACAACAACAACAACAACAACAAGAACAAAACAAAAAACCAAGAAGTCTCCATTTGGAAGTGAACAAAATAGAGCTGACCCATTCCAACCTGGGTGCCCTCATTTACTCAAAGTATGAATGGCTTATTCTGTTGTAGCTCCCAAATCTTTGCCATCAAGAGGGGAAGACTGTGTCCTGACTTCGTATTAAACAACTTATTTCAACACTCCTCCTCTCTTTGGAAAACACCACCCAATGATATGAGCATTTTTTGGTCCTCATCACTGTCACCCACTCACCTTCATTCCTTAGAGCCTGTGTACACTTTTTAGCAGCCAGGCTACTGCCAGCATTCTGAACAACTGTAACATTTTTCTAATCATCATCAACCAGTTATTATCTCCTGTGTGCCAGGCATTGTCGTAGGTACTTATATATATTATCTTATTTATGTAGCTTACAATTTACACATGAGGAAATCAAGACTCAAAAAGGGAATGACTTGCCAAGATCTCACAACAACTGTATTTTAAGCTCTTCTAGCTCTGATGATCTTTATTTGTATTCAGTAGACCTTCTTCTGTTTAGTGCATTCTGATTCCTTGGCTCCTGCAAGGATCCTTTCATTTATTTACCTCCTCTACCCACTCAGCTCCACTACCACTAATTATTTCCCCAGCCTTCTGGGTTTACTTCTTCCCTTCTGTAACGTACATACTAATTTCTGCTTCCTTTTTTATTTTTTAGGTTTTTGTCATAGGGCATGCGTGCACAGAAAGACAGGGAGAAAGTGAGAAATCACTCCCCAGAGGGGATGACCATGCCACAGTCCTTTCTCCTTCATTCTTCTCCTGGGATTTTGGGCACACACGCGCCTGTGCCTAGTGTGATTTTCAAGCTACCGTGTCCAGGACTTGAACCATAATTGGTCAGGTTGGAGTCCTGTGTGCCCTAACCACTATGCCACCTGCTGGCCCCTCTGCTCTCTTTTTTCAATACTCTCAGTTCCACTTGGATGTTCTTTCTAAGCTACTTTATTACCTGGCTCCAATACATGGACTCAGCCATCTCTTGTGTTTGTTCCTTATCTCTCTCTTCTAAGCACCATGGAGGAAATCTTGTAGATTTGTCAGTTGGCTCTATTTCAGATGCGTTTCTAATATATCTGGCCCTTCAGTGTTCGTAATGAGTTCACTCATCCCTTTTTGGCTTCCATTCTCTATCTCACACTAGCTGTTCTAAAACTTTTTAAGATTCTTCACCAACACAACCCTTCGTAACTAACCTCCAGGGTGAGTTGACCTAGCCTTGAGATTTGTTGAGAATGTAGAATTTATCATAAATCATTTCCTCTACTGTCTTCTCTCTACCTCAAAGTTGATCTATACCTAGACTCAAATCGTACTTTTCTCACAGGACACTCCATCTGCCTGTACTGTTCTTCCTAAACAATTCTAGAAGTTTCTCCATCTCCCTCTCATGTCTGTAGCCTCTTCCTCTCTTCTTGCCCATTCGCTCTCCGATAGACATGCATATCCAAACTGATAGGGCTGGTGGGGGACAGGGAGGAGTCCCCCCTCAGTTCTGTCTTCCTCGCACAGTTTCTCCTTTCTGGCCAGACTGGAGAAGGAGAGGCCATGTTGGTGCCTCTCACACAGCTGGTTAGCACTCCTCCGTGCTGCAGCTGTGAGGTGGTCCTCCACGCCGGTGAACATTTCTCCAGTGGCTTACCACGGGCTTTTTTTACATCCCATCTCCTCTTAGTCCTCCTTCTTAGTTTTTCTGCAACACTTGACAATATTGACCACCTTTATTTTTTCTTGTAATTCTTCACCTTTTATTTTTGGAATATTATTTCCCCCTGTTTCTCCTCCTTTTTGCCCTTAAATCATTATGTTTGTCTTCCACTGCCTGCCTCTGAACGAGTTATCCCCATGCTTGGACCTTGGCCCTCTTCTCTCACTGGGCAATCCCATGAGTATTGGATCTAAACGATCATCCTTTATGAGCAATTACCTGGGACAAGGAGAAATATTACGTGTTCATTCAACACTTTCCTCCTGTCTGATTTCCTGGCTCAGTCTGTTCATCTGTATTTGCTCAATCATATAAGCTAGACATTTGGAGTCATCTCTGGCACTCCTACCTTTCGTCCTGCCACGTCTGGTCACTAAGTCCTGTCAGGTCCCCTGCAGTGTCTGTTTTCTGTCCCTCCATTCTTACCATTGTTCCCTTAACTGAGGTCTTCATGACCTGCTGTTTAGCCTGTTACGTGTTCTCCCTGCCTTCCGTGTCTGTCACTTCCATTCTCTTCTGAGTACTGCTGTCAGGTTAACTTTCCAAGACAGTGATCACATCATCCTTGTACCTGGCATCGTTCAACAGCCTCACTGTGTCTAGAGGCTCCCTCGTTGACCCAGTGGCTTGCTGCTCTTCAGGACTCTTTTCCGTCAGACCCTGTGCGTCCCTGGTTGCCTTCAGCAGCTCTACCCGGCCTCCTGACTGTGGGGGCACCACACCTGCTGGGAGCCTGAACCCTAATACGTCCCATTCACTCTGCTTTGCCTCTTTTTTTGCTCGGTTTTCTACTTCCTAGCCTGGCTCAAAAGCTATGGCTTCGATGAAGTTATCTGTGACCCACGTTGGCACAATGCCATTTTCTTCT
Source organism: Tupaia tana (assembly GCA_026018925.1). Classification (NCBI taxonomy): domain Eukaryota; kingdom Metazoa; phylum Chordata; class Mammalia; order Scandentia; family Tupaiidae; genus Tupaia; species Tupaia tana. The sequence continues at coordinate 69,376,980 of JAKSZU010000004.1, forward strand.
TGACACTCAGAGAACTTTGCTCACACCCCTGTCACTCTCATAAGCAGTTGCACGCGATTCTCTCCTCTGCTAGCATCTAGCTTCTAAGAAGTTCCTTTGTTCCAGAGCTCCACAGGATAATAAGTCCAAATAAATATCTATTGAACTAAAGTTGGGTAATTTATCTAGGTTTGTAAATGTTTAGCGGAGCTGCTTAGGAGCCTGTGTGTCACTGAATGAAGCACTAACAAAAAGCAAATCAAGTTTGCAACTTTATCTTTAATATACAGCAATTTGGAAGTTGTGTATTTTATTTTATTTTATTTTTTTAAGAAATAAGGCTTTACTAAAATAAGAGAAAATAAATTTTAACCGAGCTTGCATCAATATAATTTTGGTGTTCAGATGAACTGAAAACACTCATGTGATGGTTGGCTGAGTCAAGCTGGGTGTCAACAATCTGTCATCTAACAATTGAGCTCTTTGTGATTGTTGAAAAGCATATATTAAATTCCCAGAAAAAAGAACCTATTAAAAATCATGTAGGAAGGTGAAAGAATATTTTATATAGCATTTTAATTAATCAGAACTGGCTTGCTAAATCTTAGGTTCTTTGAAATGCATAGAAAATGCTATAGACAAATGTATAGACCCCTTTCAAAACTGATTTTAATATAAACCTTAGTCTTTTTGTGTTAATATGCCAATAAAACCTTACCGAGCTATATTTTATCTAGTGTTATGAGAAGTATGTATTATATCATAGAAGCGAGTACTTTCAGTATTATGAAACCACATTTGTGGAAATATGTATCAATACACACATTTTGCTTGTTAATTTATAAACAATACAAAAAATCAGAACCTCTATTGTCAAGACTGAGAGATCGGGAGTATAAAGGCAGTTAAAAGTATGTTATTCCACCCCCCCACACACACACACCGTGTTGTTTTTGTTCATTCAAACTTAAAACACTAAAGTTATATATAAAATACCATACTGCCAAACATATGTATTTTTCCCTTTAATTATCTACCACATGAAAGCCATTTTTAGGTGCTTATCGACACTGTAGTTAGAATTTAAACCAGGGATAACTAGTAGATTCTTTTTTCTTTTCCTAAGGGATTTGGAAAAAAATGAAGAAATACAGGGAAGAAAATGGCAGTATGGCAGAAGTCCTTGGAGATTTTGAGTCAGGCTTTTGACTTCCTAAGACACTAACCTTCCAAACCATCAATTCCTTTGGTTAAAGTAATTTGAATATTGGGAGCAGCAGTTGGCGTAATGGCTATGTCACTGGACTCCCATGTAGTTGACCGTGGTTCGAGTCCCGGACTCGGTGGCTTAAACTCAGGCCGGGCGCGTGTGCATGTGTGCCCAAGATCCCAAGAGGAGAATGGAGGAGAAGGGATTGCAGTGTGGCCATCCCCCCCTCGGGGGTGATTTCTCACTTTCTGTCTCTCTGTCTATCTCTGTCTTTCTGGTGAGCACACACGCCCTATAGCAAAAACCTCTCCAAAAAAAAAAAAAAAAAAGTAATTTGAACATTAACACATTGTTGTATTCATCTGCTGGCAAGGAACTTAATCTTTCATTATTAACCATTTTCTGCTTTTGATAACCAACTTATAGTTTTATTTATTAACCGTCTACATAGTATTTATATCTATAATTATTAGACATTTTTTTCTATAATGATTAAGTAACTGGGCTGTTTAAAAAAGAAACACCTCCAGAATAGCTAAAATTTTAAAGTTACTACCTACATCTGCCAAAACAGATTAGTAGCAAATTTCCAGAACAGAACAAATTGTCTTGATCTCCTTACCCAACACTTTGTTTTATGTCAAATCTTCCTGCTTTCAGGGAACAAGACTTCTTGATGGAAGCTTATATTTTGACACAAAGATTTTGGGGGCTGCAAGTGTATAAGGCAATTTTATTCTTATTTTCTGGGTTGACTATTACTTACTAGTTTTATGGCATTCATACCATCATCTACCATATATTAATAATAAACTTGGTCTGGTCATAATGCACTTTAACTCTTGAACTTAGTGGCCAAATGAACTTAAATATCATATTTGAGAAATTAAAATCTTTTGGATATATAAACAAGTGCTAACTTATAAAATTATATTTATACCTCAGGTCTTACTGTCTTCATAGCTATCTCCAATTGTCATTGCTTTTTTTTTTTGGCTGTATTAGGTATTAATTCATTATGATAACTACAAAATCATTGGCTAAGCAAAAGTAAACCTTAATTAGGGCCAGCAGGTGGCATGGTGATTAAGGTATTGGATGCCACATGGCCAGCTCTGCTGTTTTATCTCCCAGACCTGGTGGCTTGAAAAACACTCTGGGCACATGTGTGCGTGTTCCCAAAAATCTCAAGAGGAGAGTGGATAAGAAGGGATTGCAGCATGTCCATTCCTCTGGGGGGTGATTTTATATGTATGTGTGTGTGTGTGCATATATATATACACACACACAAATATATATATATTATTACACTTCTAATAATAAATATCTTTAAAGTGTTCTAGACTATTTCTCTTTTCCAGTTCAGTGGGCACCATGACTTCTAAAATAAGTATAAATATACACACACACACACATACATATTTACCCTGTATATATCCATGTACTCATAGATGCTTTACCTAGACTAAAGTTAGTTAAACAAAGCTCTCTTGTCTAGTGTCTATTCTCTGTTATCTGTTTACTAAGAAGAGACGGAGCTTTAGAGGTGTTTGCTAAAACCACTTTGTTCTGAATTCATAAGCAATTGAGATTTCTGATTTCTGTTAGTTAAAGCACTAACACCTTTCTAATTGGAACAAAAGCAAACGTTAAGAAGTCACGGACTGATGTATATAACCTGCACATGGCATCCTTGAAGTCAGGAATAGCTCTCTGTCTTTCTCTCTGACTACGTGTCCGTTTTCAGAGAAAACCAGGAGAAGCAGCTGGAAAAATGACAGTCTGTTTTTACGCTCTGCTTGCTAATATGGCAACGGGTGTCCCACAAGTTAAATGAATAAGCTGCAAGGTATTTGACCAATTTCACTGGACTTTCTTGGGGTCTTACCTCTTTATTCTCTCTGTGGGTTCAGGTGTATTTATATCATAGTGCTTTAATTCTTGATCATCTCATTCCTGTTTTGAAGCCTTGGTATAAACTGTTTCTGGTATCAAGAAGGCCACCTTGCCAAACCTTTTCCTTCTTCCTAACAGCTCTTGATATTTTAATGGTCCCTTGAAACATGCAGCCTGGAACACCGTCCCTCTCCCCTGACCACGCCTCGCCCAATCCTTTGTTAATGCATAGGGCTGATTTTATACTGTGCACATTACTGTTGATGTTGACACTGTCTTTTCGTGTCTGTTATGACAGTGCAATCTTTTGCACTTTGAGGTCAGGGACCATAACTTTTTACTTGCTGTGTGTAAAGCTTCTTATTTAGTAAATGGCTGTTGATAGGATCTAAAAGTCACTGGGGTTTTGAAGCTGAATAAAATTAGTTTAAATCCTTTCCTAAGTTCTTTGGAAAATGGAAAGATTCTTTGACGCTGATATCTAGATCAACAACAGAACTGATAAGACCTGCTAATAAAATGCTACAGATCAACTTGAAAAGTAATTATTGAGTGGGAAAAAAGGGTATTTGGAAAATCAAGTAAACTTTTTTGTTCTAAGGCATGTGATTAGAAGAATTGCGCAGAGAAAAATGTGCTAATGTCTAGGTTTATGTTTTTTCTTTCTAAGCACTACTTACTGCCCAAAAATAACTTGGGTAAACTTTCTCTAGTTCTTTATCCCTGTTTATGTCTGTTATCCACGCATTCTGATCAGATATTCTAGTCATTCTCCGGTTAGGTGCCAGCATCTGGTATTAATGTGGGGAGTTTATATTGTTTACCTGGATGATGCTTACTGTTTATTTAGGATTGCAAGACTCTTCTGCATAAATACTTGTAGGTCTAAAGATTGGAATTCAAAGCTGGTAGTACTTGGTGTCCCCTAAATAAAAAGGATTTGTAAGGCATTTATTAAATTCAAGCATAGTTAAGGAATTTATTTAAACGGCTGCTAATTCTACTGCGTTAGAAGCATTAACATGCCATCGATATGAATAAAATGAAATTAAGTTGTACATATCTTCTCAAAGGATGTTGTCATAATCTTTACTTAGTTACAAACATCACTTAATATTTTGGAGTCAACTCAATCTTATTACACAGAAGCTCGGCAATGGATTTAGGCTACCTCCCAATTTTCAATAATACTTTTTAATCATTATTAATAAATTAGTAAGCCTTTTAAACATCATTTACTGGCCATCACTTTACATAATCGAATATCTCATTCTTACTTAGCAAATGCTTTGTTTCTCTATTTGCTCATTTCATTTACCTTTTACATAGCAGACCTAAATTGGCTGGGTTGAAGGAAAAAGCTACATACTTTGCTAGACTGTTTCCATGTGATGGAATTTAACCTCCGTTTCTCTCTCCCCGCACAGTCCCTTCAGTCTGAATACGTTCATTACTAAGGCCTTGCCACTCCGGTGAACGCCCCTTCCACTCTTAGACACAGTTTCTTCATCTGGACGAGCAATGCAGAGGGAAAGCAACTGCTCACTGGGAGCATATCTCTGCCTTCCTACCTTAAATTAAAGGGAGCACTGATAACACCTTCAGAGACTTGAAACCAGAAACCTGTTTAATGACTACTATAAATGCACTGAAACTATGTTTATGGAGATTTCAACCCTTTTAAAGACAGTTTTAATATTGAACTTGGTATTTCGAGAGGTTATTTTTAATGTATTTCAGTAATACATTTGCTATTACATTTACATGTACAGTGTTACATTATGTATGTATTGTGAACTTTGAAAGACTATTTTGATAAATTTATAAATGTATAAAATTATGTAAAAACTAGACTATATTTTGCATTAGATTTTCCTGCTATTTGCTACCAAAAATTTGTATTTTAAATTTGTTTAGTTTTAGTATGATTTTTGTCTACGATGAATAAGGAACTCCTACTTATTGAGCAAAATAAGAGAGAAAGTTTTTAAAGTGATTTTTTTATGCTCCCACTATGAATATAGTACATCAGATCATTCTTTTGGGAAGTCAGTCTGATTTGATGAGTTTATCCAAGTTGATCTCTATCAGGAGTATAATTGCTTGATACAGCATATTTAGGGCAATTCCCTTTGCCTTTGTTTTTGTTGCTGAGACGTTTAAATTAGTTTTGCATCACTGGGGGATTTAAAAAACTTAGCATCCAGTTTAAGATCAGAATTCACTGGGACCAGCAGTTAGCGTAATGGCTATGTCGCTGGACTCCCAGTAGTCGACCGTGGTTCAAGTCCTGGACCCGGTGGCTTAAACTCACACCAGGTGCGTGTGCATGAGTGCCCAAGATCCCGAGAGGAGAATGAAGGGGAAGGGATTGCGGCGTGGCCATCCTCCCCCCCCCCCCCCAGGGGCGGGGTGATTTCTTGCTTTCTATCTCTCTGTCTTTCTGGCCAGTGCACGTGCCCTGTAGCAAAAAAAAAAAAACAAACTCTCTCTCAAAAAAAAATCAGAATTCACCGAATGTTTCTCCTGAAAGTGTGGTTTTTCTCTATGAAATGACTCAACATTCCAAGTATTTTTGTTTCCTTCTCTTAAAAGAGTTCTTAAACCAATTAGAGTATTCTGCTTTTGGTACGAGGTTGTTGCCCGTAACCAAATGCGGTCTGACACCAGTTTTAAATCAATGAGGAGGAAAAGCTGAAAAGCTGCTATACTTAGCTCTGTATACTAAAGCAGATATCTAATTTTTAAACAGTATATGACTCCCCTCTCCTCCCCCACCACATGCTAGCATAGCTGAAACCTAGCATGAAAATGAAAAGACCCCTTACAGGTAGTGGAAGCCCTTTCGTGGCAGGTGTAATCTATTTAGGTCTCGCGGAGCCTGTAAGCTCCACTTCTCTGAGAAGTCTTAGATCCCAATTCTCTCCTAGGCTGCTTAAGAATTGACTACTCAACACTGAAAGTGCTAATTAAATGGATCCACATCAAGTGCTTTATTCCCAGCCATTAAGTGATTTGTAATGTATTTGTTAGAGGGGGTACCCTGAGATTTATATACGCTTCAGCAAAACATCTTGTTCATGCCTTACATTTTTAAAAAGGCATTTGATGAATGTTTGACTCAGGTTTGTTAACCTTCAGTAACTGCAGTACCAAATAATTGCACTCAGTTGATAAAAAGTGAATTGTATGTTTTAGGAATCAAAAATGAAAATAAATGGAGTTAAATTGTATATTTTTTTTCTAACGCTGAAAAAGTACAATATTTTATTATGAGGTGTAAAAACAAGATGGGTTAATTGTATAGGAGGATCATAGTATTTTTTCAAATTATCCTTGAAAAGTAATTCAATGACAGTTGAGCAATAGGGGAAAGGGAACCAAACTGAACACTAATTTGTGTGCAGCTATTAAAGTGATTGTAAAGTTGGTTACTGTACATTTTCTATAATTATGTGTGTATATAAGTCAGATGTATCTACATGTGTATGTCTTAAAATTATTTATACACATGTGCATACATAGGCACACCGAGAAGTGGATGTATATATTATAGAGAATATATGGCAAAGTAATTCTTCAATAATAAAAATTGTTTGACATGTATTTTGTTACAAATAGTTTATCTTCCAAAGATATTTTGTTCTATTTTAAAGTGTAGAAAAAAATACACTGCTAATAAATAATAAAAGTTTTATGCAATTTACTTATTGCTTGGCTCTTTTAATTTGGATTTTGAATTATTAATGTATTAATATCTGTTTAAAATTTTATTTTTGACTCAATGACGTGGGTTTTTTTTTTTTTTTTAGTTTCTCAAGATCCTCCTTCTGGAATTTTCGTTTATCTTTTATTAACAACTTAGGTTGTAGTTATTGCCTGAAATCCATGACAGTGAGCTCAAAGAAACCTAAACTTTGAATTGCACAAAGTTAGATAATGTTAGGTTCTCACTCTCTCTCTAATTTTAATTTCTTTCCTTCTCACTAAAATTTCGGTCACTGTTTTGGGTTCTGTCTTTCATGTATGAGTATTGGTGACCATTGTATGGCACATTCAGTTCCTTTTGAGAAAAATGGCCATTTCTTAAAGGAGAAATTGTAGGAATAAATCTGATGGATCAGACCTCACAGTGGCTAGATCTTTGCCTGAAGAGTCTGCTTGAGGAAGAAGCTGCTCTATTTATTGGAGCTATTTTATATATTAAACGGAATCTCTTTGGATTGTGATGTTTCTGAGGTTTATTTTTCCTTTAAAGGTTTTTATGTTTTGTAAAGCAAAGGAGAATTTGTGGGTGGAAAGGTAGTTTAACTTCAGGAGTTGAAAATCTGCAAATAGCGGTCCTCTCAGCTCTCCGTCAAATGGCTGGAGTACCAAGGATGCCATGGGGCCACACCTCAGAGGAGATTTATTATGAGTCCCTGAATCTGCTTAGAAGGGTTCAAAAATCTTTTCTTAGATTTAGTTCTTACAAGAAAAATATTAAAAATATCCAATAGCTATTTTCAACAAATTTCTTACCTATTGGTCATTGAATTTACATAATTTTGTTACCTTGAGATATAAAAAAGTTTATAATAATCTCAAAACACCCCAGGGAAAGATTATGCTCTGACATATATTCAGTAATTGAAAATATAGCAGGAACATGAATTTACCAACTATAAGCTACACGAATGTATTTTCACAATTGTTCTCACATGCTTTCTTTGGTGACATGTTAAACCATTCATATGGTAAACTTTTCTACTTAAACAGCTGCTAACGTGTAAGCTGAATACTATTCTGTGGTGTGAAACAACATACAAGAGAGAGGTCTGTGCTCTTTTGCGAAGCGCTGTCATAAGGTAGAGTTAATGATGCCTGCAAACATGCAAGCGCCTTGCAGTCTTCTTTGCAACACTCAGCAAAGCAAAAATGTCACTATGTAGTTCCTCCACATACTAAAAAAAATTAATTGGGGGAACCAGCAGTTACCGTAATGGCTATGTCGCTGGACTCCCACGTAGTTGACCATGGTTTGCGTCCCGGACCCGGTGGCTTAAAACTCACGCCGGGTGCGTGTGCGTGCGTGCCCAAGATCCCGAGAGGAGAATGGAGGAGAAGGGATTGCAGTGTGACCATCCCCCCTGGGGGGGTGATTTCTCGCTTTCTGTCTCTATGTCTCTCTCTGTCTGTCTGGCGAGCGCACGAGCCCTATAGTGAAAACCTCTCCAAAAAAAAAAGAAAAGGAAAAAAAAAAAAGATTAATTATAGATCATTCCAATTACAGCAGGATATAATGTACAGCATAATATATACAAATCTTTTATTTACACATTGTTTGTGTAGGTGTGGCAACCATGGCATAGAATGGAAAGTAGAAAATAATTGTATTAAGTTATTTTGAGCTGAATTGAAATGTTAATATATTCCCACCCAGTTCCTTCTGTATGGATTGAATTATGATAATCATATCAAGAAGGAGAAAAATAGCTTTTCTAGGGAAACTTTTTTTTGGTAAGTGCAAGTAGAAACTTTTAGTAAAAGGCTATTTCTAATGCAAAATATATTTATTTGGAGCTGGTTTTAAATGAACAAATACAAATTGTTAACCTGTTCTCTCCATGTCTTATTTTGGTCTGCATACCGTGAAAATCCAGGTAAATCACTTCACCACTTGCTCTCTCTCCTTTGGTTTCAATCAAATTGATAAAAAAAAAATTCAAGAGGTTGGACTACAAGTAAAAAAAAATGGGACATGGTAGTAGCTATGGAAATGACTCCAGCTGTAAATGTTTACAGTAAAACTTTAGATTTTGGGTAATAATCTCTCAAATGTATTTTGTTTGTGTTAATGATCTCTTCCAAAAGGCTCTGAGATGGCTTTCAGGAACAAAGCAGGTGTAACATAAGGGGGTGAGTAGTGACTTTGGATGCCAAATTTTTGAAACAACTAATGTTAAGACTTAAAGCTGACACAAATGGGTCTTCCCAATGTCATAGACGAGCCGTTCTTTCTTCCTACGTTGGTCAAAGTTTCACCAAACACACATCTCACTAGGTCATTTCAGGACTCCTCATTGGGATTTATTTTTGTTCAAAAAATTTTGGGGTTTTAGGTTTTTGCCACAAGATGTGTTTACTCACGAGAGAGACGGAGAGGGAGGAAAAGTGAGAAATCACCCCCTAGGAGGGATGGCCACGCCCCAATCCCTTCTCCATTTTCCTCCGGATTTTGGGCACATATGCACACACCCAGAGAACTTGAACCACAGTCAGCCATGTGCAAGTCCAGCATTTAACCACTTCACCACCTGCTGGCTTGAATTTTGCTAAAAAAATATTATTTAAGAGAAATTTTTGCTATGGAATGTGTGTGCTCACTGGAGAGATAGAGAGACAGAAAGTGAAAAATCACCCCCGGGATAGGGGGATGGCCACACCGTAATCCCTTTGTTAATGGATGGGAGAGTGTTGAGCTGTGTTGTGAAGTCCTTTGTTCTTTGGGTCCAGATCACTAAAACTAGAGATCTGTCCCTAGGCACAAAATGAAACCGCAACCACGTATGAAGTAGGTAGAAAAGAAGATTTAATAGGAAAGAAAGGAAAGTACACCCAAAAGGCTCTTGGGCAGGCAGATTGCCAGGTGGCAACTGCATTTATTTTTATTACTAGAGAGCATGAATATTCATTGGTGGGAGGTCTGTTACACTACCTATGTCCTTCCTTTGAATTCGAATCCATGTGTTTTCTTCAGCACTTTTCTCACAGGTAAAGAATGAGGAATTTGATTACCTAATTGCGCACACCCAATGTGAGCCAGGTTGTTTTAATTAGACTGCCTAATTAGTTTATCACCCTAGTGGGAATTAGGACGTTGACCAAAATGCCCTTTTTCTTTTCTCTTAGGGCTGCCAGCTCTTGACTGACTAACTGCCTACCACACCTTCTCTATTCTCCTCTCAGGATTTTGAGTATGCATGCACATGCGCCTGGCCTGGCATGTTTTAAGCCACAGGGTCTGGGACTTGAACAGCAGTTGATGAGGTGGGAGTCCAGCAATGTCACTATTACGTCATCTACTGATTTTATTTGCTCAAATTTTTAAGAAGAGATTATTTCTAAGTGAGACTGTCAGTCTTGACATCCAGATTACCAAAAATAATTATATCCAATCTGAAATAGTTCAAAAGGCAAATTGAAACCAAAGACCTAAATAGTATGATTGTTGTCATCTATCTTCCTATCACCTATCATCACATACCTGGCCTTTGCTAGAACTAATATAATTTTACCAGAACTAATGGAAGCACTAGGCGGGGTCTCCAAAAAGTACATGTATTATGCCAAAGCTATGCCTGGATTCTAAATTTTTTTGCGCTAAAATGGGCTTATACTGGGGCCAGCAGGTGTCATGATGGTTAAGGTGTTGTATTCCCACATGGCCAACCATGGTTGAGTCCCAGACCAGGTGGCTTGAAGAATCAGGCCAGGCACATATGTATACATTCCTAAAATCCAGAGAGGAGAATGGAGGAGAAGGGGTTGTGGTGTGGCCATACCTCCTGGGGGGGTGAGATTTCTCACTTTCCCTCTCATTGTCTCTTTGTTTCCTTCTATTGAGAGCATGTGCCCTATGGCAAAAATCCTAAAATTATAAACCCTTACTTTAATTACTTTTTTCCATGAATACTTTGCAGCCTGAGAACATATGCCTTTTTGTATTGGGAACTTAAATAAAACTTGGAAAACATGGGGTTCCCAGACACTTGAGATGAAAGAAGCTGGTTCATTCTTGTTTTTTTAGGAAAAAAAAAAAGATAACTAAAATTCTGGAGGTGAAGGAATCATTTTGTAATAGGCTTTTGCCCACATAGAGACTTTTAATGCCATGCCATTTTAAGAGTGATACCATTCCCCCAAGAGGCATGTTCGAGGCAGTGTTACCAGTTCTAGAAAGGTGTAACTAGTTTTCAAGCAGCTTGGGGTTGTGAAATAACATGGCATCTGCTGAGTATGGTCAGCAGGGTTGGGTGGGCCTAGTTTTCCTGATTTGAGCAAAGATTTTTGCTATAGGGGGTATGTACCTGCCGAAGACAGAGGGAGATGGAAAGTGAAAAATCACTCACCAAGGGGATGGCTCCACGGCAATCCCTTTTCCTCCATTCTCTTGGGATGTTGGGCATTCACACACATGTGCCCAGTATAAGTTTCAAGCCACCAGGTCTGGAACTTGAACCATGGTCAACCATGTGGGAGTCCAGTATCTTAACTACTATGTCACCGGCTGGCCCTTGAGGAAATGTATTCTTTCTTCCTAGGCCACCTTTTGTAGCAATCTGTTTCACCTACAGTATAGTAGCCAATCCAGACACTTTCTGCTACTCAAGGTTTAGCTAGTGTACGTCACCATTTAGGCCACATGCCTTCAAAAACCTAGGAATAAATGGCCATTCCTCAAGTCAAAAGGCAACACTGTAGGAACGATACAGCTAAGACTTGTTAGCAGAGACACTGGTGGCAGATTTACTGCGATCAGAGTCTCATGTCGCATCCCACGGAGCACCAGCCTTGGTGTTCTCTGTCTGTGCTACTGCACCAGAGGCTGAATGAGGGACGCTGGCCTTGAGCAGATGGCTGCTCTGTCACAAGATGTGGCACTTGCTCAGTGCGACCTTGAAAATCAACTGGAAGCTGACAAATTGAGACCCTAGAATGCTTAGAGCTATTTGAAGTAAAATCTGTGGGGAAAATAATCTTTAATTAAAAATTTGTTTAAGTGACAGGTAGGATTATTAATTTTTAAGGTAAACTGAAAGAGGGAAAGTTCACCTATCTGTTCTGGAGGAGAGAGGGAAGTCAATCAGGACCACAAACATTAAATTGCATGTGAAGGGGGAGAGGAAAGCCATATGTGTTGGGGGATCCTCAAGAGCACTACTAATTGTGATTAGCAGAAAAACACAACTCAGCACAGAGTTGACACACAGATAAGAAGTAGTGAAAGAATACAAAGGAGAATCAGCAAAGGGGAGAGGCACGTGGGGAGAAGTGTGGAGGTGACCAGGCACAGGTTCCATGAGTTCACTCCCAGGGGAGTCACATAGGAGGCACTTAATTCCCCCAGCAGTGAGCAATGACAGCACATGTGGAGTGTCACCCTCCAGGGACACTCATAAGAGACTGATTGTCCAAGGTTTTTACTGGGTCATGTAGGCACTCTGCCCAGCTCAACTCAAAATTTCAGACTCCCAGAGGAAGGCAGGTGTTTGGCATAACCCATATTTGCACAGTCTAGGCACAGTGAAGGACACTTAACCAATCGGGATTTTTTTGTTTCTTTGTTCGTTTGTTATTCAATTTGCCAGAGGGCATGTGCTTTTGTGAAGAGATGAGAGAAGGAGAGGAAGAAAGCACTCCCATGGGGCATAGACATGTCCTGAGCCCTTCCCTATCCTTTCAGGATTTTGGGTATGCATGCACATGTGCCTTGGTTCCAGGACTCCACTGCACAGTCAGCCACATGGGAGGACAGCTCCCTTAGCCCCTGGGCCACTCAGGATGGCCCTACAGGAAGTTTTATATCAGGATAGGGAGCTGTTTCCCAGACACAGACCAAGGTCAACCTTGCAAGCTGGCCTTCCTAAGGACAGCAGTCTCGGGCCTGCTATTGAAACACTCTTCTGCACACACTCTATTGTAGCTGCTAATTTTATAGTAACTCAAGTCTATTTAATTTAATGTGCTGTTCTTCCTCATGAAATTAATCCCAAGAAGATTCCTCTGTGAAGACTGCGACCTAGGAGTCAGAAAAGGATAATGAAAAAAATAAAACTAAAAAGTGATTGGAAATAAAACAAGGTTGACACTGAGGCTTTTAAAAAAATGTACTTGGGGCCAGCCAATGGTGTAGTGGTTAAGGTGCCACAGGATGGTGTAGTGGTCCAGTCCTGTTTGAGTCACGAATCCGGTGACTTGAAACTCGTGCTGGGTCCATGTACTTGTGTGCTCAAAATCCCAAGAGGAAATCAGAGGAGAAGAAATTGAAGCTTGGCCACCCAACCCATCCCAGAGTGATTTCTCACTTTCTCTGTCTCTTTCGGTCTTTCTGGTGAACACACACCCCCTATATCAAAAATCTCTTGTGAAAGAAGAAGAAAAAAATAAAAATGTACTTAAAACAATAAAAAAAGTAAATTATAAAATATTTATATAAATTGATATACCTCATTAGGACTAAGATGAGATAAGGTATAGATTACTTTCAAATTTATAGCATGTTTTGCATGGTCTGGCTCACAGCAATTTAATTGTATTATTAACAACTTTCCCAAGTCTACAGGTGCCAGCCAGGCAATCTAAGTGGATAATCATGAGCTGACAAAGTGCCTTCTTCATTGGTCTCCTCTTTAGACTATGCTGCCCAGGATTTTGACTCACAAGACCATCCAGGAGAGCTCACCCTTGGGATCAGGTTAAGTGGAAGGCGGTAGGCATCTAGAACTTTCTCTGAGGAAAGCCTTCCTTTTGCTTCTTTAAGAATATTTTAAACTTACAATTATGTTTAAAAAAACCAAGTTTTTAAAAATTTATCCTTACATTTGAGGTCACCTTCTTGCATATTTTCACATAAAGTGAATCCTTTTAGTAGCTTGCTTCCCACCTTCTTTAGGAAGTCTTTCCCACTCTGGATTTGATAAAGCATAATTTTTTTCTCTCACTGAGTTGTGACATCCTTAATTAAGGTTGTATGCCTTTTATTGTTGTAACCCAGGTAACTGACACATAATAAGCATAGGTTGGACCTTTTTTCCCCTATTTTTTTTTTTCACATTTTCACTGAGTTCTTAAAAAATGAAGTGTTGCATAGATTTGATTTTTTTTAGTAGACCTCTAGCTATTAGATCTAGAAGTCTTGGTGAAACAGGTTTGGGGAATCTTTCTTCTAGGTGAACTTGGAAGAGGTTTTATCAGAAAGAATTTCTGGGGGCTGTGTGTTTAATGGGCCTCTGGTGGGGAACTTTGCCAGTCAGAAAGAATTGAGGCAGTGGGAGGGGAATTAAAGATATGAACTTATATTTACCCACAGAGATTGGAAAGTCGACTGTGGATTGATATCTATTCACCTATTCAGCAAAGCTTATTGAAAGCTACTGTGAGCAACAGATACAAAGTTAAAACCAATGCACTTAGGCTCATCATCTTTTGAAAAACACAGACACTTAAAGAATGGGGAGAGAGGTTCAATCTGTGTAAAGTTCCAGTCATATAGGATGACTGTGGTACATCATAGAACCTATAGTTAACAATGTGGTGTGTAAACTTAAAAATTAACATCTAAGGGGCAAACAAGTGGAGTGGATTCCCACATGCCACCTGTGGTTTGAGTCCTGGACTCAGCAGCTTGACAATCATGCTGGTCACATGTCTGTGTGTCCAAAATCCTGAGAGGAGAATGGAGGAGAAAGGTTTGTGGTGTGGCCATTCTCCCTGGGAAGTGATTTTTCACTTCCCTCTCTTGTGTCTCTGTTTCTCTCTGGTGAGTGCATGTGCCTTATGGCAAAACAAAATAAAACAAAAACCAAAAAACAACAACAAATAAAACTAAAAAAACTAAAAAACACCAAGAAACAAAAATTAATATCTTAGGGGGTAGATCTCCTTTTCTTAGTACACAAAAAGGGACACCAGGAAACTTTTGGAGGGATGGTTATGTTTATTACTGTGATTGCGGTGATAGTATCACAGGTACTCACATATCTTCAAATTGTGTGGATTAAATATGTGCATGTTTTTTGCATATCAATTACAGCTCAATAGAGGAATATATGGGAAAACATAAAATATTTATGGTACTGCCAATACAACATTGTGAAATGTCTGTATTCAAATAAATGTATCAGTTCATTACAATCCAAATAAAAATTCCAAGAAAATTTTGGAAAAAGAAATAGTGATGCTAGGACCAGCATATAGCATAGCAGTTTTGTCACTGGACTCCCACATGGCCAACCACAGTTCAAGTCCTGGATCCGGTGGCTTAAAAATCACTCCGGGTTCACGTGCATGTGTGTGTGCCCAAGATCCCAGAAGAAGAATGGAGAAGAAGGAATAGTGGTAGGGCCATCCTTCTTGGATGGCGATTTCTCATTTTCTCTCTCATCACACCTGCCCTAAGGCAAAAATCTCTGGGGAAAAAAAAAAAGTGGCTCCTAGGCTTTATCCTAGACAGTTAAACAACTTGAGGCATGGGGAGGGGTCTGCTTTTTTTTTTTTTTTTTTTTTTTTAATTTATTTTTGGTAGGGGGGAGCAGTGGTGTTGCAGTGTAACACAACTGGATATAAGTGGGGCAGGTCCTTGGTTTGTACCCCAGAATCTTCCTGAGCATGCTGTGTGGGTGAGCATGTGCTAACGGCCAGCTGAGACTAGGGGCAGATTGTGGCATGTGGCCCTTGTTGTGAGTGCCTATCTCTCTTTTTCTTAGGAAAGAAATGAACTTTAAATGAAACTATTTTCTTAAAAAGCTTTCCAAGTAATTCTTGATGCACAATACTGCTAAAGAGAAAGGGAGAATAAAAAATTATTTCAGTTCAGTGTTAGTTTAGTTTTTTTTCTTTCAATCTCAAATGGTTTCATGCTGTTTTAAAGGGAGAGAGTCAAACTTTTCAACTGTATAGTACCATCTCTCTAAAATAATTTTAAAAAAATTAAAAAAAATTTTTTTTTTGGAGAGATTTTTGCTATAGGGCGTGTGCACTCGCCAGAAAGACAGAGACAGACAGAAAGTGAGAAATCACCCCCCAGGGGGTATAGCCATGCTACAATCCCTTCTCCTCCATTTTCCTTTTGGGGTCTTGGGCATGCATTTACATGCTCCTGGCATGAGTTTAAGCCTCCGGGTACGAGACTTGAACTGTGGTTGACTACATGGGAGTCCAGAGACATAGCCATTATGCCACCTGCTGGTTCCTCTCTAAAATAATTTTTAATTCTTTTTTTTTTTTTTTTTTTTGAGAGGTTTTTGCTATAGGGCATGTGCGCTTGTTGGAAAGACAGAGACAGAGAGACAGAAAGTGAGAAATCACCCCCCGGGGGGATTGCCACACCGCAATCCCTTCTCCTCCATTCTCCTCTCAGGATCTTGGGCACACACGCACATGCACCCGACATGAGTTTAAGCCACTGGATCTGGGACTCGAACTGCGGTCGACTACATGGAAGCCCAGCAACATAGCCATTATGCTAACTGTTGGTCCTAATTTTAATTCTTCAGAGTAACTTTCAAAATTGAGGCATAGGCTGACAAATAATAGACTAAATAGCAAACCCCCCCCCCCTTATTAATCAGCTAATATTGTAAAGAACTGTGGGGAATACAAAGAAGTGGGATGAGGATGAAAAGGTGTATTTTCTATGCCTTCATCCATAACTTCAAGGAATTCAAAATCCATTTGGGGAAATTGTATTATCTTGGATTGACTGGTTTTCTTTGTGAGAGAAACCAAACTTGTATTTGTTTAGGCCACAGGAATATCATGGAACCCAAGAAATGTAAGTAGCTGAGCCTCAGGTACAGCTAAAACCAGGAACTCCAAACCAGCGTATACACACACACATACACACACATGCACACACACACAGCTTTGAAATGTATTTAATCTCTTAAATTTCCTGGAATAATTCCTGAATACACGAAAGGCCCCGTCTCTTTCTCTATGTGGTGAAACACATGACTGCTGTCAGTGGCCACACGTTGCAACGTGAGCTTCAGTCATTTGGAGAAATACTGGCCTTTCAGTACCAGGTCTACATCCATGGAAGCTACTGGTGTTCACCTCTGGGCCTATAAACAGTGACTAGGGTGGGGTTTGGATTCTGGTGGGCTGGGCTCATGAAATAAAAGAGATCCCTCTTTGAAATCATGGGGAAGATAATAGTTTTCTGAACATTAAGGGTTCTAGTTCCAAAAAAGCATGTGAATGGAGGGGTTTGCTGGGCAGACTAAAGACTATTATACATGTAGCTTATAGCAAGACAGATTACAGGACAATCCTGGAAGAGTGCAGTGTGGAAATAATGAGGGGACAAATCGTACAGAATATTGCTTTATCTCCCCACTGCTGCCCCCAAAAGTTCTAAACCTTAGGAGCAGCTTCTACTTAGATCTCATCTGTGAACACACACTTTAACTCCCCAGCATGTGAGGTGTGAGGAGGTGGTCAGGATGGAAGGAGGAGGTGCGTATACGATATTTAGCACACAGACTCGCTGCTACACCACGCTCCGACAGGCCGCAGGCCGCCAGCACAGGGGAGTTTAGCTCATTCTCTATTGTTTCAGGGACATGCAAGAGGCATTGTTAAATAAATAGCAGAAACAGGGCAAAGTCTGCAACTCTTAAATCCTATGGAGGCATCTAACTCTGATTTGGAAGTTGCTTTCCCTGTGGTTTAGAAGCTCTGCCCAGCATTCAAAGAAGGGTTTTAAAGATTACAAAATAAATATGCTGAGGAAGGAGTTTCCGGGAATCAAGAGTGCCAATTTTCTTCCCAAGCAGGGACATGCACCCTATTATTGAGATGAGGAAAATATAAAATGAAAATAAAGTTTTCCAGCCATCGCTGATAGCCTGAAAGAGTTAGAAATAGGAGAGTAGCTCTAGTTTTCTAATCAATATAATTTAGACTTCAAAATTACGTGAGTACTTCCTTAAATATTGAATTATTTCGCCATTTTATCAATGCTATTTAACTTTTTTTTTTTTTTTTGGAGAGGTTTTTTTGCTATAGGGCGCGTGCGCTCGCCAGACAGACAGAGAGAGACAGAGAGACAGAAAGCGAGAAATCACCCCCCAGGGGGGATGGTCACGCCGCAATCCCTTCTCCTCCATTCTCCTCTCGGGATCTTGGGCACGCACGCACATGCGCCTGGCGTGAGTTGTAAGCCACCGGGTCCGAGACGCGAACCGCGGTCGACTACGTGGGAGTCCAGCGACATAGCCATTACGCTAACTGCTGGTTCCCAATGCTATTTAACTTTAATGCCAGATGATAACAATTGTGGCCAAGTATCTGAAAGTATATGATCTTTCTTTTCATCAGTGTTTTGTGTGAGAAAATGCACACACACACACACACACACGCACACACACTTTTAAACTAATTTGATCTCTTAAATTACCTGAAATATTTCCTAAAAACTTGAAAACCTCTTCATCTAGCTTCCTTCTCACTCAGACTGAAATATTTTTAAGCAGATTTTAAAAAATAAACTATCAAACCTTTTACTGGAAAAAAAATTCACTTCTGGACGGAGACCAAGCCATAGCAATTTTAGCTCAAATTGCTTTTCCTGGAAAAGCTGAAAAAGTAGTTCAGCAAAGCAATGCCTTGGCAACTTCACAAATCAACACTCAAAAACTAACAAGATCAGCCTAAATATCCTCTACTTCAATGATTCTCAACTGCTAGCATGAGAAAGAATACATTTCTTGGTTAACAAAAAATCTTGTTCAAATGTAGGTTCTGGGGCTCAGTCGGGAAGAGATTTGAGAATCGGAGCTCCATTCTCGGAATAAACAAGTGTAGAGATTTAAAAATTAATGGCTAGAACAAGAAATTGTTTTTGGGAAACTGTCCCCTAGTCCATTCCAATGGAGCCACCTGTCTTAGTTTGCAGGATAACCTGTATCGAGACATAGCTCCACTATTATGTGACTTCAGATAAATGATCTGCTGTCTTGGGCTCCGATTTTCTTTCCAACAAAATGAGAAGATCACGTGGTGCCTTAGACTGAAGGCTGCTCTAGGAAAATACCATAAGCTGTGTAATTTACAAGCAACAGAAATTTCTTCCTCACAGTTGGAAGGCTGCAAAGGCATCAATAGATTTGGTGTCTGGCGAGAGCTTTCTGGTTCACAGATGACAACTTCCAGCTGTGTTCCCACATGGCAGAACGGGCTGGGTAGCTCTCTGAGGTCTCCCTATAGAGGCATTAAACCCATTCATGAGGGTTCTGTCCTCAAGACTTAATCACCTCCCCAAATGCCCCATCTTTAATTCCATTGCTTTGGGGATTAGGATTTTTTGGAGGGACACAAACATTCAGAAAAGATATCAATGGTTCTTAACCTTTTGAGATTACAAACTCCTTTGAGAAGCCAATAGAATTATTTCATCTTTTCCCAGAAAAATGCATAAATACACTTTTTTTGTGTGTAAAAAACTTGTGGGAGGGCATAGTTTCTTTAAAGGAACTGCAGATTAAGTTGCTATGGGCTTCCTATGGCACTGACTCTGAAAGGGGAAAAGTGGATGTAAAAGAGTCTGTGTTTCACTGTACATGCCCACTCAGTTTGTACCAAATATCTGTACTCTATGGCATAAATGGAAAGATTTAAAGACATGATAGTAGAGAAGGTAAGTGTAGATACCAGAGACTGTAAGGGAGGAGAGAGGATGGTACAGAGTGGGTGACAGAGGGTGGGTGTGAGGTGCAAAGGGAAGAAACTTTTAACAGACCAAAAAAATATAAAGTTCTATGCTGAAAAAAAAATATAGTATACATCTTGATGGGAATTTTACATAAAATAAAATTTGGAAAAAATAAGTTTGTGCAAAAAATAAAAATCTGTATTCATAAACCCCCCCTTCCGCATACATGTGGTTCAGATTGGCTCCTGTTAAGGACTCACGCCACACTTTGTGTCCTCCACTTCTCACCCATGTTGGGACTCACCATTGTCACTAACATACATGGCGTATTTCTAGTATGTGCTGGTGCCACGTCATGAAGCTGTTGGCATAAATTAATCACTAGAAGACCCTTCAGTGAAAGGTGACATTGTCTCCACTTTAAGTATGAGAAAACTGAGGTTCGCAAAGGTGAAATCACACGCTTGAGGTCACATGGCTTGTAACAAACAGGCCCTGGATTGGACTCTGACTGCTTCTCTGCTCTAACAGGGTTTCTCAACTTTGGTACCGTTGCTGTTTGGGTTGGATAATTCTTTATTGTGGGGGTGCTACCCTGTGCATGAGATATTTACCAGTTTCCCAGGCTTCTACCCGTTAGATGCCAGTAGCACCTATTTGCCTAAATTTTAAACATCATGAGTTTCTCCAGAAATTGCCAAATGTACCCGGATGGGCAAAATCACCCCCAGCTGATAACTGCCGCTGGGTGTTCACTACTCTAATATCACAGCCACAGTGAGCTGCCTTTGCTGAGGTTAGAATATCAAATCCCTAAAGTCTGATTGTGCAGGAGCAAAGTTTGGGATCTTCACTACAAGGTTGCACGTACTCCAGGTAAAGGATTTCCAGATGGAACAAACCACAGGTTACCTCCAGCTTCGTAACTCTACAAATTCATAACTTCGAAAAGCTCAACCACTGGGCTCTCTTGTGATGGTGAATGCTCACAAGCAGCTGGATTACTCCCAAACCTGGTTATAAAACAACAGAAAGATGTTGTTTCTTTGAAAAACATACAGTCTAAACAGGCTCATACCAGCACAATTCTCGGTTGTGTAATCACTGCGAGGCCAAGATCTGAGAAAACGCAGCTGGGATTTGAAATGGGATTTTTGACAGTGCTGGCGTTGTGTTTGGTAAGCTTGCTCTGTGGGTTGGCTAGCAGCGGAGAGGGAAGGGACAGGAAATGAGCAATTTTCCACTGCTACTTCTTCTGGTTACCAAAAGTATGCGAGACAGTTCTATGTCATGTTCTGGTGGGTCATGAAATTCAGTGCTAGGCTCCATGCTGGATTCTGTCCAATGGGGTTCTGTGATGGGGTTGTTTTCAACAAAACCCTGTTTAAATATAATCTGGTGGCAGAACCTACAGTGTGGTTACATGAAGCATTTAAAGTATTTTCGAGAAATAGATAATAACAAGGCTCTGCCACAAGGTGTTTCTTTCTCTCTCTTTCTTTCTTTCTTTCTTTCTTTCTTTCTTTCTTTCTTTCTTTCTTTCTTTCTTTCTTTCTTTCTCTTTCTCTCTCTCTCTCTCTCTCTCTCTCTCTCTCTCTTCTTTCTTTCTTTCTTTTTCTTTCTTTCTTTCTTTCTTTCTTTCTTTCTTTCTTTCTTCCTCTCTTTCTTTCTTCCTCTTTCTTTCTTTTTCTCTCTTTCTTTCTTTGTTTCTTTCTTTCTTCTTCTTCTTCTTTTTTTTTTTTTAGAGACTTTTGCTATAGAGCAACATACACTCACTCTAGAGACACACAGAGAGAGACAGAAAGCAAGAAATCACCCCACAGGGAGGATGGCCATGCCACATTCCCTTCTCTATTCTCCTCTCACAATTTTGGACACGCACTCACATGTACGTGGTATGAGTTTAAAAACTCTGGGTCTGGGACTCGAACCATGGTCAACTATGTGGGAGTCCAGCACCTTAACTATTACACCATCTGCTGGCCTCTGCTGCATGATTTTAGGCTAGCTGTACCTCTTGAAAAAAAGCTGAGACTGAAATCTGGATCTCAGCTTTGAAGGTTACCTGCTCGGTTAGTGCTCATGTCAGTGTTCATGATATGTCAGGTACTCTGATCACAAAGAGCCTCATCCTGGACGGGCTTACTACTTGGAGAGGGAATGCCCATTACCCGGACAGCCTGACCATGGCATCTATCCAATCAGGCGTGTTGAGGTCACGTGCTGGACCGTGCAGTCGTGGGGATCCAGAAGAGTTCCTGAAGGAGCTAAAGTCTGAGCTCAGACCTGGAAGATGGGAAAGACTTAGCTGGACAGATTGTGGAGGGGCAGAGAGGCAGCCGAAGGAACAGCGGGTGCTGAACAAGTGAAGGTGCCCGAGGGGAGAGAGGGAGACTGGGAAACACTCAAGGGCTGCAGGTTGCTCAGCAGGGCTGCAGTTGAGCAGAAGAGGGAGGGATGACGCAGGGAGGTCACCTGCGGTGTAGGCAGGGCTGCTGTAAGACTTCTGCAGACCTCACATGTTCTTGGAGACCTCCTCACACATTATTCAACATTAAGATGTATCCCAATTTCATATTAAAGAAATTTATAACTAATGAGTTGAATTGTAATTGACTTTTTTTTTTTTTTTTTTTTTTTTTTTTGCTATAGGGCGTGTGCACTCGCCAGATAGAGAGAGACAGAGAGATAGAAAGCGAGAAATCAGCCCCCAGGGGGGATGGCCACGCCGCAATCCCTTCTCCTCCATTCTCCTCTTGGGATCTTGGGCACGCACGCACACGCGCCCGGCGTGAGTTTTAAGCCATCGGGTCTGGGATGCAAACTGCAGTCGACTACATGGGACTCCAGTGACATAGCCATTACGCTAACTGCTGGTTCCTGTAGTTGACTTTAATAGCATATTTATTTTTATTTTGAAGTTTTCCTTTTGTATTTCAGATCCAGTGATTTCTTTCTATCTCTTTCTTTCTTTCTTTCTTTCTTTCTTTCTTTCTTTCTTTCTTTCTTTCTTTCTCTTTCTTTCTTCTGTCTTTCTTTCTCTCTTCTTTCTTTCTCTTTCTTTTTTGTTTTTCAGATAGTTTCCCCCCTCTCCCCCCATAAATCTAACTTACTCATAAGGGGAATTTTACTGATTACTTTATTCCCTCACAGAAAGACCAATTGTAATCTAATGAGGTCAACAGTCACCACAAGATTTTATTTTCTTCATACTAAAACAAAAGATGAAGCTTAGAACTGGATCACTTGAACATTTCTCTTATCTCTTCCCAGTTCAAAATGATTGCATCTCTTAATAACCTGGAATTCGCTCAGATCTGCGATTAGGCTCAACGTATTCAAGCCTCAGCACAATCTTTATAATTTTTGCCTTTTTCCAGAAAGTGGGCTTAGTCTGTCCACTCCAGCCACTCTGCTTCCTGTCACAACGCCACTCTCCCTGAGCTTACCGAGAGTATTTCTGCTTTCTGTACTGTGTCACTTTGTGAGGCTGGTGCTTGCCACACTTCTTACAGAGTCCAGCAGGTTTTAGGGATATTCACCACGTTCGTGGGCGCGCTATCTGCAGAGAGAGAGGCCGTGCCAGAAGCAGAAGATAGTAACATTTTAAAAGGGTCTTGAAAAACTGGTAGGATCTAGACACTGTACTTTAAAATTATTATTATTTTAATTAGGGATTTTTGCTATAGGGTGTGTGTGCTCACTGGAGAGACATGAGAGATAGAGAGATAGAAAGCAAGAAATCACCCCCCAGGGAGGGATGACCACACTATAATCTCTTCTGCTCTTTTCTCCTCTCAGGATTTTGGGCACGCACACACATGCACACAGCCTGAGTTTGAAGGCATGGGTCCGGGACTTGAAAAGTGGTTGACTATGAGGGAGTCCGGCGATGTAACCATTATGCCATCTGCTGGTCCCATCACAGTGCTTTTAAGGCCCAAATAATGAAATAGACTTGGCCTCTGTGCCATAAATCTGCAAACTGCACCCCTCCCACCCCAGAATTCAGTGGCTCCTTTTCTTGTTCACCTTTTAGCAGGGCACATGACTGTTTAGCTAGAGTCCATTTCCTAACTTCTTTGGCAGCAAAGAACAGCCAAGTGACAAAGGTTTGGTTGTTGGGATGTATGTAAGAAGTGAGCGTGACATTTTCAGCTCACACCCTTAAAAATGAAACTGGCTCCCTTTCCTTCTTCTTTTTTAAAATGGGGTTTCCCATAGGTTGTGTGTGTACTTGCTGGAGAGTGACAGAGAGAAGGAAAGCAAGAAATCATCCCCCCCCTCCCCCAGGGGTGCAATCCCTTCTCCTCCATTCTCCTCTTGAAATTTTGGACATGCATGCACATGCACCTGCACCTGGCATGATTTTCAAACCACTGGGTTCAAGCACACTGGTTCCAGGATTCAAACCATGGCTGGCCATGTGGGAGTCCAGAGCCTTAACCACTATGACACCTGATAACCCCCTACCCTACCTTCTTTCTCCATGTCTGTAGGCTGGAATTTGGATGTGGTCGTTGTGAAACAACTTCAGCCATATGGACAAAAGTAACCTTAGCATTCATTAGAATTGCCCGGAGGGCTTAATACACAGATTGCCGGGCTCCATTCCCAGAGATTCAGATTCAGTGGGTCTGAATCATTTCTAACAAGGTTCCAAGCAGCACTGATGCTGCTGGTCAGGGATCACACTTTGAGTACTACTGCCCTAGGGGTTGGGGGACCAGCCAGAGAGAACACACCTGGGTTTCTAGGTTACCTTGTTCCACAGATCTGCCTTCCACTTGGATTGCTCACTTAACCCCATGGGAGGGAAATAAGCTGTTATTCTGAACCACTGTCATTTTTGGGTCTCCTTGCTACTGCGGCTTAATCTACAGCAGCTAAATCATGTTAAGCAAATTAAACTTTACCACAGAGGGCAATATCACGTGGTCATTTAGTACGGGCCCAAATAACGTGCATTTGAATCTCATCTCCTAGCTGTGTGATCTTTGGCACGTGCTTTTTTTTTTTTCTTTAATGAGAAATCACCCCCCAGGGGTAATGGCCACATGACAATGCCTTCTCCATTCTCCTGCCGGCATCTTGGCACACACGCACATACACCTGGCATGATTTTCAAGCCACCAGATCCAGGACTTGAACTGTGGTCAGCTATGTGGGAATCCAGCAACACAACCACTATGCTATCTGCTGGCCCCAGGCAAGTGCTTTTTAACCTCTTTGCGACTCTCTTTTCTCATTGATACAGTGGATCCAGGGAAAGAAGGTCACTTAGAGCTTACTTCACTTCTAGGTTATGTTTAATACTGGGACCCCAGAATTCCAAGCCCAGTGGCCATGGGCAGGCTTCCAAGCCTGTGTGGACTTCTTTTCTGGTTTCGTCCTTCTGATGGCTGCCCAGGCCTTCCAATTACCACAGTAAATCTACGATGTTGCCAAGGAGTGGCTCTGTGACAGGTGCGAATGGGACTTGGACGGGCGCTGTGGTGTATTACATAGACTCTGTCATGTGATGACAGAGTGTTGAGTGAGGAAAGGGAGGGATGGACTATGGGCCAGAGACAAGCTCCCCAAACTGTCACATTCTAGTAGCATGCAACAACCCACACGTGTGGGAGTTCTACATTTGATTTGGATTTCCAGTGATCATGAAAATATACTTGTGAAGATAGGAGAATGGGACATATTTTATTTAATAGTTTGAAAGCTTGCTTTATGATTTTTAAATTATTTAGCTATTTGGTTTGTGGACTTCTTGTTAGACTCTTGCCCTGCCCTGCAAATTTAGGGTGAGCCTGGATTCCTTGTGGATCCGTCATGAGGACTAAATGAAACAATAGATGGAAAACATTCCAAATGATGCCTGGCATATACAGTATGCACTCAGTAACATTAGCAATGGTAATGTCTATGATTCCCTTCAGGGCAACAGGGAGCCAGGGAGTGGTGTTAAGCAGCAGAGTGACATTTGCTCACTACTTTTTTCTGCAAATATTCATTAAGGGCCTATTCTGTGCCCACCATTATCTTTGGAATTCCCAATAGCGGTGAATGAAGCAAAACTCCTATTTCCAAGGAATGGATAATAACAGTAGAAAGGAGAGTGGGAAAACAGATACAAATAATATGTGACATGTCAACTTTTGTCTTTTGGGTCTTAGACAAATTATTTCGGCTGAAGGAGGGCAGAATTGCAAGTAGAAGTCAGGAACTTGTTGGGATAACTTAGAGAAGATCGTTGTCTGGTGCGAAACAGTGGCAGAGAGCACAGCGATCAGTGAACGTATTTAACCAAGGTTAATGTGGTTGAATAATGACACATTGTGATTGACGGGTATAGAGAGTAAGACAGAAAAGAAGGAATCAAGAATGACAGGTGGGATGCCGACTGAGGCACCAGGATACTGCTAATGCCGATTAATCAGATGCGGAGCATAAGGAAAAGAGAAACTGTTTGGAAAGACAATGGGGGGCTCAGTCTTTGACACTGTGGGTATGAGGTGTCTAAAGGACACCTGAGTGGAGATCTCTGGTAGGCAGTTCTATATGGCAAGCCTTTGGCCAGCTGGCAAGGAAACATCTTCCTTTTCTTGAGTCCTACTTTCTCAGATCTTTATTTGTGAACTGTAGAAGTATTTAGGGAGACACATGGAAGTGGTCTAGGAGTTAGACTGGGGGACATTTCATGTGGACAAGAAGCTATGGCGAGCATATTTCATAAACCAGTTATCTGATTTCACATCACTGTTTGTTCCTTTGTCTTCCTGTGGCATTTAGGAACGTTGTATTTAAACATTCCAGCCTATTTCAGTCATGTATAACAGAAGAAAAGGATAATATGCTCACTCTTAGGCTATAGCGTTTAGGGAGAACAGTGTATCCATCATCCCCCAAGCCTATTACATAGTGGTGGTGGAAGTTAGGGCATGATGGAGTTTTCTGGAAAAACCCAAAGTGATGAAATCCAATGATAAGTATTGCTCTTTTGGGGAATTTGGGTTTTATCTCATTAAAGAAGGCAGAGGTTATTTTGCAGAAGGCCTCAGAAGGTAACAAAGTCATATTCTTTAATGCCTTCATTTCTGTGGACTTACTCTTGGGATGTTCTGTCACCAAGTACTCTTTCAAAGCTAAGCTCAACACCATCTTCTCCCAGATCTTCTGCCCTCATCTTCCTTCAGCAGAGTTACTTGCTTCGTCTTCTGCGCTTCAATGGTACCTTGGGTGTTTTCCTTTTGTAACACTTATTATGTAGTATTGGAACCAAATAATCTCCACTTCCTCCATTCCTTCTACATGGATGCCCCCAACCCTTTCCATATCCTCGTTTAGTTTATGAATACAAATAGAGAGTTCTGTGGTTATACATGGGCCAACATACCCCAAACTGTAGAGCCACTGATGGTAGCCATGACAGTGAATAATTCTAAGGGCTCAACCTGCAAGATTCAGCCCCATCATCACCCCTACCTCCTCGACATAGCCTTTCGTGATCTCTAGGCACAGCGAGATATCTCTTCTTCTGTGGCTAGTCTCACAGAGTCATATTATGTCTTCATTATACCATTAGCAGTTGGCCTTTGCTATCATCATGAGATTGGTTTCAGGATCCCCTTTAGGTATCAGAATCCACATATGCCCTTATATAAAATGGAGTATATTTAGAGTATAGTTAGCTCCCCAAATCCATGTGTTCCCGACTCATGCACATGGAGGGCTGACTGTACATTACTTTATGATATTACTTATCTCATTACTCCTTTAGATTGAGTTCAATGAAGGCCAGAAATGGGTCTTATTTATATTTGTTATTTCAATGCTAAGTACACAACAGGGCTCACTAGAATTGTGTGTGTGTGTGTGCGTGTGTGTGTGTGCACGTGCGCAAGAAGTCTTGTATATGAATAAACTGGCATATAAATCAATCAGGTAGGTAAAAAACACCTCCTTTTTACCACATATCATAAGAAGTTTACAATAAAAATGTATCTAACATAATCATGATAAAAGAGAAATAGAAAATCAGATAGTGTTCTAAAAAAGTTAAAGTTCCCTAAGAAAAATATTGAAACCCAAACAGACCAATAACCATAATATAAGTTAAAGTGATAGTTAAAGATCTCTGTTTGAAAAATTCATCAGCCTTGCAATTTATATATAAGTTTTACAAAACCAATAAAAAAATTTTCCAGAAAAAGACAAAAAGCCACTCATAATCTTATAATTTTATCACTGCCATGGCACCAAGAAAGGATATTACAAGAAAAATAAAGTAACTTGATTTCATTTATGACCCCAAATCTTAAATAAAACATTAGCCTCTAGAGCTGGCCCTATTAGTACAGTGTTTAAGTCTTCTGCATTAGGAGCTGGATACCGTATAGCCAACCATGGTTCAAATTCTGGCCCTGGTGGCTTGAAAAACATGCTAGGTACATGTGTATCCAAGTCCCAGGTGCTGATTGGATGGAGAAAGGAAAAACGTTTGTGGTATGGCCATGCCCAGCTGAGTAGTGCTCTCTCTCTGTCTTTCTCTCTGGTGAATACATACACACTCTGGCAATTAACAAAAAATTTAAAACATTAGCCACTAGAATCCTGCAGTCTATTAGAAAAGGATAATACATCATGATCAAACTGGGTTTATTATGTAAATATAACAGATTTAACTTTAAAAAGTCTATCAAATATAACCCATTACATTGACAGTTAAAGGGGAAAAAAAAAACAACACTTATTTTATGTAAAACCTTTCACTACAATTAGATGGGAATGTGCCTAACCTAGATAACATATCAGAAAACTACAACAAACGCCACATTTGAAGGTGAAGTGTTAGACACACTGGGGTAACAGAATGGGGATGCTATTAACCAAAGTAGTGAGAGAGAGAGAGAGAGAGAGAGAGAGAGAGAGAGAGAGAGAGACGGCTGAGGAGGGAGACAGCTGCTCTGACGAAGAATTCCAGAAAGTCTGCAGCTGGGGAAACAAATAAGGGTGGTCGGAAAGAATGTGCAAGTGGCCTGCAGGCAAGGGCGAAAGCCAGTTTTTTTGGGAAAAGTCGGTGAGAAGAGGGCCAAGAACAGAGCACTGAGGAACACTCTAGGGACCCATGACACTGGGGATCCAGAGAGCGAATCTGAGAGGGAGCAGATGGGGGAGTAAGAGAAGCAGAGAGAAACCTAAGAGGCCAACAGCACCAAGGAGGAGTGTATTCTTGACGGAGCCAGAAAAAAAGGGGCAAGGATTTAGGAGTCAGTGGGCTTGCTGATGAGCGACTGCAGCTGACCTTGGCTGAGTGGTCTCGTGGAGTGGGGAGTAGCTAAAGGCAGTGTGGGTGGGCATAGGGGGAGAACAGGAAGAGGACGCAGAGAATGGGTGTTTCCTCCAGGGAGGGAAAGTGAGCGAGGTGCAGGCCCCTTGGGAAGGAAGCTCCAGGGAAGGTTTACTACATTGTGGTGAAATCAACATTTTTGGCCAAGGG
This sequence comes from Tupaia tana, assembly GCA_026018925.1. Taxonomy (NCBI): domain Eukaryota; kingdom Metazoa; phylum Chordata; class Mammalia; order Scandentia; family Tupaiidae; genus Tupaia; species Tupaia tana. The sequence goes on from JAKSZU010000004.1 coordinate 69,405,975, forward strand.
GGAGCAGCTAGGGGAAAGCAGAGTGACCGAAGATGCATGAGAGAGGGGAAGACTGATGGAGCAAGTTCCTGCTGGAGGGAGGAAGAAAGAGAGGCTTACTGTTTCACCATGGAGAGAAACGAAGCTGTGCACAGTACCATCCATTCATTAATTCAACGAGCATTCATTTAGTATCTACCATGTGCCAGCTCTGCCCTGGTGCTGGAAATAAGATAAATAAAGAAAAAATCTCCATTAAAAATACAAACCAAACCAAACCTGAAAATGAACAAAACCTTAGCCCCTCTTTGGCCAGGGCTCGGGGGGGCCACGGTCCTGGCAGAGTGATGTGACAGCAAGGCACTGGAAGCTTTGAGGAGAGATTGTGCTCATTCTCGCAGGCCACGCAGGAAATAGCAGCTGGAACCAAGGACCTGCCATTTGAAAACCCTCCTGCCACATGCTATGCTATCAGAGAATCCTTTCGGTCTAAGCTAAAGTGAGAGAAGAATTTTTATTTCAGTGACATGTTTTAACTAGGCATGATTGGGAGACTCCCCTGCAAGTTCCCTGTGCTTAATGTATGCAAAGCCTTTTTAAGAGAAACGACAGCAGGCAAGAGACAATGGCAAATGCTTCTTAATATCAATAAACTTAAAATCTGAACCTTCGATCCTCTGAATACTTTGCAAATCACAGGTGCTTTCCTTTCACCTCTCAATCAGTTCCACTGAGATACAGTCCAACTGAACTAGTAGCATGCCCTGCAACCAAGAAAGGATGATACAGGAAAAATAAAGTAACTTGGCTTCATTTATGACCCCAAATCTGAAATAAAGCATTAGCATCTAGAGCTGGCCCTGTTAGCGCAGTGTTTAAGCCTTCTGCACCAGGAGCCGGATCCCCTATGGCCGACCACAGTTCAAATTCTGGCCCTGGTGGCTTGAAAAACACGGGTTTTATCTCATTAAAGAAGGCAGAGGTCATATGCTCTATTCTTTAGAGATCTTAACAGTCCTTAACTAACTGTACTGATTTTGAAAGAGAAAGAGAGAAGCAGAGGAGGTGTATTTTGCCCCTCATCTTGAAACACTGCTCTTAGGGACACCCGGCTGGAATGCACTGACATATGATCCGGGACTTCATGACATGTTAGGTAGAAGACGTATTTGTCAAGTGTCAGAAGCAGAGAGGAGAAATGCTTAACTCATGACTAGAGAGTCATAAAAAGTTTGAACAGAAAGCGGCTTTGAAGTCATTGAGTGGCAACTTGTTCAACAAGATGAAAATAATCCATCACAAGGCCAGCCGATGGATGCCCAGCTTAGAATATCCCCTCCTAGCACTTCCTCTCTTAGGTCACATTACCATATTCCTGTAAATGATTTTCCCAGTGAAAAATGATCTGTTTGGAAGATGCCTTTTGTAAAAAATTTCCCTTATGGAATGGATAAAAGAGAGCTGGTACCAAAGAAGAGTCTAACCTCAGACTGTATATCTCTATTTAAGACAGACCATGGGATAAGTGCGCAGTTTTTTAAAGCAAAAAAGCCATCCTTGCCCTCTACACTGGATTATTCAGGTTTCTTTCCTCCAACATCCACTTGGTGTTTAAAAATTATTTTTTTAACTACATTTTTTTTTTTTAGGGCAGACTTTGATTCACAGCAAATCTGAGCAAAAAGTACAGAGATTTTCCATATACCCCTAACCCACACAAGCATAACTTCTCCCTGACTAGTGTAGAAAGATACATGGTTTTAACCCATGAACCACATTAACACCACCAATGTCACCCAAATCCCTAGTTTTCATATTCGGGTTTACTCTTGATTTTGGATATTCTATGGGTTTGGACAAATTTATAACAACATGTAATCCCCCTTATAGTTTCATACTGAGTAGTTTCAACACCCTAAAACCTTCTGTGCTTCACCCATTCATCCCTCCCTTCCTCCTCACCCCTGGCAACCAGTGATCTTTTTTACTGTCTATACATTTCACCTTTTCCAAAATGTCATAGAGTTGCAATCATAGTGTTGAACCTTTTCAGACTGCTTCTTTTACCTAGTAACATGCAATTAACTTTCCTCCATGTCTTTTCACAACTAGATAGCTCATTTCTTTTTAGTGCTGGATAATATTCCATCATCTGGATGTATTATTGACACCTACTATAAACTTGAGCATTTCGTTTTTATCCTCTAACCATTTCATTACTGAAACCAAGCCAAACTCTGAAAAGGAGTTTGGTGATGAGGGAAAAAAAAAAAAATCATGATTTAAATTTAGGGCTGGGGATTTTCTGTGGATAATTACTCATATACCACTTTGTTAAAGAAAAAGTCGATTTCAATTTCTATATAAAGGAACTCTCCCTAAAAAAATATAGGGAGATCAGCCAGGGGTACTAGGAGTGTAATTATGTCTCAGAAAAATCTCACCTCTAAAGTGCATCACATTAATATGAAACACACTGGGGTCTACTAGGTTTTATTCTAACATCGCAGAGAGAAAAAGGGAAGGAAAGAAAATGCAAGTGGCATGAAAACTAAGGCGATGGAGAGAAAGAGCAAAAAGACAGAGAAAGTTGTGAACTGCAGGACTTTCTGAGCAAGATGTTTTTCTTCCTTTTTCAAGTTGGAAGCTTTTGAATAATTCATGCCAAGCGTGGAAAGGCTGTCTTTTCCCAGGGTGATGTATAACTGAGCAGGAGAGAGCTCCGAGTGGGTTCAGCACATCAACCACCACTCCCGTTTCAGCACAGGGTGCTCTCCTCGTCAGCTCTGCTTCGGCTTCTGCAGCCAAGCACCCTCGGAGTGCCGCTGCCTGCCCACCCGCCCGGGCGTGCAGCCTGCCACTTCACTTTCTCCAGCCCTGCTGCCAGCTGAGAAGCCTCCCTGCAGCTGCTGGTTCCTGCCTAGGACCATGTGTGCAGATGCTGCTGGGGAGAAGCGGGCACTGGCTCCTGGCACCGATCCCAGTTGAGTTTCTCCTGTTGATTTCTGGACCACAGATGCTGCTGCTGAGGAGGTGTTTCCTGGCATCCCTCCTTCTGCCATTGCCAGCTAAGGACCAGCCCCAAAGCAAGGTACCCTCCACCCCTTTCCCTTGGCATTTTCCCCAGCTGGGATATCTCTTTCCCTGGAAACTAGGGGCTCCAGCTGGCAATAGCCCAACTGTGGAGTGTGTGTGTGTGTGTGTGTGTGTGTGTGTGTGTCTGGGGGAAGAGGAGACTGTTCTGGGTATTGCAGTCCTAGGGTTTCCCTGTGTCTGCGGAATACAAAGAGGCCCTTTCCCTGGCATTGGAGACATTTCCGAGGCAGGCACCTGTCATCTGCCACCCCCGTTCTCTCCCCAGCTCCCTCTCGCCCTTCCCCCAGCCTTTTGTGTCGGTGGCAGAGGACTGAGGGATGTCTTTGCCCTCCCCACAGGCAGGCGAGTGTCAGGATGGGCCACGCTGCAAGAAGCCGACGCTAGCGCTAGCGAGCGAGGTGTGAAGAGTTGGCCAGAATGACCAACTCCTCCTCCACGTCCACCTCCTCCACCACCGGTGGCTCGCTGCTGCTGCTCTGCGAGGAAGAGGAGTCGTGGGCGGGCCGGCGCATCCCCGTGAGCCTCCTGTACTCCGGGCTGGCCATCGGAGGCACGCTGGCCAACGGCATGGTCATCTATCTCGTGTCGTCCTTTCGAAAGCTGCAGACCACAAGCAACGCCTTCATCGTGAACGGCTGCGCCGCCGACCTCAGCGTCTGCGCCCTCTGGATGCCGCAGGAGGCGGTGCTCGGGCTCCTGCCCTCCGGCTCCGCGGAGCCGCCGGCGGACTGGGACGGCGCGGGGGGCAGCTACCGCCTGCTGCGGGGCGGGCTCCTGGGCCTTGGGCTCACCGTGTCCCTCCTGTCCCATTGTCTGGTGGCCCTGAACCGCTATCTGCTCATCACCCGGACGCCCGCCACCTACCAGGCGCTGTACCAACGGCGCCACACGGCGTGCATGCTGGCGCTGTCCTGGGCGCTCGCCCTGGGCCTCGTGCTGCTGCTCCCGCCCTGGGCGCCCCGGCCGGGCGCCGTGCCCCCGCGCGTCCACTACCCCGCGCTGCTGGCCGCGGCGGCGCTGCTGGCACAGACGGCGCTGCTGCTGCACTGCTACCTGGGCATCGTGCGCCGCGTGCGCGTCAGCGTCAAGCGGGTCAGCGTGCTCAACTTCCACCTGCTGCACCAGCTGCCCGGCTGCGCCGCCGCCGCCGCCGCCTTCCCCAGCGCCCCGCACGCGCCAGGTCCCGGCGGCGCGGCGCACCCGGCGCAGGCCCAGCCCCTGCCGCCCGCGCTGCACCCGCGCCGTGCGCAGCGGCGTCTCAGCGGCCTGTCGGTGCTGCTGCTCTGCTGCGTCTTTCTGCTGGCCACGCAGCCGCTGGTGTGGGTGAGCCTGGCCAGCGGCTTCTCACTGCCCGTGCCCTGGGGCGTGCAGGCGGCCAGCTGGCTGCTCTGCTGTGCCCTGTCGGCGCTCAACCCGCTGCTCTACACGTGGAGGAACGAGGAGTTCCGCCGCTCCGTGCGCTCGGTCCTGCCTGGCGTCGGCGACGCAGCGGCCGCCGCCGTTGCCGCCACGGCCGTGCCCGCTGTGTCCCAGGCCCAACTGGGCACCCGCGCCGCCGGCCAGCACTGGTGACCCAGCCAGGGCCCAAGGGGAGAGGCGATTTCCGGCTTCCAAAGTCCTGACCACACCGCCCCCCTTCCCTCGTCGGCTATCTCCTGCCCAGACCAAGACTCCTGCCACTAGCTCAGTAAACCGGTGCGAAGATTGCGCCTCTGAGCCCAGTGGCTTTCCTGAACCAAGATTTCTCACCAAATAGGGTCCCCGAAGTCATTGTGGACGGCCGCTTGGTTTTTACCCTTTGTTTCTGTATTTTAGAGAAATATTTAAGTCGATACACCGGAGACTTCAAGGACTTGCAAACTGGCATTTGAAAAGAACCAGTTAATTTATTTCAACAGTTTGTTTTTGGAAAAGAGCTTTTACAACGTATAACCCTTCCTACCTTCATCGTCTTCTGATATATATGAAGCGCCTTGAGTGTGCATGAGCCAAAGGAAATAATATAGAAGAAGGAGATAATATGTGGGAAATATTTTAGGAAATAGCATATCTTTAACGACGCATCTGTTAGAAGTGAGTCTCTGTATTAACGGGGAAGGGAGGCCACAGAAACCGTTGAGTTGCCGTTAAGGCCTCAAGCCCTTTATTTTTCAAAGGGTTTTTTAAAAAGTAAATTTATTCTCAAATGAGATAGAATCTTAGTGAACAGAACACTAAATGTATTATTTTACACTTTTTTTCACTCTGAAGATGAAAATTGGCATTGGGTTAGTTAAAGTAAAACATTTCCAGTTTGATAATTGATGGCCTAAGCCAGCAGTGGAATTTTGAAAACCAACACGGGGGTTATTCATTTCTAAGTACCAGTTTCCGATTTTCTATAGCATGCACACTTGTTGCTACCCTCATTTCGTAACCAATTTATTTGCCTTATGAGTGTGATTGCAGCTTTGAATATTCTGTACTATATAATGGTTGCTAAGGAGAATAAGTCCTCCTGTTTTCTCTTTAACGTTGAAAATATCTCAATGCACATGATATAATTAAACACTAATAATACCATGACTGCATAGCTAATATTAGCTGCTATTGCATGCTCCTACATGCTGGGACTTACTGGGCATGTGATATACTAAAGCAATACCCTTAGACAAGGACGTTTTTCTTTTTCCAGACACCAGAGGATATGATCTTCAATTATTTGAAAAGAGACACAGAGACACCTCTGGCTAGCGTTCTCCTTTTGACCCCATTTATGAGAAAACTTCCAGTTGGGACTTCATCTCACCACTGGAACCATGATCAAGATAGATCAATAATATGGTTTAGCTCTGCAAAACCATCTGTGTAGGGTTTGAATGAGCTACACATTAGAAAGCAACACTGTTTTTATGTAGTGCACATATATTGCCATGCCGTTTAACATTAATATCATGTCTGTTGAAGGAGGTGTAAGAAACTCAGTTACGTATAATGAACAGTTGGAGTGGAAATCTGTTCTAAAAGGTATTATTTGAGGTTTGTCATTTTCATCTTTGGTTTACTAAATTTACTTAGAAAGATTTGAAATGCAAAGATGTGTAAGAACACCTTATAAAATTAAAATGAGTAGAAAGTAATTTTATTAATCATATATCAGCGTTCAGACTGCTAACTACATCAAATCTGAGGCCCAACAGCCTTAATTAACTGCGTTAATTCAGGAACAAAAATAGATTGCTTTGTTGCATTCCTGGACATGTTAAGCTAGGATATTAGAAACACTTGTGCATTTGAATAATTATGAGAGTTGCAGGAAACTTTGACGTGTTTGTAGTAAAACAAAGCAAAACAAATATGTTCATCACCCAAAATAGATCAGCAGTCCTTTTATTACTCTAAACCCTTTGTGCATGTACTGTTTTTCTCTTACTAAGATTTCATCTGTTCCCGTTTTCCTCAATTCAAACATTTAATTAAAGTTCAGTCATCTATTCTGAGTTTTTCTTTTGTCTTCTGTGTCTGGTTTTCTTGTATACCTCCTTGAAAACATCATAATAGAGGTGGAAGAACTAGTGATGAAAGGAACTTCTTTTTGCTGGCTTTATTTTATTTTTATTTTGACTTTCTAGAATTATTTCTACTTTATATAGTTAAATAAGTAAGGTTCATAGGCCAGCATGAAAAATAAGTAGGTTAAATTGCCTTTCTGTAAGTGTTGGGGAACAGGCTGCAGCAATGGCGAGCTGAGAATTACTCTCTTCTGGGGGGAGGCTAGGAGGTAATTTAATAAATCTCTGTTAGAAAGAGCTTCTTTTAATGGGGCCTTTTTCATCGTTTCTTACTGTGATTACTGAAAGCAATTTCTCCCCATTCCTGTAAATATTTGCCACAGACGTAAGCTTAGCTTTTCAAATGTGTACCTGGGATCTTGCAATGTTTCTGGCTAAACCGGAAAACCAGCTTATGCTGGCTCCCTGCCAAGTGGGAGACCTACTTTAGATTAATTTACTGGTAATTAACTCCATAGGACTGATTCGCTTTTAATTTCAAAGTAGCAATGATGTGTCTAAAAATGCCTTCTAGGGCACTAACTGAGTGTTGGAGTTACTGCTTTTACAAATTACATTAATGGAAATTGTGTTTTTATTTAAATGAAACCACATATTATCCACTCAGGAATAAAAAGTCCTAATTGCTGCTGTGGGCTGCCCTACTTTGCCTTTTCTACTTCTTGTTTTCGTTAGGTACATGCCTATTGAGCTGTGAGACACCTGCCTCCCTCCCCCATGGACCTCAGTGGCCACACTCTAGGATGCAGTAGGATTTACTCAGAGCATTTTCCTCCTTCCAAAATGAAGTTTGTGAATAAACAAGAATTTCATTTTGTGCAGAGGCATCCACAGGTGGCCTTTGTTTTAAATACGGTAGGGAGTGTTCCAAGGTCCGACATGTTTCCCTGTATCAGCATTCGGGGGAAACATTTCTCCAATCCCCCTTTCCTTTTCAGGAGGCCCCAGTGGGAGGATAAAGTGGTGTTGAGGAAGGAATCAAGGGTTTACTTTAACCCTCTGTTGGACAGAGCCCCTGAGAAGATCTGCTCGCTGGTGGGATGTTGGTCTACTCAGAACTCCGGGCGCTGACTTCCTTCTTCCACGTGCAACCTTTATTCCATCTCCCTAGGATTCAGACAGTGCTCATCTCACTTCTTGGCAGTCCTGTGAGCTGACTTGACAAAGGCATGGGTGGCATAAATTTAAATCAAGAACATTGAGAAAAATTGTAGATGTCCCTACTCTCCAGGCCTGTCTTTAATGTTCATTAGTGGTAGGGTAAGTGGATCCCCTGATGGAGCTCTAGGTCTGCAGGAACAAGGGGGGCCCCTTTCTCCATTCTCTCCTAGTCTCTTCTCCAGTGTCTTGTGAGGCCTAATGCACATGAGTGTGACTCAGCTCACGGGTTCCAGGTCTGCCCACTTTCCTTCCCCTTGCCCACTTCTGGGATCTGGTAGTGCACATATGGGGGCCAGAGCCTGCCCCGGTCGTGTCCTTGAGCTGTTTGGCCAAGAAATTCCTGGGGGGGGGGGGGTACCAGCAGTTAGTGTAATGGCTATGTCGCTGGACTCTCATGTAGCCGACCGCGGTTCCAGTCCCGGACCCGGTGGCTTAAACTCACACCAGGTGTGTGTGTATACGTGCCCAAGATCCCGAGAGGAAAATGGAGGAGAAGGGATTGTGGTGTGGCCATTCCTCCTGGGGGGTGATTTCTCGCTTTCTGTCTCTCTGTCTCTCTCTGTCTTTCTGGCAAGCACACATGCCCTATAGCAAAAAGCGCTCCAAAAAAAAAAAAAAAAAGAAATTCCTGGGTTCCAGTACCAGTGGGAGGTGCAGTACCTGGTGCACATATTTCCTTCACTCGTTAGGGAAGAGAGCAGAGTAGAAGCAGGTCCTTTAAAATCCCAGGTTTTAGTCAGGTGTGGAGTTTACGACATGAGTGTGCTCTAATTCCTCAGATCATTCTCTCCATTGTTACAGCCTCGTTGTTGCATGCACTGCCTGCTACACTCGGCTCCTGCTGTGAGCCCTGACTTTGTCACGGACCTTCTGGGTGTCCTAGTTTTTCGTTGCATGTCCAGCCTCCAGCCTGCCTTCAGGAGGGCTCATTTAGCTGCTGCCTCCTCATCAGAGCTCCTCTGCCCCCACTACAAACTCTGCCTCCACTTTGTTCTTGCCCTGATTCCCTTCCCTTCCCTAACACGTCTCTCTCTTAATGTGTCTTCATACTACTTAGGGAAGGTTCCTCTTTTTTGTTTTGTTTTGTTTGTTTGCTTCTTTATATTTCTTTGACTTTTTAAAGAGCAAATTCTATCCATTTTTTTTTTTTTTAAAGAGAGATTTTGCTATAGGACATGTGCACTCACCGGAGAGATAGAGACAGAAAGCCAGAAAGTGAGAAAACACCCCCCCCCAGGGTGGTTAGCCACACTGCAATCTCTTCTCCACCATTCTCCTCTTAGGGTTTTGGGCATGCATGCACACTTGCCCAGTGTGAGTTTGAAGCCACTGGGTCTGTAACTCGGACTGCGATCAACAATATGGGAGTCCAGTGACATAACCATTACGCCATTTGCTGGTGCCATCTATCTCCCATCTTTTTGTTACCAGTTGCCTGGAATATACTATACATATTTAACACACATTTGTGACTAAAGACAGTAAGTTTAAAATAAAAAAGGTTTTGTCCTTTCTCCTGCATGTTCATTTTCCTCTTAATAAAATAGACTCGAGGATAAACCCCAGCTTCCAGCTCATATCTTCTTAAATGGTATCCCACGGTAATAACACGTGGGATTGGACCAGCAGGTGGCATGGTAGTTGGGGTGCTGGACTCCACGTGCTGATCGTGGTTCAAGTCCTGGACCTGGTGGCTTGCTTTCTCACTTTCTCTCTTTCTCTCTGTCTCTCTCTGATGAGCACACATGCCTTGTAGCAAGTTAAAAAAAAAAAAAGATGATGATAAATAAATAATTCTTTAAAAAAAAAAACACGTGAGATTATGAGCCAGGTGTGTAAGTCACATGCTATTGGTGCTGCCGTCTTAGGGTGATTTATACTCCTGTCACATCCAGTTCTGTTCTCGCTGACTTAAAGCAACAATAGGAAGTTTCAGTCCTAATTACTATTTTGGATTAAAAGTCAAATTACACAAGATGTGCAATTATTTCTAAGGGCCTTACATAGAAAAGCTGTGCATTTTTGATTTGTAAAAGCCTTAAACATTGCTCATCAATAGTCAGGCAATTTTGCTAGAACCGTGGGAGAAATAACTACAGCAATATCTTTATCCCTCCTTGTCGGTTCACTGAATACTAGACCTGGAAGACATTAGAAAGATCATTCAGGCCAGCCCCTGACTATTTTTACTAGCTAGATAGTGCTTTAATTTTTAATCTTTCCTGATATAAATTAGGCCCACTTGTCATTTTTTTCTGTTCTCAGGGAGTAGAAAAGTTTGTAGCATCCTTTGTGTAGTCGTGTTGTTACAGACAATCTACTTTTGGGCAAAGTAAAATTCTGTGACATTTATGCATGGTGAATGCCCCCATTGTTACAAACCTTTGCCCTTGTAAGAGCTTTATTTCTTTAAAATAAAAGTTTATTTCCTGGGAGGATTAATGCTTATTTTCATAGAAAATGTGCAAAATTCAGAAATACAGAAGAAATGATATCACCCACAGTTCCACTTTGCAAAGATTATCATGCTTAACATTTTGCTGTACACATCTACTGTTTTCTTCTTTCCTTTCTTTGTATGCACGTGATTATGCAAAAGTCCTCAAAAATTTTATGGAAAATTTATGCATGTTATGAAAAAACTATGCATAGACTTCAATTTTTTTTTGCATCAAAATGAATTCATATTTCTATTGCATTTCCCACTAACTTTGGGAGTCCTCTTGTATATAATTACAGCTAGAAAGCATATAGGGACGTGTGTGTGTGTGTGTGTGTGTGTGTGTGTGGTCAGAAACTTTATCTCAATATCGTGGGTGCTTAAAATAGTATGAACTCTTTCAGGAAACGGACTTCCTCAACACCTAAGGAATTTAAGTAGGGTGTGCAGGGTTAATTCTGGAAAGGGTGTCTACAGTGTGTGGGAAGTTTTACCAAATTATCTCTGAGATACCTTTCAAATCTAACTTAAATGATTATTGAATGTTTCTTCTGCTTGGTGACAGATCTTTCTTGTTCTGGATCTTCAACATTTCAAATGATTGATTAGAGGTGTATGCTTGGCAAAACGATGTCTATACCTACCAATAGAAGTGAGCCTATGTGGTTAGGGATGGCCTTCCTTGAGCACAGGGATGTAAATATGTCACATTCTTAGTGACTTTGTGCCCTTTCCCATTTTTTCCTATTGGTCTCCTTTTTGATGCCAAGAGCATTCCCAAGTTTTTTTTTTTTTTTTTAAATGGAATATAAGCTGAAAAAAGTACATTTTCTTTAAAATGTCTCAGGATAACTATTGGAGCCTAATGTATTACTTAGTTCTCTTAAAAACTTTTATAAGTACTAAACTTTTTGATGACTTCGTTGAAAGCTGAACAGATTTCAGACTATTTGGGTGAGAAATGAACTGAAATTGGCTCCCATGCAAGTGCTGATGAAAACCATTCCTTCCTGAATTTCTTTCATGTGACAAATTCCCCAGTAAATCCCAACCAAAGTCTACTTATTTCTATATCCAGGGCTGGTACAGCACAGTGACAATCTGGCTTCTTCCAATATTTTGACACAATGAAAAACAGATTGATATACTAAAAGTTACCAGTACAAAAGATTGGCACAGAGCTATTTTGGATTTGTTGAAGACCAATAATAGAATCTAGAGTATAAACCTACAATTTTTAGACTCTGCTTTCTAATTTACTTGAAAAAAATTCTGAAAGTTGTCAGTTTATAAGTGCTAGCATATCCTGGTATTAGGGGATAGAAACAATACCACTAAATTTCTTGGGTTTTAAAAGTTTTCTTTTAAAGTTTCTTCCTTCCTTCTTTCCTTCCTTCTTTCCTTCCTTCCTTCCTTCCTTCCTTCCTTCCTTCCTTCCTTCCTTCCTTCTTTCTTTCTTTCTTTCTTTCTTTCTTTCTTTCTTTCTTTCTTTCTTTCTTCTCTTTCTTTCTCTCTCTCTGTCTTCCTTCCTTCTTTTCTTTCTCTTTCTTTCTTTCTTTCTTTCTTTCTCTCTTTCTTTCTTTCTTTCTTTCTTTCTTTCTTTCTTTCTTTTTCTTTCTTTCTTTCTTTCTTTCTTTCTTTCCTTCCTTCCTTCCTTCCTTCCTTCCTTCCTTCCTTCCTTCCTTCCTCCTTCCTTCCTTCCTTCCTTCCTTCCTTCCTTCCTTCCTTCCTTCCTTCCTTCCTTCTTTTTCTTTCTTTCTCTCCCTTCCTTCTTTCCTTCCTTCCTTCTTTCCTTTCTTTTTTTTTTTCTTTTCTTTCCTTCTTTTAATTTGATCAGAGAGGGACAGGTGGGGGGAGAGAGAGAGAGAGAGAGGAGAGAGAGAGAGAGAGAGAGAGAGAGAGAGAGAGAGAGAGAGGAGAGAAAGTGAGAAAGCAAACCGCCATGTCTGGGACTCGAACCATGGTTGGCCAGGTGGGAGCCCAGCACCCTTAACCACCATGCCACCTGCTGGCCCTGGTTTTTAAAAGTTTTAAAATTTATTTTTAAGAGAGAAATCAAGAAAGAGAGACAACCTCCAGCAAATGCCTCAATCGAAATCCCGGACCATGGGATATGTATCTGGCATACTCAGGGACTCCAGATGTGAACCTGGACTCTTTCCATGTGGGTGAACCTCACAGATTGTCACATTTTACCTCCATGCCCTGATCTTCTTATTTTACTAGGCGTGAGTATGGCTTTCTTTATTATCATTATCATTATCATTGCTGTAATTCATCATTGTTGGAAATTGTTCACCAACAGCTCAGTGCAGAGCAGTGAGCTAAGTATAAGTTGGCTTTTGCTGTTTAACAAACTCCTCCAAAACAGTGACTTCAAATAGCAATCATGGATTAGCTCAGAAAGCAATGGGTAAGCAATTTGGATGGGGCTATCTGGGTGGTTCTTTTGCTGGTCTCTGTTGAACCTGGCATTTGACTGGCTGTCAGTTGGACTAACACTTGAATGCCTGGGCTAGCTTAGGCTCTTTCACATGACAGTGGTCTCAAACAGTATCTTCTGCCTTTGGTCTATTTGCTAATGTACAGTGGCCAAAGCAAGTTGCAGGGCCAACCCTAATTCAAGGGGTACAGGTATATATTCCTCTATATGTGAAGATATCTTCAAAGTCATGTTGCAAGAGTGGACATAGAGAGGGAAAAAAAAATCTGTGTCTACTTTTACAATAAACCACAGTTGTTAGTTTATCTTTTTTGTTCTTAAGGGTCTTGCAATCTCATTATGGCAATAGAATGTGTGTTTGACTAAATAACTAGTCACTCCAAAGATAAGTGACAATAAAATAGAACTGAGTAGGGAGAGATCAGTCAAGTCAGGATTGCTTAATGGAGGATGTGGGGTTTAGAAAAACATAGAAGAGGGAAAGATATTGCAAACCAGAGAACGATAGAAGCAAAGATATTGTATTATTATTATTTTTTTCCTCATTAAACTTTGTTTTAATGGGTCTCCAAATTCTGTGACAGATTTTTGGTTATTTGTTTCCATTAAAAAATACTGATTTTAAAAACCAGTAACTTACACCTGCCCCCTACCCAAAATGGTCCATAAAGCATTTTTCTTTCCTTTTGAAGGTTTTACAATGTTATCATTAACCAGTCTTTTACTATTAAACTTAAATGGCCAATTGAGACAAACAGTTCTGAGACTGTTCTTCCAGCACCGAGTAAGACTGGGGCAGCAGGAATTAGGGATATTCATTTAGCCTTCTGAGCTTTCTGGGCAGACTTGGCGACCTTGCCAGCTCCAGCCGCCTTCTTGTCCGTGGCTTTGGTGACACCCTTGGCAGCTGTCTGTCTCATATCACTGTCAGTAAAATGACCCAGAGGAGAGTAAAGATGCTGTCAACACATGGGCTTGCCAGGAACCATATAAACAATGACAGCATCACTGATTTTTAAGAATTTAGGGCCATCTTCTAGCTTTTTACCAGAAAGGTGATCAATCTTTTCTTTCAGCTCAGCAAAGTTGCAAGCAATGTGAACTGTGTGATAATCCAGTACAGGGGAAAAGCCAGGACTGATTTGGCCTGAAGGTCAAATAATCACCTGAGCAGTGAAGTCAGCTACTTCCATTGGTGGGTCATTTTTGCTATCACCAGCAACATTGCCATGCCAAATATATTTGACAGACACGTCCTTGACATTGAAGCCCACATAGTCCCCAAGAAGAACTGCACTCAAAGCTCATGGTTTGTTTCAACAGACTTTACTTCAGTTGTCATATTGACTGGTATAAAGGTGACCACCATACCATTTTGAGCACACTACTCTCCACTCAACCCACAGGGAAAGTGCCAATACCACCAATTTTGTACACATCTGGAGGAGCAGACACAAGAGTTTGTCAATTGGATGAACTGGTGGTAGGATGCAATCCAGAGTTTCAAGCAGTGTAGTTCCACTGGCTTTGCCATCTTTACGGATGACTTTCCATCCCTTGAACCATGGCATATTAGCATGTGGCTCCAACATGTCACTATTCCAACCAGAAATTGGCACACATGCTACTGTTGTGATTGTAGCCAATTTTCTTAATGTAGGCACTGAGTTCTTTAACAATTTCCTCGAATCTCTTCTAACTGTAGGGTGGCTCAGTAGAATCCATTTTTTTTAGAGGTTTTTGCCATAGGGCGTGTGCGCTCACCAGACAGACAGAGAGAGACAGAGAGACAGAAAGCAAGAAGTCACCCCCCAGGAGGGATGGCCACGCCACAATCCCTTCTCCTCCATTCTCCTTGGGATCCTGGGCACACACACACATGCGCCTGGCATGAGTTTTAAGCCACCAGGTCTGGGATGTGAACCGTGGTCGACTACATGGGAGTCCAGCGGCATAGCCATTATGCTAACTGCTGGTCCTCAGTAGAATCCATTTTGATAACACCAACAATTAGTTATTTCACACCCAGTGTGTAAGCCAGAGGGCATGCTTACAGTTTTGCCTGTTCTTGGAGATACCAGCTTCAAATTCACCATCATCATCAGCAACAATCAGGACAGCACAGTCGGACTGAGGGGTGCCTATAATCATGTTGTTGATAAAATCTCTGTGTCCTGGGGCATCGATGATAGTCACATAATACTTGCTGGTCTCAAATTTCCACAGGGAGATATCACGGTGATACCACACTCACATTTAGCTTTTAGTCTATTCAAGACCCAGGCATACTTGAAGAAGCCCTTTCCCATCTCAGCAGCCTTCTTCTCAAATTTTTCTGTGGTTCTTTTGTCGATCCCACCACACTTGTAGATCAGATGGCCAGTAGTGGTGGACTTGCCAGAATCTACATGTTCAATGACAACGATGTTGATGTGAGTCTTCTTTCCCATTTTGGCTTTGATTTAGCAGTGGTTTTCAATGACACCTGTGCTCTAGCACAAACCTGCTGCATAAAAGCTATTGTATTAGTTTTCTATTGTTGCCATAACTAATTGCCAGAAATTCGGTGGGTTAAAATAACACAAATTTATTTATAATTCTGTAGATCAGAAGTTATACTCAACATCTTTTCTGACCAAGATGGAGTTAAACTTGGAATTAATTACAGAAAGGACCCTTGAAAATACACAAGCACATGGAAAACTGAACAACCGACTCCTGGATGACTTCACAACCACTAAAGAAGTTAAGACTGAAATAAAAAGATTCATTGAAACCAATGCTAATGAGTATACTAGTATCCATAACCTATTGGGCACAGTGAAAGTAGTCATGAGAAAAAGTTCGTAGCAATTAGTGCTCACAAGAAAAAAATTGAAAGGTGCCAAATTGACAGTCTAGTGACACATCTCAGGAAACTGGAAAAACAACAACCAAAACCCTCCCAAAAAGACCAGGAAAAAAGAAATAATGAAGATTAGAGCAGAAATAAATGAAATGGAGATCAAAAAATCTATACAGAAAATAAATCAAACCAAAAGTTAGTTCTTTGAGGAGATTAAGAAAACTGATACTTTAACTAAACTAATCTAGGAGAACAGAGGAAGGAACCAGATAAATAAAATCAGCAATGAATCAGGCAATATTACAACAGACATAATTTTAATACAAAAGATCATGGAGAATACTATGTGCAATAATATGCCCACAAACAAGAACACCTAGATGAGATGGCAAAGTTTTGCATACATATAATCTATCAAGATTGAATCAGAAGACATAGAAAGCCTAAATAGATCAATATCAAGCAATGAGATTGAATAAGTAATAAATAGCCTTCCAACAAAGAAAAGCTCAGGTCCCAATGACTTCACCTCTTAATTCTACAAAATTTTAAAGATGAGTAACCCCAATTCTACTCAAGTTATTTCTAAAGATCCAAAAGGAAGGAACCCTCCCAAATATGTTCTATGAAACCTCCATCATTCTCATCCCCCAAACAGACAAGGATATAAAAACAACAACAAAATCATGGACAGATATCTTTTATGAATACTGATGCAAAAATTCTCAATAAGATACCAGCAAACTATGTCCAACAACATATTGAACGATTATACACCATGATCAAGTAGGATTTATTTCAGAGATACAAGGATGGTTCAACATACACAAAACTATAAATGTAACACAGCACATTAATAGAAAGAAAGATAAAAATCATTTGACCATATCAATCAATGTGGAAAAGCATTTGATAAAATACAACATCCATTTATGGTTAAGACTCTCAACAAAATTGGCATAGAAAGGACATTTCTCAGCACAATAAAAGCCATATATGACAAGTCCATAGCTGAATAGGGAAAAGCTAAAGGCTTTCCCATTAAAAACTGGAACAAGACAAGGCTGCCCACTTTCTCCATTCCTTTTCAACATAGCAGTGGAAGTCCTAGCCAATGCAATTAGACAAGAGAGTAAAATAAAAGGCATTCAAATAAGAACAGAAGAAGTGAAATTAGCTGTATTTGCAGATGAAATGATACTATACATAGAAAATCCAAAAGAATTCATAAAAAACTCCAAAACAAAACAAAACAAAAACTCGTAGAAGTGATAAATGAATGCAGTAAAGTGGCAGGATACAAAATCAGCATACAAAAATCAATAGCATTTTAAGACAGCAGTGAACAGACTGAGGCAGAATTGAAAAAAGCAATCCCATCTATGAAAGCTACACACACACATACACACACACACACCCACACACAAGACACCTAGGAATCAACCTAACCAAGGAAGTGAAAGTTCTGTACAAGGAAACTGAAAAACTAAAAAAAGACATTGAAAATTATATACAAAAGTGGGAAAATATCCCATATTTCTGACTTGGAAGAATTAATATAATCAAAATGCCAACTCTACCCAAATTAATCTACAAATTCAAGCAATTATGATCATATTACCTGAGAGATTCTTTACAGAAATAGAAAAAAATAATCATAAAATTTATCTGGACTCATAAAAGGCCTTGTATTGCTTTGGCAAAAGCAATAAAATAGGCATTTCACTTCCTGACTTTAATATATATTACAAAACTGTGATAATTAAAACAGCATGCTGGTACCAGCAGATGGTGTCATGGTTACGTCACTGGAATCCCACATAGTTGACTGTGATTTGAGTCCTGAACCTGGTGGCTTCAAACTCACAACAGGTATATGTGCATGAGTGTCTAAGATCCTGAGAGAAGAATGAAGAAGGGACTGCATGGTCATCCCCCCTGGGGTGTGATTTTTTGCTTTCTATCTCTCTCACTCTGTCTGTCTCTCCAGTGAGTGCACGTGCCCTATAGCAAAAATCTCTCTAAACAAAACAAAACAACATGCTACTGGCACAAAAAACTGATATGTAGATGAAAGGAACAGAATAGAGAACTCAAAAATAAACCCCAAGGGAACCAGCAGTTAGCGTAATGGCTATGTCGCTGGACTCCCACGTAGTCGACCGTGGTTTGTGTCCTGGACCCGGTGGCTTAAAACTTCCGCCGGGCGCGTGTGCGTGCGTGCCCAAGATCCCAGAGGAGAATGGAGGAGAAGGGATTGCGGCATGACCATCCCCCCCGGGGAGTGATTTCTCGCTTTCTGTCTCTATGTCTCTCTCTGTCTGTCTGGTGAGCACACGCCCCCTATAGCAAAAACCTCTCAAAAAAAAAAAAAAAAAAAAAAAAAAAAAAAAGCCCAAAACATACAGCCAATTAAGGGCTGTAAGAAAGGGCACATGACAATCCAGTGAGAAGAAAACTTTCTTCAGCAAATGGTGGTGGAAAAAACTGAATATCCATTTGCAGAAAAATGAAACTGGAACCCCTATCTCTCACCATTAACAAAAATAAACTAAAATTGGATCAACGATCTCAACATAAAACCTCAAACTAAAAAACTATTGGTGGGAAACAGAGGGAAACTCTTGCAGATGGAATAGGCAAGGAGTTCCTAAATAAGGCCCTGAAAGCATAGGCAATAATCCAGAAAATAAACAAGTGCGACTGCAGCTAAAAAGCTTTTGTACAGCAAAAGAAACAATTAGAACCAGGAGAAAACCCTCAGAATAGGAGAATATATTTGCAAACTATACCTCACATAAGAGACAGATAAGCAGAATATAAAGGAACCCAAGTAGCTTGCTGAGAAAAAAAAATCCAGTTTTAAAAAAAGGCAAATGAGCTGAACAGACAACTCTTCAGGGAAGATATACAAATGGAAAAACAAAACAAAACAAAACAAACATTTAAAAATGCTCAATATCTCTTATCAAAAAGGGAAATGCAAATAAAAATCACAATAAGATACCACTTAAGCCCACTCAAAATGGCTATGATAAAAAAAATACAGAATGATAAATGCTGGAGAGGTTGTGGTGACAAATGAACCCTACTACACTGTTGGTGGGAATGTAAATTAGTACAGCCACTGTGGAGATCAATCTGGAGGTTCCTTGAAAATATATAAATAGAACTATGATTTGATCCAGTAATTTCATTCCTGGGTATCTACCCAAAGTATAGGAAAACACTCAGTTGGAAAAACACTTGCACATCCATGTTTATTGCAGCATTATTTATAGTTGCTAAGACTTGCAATCAGCCCAGATTTCCAAGGACATTTGAATGGTTTGAAAAAAATGTGGCACATATACACTATGGAATAGTACTCAGCCATAAAGAACAATGAGACCCTGACATTTTATACAAAATGTATGAATATGGAAGATTTAGTGCTAAATGAAGCAAGCCAGACAATGAAAGACAGTCATTGTATTTCCCTGCTTAATATATACTGAATGTCTGCAGTCTATAGCAGAAACAAAGACTGGAAGGTATAATAGTGGGGAGGGGAACTGAAGATACTAGAAATAGTAAAGGAGGGGGTGTATAACGGGGTGGGAGGGAGGAGATCAGGGGAAAAAAACATTTAACAGAAACAAAAATGAAAAGTTATCTGTAGATGATAATGTACATGGTGATATCTATGACTTAACAAATATGCACTGTGTCCATGAAGGAGAAAACCATTTTGTATGCTGTAAAAATGTACAATTATTAAATATAAATAAAAAGGAGAAGAAAAAGAAAAGAAGAAGGAGGAGAAGAAAAGAAGAAGAGGAAGAAGGTGTTCCATATGGTCTCAAGCTAAAGTAAAAATGTTGAAAATCTGTATTTCTTTCTGAAAACCATATGGGAGAACTTACTGTAGTTTTACCTCAAAATCTTTAACCTTAATTTTTTTTTTTTTTTTTTTTTGCTATAGGGTGCATGTGCTTGCCAGAAAGAGAGACAGAGAGACAGAAAGTGAGAAATCACCCCCCAGAGGGGATGGCCACACTGTAATACCTTCTCCTCCATTCTCCTCTCAGAATCTTGGGCATGGATGCACACGTACCCAGCATGAGTTTAAGCCACTGGGTCTGGGACTCGAATCATGGTTTACTACATGGGAGTCTAAGGACGTAGCCATTATGCCATCTGCTAGTCTCAACCTTAACATTAATAAAAGGTTCATTTTGTTACATAAAGTGACATTCATAAGCTTTGGAAATTGGGATGTGATATTTTGGGGGGAGCCACATTCTGTCTACCACAGACAAGGAGGCCAGACTACTTGTGTTTGACTGCAAATGAAAAAGTTAAATAGGGGAAAAGGAGGTTGGAAAATAAGATTACACTGATTCAATGCTTTTTTAAAATCCTACTTTTGGTCCAATGTTATGAGTGCTTTTTAGTTTTGATTGATCATAAAAACTTTAGGCTTCCTTTGTGATTCTGAAAAATTTTCTTTATATCATTTTTTAAAAAGTTTATTTCTTTATTGAGAAAGAGAGAGAGACACCCTGAGTAGGGTCTTGTCATACCATGATCTGTCCCCCAACCTCCCACAGACATTCCTGCTGTGTTCAGGTTGACTCAGAATCTGAATCTCAGGACTTCCCCAATGGATCTAGCATCATGCACCAGCATTCTACTACCTGCACCACCACAGCTGGGCCTAATTATTAATCAAGAAATGTATACCAAGTTGTAAATTTTAGTATTTGTATTAAAAAATGATAGTTTTTTTTTTTTTTTTTTTAGAGAGATTTTGCGCTCCCCAGAGAGACAAAAAATGAGAAATCACCCACCGGGGGGGATGGCCACGCCACAATCCCTTTTCCTCCATTTTCGTCTTGGGATCTTGGGCATGCATACACACATGCACATGCACATGGTGTGAATTTGAAGCCACCAGATCCAGGATTCAAACCGTGGTTGAATATGTGAGTTCAGTGACATAGTCATTACACTATCTGCTGGTCCCCAAAATGATATATTTCTAAAATATAAAATTATATTTTAAGTATACATAAAAAGCTACACATCTTCTCCCCTACCCCAGCCTACCTGCTGGAGAAACTGATAAATAGGCTTCCTCTTGTGTTTCCACACTTCCCTTCCCCTCCATGAAAGAGGATTCTTTTTATGAAACATCTGATCTGTGCTGAAATAAAATTTTTAACTGACAACCCAGACACCATCTGTTAACCTAGGAAGCTACCTAACTTTTGAATCCCCCACCACCTTTAGAACATTACATAGTTGTATTGGCTTGTGAGAGCCTGTAGCTCATTTTGATATCACACAACCAAATTTACAAATTGAGTAAAAAAAAGAAATCTGTAATTATACGTTGGTTTCTCATTAACCATTTGTTTCCTTGCAGAACATCATGTTTCCAACTAATCTCATAAAGTTTGTTTTGTTTTCTTTGACTGAGTTTCCACTACCCAAGCAGAGTCTTCAGTGTCATTACAAAAAGAGAGAACCATCTCTATTTTTGGGAAAAGCAACAAGCAACCCAATAAAGGCTCTTTGAACCTCTGAGCTGGGGTGGAGATTAAAGGAGAAATATTCTTTGTCTTAAACATCTTCTTTCTTCACACACAAAAAAATCAGTCTCATTTTACTCTGAAAAATGTAAGAATAAGAAAACTCATTTGCAGAGATGAAAATCTGAAAGCATAAAGGAATGGTAATTTGCTGTAGCTAAAAATATTCCCTTTCTTGATGCATTTCTATCACGTGGGTTGTTAGCAGCATGTCCAGGCTTCATCTGCAAAAAAGATACCTTTCACAGCCTGCAGTCAAAAATCAGACATGGTTTTAATGTACTTTCCTTCTAAGTTGAACCCATCTTAACTATTTCTTCATTGGACTGTCTCACAGCAACACTAGCAAGCATAGCTATTATATTTTTGGGTCCAGTCATTCATAGTGAGCTGAATACATGCCTATGGAAGCCAGACAGTCACAGTTCTGCTTTGAGGGGACTGAGGTCTAGTAGGGGAGAAGAACACAAAACAAACAATTGTGCACATAATTCTTTCCTTACATTTAGAAAAAGTGACGAATGTGAAAAAGTGTGAAGTACTGTGAAGATTTACAAAAGGGAAAGAAGTAACTGAGTTTAAGCTATCAATCAGAAAAGCCTTTCTGGATTAGACTGAATTCTCCAACCACATCTCAGATTATGGCAAGAAAAAAAAGGAGGTTATAGAGAAAAGGCATGGTGAGGGAGCGGTGGATGGTGGTGGTTATGGGCACTGGACTCCTACGTGGCCAACTGCGGCTCAAGTCCTGGACCTGTTGGCTTGCTTTCTCACTTTCCCTCTCTCTCTCACTCTGTTCCTCTCTGGTCAAATTAAAAATAAATACATACATTCTGACATGGATACTGTACTTCAACTGTTAAATATTGGTTTTCTTGACCAAAAATGAAGATTTTTCTGCTGAGACTTCGCCCTCCAGATTCATTTCTAGTGTGTAGCGATATAACTCTGTATCAATTTCTCTTCTTTTCTATCTGTCTCTCTGTCTCACTGTGTCTCCCTGTGACTTTTGTTTTTTAAGATAGAGTATTCTCTGGACTCTCAAGCCTCTCCTTTGTTATGTTAATTGGTGCCTTTCCTCACTTCATTTAGGAAAGGCACAACCCAAGCCAGGCCTATACTGACATGGATACTGTACTTCAGCTGTGAAATACTGGTTTCATGCGGTACGCATGCGCATCATGCAGTTTTCATTTTTTTGCTTTTTAAAATTATAATCTTATGGCTTTTTTATCCTCTTTTTTTCTTTCTTGTTTTTCATTTTATTTTTTCTTCTTCTTGCCTTAATTCTTTTCCTTTTTCTTTATCTTTATTCAGTGGCTGATCAGCATCTATGCACTAAGTGTCTAGACAGGTCCAAGTGAATGGTTTCCAAACATCTGAATTTGATTAGGGTCAGAATATTCTTCTCTTCACCTTGAATCTGGTGCACAAAGAGTGAACATGGAACAGAGGAGAGATTGCAGATCACCTCCTTCTGCTTGCCTTTGAATGCTCAGTTTGAACATCAAGAATTAGGAAGAAACGCGTCATCCATCAGATGACTAGAAATCACCACAGGATCACAAGAAATATGGGAAAGCAAGACAATACCTCTCCTCCAAGGGAAAAGAATAACTCCTCTCCATCCTCAGATAGTACAATGAAACTCATGGAAATGTCTGATAAGGAATTTAGAATATTCATAATGACAAAGCTTACAGAGTTGGAAGAGAAGAGAGACAATGAACTGCAGAAGAGGCAGGAGAAAGGAGCTGATGAGTTCCAGAAGGTGAGAAAATTCTTGCAAAATCTGAAAGAGGAAATACACACTTTAAAAAAGAATCAAATGGACCTGTTAGAGATGGGACCTGTTAGGGATGAAGGCTATAATATAGGAAGTCAAAATCTCCCTTGAAAGTATTAAAAGCAGACTAGATCATATAGAAAATTGAATCTCAGGTGTAGAAGATAGAATTGCTGGCCTAGAAAAACTCACCATGAAGACTGAGAAAATGTCCCCTCCAAAATGAGAATAATATACAAGAAATACAAGATACCATCAAATGTCCAAACATCTGGATAATTGGTATCCCAGAAGGCAAAGAGACTCTCAAGGGCATTGATAATCTATTCCATGAAATCCTGCAAGAAAACTTTCTAAACCTAGAGAGACACTCAAAAATCCAGTCCCAAGAAATACAAAGGACCCCAAATAGAATCAACCCAAGAAGATCTTCTCCAAGACCCATTACAGCCAGACTGACCAAAACCACAAAGACAAGATACTAAGATTGGCAAGAGAGAAATGGCAAGTTACTTACAAAGGATATCCCATCAGACTAACAGCTGACCTCTCATTGGAAACAATTCGAGCAAGGAAAGAATGGGAAAATATATCCAAAGTGTTAAGGGAAAAGCAATTTCAACAAAGAATACTGTACCTGTAAAGATTATCCTTCATATGGGAAGAAAAGACAAGAATATTCTCAGATAAACAAAACCTGAAAGAATTTACCAACACCAGACCAGATCTCCAAGAAGTTCTCAAGGGAGTGCTATACCAGGAAAATTAAATACAGACATGCAGAAATAAGAGTTTAGAAACTAAGAAAATGGCCAACTTAATCATAGAGACATGTCTGGAACTGAATATTATACCACAGAATTTAATTTGGAAGATCTGACCACAATGGAAGATAGATTAAGTACATGAGACTGAACTGGTGAAAAAGCATTTTATGACTTTTGACTAAAACATTGCTGATTTTCTTCTAGGCTTTGTTTTCCAATTTTAAGAATTTTTGTCCTGTCTTGAGCTGCTGATAGGTTCATGTATTTGAACAGAATCCTAACCTGTTTCCTGGCTTTAAGTTTTAAGTAAAGTTCTTTAGCATTTCTTTTAAAGCTAAAACTGATTTTCTTAAAATTAAAAATATATTTAGAAATACCTATTTAATGACCATAGTAAGATTTATAGCATCAGTTAGGTGCTACCTTATGGTATATTCATGCTACTCAGAGTTTCATGCTTAAAGTCAGACACGTACTCACTGATATGTACATACCAGCTAAACTTGCTATTGAAAATAGTTAGATTACTTAAGCAATTTTGTGACTCAATAAAATGTGGGGGAAGAAAGAAATGAAAAACAACTGTAGACACCTAAGATAGTGTGGGAGGAGGGTGGGAAATGGTAGAAGGTGAGAAATAGGGGGAAAAGGGAACCAGCAGTTAGCGTAACGGCTATGTTGCTGGACTCCCACGTAGTCGACCGCGGTTCGCATCCCGGACCCGGTGGCTTAAAACTCACGCCGGGCGCGTGTGCGTGCGTGCCCATGATCCCGAGAGGAGAATGGAGGAGAAGGGATTGCGGCATGACCATCCCCCCCTGGGGGGTGATTTCTCGCTTTCTGTCTCTATGTCTGTCTGTCTGGCGAGCGCACGCGCCCTATAGCAAAAAACCTCTCCAAAAAAAAAAAAAAAAAAAAAAAAAAGAAAAGAAAAGAAATAGGGGGAAAATAAATACATACATGTATATATATGAAAATAGAAATCGGAAATTAAAGATGATGACATGTATGGTTAAGCCACTATGCAGTATATTTTGGATGGGAAATATTATATTTCAGACACATCACCATTACCCCATCCACCTGTATCGCTAGGCCGCAGCCTTCCACCATTTTCCCACAGCCCTGCTCCAACCCAGCAGACTCCATGCCTTGGAGTCAATCCCTTGTAGCCTCTGCACAACCTCAGAAGTGCCTCCTCCCTTCCTCCTGCCCGTGTCTCTGCTCTCATCATAGCCACGTTTGTCCATGCAGATTCTGCCCTGCCAATGCCATCAAAGGGCATGTCGCCCCTTGCATGCCATCTCTCTCGTTACTCTCAGCTACGGTCCATGCAGCAGCCATTGCAGGCCCCAGAGCCACACAGAGCTCCCCTTGGTCCTTTGGGGGACATTCCCCATGCTTCCTCCCTACGCACCTGCATCTGCAGCAGTGGCAACTGCAACAGCCCTCAGCCCACCTTTAGCGTTGTCAGCCAAGACCAGTCCTCAGCAGACGAGCAGTTGGACAAACAGTAAACTTTACTGACCCTGTACAGGATTACACTGAATGTCTTTCACTTCAGAGTCAGTTTAAAACTTCTGTCTGCACCCTGAAGGTAGCCATGCCGATCCCTACAGATCCACAAAAAACAAACAAACAAACAATAAAACCATTATATTTCAGACACACATAGACAGACAAAGGAAAAGAAAAAACAAAAGAAAGAAAAGTCTAAGTGTCAAAAATAAGATCAGATCAAGTTAGGGAAATTTTATTGTTATACAATAAAAGAAAATACAGATCGCGATCAGGAGACCGCAAACCAAAAATAGTAAGAAGCTCGGAGGCATAAACTTAGAGGATAAATAAAAGTGAAAATGAAGAAGTTATTTAATTCTTACAATTTGGGGTATTACAACCCACGTTTTCAGATGTCACAGTATTGGTTAAAAGTGATTATCTTATACCATCTTTTGGAAGGTGACTTAAGTTACTTTTATGACTATCAGAGGTGTTTACAAAAATGACCTAATTTAAGTTTTTGGTTACATTAGAACAAGTCAAGCAAGGTTATTTTTTATTTTTTATTTTTTTGGAGAGGTTGTTTTTTCTTCGCTATAGGGTGCGTGCGCTCGCCAGACAGACAGAGAGAGACATAGAGAAAGAAAGCGAGAAATCACCCCCCAGGGGTGATGGTCACACCACAATCCCTTCTCCTCCATTCTCCTCTCGGGATCTTGGGCACGCACGCACACGCACCCGGCATGAGTTTTAAGCCACCGGGTCCGGGATGCGAACCGCGGTCAACTACGTGGGAGTCCAGCGACATAGCCATTACGCTAACTGCTGGTTCCCAAGCAAGGTTAATTCTTTTAATGTGACCTTGCTTGTTTATTTTCTGCTCAAGGAATTCTTAAGGCTGGCCTTATGTTATTTTCACAATTTCTCCTTTTAGTCATTAAGGAAGTTAATGAGACGATGATGACTATGAGGCAAATAATAAAGACACAGACTAGCTGAAGAGATTACTAAACAGAAGCCCTCTATATTATCCTTACAAGAAACACATTTTATTGACCGTCGCCCAGTAGGGATAGGGGAACCAGGGTGCCCGATGTTTTGGGAAAGAGTCTAATCTCTTAAGTGTAAACTGGCATGCACACTTAGAGGGACATGAGGTTTCAAGACTACCCTCTTGGCTCTGAGTCTTAGATAAAACTGTAGACTTTGAAGTTGGTTTTGGGAGGCGCTGAAACTTCTTTATTAACGAGGTATAATCCTAAGAATATTGGGTGCTTCATCAGTATGGGTACATATCCAACATTCCAACCGATTAGCTGCAGGTACTACTTTTTGTACATTGCCTATTAAGGGGCGTAAATACTTACAACTATAAGCAAATTCAAAGTTCATAAAGTTTAATGGAAGTAATAACAGAACCATTTTAATTATTGTACCAGTGGTCTCATTCTGTTGACTTAGGAAAACTGTTTACTTTATGAAGTCATCTATTTCTTTTTATAATAATTATTTTATTTTATTATTATTAGTTTTTAATTTGGCCAGAGGGAGACAGAGAGAGAGAACCAAAGAGAGACAGAGAGAGAAAGTGAGAAAGCAAGCCGCCAGGTCCAGGACTCAACCATGGTCGGCCATGTGGGAGTGCAGTGCCTTAACCACCACGCCTCCTGCTGGCCCCAGAGGTCATCTATTTCAGAGGAAACATTTCCATTTCATATTCTAAGTTTTAAGTCAGCTTTCAATGGGCAAGTCCAAGAGTGTGAGGGAGGTATTTTTAGTTGAGATATATGGACCCAAGTTTCAATACTCTGTAATTTTACTACTATGTAAGAATTTAAAAGAATTCAATAGAGTGTTTTCTAGTTAGGTTCAAATGCAGTTTTTTGTTGATCTCCTTCACTACCACCACCACCACCCCTCCCTCTCCCTGCACCCTGCCACTGGAATATCCAGTCACTGGGTTTCAATGTGTAGGGGACAAAGTCTTTGGCAGGTGGAAGTCCTCTGGAAACTTCCTTTATCTGTTGGAAATAGATTTTGTAATATTATATTAGTGCTTTACTATATTTGGGTCATGTCAGAGTTTATAAGAATTGGATGACATAGGGCTCTGTCATTAAGGTCATGGTCACCCAATAACAATTTCTTTTTAGACACTTTTTTTTTTTTTTGCAGAGATTTTTGCTATAGAGTGCATGTGCTCGCCAGAAAGACAGAGATAGAGACACAGAAAGCAAGAAATCACCTACCAGAGGGGGATGGCCACACTGCAATCCCTTCTCCCCCATTCTCCTCAGGGGATCTTGGGCATGCATGCACCTGCACCTGGCGTGAGTTTAAGCCACCAGGTCCGGGACTCGAACCATGGTCGACTACATGGGAGTCCAGCCACATAGCTATTACACCAACTGCTGGTCTCCAATAACAATTTCATAGAGTTAATTTATGTTTTCTGAAGAGTATAGGTCTTATCACCATAAGGGTAAGGGCAATGCCTTAAGCCAAGGTAATCTTGTGGTTTAGTTAATCTTGCCAGTTTGTTGTTGGTGCATTTGACCTTTCCTGAAGATTGAGGATGATAAGGATAATTATAATGACATAATGTTTGATTGTTTTTATAATTTTTCCAGGAAAACCAATTTCTCTATCCCTGAAAATTTCATGTGTGATTTCCCCAAACATTTTCTCATAAGTGAAAAACTATTTTCTAATACCTTTATGATTACAGTGACTGAATCCTGTTTTCCACCAGAAAAAGCCTTCTATCCATCCTGAAAACACACATTGATTGCCCATGGAGGTGGATAATTGAATAAAGTCCATCTACAAATGATCAAATGTGCCTGACAGTAAGGAAGTTGCCCCTGGGACTACTTTAATGGTCCTTCTGGGATTATAGGCTTGACAAATCAAGTATTAGTTATATATCTGTCTGGTCATCTTGGAGTAATCATTTCATCAATATTTTTTCGTGACTTGTATTATCAATACACAATGAATTGCTGAGTGCAAGACTTCTAGCAAAGGAGGTTTTAAAGATTCTAAAAATACCAAACAGCTATCTGGGCTTTCCTTGAATTCTCATTTTGTATTAAATTTGCATCCTTTATAATATTGATCTTGTCTCGCTAATTCTGCATATAACATTGTTTATTGAATAAATTGTCATGAATTATTTGGTTTGCTTTGACCTTGTGAGTTCATTCAAGTTACAATATTTTGCATGTTTTGAGTTGCAACCTTCACATGAAAATCACCCATAGAATCTCCTTGACATTCAGTGTCTGATTTATGGGTATGAGCTTCAATTTTTATGAGAACTTATGAAGGAAGCAAGACAAAAAACGACATAATGGGCACAATATCTTTGAGGGATTTTATGTGGAAATAGATCCCAAAGATTCAAACAACCATCCATCTGCATCCAATTGATCCCAGCCCAGATGTGTCTCCTGAATTTTAAAGTTCTATTTACTAATGGTTCTAAATATACACCCTTGCATATTACATCAACCCCTAAATCTCAAATTTTCCAAATTTGAAATAATAATCATTTTGCCCCAAACTAGCCTTCCTGTTTTTTTTTTTTTAAATAAAATAAAATAAAATAATCCCTCAGTTAGTAAAATCACATTGGTGATCAGAAAATAGTATTTTACTGAGCAAAGCTGCCATTGGCACAGATTGTCACAAACTATCAACACATAAAGATACAATTCCTGACAATAAAGATAATTCACACAGAATAGTTTCATAATCAACACGAATTAAAATCTAGTTTGAGAAAGTCACTTTTTTCTTCTCTCAGTTGATACTAAAAGAAATAGAACAGTGGCCAAAAACATTAACTTTGAGTCCAAGTCACTGTTTTCATCACTATTAGCTGCATGACTTTGGGCAAGTTGCTTCAGGTATCTGAGCTCCATTTTCTGATTTATAAAATAGTATAAGTCAGTAACTCATGAAATTCCTTTAATGTCTGAAAAGGATTTAACCTAGTTCTTGACATAAGCCCTATCTAAATGGTGGTTATAATAACTCAGGAGATAAATTTCTAGGAACTAACATCTTAAGGTACTGGCTATACTTCAATGGAATGGCATTATCAAGGATAATTCAGTACATCGCTACTTTAGGTTTGATCATTTCTTTCAGCTTCAGGTTAATACAATATAAACAAAGGTATTATGTGAGAGAATTAAAACTAGTACTTCCAAATATTTACTTTGCAGTAACAAAATTCTAAGTCTTTCTACAAAAATTTCTCTAGTCCGTTGTCATTTCACCAGGACAAGAAACATGATAATTACATGATAAATCCCAATTTCCTTGCTCATTTTCACAAAGAAGAAAATGGTTTGTTTCTTTCAGACTCTCCATTGGGCATATTTGCTATAGATTTCTTAGTTCTGCTGTTATTATTTCCTCTTCACAATTTTTCATACATTGCTTACCAAGAATTTTAAATTTACAGCTTTTCTATCTTTTAGTTTCACTGAAAAATACCTCATAGCCCCTTCCCTGTCTTTTTTTTTTCTTTTTGCTTTATATATTTTCCAGGAAGAGAAGTGAAAAAACTCATCATTAAGGTGCTACCATGGTCCTCAGGGAGTATGGTTTCTGACCCTGAGAAATAATGCCATGGCATTTCAAGGGGACAAATAAACAAGCAAGATTATACTGAACAAGATTTGAGTCACTGAAGATTTCTTTTTTTCTTTGACATTTATCTCAGTGGAACATGGTTGGGGTTAATTTTGAGATTTAATTTTGAAAGGAGCAATAATAAAAACTACTTCTGCAGGAAAAATAGAGATGAATTAGAAAGATTTGTTAGGATTATAGAATAATTACTCCCATATTCCCCGAGTGCCTTTGAATATGAACACTTCATTTCACCTTAGAGGGTAAATCCCTCTCTTTGCAACTGAAATTTTGTTGATTTTTTTGAGGCTGGTTAAATTTATAAAAATGCTAAATGGATTTTTCGATGAAGGGTTATTAAAAGGAACTCATTATTCACATAATTAACCCTGATTATGCTGCATAGCAATGTACACACATCTCTATGAATATGCATTCTCATGAGGTAAAAAGTACAGAGATTTTTATCACACGGAAAGACTTGGCAGTCACTTTAATTTCTGAAGTTCATATGAGAGAACAAGCATGCTTATGCAAGAGAGAGAGAGGCACCCTCAATAGGGTCTCATCACACTATCACCTCCATTCCCTGAGCCCTCCAGATCATCAGAATCTTGGACAAGTGTATGTGCTTAGCATACTTTCAGGCTGACCTGGGCATTTTTTTTTGGGGGGGGGGGGGAAGATTTTTGCTATAGGGCGCGTGCGCTTGCCAGACAGACAGAGACACAGAGACAGAAAGTGAGAAATCCCCCCCCCCCCCCCAGGGGAATGGTCACGCTGCAATCCCTTCTCCTCCATTCTCCTCTCGGGATCTTGGGCATGCATGCACACGCGCCTGGCTGAGTTTTAAGCCACCGGGTCCGGGATGCGAACTGCAGTAGACTACGTGGGAGTCCAGCGACATAGCCACTACGCTAACTGCTGGTTCCCTGACCTGGGCATTTGAACCCATTGTCAGCATGAGGCTTCTCTAAGACCGGGCCCTCACTCTAAATTGGAGTCCTTTTTAAAGCTAAGAATAAATACTGTCCCTCACTGTCATTTAGCATTTTTTAGTATAACCAGGTGAAATAAAGATTTCTTTTCAATCAAACAACTAAAGGCTTCATGCAGTTCCACTAGGCCTAAACTGGGAAATAAAAATAATTCTGACAATTGAACTATGGGTGAACTTCACATATTTTTAGCAGACCTTGGTGGGTATTCAGAAGAGCCTGTTACAGCTTTTGATTAAGACAGGAATTTTAATTGCATTTTGAATTTTCAACATGTACTGCCATATTTTTTTTCACTCCTTCTCCCTGTACCCCACACCTCTTCTGCGCAATAACTTTTTGAGGCAGAAGTTGACTGAGGTCACGTACCTGTTAGAGGCTGTGGCATCAGCAACTTCAGTAGTGATTGACAACAGCTCAGTTGACTTTTCTTTTCTTTATTTCAAGAGCAGCTGCACACTCTTAAACTATTACATGTATTTGTTTTAAGATGATTGTGTTTACTATAGAGAGCACATCTATGAGAGAGAGAGAGAGAGGGAGAGAGAGAGAGAGAGAGACAGACAGAAAGAAGCACCCTTGACAGGATCTTGCCACACTGCAATTGCTTTTCCCTTGCTCTCCAACTTGTCAGGGTTTTGGGCCCAAGTGTGCACACCTGTGTGCTTTCAGGTTAAGCCAGATATTTGAGCACATCCACATGGCTTCCAGCACTGCAGTTTATTTTACTACTGACTGTGCTCTAAGTTTGGACTAACATGCATTTTGTTGTTTGTTTCTGAGTTTTGTTTCGTTTTGTTTTTGCTATAGAGCACATGCATGTGCCAGAGACATAAGGAGACAGAAACAGAGAGAGGGAAAGTGAAGAATCACACCCACCTCCCTCCGGAAGGATTACCACATCACAGTCCCTTCTCTTGGGAGTTTGGGCACGCGCACTCTTCCAGTGGTTTTTAAGCTCCCTGATCCAGGATTCTATTCATGTGGTTGACCATGTGGGATCTAGTGCCTTAACCCCCATGTCACCTGCTGTCCCTCCTCCCCCTTTTTAACTGTGCTGCTTACTGCAAGTCCTCTCTTGCTTATCACTTTGGCAATATGATGTCTCTATTATTCCTTACACTTTAGGAGAGATAATTCGTACATGTCACTGTCGTATAAAAATAGACATTAGCTTATAACATTGAAAGATGCAGGTTAGTCAGAGTCTCTGTGTAGAAGAAGAACCTTATTCTGAATATTATATGATAGTTACACACATGAAGAGACAGTCTTAGGTTAAAGCCAGTGAAGCAATTGCTTATACAAAATCTTTCTAGATCTAAAAACACCCATCTCTAATACAGTAATGCCATGTTTTTAATCGCTGTTTATGGACATGAGACACTTTACTCACATGAATAAGATTTCAATAAATGTTGCCATTATAAGTAAAAGTGAATTTTTTCATTGTTTTTAAACAGGAGATATTGTGTTTTGGGATTTTCCTTTGGACAATCCCCTGATGTTAACGTTATCAAATATCTATATAGAATAAATAAAAAAGCAATTACTTATTTAGATATGGTATACAATGTTTCAAACCAGACTATCTCTTGTAAATGGGCCTGGGAAGACATTGTTTGGGCCAATTAAATCCCACAAGAATGTGAATATTTTAGTTTTTTATTTCCCTTACATATCACTCCCCCAAGAGTTGATGGTTTACCACAGGTGTTTAACTCTGCAACTAAAGTGTAAGAGTAGCTTTATAAATGTGTTAAATCAAATTAAAGAAAATTGTTCACAGTTAATAACCAGTAATCAACAGTAAAGATACAACCATTAGGAAAAATGTCTAGAAGGAAACAAACATGACATGAGCATGACAATTAAAAAAAAGTGACAAAGCCACGAATGAAAATAAAAGGTATACAGCTTGGGAGGGAAGAAATAAATATCTCTCTGCTTGCAGATGGTGCAGGTTCCCCTGAGTTCCCTGTTTTCCTTTCTGTTTCCTGATCCAAAAACATAGGGACTTAAATGTTCCGTTACCTGACCAGCTACATTTCTCCTACAGGACTGAGCCCAAGCCAGGGCCTCAACATCCCCAGGCACTGATGAGATGTTCAGGTTGTTGCGCAAAACAGAGAAAACTGTTCCTGGCCTTGAGCTAAATTCCCTAAACTTTTATATAAATTTCATATCCTGACTGCCTTGGCACAGACATACCTAGGTAGAAAATTTTTCTCTCACTGTTCATCAAGAGGACCCTGAAGCTCACTGTGCAAATTTTCTTAATAAATGCTTTGGGTGGATTATTATGGTATTTAGTGCTTCTTTCTTTCTTTCTTTCTTTCTCTCTTTCTTTCTTTCTTTCTTTCTTTTTTCTCTCTTTCTTTCTTCTTTCTCTTTCTTCTCTCTCTCTCTCTCTCTCTCTCTTCCTTCCTTCCTTCCTTCCTTCCTTCCTTCCTTTCTTTCTTTCTTTCTTTCTTTCTTTCTTTTTCTTTCTTCCTTTCTTTCTTTCAAGAGGTTTTTGCCTTAAGGGATGTGTGCTTGCTGGAGAGAGAGAGAGAGAGAGAGAGAGAGAGAGAGACAGATAGACAGAGACAATGAGAGGGAAAGGGAGAAATCACCCTTCTTGGGTGATGGCCATGCTGTAGTCCCTTCTCCTTTCTTCTCCTCCTAGAATCTTGAACATGCAAGCCACTGGGTCCAGGACTTGAACTGGGGTTGACCATGTGGGAGTCCACTACGCCATCTGCTGGCCCAGTGCTTCTTTCTTTGAAATCCTAACTGACCCCATCTCAGGACAGTTTGGATCATTCCCTTATGCGAACTTCCTTGCCACTGCTTTTGGGGTGACTCCAGCTTTGGTTTTAGCAGAATGAAACAGGCAACATGATTATTTATATAGAAAATCCCAAAGAATCGGCCAGAAAAAAAACTCTCCTCAAAATAATTAGTGATTACAGTAAGGTTGTAGAATACAAGATCAATCATTAATGGGACAAAGAAATGTGGTATTATCTGTAGAAGATATTTTATAGTTTTATCAACTGGACCAGGGTGAAATGTTCACTTGTTGAAATATTCATTTTGTCAGCTAAATAATGTGATTGAATGTATAAAAGAAAATGAAATAAAAAATGTGAAGAAAATTACAAGATCAATCTATAAAAGACAATAACTTATTTATATATCAGCAATAAAAACTTGGAATTTGAAATTAAAAACACAATGCCGTTTACATTAACACCAAAATATAAAATACTTACTGAGATAGTCCCATTGCTTAGTGGTTAAAGGAGCTGAATCTCATATGGCTGACTCCAATTTGTGGTGGCTTGAAAAACACACTGGGCAAGTGTATAACAGAAAAGATTAGTGTTTGGAGCATTCTCAAATCTCTGACAAGATGGAGAAACAGACAGGATTGTAGTATGATCATGCCCCATTAGGGGTGCTTTATTCTCTCTCTGCCAAGTGCACATACAAAAAAAATACAAAATAATAATAGTAATACAAAAAAAACCCAAAAAAAATAAAAAATTAAAAAATTAAAGAAAAACACACACAAAAATCCCTTAGGTATTTATTTACATATGTGAGTATAAATCTAACAAAATATATGCAAGTTCTGTAAGAGGAAAACTACAAAATTCTGATGAAATAAGTCAAAAGAGATTTAGATAAATGAAGAGATATTCCATATTCATGGATAGTAAGATAACATTGTCAAGATATTAGTTCTTCCCACTTTGATCTATAGATTCAACACAATACCAATAGAAATCTCAGCATGTTGTTTTGTGACTATCGACAAACTGATTCTAAAGTTTATATAGAGAAGTAGAAGACTCAGAAAAGCAAGCACAATAGTAAAGAAGGAAAATAAAATTGCAGAACTGATACTACTCTACTTCAAGACTTTCTATAAAGCTACGGTAATAAAGACAGAGTGGAATTGGCTAGCAGGTGGCATGTGGCTAAGGCACTGGATTCCTCATGGTTGACCATAGTCTGAGTCCCAGACCCAGTGAGTTGAAAATCATGCCAGGTGTGTGTGTGTGCCCAAACTCCTGAGAAGAAAATAGACGAGAAGGGATTATGGCATGGTCATCCCCTTGGTGAGGTAGGTTCTCACCTTTTCTCTTTCTGTCTCTCTCTGGTAAGTGCATGCACCCTATGACAAAATCCTAAAAAAAAAAAAAAAATGACAGTTTGGTATCAGCAAAACAATAGATCAACAGGACAGAATAGACAGCTCAGGAATAGTCCAACAAATATAATCAATGAATCTTTGACAAAAAAGCTACAACAACAAGGCAATTCAATAGAGAAAAGATAGTTATTGTAAATAGTGGTGGAATGAAGGGGCATTCACATGTAAAAAAATGAATCTAGATAAAACCTTTCTGCTTTCATAATAAATTACTCACAATGTATTAAATAACTAAATGTAGAATACAAAACTATAACATTTAAAAAAGATAACATGGAAAACAGCCTAAGTGTGGTAAAATTTTAGATAGAACAGCAAAAGTACAACACTTGAAGGAAAAAATGATCAGTGGAACTTTATCAAAATGAAAAACTTTTGCTCTGTGAAAGACATTGTTTTTTTAAAAATTTATTTATTAATTTATTTTTCTTTTTTTTAACATTAATATCCTATACATCATTACAGTATACAAAATGAATTTTTCATCCAAATTACACTGTCTGTTGGCTCAATCAAGCACATCAACATACGTGTTGTCAACAAACAATTTTTCATTTCTTATGTCTTGTTTATATTTTGCGTTTTTTTTTTTTTTTTTTTTTTTTTTTTTTTTTTTTTTTTTTTTTGCCATCCTTGATTCCCTATCCCTAACCCTCTGCCCTGTCCAACCCTCCTTCCATTGTCTCTGGTATCCATGATTGCTTTCTATGCCTCCCCCCCCCCCCCCCGTTTAATTGATTTGCTAACGAACTTAATTTGTCTAAATATTTGCAATAGCAAGCACAGCTGATATATACATACACAAGAACCCATGTCTGACTTTAGGCATAAACCTCAGTGAGTAGAATGAGCATACTATAAAATAGTACCTAGCTGGGGCTATATAGCTTACTGTGGTCATCAAATACACAGTTTTTTCTTTAAATTTTGGTAACAGTTTTAGTATTTTTTTCTCTGAATTTTTTTTTTAATTTACATTTATTCCCTGAGCATCATCACAACATACTAAATGTGGTTTCCCCTCTAGAGTAAACTGCATAGTGGCTTAATCATGCATGTTATCATCCATAAAATTCCATTACTACTTTCATATATATATGTTTTTTACCCCATGTCTGACCCTCTGCCCTATTCCAATCTCTTGTTACACTATTTCTGCTGTCTACAGTTGTCTTCAATTCCTTTTCCCTCAACATTTTGTTGACCACACCATAACATAAGTAATCTAACTACTTTCAATAGCAAGTTCAGCTGGTGGTTTCAAGAAAGGCAGTTTTGAACTGGTAAGGATATTTCCTTGAAATTTGAAGCCTAGAAACAGGTTGGTATTTTGTTCAAATAGTAGGTACATGAATCTATTGACATCTTAAGACAGGATAAAAATCCTTAAAACCGGACAGCAAAGCTTAGAAGAAAAGCAGCAATATCTTAGTCAAGTCACAGAATGCTGTTTCATCAGTTCAGCCTCATGTACTTAATCTTTCTTCTGTTTCTGTTGAGGTACGATCTTCCAGATTGAACTCTGGGATATAATATTCAACTCCAGACTTTGTCCCTACAATTAAGTTGCCCATTTTCTTAGTTTTTGAACTCTTATTTCTGTGTGTCTGCATTTGATTTTACTGACATAGCACTCCCTTAAGAACTTCTTGGAGATCTGGTCTGGTGCTGGTAAATTCTTTCAGGTTTTGTTTATCTGGGAAAGTTCGTGTCTTTTCTTCCCAAATGAACGATAACCTTGCTGGGTACAGAATTCTCGGTTGAAATTGCTTTTCCCTTAATACTTTGAATATATTTTCCCATTCTCTCCTTGCTCGCATTGTTTCCGATAAGAGGTCTGCCATTAGTCTGATGGGATACCCTTTGCAGGTAACTTGCCTTTTTTCTCTTGCCAGTCTTAGTATCTTGTCTTTGTCTGTGGTTTTGGTCAATCTGGCTATAATGTGTCTTGGAGAAGATCTTCTTGGGTTGATTCTATTTGGGGTCCTCTGTATTTCTTGGGACTGAATCTTTGAGTGCCTCTCTAGGTTTGGAAAGTTTTCTTGCAGGATTTCATGGAATAAATTATCAATGCCCTTATGAGTCTCTTCACCTTCTGGGATGCCTATTATCCGGATGTGTGGACATTTAATTGTATCTAGTACTTCTCGCATATTATTCTCAAATTTTGGGGCCATTTTCTCAGTCTTCATGGTGGATTTTTCTAGGCCAGCCATTTTCTCTTCTACATTTGAGATTCTATTTTCTGTATGATCTAGTCTGCTTTTAATACTTTCAAGGGAGATTTTGACTTCTTGTATTATTGCCTTCATCTCTAACAGTTCCATCTGATTTTTTTGTAAAGTGTGAAATTCCTCTTTTAGATCTTGCATGAATTTCCTCACCTCCTAGAACTCTTCAACTCCTTTCTCCTTCCTCTTCAGCAGTTCCTTGTCTCTCTTCTCTTCCATCTCTGTTAGCTTTGCCATTATGAATGTTCTGAATTCTTTATCAGACATTTCCATGATTTCCATGAACTGTGTGTGGATGAAGAGGAGCTATCTTTTTTCCTTGTGGGAGAGGTATTTTCCTGCTTCCCCATATTTCTTGTGGTCCTGCAGCAATTTCTAGTCATCTGGTGGATGGTCGGTTTCTTCCCAAACTTGGAAGTTCAATCTGAGGGTCGTGCAGAAAAGGAAACAGAGAGAGGGAAAAAATACCAACAACAGCAAAAACAAAAACAAAAACAAAAACAAAACAAAAAAAAACAGACAAGAAACAGAGAAAAAGAAGAGAAAAACTTTTAAATAAATCTAAAAAAAATTAATATTCAAAAAACTTCAATAAAACTCAAAAATTAGAAAACCGCGCGGCGCACAAGTTATCAGTGGGACATCTTCCTTTCTCCCAAAATGGCTAGATCGCAGGAGCCATGGGGCTGTCTGTCTCTTGAAGAAAGGCTGTTCTGTTTCCTTCTGCCTCTCCTTGGTTGGGAGGAGGAGAGGGGATTATTAACAAGATAAAGGCTTAGGAGGGGCCAAAGGGCCCTGTAAAATGCCTCACCTTAAAAAATTCTGAAAAGCAAAAATTAAAAAAAAGACAGAGAGAGAGAGAGAGAGAGGGGACAGAGACAGAGGTAGAGAGACACAAAGACTGATACAGAGACAGGAGACTTGAAAGGGGTCTTCCTACCACTCTAGTTTTGTATGCTGGAGGCCCAGTTATCAGTGGGACATCTTCCTTTCTCCCAAAATGGCTAGATTGCAGGAGCCATGGAGCTGTC
This sequence comes from Tupaia tana, assembly GCA_026018925.1. NCBI lineage: Eukaryota > Metazoa > Chordata > Mammalia > Scandentia > Tupaiidae > Tupaia > Tupaia tana. The sequence continues at coordinate 69,444,230 of JAKSZU010000004.1, forward strand.
TGTCTCTTGAAGAAGGGCTGTTCTCTGTGAAAGACATTAAGAAAAATAAAAACAAGCAACAAAGTAGAAGAAAATATTTATAAAACACATCTCTAATAAAAGATTTGTATACAAAATGTAGAAGGAAATCTTTGAAGACAAATAATAAGAAAACTAAAAAATTCAGTTTAAAAATGGGCAATAGATCTGAACAGACAACTTACCAACGAGAGTATATAGATGGCAAATAAAGTTATGAAAAGAAGATCAGTATCATATGTCATTAGGGAATTGTAAATTAAAACAATAATGAGATATCACTGTATAACCATTAGAATGAGGGAAAATCTGTAACACCAGCAACACCAAATGTTTTGCCAGGATGTAGAGCAATAGGAATTCTCATTCTTTTCCAGTGGAAAATGGCACAGCTACTTGGAAGACAGCTTGGATGTTTCTTACAAAATCAAATATGCTCTTAAACCCAGTAATGAAATACCTCCCTGGTAGTCACCCAAAGGAATTCAAGACTTAGAGCCACTGAAAAACCTGCACGTGGATGTTTATAGCGGCTATATAATCACAAAAACTTGGAAACAACAATGTTCTTCAATAGGTGAATAGATAAATAAACTGTTGTACATCCATACGATAGAACGTTATTCAGCACTAAAAAGCACAAAAAGACATGGAAGAATCTTAAATGAATATTGCCAGTTGATAAAAGCCATTCTTAAAAAGGCTACACACTATATGATTTTTAACTATATGGCATTGTGGAAAAGGCAAAAAACTATGGAGACAGTCAAAGGATTAGTATTCATGAGGGGCTGGGAGTTGGGAAAAGAGAAGGTGGGATGAACAGGTGGAGCACAGGACTTTTTTTAAGGCAGTGAAGTCATACTGTATGTTACTGTAATAGTGGATACATGAGATATAGCTGTCAAAATCCATAGAATTTACAATACAAAAGTGAGTCATGGATATGTAAGCTACAAATTTTAGTTAATAATAATGTGCCAATATTGATTCATCAATTTTAACAAATTTATCACACTAAAGCAAGATGTGATCATAGAAAACCATGTAGAGGGAATATATGAAAACGATTGCACTTACTGCTTAATTTTTTTTTTTTTTTTGAGAGGTTTTTCGCTATAGGGCGTGTGCGCTCGCCAGACAGACAGAGAGAGACGGAGAGACAGAAAGCGAGAAATCACCCCCCAGGGGGGATGGTCACGCCGCAATCCCTTCTCCTCCATTCTCCTCTCGGGATCTTGGGCACGCACGCACACGCGCCCGGCGTGAGTTGTAAGCCATCGGGTCCGAGACGCGAACCGCGGTCGACTACGTGGGAGTCCAGCGAAATAGCCATTACGCTAACTGCTGGTTCCCGACTGCTTAATTTTTAAAATGTTTTGTAAACCTAATTCTTCTCTACAAAAGAAAATCTATTAATTAAAAAACAAAAAGACAAACAAAAACAGGTGATTTAGGATGAGCCCAACTAGCCCTGGAGCACTACTAGAAACCAAACATGCTGGATTTAGGTAAGGTTTACTGAAGTTCGTTGCCAGTAAGAATTTTGCATACTTGAAGAAAGTATGTCTAGGGACCAGTAGTTAGCGTAATGGCTATGTTGCTGAACTCCCATGTAGTTGACCGCGGTTCAAGTCCTGGACTCGGTGGCTTAAACTCACGCCGGGTGCGTGTGTGTGCATGCCCAAGATCCCGAGAGGAGAATGGAGGACAAGGGGTAGCGGCGTGGCCATCCCCCCTGGTGGGTGATTTCTCACTTTCTGTCTCTCTCTCTCTGGCGAGCGCACGCACCCTGTAGCAAAAACCTCTCCAAAAAAAAAGAAAGTATGTCTAGAAAATTCTTACTGAGGAAGATAGTCTGTAGCATTGATCAAATTAGCTGACAGTAGCTTCTCTTTCCTCATGGTTGTAATTGGTTGATGAAGCTAACACTTCAGCCAGGCTTACCTGGCTGTCACCATGACCACCATAATTAATCACCTCACTCTACTGACTGATGAATCAGCTTCTCTCATTAAGTCAGGAGAGAATCCTCCCATAGGTACCACAGTACTATTGGGCTCCTTTGAAGTTGTTCTGTGCCTTTTGGCTTTTCAAACCTGGACAAATTTCCCCAGGGCTTGTTACATTTTTTTTTTTTTTTGGAGAGGTTTTTGCTACAGGGTGCGTGTGCTCGCCAGACAGACAGAGAGAGACAGAGAGACAAAAAGCAAGAAATCACCCCCTAGGGGGGATGGCCACGCCGCAATCTCTTCTCCTCCATTCTCCTCTCGGGGTCTTGGGCACGCACGCACACGCGCCCGGCGTGAGTTTTAAGCCACCGGGTCCAGGACGCGAACCGCAGTCGACTACGTGGGAGTCCAGCGACATAGCCATTACGCTAACTGCTGGTCCCCCCAGGGCTTGTTAAGGGAGTGTAAATTTGATAGAAGTAAAGTTGCCCTCAGCACTCTCCATTGTCTGAAAATCAACCACTGTCCCAGGAAACTCTTGGTGCCTCTATCCTCTCCTCCTTTCATCCATCAGCAGAGGTTTGGGTTTGGGTCTCCTACCCTCTTCTCTTCCCAATTTGTTCCATAGTTTTAATTTATGGACCCAATCATTAGTCAAAAATAACATTACTCTTTTATAAAGTGAGAAAAGTATTTGAAAATGTGTCCTCCTCACTGTTGCTTACAAGAACCCCTAATGTTTCTTAGTGATTCTGGTCATACCTGTAGGCCTCTTCTTCGGACACTCTTATCCCACATGAAATGAGAGATGTCACAGTTATCTCTTTAGACTTCCATATTTCTGTAAAAAATGACCTTATCTATTAATAGTAGCAACAAGTGATATTTTTTGTGAGTTCACAGGAACTTCCCTTGACTATTGAACTTAATGAGTCTGGGTTTCTTTTAATATTTTGCTATAGGTTCATTATTTGTTAATTAACTTATACCTTTTCTGAACTTAATTATCATATGGCTTTATGAGCAATTATAAACCTATATTAAAAGTACAAATGGTAGATTACTCTTGTCTTACTAGGCTTGGTTTACCTCTCAACATGTAGCAAGTGCGGTCCATCTTTCTATTTTAGACTTTCCTGTAGGAGAGTTTCTGATCCCTAACAGTTACCTGTTTATCCAGGGATTAAATTCAGAGTTTATCTCTACAAATATGGCCCATCTTCCTAAAAACATAATTGAGATTTTGGGCAGATTTCTCATGATTTATGGTGTGAAATATTTGTAAAATCAAATTTTGCCATTTGAAACTCAATTATGTGTATAAAACCATGAAAGTATAAGCAAATGAGTTGATTTTCATGCAGTAGAAAGAAATGGTGAAGTGAACCAGGTCCTCATAAAAAAATAAATTAATTAATAAGCAATAGATAGATAGTCAGGAGACAGAAACATGAGGATGGTGCTGCATAAAGTCCTCAAAAAGAAAAAGGAGGAGAGAAGGAGGGAGAGAGGTCTGGTGGTCCCAAGCAGGTAGGCCAGACTATAGGGCTATGACATGCTGGGTACCAGGCCACAAGTGCAGGTCATAGGAGAGTCCAGAAGGCAAAGTAAAGACTCTACTGCTTGGACCAGCTCCTACATCAATCACATGATTTTAGTTCTGTGAAAAGTATGCTAGACATTGTGACTAGCCTGAGAAGGACTCAGTTCCTGGGTTTGTGGATTCTCGATTTGTGTATTTCAAAACAATCGTGGACACTTGCTCCCTGTTAGTGATCTCCCTCTCTTGTCTCACCCCTGCATCTTCACCCCATCACCTCCGGGATCCAGGCTGCTGCTGCCGCCTCCTGGCATACTGAACCTGTGTTTCCTTCTGTTTAGAAGTAGAGAGCAGAGACTGGAAAACCATCAGGACCTAAACATTAGGACCTAAACAAAGCTTTCCACTTGAGCAAATCAGAAATCTGAAATGTAGAAATTTTGGAGATAATATTGAAGATCCTGTGCCAGGAGAAGAATGTAAGAAGATTGCTTTATTTCTGTGGTTCTCTGGACTTTCTCCTCTGAGATGGGGGAGGTGACCTGGACCTCATGTTTGTTTGGATAACAAAGCTCCAGGGACTTTTGTCAAACAGACTGTTCCCAATTCTAGGGCAAGACTGCTGAGAGTGCAAAGTTTAGCCTTTAAAATAACATCTCCCCGAACAAGTATCTCTCAACTAGGCAAAAGGCCTTGCATATTGGAATGAGACAAAAGGTAACTATGGGATTTTCAACTTTTGCAAATAGAGGGTTTCTGTGGGTTCTAGGGAGCTGCTTCTTTTTAGTTTTCTTTATTTTCTTTTGAGGAGAAAAATGGACCTTTTTTTTTTTTTTTTTTTTCCTTCAGTTTTTACTACAGGGCACATGTGATATGCATACCAGAGAGAGACAGAGACAGAGAGCAATCAACCCTCCTCGGGGAGGCGGGGCAATGGCTACACTACAATGCTTTCTCCTCTCAGGATTTGGGCACACAAGTACCTGCACTTGGTGTGATTTTCAAGTCTCTGAGTCTGGGACACAAACCATGCAGCTGGCTGTTTGGGATCCAGTGCCTTAACCTCCATACCACTTACTGGCCCAGGATGGACTTTTTCTTATAGGCTGGCCAGGTCGTTAGCAGATTCTCAGTTATTATTCTCACTTGTAAAGACTGCCTAGCAAAATAGAGAGCACTGATCAAAAGTGATGATTTGAAGCCAGAGGTTCTGAAGCCAGAGGGTATCTCTCCCTTAATAACTTTTTATTTTGCTCTGAGGCAATTCAATTAGGATACCTGAAATCTATTGTAATCTATTAAATCCTCAGCAAATTGTTTACGCTTTTGAGTCAGTTTCCCTCCTTTACCTTGGGGCTAGAGGAGGCTAGATGTGAGAAATAAGTAAGATCTGGATGTAAACGTCCTACAGAAGAAGCACTCCTAAGTGCAAGCCTTTCTCGTGCCGTGTCATGTAATAGCTGACTTCATCAATCTTCTCTTTGTAAAGACTTATAAACGAAAAATGATACAAGGAAGGTTTACCTACTTATCTGTCCTAATAGAAGAGAAAGATTTGATTATTTAACAAATGTTCATTAACACCTTTCACATGAAGGTGCGTGCCAGGCAGCAGGAGAATGAGGAAACAGTACACTATGCATTCCCTGTCCTCTAGGAGAGGATGTGGTAGGGGTTCTGTAAAGTAAGTAACAAACCTCCTGGGAGTGTGTGGAATGAGTAAGATAATTCCTGGTTGGAATGGGCACAGGATGGGGACACAATGGAGTTGAATATATTGAGTGCTGTGCATGCATAAGGGGTCTTCAAAAAGTTCACACAAAATGTATATTATGAAAAAAATAAACTCAGACTTTAATTTCATTTTTACATAAATGTTTGAAGTCTCCTCCTATCTGTTATTTTATCGAATTCTTATAAAAATCCCAAGTAGTCCATTTCCTTAGATTCATTTTACAGATTAGGAAAATGAGACTCAGAGATGTTAATTATTTACTAGAGGTCAAGTGCCCGGACCAGCTCAGTATGAATACGTTTTTTTTTTTTTGAGTGGTGAAGGCTGTGGATTAGAAATAGAGCAATAAGAAGCACACAAAGACACACAAGTATAGAAAAGTGAGGATCGGGTGGGCAGAGCTCTGATGGAGTTGTGACTAGAACTAGCCTCAGGTTTATTCTTTTAAAGGGCAGAAAATGTGGGAAGGGGAAAATGAGATGCAAAAGGAATGAATGGGGATGAAGGAAGTGGAATGTAAAGAGAATAAGGGAGGAGAAATTGGAATGCAAAGCCAGTTTTTTTTGGATGTAAATTGATTGAAGATGTGAAAATGACTCGTGCCATATAATTTCTCTGATCTTTTTGGGGGACAATTTGATAAACGCATGCGACTTTTATTAGTCTGATACTGGGCAGTATTGAGGTGTTGGGTATTAACAGGAAGAGAACCATTGACAACAGGCATATATAGCTTTTATATGTAGAGGCTTCTCAATAGTCCTGCTAGAGTAGCTTATAGAAGTGCATATCTGCATGTGTCTACAGGCCACATGTTTTAATCACATGTTTTCAGATTGGCAGCTCTCCACAGTCAAGCAATTATTAAAGGGTAGATTTGGGACTCTGAACCAGTTTTATCTGATTTTTCTGCTCTTTTTCCCTGTTTCACACAGTTTCTAGGTATTGAGGACAAATAGAAATTCTAGACAGTAGGACCATTTTTCACAGCCGGACATGGAAGAAGGTTCTCTCTTGCAGGTGACATAGCACATGAAGAACATTCTGAGATTGGACAATGTGTTCTCACTACTGGTTATGTAATCTTATCTAGGCACCATTTCCATGAGGCAGATCCATCCACAACTACATATATGATACCATGCAGACAATTTAGGAGCAATCTAGGGCTTAAATGAAAATGCTACTGAATATGCCATTATCAACTTTAAGAAGTAGATGGGACTTCTGTTTGGCACAGTCATCTGAAAACCAAATCACAGTTCTGGCTCTGTCATTGACTTAGTGCAACTCTAAAGCCCCAGGAACAATGGTTGGCCTCCTGTTTCTCATCTACTCTCCTGTTTATAACCCTTTAAACTCTGAATGAAAAGTTGTTTTGTTTTGTTTCCTTCCTTAAGGAATCTCATTGAATTTTCTCTTTTTTGTTGTTTTTCTGTTTAGACTCCAGGGACACAGAGTCTCTGGACGGTTTGGAGCCTCTCCAGGAATGCTAACCTTCTCTTAAGGGGTTTGCTTCGAAGAGGGGAAATGCTTGCTTTTCAAAAATACCTCCTTAGGGAGGCCATCAGCTGCCTCGTGTTTGCATAGTCAGGGAAATTTCATCCTCAGATAAGGGATTGAGGACAGTTGGCTGTGATTGCCTAAAAGAGTCCACAAGGACAAATGTCCAGAACACGATCACCTCCACTACCCAGGGGCCAAGGTCTCTTTGTTTACACCCCTTGTAGCTTTTCCTGCATTCCTATCCTTTGTGTTCCAATCGTCCTCCCTATTCCAAGTCTGAATCACAGCCACTGGAATTATACATGGTACAATCTATAGGAATTCAATATATGGTGTAACATTTTCTTTTATAATCTGTTAGTTTGTTCACTCATTCATTCATTTGAGTAGAATTATTTCTTCTATAAAAGAACATTTGTTATATAAATCAGCATTTTCCTAACTGCAAGTCATGAAGATGATGCTGACTTCCTTGGTTTTGTTTCCCCGAGACATGTCAAAGCAAGATTTCTAAAGCATTCAGTATTTTGATGAAAGGTATTTTTATTCCCCATTAGTTGGTTGAAACTCATTTACTGTGGAAACATTTGATTCTAAATGAACCAAATTTCCATCTTAACTCTTCCTTCTGGAAATCTGAAAGATCAAAAAAAGAATTAAGAGGAATTAAACGAGTAGACAACCAGTGGTTCAGGTTCAGGAGTGCAGATGAATCCACCTGCATATAGCAGCCAACTAGGAAAGAACTCTTTCTGGCAAATGCACCCTCCTGAAGGTGATGGCTTTGTCTGGTTTGGTTTGGGGGTGGTCTGAAGATGCAAGTCATCTGGTGTGTCTTTTCCAGTCTCCATATCTCCATCAGTCAAATAATATTTATATATTAATATGAGTTTGTCCCTAATTTTGTATCTAATACATCTTCAGGGAGGATGGTGATCTGAAGTCTGGAAAGAATGAAACAAGGACTTCATTACCAATGGTATATCCTAGAGAAAGAAAGCATATGCTTAAACCCTGAAGGGAGGTAAGGGACATTTTATACTCATGTATCAAATAAAGTATCAACCAAAATACTAAAGTGAAGCAGAAGTAACTCAGTATAGTGGCCAGGCCCCAGGTACATGTGTACAGTAATTAAAAGCAGTTCAAGTTGTGATGTGATGTCTCCTATGCTCCCTGTTTCTGCATTTTTTTTCCTCTCCAACTTTGATAGGACCTTCACTACCCATCCTCTTCTCTCTCTCCTTTCTTTATCAGATCTCCAATATCCAGAAATGATCTGAAACTTATTTCCTTTAGGGGCTAGAAGTAACTCGACCTGTGATTTCACTCATGAGACTTTGAATGTAAAAGTAAAAGAGAATGAAGCCTTAAATGTAGGCTTTTGTACATTTGAAAGCTGAGTGGGAGGCTCTTTAAGGGACAAGAGCTTTCTATAGCCCTTAGAATCAATGATTGCAGGTGATCTAACTTATCCAAGACTTCTCTCCAGCATCTGACATATTGACAACTTCCTTTTTTATGAAAGCCTCTCCTGTCTTGGATTTCTGTCACTACGCTTTCTTGCTTCCCCTGGTTCACTATGTAAAGCTTCTCATATTCTTCTGATGGGTCCTTCTCTTCCCTCTAGGTCGCCTTGTTCATTTTCATGGCTTTTTTTTTTTTTTTTTAGAGCATCATTACAGACATCTTGTATGTTTTCATATTCATCTCTTTTAGCCACACTCATCCAAACATTTACTTGACATGTCCAGCTTATCATCTAAACCCTGACTTTTCACTGCTGAAACTTGCTTTGCTTCTCTACTAGTCTTTATCTCGATAAATGGCTTCATAATCCTCCTGCTTTATTACTTATGCTAAAAATATGAGATGCCTTTCATTTTCACTTTTTGCTCATATCAAATGAATTACAGTCTTATCAATTCTGCTACCATAGTACATGAAATCCATCAGCTTCTCTCTCTTTTCATTGCCACTACCCTAACTTGTGTCACTATTCCTTGTGCCCCTAAGCCCTGTGATAGCTACTTGACTTATCTTACCTCCACTCTTACCCCTTCCCTGTCCCACTAATCAAATCACATAAAAAAAATGTGTATTAGTTTAGTGTATACACTCTGAAATAGTGTGACCAGGGCTTGAATCCTGACTCTGCTACCTACTGTGTGAATTTAGGCAAGTTACTTAAGTTTTATGTGCCACAATTACTTTAGCTATAAAATGATGGTAATAATGGCACCTGCCTTATAGAGTTATTTTTTTTAGAGAGATATTTTTGCTATAGGATGTGTGTGCTTGCTGGAGAGACAGAGAAAGACAGAGAGATGGAAAGTGAGAAATCATTCCCTGGGGGGATGACCATGTCACAATCTCTTCTCCTCCATTCTCCTCTCAGGATTTTGGGCATGCATGCATATGTGCCAGGTGTGAGCTTTAAGCCACTGGGTCCAGAATTCAAACCACATTCAATTACGTTCAGTGACGTAACCATTATGCCATCTGCTGGTCCCTCTTATAGAGTTATTATGATGATAAGATACATTTTTCTATTTGATTATATGAGTTTTTTTAAATGAGCAGAATAGTACCTATGATAGAAAACTCTTATTAATACAAAAGTCATGTTATTCAATGCTTAATATCCTTCAATGACTTCCCATGGTCTTCACATAAACTTCAAGCTTCAAACCAGAGTCTCTAGGTCTTGTCTCTACCAGAACCTTGTCTTAGTTCACTCTTCCTCTCCCCCTCACTGTGCTCCAGACTGATAGGTCTCTTGATTTCTCAGGCATGCCAAGCTCTGCTTTTTCAAGGGCTTTTCATATGCTGTTCTACCTGGCCAGAATTTCTTCCAATATCTGTATATCTGTTTTTTTTTTTTTTTTTTTTTTTTTTTTTGCCTATTTCAGATTCAGCCTAAAGGACACATTTTCTTAGCAACTTTTCCCTGTATGTTTTCTTATTCTCTACTACAGTGATTTTGTTTATTTCCTTCATAGCCCTTATTGCAATAGATAATACATTTATTTGCTGCTGTTCTCTGCCATTCTCATCCAAATGTAAGGTCTGTGAAGTCAGGGACATGACTGTTGTGTTCATTTTTGGATCACTGGTGCTGAATACATTTCTGGCACTTAGTAAGTGCTCATAAATATTTAGCAAATGAAGGAAATGAATGACTATTAGGCCAATCTTGACCTTAGGTAGGAATTGAAGTGTAAGACAGAATCCATGTATGGTAGAATATATCAAGTAATGTACTAAGTATTGGCCACCCTACCTGCTTAGCAGTTCTATAAAACAAACAATATGGTAGTCAGTTGTTAGTTTAGTGAAAAAGAAAGAGCTATGAATGAATATGGAGCCAAAATCTTATTCAAGATCTGATAATAACCATCTCTGTGATTTAAAAAATTAATTTTATTTATCATTATTAGTATTTATTTTTAAACTTTGATACAGACACACACCACAGCAAGACAGAGAGAAGGAAAGTAAGAAAGCAAGCTACCAGGTTCAGGACTCCAACCACGGTAGGCCATGTTGGAGTCCAGTGCCCTGACCACCATGCCACCTGCAGGCCCTATTTTGAACAGGCTCTGCACATCTCAGAAATCCACTCTCTCACTGGGGAATGAGAGTCATTTTAATAAGCCACCCTTAAGGTTCCTTTCAGCTTAACCTTTTGTTTGGGATACCACATTTCTGTATGAACAAGACAAAATTAGTATACATTTGGTTCTCATGGAGTAGGTAAATCACTTTTTGAGAAGCAAAGAACCATCAACGTGTCCTTGGAGGATTCTCTGAGGTATTTGGAACAGGTGAAAAATTCATTCATCCAGCAATGATTGATTCCTGCATGCTCTCTGGAGTCATGCCTACTGTTACTTTGCCTAAAAGCAGATCTTTTCCCTTTTCTTTGTTTCCATAATGCACAGCTCAGGCAACCTTTCACAGTACAGATGCACACACAGTCACTCACACACGCACACACACACACACACACACACACACACACTCATGCACTCATGCACACACACATCTTCTTTCATTCAAGCTTTTCACATTTGCCTTATTGTTTAGAAAAACCCCTCTATCAATTCAAGAAGAAAAATATCCCCAATCCCATCAGATAAGGATTATTGGGCTATACCTTTACAAAAAAAGGAAAAGACAGATTTTCCACATCTTTAGTTCCACTCACCTCAAAAGACTTTGTGTGTGCTGAGACCTGCTCAGAATCTTTACAAAAGTCTATTCACTTATTTCTCTCCCATGCATTCAGCCTTTTACCCATAATAACAATGAAATGTTTTTTGACTTAAATAGTAGTTAACAATAATATTAAAATATGAACATCAGAAGGATATAATTTTTTAGTATGATTGTAAGTGACTTTGCTACATTTAGGGATATTGGGCTCTCCTAGGTTTGGTAAAAAGTTGTCTCCATGCACCATTGTTTATTGTCCAAATTCTACAAATTTCTGAATAACCAACTTACATGTTGCCTTCCCCATAAACCTTTCTTTATAACTTCACCAGGAGGTAACTTGTTTTTCTTTTGCACTTTTGTAGCACTTCACAAATATATTTGTCCATCTGTTATTTATTCATTCATTCAATAAGTATCTGCTGTGTGTAGACCAAAACTTCTTCTCTTAGGGAGTTTATAATCTAGTAGGAGGGGACAAAAAACACATATGCATATTAGGTTAGGTGGTGAGAAATCTCATGGAGAAAAATACTGCAAAAGTGGTCATAGAGCATTTCAGATTCGGGGGTGGCCTCAAGGAGAAATGGTCTTTAATCAGAGACCAGTCATAAATGAGGGAGGAAGTGGAAAGAGAGCTTCAGGGAAGGGCCGCTAAAATCTAGAGCCTTTAGACCCTAAATATATGGATGAGACTTTAAGGTGTGATTCAAGAGGCAAGTTGTTTTAGCTATGAATCCATGACATAAAATAATTTATGTGTTTTCAAAGTACAGTGGTGGAACAGGCATTGGATATACATTCCCATTCCAAAGGAGAGAAGTAGGAAAGGAGAAAGGAATAACAGCTTCTATGGACAGCATTCAGTAGAACAGACATTCAAATTTAAGGGTCCAGCATTTTCTTTGATTGTAATTCCTGCCTTCTGAACACACTGATGGTGGAGTAGGTCCCCACAGTTTTGCTGGGTGTAGCTGTTACCTCAGTTTCTGTGGATTGGCGCGCCATGCTTGTGGCTCTCCTGGACTGGAGTTGCAACCTGGTTCCTTTACCAGTCTGGGGTCTCAGAGAGGGCTCTGTCCCACAACTCCTCCAGGCATTTCCATAGAGCTGGCTCTCTGAGGCAGACTGTCCCTGAGGCAGTTTTCTGCTTACTCCCTACTGATCTCTAGGGCATCCTGTCAGATATAGATAGAAGCCGCCTTGCCCCTCCAAGCGTGCGTACTCTGCTGGTGGAGATGGCACTGGGTGGGTGCTGCAGATTTACGGTTGTGCCCTCCCAAAGAGCAGCCACCACCTCTCACAGCACATTGGGGCCACACAGGCATGGCTGAGGAGGTCTGTACTAGCATGCATAGAGCAGACATTGAGCGAGGTGCCCAAGGTCCTCCTTTTGCATCATTCTGTGGTTTCTCAGGTCTTAGCATTCTGGGCCTGTGATAGGAAAAGCAGCAGCAATGATCTCTGAAATGCCTTCTGGCTCATCCTTCCGTTGTCTTGAGGAATAACACCTGGTTTCTGATCTACACATAGCTCTTTATAAAAGGGTTGCTTGATCACACCTTTGGTGTTCTCTTCCTTTTTCTTTCTTTTTTTTTTATTTTTAGATTTTTGCTGTAGGGTGCTTGTGCTAGGATAAAGAGAGGGACAGGGAGAGGGAGAGTAAGAAATTGCCCCTCCCAGGAAGAATGGCCAGGCCTTTCTCTTGTCCTCTGGTCTCCTCTTGGGAGTTTGGGCATGCACACTTGTGCCCAGCATGATTTTCTTTTTTTTTTTGGAGAGTTTTTTTTGCTATAGGGCGCGTGCGCTCCCCAGACAGAGAGAGACAGAAAGCGAGAAATCACCCCCCAGGGGGGATGGCCATGCCGCAATCTCTTCTCCTCCATTGTCCTCTCGGGATCTTGGGCATGCACGCAGACGCGCCCTGTGTGAGTTTAAGCCACCGGGTCCGGGACTCGAACCGCGGTCAACTATGTGAGAGTCCAGCGACATAGCCATTACGCTAACTGCTGGTCCCCCAGCATGATTTTCAAACCTTTGAGTTCAGGTTCAAATCACACAGCTAGCCATGTGGGATCCAGCCCCTCAACCTCCATGCCCTTGCTGGTCCACCTTTTTCATTCTTAATATGACTAAGATGATAATTTTCCAAGTCTTTAAATTTTACTTTCCTTTTGATTGTAAATTATGTCTTTAAATGAACACTTTCTTATATTTTACTTTAAGCAATCAAGAGAAGTCATGCAACTTTTTTTTTTTTTTAAAGTTTTTGTCATAGGGAGCATGCACTTGCTAGAGAGGAGAGAGACAGAAAGAGACAGTAAGAGGGAAAGTGAGAAATCACCCCCTGGGGAGACGGTCATATTGCAGTCTCTTTTCTTCCATTCTCCTCCTGGGATTTTGGGCACCCACACATATGCACCCAGAATGATTTTCAGGCCACTGGGTCCAGGACTTAAATCACAGTAGGCCATGTGGGAGTCTAACACCTTAACCACTACTCTATCTGCTGACCCAGTCATGCAATTCTTTAAACATTTTACTTAGGTATTTCCTTAGCCAAATATTGAATTTTGTCACTCACAAGTATTACCCTCCACAAAGCACTGGTACACAAGTACAATTCAGCCAAATTCACCACTTTATAATAAGAATGGCCTTTCCTCCAGTTTCCAACAGGATGTTCCTCATTTCTATCTGTGACTTCATCATAATAGCATTTATCATCCATATTTCTACCAACATTCTGCTCGGGATTACTTAGGTATTCTCTAAGGAGACTGAGATTTTCTCCACAGTTCTCTTCTTTTTCTGAGCCATTATCAGATTGTCCTTTATAGTTTGTTCATAGAAAGATAGACTTTTTTTTTCTAAGATACACTTCAAAACACTTGCAGCCTTTACCCATTACCAAGTTATAAAGCCTCTTCCACATTTTTAGGTATTTATTACAGCAATACCTCACTCTTGATACTGTTGACAGAAAAACCAAACTCTGTAAGATATTAGAGGTTTATTCTATGCCAATAAGAGTAACTGCAGCCCAGGGAAACATAATCACAAGAAAGCTTGAGAAAATGCTTTTTACATGGCTGGACCATGGCAGATCTTTTATATGTTCCAGAAAGCAAAAGTTACAATCAATAAATGGAGGTTATCCAGGGAAGGTGGCCTATCTTGAAGTGGAGGGGAACAGACGGCAACTGCAAGTCATTAAGTAGATTTAGAGATTCTTTAGTTTGTTAATGGTCAAAAGAACAAGGCTTTGTGTAAAACTTGGAAAGAATGGTTTAAGTTTAACCTTGGCATGCATATACTGAGTATCTATATGCTATGGAGGAAACCGACGGACTCAGTGGCATAGAAGCAGAGAGAGTAATGTAGAAACCAGAAGGTGAATGGGAGGGGGTGAGTGGCAGGAGGCGTTTGGGAAAAAATGATTAACAGGCACAAGAACACATGTAAAAATGTTATAGAATGGTGCACTACGACAGAGTAAGACCTGTCACTGACAATTTAATATATCCTTCTAAGAAAAAGCTAGCAGAACTATTATTCAACATGTATAACATAATATAATATTCAGTGTTCAATAGAAGAAATGTTTATACTCTCGATTTGATTATCACATATCATATGCAGGCATTGAAAAACTACTGTAACTCACAAAGATGGTTAGCTATTATATGTTACACAGAGATCACAATTAAAAAGAAAAAAGAAAAACTTCACTTACTCCAAAAAAAAAAAAAAAAATAGATAAGGGGGTTTCCTAATCATGTGATCTTATGTCAGAGCTAGGATATAAGAAGTCAGTCATAATTATTGAGGCAAGGTGATCTGTTTAATCAGATTGGTGACATTATAGATATGGCTCTTCCCAGACTCCTTAGGAAGGAATTTTAGAACAAAGAAAATGTGGTAGAGTTTAGCCCTCTGACCTATTTCTGTTCTAATCTGTTTGCTATAACAAAATACCATTAGATTGAGTGAATTAGAACCAGCAGATGTTTATTTTTTTTACAGTTCTAGAGGTTGGGAAGTTCAAGAACAGGTGCTGGCAGATTAGGTGTCTGTCAAGAGCCCACTTTCGGCTTATCGATGGTGCCTTTTTGCTGTATTCTCACATGGTGGATGGGGCAAATAAGCTCTCTGGGGCTAATCCACTCATGAAGGAGCTGCTCTCATGACCTAATCATCTGCTAAAGACCCCACTTTTTGTGCTTTTGCACTGGCGATTGGGTTCTAACCTAATAAATCTGGGTAGGGCACACACTTTCAGGCCATAGCAGCTACTGGGTCTGAAGTGGAGTGAGTGAGTGTGTGATATGAGATAGAACAGACATGTAATGGTGGTTGAGGTGAATGCAGGTCCTAGAGCTGTGTAAGGACTCTGGCTTTCACCCAGAGAAGGGAAGCCATTGCAAGATTTTGCATAGAGAAGTAGCAGACTCTGAATTCTGCTTCACAAGGGTCTCTTTGGCTCTTGGGTTGCAAATAGGCTGTAGTAAGTCAGGGATGGAAGCATGAGCATTGTCAAAGGCTAAGATCATGGTGGCAGTAGTGGAAATAGAGGTATGGCTAGTATTTGCAAATGTTTTAAAGCAGGGCTAGCAGGAAATCTTGCTTAGATGTAAGGTATAAGAGAAAGTTGGGGGCCAGCAGATGGTGTGGTGGTTAAGGGCGCTGGATTCCCACATGACTGACCATGGTTCGAGTCCTGGACCTGGTGGTTTGCTTTCTCACTTTCTCTTTCTCTCTCTCTCTCTCTCCCCCTCTCTGGTCAAGGTAAAGATAAATAAATGGATAAATAAATAAAGTCAAATAAACTAATTCTTTTTTTTTTTTTTTAAAAGAGAAAGTTGGGGAAAATATGAAAAAGAATATGTTTGGGAAGAAGACTGAAAGTTCAGTTTTGGACATGTTACATTTGAGATTGACGTACAGTTAATGCTAGATTTCATTTGCCTGGAAGGCTTGTTAACCAGGCCCCAACTCTCAGAATTTCTGGTTCAGTTAGAGTCTGGAGCAGTGTCAAGAATCTGCATTTCTAACAAATTTCAAGGTGTTATTGTAGTTGCTCCTTTAAGGTCCACACTTGAGAACTACTGGCTTAGCAAATAATACAGCTTTCTAAAATAATTTTGCAACATGTACTTTGTATGAATATATGTAACAAAATCATACTCTGATTTGTTAAGCTCTCTTCCAGGATTTTTGCCCCTTTAAAGTTTTAATTTCATTGTTGTAAATGGAAACTTTTTTTTCAGCAAGTCAACATTTTTGCCAGCCTTATTCCATACCGCCTTCAACTCTCATCACTTTCCCACAGGCATCCGAGATAAAACACAGCATACTTGATAGTGATGTGCATCATGAGACCTGAAAGTTCACCAAATTGCAGTTTGGAGAGACCAGTTTCTTCCTTTACATATTTATTTATTTGCTAATCACTTATTGAAGGCATGATATGTTCCCAGCACAAAGGTAGATGTTGAAGATATAATAATATGTATAGCAGTAATAATGTCATTTAATATTTATTGAGCTCTTCCTATATGGTTTTCACTATTGCAAGTGTTTTACACATGTTTTCTACTTCAGGAATGATACCAACTCTGTACAATAGTACTCTTTTATTTTGTACATCAGAGGTTGGCAAACTGTGGCTTGTGGCCTATTTTTAAAGGGCCTATGAGTTAAAAATGAGCCCATTTTTAAAAGTTTGTAAAAATGGGGAGGGGAATGTTTGCAAACTCTAATGTATTTATTATTTCACTCTTTATAGGAACAGTTTACCAGCTCCTGTTACAGATGATGCAAGTGAATCAAAAGAAGGTTCAAATGGTAGAGCCTTTAAAACCTAGGTAGGCTCTGGGAGAGACAAACTGCTTTTGAGTAGGTCATGATTACAGCCCAGAGAGAACCAAGAGACTTCCCAAGTTATATCATCTATCACTGGCAGCGATGGAACTTTATGACAAGACTTTCAGTTCAATGCTATCTATACTCTACTCCAGGATGTTCTTGATCCACCCCAGAATAGATCTTAGAAATCTTTTTTTTTTTAGTTTTTTTTTTTTTTTTTTTTTTTTTTTTTTGTTTGTTTGTTTTTCCTGTAGGGTACATGCACTCACTGGAAAGAGACTGAGAGAGGAAAAGTGAGAACTCACTTTCTAGGGGCATGTACTCCTTTCTCCTCTGTTCTCCTCTTGGGATTTTGGGCATGCATGCACAAGTGCCTGGTGTGTTTTTCAAGCTGCTGGGTCTGGGGCTTGAACTCTGGAATCTGCCATGTGTGATCCAACACCTTAACTACCATGTCACCTGCTGGCCTGAAATCATCAGTCTTGAACATGTTACATACCCAATGCAAGAGGATCTGGTGAAGAGGACTACAAGACAACTCCATCCAATGTTCAGATAGGTTCTGTGATTCGACATTTATCATGAGTCTCTGAGTCAATGTCTCTCATCTCTACTTCATCTTGCCTTCTACAAGGTTTGGGTTAATACAAAGATGACATGTACTCTCTACCTGAGTAGTTATTTCGATAATAACATATTGTCTTTCTCTTTTTCCCTGTTTAGTTCTATCGACTATTCTACCACATGGTTCTATAATTGGTTTTAGTTTTTACCTCTTATGTTCAAACTGCTTTGTATAATAGGCTGAAGACTTTAAATAGAATGGATGATACATCTGGAGGAACTCCAAGAAGATATTGGAGCTACAGAGATGATTAAGGCAGTACTCCAGGTGTTACCAAAATGATACAATGAAAAATGTTTATAGCACCAAAAAGGCAAGCTCTTCATGCTTCTTAATGAGAAAGAAGCCAGCCAAGACATGTCTCAACTCACTCTTCATGTCTGGGATTACATTCGGCAACACTCTTACTCGCTGCTCAGACCATGCAGTCACCAATAACGAATCTAGTCTAATTTTATTGTGGTAAGAACACTTAACATGAGATCTACCTATTAACACATTTTTGCATCCGTAATACATTATTGCTGACTATAGGTACAATGTTGTATATTAAATAGATCTCTAGTTTATTTATTGTGGTAACTAAAACTTCATGCTAGTTGATTAGTAATTCATTTTCCCCTCCCCTCAACCCCTAGCAACTACAATTCCACTTATTGAGTCTATTAATTTGACTATTTTAAGATATGTCATGTAAGTAGAATCATACAGTAATTCTCTTCTTGTGATTGGCTTGTTTTATTAACATAATGTTCTCAAGGTTTATTCATGTTGTTGAATATTGCAAATTTTTCTTCTTTTGAAAGATTAAATAGTATTCTATGTATGTACCACAAATTCACCTCCCTGTGGTTATTTAGGTTGTTTCCATATCTTGGCTCTTATGAATAGTGCAATTAATACAATGAACAAGTACCAACATCTCTTTAGTCCTGATTTCAATTCTTTTGAACAAATACCCAAAAGTAGGGCTGCTGGGTCAGCTAGTAATTTTATTAGTAGTTCTAACTTTTTCAGAACTCTCATACTGTTTTCCATAATGTTCCATTTTGCATTCCTGCCAACAGCATGTAAGGATTCTAACTTATCCACATCCTTGACAGTACTTATAACACTTTTTAAAAAAGATTTATTAGTAGTCATTTTGATAGGTGTGAGATGATATCTCATTATGGTTTTGATTTAGATTTTCCATATGGCTATTGATGCTGAGTATTTGTTGCATACTTATTGCCATTTGTGTAACTTCTTCAGAGAAATGCCTATTCAAGTCTGTAGACCATTTTAAAAATTGGGTTCGTTTGTTTGTTCTTTCATTATTGTGTTGTGGGAGTTTGTTATATATTTTGGAGATTAACTCCTTATCAGGTATGTATTTTCTCTCATTCTGTAGATTGTTTTTTTCACGTTATTGATTGTTTCCTTTTTTGCATGAATGTAGTTCCATTTGCTTGTTTTTTCCCCATTTGCTTTTTTTTTTTTTTTTTTTTTGGAGAGGTTTTTCGCTATAGGGCACGTGCGCTTGCCAGACAGACAGAGAGAGACATAGAGACAGAAAGCGAGAAATCACCCCCCAGGGGGGATGGTCACGCCGCAATCCCTTCTCCTCCATTCTCCTCTCGGGATCTTGGGCACGCACGCACACGCGCCCGGCGTGAGTTGTAAGCCACCGGGTCCGAGATGCGAACCGCGGTCGACTACGTGGGAGTCCAGCGACATAGCCATTACGCTAACTGCTGGTTCCCCCCATTTGCTTTTGATGTCTTATTCATGAAATAAAGCCCGTGGCCAAAATCATGAGCTTTTTTCTATTCTCTCTTCCAGGAATTTTACAATTTCAGGTTTTTATGATCAAGTCTTCAATCCATTTTGAGTTAATTTTTGTATATGGTATAAAATTAAGTTTCAATTTTATTCATTTATTAATTTTTGCATGTAGATATATTTGCTTTTGCACCTGCTTTCCAAGACCACTGTTGAAAGAACTATCCTTCCCCCATTGTGTATTCTTGGTACCCTCTTTTATGATACATTGAATGTATACGAATGGACTTACTTGATCTCTGCCTTTCATGTCATTGGTCTAGATGTCTGTATTTATACGAGAACTATACAGTTTTGTTTACTGTGGCTTTGTAATATGTTTTATTTATTTATTTAAAGATTTTAAAGGTTCTTTATTTCATGAGCGGGAGAGAGAGAGAGAGAGAGAGAGAGAGAGGCAGAAAAACACTCTTATCCTCCAACATTCCTTGTACTTCTGCAACAGTTTCCTATCTAAATAACTTGTCTCCATTCTTTCTGTCCCAAATTCACCCTCTATACATAAGTCAGAAATTATAATTGTCTTTCTTAAATATCATACATTTGATTACATTCATCTCCAACTCTTTCCTTTAATTTCCTTCAGTGACTTTCCATTTCTCTCAAAATGAGTCTGAATTCTTTGTCACAGCATACAAGGTCCTTTATGGTCTAGATTTTTAAAAATTTCCTGACATTATGTCTTTTGTTTTATATCATATGTTCAGCCACATCTACAATCTGAAGTTCCTAAAGTGCAGTTATTTTTTTAACCTCTTTGCTTTTGCACCTGCTATACACACACACACACACACACACACACACACACACACACACATCTTTCCCCTGAAACACTATTCTTCTCTTTTACCAGATTAACTTTTTCACCCTTTATTCATCAGCTTGTACATTATCTGCTGGTTACGTGTTATGACAGACACCAGCATGCTATGTGTTCATCACACTCCACTTTCTTTGTCTTCTGGAGTCACAGACTGCTTTCTCAAGCTTCCACAAAGTTGGATGTGGCCTACTGACTGAGTTCTGATAAATGGAATATGAGTTAAAGTGATTGCAAGACCTGATCCCTAAAACCTCCCATATACTCTTGTTGCACACTATTTCTTCATCTTTTAGCCACATGTAAAAGATCCAGTGGAGGACTCCCATGTTCAAGGGTATGATAGAGCCACCAGACTGAGTGAACCTGGTTACCTCCAGGACTGTTGGACTAGGAACACCTATGTTGGACTCTGGTTTGAGCAAAGAGAAAACATTTATTGTATTGTGTAAATTTCCTGAGATGGGAGTTTGTTATAGCAGCTAAACTTCAATGACTCATACACCTCTTTTGGTGTTCCTTTTCCTCCAAAGTCTCTACTACTCTGACAAATTTATATGTGTGTAAAACAAACACCCTTAGTTTTAGGCCTATATTTAGGATTGGTCTAAATTCATTGATCTAAATGAGAAAGAAGACATTTTTTTCCCTCTTAAAATTCACATTATGGTGAATATATAGGGAATACATAAAAAATATAAAATATAATTTCCAACTGATAAGTGTTGTGAAGCAAGATAAAGCTGGATAAGGAAATGGAGAATGAAGGAGGAGGAGTCTATTATTATTTTTTAAAGAATTATTTAATTTTATTTATACATTCATTTATTTTTGGCAAACACATACACATACTCAACACATACAGAGAGAGCGAGAGAAAGAGAGAGAGAGATGAAGTGAGAAAGCAAACCACCACATCTGGGACTTAAACCATGGTCAACTATATGGAAGTGCCTAGTGCCTTAACCACTGTGCCACCTGCTG
This sequence comes from Tupaia tana, assembly GCA_026018925.1. NCBI lineage: Eukaryota > Metazoa > Chordata > Mammalia > Scandentia > Tupaiidae > Tupaia > Tupaia tana. Next base: position 69,465,320 of record JAKSZU010000004.1, read on the forward strand.
GTCCCTATATTATTATTTATTTATTTTTTTGTGTGTAAATATTTATTTATTTATTTATTTTTAATTTTTTTAAATTTATTTTTACATTTTTCCACAAACATTTACTTTACATAGCAAAAAATTTTAGCTCATACTCCATAATTCTTGACAGTTTACAAACAACTTTCAAGATCTCAAAATACTGAATTTTAAAGATAATGTTCAAAATATGTCTTATAATTTTGTATAATTTTAAAACTCTATAACAACAGAAGCAGAATGGTTTCAAAAATATATATATACATATATATACAAATATATATATGTGTATATATACACATTTAGAGTGCAGACACTCGGTATATATTAAGTGGGGACATACAATGTCTCTCCTTCATAGCATGGCTTGCTTCACTCAACAGTAAGTCTTCCATATTCATCCACTTCCTTTCAAAAGTCAGGGATTTGTTGTTTTTTATGGATGAATAGTATTCCATTGAGTATATGTGCCACAGTTTTTCTAACCATTCATCAGTTCGTGGGCATTTAGGTTGTTTCCATGACTTAGCAATCGTGAAAAGTGCCGCAATAAACATCGATGTGCAAGCACTTTTTCGATTAAGTATTCTTCTGTCCTTCGGGTAGATACCAAGGAGTGGGATTGCTGGATCATATGGTAGTTCTATTTGTAGATTTTGGAGGAATCTCCAAATTGTTCGCCACAGTGGTTGTACCAATTTATAGTCCCACCAGCAGTGTAAGAGAGTTCCCTTTTCACCACATCCCCTCCAGCACTTATCATTTTTTGTTTTTTTAATCTTAGACATTCTGACTGGGGTTAGGTGATATCTCATTGTTGTTTTGATCTGCATTTCTCTTACAATGAGGGATGTTGAGCATTTTTTCATATGCCTTTTAGCTATTCGTATGTCATCTTTAGAAAGTGTTTTTTTCAACTCATTCTCCCATCTTTTAATAGGATTGATTGTCTTTTTCCAGAACAGCCGCTTGAGTTCCTTGTGGATTCTGGTTATCAGTCCCTTGTCTGATGCATAGTTTACAAAAATATTTTCCCATTCTGAGGGCTGTCTGTTCACACTAATCACTGTGTCTTTTGCCATGCAGAAACTTCTTAGTCTGATGTAATCCCACTTGTCTATTTTAGGAATCATAGACTGTGCATTGGGAGTCTTATTTAAGAAGTTTTTCCCTACCCCAATGTCTCCCAGAGTTTCCCCGGTGTTTTCCAGGAGCAGTTTTATAGTTTGAGGTCTTAGGTTTAGATCTTTGATCCACCTTGACTTTATTTTTGTCAGAGGTGAGAGGTAGGGGTTCAGAGGTCCCTATATTATTAATAATATAATCAGAGAGGGCTTTTCTGAGGATGGTATTGATCATGATCTGAATGAAATGAGGGATAAGCCATAGGAAGTTTAAGAACCTGGCAGGGGAATAGAAAGAGTAGAGGATTTTCATTGAAAATGGCATGATTACTTATATCAGGGATGTCAAGAGCATGAAGAAGAAGAGAAAGAAAACTGAGACTTCAGGAGTGAAGTAAAAGGAAAGAAATGACAGGGAGTTCAGGGGCTAGGGAAGGACCTCAGATCATGGAGAGCCTTAAAGGGACTGGGATTGTACTTTTACAGAAAAAGGGTGCCATGGGAGAATTGTGAGTTGAGTGACATTTTAAAATGACCACTCTGGCTAATGTGTCTGAATCTTAAGCCTATGTGGGCAGACTCCTATCTGTCTCTAATGCCTTTGGCCCACATAGGTTTTATCTCCATTTTCCCCCGAGTCCAGCAACCACAGGTATTTGCTTCGGTATGTCTTCTGTGCTGCAGTGCTTTATTTTTATCATGGTTTCACGTCTGACCTCTGCTGATTTCCCTAATTTCCATTTGTCAACCATACTGCCAGAAATCATGATTGCTTCTAATTTTCAGTGGAGAAGTAAGTTTGTAGCTGGGAATGAGAGTGGGGGTGTTGATAGTAGGAGAAAGGAGACTGATTAACTTGGAGAGTGGTGGAGTAAATTCACTAGGGAAAGGTAGATTGTTTCTGTTTTTTTATGAGTTAAAAAGGAAGTAGGCAGAAATCAGTCATTGTGACTAGGCCTGTGGCAGTAGAGACATTAAAAGATATAGCCCTTTCCCAGGAAATGAAGACGGACTGGAGAAACAGACATTTATTTTATCACATGAAATAAATGTCCATATTTCATTCATTCAACCATTTGTTAACTCAACTATTTATTGATGATCATTCTAAAGCAGAAGGCTAAAATGTCGTCCCTGCTCAGATCCTAACAGGGTGTGAAAAAATAAGTTCTCTAATGGAAGTATGTTCAGAGCCCTATGGGAATACCAAGGAGGCTCCTAATTCAGCTTGTCTATGAGGGGAAGAGGGGTGTGAACAGCTGCAGACAGCTGATCTGAGTCTTGAAGGATGAATAAGAGAATCCAGGTACACAACTTAAATGGGCAGGTATGTGTAGAGTAATAAAAGACTCAGTGAAAAATTGAAAATATAATGCCATTCAGAGGAGAGATTATTATTGGGGTTTGGTGTAGTTAGGGCAAGCTGTGTAAAGAAAGTAGAACTTCAAGAATTGAAAGGATTTGAAAGAGAAACGGAGAGAAGATTTTGGACTGGGAAAGCATATACAACAAAGAAAAAACTCTGCATGGCATATGTTGTGGGTGGTTTGGAGAGATATGTAATGTGAGCAGTCATAATCATAAGCACTGTACATATTGCAAGCTGCTTCCTCCTTGGCAGAGTTGTAGGATAGTAGAGAGAGGCCAGATGGGGTGGTGAGACTGGATTGTAGACCATCTTGCCTAACTTCAGGGTAAGTCTCTGATGTTCAGTTGTCTTTGGATGACTATAAAAGGGGATACTTTTCTTTTTGTTTATGTCTATCTCATAAAACCTTAGCACACTATTGAGTCTAATCTAGCTTCTTCAGCTATTGAGAACATCTGGTGAATGACTAATACCTCTCTGGAGGGAAGCTAGGTGGCACTACATTACTGCCTAGCCCCTGCTTTCTCAGGGCCCAGGGAACCTTTGGTTTTAAATAAATTTTGATAAATATAAAACCATTTAATGGAACTTTGAGATAGATAACCTGAAAGCCTTATACAGAGAGGGAACTTCTTTCTTTCATAATTTTTTATGTCCCAAATCACTGTTTATTTGACTCTGCTTGCTTGCTGCTCTCCTTGCATTCTGATGTCAAGGATATGCTTTAATTTGCAGATGAAAATAACATTATATTTCATAATTGAGAACTTACTTTAAAAAATTTATTTGCTTTTCCTAGAGAGAAAATAAGAAACAGACAGGAGCCCCAGCTGAGTTTTCATGCGGTGACCCACCCCCAGCTTCAGCAAACCCCAGATGAAGCATATGCATCCGTCCAGCATGTTCAGAGTGGTCTCCTGATGCACACAGGCACCTTCTCATATGAGTAAGCCTTGTAGAACATTGCATCACCTCTGGACCACCATCTGGCACCCTATTTGAGAAAATTTGTATTGTAGTCTGTACGTAAGCACCAAAATGATTAAAAATTTGTCACTTTCTTGAAGCTTTGATAGAGGAAAAATGTCTTTTTTGTTCTTCAGTTAGAATTCAAAAGACAAAGAAAAGAAGCTACCTTTTTTTTTTTCCCACTAAGTGATGGAATTAAGAATCCCAGAGGGCTAATGATAGTAAAATGAATGTTTGCTTAGATAAACTGCTGCTAATTTCCTCAGCTTTTCTTTCTGGGAAAGTAGCATTGAGAGTTAGAGTAATTGAATTGCACCTTGTACTTGATGCAGCCAGTCAGCAGGTTTAAAAAAAGATACTGGCTGCTGCAGCAGAATGAGATGAGAAAGAAGTGTGGACCCACTCCACTGACAGAACTTGTTGGTTCCCGCAGTATGGCCACTCCTGCTCTGTTTCTCTCTGGTGAGTGCATGTACCCTCTAGAAAAGAAAAAAAAAGTGACCATTAAAGGAGCACCTGCAGTGGTGTGCCATGCTATTAAGGTGTTGTACCCAGCAGGCTGGGATCGCATGGGAGGCCCAGGCTTGATTTCTACTCCAAATCAAACTGGCCATGGTGATGTGTACCTGTAAACCTAGCTACTCAGGAGGCTGAGGAAGGATCCTGACAGGGAAAAACCGTATCTAAAAACATGGCCATTCAAAACTCAGTACGGGGGACCAGCAGTTAGCGTAATGGCTATGTCGCTGGACTCCCACGTAGTCGACCGCGGTTCGCATCCCAGACCCAGTGGCTTAAAATACGCCGCGCGTGTGTGCGTTCGTGCCCAAGATCCTGAGAGGAGAACAGAGGAGAAGGGATTGCTGCGTGGTCATCCCCCCTGGGGGTTGATTTCTCGCATTCTGTCTCCCTGTCTGTCTGGCGAGCGCACGCACCCTATAGCGAAAAACCTCTCCAAACAAAACAAAACAAAACAAAACAAAACAAAAAAACTCAGTACGATGTCAAAACACATTTAAAAAATAGTGAAATAATGATGGTAAACAAATATTCTATGAGATAATCAGGTTTTTTTTTTTTTTTTTTTTTTTTTTTAAGAATTTTATTTGAATGAACTGGAAAGTCAGAAAAAAAAAAGGCATGGACTATTTCCTACTAGGACTTGTGTACATATATAGATTTAGATTGCAATCAATTTGATTTTTAAAAGTCTTGAATATTTCTCCATAGATTTTGTAGACAATTCTGAAGAATAGCGAAAGGGAACAAAATAAAATCAGTTCTTGATTTAAAGTCTTATTTTTCATGTTTAGTAAAACTTTTATTGTGAAAAATAGTCCTCTTCTCTTCGATCACAATCTTTGTCTATTTTGTACCTCTGAGAAATTTCCTCAGCCCTTATAGTCATGAAAGTTATAGATATTTAAATCAGCCCATAAGCTTTATGATTTTACCATAAGATAAAAATCACAATAATAATAATAATAATAATAATAATAATAATAATAGAAAACAATTACAAAGCAGTTATGTGCTAGGGTCTTTATTACATTCTTTATTAATTTAAGTTAATTTTGTATTTTATTGACAGAAGGGTATCTGTGATTGAGAGAGACAGAAAAAACAACCCCCAGTGGAGTGTGGTCATGCCAATTCTTTTTCTTCCATTTTTCCATCCTGTCAGGATTTTTGTGTATACAGGCATGTACCCGGTATGTTTTTCAAACCGCCATAGCTGGGATTCAAACTGTGATTGGCCATGTGGGATCTGGGTCCTCATGCACAGACCTTAACTGCAGGGCTACAAGCTTGATACCACCCTCCCACCCTTTTGAAAAAAAAGTAGTTATTTTACTTTTAGTTAACCTTATATATTTATTTAGTTTTAATTTAACCAGAAAGGGTCAGAAAGAGAGAGAGAGGAAGAGAGAGAGAGAGAGAGAGAGAGAGAGAGAGAGAGAGAGAGAGAAAGTTAAAAAGCAAGCTGCCAGGTCCAGGACTTGAACCACAGTTGGCCATGTGGGAGTCTATAGCTATTAACCATCATGCCACCTGCTGGCCTCCCCCCCTTTTTTAATTGCCAGAGAGTGCTTGCACATGTCAAAGAAAAGGACAGTGAGAAAACACCCCCCAATGGACATGGTCATGCTATAATCCCTTCTCTTCCATATCACCATACTGTTAGGATTTTGGGTGAGTACACACATGGGCCCAAAGTGTTCTTTAAGCCTCCAGCTGGGGATTCAAACCACTCGGTTGGCCATGTGGGATTTTGATCCCTTAACTACTGGGCCATAGAGTGGCCCAGGGCTGGCCCTCTTTATGCATATTAATCAAAGTAAACATCATGACAATTCTGTAATAAGTTGTCACTTCCATAAAATTCAAAGCAGTTATACAATTGTACCATGAATAGACCACTATCTTCTGGATGCTATGATGTTATTCTTAGTCCAAAGTATTCTTTTTAGATATGCCTTGAAGAGATGTTCTCAGGACCTCTGTTCCTCCCTGATGTTCCAAATTCCCAAGGCAGAAAGCTGATCAGAGATTGAGGGGAGCATCATGTTCCTTGATTTCGAAGTTAGACATGATTACAAGACGAGAATTTATTACCGTTCTCAGCAGCTTTACTCAAAAGCACACCACATTGTATCAGCTGTGAAAAAATGTGGCTTGTTCTGTTCTTTCCAAAAAATGCATAATTGTATATTTTCTTAAAGCAAAAGTTAAGGAATTCTGTCTTTCTCAGCAGGTCAAAGGTGGCAATGTTTTGGCAATAACTTTCACATCCTCTTGGAACTTGTATTGCGACTGTGAACTCTCCCCCCCGACCCCTGCCCCCAGAATGCTCCTGAGTAAAGAGGTGTGTTGGATGCCAGGCAGGTCCCCATGTTCTCTAGAAACACCTCAGTCGCTAAGGTTACAACAGTTTCCTCATTCAGCATGACCTGGGTTTCCCATTTTGATAACCCAGAACAGTATGTTCTCTTTCCCTTTGGCAGAAGTGGTGCAAAGTTGTCACCAGTCAGCCCTTTTCGGGTCCTGTATCCTTTTGAGGCTTGTTTTTTATATTTATTTTGGACATGAAGATCATGAGTTTGAGACTAGCTGAAAATTAACTCTTGCAAGATTTTCCAGGGCACAGTCTAGTGCCGTGAGAGGGCACAGATGCCCAGGGTCTACTTCCAAGGTCTCACTTGCCTATCGTGGGATAGTCACTCAATCTCTCATAGCCTCAGTTTTCTCAACTTTAAATCAAGAAGGTTAGATCAAGTATTATAACAATATTAATAGCATAGTAATGGATGACATTTATTGAGTGTTTTGCCAGTATACTTACATGGTTTCTCTCGCTAATTTGTCAAGATAACATTATGTGGTGGGATCTCTTATCCCATTTCACAGAGAAGTTGACTGAGCTAGGAAGGGATTAGCTTATCTCCTTGTTTAATGTTATGTAAGTGATGGAGACAGTAGCAGAAGTCAGGGTACTTGATTTTATTCTCAAATTGTCATATGCAGATCGGAAGCATCAATAATACCTAGGAGTTTGTTAAAAACACAAATTCTGTCTGGCTGACTGTGGTGGTGCAGCAGTAACACAAGACTCTGTGATGCTGCTGAGGCCACATGGGAAGGTCTTGGGTTCACGTCCTAAGGTCTCTAATTGCAGGGCATGCCATGCTTGTGATTGAGGCAGGCTGGGGCTGGGGGTGAGTTGTGATGTCAAGATGCGGTTGGGGTTACCACCTCTGTCTCTTTTTCTCTTTAGATAAAAATAAATAAATACACTTAAAAAGATAAATTCTTGAGCACATTCTAAACGAATTATATTCAAATCATCATGTGTGGGGCCCAGGAATCTGCACTTTAGTAAGCTCTAAAAGATGAAACTCTGGTCGAGAACCTTTTTCAGTTTCCATATTATGGTTCTTCTCCATGTTCAATTAATTTTTCAGTGTGTCTGGAATGTTATCCAGTTGACTCTGGCTGGGTTTGTGGTTGTCTTCCTCCCTCACTGCTTTGTGTGTGGCCATCCCTCCAGCTGCTGTGCACCTGACCCAGAGAATGGCCTGTGAGCAGGAAAGAAGCAGTCAAGGGCATGTAAAGATTGTTTTCTCGTGCTGTGATTGCCCGTATCCTTTCCTTGGCTCATACATCAAAGTTGATGCAGACTAAAGTTCTGCAGCTGGATACCCTTCTGTCCTGTAGTTCAAAAATGCTCAAATTGTTAGAAATTCTTCTGAATATGAAAACTTATGCCTGTTAAATGAATGAGATTCCCCTCTTTCCTACCAAAGGACTTTGATAGACTTGGTATGTGTCAGGAGATATCAAGACTTTTAGTTGTGTGAATTAACCAGGGAACACTGCATACTTATTCTCTTGAAAAAAAGTCAAGTCATGTTTATGACCACCAAAGATAACAGAAGCTGTAAATACAAACTGGTATATAGCCAGATTTTCTATAAAACTTCAGAGACCTTTGTGGGACCAGCAGTTAGTGTAATGGCTATGTCGCTTGACTCCCAAGTAGTCGACTGAGGTTCAAGTCTTGGACCCGGTGGCTTAAACTTACGCCGGGCGTGTGTGCGTGTGTGCCCAAGATCCCAAGAGGAGAATGGAGGAGAAGGGATTGAGGCATGGCCATCTCCCCTGGGGGGTGATTTCTCTCTTTCTATCTCTCTGTCTCTCTCTGCCTTTCTGGTGAGCACACGCACCCTATAGCAAAAACCTCTCCAAAAAAAAAAAAAAAAAAAAAACAAACCAACAAACAAACAAACAAAAAAACTTCAGAGACCTTTGTAAATTCTTTTAGAAAAAAAAAAAAAGGATTTTTTCCTCTATGTAACCACCTAATAAACATCAGATACCATATCATTAATACGCATCTTCAAGGAGTCTGAGTTCTTTTCACTTGGTTACAAATAGTGAAAGATTTAATAGGGATTCTTATATTGTAAAATGTTAAGAGAAATGTGAATGCAAAACAGAAGATGCTAGCAGGAACGGTATGTGACAATCAAATCAAGGATATTACCATATATATAATTTTCAATAGAGAACCATTGTGTGTCTGTTAAGTGTTTCTTCCCCAAGCCCTTTCCATTCACCTTCTACTAAGTACCCTCTCTCAACATAGTCTCTTGTATCTTTATTTGTCCTCCCTACTGTTTATCTTCAGATCTTTCCATTTCTTCCATAGAATGCAGACATTCAGTATATATTGAATAGGGATATACAGTGTTTGTCTTTCAGAATCTGGCTTACTTTGTTTAGCATTAAATCTTCTATTTTAACCTTTAATTCCATTTTTCTACAAACTTTTGAAATCCCATTGTAAATGTATATAAGTAATTTCTATGTGTAGGCATGGAAAAATTTAAAACACTTGAGAATGTACAAAAATCTTCTAAACTATTTAAATAGTAAATATATGATAATAATATATCACTAATGATAAAAATTTTTTAAAAGAGAATAATTCAGAAAATATAAAGTACAAGGGAAAAACAAAGGGCATTCATATTTTCACTATGCAGTTCTAGCTACTAATATCTTAGTGCATGTATCTTTCTAGACTTTATGTTTGTATATTTAGTCATATGTCTTTTAGGAGTATATTCTACCAAAAATTAAATTCTACTTTACATGCTATTTCTCAACTGCAGTAGTTGCAATTCTTACTTCGTGTCAACATGTTTAGATATGTAGAGCTTTCAAAAGTGATTCTTGCTGAGGAGTATTGAAAGCAGTCACTCATGCACTTTTGCCATAGTTGGTTCAATGTGGCAGACATGCCATGTCTGGCTGAGACATCATCCAGTGTTGCTTGCTCAGCCAGGGGGAAATAATTAGGTAGACTTGATGTGCCTCTTATGGATGGTCACTTAAAAACCGAATAAAATAACTAAGGTGAAGCTCCCATTCACATATTCTATTGCCCTTGGCTTTTTATACTTGTAATTTAATAAGTACTATGCAGTTCTGGTTTGGAAAATTCAACTTTAAGGCCCATTTTCTGTGATTAATAGCTCCTTTCCCTTACCAACACAGATAGTCCAAAATAAAGTCGGACTGAATTTCTTTTGTTCTTGTTTTCTCAGGGAAATTCTGCCCCAGGGAATGCACTTTTAGGGGGATTCCAGGGATCAACTTCAGGCCATTTGAGCATGTTTTAACTGTTTAGTTGTTAGGAATACTTTAGAGATAAAAAGTTTACAGTAAATTTAAAGGGATCTAGATTTAAGTCATATCAACAAATAAATTGGCTTGGGAAAAAAGACAGCTGAATTCAGTGAAACAGCTAGTGGTGAATTGATTACCATCTGGGTACACTTTCCTGCAGTTTTTAAGCTGATTTTTGTGGGGATTTATAACCGGATACTTTTTTTTTCTCTCTTTCTTTTTTATCCTTCTTCCTTTCCCTCTTCTTTTCTTTCTTTCTTTTTTGTTTTTCTTTCTTTTTCTTTTCCTTTTTAAAAAAATTTTATCTCTGTATACCTTTACACCATACAAAATGAATTTTCCCAGCACGAATCCATTATATATTAGTCCCATCAACCATATTGCCATACATAGTCATAAGAGGAAAGTTTACAGCAATTAGTACTCACAAGAAAAATAATTGAGAAGAGGCAAAAAGACAACCTAATAATAAACCTCAGGGAACTGGAAAAAAAAATACCAGGAGAAAAGAAATAATAAAAATTCCAGAAGACATAAATGAAATAGTGAATAAGCAAATATACAGAAAATAAATGAAACCAAAAAGCTGGTTCTTTGAGAAGATAAACAAAATTGATACACTTCCTAGACTTTCTGTTTGTATATTTAGCCATATGTCTTTTAGGAGTATATTCTACCAAAAATTAAATTCTATTTTACATGCTGTTTCTCAACTGCAGTAGTTGCAATTCTCACTTCATGTCAACATGTTTAGATATGTAGAGCTTTCAAAGGTGAAAGAATAGAATAATTTGAAGAATAGAATAATTTGTCTGAATCTGATCACAGTCAGTGGCATATTCTTTATAATCTGATAATAGGCAGTGGTGTATTTTTATTTTGTTAAGATACATTAACTAAAGAATGCACATTGTGGGAAATTGCAGAGAAGTCATCCTCTTTCTGTTTGTACTGTGATACTCCAGTAATGACACCTACTGGAGTGGGGAATGTGAGAGCAAATTCTTGAAAGTGCACTCAGTTGTCTTTAGATGGTTAGAAAGTATTTGTGCAACTGTAAGAAAAGTTATTATTATTATTATTATTATTATTGCCAGAGGGTATGTGTGCATGTGTGAGAAAGAGGCAGATGGAGGCAGGGGAGAGAGTGAATGAGAGAGAGGGAGAGAATGAGAGATGGGGTCTGGTCACACACAATCCCTTTTCCTCCAATTCTCCATCCCATCAGAATCCAGGCACACAGTGTTTTTCAAGCTAGTGGGACTGGGATTTGAACCCTAGTCTGTCATATGGGACCAACTTTCTCTGTGCAGAGCATAACCACTATGCTAAAGGCTGGCTCAGAATAAATAATTTCTTTTCTTAAAGGATCAGAATTTCTCTACCATCTCTCTCTAGATACAATATATATAAAACAAAAGTAGTCTAGTTGATCAGTAATTTCACTTTCTTCTAACCTGAATCAATAGTATTTCGAGTCTTTTGTTTCTCCCCTTTCTAAAGAATAGGTGCTAGCCTTTATTTTCTGTAAGAGTAAATAAAAATGATACATTATGTATTTAAAAGATAGTAGGTTAATTCTACTTTAGGGGATAGGCCATAGAAAATAAATTTAAAAACTGAACCATATATTGGTCTTTCAACCTAATTCTATGACTACCCAAATCAAGATGATTCATTAAGAATAAGCTAAATGGATTACTAGAAACCTGAGTAAAAATAGGTATTCAAGAGAACAAAATGTGGTTTAAAGTCTAACTTGGTAATTTACACAGATGCTCCATCCTCAGAGAGGTGGAGTGTATTTTCTGTTGCTGAAATATTAGCTGCAGTACTGATTTCCTTCCAAAGAGTACAGTACAGAGAGAGAAAAAGAAGAACTTTATGGTGAGAAAATTGGCAAATGCTCCCTCAGCCAGGTCATCAAGGTTAACATTAGCAGTGATAAGACACACCATTATTAATTATTCTTGATATTATGAAAGAGAATGGCTTTTTGTCTCTACGATCTTCCTCTGCCTAAAAACATAACCCCAGTGTAATCATGAAAAAACAAAACAAAACAAAACAAAACAAAACAAACAAAGAAACCAAAAACAGACAAATTCCAACAGAGTGCTGTCCCATAGTACCTGCCCACTCTCTGTGATGGAAGGGACAGAACGTGCCGTGTTAGGAAGTGAGAAAGTGAGTCTGACCACTTGGTATGGCTGGTGCTCTGAATAGAAAGGGGAAAAGTGGGGGATGACGCTGGATAGGATAATTTGGGGTTGCGAACAAAGAGTCTTATTTTACTTGTTAAAATTTTTGTCCTTTCCTCTGGCAGTGAGTAGTCATCAGAGGCTTTCAAGAAAGGAAGGGGCATGATCTGGTCTTACTATAAAGAACTAGCTCCTGCTAAGTAAGAAGACTGGAGGTAGAGCGATGTCTGGTTTTCCTCAAGTTGAATTAAGAAGGAAAGAAATTAAATTAAGGTAATACAATGGGGAGAAAAGATTGTAGTAAAAAATTAACCTCTCCTTCATCTCTGTTCTTTATGCATTCAGCAAGTCATGAAGAAATCTCAGGTATACTAGATACAGCCCTGTAAGTATTGCAGCACCTGTGAGACTGTAAAAGTGAGTGCCTTCTCTGTGAATCGTACTCTCTATGGTGTCCACCTGGCCAGGCACTGAGCTAGATGCTGGGTGAGCATTCCTGAACAGCACTGATATAGCTCCTGTGCACCCTGAAGCTCTCCTTCCAATCAGGACTATACCAAGACTGGTGGCAATCCCAAGAAGGGGAATAATTTGGAGTCTTTCAAATCGAGAGAGATGAATCTGAGTGCTATTTGGTGGTAACGTTCCCTTCCTTTTTAGTCCAGAGCAATTCAGCTCAGGCCCGAAATTTGCAAATTGCACTCAGCAAAGCAAAATCACTGGAGCTAACCCTCTCACCTCCTTGGAAGGCAGTTAACTTGTCCCTTTGGTATTTCATTCCTTATTGGGAGACAGTTAATGTTCTTTCTATTCAGATTCAGTATTCTAAGAGTGGTCAAGTCAAAACACATCCCCCCCCCCCCACCCATTTTACCATGTCTTGGTGGTTTTAAGCAGTAGGAATTTTTTGGATCCCATTTTATTTTTATTAAAACATCTATATTTTTAAAAGTTTGCTTATTTTGGTAAGAGACAGAGAGACAGAAGGAGTTAGGCAAATGGAGGGAGGGGAAGAAAGATAAAAAGATGAGCATCCTCAACAGGGGTCTTACATAGCAATCTGATCTTTGCCCAGCCTTTTCAGTCAGACAGAATCACGGGCATAAGCACTTGCTTATAGGTTGACCTGGGAACCAAACCTAGATATTCCATGTGGTTTCCAGTATTGCAGAGCATTGTGCTACCACTGCACCATCATGGCTAGGCCTTGGTTTACCTCCTTCTTAAAAATTTGCATTTAATCACTATACATTTTCAGTGTACAATATAGTTTTTCAAAGAAGCACACAGTGTATATCCATCAAGTCAAAGGTAGTACTATATGCATCATTTTCAACAGAAAACTTTACATTCTTGTCTCTGTTAATTTTTTCCCCCGAGCCCCTCTTTTTCACCCCCTATTATTCATCCCCTTCTAGATAGTATCTGATATCTACACTTGCCCTCCCTACTATTATAACTTCATATTTTTCAATGTTCGCCATAGAGTGTGGACATTTGGTATATTTTGTGTGGGGATATACAACGTTCCCCTTCTAGAAGGGTGTTTCAAGAAGCAGCTGTCGGGAACAGCAGTTAGCGTAATGGCTATGTTGCTGGATTCCCATGTAGTCGACCACGGTTCGAGTCCCGAACCCGGTGGCTTAAACTCATGCCGGGTGTGCGTGCGTGCCCAAGATCCCAGGAGGAGAATGGAGGAGAAGGGATTGCGGTGTGGCCATCCCCCCTGGGGGGTGATTTCTCGCTTTTTATCTCTCTGTCTCTCTCTGTCTGGCGAGTGCACGCGCCCTATAGCAAAAACCTCTCCAAAAAAAAAAAAAAAAAAAAAAAAAAAAAACGCAGCTGTCTGACTAGGTTGCCCATAATCCAACTCTAATTTAATTTAGAAGATAGATATTAATAAACTTTCATAGATATTTCATGGAGTTAACTTGATTTTATGTTTTAAAACCAAGTTGAGAATCTTTTACCAGAAATGATTGGGACCAGCAGTGTTTTAGATTTACATTTTTAAAAAATATTTGCATATACATAATGAAATACCTTGAGGATTAGGCCCAGGTTTAACCATGCAATTTATTTATATTTTATGTATATATCTTATACACAAAGCCTGAAGGTAATATTGTACACTATTTTAAGTAATTTTATGTATGAAATCCTTTGTGGGGGAATCAAGGTATTTGTGTAAAAGATATTATGCAGCTGAAGTGGCTGGGAAGATCTTTTTTTTTTTTCCCATGGAGATGCTGCATAAACTGTGTGCTGTGCACCTGCGTTTTGACAGTTACCCGTCACATGAGGTCAGGTGTGGAATTTTCCATTTGTGGTATCATTGGCAGTAAAAGTTTCAGATTTTGGAGAATTTCAGATTTCATATTTTCAGATTAGGAATGCTGACCCTGTACTAAGACTATTCAAGCACTCCCAGGCAAACCCTTCAGCTTTGTTTTCCCTACTAATTCTTGAAACATCTCAGAGAATAAATAGCTCATAGTCCTGTGGAACTTCCTGAAAGTCTGAATGAAACACATGGGGCAAAGCAGCCCATCTGTGCTAGCTGTTCGACAAGTAATATAGGAGATTGCTGCTTTCTTGGTGCACATCAGAGCAGGGTGAGATCAACAGTTGTAGAGAAGCAGTGACTGATACCAGTTGTTGATTTTTGTAATAGACTAATTTTTCCAAATAAAAATGTTTCAGTGTAAATGTAGATAAATAACAGCAAAGTGGACAAATGACAAAATGAAAGCTTGGTTTTGTTTTTATCCTATACCGGATGTGCAAGACTATAAACTTAAAAAAAAGTTGAGTGGGGGCCAGCCTCTACTGTCTTTAATCTTTTTGGGGAATGGGCTGATTGACAATCAGTAATTTGGTAAGTTAAGTTTGACTTCAGGGCCAAAACACTTATTTCTGAATATTTTCCTAGTCCTTTTATACCCCTTTATAGCTAGCTGTCCTTTCTCCTTTTCTCCCACATCTCTGCTAGTTAATCTAATCCAGATGTGTCTCAAAACATTACATATAGCTTAGTGCGAGTTTAAACTTTTTAAAAATGTGCTTCTTTTATTTTTAAATTAATTTATTTTACATTAATTCACTGTAGATCATCAGAGCACACAAAATGTGATTTCCCATCCAGAATATACTGTATATTAAGGCTTAATTAAGGATATTAACATACATGCTATCATCAACAAAACTTTCCATTTCTTACTTCTTATATATTTTTGCCTCCCCCCCCCCCTTGATTCCCCACTTCTCACCCTCTGCTATTTTCCACCCTCCTCCCACACTGTCTCTGGTATCTACAGTTGCTTTCCATGCCTTTTTCCCCCACATTTTATTGATTCACAAAATACCTTAATTAATCTAAGTACTTTCAGTAGCAAGTTCAGCTGATATATACATATCTGTGAACACATGTCTGACTTTAGTCATAAAAGTCAGTGAGTAGAATGAACATATAAAGTAGCAACTAGCTGAGGCTTACTGCAGTCATTAAATAGGTATTTTTTAAAACATATATTTTTTAATTTCAAAAAAGCAGTAGTTTTAGTAAATCAAAATAAAAAAATGTTAGGAGAAATTTGCTTATGACTTAAAGCTAGAAGAAAGGTTAGAATTCTGTTCAAATAGTAGGTAGGTGAACCCATCAACAGCTCAAGAGAAGACAAAAATCCTTAAATCTGGAAAACAAAGCAAAGAAAAAAATTAGTAATGTTTTAGCCAAAAGTCATAAAATTCTGTTTCACCAGTTCAGTCTCATGTAATTAATCTCTCTTCTGTATTGGTCCAATCTTTCCATTTAAATTCTGGAGGTTACCATTCAACTCTGGACTTGCCTCTACTATTTCTTTCTTTCTTTCTTTCTTTCTTTCTTTCTTTCTTTTTTTTTCTTTCTTTCTTTCTTTCTTTTTGTTTACATTTTTAAAATACATTCAATCACATTATTTAGCTTGCAAGGTGATCATTTCAATATGTGAGCATTTCTCCCCGGTCGAGTTGATTAAAATATAACACTACCTCCCTGTCTCAACAATGCTGTCTTCGTATCCCTCCTCCAAATGTTTTTCCCCAGGCCCCACTCCTCCGCACACACCACATCTGGCATTCACATTCATCTCTTGTGTTTGTACATCCTTTAGCCTGTCCATTTCAGTTATAGAGTGCAGACATTCAGTATATATTAAGTGGGGACATACAGTGTCTCTCCTTCATAGCCTGGCTTGCTTCACTCAGCAGTAAATCTTCCATATTCCTCCACTTTCTGTCAAAAACCAGGGTTTTGTTGTTCTTAATGGCTGAATAGTATTCCATAGAGTTTATGTGCCACAGTTTTTCAATCCATTCAGCCGTATGGGGGCATTTGGGTTGGTTCCACGTCTTAGCAATCGTGAAAAGTGCTGCAATGAACATCTATGTGCAAGCACTTTTCCTATGAGGAATTCTTCTGTTCTTTGGGTAGATGCCAAGAAATGGGATTGCTGGATCATATGGCAGTTCTATTTGTAGATTTTTGAGGAATCTCCAAATTGTTCTCCACAGTGGTTGGACTAATTTACATTCCCACCAGCAGTGTAAGAGAGTTCCCCTTTCACCCCCCCCCCCCCCCAACACTTAATCATTTTTTGTTTTTTTTTTTAATCTTAGCCATTTTGACTGGGGTTAGGTGGTATCTCATTGTTGTTTTGATCTGCATTTCCCTTACGCTGTCGATTCACACTAATTACTGTGTCTTTTGCCATGCAAGCCTCTGCTATTAAGTTGGCCATTTTCTTGGTTGTTTTTTGGACTCTTATTTCTGTGCGTCTGTCTTTAGTTTTCCTGGTACAGCACTCCATTCAGAACTTTTTGGAGAGCTGGTCTGGTGTTGGTAAATTCTTTCAGGTTTTGTTTATCTGAGAATGTTCTTGTCTTTTCTTCCTATATGAAGGATAATCTTGCCAGGCATAGTATTCTTGGTTGAAATTGTTTTTCACTTAACACTTTGAATATATTTTCCCATTCTTGCCTTGTTTGCATTGTTTCTGATAAAAGGTCCACTGTAGTCTGCTGGAATATTCCTTGTAAGTAGCCTGATGTTTCTCTCTCGCCAACTTTAGTATTTTGTCTGTCTGTGGTTTTGGTCAATCTGGTTATGATGTGCCTTGGAGAAGATCTCGGGTAGATTCTATGTGGGGTCCTTTGTATTTTTGGGGTCTGGATATTTGAATGCCTCTCTAGATTTGGAAAGTTTTCTTCCAGTATTTTCATGGAATAGATTATCAATGCCCTTATTAGTTTCTTCACCTTCTGGGATACTGATTATCCAGATGTTTGTATGTTTAATGGTATCTACTATTTCTCATACATCGTTCTCATTTTGGCGGGTTTTTTTCTTTGTGGTGAATTTTTCTAGGCCAAAGATTCTGTTTTCTACACTGAGAATTGATCTTCTTCATGATCTAATCTGCTTTTAATACTTTTAAGGGAAGTTTTGATTTCCTGTATTACAGCCTTCATCTCTAATAGTTATATTTGATTCTTTTTATGGTGTGTATTTCCTCTTTCAGATTGTGTAAGAACTTCCTCACCTCCTGGAACTCATTGACTTTTTTCCTCCTGTATCTTCTGGAGTTCATTGTTTCTCTTCTCTTGCACCTCTATTAGCTTTGTCACTATGAATATTCTAAATTATTTATCTGACATCTCCACGGGTTCCATTGTACTGTCTGTGGATGATGAGAAGTTGTTCTTTTCCCTTGGAAGAGAGATATTTTCTTGGTTTCTCATATTTCTTGTGCCTCTATGGTGGTGGTCTCTGATTATCTAATGGATTATACATTGCTTCCTAATTTCTTGAAGTTCAATCTGAGTGTTCAGAGGCATGCAGGAGGAGGTGATCTGCAAGCTCTCTGTAGTTACATTTTTTTCCCCTTGTGCAGCAGATTCAGTTGAAACAGGGTTATTCTGACCCTAATAGTATTCAGATGTTTGGGTACTGTGCACCTAGACCTGTCTAGACACTCTGTGTGGAGGCTGAGCAGTAAAGTGATAAAGGTAAAAGAAAAAGGAAGAAGAAGAGAAAACAAGGAAAGAAAAAGAAAAAAGAAAGAACAATAATAAAAACTTTAAATTTTTTTTTAAAAAGCTAAAAATGAAAACTTGAAAGAGATTGCTCACAGCTCAAATGCAGATGGTTTCTCAAAAGGCCTGCACTTTGCCTTTCCTAAATGGGAGGGGCAGGAAACGTGAGAATTAGCAAGATAAAAGTGGATCAGAGAGCCAAGAAATACTTTACATTAAAAATAAAATTAAAAAATTAAAGAGAGAAAGAGTTATAGAGAGTCAGAGAGAAGAATACAGAGGGTGCCCTATCACTCTTGACTGGGATCTGGAGGGTGAAGTCTGAGCAGAAAATCTTCAGTTGTTCTAGCCCCTGAAATGGATTGATCACAGTTGAAATGCAGATGGCTTCTCAGAATTTAAACTTTTTTATTAAAAAATTGCCTGAGGGCATGAGTGCTCACCAGAGAAGCACTCCTCAGTGGGGTGTGGTCATGCTACAATGCCTTCTCCTCCATTTGCACATTCTGTCAGGATTTTGAGCACATGCCCATGTGCCTGGTGAGTCTTTCAAGCAGCCAGGGCTATGACTTGAACTGCAGTCAACCTTGTGGGATCTGGCTTTCCTCAACCATCAGGCTACAGGTTTGGTTCAAGTCATCTTAACTATTTAAGGGGGTATTTATATTCAGCTTCATTAAAAAAAAAGTTACTGTTATTTATTTTATTTTAAAATTTCTCCAGAGGGCATGTGCATTCACTGGAGGGAGACAGATATATATTTATATGTATATGCATATGTGTGTGTGTGTGTGTGTATATATATATATATATATATATATATAGAGAGAGAGAGAGAGAGAGAGAGAGAGAGAGAGAGAGAGAGAGAAATCATCCTTTATGGGAGATGGTCATTCTGTAGTCTCTTCTCTGTTTCTCCCTCCTTTCCAGACTTTGGGCATGCACAAATGAGTACCTGTGTGTTTTACAAGGTGCCAGTTCTAGGACTTGAACCATGCCGTCAGCCATGTAGAATCCAACCACCTTAACTATCAGGCCAAGAGCTGGCCCTTATTGTAATTTTTTGTTTTACATGTAACACTTGTACATCTTTGTGGCATATAGTATGGTTTTTCAAAATATGTATACAATGTGTAATGATAAAGTCAGGGCGCTAAATACATATACCCTCTCCAACATTTATCATTACTTTGTTGTGTTTTTCTAGATTTTTTTTGAAATATATATTGAATTGTAACCAATTTTCTTTACTGTGCTCTATAGTGGTTCTAAAATCATTCTACTTATTTACATGGACTCTTGTATCTGGAAAACAGAGAGGTGCATGGGAGATGGAGAAAGCTTGGTTAACAGATTCATTATTATTGAAAGATATGAAGCTTTAAGCGCTGGTAAAAGCACTACAAACATAAAATGGGAGTTAGAAGGGCTTGGGGGCCTGTGTTGGAGGACTTGACAGGGAGACCTTTGAATTCATACACACATGAGAGGCTAATCCAGTTGTGCCCATAGAGCAGAAGCCACACAGCTCCATGACTGTTGAAGATTCCGGT
This sequence comes from Tupaia tana, assembly GCA_026018925.1. Taxonomy (NCBI): domain Eukaryota; kingdom Metazoa; phylum Chordata; class Mammalia; order Scandentia; family Tupaiidae; genus Tupaia; species Tupaia tana. The sequence continues at coordinate 69,484,818 of JAKSZU010000004.1, forward strand.
GGATCAGTTATCCCTCCTTACCCTCAAGGCTCCTGATGTCATTCCCATTAGTGAAGCTGAGGACACAGTGGTTAGCAGATTTTCCTCTGTCAACCATCTGACTTCCTTTTTGAACTCCAATTATCTTACTTGCTGGGCAGATTACTTAGCCTCAGAGCAGCAGACATTTCATCTGTAAAATGCAGATAATAATAGATGCCCCCTCATAGGGCCGTTGCTATGAAGCAATGTTGAATGAAATGCTGCTGCATTGTGCTTAGCCTGGTGCCTAACACTGTCATGCACTCAAGTGAGCAATTAGCTGTTACTTTAAAAAGAGAAACCAAACTAAGATTGTGCTCGCTACTATTTTCCACTGAGTTTGAACAAACATTAGCCCTGTTTCCACTGAGAAGAAGGGGGTGCACAGTTTGGGGAGAAAAGGTGAGAGTTTCATCAAGCTCTAAATGATTGTATCATGCAGCTGGTGACACTGATGCAGCTCGGGTATTTGCAGAAAGGTTCTGAGTGACACATCTCCTACTCCCTAAAGGTTTAGTGCTGAAATAATGACATGGATGACAGGTTTTCATTTTCCTCCCAATTTTCCTGCCTACATAGTTAATCTAGGAGCTCTATCTGTATCTGTGTGCTGCTTTTGATGAAAAAGACAACATTTTAACAAAGATGTCTAAAATGTACTAAAGTTTCGCATCTAAGAACATTGTATTGCAAATCCATCCTGGGGCCTCAGTGTATCTAATAAACATAAACATCATCATTTCAGAGATTAGAATTTTAAGGAGTTGTATCCTGGCCCAAGTAATTTGAGCTCTCACTATATTTAGACAAATTCAAATTGTAAAAAAAAAAACAAGTGACGGCAGCAGTTATTAAACATTGGAATGAGTTATTTAATAGAGAATAAATTCTCATTTCTCTGAGGTGATCTGGAAGTGATGTTGCCTGACGGAAGGATGAGATGACAGGGCTTACTGAAGGCTCTGCTTCAAATGCTTTATTCTAGCTGTTCAACGGCATCTCAGATTGAACCGTACTTTGACCTTATCCTCCTATTTAAGGTAGGACGTACCACTATGCCAACTTACAATGTTATAGATTTACATTTTTTTAGAAAGATTTTTGCTATAGGATATGTGTGCTTGCCAGAGAGACAGAGAAAGATAGAGAGACAGAAAACGAGAAATCACCCCCCAACGGGGAGATGACAATGCCACAATCCCTTCTCCTCCATTCTCCTCATAGGATTTTGGGCATGAATGCACATGTGCCTCGCATAAGTTTTAAGCCACTGGGTCCAGGACTCAAATTGAGGTTGACTACGTGGGAGTCCAGCAACGTAACCATGATGCCATGTGGTGATCCCAATCCACTTCTACCCACATCTCCTATATCAGTTCCACTAATTGGAAATAAGACTAAGCACTTATTATGCTTACTATGTATCAAACTTGGTCCTAAACAGTTTGCATGTTTTACATCCTCTTTTTCTTTTTTAAAATTTGCTAGAGGGTTCATGAGCTTGCTAGAGAGAGACAGAAAGAAGGAAAATAAGAAAGTATTCCCATGGAGGGATGACTTTTCCTCCACCCCTTCTCCTTTATTTCTTCTTTCAGGATTTTGGGCATGCAAAACACGTCTGACATGATTTTTTTTTTTTTGAGAGGTATTTTTGCTACAGGGGGTGTGTGCTTGCCAGAGAGACAGAGAGACAGAAAGCAAGAAATCACCCCCTACAGGGGATGGCCATGCCACAATCCCTTCTCCTCTATTCACCTCTCGGGATATGTGCCCAGTGTAATTTAAGCCACCAGGTCTTGGTCTCAAACTGTGGTCAACTATGTGGGAGTTCAGCAACATAACCATTATGCCATCTGCTGGTCTCCTGACATGCTTTTCAAGCCCCTGGGTCTGAGATGCAAATAGCAGCAGTCAGCCATGTGGGATCCAGCTGCCTTAACCACCACTCTACTGGGTAGCCCTATAAATTCTATTTTTAGCTTACTACTTGACAAGGTCACTTGGATATTGCATAGGCATTTCAACTCCATAGAGCTGAAACAAAATTTATGATTTCCTCCTATAAATCTAGTTTTTTCCATGCTAGCAAATGTTACCCTTGGCCACTCAGTTGCAGAAATAAATAGCAGTCATTCTTAGTTTTGCCATTTCAATTATATCCTACATGCAATCTGTCAGAAAGCCCTTCTATTTCTATTTCCAGTATAAAGGTAGGATCTATCTATTTTTCTCCAAGGTCACTCTCACCATTATAGTCACGCATTACCCTTTGCTGACATTACTCTATACTTTGGCCATTGCACTAGCATCTTTCTAACTCCCAACTTTTTCAGTTACTCCCTAAATTCTTTATACATGAAGCAGTTAGAGTGATTTTTTTTCTCATTTTACAATGAAAATGTTCAAGCATAAATCAAGTTGAAGTAATTTTACTTGTGATCATTCACATACCCACCAACTAGATCCTGCCATTAACATTTTACTTACGCTTGCATTACCACATTTCTGTCCATCCAGCAATCCTTCTTAATTTTGGTGCACTTCAAATCATCTGCAGATATTAGTGCCCGTTCTTCTGAACAGGCTGGCATGCATATAATTAACTAAAGTTCAATATTTGTGTAGTTTTTTCTTCTTTTAATGTAAATATTTAACCCTAATTTTTTTTTTTTTTTTTGGAGAGGTTTTTTGCTATATCATGCATGTGCTCGCCAGACAGACAGAGACAGACAGAGACAGAAAGCGAGAAATCACTCCCCCGGGGGGGATGGCCACACCGCAATCCCTTCTCTTCCATTCTCCTCTCAGGATCTTGGGCATGCACGCACACATGCCCAGCATGAGTTTAAGCCACTGGGTCCGGGACTCGAACCGCGGTCGACTACATGGGAGTCCAGTGACATAGCCATTACGCTAACTGCCGGTCCCTTAACCCTAATTTTTTAAAAGAGATTTTTGCCATGGAGTGCCTGTGCTTGCCTTAACCACCACCTGCTGGCCCCCCCTATACCTGCTGGAAATCACCCCCCTAGTCTTATTTCTTAACGGGAAACCAAAAGTGCCCTCAACTTGCTCATACACTTGCTGTTACTCATTCTTCACACACCAGCTTCAATGTTCTCTCTCCAAAGGAAATGGAAATTTAGAGAAGTTAAATGACTTGAGCGATGTCACATAGCTGGTGAAGCTAATATGTAAATCCACAGAAACAGATAATCTGACCCAAAGCCCTACCCCTAATGATCTTAAAGTAGAACTCCTCCTTTAATACCATGTCTTGTGACAACATTTTACTTTATATTAGCTACAGTTCACTGCCCATTTCACTTCAGCCTTATTTTTTAAATTTACTTTTCCTATTTCCCAGAATCATTCCTACCATGATTATCCATGACCACCTAGTCGTTAAATATGGAGGAATTACTTTCCAAGCCTCACATCACTTGGCCTCTCTCAAGCATTTGCCACTGTTATTTCCTTATCTTGAAATACTGCATTTGGCTTGTATGAGCATATTCTTTCACGATTTCATTTGCCTCTACAGCCCTGCATTGTTTCCTTTAAGGGTTCATTGTTTCGTTGCTTATATCCTTCAGATACTGCTTTTCCAGGGATCTTTCCCTGGTCTTATAGTTGTTGTACTTCACACATTCTCCCTGGGAATCTCTTGTATGTCCATGGCTTCAATTACTGCCTACATCCTAAACCTGGAAGTCATCCTTCATTCCTTTCCTTCTGAATCAACTCCACAGATACTTAGCTGCCCTCTTAGTTCCATGTCATCCAAACAGCTTCTGTAATTATTTCTCAGCATGGTTCTTGCTGTCTTAGTTGGATACTGCTGTGGTCCGAATGAGTTCCCCCAAAGAATATGTACTGAAAATTTAATCACTATTTTAACAGTATTAAGAGGTGGGAAATTTAATAGATGATTAGGTCATTGAGGGCTCTGCTGTCATGAGTGAATTAATGCTCTTATCATTAGAGATGGTTCTTTATAAAAGGAAGAGTTCAGTACCCTTTTGCTTGCTCTTTTTTGCTCTCTCTTTGCTCTTCCACCATGGATGACACAGCAATAAAGCCCTTATCACTTACTTCCCTCTGGATCTTGGATTTCCCAGCCTCCAAAACTATGAGCTGTAAATTTCTTTTCTTTGTAAATTATCTCATCTCCGGTATTCTGTTGTAGCAACACAAATAGTCTAACATTTCCTGTCTGTACAGTTACATTACTCTCTTAACTGGTCTCCTACTCACTGGTCCATCCCAAATCCAGTCTCTACTCTGCTGTTAGTCATCTTCCTAAAACATGGCTCTAATCTTGAGTAGCTCACATCTGCTCTCAAGATTAAGTTCAAATGTTAGCAGGGTACACATATCCTTTATATCCTAGCCCATTGAGTCTTCATCTTCATTCACTTCTGTATCTGCCCCATGACTGCTTTGTTGCATTCATACCTACTCCCATCTTTCCTAGAGGGCTCTATGATCTCTTTCATTTCTGGACCTTTGCATGTATCTCTCTGTATATTATTCTACAGTGGTTAAGAGCTCAGTTTCTGGATCTGTGGTTTCGTCGCTTCCTAGTTGTGTGACTTTGCCAACTTAATTAGTGTTTGTGTATCAGTTGTCATAATGGAAATAATGGTATAGACAGCCTTATATGATTCTCATGAGTATTAAAAAGATCCACACAGGTAAAGAGCAATACTTCACATGCTGTAAACCCATCAGTCTCTAATCATCAGTAAGTATTGGCTGCTGTTATTTTTCCTTTCCCTCAAATTCTGTCTCTTGACACCTGTTAATCTTCCTTCTTTTACTTGCCTAGAAACCCCTATATGTCCTGCAAGGCTCAACTCCAGTGTCTTACTTTTAGGGACTCCTGTACATGTACTTCAGGATGAAGTACTTTACTTTACTCCCTGACCCCACACTTTGTTGATAATTTTTTATTGTACTTACCACTTCTTACTTAAAATACTGAACTTTTAGGTTGAAAAACTGAAACTGAGTCCCAGCCCCTGGTATATAACAGGGGATAAATATGTATTTGTTGAGTGAATTATGGAATAATGACCAAAGGAAATAAACCAGGGCAAAACACATCCCCAGCTAGCTTAGAAAGACAAGAATTAAGAAGTAGGAACTGAAAGAATGAAGAGGTTGGGTGAAAGAATGAAGAGGTTGGGCTGAAAGAATGAAGAGGTTGGGGTTTGATGGAATAAAATTCAGTTATGGGATATTGCTGTTCATTATTATTTTCTTTCCTACCCAAGTATGTATGATTTGAACAGAAAGCAGAAAAAATTGCATTTTGAGCCTGTTACTGTGTTGTCATTTGGCTCTCCTTGTTTGCCTCTCACTGCCCCATTTGATGGGAGACTAACCCTCACTAAGAGCTGGCAGTACTTCTACATTTCTCTGAACAAATCCAATGATGCACAACAATCCCACGGTATGAGAAACTAAGCAGTTTTCTTCACCCAGGTAATAGTTATGATCTGGTCCCAATGTCAAAGAGGCCAGAGAAAAGTGCCTTCAGAGTGAGTGGCTTGCTGGCAACAGGAAACTCAATAGCAAGGGATTCTGACCATTATTATTGGAGCAAATAAAAAGCCTTAACTCCCTGAGACTTGGGACTGTCTTTATCCAAGATGTGAGAGACATTATTTTAAGTAAGTTTGCAAATAAGCATGACATGAATAAATACGATTTTTTAGGTTTCCAAGGAAGTGGATGCTTATCTTCCACATCAAGGAATAATATCATTGGCCCCTCCTGTCAAAGCTGGTACTGGATTCTTTCTTGTTGGTGACCATCAACACAGAAGTTGGATAGTCCATCAAGTGAAGTCCTATGCTTATAAAGGATGACTACAGTTCACTAATTTAGAGCTATTTGTTCATGCTGTGTCTTTCAGAACAACTCTTTTGGTCCAATTGCTGGGAACATGGTAGGATAGCACTGGAGTGGAGACTTACGCCACAGTCTCCATGTATTTGGGACTGGGGTACCATGAGCAGCTACAGCTCTTAACTGTGTTCAAATTCAATGGTAGGAATTCCTCAGGACCTCAGAGGAGGAATTAGCTTTTTTTTTTTTTTTTTTTTTTTTTTTTTTTTTGAGAGGTTTTTGCTATAGGGCGCATGTGCTCGCCAGAAAGACAGAGACAGAGAGACAGAAAGCGAGAAATCACCCCCGCCCCCCCAGGGGGAATGGCCACTCCTCAATCTCTTCTCCATTCTCCTCTCGGGATCCTGGGCACACATGCACATGCGCCTGGCATGAGTTTAAGTGATTAGGTCTGGGACTTGAACTGCGGTTGACTACATGGGAGTCCAGCAACATAGCCATTAGACCACCTGCTGGTCCTGGCATTAACTTTTCATAAAGACTACAGGGGCCAGGTGCTGGCCCAGTAGTAATGCAACTGGGCCTGCAAGAGAAGAGTCCTGGGTTTGCATTCTGGAACCTCCCTGAGCATATCAGATGTGCATATATGTGCTCATGATCTGGGCTGGCAAGACTGGGGGTGATTCGCAGTATTGAAGACCCTGTTGAGAATGCCTGTCTCTTTTGCATGGAATAAATAAATAAACTTAAAAATACAACTACAAAAAGGACAGCCATTGCAGTACATTGAGCTACATAAAGACAGCACCGGGGCAAGTGAGAGCTGGACGGGCACTGGGCGACTGTGCCTCGCAGAGGAAAGATGACTAAACATGGGCAAAGGAGATCTTAAGGAGCTGAGAGGCAAAATGTCATCATATGTATTCTTTGTGCAAACTTCTTGGGAGGAGCACAAGAAGAAGCACCCAGATGCTTTAGTTAATTTCTCAGAGTTTTCTAAGAAGTGCCCAGAGAGGTGGAAGACCATGTCTGCTAAAGAGAGAGAAAAGTTTGGGAACCAGCAGTTAGTGTAATGGCAATGTCACTGGACTCCCATGTAGTCAACCGTGGTTCGCGTCCTGGACCTGGTGGCTTAAAACTCACGCCGGGCGCGTGTGCATGCGTGCCCAAGATCCCGAGAGAAGAATGGAGGAGAAGGGATTGCGACGTGACCATCCCCTCTTGGGGGTGATTTCTCGCTTTCTGTCTCTATGTCTCTCTCTGTCTGTCTGGCGAGTGCACGCGCCCTATAGCGAAAACCTCTCCAAATAAATAAATAAATAATAAAAAAAAAATTTAAAAAAAAAAAAAAAAGAGAGAGGAAAGTTTGAAGATATGGCAAAGGTGGATAAGGTTCGTTATGAAAGAGAAACGAAAACCTATGTCCCTCCTAAAGGGGAAACAAAAAAAGTTCAAGGACCCCAATGTATCTAAGAGGCCTCCTTCGGCTTTTTCTTGTTCTGTTCTGAGTATCGCCCTCAAAGCAAAGAAGAACATCCCGTCCTATTCATTGGTGATGTTGCGAAGAAACTGGGAGAGATGTGGAATAACACTGCTGCACATGATAAACAGCCTTATGAAAAGAAGGCTGCTAAACTGAAGGAAAAAGACGAAAAAGATATTGCTGTATACAGAGCTAAAGGAAGGTCTGATGTAGCAAAAACAGGAGTAGTCAAGGCTGAAAAGAGCAAGAAAAAGAAGGAGGAAGAGAAAGATGAGGAAGATGAAGAAAATGAGAAGAGGGGCCAGCAGTTGTAGTAATGGCTATGTTGCTGGACTCCCATGTAGCTTACCGTGGTTTGAGTCCTGGACCTGGTGGCTTAAACTCACGCCAGGTGCATGTGCGTGCATGCCCAAGATCCCGAGAGGAGAATGGAGGAGAAGGGATTGTGGTGTGGCCATCCCCCTGGCGAGTGATTTCTTACTTTCTGTCTCTCTGTCTCTGTTTGTCTTTCTGGCAAGTGCACATGCCCTTTAGCAAAAACCTCTCAAAAAAAAAAAAAAAAAAAAAAAAAAAAAAAAAGAGATGAAGAAGAAGATGATGAACATGTTGGTTCTAGACTAGTTTTTCCCCCCTGGTCTATAAAGCATTTAACCTCCCTGGACACAACTTACTTCTTTTAAAGGAAAAAACTGAAATGTAAGGCTGTGTAAGATTAGTTTTTAAACTGTACAGTGTCTTTTTTGTGTAGTTTATACACTACCAAATGTGTCTTTAGATAGCCCTATCTTGGTGGTATTTTCAATAGCCACTAACCTTGCCTGGTACAGTACGGGGGTTGTAAATTGGCATGGAAATTCAAAGCAGGTTCTTGTTGATACACAGAACAAATTAGTTATATATGGGATGGTAGTTTTTTCATTTTCAGTTGTCTCTGATGCAGCTTATATGAAATCATTGTTGTCTGTTAACTGAATACCACTCTAATTGCAAAAAAAAAAAAAGTTGCAGCTGTTTTGTTAACATTCTTAATGCTTCTAAGTAAATAAAATTTTTTTATTAAAAAAACTACAAAAAGTTTACAGGTTACAAACATTTCCATAACCTAAGAGAGAGCCCCATATTAAAAAAAAAAATCCTGTAACATATTTGATGGTAAGTTCTTTCTTTAAATATATAGGGCTGTGTTCACTCAATATATCTCAACAAATATTTGTTGAGCAAGTATTCTGTACCAGTTCCACTGCAGGGGCAGAAACTACCTATTTTATCTTCATGTCACAGCGTCTAGTGCAGATCCCAACCCATCATACGGGGCACCACACACCAGAGCGTGGTTATGCAATGCTCTTTCTCTTAGCCTGGCCAGAGTTCAGGGTGCAACTGAGGAGTGGGACTATGGAATAGATTTCCTTTTTTCTACCTAGAGCTAACTAACTTTTCATTAAAGTCAGAGCTTCTGATTTTAACCTTGGTCAACTGAGTTAACTAACTCGAGTGAGGGACACTGATTATCTGGATTGCTAAGTATTTAATGAGGATCTTTGTGATGAAGCTCTTAGAGTTGAAACTTAAGAATGTAATATTAGCTAAACAACTTTGCTGGATAAACATTGCTGCTCCCTTGAAAATTCTGGGAGTTCCAGCTTAGTTGCTGACCCTTCCTTGCTTTTTTTCTATTTGTTTAGCACTAGCATTTAAGCTTCCGATATATACAGAATGCTACACTGGGTTCTGGGAAATAGAGTGAGCTATGCTCCTTGCCTGCAAATCACCCACACTTTAAGTGGGATTGCAATAAATAACATATTCAAACAGTTTAACCATTGTAAACAGAGAAAAACAACTTTTATGGGCAAAAGCTTTTAGTAACTCTGGGCATAACTTTGCTCAAGTGCTTAGTTGTTAACACTGCCTCTGTCACAGAGAAGAAAAGAAAATGCAAGAAGATTGTCAAATGATCATGAAATCACTGGCATGTTCTTTTTCAATTTTAGGCCTTTATATACACCGGTTCCTCTACTTCTTATTCTTTATTCCCTTATCATCTATCTGACTAAAACATATTTTAAATATCAACTGCTCTTTATTTCACACACACACACACACACACACACACACACACACAGAACTGCGTTAGCTGCCAAGTAATGCACGATAATCCCTGCATTATGGTGGCATTTATTTTAAGGTATTGTGATTGCCTCCCCTCCTCCTCTAGACTGTAAGGTTTGTGAGTGTAGGAACCGTTACTGTCTTGTTCACCATAGATTGACTGACACAGAGTAGCTATTCAACAGCTATTTGCTGAATGCATAAGTGAATGAATGAATGGCAGAACCAAGATTAGAGTAAAATTTGCATGTGTTGTTTAATTACTTTGTGCTTCAACTTCCTAGGTATTTTATAGATTTCCATATCTGTGGCCTTGAAGATGTTGTAGTGATAGGTTGTTTATCATATGCCTCAGTTACCTGTAAGATTTAGTTCCCATTGCAGGAAGAAGGGTATGATGTTACTGCTAGGGAAACCAGAGGTTTGACCTCTATTAGATTAGTTGGCTTCTTCCTTATCTGGAAATCTCTTGAGCTACATCTAGATTAGCTAAACTATGTACTGTTCATTACAGTGGGCAAAGGGGTCAGACAGACAAGAAGATGGGATATGAGTAAGTTAGAATAAGCTTCAAAAGTAATTATTAGGACACATAAAATTCCTTTTCTACTGAAAATAAGACCAAAATATGTATAAAGGACAAGACATGTTTTCCAGAACATAGCAGTAGAAATGAGGGCCAAATAACCAGCTGTGTTTAATCCGAAGTAAAGGAATTTTATTTCAAAAGCAAAGTAGCTAGAATTTGTCTTTGCTTTGAAGCATCTTCCTTAAAAGCCATCAAAATAAGGTCTTTTAAAAATTAATTATTTATTTTTTATTTATTCATTCATTTATTTTTTAATTTGACCAGAGAGAGACAGAGGGTGAGAGTGAGAGAGAGAGGAAGTGAGAAAGCAAGCCACCAGATTCAGGACTCGAACCCTGGTCGGCCATGTGGGAGTGTCCAGCGCCTTAACCACCACACCACCTGCTGGTCCCTCATCAAAATAAGTTTTAATGTATAAATTCAATTTATACATATATTTTATAAATTCAGTTTTTTATAAATTTTATAAATTCAGTTTTTGCTCTGTTTGTTATTAGGGATTTTTTCTGAATGAACAATCCGTGCAGAACCCTGAACTCTGCCCTGCTGTGTCTTACCTCACTGTGTGGTCATCCAGAAAGGATTTCTTCTTAGGTGGAAGACTGGCAAGTTAGAAATGTGGTACCTCCTGCCTGATGGAACGTATGCTTCCCAGAATCGTAAAGACTAAGATGACTCACCTCATTTAAAGTGGAATGACCCTTGACAGAGAACATAGAGAGATAGTATAAGCTTATTGTGACCTTCGAAGAGAGCTCTTCATCTTGTTTATGTTTCTTGAGAGGGTGCCTTCCGCACTGTACGAATGAGCTAACCTGGCTGCCAGGCCTCTCACTGCCTTATTGTTTCATCACGGGTCTTGTACATCTGTATTACCTTTCAATCACAAGCCATGTTTTCTGTTCTATGTATATAAAAAAAAAAAAGCCCACCCTTTCTGAACATGACTCTTTTGTGTTTCGAGGTATTTTTCATTGTATGAAAATGACTCTGCTTTTTAGCCTAACACATTTGGATTGATTGTTCAACATTGACCATAAATTTGGAATTACTCATCTTTAATCTAATGTTATATACTATAGATGGAAAATGTTGAAATGAAAAGTCTTTCCACAATTGTAGATTAGGTATATAGTTGAAAAAGCAGACAAGTTGGGTCTTTTGTCAATTCAGTGAATTATTTGGTCTACCAAGTATTCACAAGGAAACAGAATATCTTCCATTGATATGAGGTCCATCTGCCACCATCCGTGGTGACATAAAAAGAGTATAGTGTGATAGTTCAATTTCAAATTCAGAGAGACCTAGGATCAAATCTCACCTTAGCTACTTAGCTGTGTGACCTTGGGCAAATCACATTTTTTTTTTTTTTGTCATAGGGTATGTGCATATATGAGAGAGAAGGAAAGTGAGAAATCACTCCCCAGGGGGATGGCCATGCTGCAATACCAATTCCTCCATTCTACACACATGTTCAGTTTGAAAACTGCCCTGTCTGGGATTTGAACCGTGGAGGCAGCATGTGGAATCTAGTGCCTTAACCACTGACTGTCCCCAACACACTGTGCTTCTCAGACTCAGTCTCCTTAACTTTATGTGGGAACTTCAAAAAGTTTGTAGAAAATGAAATTAAAGCATGAGTTTATTTTTGGCACAAAAAAAACTTTTAAAATCCCCCCTTATAAGAGTAATAATATTTTCCATGCTAAAGGGTTCCTTTGAGATAATAAAATCTTCACTGAGTTAAATCATGTAAGAATGAATGAGATAACATGTAAAAAGCATGGCAGATATTGAGCACTCCATAAATTATCTCTATTAACGGAGACAATTCTTATTTAAACATGCTTTGAATTCCGGAAATGAGAAGGCGTTTTTCGGCTGAAATAAACTTCTGAGTAGAAAGAGAGAAACCTGTTCCTATAAGGTCATAAGGGGGAAAAAAAAAAGAGCTGAGAGATATGGTAATGCTTATATTCTTTAGAGTTTAACAGAAAATACATTTTATCATTTGGAAAACCAGGGATCTTTCAGGGACAACCAGAAGAAAGCTCATTCTAAAAGAGGTAAAACATCTCTCAGAATGAATGTATTTGCCTCATAAAAATTTTGCTCAGACCTGGTTAATGGGCCATTCATTAAAAAAACTTTTCGTCCTTGCTTGTGTTATACAAACAGGGAATCAGTGAATGCTCTAGGAGAGCAAACATTCTAAATGCAGCTGCTGTTTCTTAAAAGTGCTATTTTTATCCACCAAAATAATTTTGTCATTAAATGCCATTGTAGGTCTACCTTGTGACAGAAACTGTGCGTAGATAGATGACATCAATTAAGCCCAGACTCAGTGATGCAGACAGTAATGAACTGAACTGCAGAACTGGAAGCCACATGGCTGGCTGCAGGTGTGGGTCCTGAGTTGACCTGAAAACTGGAAACATTGGATGACCCTATGTATTCCTCTCACTTTCCCTCTCTCTCTCTCTCTTTCTCCTCATGTACCCAAGAAGTAAGATCCTGGAAAGCTGGATGATTGGAAAAAAAAAGGTGTGGGATCCTGGGGTGCTTTCTCGCTTTCTTTCTCTCCCTGTCTGTCACACTCTCTGGTGCCATAGGGTACAATTGCTAAGTGCCCTATAGCAAACAAACAAACAAACAAAACAAACAAGAATATGCCTATTAAAAAAAAAAGCCATATTCAGTATGAAGGATTAACTGTCTTATAACTAACTAGTGACTGATAATGTAACAATGACTAATTCTAATCTAGAAAGAAAAGACTTGGGCTCTAGTTTTCGCTTTACCACTTCTCAAGTTTGTACCCTGGAAAAATCCATTAAGTTCTTTGAGCTTTCAATTTTTCCAAGACAAAAATGGAGATCATAATATCTGCTTTGTCATTCCCATAAGGTTGATGTAATGTTCAAATGAGCTAAGGTTTATAAAAGCCCATAGTAAATTATAGCCGTACTGCATTTATCCTCGATATGATCATTTTCCTTCCTCTGCTGCCTCATAGACTGAGACTCTCACAAACTTTTTCTTTACTGTTTCCTGCCTTATGAAATATCTGGAAGTTGCATCACTGTGTGTGTGTGTGTGTGTGTGTATATTGTGTGTGCATTATCAAGCTTATCAAGCCAAAGGAACAGCACTAAACACAGACATCTGGGCTCCTAAGTAATAGTCTCACACTTAATCCTGAAGATAGCACAGTTAGAGAAGAAAGATATTTTCTGAGGCTGGACCTCTTTCAGAAAGGAGTTAGTGTCATCCTCAATTTATAATTGAGAAAGTTGATTATTCATTGAACATCTCAATAAATGTTTATGAAGAGCCTACCCTGTACCATGGGCCCTGCTACCAACTGACAGGCAGGGAGCTCAGTCCTAACTTTGACCTTTGCTGGTAACTTCTTGGCACTGGATAAATCATTCACTTTCCTGCCTTCTGTTTCCTGCTCTACACACTGAAGATTGGCTAGTTGCAAAGCACTCAGACAGTGTTAGGTCTCAAAATACTAAAATACACAGACAAAATGAAAAAAAAGGAGATGAAACCTTCCCATTCAACTGTAAGAGAGATGGTAATTGTTATTCTCGGGAGTGATGAGAGGGGGCAGGGGAAAATGGTTTTTTGGTTGAGTCCAAGCTGAACCTTGGGAGGGTAAGGGATTTGAGTGGGTTGAGTAATGAGGAAGGGAGCTGGGGCAAGCTGAGATTGCCAGCTTCTAAACTGGCAGCTTCTGGGGAAATTATGGGAGACGAGCCAGGAAACAGTTCTGTGTCAGTAGTTAGGAAATTTAGAAACTGAAATTGTCATGAACTGGAGCAATTTTTGTGGGGTAATGAGATAACTCTAATTAAAGTCAGTAAATCTGGAAGTTGGAGATGGTTCCATGCTCGATAATTTGGTGCTTTTCTTCATCTTGGATTGTCCATCTATTTTTATTTTATTTATTTTTGTGTGTGTGGTTTCTTGGCTTACCGTGGAACATATTGAATATAGACAAAAGCCATATTTAACTAAAAAATAAAATTAAAAGAAAGTTGAAAAAATATGGCCCAGCCCCTGCAGAGCAGTGGTAGTCTAAGTACCCGCAGTGTAGGAAGTCATGTGGCAAACTGAGCCTGGACGCCTGGCTCGATCTGAAAACACTCTGGATACCTGTGTGGTTCCCAGGATCCTTAGCAGATAGAGTGCTGGGGAGAGGGGATCATGGTGCAATAGGACCTTATTGAGGGTGCTCTTCTCTCTCTCTCTCTCCCCCCGCCCCCCTTTCTTGTGCACACACACAGTCTCTATCATTGCATTAATAAAATAGCATCCAAAATAGGAACTGATATGGCCTCAAGGGTAGTCCTGAGAGGAAGAGAACTAACATGCAGTGAATTCACATGAGTGTGGTGAGTGCCTGCGAGGTTTTGGGCACTTTCATATCCATGAAATAACTTTATTATAACCTTGCAAGGTTGTTGTAACATAAATCTGAAAAGCAAGGTACAGGAAGAGTAAGCAATTTGCCTAAAGTCAGCCAATAACTGTGTTGCTGAGCTTCGGTTTGAACTGTGGAGGCTAGGATGTTATTCTCCTCTCAGAAACTGAAACTGTCACAGAATGCTTGACACACACACACTTCCTAAAATGTTTTGTCAGAGGGCACGTGCAATTGCCAAAGAGAGACAAGAAATGAGAGAGAGAGAAAAAGAGAGGGAGAAGTCAGAAATCACCCATCACAGGGCATGGTCATGTCACAATCCCCTCTCCTCCATTTCTCCTTCCTTTTGGTATTTTGGGCATGCCTCTGGGTCTGGGACTTGAATTGTGGGGCTGGCTATGTGGGATTCAGCTGCCTTAACGACCAAGCCATGGCCTGGACCCACACACTTTTTCTTTAAAAAATGGTCTTGACTTGAAAAGGGGAGAACCTACTTTTACAATATACCTGACACTGTTAGCATTATTAGAAGATGTTACTAAAACACTTGGACTCAGGCAAAGGCATGTGATATTTTTACCTTCTCCATGTGGTAATAGCTGGGGCTGGCATGTCATAAGACCTGCTTACAGTTTTTAGGAAAACCATGCAGGCAGTGGGAAAGGATCCCCAACCCACTGTCATTTGGAAAAAAAAGTCCAAGTGAGAGCAGGCTATCCACCTGACAGAAGAAAGTCTTTTTGAATGTGCAGAGTTCCATAGACTCACAGGCCGTGAGAGCTGAAGACTTTAGACAGATCTTTAGCTCTGTTGCTCACTACATTCGGGAAAACTGGAGCAGGAGTTCACTTGCGCTATCCTGTCCTCCTGGGCTCAGTGTTTTACTGTCTATAGCACTGGGTGCATGATTAAACTATTTAACCACATTTTTGCATTTGTAATTTATGAGCCCAGGAAAAGGACATTTATCATTTGAATCACCCCAGAAGCATGTGTCAGAGTTAGGGAGAGAAAAATTTCTCCTAAAAACTGTTCTCTAGGCTACTTAAGGTGGCTGGCCTTTGTACGTGCTTTGTTGATCCCTCTACTGAGATCTCGCAGCCCTAGTGAACTCAAAACCACAGGCTCGAAGGTTCTGCTTGATGGTTCCCATCAAGGATAAAACTGAAAATAGGAAGTCTTTGGTTGCTGACTGTGAGATAAACTTGCTTAAGTAGTCTGCCAAAAGCAGGGGATCATATGAAAAGCCATGTGACTAACCAGAATTAATTAGAGCTCAAAAGATGCCAGGGTTGATGAGTAAGATTTCTTTCACCATGGGATCTAGTTAAAGCAAGTTCACCCACTTGCAAGTTTTTAAGTCTCATTATCCCTTTACCCTTTACCTTGGAATATTTTACTTGCCCCGATGTAGCAAATTAAGTGATTTCATTAACACAGAAACGCCAGCCTTTACTGGCTACAACTAGCTGTTCAGTTATTTAATTAAATAGTTAATTAATTCCTCTATTCAACACTATCACCAGTCCATTTTGTGTTGCTATAACAGAATACTTGAGTCTGGGTGATTTATAAAGAAAAAAGATTGATTTTGGCTCATGGTCTTGGAGGCTGACAAGTCTAAGATCGAGTGAGGCCTCCTGTGTCACAAAATGGCAGAGAAGTGGAAGCACCAGCAAACACATGCAGATCTCATGGAGAGAGAGGAAGTAATAGGCTGAAACCAAACTCATCTTTATATAACGCTCCGCTTTCTTGATTCACTCAGTCCTGTAAGACTAACACCGATACCATGAGAAGCATTCCTGAGGGATCCACTCTCATGTCCCAACAACTCCTATCAGGCCCAACCTCCCAATACTGCCATATTGGGAACTGGATTTCAGCATGAGTTTCAGAGGGGGCACATTGGAACCATAGCAACAATATTTTTTTTAATAGAGATTTTTGTTATAGGGCATGTGTGCTCACTGGAGAGGCAGAGAGAGACAGACAGAAGGCAAGAAATCACCCCCTGAAGGGATGGCCACACCACAATTCAGCCTCCTATGACAATTTTGGGTATGTACACACATGTGCCTGGCATCAGTTTTAAGCCACTGGGTCTGGGACTCAAACTGTGGCTGACTAGGTGAGAGTCCAGTGACCTAACCATTACTCCATCTGTTGGTCCCCATAGCAACATCTTTAAAACCTAAGCATGAAGGAAGAAACAAATAAAATTTCCTTCACACAACTTTTTCTGATTCTCCCAGTGTAATATCATTACTCCCTTTCCTGAAACCTTATGTCTTTAGTGATGATTCTCCCAGCAGATTTATGACATGTTGCTTTGTATTGTAGCAACTTGAGAACATATTTTATTATTCAGAATGAAGAAATTGCTTTACAAATGTTCATATTTTCCATAATATTGGAAGTAAGCTTGGCATAGAATATGTTCTCAGTATTGTGGAGTGCATAACTGAATAAATATTTGTAAAGCTAGTGAGAAGTTGATTCAGCTTAGGCTAACTTATGCTGCCTTAACCATCCACCTCCAGGATTTAATAATTTACAATAAAATTATGTATTTTTCACCTGTGTTAATGTCTGTTGTGAGTTAGGTGCAGCTCTGCTGCCCTTTGCTTCACTCTGGAATCTGAGCAGGAGAAGCAGCCAGTAACTAGGAGAAGCCTATCTTGTGGTAGGGGGACTAGAGACATGGCAGAAACATGGGATGCATCAAGAGTGACTCAAATTTTCTTGTTTAAAGTTGGTCTTATAGTTAAACCTGCCATGAGGTAGACAAGTATATTTACTACATAAAGAAGGCAGTGAATATTTGGGAATATAAAATAATCGAAATATATACATATTTAAAACTTTATATTTTGAACCAATTTTAAACTTTCAGATTGGTTACAAAATTAGTTCAAAGAGTTCTCTAGATCTCCTACTCTCCTTCTCATGCCAATATATTTTATTGTTATTATTTTTAGTTGCCACATAATAATTATACATGTTTATGGAGTACATTACAATTTTGATACATGTATAGATATTCCATGATCAAATTAGGATAATTAATATATTCTTCCCCTCAAACATTTATCATATCTTTGTGTTGTGAAATTTCGCAGTTATTTCTTCTAGCTATTTTGTAATATACAACATATTATTGTTAACTATAGTCACCCTACTGTGCTGTAGAAGATTAATCTTCTTCTGATCTTAATTTTATATTGTACCTCAACCACTTCTCCCTATTCCAATTTCCCTCCTAACCTTTGCAGCTTGTAGTAACACCTACTCTCTAGTTTAATGAGATCAACTTTTCTGGCTTTCACATATGAGTGAGAAAATACAGTATTTTTCTTTCCATGCTTGGCTTATTTTAGTTAACATAATATCCTCTATGCTTATCTATATTGCTATGAATGACAATATTTCATTCTTTTTTTAATGTCTGAATAGAATTTCATTATGTATATATAGCAAATTCTGTTTGTATTCATCTGTTGATGAACACTTAGTTTGACTCCAATCTTGGCTGTTGTAAATCATGCTGAAATCAACATGGTAGTGCAGATATCTCTTCATCATACTGATTACTTTATATATATTTCTTCATAGTGAGAATATGTATATATTCTCCATAGTGCAGTTATAGGATCATGTAATAGTTCAATTTTTAGTTTTGTGAGGAAACTCCATTCTGTTTTTCATAATGACTGAACTAATTTATATTCCCACCAACTGTATATGAGATCTTTTTTGCATCCTTGAAAGCATTTTTTTTAAATGTCTTTTTGATAATAGCTATTCTAACTGTGGTAGGATGATATCTCATGGTTTTCATTTGCAATTCTTGATGATTAGTGATTTTTTTAAAAAAAAATACTTGTTGGCTCTTTGTATATCTTCTTTTGAGGGCAGTCTCTCCCCATCATTTGCCTATTTTTAAATCAGATTTCTTTTTCTGGATGAATTGTTTAAGTTCCTTGCATATTCTGGATATTAATCCCTTGTTGGGTGAATACTTCCCAAATATTTTCTCTTATTCTGTAGATTGCCTCTTCACTCTGTTGATTGCTTCCTTTGTTATGCAGAAGCTTTTTGGTTTGATACAATCCCATTTGTCTATATTTACCTTTGCTGTCTGTGCTCTTGAGGTCTTATCCAAAAAATCTTTGCCCAGATCAATGTCTTGAAGCAGTTTCCTTCTAGCAGTTTCACAGTTGTGGATCTTACAGTTAAATATTTAACTTATTTAAAGTTGATTTTTACATATTATGAGAGATAGGAGACTAGTTTCGGTATTCTCAGTATGGATGTCCAGTTTTCCTGGCACTATTTATTGAGAAGACTGTCTTTACCCCAGTGAATGTTCTTGGCATTTTTGTCTAAAATCAGTTATCTAAATACACATGCTACATTTCTGGATTCTATTATGTTCCATTGGTCTATGCACCTGTTTTTACGTCAGTACTATTCTGTTTTGCTTACCATTGCTTGATAGCATATTTTAAAGTCAAGTATTGTGATATCGCCAGCTTCATTTTTAAAAAAGAATTATTTACTTTATTTTATTATTATAGTATTTAATTTTCTATAGGGAAAACGTGCTGAGAGAGAGAGAGAGAGAGAGAGAGAGTCAAAAAGTGAGAAAGCTTGCTGTCAAGTCCAGGACTTGAACTGCCGTCAGCCATGTGGGAGTCCAGTGCCTCTCCAATCATGCCACCTGCTGGCCTTAACTTTATGCTTTCTGTTCAGGAATTTTTTTGGCCAGTCAAGGTCTTTATGGTTCCATATAAAATTTAGGATTTTTTTTGGTTCTATTTTTGTAAAGACCATCATTGGTTTTTGATAGGGATTGCATTGAATCTGTAGGTACTTTGGGTCATGTTAACATTTTAAAAGTATTCTTTCAATCCATGAACCTGGGAGGTGTTTCTATTTTGTGTGTATGTGTCCTCTTCAATTTCTTTAATTTATGTTTTATGGTTTTTGTTGTAGAAATCTTTTATCTCTTTATGATTTTTATAATGGCTTAGTCCATTAAGGTCCATGTTTTGATATTTGGGCCCCAGTGTAATGACATTGGGAAGTGATGAGACCTTTAAGAGTTGAGCCTAGTAGGCATGTTTGCATCATGAAGGCATCTTTCATGAATGGATTAACGATGTTTCACAAGAATCAGTGAGTTGTAGCTTTCATGAGAAGGGATCAGTTCTCATAAGAGCGGGTTGCTATGAGATGAAGATATTCCCACCGGGTCTTTTACTCTGCACATGCCCACATTCACTCAACCTTTTTCAGACATGTTGTGATGCTGTCCAGTGCCCTTGGACTTTCTAGTTACTATAATTATGAGTCAAATAAACCTCTATTCTTTGTAAATCACTTAGTCTCAGAAATTTCTGTAAGCAACAAAGAGCTGACTAAAACAATCCCTTAGTTAATTTAGTTTAGGGTTTTTTGTTTGTTTGAAGTTGTTATAAATAAGTTTAATTCTTGGTTTCTTTTTCAGGTATTTTGCTATTGGTGTATAGAGATACTGCTAAATTTTGTTTGTTGATTTTGTATTTTGCAACTTTAGTGAATTTTTTTTTACTGAGGCTAGTCAAAGAAAGTTTTAGAGAGGATATATTCTCTAGATTGGGTTAAAAAGGTCATATTTTGGAAGAACAAATTAGAGAAAAAGTGAACAGAACATTAAGAAAAATAATCTGGCAAGTATACATATCTAATAACAACAAAAATTTTTAAAAAAGAAAGATATGCAGACAAAAGATGTCTTTAGGAAAACGTGAAAAGTCCACTTTTGGTGGAGGGTGATGTAGCAGATAGGGAAATAATAGTGCCTTAAATTCCAAACTAAAGAATTTAGAGTCTATGCAGCAAGCAATGGCAAGCCACTGGAAGTTTTAGCAGCTAATTGACAAATGGGTTGGAGAGAAGCTGAAAATATTTATGAAGTTCAAGAGTCTGGGCAGAAGATACTAAGGATAGAACCAAGATGGTGAGAATTATGATCAAGACAGAATATATATAGACAATATGCAAAGGAAATCAACAAAGGATGTAAAACAGGATATGGGAAGGAAAAGAGAGAGAGATAATTTGACAGTGTTGGTCTTGTGAATGAAATTAGAAAAATAAGAAAGAGAACTAACTTATTGATTGGGAAAATAATAAATTTTATTTGAACTATGCTGACTTTGAGAAATTTTAGGTAAAAATATTTAGCAGACATATCGATCTATGGGGATAGAGTTCAGGAATGTGGTTGTGATTGCAGATGTAGATTCGTGAGATTCCCTAAAGAGGTGATAGCTGAAGCCATGGATGTGGGTGAGAATCCCAAAGAGGAATAGTGGCTGAAAGGCCAAGTCTTGGGGCTAGTCACACTTACAGTGTGGGAAGATGAAAACCAGCCAGAACATGAAACACTGACAGGGAGGAGAGGAAAACAGACTACTGCAGGATCAACTAAGGGGAAGCAGATGGGAGGCTTAACAATTCTGAGGGAAACATTAGGAAGTGCTAGGAGGATGAGAATGTACAAAGTGGTATTGAACTTAGAGTAGATTATAGATGTTTGAGAAACAACTTCAGTAAGGAACAAGAATGTTTGTTTGAGATATCTGATAATAAAAAATAATAGAGATTGAATGACAAAGGTGAAAAGCATAGAATCTGAAAGGGGCAGAATCCAGAGTACCTCTGAAGAAAAGATGGACATATTCTATAAAGGGAAGGAAGGAGAAAAGCATGCATTAAGAGAGACATCATTAGTGAGGAGAAAGGATTTTAGTGCATCTCTTATTGGAGTAGAAAACAAGGAATATGTTTATTCTTTGAAATTAATAAAAAGCAAGGTTAACTTTTTTGGGGGGGGGCAGAGGTTTTTGCTATAGGGCGCATGCGCTCGCCAGAAAGATAGAGAGAGACAGAGAGACAGAAAACAAGAAGTCACCCTCTGGGGGGATGGCCATGCCACAATCCCTTCTCCTCCATTTTCCTCTAGGGATCTTGGGCACGCATGCATATGCGCCTGGCGTGAGTTTAAGCCACCGGGTCTGGGACTCGAACCACGGTCCACTACACAGGAGTCCAGTGACATAGCCATTATGCCAACTGCTGGTCCCAAAGCAAGGTTAACTTTAATAATAATAATAATAATAATAATAATAATAATAATAATAAAACTAAACAAAACATGATCATACAACCATTCTGGGGAATGTGAAAAGACATTCTATGTTCAATGTCTAGTACTAGGCAACAGATAATATTCTTATGACCCGAACCTTATTAATTGGTCTAAATATTTCCTTTTAATGGGAGGAGGACAATTTAAGTCTTTTTTTGAGGGAATATTCAAGACTATTTCTTCCCATTAATTTCAGGTTACTAGTGTCTCTTCAAATTAACTAAGGACATTTGCAACCCACAAAGCTCTGGGGGTGGGGGGGGGGGGGAAATAAACTCCAAACAGATCATGACTTTTTACATTATCCCAGTTTGCTGTTCATGATATACGATGAATGTCTCTGATCAGGAAGAACTGGTAAATTTAGCAAACAGGCTGTTTAATGATATTTATTCATTTATTTCTTTATTCATCATTCACATTCATTCAACACTCCACAACACTTACTGAACATAGGCTAGGTATTATTCTACTTGCTGGAGACAGAGTTTCTCCACTTGTGAAGATTATTTTACTATAAACAAATAAGAATAGTATCTGGTGTCATGTAATGATGCAGGCTATAAAAAAGAAAATCAGGTTAAGGGGATAAAGAATTAAAGAGGGATAGGATAATGGTAGTTCTAATTCAGATAGAATAGTCTGGAAGATTTCTGAATGATCAGCAAGAAGCTTGCCCCTGGCAGAGAAAGTAGCCAATGCTAAAACGATTCATTCTTGAGGAAGGGATGAACTTGACACATTTTAAAAAGTGCAAGCAGAGGTGGGAGTAAAAAGTAGCATGTGAAGAGTGGTAGATATGAGGTTGAAAAGAGGCCAGATCATGTGGAACCTTGAAGACTTTTATTCTCACTGTGATGGGAAATCCGTGAGTGGGTTTTGAACAAGAGAGCAACATGTTAGGGGTTATATTTTTAGAGGATCTTTCTGCCTGCTATGTGAAATAGACCATGAGGGCAATATCTGAAGCAGGGAGACCAATTAGAAGCAGTTGTATTAATCCAGGCAAGACAGAGGGTGGAGCAAGAATGATGGCACTGATGTTAAAGAGAGGTGAAAATATTTAGATATACTATAAAATGAACGTCCATTCAAAGTGTACAATTAAATGGCTTCAGAGACAGGACACGATTCTACAATGAAATAGGTACAATGTATGAGGGAAAGAGAAGCAATAAGGATGTCACATGGATTAAGGTTTAAGCAACCGGATGAATACTAATGGCATTGGCTGAGTTGCAGAGCACTGGGGAGAAGAAATATACCTATATCATGGGAATAGGAAATGAAAGCACACAGAAAAATGTGTATGCAAAATATATTTTTGTTGGGGCCAGTAGGTGGATTGGTGGTTGGGTTGCTGGATTCCCACATGGCCGACCGTGGTTTGAGTCCCAGACCAGGTGGCTTGCTTTCTCACTTTCTCTCTCTCTCTCTTTCATCTCTGTTTCTCTCTGGTGAGTACATATGCCCTATAGAAAATTAAAATAATAATAATAATACATTAAATAAATAATTTAAAAAATATATATTTTTGTCTATCCTTTTCTGTAGAACAGAAACTTCCTGTTTTTGGGCACAATGAGTAAATCAAAGGCCCAGTTACAAAGTCGGAGTATAGAGTCAAGGAAATTAAGCAGGTAGACCAATTTTATGATCAGAAACCAAGCAGTGAGTCTAGAAAATCTAGGAAATTCTGTATTTCTACTTCCTGCGTGCTCATTTTGTCTCTTAGTTTACAACAAAAGATTAATTTCTCCTGGAAACCATATAGGAAATTATCGGGCAAGATACTTTCTCTAGAAAGCCAGAGAGCAGAGTATCATGTTAGATATTATTAGTGGGCTATAGAATGACCTCTGTTAATATCCTCCCTTGGAAAAAGAAAAAGTCCATATATCAGATGGTGTATCTTTCTTGCCCAGTAAATCAATGATGTGTAAAATTTGGTGATATCCATTGGGATTCCCCACCATTAATTCTACAAGCCAGATGTGATATGACAATTGCTTCTGTAAAATTGTATGTATTTATATGGTAAGTTTACAAACAAACTTTACACTTTGTAAATACAGATTCTCAGACACACATGTAACAGTTCAGTAGTAATAATTCACATTCATTATAAAAGTTTTGGATAAATAACTGGAGAAAAGCCAGCTATGTTGAAAGTGGAGAGGAAAATCCAGAGATAAAATTGTTAATAGCAAGTACTTGATTCCAGCTTCTTGCTTTATCCTGAACCACAGGACTCATTTATCTCAGCTATAGAACCAATGCTGCCAGTGATGAGTGGCTTATGACACCATTATCATATCTCTTCTAGTTTTGTGAGTTGGCTGAGCTCATCTGGGAAGTCTTCATCTGGGGGTCTCTCATTCAATTGCAGTCATGTAACTCCCTGGGCAGGAGCCATCTGAAGGCTCGACTGGGCATTTCCACTAAGGCTTTTTCAGCACACATCTGCCACTCAGTGCTCCTGTACCTGTTTCCTGGTTTTCAGGATCAACCATTTGAGTTATATTTGATTTTATTTTTAAGCCTACATACATGGCCAGTGGAAAGAATACTTACCTAATTGTTCTTGTCATAACTTTTGGTCAATGTGCTTGATCCATTTAATTTAACTGTGTGGAAGATTTAAACACATACTGCCTTAGACAATCATGTCTTATATATGAGATCCAGAATAAGGACTCATAAGAGTGGGAAAACAAATGAGGTGGTACTAATTTGAGGCAGAACAAGTCCAGAACTAACAGAGCTGAGGTGCTCTGTGAGATGAATTAGCGAAAAATTTGGCAGGTATAAAATCAAGAGGCACCCAAGAGTATTGCCAGGAAGTTTCTGGAAAAGTGAGAAGGGTAGACAGACCAAGCAGGTTAAGAGCCAGAAGAAGAACTGATCAGCAATTCAGGTGAAACTCCAACCAAATACTCACAGATAAACAGCAGTATAGAAGCTGAGAAGTCTTGTTCTATTAAGTACAGATAAGCCTTGTACTAAGTATTTAAAGCAGCTTGTTACAAGAGACAGTACAAGGCTTAAGAGCGTAGGAAGCACTAGTTGAGAAAATACACTCATGAGTTGAACAAATTATTATTCAAGACAGGAAAGCTTTTTTATGAAAAAATATTTGTTTTTGTATATATATATATATATGTGTGTGTGTGTGTGTGTGTGTATATATATATATATATATATATATATATATATATATATATATAATATGAGGGGAAGAGGTGTGGACAGTGGCACAGAGGGAAAATGCTATATTCTAGTAGGCTGACCCATATGTGAAGTTTCCAAATTCAGGTCTGGAGACCTTGAGTCCTTTGGGTATGGATGGGGCCATGATTCAGGACTGGCTGAAACTGGGGATGAATTGTGACATCAGGACCCTGCTGGCCAGTGGAAAGAATACTTACCTAATTTGGCAGGTATAAAATCAAGAGGCACCCAAGAGTATTGCCAGGAAGTTTCTGGAAAAGTGAGAAGGGTAGACAGACCAAGCAGGATAAGAGCCAGAAGAAGAACTGATCAGCAATTCAGGTGAAACTCCAACCAAGTACTCACAGATAAACAGCAGTATAGAAGCTGAGAAGTCTTGTACTATTAAGTACTATTAAGACCCGTTTCTCTCTCTTTCTCTCTCTGTTTTTCTTGCTCATGGAATAAATAAATAAGCTTCAAATATATTTATATATGTATTTTTAATTTTAATAAGAAATATATAATACAAAATTTACTCTCTTAATCATATTTGTGTATAGCAGTATTAACTATATTCCCCCCTTTTTAAAAAATAACATATCTCTAGAACCTTTCTATCTTACACAACTAAAATTCCACACCCATCCAACTACTCCCTTTTTCTTTTCCCTCAAACTTGGGCCACTGAAGTTTTACTTTCTGTTTCCGTGATTTTGACTACTCTATGTCCTATAAGTAGAATTATACAGTGTTTGTCCTTTTGTTACTGGATTATTTTACTTTGCATAATTTCCTCAATGTTCATCTATGATGTAGCATGTGATGGGATTTCTTTCGTATTTAAGGGCTGAATAATATTCCTTGTATAGATATAGCACATTTTCTTTATCCGTTCATCTGCCAATGGGCATTTGGCCTACTTCTACCTCTTGGATGTTGTTTAAAAAGCAAAATCAGGGGACCAACAGTTAGTGTAATAGCTATGTCACTGGACTCCCACGTAGTTGACCGTGGATAGCGTCCTGGACCCGGTGGCTTAAAACTCACACCGGGCATGAGTGCATGTGTGCCCAAGATCCCGAGAAGAGAATGGAGGAGAAGGGATTGCGGCGTGGCCATCCCCCCTGGGGCGTGATTTCTCGCTTTCTGTCTCTCTGCCTCTCTCTGTCTATCTGGTGAGCTCACGCGCCCTATAGCAAAAACCTCTAAAGAAAAATAAAAAGCAAAAACAGGGGCCAGCAGGTGACATGAGGGTTGAAGTGCTGGACTTTCACTTGACTACAATTCGACTTCTAGACCTGGTAGCTTGAAAGTCACACTGACATGTGTGCATGCATGCCTAAAATCCTGAGAGGAGAATGGAGGAGAAGGGACTGTGGCTTGGCCATCCCCCTTAAGGGGTGATTTCTTACTTTCCCTATCACTATCACTGTTTCTCGTGAGTACACACACCTTATGCCAAAAACCTAAAAAATAAACAAATGAAAAGCAAAAATAAAAACCCCAATGAGATATCATCTCAGACTCATCAGGATGGTCACCAGAAGACAAAACAGAAAAACAAGTGTTGTCAAGGTTGTGGAGGAACTGGAATCATTGTGCATTGTTGACAGAAATGTAAAATGGTCCAGCTGTGTTGGAAAACAGAATGGAGGTTTCTCAACAAACTAAACATAAAATTACCTTACGATGCAGCAAAATTACTTCTGGGTATATATCCATAAGCCATAGCATCTTGAAGAGATATTTGCACACTCATATTCACTGTGGCATTGTTGACGATAGTCAGGAAAGTTTCAAACTCACCAACTCAGCCTCTTCCAATTATCCCCAAAGAAACTTCCCTAAGATTGGACAAAGGTCTGTAAAACACATAACACTTATAGGTAAGGAATTCTGCACTCTGATTTTGAAGAATTATTTCACTATTTTCTTATAATCATAAATGTTTAGCTGACCAGTGTAATGCATTTGCAGAGTGTTTGGCAAATGACATTCTCAATAAAAGTTAGTTGGTTACTTCCCTTCAAGGTGCAAGGTACATGAAAGATATTTCAGCAAGAAGGACCCCCCACCCCTATTTTAAGAAGGTAGGGTTGATTTGGCCTTGTCATCAACATGTTGATTATTCTTAACTTACTGAAGTTTCTCGTGTACCTACACATTACAGATTAATTTTAATCAAATTGATAGTCATCATAGTTTTCTGAATTGTGTGTGCAGATTCTTATTTAGGAACAACTTTGGTAGTTATGGACAGGTGATTGCCTGCACGCTGTGTTTAATAGTCTGCTTTGATCTAAGCTCCTTTGAAATAAAATTAAATTATACCAACAGAAATTAAGGCCATCAGAAGGGAAAAGATTAGAGGGCCACATTGGTCTCTATAAGACTCAATAGAATTTTGTAGAAAAGGTCTAAGGTTGATTCTCCCATTTATAAGAAATCTAAATAAAGATTTAAAAATGAAGGTGAAATATTCTCAGACAATGTCATGAGAACCAAGCCGTCACATCCTGGATTAGCAGAAACCCTTAGCAGCACACCCTGATATTGAGGGCCAAAAACGAATACCGTAATTCAAACAAGGAATGGCAAAAGCAGGCTGAATTTCCAGAACTGCCCAGTTAATCAAAAAGCCTGGAACTATTCCCGGGATTTTTTTCTAAGTCTAGACAAAACCTTAAGATAACCCTTGTAAAATTGATCTAATGCCAATGGGGTGTGAGAGAGTAGTTAGAGATCTGAATTATCAAAGGAATTTTACAGAAAATAAAGTGATTTGCAAAAGGAGACCAGGACAGAAAAGGTAAACATGTATTATTCATGTGTGGTGATGGGGTAAGGTTGGGGGAGGGCAGGGGAGCATTCAAGGGAAAGAAGAAACTGTTGTACAATGGGGAGGAAGTTGATCAGACTTCAGCTTCCCCGGAGGATAAGAATAATATAATTTTCAACTCAAACTTGGCACCAGATTTATTCCTCACACAACGACTTTAACTCAAACCTAGGAAAAACCCTAAGAGACAGAATGAGATATTTTATTTGAAGATGGGTGCAGAAAGTGAAGTAGTAAATAAAAATCTTTTTATTTTCACTGATGACTCCCAAATGGAAGTTTCAAGTCCCACAGTGACCCATGGCAAAAGTAAAGCTGGTTAGGAGTATCATTTACTTTCAGGTGTGGAAGTATCTCCCACTAATGATTTGGTGTTCATAGACAGCTTTGTGTCGTACCAAAGGTCTTATAGTTGAAAGTCATTAGTGCAGTCCCATCTTTCCAAGTATTCTGAATGACCAGAATATTTGGAATTTTGTCATGACCTTAGCAGCTCAAATGAGTCACATAAATAATTCCCACTGGCCTATACATAATATATCAGTGATAGAGCTCAAATGCTTATGACCTTATCCACTCACTCACTCCTTGGGGTTTTATCTAGAAGCACATCTATTGAACTTGGCCAACTGCAGATAGAAATATTCTGTAAAAAGGACAAGTAATACAATAAACACCAGTAGGAGATCGTTTTTCTCTCTCCTACCACCAGGTAAAAAAATTAGCTAAAGATAAAACTTTCAACCATAACCTCCTTTTTCTTCCATACTTTTTATTTTTCATTATATACTCAAGAAAAATATGTTCACCTCCAACATGTATATGATGGTTTATAGTAGCTTTATTCACAACAACCAGATCAAAACCAACCCAAATGTTCACAACCATAGAACATTACAGAACTATGACAAAGATCAAGCTATCACTGTAACAACAAATCTCACAGACATAATGTTGAGTGAAATGAAATGAAAGTATTATTACATATAAAGTCCAAGGATCAGTAAAACCATGAAGATGAAACAGTGGTTCACTCTGGAGAATATTAACCAGGAGTCAGCACAAGGAAGCCTTCTGGGAGGCAAGAGATGCTTTATGTTCTGTGTGATAGTTTCATGGTTGTATCTACATGTTAAAAGCAGCTGAACTGTGCACTTAAGAGTCAAGCACTTTACTGAAATGTTATACCTTGATTTTTCAAAAAATAAAGAAAAGATCTTTCTTAGAAGTTAACATATAAATATCCAAAACTTAAGCTTATACCCAGATGCCAGCTCTTCATTGGTGACACAAAGATAAGCATATCAAATAATACTTTATAAATACAGTTTCTAGTCCACATTTTAGAAAAATAAGCCCAAGGTGCCATACAGTGACGCAATGGTAAAATACAACACTCTACGAGGGTGACCCACATAGGAAAGTTCTGGGTTTGTGTCCAGATGCCTCTCTGAGGATGCCAGGCACATGTATGCCTATGAGCCAAGTTAGCTGGGACTGAGGGAGGATCATGATGTTGAGAGCCCACTGGGGATGCCTTCTCTCTTCCATTCATGGAAAAAATAAACAAGTAAACTTAAGAAAAAAAAGCAGAATTGGAAATTGTAATCAAAATAGTATTGGCATCAATAGTAACGATTTAAGCCACTCTTCATTAAATATGAAACCCTTTTATGATATTTTAATAACAGAGTGTATTTCAGTCTGGCTGTGCTGTGATGGGTATATTACCAAGAGAGACTGAAGAAAAGGAAAGTAAGCCCTTCTATAATGGTTTTACTTCAACTTTCTTATTTTAATTTTCTTAAAATAAAGTGCTCTCCCTCTATTGTTTTTCTGCTTCTGGTAACTAGTCTTTAAGAGTGGTTTTAGAATTCTTCATTTTAGACATCATAATAAAAAAGAAGAAGCAATTGTTAATTGACTGAGAAAACATCTTTTACCTTGATTTGGCTATTTCTTCTTAATGGTTCATATGAACCATTTCTATGTCAACAGAAGTGCACAGACCTATTCCAAAGAGGAGAAAATTGTCAAATAGGAAGTACCAAATCCACTTAGAGAGCCAATGCATAGTGAAACATCAGGCAGCATAGAAAAAGCCACTGCTAGGAGATGTTTCACTAGAGTGCTACAGACATCAGTCATGAGTGCTGAGCAAGTCCAAGAGGTTAAAGTCAGCTAGTAGCAGAGCGTCAAATGAATATCACCTCTTCAAGGACATTCTTTGCTGGATAAAATTTCATTTATTTAAAGCTGATCCCTTATAATCCACAGTGTAACCAAATGGCTAGAGGAGCACTGTGAGCGACCTCAGGTTCATAACCCTCCTTTCTGATACAATTTCATAACCCTGTTTCTTGGCTGCTATTTAGGAACCATAAGAAATAGGAGATAGCCAGCAGAGAGAGAAGATTTCTTCCAGGAGTGGCAGGATAAGGGTGCAGAAGTGAGAGACAATTGATAATAATTCAGTATGGCTAGAAGGCAGAGCTCCAGTTGGGGAGTGTTAAAAGAGAAGGCTGGGTAGGAGAAGTATGCTGGTAAACCTGATTTGTGGCATCTGCTGACTCCCCTGGTATGAATATTCCCACTATGGCTGGTTTCTGCTGACACTAATTCTTTTTTTTTTTTTTTTTTTTAATTTTGCTACAAGGCACATACTCTTGCCAGGAAGAGACAGAGAGAGAGAGAGAAGGGGAGACAAAGGAAGGGAGAAAGCACCTCCCATATATGATGATCATACTACAGTCTCTCCTCCTCCATTTCTTTCTCCTTTCAGGATTTTGGGCATGAATGCACACATGCCAGGTGGCAAGTCTTGAAAACCCTCAGGTCCAGGACTCAAACCTTGTAATTCACCATGCGGAATTCAGCTGTCTTAACCACCAGGCTATGAGCTGCCCTCAGTTGCCAACAGTTTAACAGCCAACTTGCAGAAGTCCTCAATTTAAAAAAAAATCAGTTTTGTGGTAGGCATGAGTGACCCTCAGTATATGGTGGTTGCCGGATTAAAAGTCTGGATTAACTCTAGGGCAATAGGTTGTCATTGGCAAACTTTCAGTCATGGAGATAGAACATCAAATCAGGGTTTGAGAAAGATCACTCTGGCTTCAGTGAGGAGGAGAAAGGGCAAGTCTGGAGAAAAGGAGGCTGGTACAGTGACTCAGGCCAGAAGCTAAGGAAAATTTAATGGAGGCAATTGCAGTTGGGTGGAGAAAAGAGTGGAATTTGGAAGATATTAGAGCAAATAGATGATTGATCAGATGTGGGGGTCTTCAATATGGGGCACATTCAAGAAGTGAATCTTGGTTTCAGACTTGGGCAACAGGATGGACGCGGGTATAATTCTCTAGGAGAGGGAACTCAGTAAGAAATGTTCGGGAGGAGGCACACTAGTTTACATTTTTGAACTTTTAAAGTTTAGCTCCTCATCCACATGATGATCTGCAAGAGGCAGCTGCTTCTATGTCTCTTATCCCCAAGTGAAATCTGGGCGAGAAACAGAGACTGAAAAATCACCTGGATATATATCGATGGTAATCAAAGTTTTAAGGGTACCTGAGATTACAGGGAGAATCTAGAACAGATTCCAAGGACACCATTGTGGAAGGGAGTGAGCCAAGGAAAAGGAACATAAAAAAGAGAAAGGACAATGGTAGGACTGTTGGGAGAAGAAACAGAAGAGGTAGTGCCAGCAGGTAGGAAAAGTGAGCCTTTCAAGGAGGAAACTATAGTTGACACAAAATGCTAATGACAAGTCATTAAAGACTGAAAAGTTGCTACTAGATTCAACTAGGCAGTTGTAAGTTGTGTCCTCAGTAAGGGCAGATTTAGAGAAGTCCAAATTCAGCAATCTGGGTTATAAATACAAGGCAAGAAAGTGGAGACAGTAAGTCTAGGAGGGTCTTTCAAAAAGTGGCTGTCAGAGAAGGAAATAAGGCAGGGTGCTAGCTGGAGAAGAAAGTGGGAACTGGGAAGGTGTACTTTTAGGTAAGAGACTTGTTTAAAATGCTGAATCATTTAACAAAAACATATTTGCAACCCGCTAGACGCTGTTCTAAATGTTTTACACATATTCACTGTCTTAATCTTCCTAATGGGAGATATTATCTCCATTTCACAGGTGGAAAAAGTGACCTAAGGCCATGTACCTGGGACAGAACAGAGTCAGGACCTGTGCCTACTTGGCTTCAGAGTTTTTTTTTTTTTTTTTTTTTTTTTTTTTTTTAAGAGGTTTTTGCTATAGGGCGCATGCGCTCGCCAGACAGACAGAGAGAGACAGAGAGACAGAAAGTGAGAAATCACCCCCCAGGGGGGGGTGGCCACACTGCAATCCCTTTTCTTCCATTCTCCTTTCGGGATCTTGGGCACGCACGCACACGTGCCCGGCGTGAGTTTTAAGCCACCGGGTCCAGGACGCGAACCGCGGTTGACTACGTGGGAGTCCAGCGACATAGCCATTACACTAACTGCTGGTTCCCTTGGCTTCAGAGTTTTTGATGTTAACTATCACCTACTGGGCTTCTTTGTGTTGCTCTACTACCTGCCCTGATGGGAAGGAACCACCCATGGAGGACTTAAAGGTACAAGAAGGAGAAGAAAACTAGTAGGATAAATTGTCAGAGGGTGGGAGCAGAATGGGATCAAGAGTACAAGTGGAGAGGTTAACTTTGAACACTAAGAGATACTGAGATAGAGCAAAATGATTAAAAGAAAAACATAACTGCAGATAGATTTGTAGGTTTGGTGACAAGCAAAAAGAGGGTTTTTTGAGTATTAAGGGAGAAATGATCAGTGGGGATTAAGGAGGATTGTAGTCTTACTTTATAGCACAAAATGTTAGATGGGATACAGGAAAAGGAGCAGCTTTCACTGGAAAGGGCTGCTCAGTGTCTCAGGGGAAAGTTCAGTCGCAGTCACTCAAAAAGAGAGAGCTCAATGAAGAGGTCCAGGGTGGAAGGAATTTAATTGTGACATGAGAATTACCACAGGCTCAGAGGAAAGATTTGTAAAAAGGAAGAGGAATAGGGAGTTGGGGTGAGAAGAAAGGAGAGAATAGGATGCCAATTACCAGTGGGATTTCCATCTTGGGTGGGGATTAAGGATAACAAGGTTTTCCTTACTGTGTGTGGTGAGTTTCCCTGGATACACCAAGAAGTTGGTCTCCTGATTGGAGGGTGGGTGAGTAAGGAGAGGAGAAATGGCAGGAGGTGGAGTGGTTCAGTCGTCAAGGCCTTTTGGAGGAGTGGCACTTCCAATAAGTCATTATTGTGCAGGATGGGAAGCCTTTGGCCTCTGACAGAAGTCACTGTGCTCTGTGGCTCCATTTATGAAAGCTTTTGTGGAAGACTTGTAGGAAGGCTCTTAATAAATTTTTTTTTTTCCTTCTTGTGCTGAGGAAAGCTTTTCCTATTTGCTGTTCTTGGTATTAAGAGTGACAAGTCTTGTAACATTTTGTAGATAACAGTATATTTCAGTAGCTGGATGTTTGGAGTAGGCTAGACATATTGCCTGACAGAATGACAAACATTCAAACAGCCTGGTCTTCTAGGTTCACAGGGTCATTCTCAACCCTGTTAGTACACTACGCCCAAAATATCTGACCACACGTCAGGCTGAGAAAGACTGCCTCATTTTTTGAGAGAGATTACAAACAAATAAGAAAAAAGACAAAAAAAATTTCTAAAAGAGAAATGGGCAAAAGAGTCAAGTGAGAAATTAGCAGAAAAAGAAATGTGAATGAGTAATACATATATGAAAACATGCTGAGCCTCACTTAAAGTTAATGAAGTACTTTTTTGCTTATATAATTGAAAAGACATAAATGAAAATTAATACTGCACAGTGTTGATACCTACTTCTAATGGAATACTAGAGGGTTATGAAAAGACTGAGGTAGACCTCTATGTTCTGCTTTGGAAAATTCTCAGTATATTGTTAAGAAAAAGAAAATCAAGATGAAGAATAATATATATTATAAGGTACTATTTATAAAATGTATAGGTTCTGTAAATATACAGATACGCTGTAAATGTTCAGAAAATGTTTGGAAGAATTTAGAAGAAACCATTATCATATCTAACTTAAGCATGGGACTAGGGGCTTAATGAGAGACAGAGGAAGAGAGGTGTTTTTTCTGTTCTTTTCTTTTTTTTTTGAACAGGGTCTCACCACACCTGAAACCTCTTGTCCCAGCTTTCTAGTTAACTGGGACTATAGAGGTGCTACTCACCTGGCCTACTCAGGTCAGACCAGAACCAAAACCAAGGTTCCCATAATGCTCAGCCACCAAACAGCAGTGCTCCCTGCTTCTACCCCCGTGGCTGGACCAAGATGCTTTTTAAAAAGTGTTTTGTTGAAAGTATTTAGATTAGTTAAAATCTTTTGTGAATCAATAAAATATAAGAAAACTATAACACACGAATAGCCAAAAGGCATTTGAAAAAATGTTCAACATCCCTTATCGTAAGGGAAATGCAGATAAAAACAACAATGGGGTACCACCTAACCCCAGCCAAAATGTCTAAGATTAAAAAAAAAAAATGATAAGTGTTGGCGGGGGTGTGGTGAAAGGGGAACTCTTTTACACTGCTGGTGGGAATGTAAATTGGTCCAGCCACTGTGGAGAATAATTTGGAGATTTCTCAAAAATCTACAAATAGATCTACCATATGATCCAGCAATCCCACTTCTTGGTATCTACCCAAAGGACAGAAGAATTCTTCATTGGAAAAGTGCTTGCACATCGATGTTTATTGTGGCACTATTCACGATTGCTAAATCATGGAACCAACCCAAATGCCCCTGTATGGAGGAATGGATTGAAAAACTGTGGCACATATACTCTATGGAATACTACTCAGCCATAAAAACCAACAAAACCCTGGCTTTTGACAGAAAGTGGAAAAACATGGAAGATTTACTGCTGAGTGAGGCAAGCCAGGCTATGAAGGAGAGACATTGTATGTCCCCACTTAACATACACCGAACGTCTACACTCTATGACTGAAACTGATTGACTAACGGTTGTACAAACACAAGAGATGGGTGTAAATGTCAGATGAGGTGTATGTGGAGGAGTGGGGCCTAACGAAGGACATTTGGAGAAGGGATACAGAGGTAGAGCATTGACGGGATGGGGAGGTGTGGTGTTATCGGTTGAAGATATTTTGATCAACGGGACTGGGGAGAAATGTTCACATATTGAAATGCTCACATTGTAAGCTAAACAATGCGATTCAATGTATATTCAAAAAGAAATAAATTAAAAAATAAATAAAAAACAAATACTATAAATGGCTACAAAGATATTATTGATAGTTGACTAATGTTAGCTAATATTGACCAATATTGACTTATTAATCAATATTGTTGGTCAATATTATGGTATGTTCATACAAACAAATTTATGTAGCCATTAAAATAAATGTATGATCTCTATGTATAAAAATGCTGATGATAATGTGTATAAAAATATCTTTAACTGGAAAAAATTAAAAAATAAAAGCTAAATTTTTTTAGAATTTAAATTTATTTATATACATTCATTCACTGTACATCATTACAGCATGCAAAATGAGATTTCCCATTCAGAATACACTGTATATTGGCTCAATCAAGCACATCAACATATGTGTTATTGTCAACAAATAATTTTCCATTTGTTTCCTGTGTATTTTTTTTTTTTTTTGCCATCTTTGATTCCCTATTGCTCACCCTCTGCCGTGTCCCACTCTCCTCCCACACTGTCTCTGGTACCCATGGTTGCTTTCTATGCCTTTTCCCCCCCATTTTATTGATTTGCTAATGAACTTAATTAATCTAAATATTTCCAATAGCAAGCGCAGCTGGTATATACATATCTATGAACACAAGTCTGACTTTAGGCATAAACCTTAGTGAGTAGAGTGAGCATACTATAAAGTAGCACCTAGCTGTGGCTGTATAGCTTGCTGCAGTCATCAAATATGCATTTTTTTCCTGAAACTTTTTTAAAAAATTAATTAATGTACATTCATCCCCTAATCATCGTCACAGCATACAGAAAGTGGTTTCCCATCCAGAATATACTGCATAGTGGCTTAATCATGTATGTTATCATCAATAATTTTCCATTTCTAGTTTCACATATATATGCATATGTGTGTGTGTGTGTGTGTGTGTGTGTGTGTGTATTTACCCCTATGTCTGACCCTCTGCCATTTCCCACCCTCTTCTCACATTATCTCTGGTGTTTACGATTGTATTCCATTCCTTTCCCCCCACTTTTTATTGATCACACAATTTCTTAAATAATTTAACTACTTTTCAATAGCAAGGTCAGCTGGTAATTTCAAGAAAAGCAGTTTTGAATTGGTAAGGAAATTTGCTTAAAACTTAAAGCCTGGAAACAGGTAAGTATTCTGTTCAAATAGTAGGTACATGAACCTATTGACAGCTCAAGACAGGACAACAGCTTTTAAAACTGGACAAAAAAGTCTAGAAGAAATGCAGCAATATTTTAGTCAAAAGTCACAGAAAGCTAATTCACCAGTTCAGTCTCATGTACTTAATCTATCTTCTGTTGTGTTTCTATCTTCCCAATTGAATTCTGGGATATAATATTCAACTCCAGACTTGTCCCTATAATTAAGTTGGCCATTTTCTTAGTTTTTGAATTCTTATTTCTGTGTGACTACATTTAATTTTCCTGACATAGCTCTCCCTGAGAACTTCTTGGAGATCTGGTCTGGTGCTGATAAATTCTTTCAGGTTTTGTTTATCTGAGAATGTTCTTGTATTTTCTTCCCATATAAAGGATAATCTTGCCGGGTACAGTATTCTCAGTTGCAATTGCTTTTCCCTTAACATTTTGAATATGTTTTCCTATTCTTTCTTTGCTTGCATTGTTTCCGATGAGAGGTCTGCTGTTAGTTTGATGGGATATCCTTTGTAGGTAACTTGCTGTTTTTCTCTTGCCAATCTTATTATTTTGTCTTTGTCTGTGGTTTTGGTCAGTCTGCTTATAATGTGTCTTGGAGAAGATCTTCTTGGGTTGATTCTATTTGGGGTCCTTTATATTTCTTGGGATTGGATCTTTGAATGCCTCTCTAGGTTTGGAAAGTTTTCTTGCAAGATTTCATGGAATAGATTATCAATGCCCTTATGAGTCTCTTCACCTTCTGGGATGCCAATTATCTGGATGTTTGGATGTTTGATGGTATCTAGTATTTCTCATATATTATTATCAAATTTTTGGGCAATTTTCTGTCTTCATGGTGGAATTTTCTAGGTCAGCAATTTTCTCTTCTACGTCTGAGGTTCTATTCTCTGTATGATCTAGTCTGCTTTTAATACTTTCAAGGAAGATTTTGACTTCCTATATTATAGTCTTTATCTCTAATAGTTCCATTTGATTCTTTTGTAAAGAGTGAAATTCCTCTTTTAGATCTTGCAAGAATTTCCTCACCTCCTGGAACTCGTCAGCTCCTTTTTCCTTTCTCTTCTGCAGTTCATTGTCTCTCTTTTCTTCCATCTCTGTTAGCTTCACCATTATGAATGTTATAAATTCTTTATTAGACATTTCCATGATTTCCATTGAACTGTCTGTGGATGAAGAGGAGTTATTCTTTCCCCTTAGAGGAGAGATATTTTCTTGCTTTCCCTTATTTCTTGTGGCCCTGCAGTGATTTCTAGTCATCTTATGGAGTGTGTGTTTCTTCCCAAACTTGAAGTTCAATCTGAGCATTCAGGAGCATGCAGAAAAAGAAACACAGAGAGAGGAACAACAGCAACAAAAACAACCAAGAAACAGAGAAAAAGAGAAGAAAGAAACTATAAAAAAAGACAAAGAAATTATTATTTTTTTAAAAAAGCAAAAATTAGAAAACCGTGTGGCGTGCAAGTGTCACATGAAATCACTAGTTCTCAGTAGCTATGAAGGTGTCTTCTGAGGCCTG
Organism: Tupaia tana; assembly: GCA_026018925.1. Lineage (NCBI taxonomy): Eukaryota > Metazoa > Chordata > Mammalia > Scandentia > Tupaiidae > Tupaia > Tupaia tana. Next base: position 69,522,505 of record JAKSZU010000004.1, read on the forward strand.
CTCCCTTGCCTTTCCTGGGTTGGAAGAAGGAGAGGGGATTATTAACAAGATAAAGGGAAAGGAGGGTCTGAAAGCCAAGAAACTGCTTTACCTTAAAAAATTTTAAAAAGGAAAAATTACGAAAAATTGAGAAGACAGAGACAGAGGTAGAGAAAGACAAAGACAGAGACAGAGACAGGAGGCTTGAAAGTCTGCCTATTATGCGAGTTTGTGGGCTGGAGGCTGAATTATCAGTGGAAAATCTTCATTTCTCCTATTCCCCTGAAATCACTAGTTCCAGTAGCCATGAAGGTGTCTTCTGCAATAAAGGCTAAATTGAAAAAAAAAGGGAAAAAATGTTTTGTTATGGAAAATTTCAAACATACACAAGACAGAAAGAATGAGATAATCACCCTCTTCAAAGCCATGTACTCATTGTCTAAGTTCAACAGTTAGCAACATTTCTTGATTATACACCCTTTTGTTCTGTTTGAAAATATTATGTGTGTTATTTTTTTGTGTGTGTGTTGAAAAAATATAATGAAAGTGGTTTGTTCTGATGCCTTCACAATCATATCTTTTTAGTCCAATCTTTAGTCCCCAGAAGCCGAAGAAGGCTTCAGGGGTTAGGGCTCTGGAGAACATTAGTCATTTACTCTTGAACTCCATCAGCTGTGTATATAGAGAAACAGCAAACCTTGTCCAGATTCCATGAAATATTCCTTAATTTAAAAAGAAACATCAAAGTAAGACTGCCACTCTGTGTGTGTGGGAGTGGGGGCGGGTGGGTTTAATAGGCTTACCATTCCCTACCGACATCCTACAGTCCATGTTTCATAAGGGACAATTTGAATGATCCTGCAGCTTATTTTTTTTTAATCTTTTCATTAAGATTTACTCCATTTCCCAGCAGAGCCCAAAGCTAAGAAAATAGTGCCTTTGTCCTCTTCAAATTGGAAAGTCTTGGACAACCAGACAGATAAACATTACCCTTATAACAATAAAATGTTTACAGATGCCTGACAGATGCCTCATGTTAGAGGTTCAAGGGATCCCGGAATAATACATAGATTTCCAGGCTCTATTTGGGACAGAATGCCAAATTCTGAGGTCTGAAAATGAGGATCCCTGTTCCCTACACGTACCCATTCATTTATTCAACAAACATTCGCTCCACATATCCTACTCTTGGCCTGATCCTATGCGAGTTACAATTATAAAGTCGAGCGGCACCTGGCCCCTGACCTTCTGCCGCTTATCAAAGCTGGAATGAAGTTCTCATGATTTGCTCTACTTCCTTTGCCAGGATCACTCTTTCCTATCTCGTCTTCCCAGTCTTATTTATCACCCAGTATTTAGCTTACAAGTCACCATTTCTGATGAACCACACGCACAGTGTACTGTTTCCTCTGCCAGTAACACCCTTATCTTGGTCCACCTATACTTACTCACCATGCACAACTCGGGTCACCAGAAGCCATGGCTGTAACCCTGCCTGACTCCTCAGATCTGAGATATTACAGTTACAGAGTTTATCAGATTGACTTAATTTCCCTACCCATTGATTTCCCTTTAATGCACAGCCTCGATCTCCATTCCCCACTCAGTGTGTGACATATATATTAGTTGAATTAATGTGCGAAGTAGTGTAACAGCTCAATTTCTCTGGGTTTTGTACCACTTAAGTTTCTGTAAGTGCCTTCAAAAATAATCTCCTTGGCAGTTTTTCATTCTGTCACTATTCTACCAAAACACACTTTAACTGAGAGTGCCCAAGGCGCCACTTAACTAGAGCCGATGAAGGTTTGGGGTCTGAGCACTAAGCAGCTAAATGGATCACTTGGACCTTTGACATAGATATTGGTATTGGTTTTAAAACCATTGCTGGATCCCTTCTATTCTGAATATTTTAAGTATAAGAAGAAATTGGACTTACAAATATTATGATGATACCAATGTTCTTCATGCCAACAGTGTCTTTGGTTGGCATGAAAGTCATTGAACTTTTAAGAAAAAGTGGAGGGGCTAGCCGGTGGCTTGGTAGTTAAGTGTGCTGGACTTCCATGTGGTGGTTCAAGTCCCGGACCTGGAGGCTTGCTTTCTCACTTTCCTTCTCTCTCTCTCTCTTCTCTCTCTCTCTCTCTCACTGTCCCTCTCTGGTCAAATTAAAAAAAATAAATAAAAGTTAAATAAAGTAATTCTCTAAAAAAAATGAAAAAGTGGATAATAGGGGGCCAGCGGGCGGCGTGGTGGTTGAGGAGCTGGATTCCCACATGGTTACCATGGTTTGAGTCTTGGACCTGGTGGCTTTCTCTCTCTCTCTCTCTCTGTCTTTCTCTCATCAAAACTGAAGAATAGTGATAATAAATAAAATTAAAAATAAATAATTCTAAAAAAAGTGGATAATATATGCCAACATACATGGGGCAAAGAATCATAAGGACTAAACACTAGATGGAGAGTCAAGGAACCTGACGTCTACTTCCTTTTCAGGACTTAGTTATTTCATTTGAAAAGATAAAGAAATAAGAAGTTGACATCTAAGTGGTTGCCAGGGTCCCTCTTGGCTTCAGACTTCTATGAGGTCATAATCCGAGAAGCAAATATTTTCAGTAAATTAAAACAAAAAGTAACTCTCTTATCTAGTCTCATCTTCTCTTATCAGTCAAAGGAGAATCTTTCTTATAAATAGCCACTAGGACATTAGGAACTATTGTAATATTCTTATTTGTGTTATTAATTCTTCCTGCAAATTGAGACACTTACAGGTAACAAGTAAGAAAAGTCCCTATGGGAAATTGACTTCAAGAGAAATTCCAATGTCTATTGTTTTTCTTGATTTCTTTTTGGCAAAGGTATCTTAATTCTGTATGCCATTGCATATTTTGAATTTATTCCAACGGGAGAGGAGATTCTATCCTTATTTGTAACTCTCTTGCTGATGGCTCCCATTGTGAGTGGGAACCCAGGCTCTTTGGAGCCAATCTTGGCACCTGAGCTTCTTGGATGTGGCAGTTCCAATGCCTCCTATGACCTTTCCTGAACCAGACATTGCTGGGGCTACTGTCTTCTCCAGCTACAGGACTGCTACAAGACTTCTTTATAGCACAGCAGGTTTAATATACACTGCCAATCTCTATTTAACATCAATCACTCTGCTAAGATAAATCAGGTACCACTGATTGATACTATCTTCGCCATTGAAATTTACATCAAATTCCATAGTGAGGGAGTTAAGAAGTGTCTACCATCCCAAAGAAAATTATAATGATAACTACTAATAATTATCATGTGCTTTCTATATGCCAAGTTTATACCCCATTTTATAGAGGAAGAAATTAAAGTTTAGACAGGTTGGTATCTAATCTAAGATTACAATTTTTACCAAATTGATATTCAGATGCAGAATATCTGACTCCACAGTCTATGCATGTAATTCTATGCTATATTGCCCCTCAAGAATTATGCGTTATGCTATCATATTTGGAATATATATATATATATATATATATATATATATATATATATAGAGAGAGAGAGAGAGAGAGAGAGAGAGAGAGAAAGAGAGAGAGATTAAATGGATTCTAAATGGTAATAGAAGCTAAATCAGTGGCATGTCTACTGAGTTATTTACAAGAGAGGTTGGCATAATTCAGAAACTAAAGCCTTTACGAAATAGAGGATAAGTTTCAAAAACATTCATAGGGTAAGAAATTAAGCAGCACTTAATGAGTTGTATTAGTTAAGGTAGATGACATCATCTATCATAACAAATACTCCCATAGCTCTGTGGTTTAGCACAACAAGCACTTATTTCTTACAGCCTTGTGTTTATTTGTCATAGGTCATAGGTGAGCTCTGCTACACACTCTATTCCAGGCATGGTTGGGACCAGAGCAATGTAAGGACACGCTCCTCAGATAGAAAATCTAAGTCAGTGCCCCAGTCTCAGGAACTAAGATAGATACTATGGAAATACAATCATTTTTTAAAAATCAAATTAATTGTGAAAAATGAATGATGCACAAAGTATTAAAATGTTAAAAAAAAATTACCGATTTTCTGCTATGGGTTGTTTTCCAGATTTAAGAATTTTTTTCTTCTTTTGAGTTTGGATAGGTTCAGCAATTTGTTAATTTTTTTTTTTTTAATTGAAGCATAAACTTTTCTCCCTTCTTGACTGCTCTTGAATTGGAATGTACTTGGGAGTATTCTTATTCTGTGACAGAATGGTTATTTGCATAAGTTCAGTAATATCTGTTGCCTTACATCAGAAATTGGAGATACTAGTGAAGTCAATTAGTATTCTTATGGGACTTTGGGCAAATAACAGACCAATTGATACTAAATTTATTATTTTTTTGCAAATAAGTTAGTTTATGCCTCTCTTTGGTAAAAGAGGGAATGGAGAGAGAGAAAAAAATGCTTCAGAATAAAATTATAGTACTCTTGTTACTAGATTTTAGCTTTGTCGATATCTATTTTTTGAGTTTTTAGTATCTACCTACTCTTTTAACAGAATCCTAATCTTTTTCCTGGCTTTAAGTCTTAAGCAAATTTTTCTTAATATTTAAAAATTTTGCTTTATTGAAGTTAAAACTGCTTTTCTTGAAATTAAAAAAACAAAAACAAAAACAAAAGCAAAACAAAACAAAACAAAAACAGGACCAGCATAAGTGTAACTGAGTTGTGCTGGGTAATTAAAAACTAATTTTAAAAATCCAACCAAAAGTGGAGTGACCTTTACTCAAAAAGTACATTCACAGGTATAAACAAGACAAAAACATGATTTATTGCCTCTTCTCACATGCTGAGACTCATGTTAAAGGAAAAACGGGTCCCTACACCAGAAAGGGGAGCAAACATTACACTTTCCCATTATTATAGTCTGTTCTGTTGATAATAGAAAATGCCCAAGTTTGCTTAATTTAAGAGATTAGAGGTCTATGGTCCAGGAGCCACATGTGGTAAGGGTTTTCGGGTTGGTAAGGTACCGAGGCCATGCCGGGCATCACATCACATGGGAAGAGCATCTTTGTTCATCAGTCCACGTGTCTCTTTTCTGGTCTCATTTCCTCTCCTTATAAACCCACTACGATCCAATTGCAGGCACCTCACACTAATCACTTTATTAATCCTAAGGGCCCTACCTTTACAACTAAATCTCAACATATCAAATTTGGGGGACACACAAACCATAGCAACCATCAATCCAAGCAAGAGGCACAGTGTAGGTGGTAGCGACTGCAGTAGGTCTCTACACTGAAGTGACTTTGCTTTGGTGACCATAGTATTCCAAGAAACTGCATTTGCTCATCCAGACATGGAGGAACTAGGAGGCTTTACTAGTGGCTGCCCTTTTAAAAATAACCCCAGAGAGCTTTTTGTTTAAGGGGCTACCTGGGATAGTTGTGTTCACCAGAATGGCTAGACTGCTTGTGTGAAAGGTACCTTGTAATTAGTTTAAATTGATCACTAAAAGCCAACATTATCTTACGTTTTGAATAATACTTGTATCTATATCTAAATATTGGGTTACCAGGAAGTCATGACACATTTTTGCATAGAAAAAGCTAGAAAAATAAGCCATGATTTTCCTGACAACATTATGTAAACTCTTACATTAAAGACAAGTTGCACCAACCTACTTTTAATACAAGATCAACAGGCTTCAGTGAATATAAAGCACAGTCTGGCTGTCATAGAGAGAAAGCTTTGTTGCAGATGCAGTGGCAGATGCAGGTGAACCTGGGACTTAAGAGAAGATCCTCCTGGGCCCCTATCTGTACATATTTCTTTAAATCATTGTTCCTTGTCACAGTCACATGGCCAAATTTTGTTTTCTTTATGACATTTACCACATTTTGACACTTTCTTGACTACTTGTCAAATCGTCTGTTCCTTACCCCAAACCCACCATATAGTTAGAACCATGATCAAAGACCTGTCTTCCTTATTTGCCCCAGAGTCCTCATTACGCAGAACAGTGCCTTCCATAGAGAAGGTGCTAAAATAAATAGTGGAATGAAGAAATAAATAAGTTGAAGCTGACTTTTTAGTTTTGCTTGGACTATCTCTCCTTTTACCTTTCTTCAAAAGTAATTAACACATTAATACCCTCAATAAATGATAGCTGCAATTATTATCATTTTGGGGGTTTACAAAATGTCCCCAGTTCAGTGAGTAGCAAGGATGAATAATTATAGTACCATATTCAGGATCTTGATACAAAAAATACTTTTATCCAATAATAGAAGCCTAATTCAGATCATGTCACTATGACAAGTTTTGTACATATAACTCCATGTTAACAAACTCTCATATTTAAAAATCACCACTTTTTCTATAATTCTTGGTGGATAGTGGACATAAAGAGAATTCTGGAAAATGGCCCTAGGGTTGTAGCTTTTGTAGACGTTAAACACTCAGCATTATGATTCATTATACACCCACATACATGCATACACTTAGGACAGATACCAAGTAGATATATAGACAGAAAGACACGTAGCTATATAGGTATAGTTGTAGATAGGTAGATCTGTGTAAGTTTCCTGGCAATAACTAGAATAATTAGCATGTCGTAGCTCAACACATGCATCTACATTCACAACAGTTCTTGACCATCAATGTCTATATCACCAAGTAGCACTTATCAACCAAATGGCTTCCAGTAACTTATGATCCAAGTTCAATGAACTGCCCCTGAGTCAATACTTTAATGAACTAAGTAAAAATCCACATATTTTATCAAGCTGGGTACACTTTTAGGTATTGCATCACATTACTTTCTCTACTAGCAATACTTATCACATGTTATGACCAGTTATAAAATTCCACAATAAATTCATACTGTACTGATTCAGAGTCAACTCCACTTTGTGACATGTCCACATTTAGTATTTTAAATTGCCTTCATTTTAACATCTCTGAAGTTGAAATGTCTTAGAATTAACATCTTATGAATATAGTATCTCTTTTTTTGGTTTCTTTAAAAGTTGTTATAAAGGAAAAGTGTGTCTTCTCATCAAGGCAACTTAGAATCCAGAAATCATGGTATTTGGAAGAAACATGATAGATGGGTTTATAATATTAACATATTAATAATTTAAACAAAATGATAAGAAAAGCCATAAAATGCTGAAAGGTAAATGGGCAAAGGAACATAACTGTTCATTCACATAATAACAATTTGCCTAACTCGGAAATATAAACAACCTCACTAGGACTGAAATAAATGCAAATTAAAACAAAAGCATTTTTCTCTTCCAGATTAGAAAAGACTTATTTTTAAACATCCAGTACTAATTACAGTGAACTAGATGGGACAACCTTATCAAACATTATTGGATAAATTGGTACAAAATTTCTGGAAAGCATTATGTCAGTAAAAATTATAATCCTTCAAGTATTCATATCATATTTATTCTCCCAGGAATTTTTATGAGAGAATAACCAGAAGTAGGTCTAAAATATATTCACAAAGACTATAAGTTGGAAAAGTGAAGATATTACATTTATATACTGTATTTCAGTTATTAAATAATTAAGGAAAAATGACAATGAACTGTGAGTTTTATGGAATAGTATTTATAAATAGGAAACATGTAAACATGTTTATTAATGAGTTTTTGAGTTCAAAATTCTGTTTATACATTTCTTACTAGTCTCCTTGAAGCCTTTAGTCTCCTTGAAGCCCTTTCTCAATTGCTCCCCTTCTAAAGAGGAAAGACTCAGAAGGATATCAAGCTCACACAAATGTTGAAATGCTAAAGAATGTTCAAAACCTCTTGTCATAAGGGGAATGCAGGGACCAGCAGTTAGTGTAATGGCTATGTCGCTGGACTCCCACGTAGTCGACCAAGGTTCGTGTCCCGGACCCGGTGGCTTAAACTCACGCCGGGCGCGTGTGCATGCATGCCCAAGATCCCGGGAGGAGAATGGAGAAGAAGGGATTGTGGTGTGGCCATCCCCTGTGGTGGTGATTTATCGCTTTCTATCTCTCTGTCTCTCTCTGTCTGTCTGGCGAGCGCACGCACCCTATAGCAAAAACCTCTCCAAAAAAATAAATAAATAAAATAAGGGGAATGCAAATCAAAACCACAATGTGGTATCTCCTAACCTCAGTCAGAATGGCTATGACAAAAAACAAAACAAAAACAAAAACAAGTGCTGGAAAGATTGCTGAGAAAAGGGAACCTACACTCCTACACTTCTGGTGAGAATGTAAATTAGTATAGCCACTGTGGACAATAGTATGGAGGTTCCTCAAAAATCTAAAAATAGAACTACCATATAATCTAGTAATCTTATTCTTGGGTATTTACCCAAAGGAAATCACTCAAAGGAATATTTGCACATCCATGTTTATTGAAGCATCCTTCACAATAACTAAGACATGGAATCAACCTAAGTAACTATTAGCCAGTGAATGGATCAAGAAAATATGGCAGGTAATTACAGAGAAAAAATAGAGGTAAGACATTTGTGGGACACAGAAATGTTTTATTATGTGTTGATGATGATGTGTATAGTGTTCCCAACTGGACTGGTCTGAAGTGTATTTCATATTGAGTAAATTCTCTATACAAGCTAAATAATGTATAGTGATTAAATGTATAAAAGATAATAATAATAAATATAAAAAAGAATCACCACAATATCTTGCCTATATTATATATATCTCTTATAATGGTCATTAAAAGTAGTAACAGAAAATCCAAAAGTCTTAAAAAATATGTGGCACATATACAGAATGAAATACCAGTCAGCCATAAAGGACAACAAAATTCTGTCACGTGACAGAGTGGAGAAACTTAGAAGATGTAATGTTAAGAGAAATGAGCCAGGCTATGAAAGATAAATACCGGATGTCCCCACCTAACATATGCCTCTTGCCAACACTCTATAGTGAAAACAAATATTTAATGTCACAGAGGTACAGAGAGTAGTGATAAATACCAGCTGCTCTAAGGGTAGGTGAGGGTGGGGGTTGGGGCATTCAGGAGAAAATGAGCAATGGACACAAGGATGTGTGTAAACAAGTGCATAGGTTATGGGACTGTATATTACAACCAGGCCAACATGTTGCTGACAATTCAATATAAACATTAAAAACCCTATTAGATTATTATCAATGTACAATATTATGTAATATTTTATGTTGAAGGCAATATGTCTATATCCTTGATTTGATTACTACCCATTATACGCATGCATTGAAAAATCATAATGGGCCCCACAAAAATGTTAAATTATTTGTAAATTAATGATCATAATTTCTAAATTTAAAAAGGCTATCAAAATAAAGACAAAAAAGAAATAAAAAATTAGTGACTTTATTCCTTTCTCTTTATATGATTATGTACTTTTCAAATGAACATGATTATTACTATTATTTTATTCACCCCAAAAAAAAAAAACTAAAAGGAAAGAAAATGACCATATAATATGAAATTTCTGTTTCTCCTCACAAGAGGAGAAAAAATATTCGTGATCACAGTCTGTCCTCATATGAAACTTACATAACAAAAACTACATGTGTGGGAGCTTTTATATATTTGTGTAGCAAGATGCAAAAGATAAAACATTGCAAGTGTTTTTAGTGTCAAAAGACTTGAAAGTCCTGGATCCTTGAATCATAAATTTTGGGTAAATTGTTTCGAAGCTTGTTATAATTGTTATTAACATATTGTTATTTGAAGCTTGTTTGATTATGATTTGACTCTTTTTAAACACCCACACTTTGAGGTTAAACTTATCTTGTCAACAATTATCTTCCGGGATGAGGAAGTTTTTAATGTCCTTGCTAAAGAAGGTATTAGTCAGCTCTTTATTATCTCTTGCTAATAATAGTCGGATATGGTTCATGTCATATAAACATTTATTTATATGAAAATTCAACACAGACTATATGCTGCTCATTAATAGTTGTATAATAGAAACATTGCCAGATTTTCTTCTGATAGGACTCTCTTGACCAATTCCATTCTGCTTTAGCATGGAGCAGTATCCCAGAGGCCCTTGGCTGATTCTTTATTTTCCCTACTTGTGAACCTCATCTCCAATCTTGAAATTTTATTTTGCTTACATTTTCTTAAAAAAAAAAAAAATGACACAGGATACCTTGACTCATGCCTTTTATATCAGTAAGAAAACAATCAGTTAAAATTGATACTAAAAATACATCTACTATATTTCTTCTATATTTTAATAACTTTCTTCTTATTATATTTACTGCTCTGTATATTTAAACTTTTTGTATTTTACTTAGGTATGCTGATATAGAGAATGTCATTTAGGTTCTCAAGCACCTTGAAGGCATATTAGGGGTGGCAGGATGAATGGCAGTTATATGACCAGCATTTATAATTTAAGGTAAAGCGTATCATGATTTTGTTTACTGAGTATGTGCCCTTAGCCAGAGGGAGTTCTGGGCATTGGGATGTAGAGATGTACAGATAAATGAATTTCTCACTCAGTAGGTGTCAAATGAAAACTGAAAACTTGATTCATTATTTTTGAAAGCTCTAATTGATAATTCTGATGTTAGTCAAGTAGAACTACCATGTGATGGAATAGCCACAGTGATCTCACACAGAAGTGGGAAAAACTACTAGAAGACAGCAGATGAAAATTTCTTTAAATCATTTTTTCCTTGCAATATCTTGGTGCTATTAGAATTTTGGTTTAGAAGGCCAGCAGTTGGCATGGTGGTTAAAAGCGCTGGACTCCCACATGGCTGGCTGACTGCGGTTTGAGTCCCGGACCTGGCAACTTGCTTTCTTGCTTTCCTTTTCTCTCTCTCTCCTGCTCTCACTCTCATTCTGTCACTCTCTGGTCAAATTAAAATAGATAGATAGATAGATAGATAGATAGATAGATAGATAGATAAAGAAAATAAAGAAATGGGATATTATCTGTTGAAGATAACTTTATGGTTTTATCAATTGGACTGGGGAGAAATGCACACATGTTGGAATACTCACTTTACAAGCTAAATAATGTGACTGAATGTATAAAAGAACTTGAAATAAAAAGAAATACTGGAAAGTAATATGGAAAGAAATACCAGAAGAGATGGCTATAAGAATTCAAAGTTGATGCTTGGGCAAAGATGGATGGGGCATAAGATGTACATAAGGGAGTGTTCCATTTTCCTATAAAAGCCTTTTAAACTTGTAGAATATTTGTATTATTTTATAAGTACGCATTTTCCATTAAAAATGTAATAAATACCAGGTGCCTGACAAAGTGCTTCGCTCTGCACATGATATAAGATAAATTATAAAACATGATTCTGACTCTCCAGACCATAATCACTTCACAGGATTTAAACTATGACTCATATGTAAAAAGCAATGAAAGAAAAAGGTGTGTTTAAATCTGAGAAGAAACATAAGAAGTTTTGTATTCAAGTTATATGACCCTTGATGTTTGAAAAATGTATAAAACTAAAAGCTTTTTGAACTTACAAGTTATTTTTAGTCAAGTGACAATGAAAATGAATTTTTCTGTTTCAGCTCCTCTTTAAAGAGTTATAACTTTGGACCCATTGAAGCCTCTCAAGATAGCAGGACTGTGCTGAAGAGCTAGCTAATCTCTCCATTGCTACTGTGGTGGCGCCCTATGTACTTTTCACTCTTGGCTCTTTAAAAATATATATTATTAAGTGCTTATTTTGTACTATGCACTTTTGTTCTTATAAGATTGGGGTTAAAGTTCCATTTTGCCAAATAACTTTTCTAAAGGAAGCTACAGAGACAGAGACAGCTAAAGAAGGACAGACAAATGAGGAAATCAAAACAAAAGTGTTAGAAGAATTGAGGGCCAAAAGGAAAAAAAGAATATGAATATTGTGTCTCTTGGGACTTTGGGGGCAGCTTCACAACTGTATTTTTTGCCACAGTTGCATATTTTACTTGGAAATCCTGTCACTTCCTGTGCTTTATGTCACAGAAATATTTGTTAGGAAGGTTAAAATCACTGAAGAAATTGTTTATGTGGCATATTCCTTGGCAAGAAATTTCTCTTCTGTTCCTCTGGAAAGTGTTAAATTATAATACAAATGATAAATTATATAATTATTAGTTACAAGTTATCATTACAGCAGGCAATTAAGCCTACAGAAAAATTAAATAGCCTTAGGTTAGGTTAGTAGATGTCAAATACATTTGAACCAAAAAAAAAAGAAATCTCTCCAGAAGAAATGTATCTCAGAGATATTATGTTATGTAAACTGCAGCTGTGTAGCTGTGCTTTCCTTAAAGTTAACAAAACCAGTAGTCTCAAAACATGAAAACTATCTATCTGCCTTTTTAGACTAGTGGATAGAAAAGTCATACATGCATATGAATTACATTTTGCAAAAAGAAGACAAGTATACAGAGGAAAGTGACTGTCTCTTGTAATCATGGTGCATAGAGTAGATTTCTATCGATTTTTAAAGGGATATATTTATATATGTAAATATGTGTCATATATGTGAGAAAGAGAAGTGCTGTTTCATGTATATATGATTTGCTCTTACACTTTTTCCTACTGCATTCTTTTTCAAATTTTATTTTTCTTTTATATTCAATCACTGTATATTATTACAGCATGCAAAATGAATTTTTCCAGCTTGTTTACACTATGTATTAGTCCAGTCAAAGGTATTATTATATCTATCAATATCAATAGATATTTTTCCATTTTTATGTCCCTTAAATGTTTTGCTTCTTTCTTTTCTCCTTGATTCCCTCCCGTAATCCTCCTGCATTTCCTACCCCCCCAAAGTCTCTAGTATCCATGGTTGCTCTCCATGCTTTTATACCTTCCAATCTTTCTGCCATAGAGCATGAACATTCAGTATCTGAGCAGGGACATGCAATGCCTCTCCTACATTGTCTGGCATATTTGCCCACTGACATTTTGATCCACTTTTTGTACTCAATCAAGTTGCTGAGAATTTGGGGATAGTTATCCAGTTCTGAAGGGAACAAGACAAAGCCTTAAAGAAAGTCAGTTGTCCTGGGAACCAGCAGTTAGCGTAATAGCTATGTCTCTGGACTCCCACGTAGTCGACCACGGCTCATGTCCTGGACCCGGTGACTTAAAACTCACGCCAGGCGCGTGTGTGTGCATGTCCAAGATCCCGAGAGGAGAATGGAGGAGAAGGGATTGCGGCATGACCATCCCCCCTGGGGGGTGATTTCTCGCTTTCTGTCTTTATGTCTCTCTGTCTGTCTGGCAAGCGCATGCGCCCTATAGTGAAAACCTCTCCAAAAAAAAAAAAAAAAAGAAAAAAAAAAAAAGAAAGAAAGAAAGAAATTCAGTTGTCCTGAATTTCATACAGGAAATTTCAAACTCCATACGGACTAAAAAAATAATGCTCCATTTCCCCTAACCTCAGCCCCTAGCCACCACTATTCTTTCTGTCTCAATGAATTTGATTGCTCCAGATACGTCACATGAGTGGAATTTTACAATATTTGCTTTTATTTCATTTAGCATAATGTCTCCAAGAATCATCAACATTGTTAGAATTATCAGAATTTTCTTCCTTTCAAAGGTTTTCTCTGCCTTATCTCCATTTTTTGGTTACCAGACCATATAGATTGTATTTATTTGTAGTAGGCATCAATTCTCTACTATCTAAATGCTCCATGATTTAGTTCAAGCAGAGACAGACCAAGGGATAAGCCCAAGACAGCTGAGAGCCTGCATGCTAACTTCATAAGGGGGTGCTTAAAGACTGCTGGAAATCTTGTGCATACCAATAGCCCTTTCAGAAGGAGGGCTGAAACCTTCATAGGATCTGCTTCAGTTAACAGTAGAGGTAACTAGAAGAGGTGAGTTCTGGGTAGTGTAGGCTTTCTTTCTCCTGAGTGAGAATTAGTACCCAGATTCCTTTTTAAAACAAATTTTGAGCAAGTATGTAGATAATATAAGCTTAGAGTGGACACAAATAATCAGCCTACTTAGGTTTCCCCCACATCTTAGTCTGGCCCTGAATTTAGGCCACCAATATTCCTTTCTATTTCTGGACTATTTCATTCCAAATCATCCTTCTACCATTCATCTTCCTCTCTGCTACCTGAGTGATCTTTCCAAAGCACAACTCTGATCGTGTTGTTTCTTCCTTTAAAACAGTGAAGCTGCTCATTACTAGGGTAGATCTTGTTTGTCTCCCCAGTGCTGGAAAAAGAACTCATGAGAAAAGCCATTTAAATAGTGCAGACAATGATGCCACCCTCCCCAACTATGCGCTCATGCCAGAGGATGAGGATGGTGTGGACAAGGTAAATCTTACATGCCCAGCTGTTTCTAACCCCAGGATCTTTGCTCAGACCGTCTCTTTCCTGAATTTCTGGAAGAATATCCTCTCACTTTGCTAATATTAGCTTAAGAATTATATCTTCTACTACATCTTCCCTGATAAGCTTCTTAGTCTGTATTCTGTTTCTTTTTGTCTTTTTTATTATTATTATTATTATTATATATATCATCATATCATCATCATCTCCAGATCTACACAGTGATTGAAAGGTAAAGAAACTTAGGGTTTTCCAGATTTTAATCACAGCCCCATGACAATGTAAGAACAGCAGTGCTTTTACAGAAAGGTATATGATATGTTCTGTTGTGCTGAGCATGTTTGGCAGCTGCATGGTACATTGCCCTGTGCATATGGAGAGTGTCATAACTGCTCCCTCCTGGACCCCAAGGCTGCAGTGTGTGTGGAGAATGGGGAACAGACCCATCCTGTGGGCTAAACACAAGAGTCTGAATGTCTCCTTTGGGCAGAGGAATTCCTATTTATCTTTTTCCTCTTCCTGAATCCCCTTCTTCATTTGGGTGCAATCAATCACCCTTCGGTTAGGGAAAAGAAATTAAATGTCTTACGATGAGTTTACCTTGCAATTGGAGTGGAAGTAGAGGAAAAATAAGGCACATTATTCATGCCTAGGAAACCTTTTTGCCATTCTAAATGTGGCTCAAGGATCAAACTAATCTGAAAGTTATTGGTCGGAGTTTGTAGCCAAAATATTTCTTTTCAAACCTGGTTGGCCAGCACATTTGCAGTGCCTCACCACCTGCTGCTGTTGCTGTTGTGTAATTAACAGTCTCCAGATGTCAGGTCAGCAGGCTTGGATCAATCAGCCCTTGTGATTGAAGGCAACACAGTTCATAGTAATCTTGAGATGCTCCAGTTTAATTCCACTACACCTTCATTATGAAATTATGACCTTATTGAGACTTTATAAGCAAAAGAAGATAGCTACAAGTAAACTTCCCATGTGGTCTTTAATCACTTTGGGGCCAACATTAACTCTGGCTTTCTAGCCACATTCCCTGGTTATCTAACACCTGTGAAGCCCACACATAGATTTCATCCTGTAACTCACCAATGAAAAGAGGTGTTTACTTTTCTACTTAAGTAGGTTTGTTTGTTTTGGTGAAAGTGATCAGATACTGAGATAGCAAGACCAAATGATTATTTCTGCAGAGAAGTCCGCTGGATATAAATTCTTACATTGCTAAAATTTCCTTCACCTCTTTTCCTACCAAAGGCAAATTCATTCAGTCTTCACTTACTGAGTGCTTTAACCAAAGTCAATATGGATACTTGTGCCCTCACTCTCCCCTCACTTGGGTCCATGGAAGACAACATTAATGGATCACAACATTCTTTTTCTCTAAGCCTTGAAATCCTCAACACAGAGCTTCCTATAGCAAGTAGAGTCCTCCTTCAGTATCCACAGTGCATTGTTTGCAGGGCTGTCCTTCATACCAAATCTGCCAGTGCTCAAGTCCCTAATATGAAATGGTGCAGTAATTGCTTCTCAATTACACAAATCCTCCTGCATTCTTTTTATTTAAGAATTATTTATTTACTTTTGCTTATTCCTATTATTAATTTTTAATTTGCTATAGGGCACACATGAGAGAGAGAGAGAGAGAGAGAGAGAGAGAGAGAGAGAGAGAGAGAGAAAGCAAGTCTCCAGGTCTGGGACTTGAACTGTGGCTGGTTATGTGGGAGTCTAGGGCCTTAATGATCATATCATCTGCTGGTCCCTCCTCCTGTATTCTTTAAATCATCGCCAAATTATTTATAATGCCTAATATAATGTAAACACCATGTAAATAGTTTTTTTTTTTTTTTGAGAGAGATTTTTGCTATAGGGCGCGTGCGCTGGCCAGACAGACAGAGAGAGACATTAGAGACAGAAAGCAAGAAATCACCCCCCAGGGGGGATGGTCACGCCGCAATCCCTTCTCCTTCATTCTCCTCTCGGGATCTTGGGCACGCACGCACACGCGCCTGGCGTGAGTTTTAAGCCACCAGGTCCGGGACGCGAACCGCAGTCGACTACGTGGGAGTCCAGCGACGTAGCCATTACACTAACTGCTGGTTCCCACCATGTAAATAGTTTTATACTGCGTTTTTATTTGTATTTTTTTATTGTTGTATTGTTATATTAACTTTTACTTTCTTTCTTTCTTTTTTTTTTTTCTGAATGTTTTTGGTCTGTGTTTGGTTGAAATCCTGGATATAGAACCACAAATGCGGAGACCAACTGTAGCAGCAGACTGTAGATGCCAAGTTAAAACTTTTATGCTCTCCATGGTCCCCTGCATGCCAGACTGATTATACGAGAGCGAACAAGATACAATCTTTGCATTCAAGGCCACTACACACTAACGGGTAAATAAAGTCCATAGTCCCTCACCTCCATCCACATTTCTAATGCACTTATTTTTTTTGAGAAATCGTGATGTAGATAACTTTTAATTTTATGGTTAAAAGTAAAAAGGCTAGAACATCTTTATTCTTATCTCACCTTCTGCTGAAAGGCCTAACATTGAAATGTGTTATATAATATAAAATCTCATAATTTGAGTTTTTTTTTTTTCTGATTCTGGTTTAATTACTTCTGGCCTAAAAATAGCATAGCTCCATGGTTCAGTGAGAAAGGACTTTAATTTCCTCTTTGTGGCTAGTGAAACAGCCCACCTACTCCAATGAAATTCTTTTTTCTCACTGACAGGGTAGCCACAAAATTTCCTTCCTCAAAATCTCCAGCTGGTAAATGGTACCATTGGTGCTCACAGCTGGCAAATGAAAGAGGAATTGGCCACTCCTGCTGCTCTGAGAGTAAGTGGCCTGGCCTTGCGATTTCACAGGCCTGGGAAGGACCCTTGGTATAGTCTACTCAAAGCTCCCTCTCTGTCTCCCCATAACCACTTTCATGAGATGACCAGCTCTCTCAGTCAACCTTAGAGATGGAGTCTCAAATGCAAGTACCTCCAGAGCAAAACCTTTTGTTTCTACCCTGAGACGTAAATGATTAAAAACATACTTTTAGCCAGAGCAATGAGGAAACTAGAGAAAACTGGCCAGCCAGGGGAAGGGGAAATGGGACTTTCCTAGCAAGAAGATTCTGAAATATAGGATAGGGCAGGGGAGGTAGGACTTACAGGGCTTCCTCACAGTTTTGACCAAGTTTTGCCTGTGACTCACATTGAGGGAAGTAGTTGCCTGATGACTTGGGTATCTTGAAAGCAACTCCACATCTGAGATGCTTCTGATCATCTTATCTCCATTGCACATGGATTGTTGTGAAAGGCAGTGGGTTCCGGGAGGCCCTTGATAAACCCAGAGAACAGAGAGCCCTGGGCATTCAGTTGGTTCCACCCCTGCTTAGAAAGGCCTGTCCTTTGTTTCAACATCTGGTTTCACTTTGTGCTTTCCGAGAAAACTCCATGCGAGGGAGAAAAAATAAATCTCCATATTTCTTCTGAAGCAGAGCATTGTGCAGCATGGTTGACAGTACAAGGGCTTTCTGTGCCATTCTATGCTACCACGGGCCGAAGACTCAGGCAACTAGACGCCTCATTACCTTTATGACACTGCAGTTTCTCCTTCGCTCTGAGGCGCAGTGAAAGCTGGCTGCTTCTCTAATTACTTCCTTACACCCCTACTCTTTCTGGAGGAATGGGGGCCATTTCCTTTTCTAGTTTAAACTCTTTTTCAGTGAGTCTATTCCCTATTTGGTTTGAATGTTCGTTGCATAAATTACTATGGGCTATGTGCACTATGTGAACACAGTGTCGTACTATTTTAATGTTCAAATATTAAAGACAGTGTTGTATAGTAATAGTAATAAAATATTAAATATTAGTGTCAGGCAAATAGGAGTTCAACATCAGCTCAGCTATTTTCTAACTGGGTGAATCTGGTCAAGTTTTACAACCTCTTTGAACTGCAACACGGTATTTTATTTGTTTATTTTTTTGTTTTAAGAAGCATTTATTTATTTTTTTGACAAATTCTCCTCTGGCTATGGCATGATCCTCCTGCCTCAGCCTCTCCAGTAACTTTATAGGGTGGGTCTGGAATCAAATCCTGACTTCCTCGGTGTCCTCAGCCTGCCAAGTAGCAATGTCTAGTAGCTAGGACTGCTGGTGAGTTCATCACTGTTGTGTGTGTGTGTGTGTGTGAAAGGAAAAGAGAGAGAGTGTGTGGTGGGAGTAAGAGATAGAGCAGATATTTTTGTCAGGATCTCTTCATGTCCCAGACCTGTCTTTTACCTCCCATCCCCTGCCAGTCTCCCAATGAGCTAGAGCCGCAGGCACAAAACACTGTGCCTGGCCTGTTTGGGTGGGTCTGAGAACTGAACCTGGGCCTCCTGTGCAGCCCAGCCACTGTGCAGCAGCACCCTTTGCTCGCACCACTGTGGCTGGTCACCTCCCCTGTCCTTGTATTTTTTTTTTAAAGAATTATTCTTTCTTTCTTTCTTTCTTTCTTTCTTTCTTTCTTTCTTTCTTTCTTTCTTTTTCTTCTCTTTCTCTCTCTCTCTTTCTTTCTATTTTAATCTGACTAGAGAGGGACAGAGTGAGAGCGAGAGAGAGAGGGAAAGTGAGAAAGCAAGCCACCAGGTCTGGGACTTGAACTGTGATTGGCCATGTGGGAGTCCAGCGACCCTAACCACCACGCCACCCGCTGGCTTCCGTGTCCTTGTTTTTAAATTGGGACTAACAATGCTTAACTTTTCAGGTGAGAAAAATAAAGGGAAATTGTGTGTACTCAGTGTATATACATGATAATATCATTACACTGTAATGTTTAATTTTTTTAAGAGAGATTTTTGCTATTAAGTGCGTATGCTCACCAGAAAGACAGAAAGACAGAAAGTGAGAAATCACCCCCGAGGGGGAGATGGCCATACTGCAGTCCCTTCTCCCTCATTCTTCTCTTGGGATCTTGGCACACACGGACCCATGCCTGGCATGAGTTTTAAGCCAACAGGTCCAGGACTTGAACTGCAGTTGACTACATGGGATTCCAGTGACATAACCATTATTCCACGTGCTGGTCCCAGTATTCAATTTTTTTAAGACTTTTTTAAAAACAGTTTTAGGTTTGCAGCAAAATAAAAAAAAAAAGGAAGGCACAGTGACATTTTTTTCTTTCTTTTTTTTCTTTTTGTAAGAGCTTTTTGCTTTAGAGTGAGTGCACTCACTGGAGAGAGACAGAGACAGTGAGTAGGAAAGTGAGAAATCAGCCCCAGGGAGGATGGCTACGCTACAATACTTTCTCCTCCACTTTCTTCCCAGGATCTTGGGCATGCATGCATACACGCCTGGCGTGATTTTGAAGTCACTGGATCCAGGACTTGAACAACGGTCGATCATGTGAGTCCAGTGACATAACTGCTATGTCCTCTGCTGGTCCCTAGCAACATCTTATGCAACCTACACAGACGTTGCCTTCCCATTATCAACATTCCTTAACAGAGTGGTAGATCTACATTGACACATTATTATCACCCAAGTCCATCGTTTACACCACAGTTCACTCTAGGTGTTGTACATCCTGTGGGTTTAGGCAAGTGTATAGTGACATATACCCACCATAGTAATGTCACAGAGTGTTGTCACTGCCCTGAAAATCCTTTGTGTTTTGCCTATTCAACCTTCCCTTCCCCTAATCTCTAGCAACCACTTATCTTTTTATTGTCCTCAGTTTTACCTTTTCCAGAATGTTGTGTAGTTGGAATCATGCAGTACGTAATGTTTTTCAGAGTGTTTCCTTTTATTTAGTAATATGCATTTAAGTTTCTTCTATGTCTTTTCATGGCTTGATAGCTCATTTCTTTTGGATGTTGAGTAATATTCTATCGAATGCATTATAGTTTATTTATTCATTCACCTACGAAAGACGTCTTCATGCTTAATGTTAAAACAATACAGTTCAACAGCAAATTTCTTCTGTGAAGATGAAAACAATGACAATAACACTCATGAAGCATAGCAGTTTAACAAACACTTTTATATGTCATGCTTTCTTATTTGAGACTTACCAACCTGGCAAATTTGACAGAACAGGTATTTTTTAATGTATCTATTTTTGAAATTAAAAACAAAATCAGAAAAGCAAATTTGAAGTCATAAAATTGATGGGCTAGGTATTGCATATCCCATAGTGGAGAGGAGGATACTGACATTCACAGCTAAGGGACTTTTGGGAAGAGTAAAGCTACGTGAACAGAGATACAAACTGGAATCATGATATCAAATCTTACACTCCGTTCATCACAGCAAGCTAATCAACAAGACATTGTGAATTATTCAGAAAAGTATTAAAAGCACTATTTATCCCCCCTTTATTGTCAGAGGGATGTGCGCTCACTGTAGAGAGAGAAAGCACCTTCCCATTGCGGCACTGTCATGTTGCAATCCCCCTTCTCCATTTCTCCACCCTTCTAGGCCCCTGGACACACATGCACATGTATCTGGAGTGCACTTCAAGCCACCAGTTCACAGACTTGGACTGTGGTTGGCCACGTGGAAACTGGTTCCCTACGCAGAGCGCGTAACCACTGCATGATGAGGTTGACCAAAATACTTAATTTTTAACGTATTACCATAACATCTTATAGCTTTACTTAATTAAAAAAAATCACTTTCTGAGAGAGATGAATATTTCCAACTATCCATTGTAACTGGTGACTTCTTAAACTATTGTTCAAATGTTCTAGAACTGAAACATTCTCTAGAGCATTCTAGATCATCTCTCTTAGACTCTTATAATGTTTTTATTCTGAATCCTATATTTATATTAAACTTTTTATCCTGGTTTTCTTTTGGTAGTATTCAACTTGTTTTATTTTGAGTCTTATTTTTTTTTCTTTCTTTTTTTTTTTTTTTTCTTTATGACTGACTTTTGTGGACTACTTACTCCCGGACTTAATTTTGCAAACATAAACTGAGACCATTCCTCTTTTGATCATTAAGTTTACCTTTAGAGTCTTATTGTAACTGCTGTTATATTAAGACTTATTTCTGCTAATTCATTTCATATCCTCTAGTTACTTTCTCTTCCTCAAAAAGTTATTTCCTGCCTCTGTTTTGATAAATTAGATTATATTTTGGTCACTTAAAAGTTACATATCCTGGGACCAGCAGATAGCGTAATGGCTATGTCACTGGACTCCCATGTAGTTGACTGCGGTTTGAATCCCGACCCAGTGGGACTCACAATGGGTGAGTGTGCGTGTGTGCCCAAGATCCTGAGAAGAGAATGGAGAAGGGATTGTGGGGTGGCCATTCCACTGAGGGGTGATTTCTCACTTTCTTTGTCTCTCTCTTTCCTTCCGGCGAGTGCATGCGCCATGTAACAAAAACCTCTCCAAAAAAAAAAAAAAAAAAAAAGTTACATATCTCATTCTTGCTGTTTAGTTTATGTACACATACTTATTTTTCCTATTAATTCAGTAATTGATAGGATATTAATATTTTCCACTTAAACAAGGAGAGAAGTACCTTTATACACTTTCGTCTTTAAAATGAAACCTCGTGGGGCCTGCAGGTGGCATGGTGGTTAGAGGCACGGGACTCCCACATAGCCGACTACAGTTTGAGTCCTGGACCTGGCGGCTTGCTTTCTCACTTTCCCTCTCTCTCTTTCTCTTGCTCTATCCCTCTCTGATAAAATTACAATAAGCAAATAAATAAATGAAATTAAATAAAAATAATTCTTTTAAAAAAAGAAAGAAAGAAAGAGACCTCTTAGTTTTCCATCTTAATCTTTGCCATATTATTTTCTAGAATTTAGTTCTAAGTTTAGATAATCTTGAGTACTGAGTTTTTTATTCTTTTTCCTCTTCTCATTTTTTGTTTGTTTTGTTTTAAGAGAGCAATATACTTTAGTAAGTTTTTAAGCCCACATTTTTCCCATGCATGCTGGCTTAAAACATGTCCATAAATTGTTTACATTCTTTCCACAAGAGATAGATCTAATTCTCCACTCCTTGGATATGAACCCAGTTAGTGACTCACTCTTTTTTTATGCTAACTTTATTGAGATAAGTAAGCAACAAACTAAATACATCTAAAGTATATACCTGGTTAATTTTTGACGTATGTACCCATTCATGAAATCAAGATGAGAAATGAATTCATTTCCCCTAAAGTTTTCTAATGCCCTTTGTAGTTTCTCCCAACCATCTTTCACTATATACTTCTCCACCCCCACCTTCCATGTCTCCAGAAAACCACTCAGATGCTTTCTGTCCCTATAGATAATTTTCTATTTTCTAAGATTTTATATAATTGGAATTGTACAATATGTAATGTATGAACTTATTTCTTTCAATCACCATGATTGTTTTTAGATGTATGAATATCATGTGCACGAATAGTTCATTCACTTTTATTGCCAAATAGTACCTCATTGTATAGATATACTACAATTTGTTTATTTGTTCATTTGTTGATGAACATTTGGACTGTTTCCAGATCTTTTGTTCTTATTGATAAAGCTGTTTCAAACACTTATGTACAAGTCTTTGTATGGATATGCTTTTATGATTTTTCATAAAATATCCAGGGGTAGAGAGGCCGGATTATAAAATAAGTGAATGGGCCAAGCCACAGTGGTACATGCTGCTAAGATACTGTGCTCCAGTGGTCTGAACCACATGAAAGGCCTGAGATAGAGTACCGGTCCAATCTAAAGACTAGGCATGGTGGTACATTCATAAAATCCCAGTGACTTGGGAGGCTGAGCAGGAGAATCACTAGCTGGAGAGTGTTCTGGAAGACACAGCAAGACTCTGTTTAAACAAAAGCCAAGTGCGTTGGCATATTTCTCTAGTACCAGTCTGGAGGCTGAAGCAGGAGGATGGTGACCATATCCTAAGAAAAAAGAAAAAGACGAATGAATGTTTAAATAATACAGCAGTTGTAAAAAACTAACTTCCATTTTCCAAAGTGTGGTGTACCATTTTACGTCCTACTAGTGGTGTTATGAGAGATCCAATTGTTTCACATTTGCCACTGATATGGTTTGCTATGAATCAAAATATTTTGTCTCTTAACAATTATCTTTGAAAGAGCAGAAGTTTAATTTTGATGCTGTTTATTTTATTATTTTTTTATTTTTGATAAATTGCATGAGTACTTATGAAAGAGAGAGAGAGAGAGAGAGAGAGAGAGAGAGAGAGACACCCTCCACAGGGCTTGGTCACACTGCAAGCCCCTTTCCCTAGTCCTCTAGCTTGCCAAAATAATGGGGGTGACTGCACATTCCTGGCATATTTTCAGGCTCACTGGGCTGTAGACTCAAACTATGGTTGGCATGTAGCTTCCAGCTGTGTAGCACAATATGCTCCTGACTATGCCATAGAGGCTGGGTCTATGAGTTGTTTTTTTTTGTTTTTTTTGTTTTTTTTTTTTAATGGATTCTGGTTTTGGTGTAGCATCTGAAATCTCTTCCTAGCAGACTTGAAATATTTTCTTCTATGTTTCTTTTTTTTTTTCTAGAAATTTTATAGATTTTGTTCTTACAATTAGATCTATACTCTGTTTCACATTGAATTTCATGCATTGAACAGATATGTAGCAAAGTTCCTTGTTCCTTCCCTCTTTCCTCCTTCTTACCCTCTTTTCTTCTTTCTTCTCCCTCCCTCCCTGTTTCCTTTCCATCCTTTCTTTCTGGCACTTGATTATCCAACTGTTCCACTTATTTATTTTCCAGCTGGTACATGAACCATGGTTGGTCATGTGGAAATCCAGCACCTTAAACCCATATCATCTGTTGGCCCAATTATAAAGATTATTTTAATTATTTTTAATCACTTATCCCTTTGGTTTACTAGGCCTGATTTTTTGGGAATAGTCTCTTTATTTTATTTATTTATTTTTTAAGGTTGGTATGGAAATCAGGCATCTCACTACTTTGCCTGTGAGTTTATTCCCCTGGAGATATCATTTAACTTTTAGAAAAGGGATAAATTCTAGGTGGGGAAGTCATTCCCAGGAGGGGAGTCAAGACTCATCACTTCTTTGTTCTACCCCACAAAAATGTTGACCTCGTTTTCCAGAAAATGTCATGTCTTCAGCTAGAAGAATGCTGTTCTAAAAAGTTTGTTCCATTGTTATAGTAGGCTAAATCTCTGTATCACTCTAGGCAGAATCACTAGAAGGAAATCCATCTCTTTTTTTTTTTTAACATATATTAAAGGATTTGTTAGGGGATTCAAGCCTATGTAATTGAAGGAGTGGATTAAACAGTCTCTGTAAAGCCGTTGTCTTAATATCTGATGCTGGAATTTGAAGTCTGCAGAGAAAGTTGTTCATAAAGGAAAGGTGAATGTAAAGTCAGAGCAAGGATAGACCAGAGTGCATCAGCAGGAATTGGAAGCTGCAGTAGTGAAATGGAACTCATGACAGTTCTCACTGCTTCAACCTCAAGGCAGTGAAGAACTGGAATCCTTCATCATGGAGCCAAACTATAGGACCTGCAAGTCAGAAGATGAAGGAGGTTCCAGGAGAAGGCAGATTATTTTCATTGTCATTAAATAAGTGAATCAAGGGACAATATACATAAGTTCCTGGTTATCATGCCCTGCATTTCTGAGTGTCAAAAACCAAAACAAATTAATCTGAGTAACATTTTACTTCTACTTTCCAATTTTGGACAGAAAACATTTTTATCCCTAACTGGAAATATGGGGAAAGAAATTCCTGGAAATGTAGTTTATCTTAACTCAGTTGACCTGATACAAAGCAACCAAAATCTCAGCATCTGGCAGGAAAGGTTTAGAAGGAGATTTCAAGGGCCACTGTGTCTGTTGATACCTACTTTTCCCCCCAGAAGGGCTCTGGCACTGACCTGTTTTACTCTATCGATTCTGATAAGCACTGCACTGACTCAGCCCTTTTTCTGCCCTGCAGGGCAACATAGCAAGCTGAAAGAATCCTTTTAATGCAGCAAAGAAGAGAAAAGGGCATAGCACCAAATCTCTCCCTCAGTTTATTTCTTAGCCATGTTTTCTGGTTCTCTTCAACCCTTGGCTGATGCTTTTCCATTCTCCCCCTTCCTCATCATTTCCATTCACTGCAACATGACTGCCTTCCAGCTGGGCCTTCTAATTCTTATACAGGTGTAGTATTCCAGCTCTCTTCTGCATATCACATGTGTGGTGACATTAAGGTTGGTGGGGGAAAAAACTAGTAGCCCGTGTATTTGCTATCAACTGTACTAGTATCATAAATGTAGATTTTTAATTTTCTTGTAAGAAATTACTATTTAATATAAGGAATACAGTAAAAGAAATGGTTGGCTTTGTTGGTTATATTGCTTAGCTTTTCTGGAGTTTTGTTTGACACATTTCTATCCTTTTTTGACAAATCTATTTGAGGAGAAAGGGCCAGCTAAAAGTACACCTTAAACTATAGGTTTTTAAAAGTGTTGTGTGGCCAATGCACCTGAGTATAAATACATTTATGGACACCTGGTTGTTTTAATTGTTCATAAAGGTGATTAGGAAAGGCTGTACCATGACCAGTGATTGCCCTTATTATTGGGGAGTACCAAGGGTCAAGGATCAAGGATAAAGGATCAAGTATCATTCGTCTTCCCTTTGGCTCCATAAATCATAGCAGTATTTCCTTAGATATCCTAGAAGAAAATCATCATTCCTGTGCCTCTAATTTCCAATGCTGGCTTGTGAATGGTCAGAACAACTGGCAGCATTCAAACTGGCCAACCAATTTCTGCAGGTCTCTGAGATGAATCATTCACTGTCCTGTAATATTAAGCCACAGGAAATCTAGGCAAACATTAGAGACTAAATTTTATTCTTCTTTGGACATCCTAACAGAATTTAACTCCCACAAATGACTGCAATGAAATTCAACCACATAATGCAATATACCAGAAATGATGACGTCTTACACATAATTGTTTATTTTTTGAGCAACTTACAACTCATTATCTGGATCTTTCTTGGAAGTCACAGAGCCTGCTGGTAAATTAAATTACTACAGAAATGCTCTGAATTCAAGTAAACAAATAAGCAAGAAAAGAGAACAGTGGTGGTAATGCATTTATTATGAACTATTTTTGGAAGATACACCTTCTGTGGGCAGGACAGATATTATGCTCTTTTATCACTTTACAAGATCTGAAAAGCTAAGTAATCAAGACTGAGCAGAGAACAAGTGGGTCTGCAACACTTTAAACTTCACAAAGTTGTCAGGTAGAAGGGGACAAGCGTGATACCTGATCTTGCTGACAAAATGACAGTGTCTTGACAAAGGCTATGAAAGCTTGATGACCCTTAACTTCTCATGGAACAAAGAAGTCAGTAGAACAAGGTGAACATGTTAAAGGGGGAATACGAGAAACACAAAAGAACGATGACAAGGTGACAAGTTAAACATAATCCACAGAATAAGAAACGTCAGAAGCCTCCTCCGCAGCACACCTACAAACATCTGCCCTTTTGTTAATACATAAAAGAGAGCCTCTCACTGTAACTCCTTAACTTCCTTGGTGGAGAAAAATCAGATGATGAGGCAGTGTGAGAGTGCCTGGTGAGAGAGATTTTACTGGACAACACACTCAGCAAGCAGTAGCGTCCCTTAAATTAGTCTTTTATATCTTACCCCAGAATCCAAGTTGTTCAAGTCTTCCAACTCTATGTTATCTCTTCTTTATTGCCACATACACAGAATCTCAAGGGAAGAAATCAATTACAGTAGACGTACTAACTGAATAATCCATGGATGTGTCGGGGAAGCAGGGTAGGAGGATCACCTTAAGCTTGAAACTTCTAATTGGAGCCAACTTTCAAAGAGATAAGAAAATAATCAACCACTTGTGATACTCTTTCCTTAATTATATGAGATCCTATCCACATTTTACATGTACAGTCACTGATTTCTGAGGACCTTTGATGTCTCTGCCTTCAGAGTACTTCATTCATTTGCCTTGTTTATAAATTCCACCATGAAGGGAGAACTCTTTATTTTAACCATGTATTTCTATCAGGTAATAAAAAAATAGTATTAGATAACACAATGAGATGTAAAAAACTCGATATAAATGACTTCTTTATATCAGTTTAATCTAATGGAAGAAATGCAATAATTGAATAAAGACCAGAGGAAGGAAAATCCTTTATTAATGCATAAATGAAAGAGATAAGGATTTGGATTAGGAGGCAATAATTATCTCCTAACAGGATCACTTATATAATAACTATTTCCCCTTTTTGGACATGAGATGTAGAGGATTCAGTTAATGATTCAGTTCCTGACAAATTATCATCACTGGTCAAAGCAAGACCCTCTTTTATTTTAAAATCTTTTCTATTTTGTTTCTATTCCTCATTCCTATTCCACCTTCCTACAAGTAGCCCTTCTAATGCATTAAATATGCATCTTTTTGTTTGTATGTGTTTTGTAAAATGCAAAGGGTCTTCTAAAGTCTCAAGATGTGTGTATGTGTGTTTGGGTGCTGGGAGATTTTAAACACTGTAAGCCTTTACCAAAGAGATTCTGATCCTGTCTTCTGGTGGTTTTTCATATGTCCACTCCTTTTTCATCCTATGACTTTTTGAATAGTTTCCTTCATGAGTGGACAATCAGTCACTATAGAAATTTGTGTATATTTAATTTACACAAAGAATATCATGTTATGTATTTAAATCTGTTCAAGTTTTTTTTTTACTTAGGATCATATTCTTTTTTTTGGGGGGGAAGGTTTTTGCTATAGGGTGCGTGTGCTCGCCAGAAAGACAGAGAGAGACAGGAAGTGAGAAATCACCCCTCAGGGGGGATGGCTATGCCGCAATCCCTTCTCCTCCATTCTCCTCTCGGGATCTTGGGCACGCACGCACGCACATGTGCCCAGCGTGAGTTTAAGCCGCCAGGTCTGGGACTCGAACTGCGGTCGACTACATGGGAGTCCAGTGACATAGCCATTATGCTAACTGCTGTTCCCCTACTTAGGATCATATTCTAAGATCCATTCATGTTACTGTGTGTACATCTAGTCCCTTGCCTTTAGCCTTCACACAGCGCATACATTTTCCTTACACACAGCTCCAGTGAAGTGCACTCGGGTTATCTCATGTTACTTCACCCCAAAAAATGCTGATGTCAATATCCATGTACATGACCCTTACAGAGCTATGTGAGGATCTTTTGGCACTCCATACACAAGTGTAGAATTGTTCATAATAAAGTTAAAGTACACTTAAAACATTCTGAGATGGTCATTTTTTTTTTCCATTCTTGTATGAAAGTTTGATCTTCTTTTTCTTCTTCTTCTTCTTACTACATTTTACAGAAAGATAAATGGAGAATCAGACATTAAGTGAGGTGTCCACAGTCCTCAGTGAACAAAGAATGGACCCCAAGTGTAGCTTCTCCAGTTAGCAAATTCTTCTCTGTTCTTTGTACCACATCCTATTGCCTCCACATTGTCCTATCCTGAAGTTGGATAGTGTTGAGATTAGGTTCATTGTGTTAACATCTCCTGTGGGCCAAGATGCTCTCATCTTTGTGAGTATGGAGTGAATGGTGACTCCCAGGGGTAGGCTAATGACATGATAGATACAAGTTCTCTGTTGTCTGACAGAAATTCTAGTGGGCTCATTTAACTGTTTTCTGGGGAACTAGAAATAGTTCCTCTACGTTAGCATCAATGATAAATTCCTGCAACTTGCTGACATAGGGCTTAGTGATGAATTTCCAAGATGTCTGTCTCCTAAGGGTCCATTGAGGCAAGGGCAGTGCAGTTTTTACCTGGCATCCCAGGCATATGCAAGGCCTGAAAGAAGAAAAAAGACTGTGCACTTGTAAAAAGGCAGATTAGGTTTATATATGCTGGAAAATGAAAATGGAGTGAAGTCACTTTCTGATAGAGTTCTCAAAAAATAATGTTATAAGTACTTAATGATAACTATTCTGAGTGTTAGAACAAACATTTTTGTAATTCACACAATCATTGTATGTGCCTAGTTTGGTTTTGAATGTTATTCAGAACAAAGTATCTATCAATACATTCCTCAGATACTGTCACATGGCAGCCCCGGTGGCCCACTGTAATACGTCTCCTATCAACTCGAGGAAGCCTGGTACAATCATTCCAAACATTCTCACACAGACATTTCTGTCTTTTACAAGGGCTTTGAACTCTGAGCCGAAAGAAGAACCCACGTCTAAGAGAACATATCCTATTATTCATGATGGAAACTTACTTCATCAAAAGGAGTAGTAATTGAACTTGGAGAGAAGGAGAAGGGAGGTCTCCTCCCAAAGTATCTTCAGATATGGGTATGTGTGTTTGTGTGATGGGAGATTTTAACCACTGTAAGCCTTTACCTAAGAGATTCTGATCACTTCCTCACATGTCCACTCCTTTCACATCCTATTACATTTTAAACAATTTCCTCCATGACTCTGGACAATCAGAGTCATGGAGTGGTTTTTCATATGTCCACTCCTTTCTCATCCTATGACTTTTTGAACAATTTCCTCCATGACTTTGGACAATCAGTAACTATAGACAATGGTGATGTCACCAGCTACTTGAACAGATGTTGTTAACAAAGCTTATAAAATGAGCATGAAGAAACTGGTTTAACTGATAGGCTACATTAGAATTTTAAAAGGAAAATTCTCCTCAGCTCCCACAAAAGCCTGATGTTTTTATAGTATATCATATTAGGCCCAAGGCCTGGGTTCTAGTTTCTTTATTATAATGTGTATGGGAACACAATGATTCCTCTGGGTTTTAGATGGGCTAGATAAATGTCAAGTTCTTGTTCAATCGAGAAATTATTAGGAAATTAAACTCAGAGGATAAATCAAACTACAATGGGATCTTAGAATACTAGTCTCTGATTGCCCTCATTTTCTAATTTTTTAAATCAAAACCATGAAATACTATTATTCTCATCTCACACTTTTGTAATGATTTATTTTTCTCCAGAGCAAAACTAGTAACATAAATGAAACTCTGTGTTCTGAGAAGCAGGTTGGGTCACAGAAATGTGTTTTTGGTTACCTTTTCTGGATAACCTAAAAAGAAGAAGGGATTCTCTTGGGAAGGACTCTCTAGAGAATGGTTTGTCACACTTAAACAGCAGTAGACTTATACAGCTTGCTGCTCCTGCCCTCATAGTTACTGATTCAGTCAACCTGGGATGGGGTCTGAGATTTTGTATTTCTAACCAGTTTCCAGGTGATATTGCTGCAGGTCTGGAGACCACACTTGCAGAACCACCTGTATAGAACATCATTTGCTCACCATTGAGGCAGTGCTCGGACTATCCAGGTCATCGCTCATGGACTACAAACTGTGGTGGGCAGTCTTTGAGATAATACCATAACCTGCTATTCCTGATTCCAGAAGATCCTGTTTTCCAGTAACAATCACCACATAACAGCAAAAAAGAGCAATACAGACAGTGGCGAAAAGGGAAAACTCACACAATCACTCAATTCTTCATTCTTCCTCCCTTCTTGACTTAAAGCAGATAGTTCAGTTCACATAGCTGGCCTAAAGTAATAAAAAGAATGATGTATTTTGGATGGTGCAATTAAGTTTTCAGTAGAATTTAATAAATAAAGATCATGAATCAGAGTTAAGAGATGGAATTCAAGCCTCTTTCTTCAAGCAGTTAATATTCACTGAATACTTTCTTTTTATAGTACTACTCACTTTATGTGTAGTATTTTATTAACACTTGATACATCCTAATTTTTTAAATTTCATGAGAGAGCATGTATGTGTACATAAGAGAGAGACAGAGAGAGAGAAACAGAGAGAGAAAGAACAAAACCAAACCTCCATAGAGCTTGGTCCACTCGGAATCCTCTTCCTCCATGCCTCCAGCCTTCCAAGATCCTGGGCACATATGCACATGTCCAGAGTGTTTTTAGGCCAACCAAGCCAGAGAGCCAAACTGTGGTTATCATGTGACTTCCAGTTCTGCAGTTTAGAATGCTACCAACTGCACCACAGAGGCTGGGCATAATACATTTTGTTAGTATCTCATCCCATTTTATAGATGGGAAAACTAAACTTGGGCAAACTAACTTGCTGAAGTTGTTCAAAAAGAAGTAGTGGTAGGATCTGCTAAACAGCCTCCAACCACATGAAACTGGAAAACCAAGAGCACTATCTTTGCATTCTATAAAATAGGCCTGTATCTTAGGTATAATGTAGAAATAAATAAGATAATAGACTTATTAAGTGCCACAGAAAGGGGCCAGAGGGTGGTGCAGCAGTGAAACATCTGCTCTGCAAGTGATTCTATGTGGAAGTGTTCCTGGTTTGGGTCTGGAGACCTCTTTGAGTGGCTGGGCATGTGCTTGCTGATGATGCTGGGCTGGTCGAAGGCTAGGGGTAAATCATGGCAGTAGGACCCTGTTGGGTCCTCTCTCTCTCTCTTTCTCTCTCTGTCCCTCTCTCTTTGTCTCCTAACTCATGGAAGAAATAAATAAACTGTAAAAAGAGTGTGACAGAAGGGCTGGCCGGTGATGTGGTGGTTAAGGGCACTGGACTCCCACATGGTCAACTGTGGTTTGAGTCTCAGACTTGGAGGCTTGCTTTCTGAATTTCTTGTCTCTCTCTTTTCCTCTCTCTCTCTCTCTCTCTGTCTCTCTCTGTGTGTACCTATCTGGAAATATTAAAAAAAAATAAAGTTAAACAAAAAGAATTCTTAAAAAAAAAGAGTGTGACAGAGAAATGATGTGTTGGGACTACAAGCTATTACTCTAAAACATTTTAGATTTGACTCTCCTTTTCTACAACAAATCAAATGCTGCATTCTATACATCTATTATTATTATCTTTTTTACACTTTTTGCATTTCTGTTCAATAGAAATTATTTTTATGTCTTTGTCCTCAGTCATGCCTTCCTTTTCCCTGCTGGCATTTAAGGGACTACTGGAAGTGATTTTAATTATAATCCTTTACGCAGATGTTATAGGGTCACCTGAGATTAATAGAAAGAAAGCTGCTTTGAGCTGCAGCCCTGGTTCTCACTGCGATCCAGGCCATCATTGGTGTAATTGCACCCAGTGGAGTTTGGCTTGATCAGAGGTTCTCAAATATTTCTCCACCACAGTAAAAGATGGATGATTTTCACATTCACAACCCCAGATTTCAATAAAACACATATTTTGCTGAGATGCAAAACAAATATTGCACACATCTGCTTTTTCTAATTGCAACAATTATCATGATGAACAAGATGTCCATTATCTTACTCATTGAGTCATAGATAAGATACAGCAAGGGTTATGGGCAACTCATTGGAAACTGGCTCCTCCTCCAACTCTGTACTCCCAGCCAAACGCATCTCACAAAGCAAGTAAGCATGATGAGAATCATGGGAATTACTTATAACCTAATCTGTTTTTAATTACATCATTTCTAAACAACAACACACTATTATTTATAATAAGTTATTGGTGATAGCACTCATACCTAAATCCACTGGGCTAGACAATGTTCAAATCCCATCCCACACAAACAAAAAAAATCTCAATTATGGTCTTGGACTTGTATTGAACAGATCATCATGAGAGTCTTTCTGGAGTCACTGCTTTAAAAATGAATTACACCACACAATTATATCTAAGTTTGTCTAGTTTGCTAGTCTGGAAAAAGAAAAAAAAAAAAAAAAGAAAAAAAAAGAAAAGAAAAGAAAAGAAAAGGAAGGAAAGGAAAGAAAAGGTGGGGTGGGAGGTAGAGTGCAATCATTCTATGAAAAAAATTAAAGAACAGTCCTAAGAAGAAAACAAAATTGGTAGACTCCATCATTTCTCCTGCAAAATTACAAAAAAGCATGGAAAATGTCAGGTTGCATAGTGCCTGGCAGTCTAGTGAAGAATATTGTCATCTGAAGCAAAGATGGCTTCAGTCCTGGGATGAAGGGTTCAACAGAGCTCACTGATTTAGAGTGGGGGATTCTTGTAGGTTAAGCTACTTTCATTTTCACATTCAGCATTTCTCCCCATTTATTTATTTATTTATTTATTTACCTATGAGATTCCTTTTTTTTTTTGAGAGGTTTTTGCTATGGGATGTGCACGCTCGCCAAAAAGACAGACAGAGAGATAGAAAGCGAGAAATCACCCCCCAGAGGGGATGGCCACACTGCAATCCCTTGTTCTTCATTCTCCTCTTGGGATCTTGGGCACGCACGCACACGCGCCTGGCATGAGTTTAAGTCACCGGGTCTGGGACTCAAACTGCGGTCGACTACATGGGAGTTCAGTGACATAGCCATTACGCTAACTGCTGGTCCGCCTGTGAGATTCTTAAAAGCCTGCCTCAGGAACTTTCGAAAATATTTATAATATCCATAAGGATAATGCAATATTGGTGTTACAATTTCCTTTTTGAACATTTTAATCACTTAGTATTTATCCTATTTATGCTGGCATGAAGGCTTCAAAAACAGGATATTTTCCTTAAGCTCTACTTTAGCTATAATGTGGCAAATCACAGCAAGTTTTTATAATTTTTTTTTATATGGAAGTCTTGGAATTTCCACAGCTTAAGTTCTGAGCCAACAAAAATATACAGAGATGGAAAGCAGGGACTTTTTCAATTCAGTTGATTGTCTTCACACCATTTTGTGTGAGGTGCTTGTTTAATAGAGCGATGTATTTTAAGTATGATTTGGAAAGAAAAAGTTGGTATTTAAGAACTCAGAGGAAAAATGGTAAAAATAGTTTGATTCTGATGATACAACATCCCAGGAAAGGGTAATGCCTATGTTATCTGCAAGGCTTTCCTGGACAACCATTTGCACAGGAAAACCAAAAAAGGTCTAGGATTGAGCTGAAATGAGATTGTTTTGAAAGCAGACAATGCACAGGAGTGGAAAGTACACTCAATGTAGAATCAGGAAATGACTTCTAGTCCTGCTTTTCTTATTACCTAGTGGGGTGCTTGTAAGCAAGTAAGTTAACTTTCTGACCCTCAGTTTCCTCCTTCTTCTAAAGGAGATTTTAAAAACCTCACCCTGCAGACTTCTTTGGGCTGTTAGTGGGGTTAAGTAAGATAAAATATATTAAAGAACTTTTTAAATAATCAAACACATTACAAATATGAGATATATTTATATAACATCTTGCGGTAATTCAGTTAATTTTTTGGACACTCAATTTTTAAACTGGATAGGATGACAAATTTTAAGAAATTTATTTGAAGACTTATTTATCATCATCATTATTGTTTTAAAATTGGCTACAGGGCACATGTGCTCATCAGAGAGAGAGAAAAAGAAAGCAAGCCACCAGGTCTGGGACTCAAATGGCAGTCAGTCATGTGGGAGTCCAGTGCCTTAACCACTATGCCACCTGCTGGCCCGGGATGACAAGATTAACCGGGGCATCGTTTTGCTTATCGTGACACAATGTTTCTCTCATTAGTATTTCTATTAATAAATAATTATTTTCTTTCCTTATTATGAGTTTTAGTTTTACCAGGGAGAGAGAGATAGAGGAGAGAGAGAGAAAGTAAGAAAGCAAGCTCTCAGGTCTGGGACTCTAATTGCGGTTGGCCCTATGGGAGTCCAGCACCTTAACCACCACATCATGTGCCGGCCCCCGTCATTAGTATTTGTTTATACCCTTCTAGGTCAATACAACTAAATATTTGAAGCAGGTTCAGCAAATATTAATGGTTCTACTGTAAGATGTAAGAGAAGTCTTTGAGTTCCTATTATTCCTGCTCTCCTTCCAAAGCTCAGTGAGCCCCTGGAAAGACTGCCTCTCTCACCACTACAAATTGCCTATAAAGCTAACCCCAGAAGATGCTAATAATTAGGTCTTACAGATCATCAAGACTAATAATTTGATCTTTCCTTACAGCTCTCTTTTCCTTACTATCACACTTCTGGACTTATTATTAATATGTCTCTGTACATCCTTTATTCTGAGCCAATTCTGGATCTCTCAAGACTTTCCTTGTGCCCTCTAGAATCTAAGATGAGTCATGTGCAAAATTGCTAATATCCATCTTCCCTAAGCTTTTCCTTCAACCTTTATATTCTGTCAGAAACCTGGCTTGGCTTGATAGCACTCCACAAAGCCCTGTCAGATGGTGACTCCACATGCTACAGAGCTTGGAGGCTAAATTAGGGATCTTTCTTCCTCTCATAGACACTTTCAAAACATGTCTGCTCTCCAATGTTGCTTTAAGTCCATGTCTTTTAGCCTTCTGATACCTTCTGGTGACCGTAGTTTATTCTTTAATAATTTTAGCACTTAGTTTAGTCTCTTCCTCTCCACTTTGTCTTTGTTTTTAGTAACTTGAACATCCTAGGACCTGGTCTCCGAGTTGCTTGACCTCTTTGCTTGTAATTGCTTTTCTCCAACTTGGTCTCCTTTCCCATGACCAGTCTCTAAAACTGAGCATCCCTTACATTATTTCTAATTCTGAAATCTTTTTTTTTTTTTTTTTTTTTGAGAGGTTTTTGCTATAGGGCGTGTGCTCTCGCCAGACAGACAGAGAGAGACAGAGAGACGGAAAGTGAAAAATCACCCCCCCAGGGGCCAGCAGGTGGCATGGTGGTTAGGGGCGTTGGACTCCCACATGGCCAACTGTGGTTCGAGTCCTGGACCTGGCAGCTTGCTTTCTCACTTTCTCTCTCTCTCTCTCTCTCTCTCTCTCTCCCTTTCTCCCTCTTTGGCCAAATTAAAGTAAGCAAATAAATAAAGTTAAATAAAAAATAATTTTAAAAAATCACCCCCAGGGGGTCCCTTCTCCACATTCTCCTCTCAGAATCTTGGGCATGCACGCACATGCGCCTGGAGTGAGTTTTAAACCACCAGGTCCAGGACTTGAACCACATTCAACTACATGGGAGTCCAGCGACAGCCATTATGCCAACTGCT
This sequence comes from Tupaia tana, assembly GCA_026018925.1. Classification (NCBI taxonomy): domain Eukaryota; kingdom Metazoa; phylum Chordata; class Mammalia; order Scandentia; family Tupaiidae; genus Tupaia; species Tupaia tana. Next base: position 69,558,686 of record JAKSZU010000004.1, read on the forward strand.
GGTCCCCTAACTCTGACTATCCATTTTCTGACTATCACCTCTATATTTTTTCCCCAGTTTGTTTACGCCACCACGATCCCAACTTTGACAGTTCTTCACTCTGTCTTGTCTCTGTGTAGCATGTTCCAGATTCATTCTCAAGTCCTGTGCCTTCTCTCCCACACAGTCTTCACCTGACAAACTTCTAATGTTGGTGAATACATTACACTAGGTGGTGCCTATATTGCTGTAGCTAAACCTGAGTGAAACAAAACCAGTCAGTCTTTCAGGTGTGTGACTTGTTAAAAAAAATTGCCAGAAGGCACAGGCACTTGCCAAAGAGGGACAGAGAAACCGAGAGGGAAAGTGAGAAAGCACCCCTTGGGGGATGGCCACACTGCAATCCCTTCTCCTCCATTCTCCTCTTAGGATTTTAGGCACATATGCACACATTCTTAGCTTTTTTTTTTTTTTTTTAAGCTGCCAGGTATGAGACTTGAACTTCACAGTGCACCATGTGGGATCCAGCCACCTTAACCACCACACCACCAGCTCGTCCAAGTGATTGTTAAAGATATTTATTTCACAGCCTCCATCTTTTTATTTCAAACCACTGGCACCTGTTGCCCCCTGCCACTCCCAAACCTTTTGTAGTTGACTGTGGAGGAGCAGCTTCTAGAAGCTCATCATCTTATACTTCCACGTAGTGTTCCCTTTGCTTCTCTGTCCTCCGTAGCTTACCTTCATTCTGTTCTTCCATTTTCTCTTTGCCATTCTTTATTAAGCTTCACTAGAATGTGAACTCCATGAAAGCAAGAATGTTGTTTGTTTTGTCACCACTTTATTCCTGAGTATCCGGTATAGTGGTTGACGTGAGTGAGGCACTCGATAGATACTCACTTTGTCACCAACCTTAGTGTAAAGGGAAATAGACATGTTCATATCCAGGGGCTCAGATAGAAACATCAGCACATACAGAGTAAACCCAAAAGCCTAAAGCTTACAGCCAATGGCAGAAAGTCTGGTTATTGCATAAAAAAGCAAGACCAATGATCAAAAGACATAAAATTAGATTTCAATGAAGTTCCTACAAAGAATATGAAGAATGTAAGTTAGCATATACATTAAAAAATCATTATATTTTCCTTTTTTTGAGAGAGAGAGATTTTTGCTATAGGGTGTGTGTGCTTCCAAGAGAGACAGAGACAGAAAGTGAGAAATTACTCCCCAGGGGAGATGGCCATACCGCAATCCCTTCTCCTCTGTTTTCTGGGATCTTGGGCGTGAATGCTCACACACCTGGTGTGAGTTTGAAGCCACTGGGTCCAGGACTCAAACCGCAGTCAGCCATGTGGGAGTCCAGTGACATAACTCCTATGCCATCTGCTGGTCCCCAAAATTATTATATTTTAAAGGGAGATTGCTGAAGATGTATGTTTTGGTAGAAAATGACTACTCTATAGTCAAGTGGTGGAAGAATATTGTTTCCCTTGTTCTATATGCCATGCTCTGAGCATTGTATATTATGAGATTATTTCAAAGTTGCCCAAGCCATTTATTTTATTTTTTTTTTAAATAATTATTTTTATTTTTTAATTTTATTTATTCATTCATTTATTTTCATTTGACCAGAGAGAGAAAGAGAGAGAGAGAGAGAGAAAGAGAGAGAGAGAGAGAGAGAGAGAGAGAGAGAGAGGGAGAGAGAGAGAGAGAGAGAAAGTGAGTTAGTAAGCCACCAGGTCCAGGACTTGAACCATGGTCGGCCATGTGGGAGTGTCCAGCGCTTTAACCACCACACCATCTGCTGGTCCCAACAAGCCATTTATAAATAGATGTAGTGCATTTGGTTTACAGTGATTTTTCTCTTATAGTGTTTCTTCCTTTTTTTTCTTTCTCATCTATTTACTTGTTTCTATCTGTTGTAAGTTCATGAAATGTCCTTTCCAAGTCTCTTCTCACAGATGTAAACAGATGTTGTGCAATCACTTTAGAATGGGAGAGGACATGGGTATTTTCATCTCAACTTTCTTACTGTTGTTCTTGTTGCAAATGAGCGACAGAGTTGAGTTCATTCGACGTCAGGAAATATCTGCGGTGGGATGAGGCTTTTGGGGGTAATTTTCCACTTGGGCTGAGTGAAAGCAGCTACAAGAACATGGAAAAGAGGTATGTTTTGGTTCATAGGGTCTCTATTTAGTTTTCCTTTAATCTTCAATGACAGGCCAAGACAATTCCTTTTGGAGAGTTATGGTCTTTGCATATTGCCTGCTCATCCCATTCCTTTTTGGACACCTACAGCATATTCTGAATTCTCAGCATACATTATTTTGGTATTTAAAATTTAAAAAGGTCCTGAGGTAGTATTAGGAAACTTTTGGGGCCAGACAGTGGTGTAGCAGTAACGCAACACCCTGAGAAGCTAACCCACATCAGAAGGTGGTAGCTTCACATCTGAACACTTTTCTGATCACTTTTCTGAGTGCATACCCTTGAATCAGGGCTGGCTGAGGCTGGGAGTGAATCATGGCATAAAGACCATATTGGGAGTAAGTCCCTCTGTCTTTGTCTCCCTCTCACTTGTTCATTGAAAAAACAAATAAACATTTATTTTTTGGAAAGGTTTTTGCTATAGGGCATGTGCGCTTGCCAGAAAGACACAGAAAGCGAGAAATCACCCCCCAGGGGAGAGCAATGCTGCAATCCCTTCTCCTCCATTCTCCTCTTGGGATCTTGGGCATGCGCACACGTGTGCCTGGCATGAGTTTAAGCCACCGGGTCCTGGACTTGAACCACGGTCAGCTACATAGGAGCCCAGCGATATAGCCATTACACCAACTACTGGTCCCTATTGTTTTAAAGGACACTTATAATCATCAACTTGAAGAGAAGTAGGTGCTGTCTCCTGCATCACCTGTCATATCCCTAGTTCAGGTGTCATGGGTTCTCGAAGTGAGAACTAATGCTTGAAGGAAAGGTGCATCTCTCCACTAGACACAGAGGCAACTTGGCCTAGTACACCAAGTAGGAAACTGGAAGTGAGAAGAATGGATTTTAATACCCAGTTCCTGCTACTCATTGTCCAAGTGACCCTGTTCAAGTAACCAAACCTCCCTGAGTCTGTTTTCTGATCAACAAAGGCACAGAGCATCAGATCTAGTAATAAGTGAAAAAGAGCAAGACTTGCCCAAAGAGGTAAAATCTGTTAAGAATATAAAGCCCATGGTGGAAATAGTAAATAATAGAGCAAATTTAAAGTAAGTTTTTTTTTTAAAGTTTTTTTTTTTGTCATAGGGCATGCAAGTTAGCCAGAGAGATAGACAGAGACAGTGAGAAGAAAAGTGAGAAATCACTTATGGGGAAGAGCCATGTCACAATCCTTTTTCCTCCATTCTCTTCCTTAGATTTTGGGCAAGCATGCACATGAGCCTGGTGTAATTTTCAAGCTGCTGAGTCTGGGACTTGAACCATGGTTGGCCATGTGGAAGTCCAGCGTCTTACCCACTATACCACCTGCTGGCCTCAAATAAGATGTTTTTTAAAGAACATCAGAAATGGGGCTCAGGAGAGAAGATGGAAGATCATCTCGAACAGGAGGACTAGAATATATAAAAGCACTTTATCCAAAAGGTTGAACTTGAACAAATGAGATAGTCAAAGCATAAATTATTAAATTTGGTGAAATAAATTTACAAAAGGGAAAAAAAGAAACAGTTTTTATACTGAAGTCTTCTTCCTATTATTATTTTATAATTGGGTTCTAAATAATTGGGTGCTATATTGAAATGAAATAAATCACTCACATCATATGTATGAGTTTTATTAAGCAGAATTTTTTACTCTTCATGATAAGGAAAAATTTTTTTCAAAGTTCCAGAAAGTCACAATAAATTCCTGGTGAAGTAGGTTTCTTTCCAGACAATGATCCTTCCTGTTGTTGCTTTCCAAAAACGCTCACTTATTTCAGCTTGACAAAATGTATTTTATTTCCTGATTACAGACAGATAAATAAATGGATCCTCTTTTGAGTCACAAGTTGAATTAAGTGAAAGTTCTTTACTGAGAGCACATATCTTTTTCATTTTCATATTGAAACTGTGCCTATGTCTTCGTTTATATATTACCAATGCTAGCATGGTATCTATAAAGTAGTTTCTCAATAAACATTCTGTGAATTGAACTGACTTAGGAAATTTTGACTGATGGTGCTAATTGCCAGCCCATTCATCATCGATTCTTCCTTTTCTTTTATACATGATCTACTTGGTGGGCAACAATGTATTCAATTAAAATATTCAATCTCCTGCCCTTCCAATGAGAAATGAGTAAAAACCACTTCCTGGGACTTGGAAATATCTTTAAAAGGACTTACTATCTTTCACTTTTCCATGCTTTCCTGCCTGAAGTAAGGATGTAATTTTTGGTGGTGGAGCTGCCATCTTAAGATTATGAAGATTGGTCACATGGGAAGGATGACAGAGCCAGAGCTGGAGAAAAATCTCAGTCCTCAATATTTTCTTCAAGAGTCCATCCAGTCTAAACTGTACACTCTTAGACCTCTATTTCATTAGGTCTCTGAAAAAGGTTTCTGTTATACAAAAACAAAGGGAGTTGTACATGTAGATTTTTCCATTCTCTCTAGAGTAGTACTTCTCAAATGAAGGAGCAGTTGACAATGAAGAATCACTGAAATAGGTTTTCACCTTCTCTACCCCATTTTGATGCATGCCCTGTAGAAAAGGAATTACTATCCCTTTCACCTGGGTAAAAATTGCTGTCATAATGAGCCATGTTACTGCTTGGAATGTCACTTCCCTCAGATATATTAGGACACTCAGGAAAAAAGGTTAGAAACCTTCCCCTAGGAAGGCCCATAACAACTTAACTACTTTGAAGTCCTGAAAGAGTTGGAATTTCAATGAAGTCAGTAGTTACAAAACAGGCTGAAATAAGTATGCCTAAGGCATTTTAGACTCCACCTACATAACAGCATCAGAAAATACTAACAATTTTATCTTTTTTAAAAATTATTTATTTAATTGTATTATTATTGTCTTTTAATTTGCTATAGGGCACGTGCATTTGAGAGAGAGAGAGAGAGTGAGTGAGAAAACAAACCATCTGGTTTGGGACTCAAACCCTGGTCACCCATGTGGTAGTCCAGTGCCTTAACTACCAAGCCACCTGCTGGTTCCACAATTTTCTTTTCTTTCCTTTCTTTTCTTTTTTTTAAAATTGTTGTGATCCTCTTACCTGAGCCTCCCAGCTGGAACTGTTGGTATGTGTTACCACATTTTCAGCTCTTTCAAACAGGGTTTCCCTATGTTGCCCAGGCCAGCCTCAAGCTCACAATCCTAGGCCAGCCTTCTGAGTCCTCAGTGGATTATAGATACCCCATGAATCCTTCTTTTAGCTTTTAGTATAATTGACCAGTGAGAATATTGCTTCCTCTGCACATTAATCAGTTATCTCATTGCTTCAGATGTGTCTCTTCTCCAGACAAAACATGTCCTGGTCCTTCAAAATCTGTAATACGTAGGGATCTTGGGAACCTTCTACCATTCTCCTCACTTTTTTTCTGGACACTATTTTGCCAGTCTCTCTTATAAGGAATCAGACTCCTTTGCTGCTAACACAGTCTTGTGAGTATGCAGTGCTCAGAGACCAGGACCCAGGTGATAAGAAGGCTGAATGACTATGACTGAAACTTAAGTTCATCATGAATATTTTGGTTTCTTATGGCAATGTTGGCTCATGTTCATTTTATAGTTAACTCAAACCATCACAGCATCTTCCTATGAATTATGACTAAGTCAAATCTCCCCTATACTGTACTCATGCATTTGAGGTTCTATATTTAAATACTGGACTTGAACTCATTTTTATTAATTTTTTTTAAATGTGCACCAAAACAATTTTTATTTCCAGTATTTAATTGAGTATGCACACAGATTTGACACCAGTTTGGCTGTCCTCATGCAGAATTATCTTCTTGCATTTCTATTAAATTGTATTTCATCATCTGGACCATTATTACATTATTTTTCTTTTTTACCTTGATTCTCTTATCTCTAAGGTTAGCTATCTTTCCCAATCCTACATTATGAGTAACTCAAATAACCCTGTACTTTATGTACCGACAGAAATGTTAAACTTGGGACCAGCAGTTAACGTAATGGCTATGTCGCTGGACTCCCACGTAGTCGACGGCGGTTCGCGTCCTGGACCCGGTGGCTTGAGACTCATGCCGGCGCGTGTGCGTGCGTGCCCAAGATCCCAAGAGGAGAATGGAAGAGAAGGGATTGTGGCGTGGCCATCCCCCTGGGGAGTGATTTCTTGCTTTCTGTCTCTCTGTCACTTTCTGTCTGTCTGGCGAGCGCACACGCCCTATAGCAAAAAACCTCTCCAAAAAAAAAAAAAAAAAAGAAATGTTAAACTAAACAAAGTCAAATCAAAAACCCAACAATACTGTATTTGGAAAAGTTAGTTTCAACCTGCTAACTTTACATTTTTAACTCAATTCACTCAATGCTTCCATAAATTTTAATAAATGCATTATTTTGGGATAGGTGTTGAGATGAAAAAATTAAACCACCTGAGTTAGTGAACCAGGAAAGATAAGTGTTAACGGGTAAATGCAGCCCATAGGTCCGCCGCTGGAGTGCACGAGTCAGAGTGAGGCCACAGAAGAGGGTGTAATAGCTCACCTGGGAGAAGCAGGTAGGACCTCACATGGCATGAATTCGAAGGTATACTCAGGGGCTTGATCAAACATGTGCCGAGATTACTATAAATTAAATCAATAGATAAGACATTTCCCCTGATGTTCCAAGGTTGGAACGATATACAAACTCAGAGTGGAAGGAGTTTGTCGTGATCTGGCCATAGTGATCACATTTTAGTTCCTACTGGTTGTTTGTCTTTGTGCCCTAGAGTAATGTATTAAAACTGCATAACAAAGTCAATCCGGTGGCTTAGTGGTTAAGGGAGCCAGATCCCACACGGATGATTGCGCTGTTCAATGCTGTTCAAATCCAGCTCCAGCAGGTTGAGAAACGCACTGGAGCAGGTGTGTGTGCCCCACATCCTAACAGGATGAAGAAATGGAGAGGGCAGGATTGTGCTGTGACCATGCCCCATTGCAGGTATTTTCTCAGTTTTCCTCTCTCTGTCTTCTCTGGTGAACACATGTGTCCTATGGCAAATTGAACACACACACACACACACACACAAACCCACTCCAAATACTCCACAGCATCCTTCTGATCTATTCTAAGATAAAGTAGTACACTTATATACATAGTCCTGATAATCTTGTTTTAAGCCGTGAACGTTGTAATGTTTACCAGCTAATTTGCCTGGTGTACTTTTCTGATCCCTAGCTCTGTGGTAGGAGATGTCGCACTTACATATGCTCACAGCATTATAATGGCTTCCCCCACTTCTTTTACTCTTCTTGCCCCTTAGTGGGAGCCACATTGGTTTTCAAGTGGAGGTCCAGAAGCCTCTCCAGCTTCTGGACAGTTCTATATGCTTAACCTCAGTGATGACCTTTGTCATGTAGTGCAGAGCTGCTGGGATGTGGACATCCCAGTGAGTCTGTGACCTTTGGAGTTTTTTGTTGATTCTGTATTTTCCTCATGCAGTATTTATATGTATTTTTGCTAGTATTGTAGAACTTTCCAAATTTTTAATCTTTATTATTATACTGTTTTTATATCCACTAGGTACAAAACCATGCATTGGATATTGTGAAAGTAGATACAATGATTAATAAGAACTGGTCCTGGTCATGAAAGGAACTGATGATCCAATGGGGGAGGTAGAATTGCATGTGTCTAATACAAGGAAGTGGCTATTCCGGTTTGCAAGAGCTTGGGCTATACATGTGCAATGCTAACACAGTCAGTTAAATGTGCTTTTAAAGTCTATTCACCGAGGTGAAAAAAGAATATAAACTGATTTGTCATCCTCTCCCCCACTTACAACAAAAACAAATTATTTTTTGTTTTAACTGGGTTTGTGGTTAAATCCCACAGCCCAAGAGATTTACCTCTTCAGATGGACTCCATACTTTCTAACTTAAGTCTGGAAAATACTTCTGTTTATTCATCCAATGAACCAAAGGATTGTTAACTTTTCTAGAACAAAAGAGAAAAATTATTTCCTTATTTTGGTAGCAATATTCAGTTGCACTTCTTTACTTTCCACTAAAGAAAATTATTTCAGAAAGTTGATCATTGTTGTCAAAAATTTAGTTTTATTAATAAAAAGTATAGAACCAAAGAAGTTATGCTGTCTTCCTTTTTTAAAAAAAAGCCTCATCAAAATAAAGGACCTTTTCTTTTGTCTTGTAAGAGAAAATGTAACCTCTATTTAGAATTGGAAATATGTTTTTTTTTTAAATGGGGAAAGTAAATTCACATTACTTATTCATTCAGTTTACAGTGGTTATACATTCAATTAAAAAGCTAAAGTGTAATTTTCTACTTCCTCTCCTCCTCTCCCCATCCTGTTTTTTTTTCCCTCTCTTTTCCACTGGACTTTAGCTCTGCAATGAACATTATCTAGGTAGTGGAAGACTAGGAAAAGCCTGCATTTTACAGTCTTGGAAGTGTCCTATTTTTTTTCAGGAGCGTAGTTTTAGCACTGAGCTTCTGAAGGGGTTAATACTGGGACTTGGCTGAGTGTCAGTTAAAACTTTTTTCCCTGGCTGTGCCCTGGGTTTCCCCTTGAAGGGATTTCCCTCCGCCTCTGCAACAAGACCCTTTATAAAGAGGAGACTTTCTATTTCACTCCTCACTGAGGCTCACAGGCATTAGGAACGGAAGATTCTTCCCAGACACTTTCACGTGGGGCAAAAATACGGATTTTGGAACCATATTTTCATCAGAGCAGCAACTTTAAATGCCTAGGAAGATGGTCATGATCTTTGGAACTTCAAATATACTTTGGATAGTGTTTGCAGCTTGTAAGTGCTTGTCCTTGATCTATTTAAAATGTTAGCATTCCATTTTAGCCCTGGTTTTGCTTCAATCCGTTTTATTATGCTACTGAAGAAAAGCGCTAGGATGTTAAACAGTAAGAAAACTTTCAATGCGCTGTTAGGTTTTGCTTCGTACATACCACTTGTGCTTTCAGTTAGAGCTGCAAATTGATCTTTTTGGACACCTATTTTCCAATGTCAAATAAGTAGTTTGGGTTCTATTTCTAGTAGGTCTATCTCTTTAGTTTCCTGTACTTGATAGTGAATCAGAGTTAGCAAATTTCAAAGTGATTTTGACAAATGGGCTCAGGGTTGGAAGTGAGAGTTCTTCTAAGTGAAGGTGGTTCCAACACCTCCTTTGGCAGAGACTGAAGGGATTTTTGGCTGCCTTGCAGTTAGTTTGAAGCAGTTTAGGAGAGATCAGCCAGATTATTTCGGACATATTAGAACAGAGATGAGGGGGTAGAATACTGAGTAAACCAATTGTAAGATTGCTTTTCTTTTTTGTTTTTGTAGCTCAAGCTTTTAAAATTGAGACCTCCCCTGAATCCAGAATTCTTGCTCAGGTTGGTGACTCTGTGTCACTGACTTGCAGTACCATGGACTGTGAGTCCCCACATTTCTCTTGGAGAACCCAGATAGACAGTCCACTGAATGGGAAGGTGAAGACTGAGGGGACCAAATCCACGCTGACCATGAATCCTGTTGGTTTCGAGAACGAACATTCTTACCTATGCACAGCAACCTGTGGATCGAGAAAACTGGAAAAAGGAATCCAGGTGGAGATTTACTGTGAGTACTTTTGAAAATCATTGATTTTTCTCTCAATTTTGCTTTAAAAGTTTCCTTAAAAAGAATATCTTTAAAGAACAAGTTTTTTTTTTTTTTTAGAGGTTTTTGCTATAGGGCGTGTGCACTCGCCAGACAGAGAGAGACAGAGAGACAGAAAGTGAGAAATCACTCCCCAGCAGGGATGGCCACGCTGCAATCCCTTCTCCTCCATTCTCCTCTCAGGATCTTGGGCACTCACGCATACGCGCCCGGCGTGAGTTTTAAGCCACCGGGTCCGGGATGCGATCCGCAGTCGACTACATGGGAGTCCAGCGACATAGCCATTACGCTAACTGCTGGTCCCAAAGAACAAGTTTTTTTTTAAGAATTATTTTATTGAACTTTATTTTTTATCCATTCAATTCTTTTAATTTGACCAGAGAGGGACAGTGAGAGAGGAAAGCAAGCCGCTGGGTCTGGGATTCTAACCACGGTTGGCCATGTGAGAGTCCAACACTCCCAACCACCACACCAACTGCTGAACAAGTTTTTAAAAGAGTACTCATGGGGACCAGCAGTTAGCGTAATGGCTATGTCGCTGGAACGTAGTCCACCGCGGTTCGAGTCCCGGACGGCTTAAACTCACGCCGGGCGCGTGTGCGTGCGTGCCCAAGATCCCGAGAGGAGAATGGAGGAGAAGGGATTGCGGCGTGGCCATCCCCCCTGGGGGGGTGATTTCCTGCTTTCTATCTCTCTGTCTCTCTCTGTCTGTCTGGCGAGCGCACGCGCCCTATTCTCCAAAAAAAAAAAAAAAAAAGAGTACTCATGTCCAGATTTTTGGTTAACGAATATATAGCATTAAGAAAGCCAGAGACAGGTGAACTAGCTGAGGCTAGCACTAGGCCGGATACCCAAATCTTGTTTTCTATTTCCATCTCTTCCACAAACACGGTAGTCATATATAAGAAACAACCTCTCTGGGTTCTGATTTCCTTAGCAATAAAATAAGAATCTCTAAAGTTCTTTTTAATTTACTTTATTTTTAAAATTTCTATTTGATTCTAACTTAACATGTTTTTACCTGATCATGCATGTCAGTAATTTATTACTCCTCTCCTTCTGCGATTTTTCACTCATGCATTGTTGTGCAATCTGGAGCTTAAAATGAGTTTAAAGATTAAGGAAAAGAACTACAATTTAATAATAGGTTTCATGATAAAAGTTTTCCTTAAGCATAATAAAAAAATTTCTGCAAACATTCCACTCATTTGACTTTGATTTAGATAAATTTAGGATTATCATTTTTTTATTGCCATGAAGTCTTGTTGCTCAACTTTAAAAGAGATTTGTATGAGATTTGCTTCTTGAATGTGAATAGTAGCTTACCAGCCTACCCAAATGCATTGCACTCCATTCTCAATTTAGCAAATAAAGTTAGTAAGGATAACAGAAACTAATCTGACCTAAATTATTTGCCTTAGATTAGTGATGGCCTTGTTTTCTAAAAAGCTACATCCACTTACAGTCATTTCTTCATGAAGACCTCATTTGATTATTCGATAATTACACTGATTCCTCTCTACTATACTGGGGCCCATCTTTGCCCGGTAACCTTAGCTGATTCTTGAACAAGCCTCTGTGTTGCTAAAGCTTCCCAAGACATTCTGCCTAGCCGGCTGCTTTCAATTATGCTGGCAGTATGTGCATAGTTTATGTCTGTACAGCCTCCTGAGCGCCTTGAAATGTTCTCTTATGTAAATACTGGGGAAAAGTAGCAAGTTCTTATATTACCTGACCTTAAACTGTACAGATCATGGACATTTCTTACAGACAATAAAGAACAGAAATTATTGGTAGGAAACAAACAAACAAACACAAAAACACCAAAAACAAAACACTGTGCTTGTTGTTATTCACATAGCAAAGCAATTCCACTTTCTCCCCCGCCACCCCCTCAAGTACCAAATAGTTAAAGGTTTTAAAAAGAGAAACAAAAACTCTTCTGGCTTTAATTACCTGCCTGAAGTTTTTTCTCCAAGAATGTCTGTTTCTCATTATGTTTAACAGTTCTGTCTCCATTCCACATTTGATCATAATACTCTTTAGAGTTGGGACCTTTGTATCCCTCTTACTACCCAGAGGCTTGAATCCGCCAATGGGTTACCATGATAGAGTGTAATGAAGAAGATGACACCTGCAAAGGAGGCATCTACCAGTTGATCTAGTGTGTTCCTTTGTAAGAGAAGGTTCAGTGGCGTTCTGGTTGGGACATGGAGTTAGGCATTTCAGGAGGCAAATTTGCCTTCCGGAATTGAGGAATTGTATGGGTATACCTCTCTCATGGATAAATTCCTGTTAGAGGTATCATTTCTGGAGCAATTATTTAAAGTAGTTCTTTCTCTTCCTTTTCTTTTCTTCTTTTAAAGTGTATTCCATGAGTGAGAGAGAGAGATCCAGCACCTCTGACAGGGTCTTCGGCTTTGTGATCCATGCTTAGCTTCAGCCAGCCTAGATCATGGGCACACGTGTGCCTGGGATAATTCAGGAAGTCCCTCTGATGTGAACCGGCAACCTTGCATGTGGGTCTGCCTCACGGTGTTATGTTTGACTGCTGTACTGCCATCTGGTCCTCATCTTTTCATTTCTTAGCACATTTTGCCTAATAACTGTTTTCTGCTAAGGCATTCTGAGCTTTAGATTTCTTATCAGTAAAATGGAACTATATCTGTCTAAAAATTAAAGAATGTGATCTAACATAAATCTGCAGTAGTAACACGGTGTAATAGAAAGTCTGAGTTTAAATCTCAGCTGTATTATTTACTATCTGTGCAACCTTGGGCAAGTGAACTAAGTACAAGTTTTCTTATCTGTGAAATGTGGTCTCTATAATGAAGGATTATTGAATATAATAAAATAATTTTTGTTAAATCTATAGCACAGTGACAGGCCATGTAAGTTTGTTCTCTCTTCATTTGCTCTAACATGCAGCATTTAATTCATATAAGATCAGACCTAGAGAATCCTCTAAAAGGTGGTAGATTCTATTTCTTGCTTCTCAAACTCCTCCACAACCATGAAAGGCTTCCTAAACAATTAATTCTGCTGTATTAAGACTGTATCAAGAAAACCATTAGTCTTGGTTTGTGTCGTGTTAAAACAGCAAGAGATCTTATGCAGTGTGAGCAGAAAGCCCATTCAGGTATTTTTTTGGCCTTTACAGCTTTCTCTAAGGATCCAGAGATTCATCTGAGTGGACCTCTGGAAGCTGGGAAGCCAATTACTGTCAAATGTATACTTCGGGATGTATACCCATTTGACAGGCTGGAGATGGATTTGCTGAAAGGCAACGATCTCATGAAGAATCAGGACTTTGCAGAGGATATGGACAAGAAGTCTCTGGAAACCAAGAGTTTGGAAGTAAACTTTACTCCTGTCATTGAGGATATTGGAAAAGCTCTTGTTTGCCGAGCTCAATTACACATCAGTGAAATTGATTCTGACCCCAAGGAAAGGATGACTACGAAACAATTGCAAGTCTACAGTAAGTACTTGATGTTAGTCTAATCTTTATGAGTATTCAGTCTTGGATGTACATAGAAATAAGCTTAGCAACTGAGTCAACAAGAAATTTGTTCATATTTTACTGTTTTTATTCATTGAAAACTTGTTTGCCAACAGCATAATTCAATGAAAAAAAAAACACACACTGAATGTGAATTAAGATTTGAGCTTAATTTCTGGCTTCATTTTCTATGTGAGTTTGTGCTACTTAATTTCTCTATTTCCCAGTTTATCAAGGGGAAATAATACCATCTAATTGGGTAATGAGCCTATTTAGGCTCAAATGACAAAGTGTTTTAAATCATGTTTTATAAACTGTCATAATATGCCTTATAATATTAGTTGCACCAGAATAGAAACTTGACAAGCTGTATGTTTATTCTCTCTGTGTGTGTGTGCATATGCGTGCACATACATATGCTCACATACACGCATTGGGTTAGAAAAAGGTGGTATAGTTCGATTGCTTCCCTTCTCCATGAGACTGCCAGGGCATTTGAGAGTCTTGTAGTCCCTGTTCCTCATGAAAACACTGTGTTCTGCCCTGGGCACCACAGTTACAAGGAGTATATCACCAACTATAGCATGCTTAGCTGAAAGACAATGAGGTGGAGAAGTTTTAAGCAATATTTTGTGAAGAATAGTCAAGATAGAGGATTTTGTTTTGTTTTGTTTTTTTACATTGCTATCAGGCACATGTGCTCCCCAGAGAAAGACAGAAAGGGAGGGAGAGAGAGAAAGTGAGAAAGCACCTTCCAGAGGGGATGACCATGTGGCAATCTCTTCCCCTTCACTGTCCTCTGAGATTTGGGGGTAGGCAGGCATACTGACCCAGTGTGTTTTTCAAGTCACTGGGTCTGGGACTTGAACCACAAAGTTGGCCAGGTGGAATCCAGCTGCTTTAACCATCGTACCACCTGGCTGGCCTCACTAGGTGATTTTTTTTTTTTTAAATAGAGGATACAAAACCTAAGATACAAAAGAGAGCTCTAAGATTTGAAAGAGTTGTGTGAAAGAAGGATTTAGTTTATTCTGTAACAGCAGAGACTGAACTATGACCAAAGTATAAAAAAGAGGTTTTCAGCTCCATCAGGGAAAATGTCCTCATAATTAGAGTTGTCCAAAAATAAAACAGACTATTTTATAAAACAATGAGTTACCTCTTTTAGTGAATGTTGAAGATGATGTGGGCAAAAATTTGGCAAGGATGCTTAGACATGACTTACCCTTGGGTGGAGGATAAAACCACATGATTCTAAGGGCCTTTTTTAGTTCCTGAATATCTGTGGCCATCTGAAAACACCAAATATCAGAAAAGTAACTCAATCAAGTTAGGCAGAAACTGAATTTACTATTTTTAATGACCCAGAGGTTCTTTATACTAATTTGGAAAACTAAGTTTGGCAAATTTGTGGAAGTTCATAAAGTCTGTGAGAAAAATACATTAACCTGGTTGGATTGAGATAATGCTTTGTAATTGGTAATATTATGCCCTGCCTTTTCAGGCTCACCCAAAAATACAGTTATCACTGTCAATCCCTCTACAAGCCTGCAAGAAAATAGCTCTGTGACAATGACATGTTCTAGCGAGGGCCTACCAGCTCCAGAGATTATATGGAGCAAGAAATTAGAAGATGGAAACATGCAGCCTCTTTCTGAGAATGCAACTCTCACCTTAATTGCTATGAGGATGGAAGATTCTGGAATTTATGTGTGTGAAGGAGTTAATCCGATCGGAAAAGACAGAAAAGAGGTGCAATTAAGTGTTCAAGGTGAGTAGAATTTGAGAAAAGAATAACTGTTGTCATTGGGGTTTGAGCAAAAGTGACACAATTTCAATATTGAAGGTTTGATCCGTGAGTTTTATTAATGATCCATTTGATTGATTGCCATGTTCTTTAGCACAAATATGTATTTACCCTACTTAGACGTCTTGTAAGTCATTCCTCCCAGAACTTCTTTGGCTCTGCTTTTCTGATTCTTTTCAATCTCACATCATTTCTTCATTGCCTCATTCTCTGGCTTTCTCTTTTCCTCCTGCCCCAATGGTATTTTTTGGGCTAGCGCACATTATCCTCTTTTCACTCTAAATTCCCGAGAGTTGAACCACTATTTGCTGATTACTCTAGAATCCATGTCCCCATTCCATATTAGTAAGTCCTGTCAATTCTATCCCAAAATGTTCCCTAGAATTTTCTCACTCTTTCAACCCTCTTCTCATGGTCTTAGCTTATCATCGCTCACTTGGCCCCTTACAAGATTTTTTTTAAAGGCTTTTGCCATAGGGTGCATGCCCTGACCAGAGAGAGACAGTGAGAAGGAAAGTGAGAAATCATCCCCCGGGGGGGATGACCACAGCCAATCCCTTCTTCTCCATTGTACTCCTGGGATTCTGGGAACACATGCACACATGCCCAGAGTGATTTTCAAGCTGCCAGGTTTGGGCATAGTTGACTAGAACTGTGGTTGACTAGACCTATGGTTAACTATGTGGGAGCCCAGTGTTGTAACCAGTATACTACCTGCTGGTCCCATAAGATGTTCTTAAATAACAACATTCATTGAACAACAGCTATGTTTTCCCAGCTTTTATATGCTATCTATAATTGAGAAAAACTAAAGGGCAAGTATTTTATAACTGTTTTACAGGTAAGAGAATGGAAATCTCACAGAGATTTATAATAGCACCAAATATTGATTTTTTTTTTTTTGGAGGTTTTTGGTATAGGGCGCATGCACTCACCAGGAAGACAGAGAGAGACAGAGAGACAAAAAGCGAGCAATCACTCCCCGGGGGGAATGGCCATGCCGCAGTCCCTTCCCCTTTGTTCTCCTCTCGGGATCTTGGGCATGCACATGCACCTGGCGTGAGTTTAAGCCACTGGGTCCGGGACTTGAACTGTAGTGGACTACATGGGAATCCAGCGACATAGCCATTATGCTCACTTCTGGTCCCCCAAATATTGATTTTTATGACTAATATTTGACAGGAATTCTACATTCTACTTTATGTATATTATCTCATTAATCTTCACCAGAGTGTTATTCTGGAAAAGTGTAGTTCATAATTTGCCTAGAATCAGACCTACTCTCAGTTTCATTTACCATGATTTTAGTAAAGGCTCATTTTAATCCAATGCTCATATCTTTTTAATTATAATTGTTTTTATGATTTATTTTTAAAAATTAATATATTACTCATTGACAAATTAGAATCGTCAACACTTATGAGTACAATGTGCTGTTTTAATATATGCATACAAATGTGGAATGAATAAATTAAGCTAATTAACATACAATTACCTCGCTACTTATCATTTTCTGTGGTGAGATATTTAAAATGTACAATCCTTGTTATTTTTAAATATACAATACATTATTATTGACTCTAGTCACTCTGCTGTTCAATAGATCTCTTATCTAACTAAATGTATTCCTCCTGTCTAACTAAAATTTTGTACCTGTTGGCTAGCACCTCCGCTTTCCTTCTTCCTTTACCCCTCCACACCACACCCTGCCTTTGGTAACCATCGTTCTACTTTCTACTTCTATGACTTCAGCACTTTTAGATTCCATATATAAGTAAGATCATGCTGTATTTGTCCTTATGGCTTATTTCACTTAGTACAGTGACCTCCACGTTCATTCATGTTGTTGCAAATGACTGGTTCTGCTTTTTTTTTTTTTTTTTTAGAACTTAAGGCTAGGACCAGCAGGTAGCATGGAGATTAAGGTGCTAGATCACACATGGCTGGCTGCACAATCCCGGTGGCTTGAAAATCACACCAGGTGCATGTGTGCATATGCCCAAAATCCCAAGAGGAGACTGGAGGAGAAGGGATTGAGGTGTGTCCATCTTCCTAGAGAAAGTGAGAAACCACACTAGAGGATTGTTGTTGCTCCTATGGGTTACTACTAAGAATCCACAATAGCAACAATCCAGACTATTATGGATTCATTTCTAAAAGATGCATTCCCATTTCTGAAAGTCCCAAGGTAGAAAGGAGTCATTTCTTCTTGATACAGAGAGGAGCTAAAAGAAGATCAGGAGAAATAGAGATCATACATTGGAATGGGGTAAAAGAAAACAGGAATCCCATCTTTTTTTCATCTTGTTCTTCTTTTTTTCTCCCCAGAGAAACCATTTACTGTTGGAAAATCCCCTGGACCTCAGATTGCTGCTCATCCTAAGGGATGGTTTCTTACTTTGTCTCTCTCTCTGTCTCTCTGTCTGTCTCTCTGGCAAGTGCATGTACCCTAGAGCAAAGCAAAAAGAAAAACAAAACACAAACTTAAGGCTAAATAGCATTCCGTTGTGTTTTATAATTATAATAACTGTCTTAAAATGATCTCCCTACTAGCTTCTGTGTCCAGTATGATCAATTCTGTCCACTGCTACCTGTTAACTACCTTAAACAACAAGAAACAGTACTTGTTTTATAGAGCTTCCATCACATATCTTAAAATAGTCAGATGTAAATTCACAGTCTGGTCAGAAACTATCTTTGCAGCTTTGTTGGTACTCTGTGCCTCTGTTCGAGCTGTTGGCTTATGCCTGGATGGCCTTTCTCCTCCTCTCACCTGGCAAAGTCTTAGCTATTCTTTAAGACAAAGACTTAGGTATTCTTCACGCCAGTCTCCCAGTTCCAGATTGTTTTAGGCAAAGCTACTCTTTCCTCCCTCTGTATATACTCACACTTCTTATAATTGTACATGCATATCTGTTCAGTTCATCACTTAGTAATTAAGAACCTTTGTTTAAGAATCTAAGAATTGTGCTTAATGCTGGGGATGTTACATGAAAAAGATATAGCCAGTGCCCTGATGGAGTTTATAAACTGGGGAGGAAATTCAGGCACATAATTAAACATATTTTAAGAGGAGTCAAAATAATGTATCTATTTAAATGTGTCTTTCCATTAAACTATAAGCTTTTTAAAGTTAGGAACTCTGTGTGTGTGTGTTTTAATATTTGGGCAACTATACCATAGTACCTGATATATAATAGATGTTAAGCAAATTTTTCTTGTATGAATGAATAAATTGTAAGAATGGGTACCGCAAAAAAAATTTTTTTAGAGAGATTTTTTGCTACAGGGCTTATGCACTCACCAGAGACAGAGAGAGACAGAGAGACAGAAAGCAAGAAATCGCCCCTGGAGGGATGATCATGCCACAATCCCTTCTCCTCCATTCTCCTCTCAGGATTTTGGGCACACACTTACACGTGCCCAATGTGAGTTTTAAGCCACTGGGTCTGGGACTCAAACTGTAGTCAATTAAGTGGGAGTCCAGCGACGTAATTATTACACTGTCTGCTGGTCCCCCACAAATTTTTTAAAATATAAAAAAAAATGAACTTTAAATTTAGGTAGTTGAAAATAGAACTCAAACTCACCATCAGTAGATTACCTCAGTAGGGTATTAGAATTCTCAAGCAACCAGGAAGCATATTATACCACTAAAAGTATAAAAAAGCAGATCATTCATCCTGAAATAGTTATACCTCATAATAAGCTGTATTCTGTTTCAATGAGAAAAGGAAATGTGTTCTGGGGTTGGGGGCTGTCATTTTGAATTTCGCATCACATGGGGTACTAATTACCCTAAGTACTGAGGACACAACTGAGCTCTCAAAGAACCTTTCAGCTACCTAAGAGTGACTCCCCTAAGAGCTACCAGTTCACATCGTAATGCATGTAGCCACTGTAAAGAATGATCTGTGGACTGCTCATAGGCAGGAACTAAATCTGTTTTAAAGCTCCTCATTCTCATACAAGCATATAAGGAACTCAGAAACTCTGGTTATTGCTCTGAATGACCTGTCATTCAAAATGTAATAGCCAATGGCAAGGATGACTCTTCAGCACATAGTGGGTTTTAGAAATCTTCCCCATTATTTCTTTACCTAGGCGCTTGTCTAAGATCAAAATTTCCACCAGACCCTCTCCCCTAGTATCTTCAGCACATGCTCACTGTTCTCCCCATCTCTGTTCTTCCTATGTTCATTAGTTCATACAGCCCTGGGCCTAGTCCCATTTCACTTCTTTTGATGCTCCTATTAGTTTTGTTAAGTCTTACCCCATAATTTTGCTTTTAATTTTGATACCTCTTTATGACTGAACAATAAAAAGGATGTATGATTTGAAAAGAAACCAAAATTTAATAGCATATCAGTTTATTGAGATAATTTGAGAAGAACCTTCTTTGGAAAATACTCAAATGTCACATTTAGACAAACCAAATTAAAAAAAATAATAATATCTGATACAAATGAGAACCATGAAACATGTAGTATGTTTGGATTATTTGTGTGTTGAGATTTCTTTTTTGTGCCCCTGATCTGCTATTTAAGATGAAGATTCTAATCTTTTCAATGGAGTCTCAGCTGTCACTGCAGAGTTGCCTGGTGACTCCCAGTATCTTCAAGGAAACAGAGCCAGGATTCGGAATACCTCTTCTCCCTAAACAGCAGGCATTCAAAAGAGGCCTGTGTGCCCAGCAGAGATTGCACTGGGAGCCAGGGAGCTCTCCGAGTATCTGAGACTTACGAGTTTGCCCTTACATCTCAGCACACAGGTCCTAAATTAATTGTAAAGTATTTTTACATTGCATCAAATGAATTTTGGACTTGGGTATCACTTTAATGCTTATATTTTGACTTGGCTTTTAATTTGATTCTATGTAACTTTCAATGGTCTAATTTTATATTGTTGAAACAGAAGCTCTAAGGGCTGGGTATTTTTGTATTTTTTCCCAGTATCTCCTTTAGATCTTGGTTGTTTTTTTTTTTTTTTTTCTTCCACATAAAGATGACTTGATTTAATTGTTTTAGCATTCTCACCCGGCATCACAAATTAAACCTACCTACCATTGCATCCTAATTTATTTAGCATTTTGGAGCCTAAATTTCCTCAAGAAGAAAAAGGGAGAAAAGGAAGAGAAAGGAAGAGAAGGAGTAAAGCAGCAGAAGAAAGACAAGGCAAAGAAGAAATAACAGTATTAGTTCATAAGTTGATGAGAATTAAATGAGATAATACATGGAAAGTGGTTTATATAATGCTAGAAACAGGAACTACTAAAATTATTTAGGTTATTGTCCACTCTTATAGAGATTTAATAAGCTACACTTGAGTAGAGACTGGATTACCACTAAGAAAAGATGCCAACCTGTTTCGTGACAAATTTTTATCTACATTCATTTCATTATATGAATGACTCAACAGACTGTCATAGATTCCTTCTTTTTCTTTTTTCTAGAGAGAGATTTTTGCTACAGGGTGCATGTGCTCGCCAGAAAGACAGAAAGCAAGAAATCACCCCTTAGCAGGGATGGCCATGCTGAAATTCCTTCTCCTCCATTCTCCTCTCGAGATTTTGGGCACGCACGCATGGGTCTGGCGTGGGTCCAGGACTTGAACTGCAGTCCAATATGTGGAGTCCAGCAATGTAACCATTGTGCCATCTGCTGGTCCCCATCATGAATTCATTCTTTTTTTTTGGGGGGGGGGGGAGGTTTTTGCCATAGGGCGCGTGCGCTCGCCCGAAAGACAGAGAGAGACAGAGAGACAGAAAGTGAGAAATCACCCCTGAGGGGGGATGGCCACGCCACAATCCCTTCTTCTCCATTCTCCTCTCGGGATTTTGGGCTCACACGCATGCGCGCCCAGTTTGAGTTTAAGCTGCCGGGTCCGGGACTCGAACTGCGGTCTACTACATGGGAGTTCAGAGACATAGCCATTACGCTAACTGCTGGTTCCATGAATTCGTTCTTAAAAGATGCATTCCTATTTCTGATAGTCCTCAGGTGGAAAGGAGTAATTTCTTCTTGGCATAGAGATGAGCTGAAAGAAGATCAGGAAAAATAAAGATCATTCGTTAGAATGGTATAAAAGAAAAGAGGAATCTTACCTTTTTTTTTTTTTCCATCTTGTTCTTTTGTTCTACTTAGAGAAACCATTTACTGTTGAGATCTCCCCTGGACCTCGGATTGCTGCTCAGATTGGGGACTCAGTCACAGTGACGTGTAGTGTTAGAGGCTGTGAGTCCCCCACTTTCTCCTGGAGAACTCAGATAGACAGCCCTCTGAGCGGAAAGGTGAAGAGCAAAGGGCCCAAGTCCACACTGACCCTGAGCCCCGTGAGCTTTGAGAATGAACATTATTACCTGTGTACAGTGACCTGCGGACGTAAGAAACTGGAGAAGGGCATTCAGGTGGAGCTCTACTGTAAGTAGTTTTCAGAATTGTTCATTGTTTTTTTCTAGTGCTGTTGGGAGAAAAAGAATGAGAATCTATAATATGGAGTGAGACCCAGGTGTTTAGAAAGAGAAATTAGCATTGTGAATGGTTTCTAAATCTCTGAGCCAGAATGGTTGGTTGCAAAATAATTAGCCTAAGTAAATATTACATATGTGCACAGAATCTACCACCCTCAGTTTGTGCTTTGTTGATATTCTCTCATCACGCACTTGAACTCTCTCCATGCTCCCTGCTTGTTCCTTCATGTGTAGAAGACACATATGGAGGTGGTAAGTGAGCGCCATGGGGGTCAGTGCCCTTTCAGATAACTGGCAGTGAGTAACTACTCTAGTTGGGTATGCGGTTTGAGTCTCTTCTGTTTTAAAGGCACAATTGCAGTGTGGGGGGTGGGAAATGAGGCACTGAGAGGCAGGAGAAAGTAAAAATGAAGACGGACTAAGACTACAGGTGGAAACAATCAAGAGATCTGGGGGGCAGTACTAGGTCTTAATATTGATTTACACTGCACACATATTCTGCACTTTTCTTTTCTCTTTAATCAGAACATATATGAATTTGACATGACCAGGGTTTCTCTGTCTATGATGAATGAGGGACAAAATATGTAAAGTGAACAGAGGTATTTTTTGGGAGGGTTACTATGCCTTGCTTTATTCAATGGAGTCAAGAGAATTGTACTGTAGAGATTTCTCCACCAGAAGCTCTGCCCAGACTTGTGTTACCCTTCAATATTTTGTTCAGAGTGAGTTAGAGTATGCCTGTAAAGGGATTTGAATCTCTCAAAAGAAGGGTAAATTTCATTGCTTTATCATATTACCCAGACTCCAGGATCTGCTGATCTAGGCACATTCCAAACAGAAATGAGAACCAGCAGTGAAGTCTTGTTGCAATATGGAAATATTGAGGATGTATCACTTTAACAACATTTTGCTTAAGGAAAAAAATTAGCATACTCTTGCCCTTGATAACTATTTTAGTCTCATTTTTATTGATTTGCATAAAATGTATTATAAATGTTAAGTTTTATAAATCTGTAAGATTCAGATTCTAATAATATAGTTATCTTTTTTTTTATGAGAGAGATTTTTGCTATAGGGCACATGCGCTCACCAGAAAGACAGAGGGAAAGAAAGTAAGAAATCATCCCCTACGGGGATGGTCTCGCCACAATCCCTTCTCCTCCATTCTCCTCTTGGGACATGCATGTACACATGCCCAGCCTGAGTTTCCAGCCAGTGGGTCTGAGACTTGAACAGTGGTTGGCCATGTGGGAGTCCAGCGATATCACCATTATGCTCTCTGCTGATCCCTAGGAACCATCTTGCCTGTATTATCTGAAAACTGCTTAAAACTTGCTGTCTACATTTGGTCATTAGAAATTAAACCATCTAAATTGAGATCTGCTCAAAACTTGCTGTCAAATTCGGTCTTCAGAAATGAAACCATCCAAATCGAGAACTACTCTGTGTGTCTCATTTGAAAATGAGAGGCTTCACAGCTCTGTGAAACCAAGTCTGGGCTTCTGGGCTCAGAGAAGCATGGGTTCAGAGCTCCACTCAGTGAGGTACTAGGCATGATGCAGAAAGACAGTCTCTTAGCTTCTGTCTCAGTTTTCCCTGTTGCAAAATAAATTTGGTGATGCCCGTTTTACCAGGCTGCTTTAAGGACTAAGATAATGAATGTTAAAGGATTTGTTCCTACTCATATTCAATACATCACAGAAAATATTTAAAAGAATGAAAATATCTAGTTATTAAATGAGATGATGAAAGCTGATGTGTCCTTAGGAAAGACCCAGTCATGGCCTTCAGCAAGATTTCATCATTAACAAAAAATAAAAAGAAGTATAAATACTTATTATTTGATGAGTTAATGTACTAAGATTTTTGTTTCCAACATTATTTTTAATATTACAAATATATATTTATGCTTAATAGCATAATTTATGTATTGATGATCATTCTATTCTAGTTGAGTGAAAGTGTAATTATGAGATCTTTGCTTTCAATAGAGCTTAGCTCAATTTCCTTGAATGGTGTAAATATCATTTCCCCTTAACATTTACAGCATTCCCTAGAGATCCAGAGATTGAGATGAGTGGTCCACTAGTGAATGGGAACCCTGTCACTGTAAACTGCAAGGTTCCGAATGTGTACCCTTTGGACCGGCTGGAGATTGAATTACTTAAAGGAGACACTCTTATGAAGAATAAAGTCTTTTTGGAGGAAGTGGAAATGAAGTCCCTAGAGACCAAAAGTTTGGAAGTGACCTTCATCCCCACCATTGAAGACACTGGAAAAGTTCTTGTTTGTCAGGCTAAGTTACATATCGATGAAATGGAATTTGAACCCAAACAAAGGCAGAGCACGCAGACACTTAATGTCAATGGTAAGTACATAAGGATGCATCCACAATTTTAATATGGATTTCTTTATCATGTTTGCTAGAGAATTGTCAACATAAGGTCAATTGTTCAAAGTTCCGTGGAAAAAAAAAAGAAATTTCAAAAACTCATGATTGTAACATACCAACATCCCAAACTTAACATAATACTCCTTTATTTGCTTGTGATTCCGAGTTGGCCAGCTGGGCAGCCATTCTGTACACTATGGTATCTGCTGAGCTTACTCATATATTTTCAGTCAGGTCGGCAGGGCTGATTGGGCTCAGATGGTCTTGTTCATGTGTCTTGAGTTTTTGTTCTTTATTTTTTGTAGAGGATTTTGCCTTAGGGTGTGTGTGCTTGCTGGAGAGAGAGACAGAGACAGTGGGAGGGGAAATGAGAAATCATCCCAGGTGGGGATGGCCACACCACAATCCCTTCTCCTCCATTTTCCTCTCAGTACCTTGGGCAGGCAGACAAATGCCTGGCATGAGTTTCAAGACACCAAGTCTGGGACTCAAACTGTGGTCGGCCATGTGGGAGTCAGCGACGTATCTGCTATGCCATCTGCTGAACCTGCATGTCTGGGATCTTTTCTGTAATATCTGAGCCTCTTTTTTTCCCATGATATCATTCTCAAGGAAGAGAGCCTAGGTGCACTTGCCCGAGCACAGTGTTTCAAGATGATAATGAAAGCAGTCTCCAAAGGCCTGAATTTGGAACTCTTATAGTATTACTTCCTTCATGATTTACTGGTTAAAGTAAATAATAAGGCCTGTCCAGATTCACCAAATAGGCTCCACTTTTTACAGGTGGAGATCCAGATAATTACTGGTCATGTTTACTCTGTCATAGATGGCAATACACACTATCATTGACCATCCCTTTTTTGGTAGCAAGTGAGTTTTTACAGAACTGACTTTCAGAGAATATGAAATGGAGTAGAATAGTGTCTCTATTCTACTCTATCTTTCTGTGTCTGCTAAATGAGGTGGGGGACAGAAATTTCCCGTGATAAAATTAACAAGGTTTATGAACCGAACTTCTGCTAAGATTGCAGCCCAATTTTGCAACATCATTAAAACTCTTTGGAGCTCAGGGTCAAGCTAACCGGTGTCCCTACCTTTTCAGTTGCTCCCAGGGATACCACCATCTTGGTCAGTCCCTCCTCCATCCTGGAAGAAGGCAGCTCTGTGAATATGACCTGCTCTAGTGATGGCCTTCCAACTCCAAAAATCCAGTGGAGCAAGCTGCTGAATAATGGAGATCTACAGCCTCTTGCTGAGAATACAACTCTCACCTTAATTTCTACAAAAATGGAAGATTCTGGTATTTATGTGTGTGAAGGGATTAACCAGGCTGGCATAAGCAGAAAAGAAGCTGAATTAATTATTCAAGGTGAGCAGAGTGCGATTAATGAGTTATTATTGCTAGCATTTATTTTCTTTCTTCCTTTTAATTAATTTATTCATTTTTGTTTGCGTTACCAGTTACAAACAAACTCCTCTTAGAAAACTAAATTTTTGCTAAAAAGAATGTATTGAGAGTGTTGAAGTTTGTGATGTTTTCTATTCATGGTCAGTTTCTGGAATGGTACTTTCTCATGAACCATTATAAGACAGTTATCCTGAAATTTTTTAACCTCAAGTGAAATGCTAGCTCCAGGAATTGTGCCAGAAGTTCCAGTTACACTTATGAGGCAATAATTATGGAGCTGAAGTAAGAATAGGAAGGGGTATCTATGTGTTTGAGAATTACTTAGAATTAAAGTCACTATACGTGGCTGAACTGGAACCTGAGTGGCAGTCTTACAAGATGCTTACTGATATTGGCTGAGAAGCCTAAGAAGATACTTAAACCTTTTGGAAGTTCAGACATGACGAGTAGCAGCAAGTATTCCTTCTGGCTCATCAGCCTCATGGCACAGAAACACTAAAGTAGATTAAGTCATCAGAAATGGGCTGCTTCTCCCCAGGATGGAGAAGAGACCAGGAACAAAATAATTCTTAGTTGGCGGTTGACTCCATAAACAGCTATGAGCAAAACCACCAAGTGATCATTTGGATTTGTCCCATAACTTCCCTTTGGAGGACTGGGATTCTTTCTTCACCAGGGTTGTTGAGTTCTCTCTCACCCCTTGGTAATATTCTGACTAAGGCATTAATGGCTTTCTAATTACCTCATCTCAATGAGATTTCTATTTTAAAAAAAGAACCTTGAAAGGGCAATGCATGATTTTAAAATAAAACCTTTAGGATAGATGTCAAGGTATGTGATTTTGGATGGGAAAGACTCTCAAAACAAGTCACAAAATAAATGACATAATTGACCTTAGTGGGAATCTCACACAACAATCTCTCCCTCCACTGTTTGTTGCATTACTAGAGATATTGTATGTCAAAAATTTGCCCAGTGTCTGGAACTCGGTAAGTGGTTGTGTTGTTAAGGACAGTAAAGTAAGTCATCTTTGTACAATATAATTTCTTGATCTGGGAAGATTGAGCTGAAAACTCTGAGGTCTATACACGTTTTTGTACTGTAAGGAAATTTTAGAAAACAGTGTGACAAAATTTCTTTTTCACATTTGAGTTATTTTTGCACTGAAATCTATGTGATTTATCAAACTATTCTTTGTGCTAGACTTGATCAAACATTGTTAAGAGACATGAGAGAAGTATGTCTTGTTTTCTTTAAAGTATAATTATTTACAGCAGTCCTATAAATGCTTGCTTTCTTTACTTGCTCTTTTAACATTTAATGCAAGCAGTAAGCACAAAGAGCTCCTTGGCAGCTATTGTTACGGTCATTAATATGGAATTGGCTTACATGTCACTTATCTGAAGGTGGCTTTTACATTTTCTTCATAGTTGCGCCAAAAGATATACAACTTACAGCTTTTCCTTCTGAGAGTGTCAGAGAAGGAGACACTGTCATTATCTCCTGTACCTGTGGAAATGCTCCAGAAACTTGGATTATCCTGAAGAAAAAAGCAAAGACAGGAGACACCGTGCTAAAGTCTATAGATGGTGCATATACTATCCGAAAGGCCCAGTTGGAAGATGCAGGAATATACGAATGTGAATCTAAGAATGAGATTGGCTCCCAATTAAGAAGTTTAACACTTGATGTCAAAGGTTAGTTAGTGTTTTGGTTTTATGTCTTGCTATTTTTTTTTAATAGCTCAAAGATTCCATGGATTGCAAAGAATTTCTAGTTGTAGATGAATGAATTGGCAAAATAGATCTGGATTCTATATTGACTATGGTTATTTCTTCATATTTCTTGAAATAGTCAAGCACTGCTGTTCTAGCTTGTGGAGTTTAGCCAGGAAATTGACATTCATCACTGGTGAATGTGAAATTCCTGTTTGCCTTTTTCGAAGTTGGCAATTCATCATTGGTCTCTGAAGTCTTTTATTTACTAAGCATTTAGCCGTATTTTCAAAATCTTTCCCTGGGAGTTACAAGGAAGTTCAAGAACTAGGAATGGCATGCCTAAAAAGGATTCTCTGAAGAACTTTTCCCCTCCTACAGGAAGGGAACACTAGTTCTTGAACAAGGAGTAACTATATTTTCTGCATTGACTCTTTGCAGGATAATAATCTGCAGTAGCAATCTTGATCCTTAACAACATTAGGATATCTCTGGACTGCAGGAAAACCTTCTTAAAAACTCAAGTCCCTTGCTTTCCTACCTCATTCTGATGCAGAGAGGGGAGCAGTGGCCTCTTCAGAGGCCCATTAATTTCCTAACCCCTCTTTTTTTTTTTTTTTTTTTTTTTTTCTGGGAGAAAGGACAGCAAAATTTTATTAATGACACATATTTATAGTAATCAGTACAGTTTAAGTATTACAAGCTACCAACCCCTCTTGAGGATGCACAGTAGATATGATCTGTTGATCTTATAGGTGTCATCACAATCTGTCACCTTGACTAATCAGCCTCACACTCCTAGCATGCTGTGAGCTTCTGTTGTATACTGGAAGCCATACTTAGCTGGTGAAGTCAACAGGGCTGCAAACAAATGCCAGCTCTTAAGAAGTCTGGCACTTGGCTATCAGTCAGCAAACACTTAGAGAAAACTGAACCTAGGTCAGAAAGCACGTACAAATTATACTCAGCTGGCCAAATTTCTCAGGGTTGCAAGCTTTACTATGTTTTCTGCCTTCACAGCACCTCCTCAAAACATGATAATAACAACACATCCATCTAGAAACTTTAAAGGGGGAAAAACTACAATTACATGTAAAACTCTTAGTCAATCGCCTGCACTGATTATTCTGAAAAGAGTTGACATGGCCAATGAAGTTATTATGTGTTCAAAAAATGGAACATTGACCTTGTATCATGTCACTCAGAGAGATACAGGGGTGTATGTAATCAGTGTTCCAGTGAGTAGATTCAAATTCTTTCCTTCCTATTTCCCTTTTTCTTTTTTTAAATTGATTTATTAATTGCTTTATTTTTCTTCTTCTACTTTTTTTAACATCTGATCACTGTACGTCTTTACAGCATAGAAAATGAATTTTGCCTCTTGAATACACTGCATATTGGTACAGTCAAAGATATTATCATACACATTATTATTGACAGATATTTTTCCATTTTTGTTTCTGTTAAATGTTTTGCTTCCCCCTCTTTGCTTCCCTACCCCTTCCTATTGCCCATCCTTCTCCTGCACTGTCTTTAGTTTATTGTTATTATGTTTAAATTTCAAGAAAAGCCATTTTAGCTTTAGTGAATCAAAATTTTAAAAAAGTTAAGAAAAATTTGCTGAAGACATAGAACCAGGAAACAGGTTAGGATCTGTCCAAATAGTAGGTAGATCCTAAAAACTCAAAAAGCAACTATGAACAGAGCTAAAATCTAATAACAATTGCTCTATAGTTTTCTTCTGAAGCAATTTTTTCTCTCTCCATTCTCCCTTTTACCAAAGAGAAATTCTATTTCCTTTAATCCTGATGCCTCCAAGCCACTTTTATTTAAGCCTTGTTCCAGGAGACAGGACTCTTAACATGTCTGTAATTCTATTTATAATGAATTGTTCTTAAAAAAAAATACATCAAAGCTTCTTTTCCACTTTTTAACTTTTTCTCTCTTACACATTGTTGTCTTTTCTAATAGCTTTATTAAATTAGTCACTTACATATTTGCCATATTTTACTCATCTCAAAAGGGTTAAAATAGATATGAATGGAGACAAAAAACATTTGACACTTTTCTGGGTATTTTGAGCTAGTTTTCTATCATGTTTAGCTGGTTTTTAAATTTGCTTTGTTTTGTTTTGGCTTTAATATATTCCACTGATAGAAATGATAGGGAGTCTTTAAGATTTTCAGCTTTTACAACTAAGATAAAATTGCATTTGAAGGTTGCTCTGGCAACTAACTCAGCAACAAATTTGTGGTTTTCTGTAGAAAAATGAGGGGGAAAACTGAAAGCAAAAGATAATATTTATTAAATGAAGAAGAAAACAATAGAAACAAGAAATAACATTGCCCAGCATGTCATCAATGTTGCTACCCTAGATATTGATACCCTATAGGGGGTCTTCAAAAAGTTCATGGAATGTGATGCATAGATTTCAGAATTTTTTGTATCAAAATGAATTCATACTTTGATTCCATTTTTTCCACAAACTTTTGAAGTCTCCTCATAATTGTGATAAGGGACATACTTTGCCTACCTCAACTCTAGCAGAGAAAGTAGAAAAATTGGGCAATTCTCTCTGTCTTTATTAATATTCTAAGAGTGCATCATAAGTTTGCTAAAGAGAGACAAAGAGAGAGAGGGTGTGTGAGAGAGAGAGAAAGTGAAAAAGCATCCCCCACTATGGATAGTCATGCTGCAATCCAAAGCCCTTCTTCATTTTTCTCTCCTTTTGGGTTTTGGGCAAACATGCTCATGTGGCCAACGTGTTTTTCAAGTCATCAGGTTCTGGACTTAAACAGTGCAATTGGCCATATGGGATCCAACCACCTAACCACTGCACCACGCCTCATGAGAAGTGTTATTTCTTCAATAACTTGAAAAAAATGACGTCGTATCAGCTGATGATCCTGATTCTTGAGAAGTGTTATTTCTTCAATAACTTGAAAAAAATGACGTCGTATCAGCTGATGATACTGATTCTTTTTTCTTTGTCAGATTGTCAGTGATTTGAAAACTCTAGAAGAAATGTACTGATTAGCAAAGTCAGACCACTCATTTCTTCCAGGACTGAGGCAACATATAAGCCACTGAGTGAAAGTTAATACTGTGAGGCCACACAATACTGTGCAAACAAAGCATAAACAGAAGTGTGACTCCAGTAAATGCCATGCTAGCTTCTTCAGCTACTCTTAGCAGGTTATGATGTTAGGGACTGGAAGGTGTTGTGGTGGTTGAAGTTTTGGATCCCACATGGCCAGCTACATGGTTTGAGTTCTGAACCTAGAAGCTTGAAAAATATGCCAGGCTTATATACCTGCATTAAAATCCTTAGAGGAAAGGAGAAGAAAGGATTGTGGCATGGCTATCCCCACCTGTGGGTGATTTCTCACTGTTCTTCTCTCTGTGTCTCTTCAGAAAGCATACATGCCTTATGGCAAAATTCTAAAACAAGAAAAAAAGATGTTAAATGGTTATTACAGCTGTCAGTTATTTTTTAGTAGATTACAAAGAGAACTAGTTTTAAGGTTTATGTACACCATTGCCTTCTGTATTCCATTTATGACTAAATGGCACAATGACAGGATGTAGAAATAATAAAATGTATTAATGTTCAACAAACATTTTGGGGTTTCTCATTATGCCAAGCACTTAGTCAGATGCTGGCTATTTATTAGGGAAGAAAAAAAAAGACATATATGTATTTATGTAGTTTACAGTCTAGAGGAGGAAATAAAAAGGTTTTAAAAGAGATTTTTGGCTATAGGGCACATGCACTTGCCAGAGAGACAGAGAGAGACAGAAAACGAGGAATCACCCACTAGGGGGGATGGCCATGCCACAATCCCTTCTCCTTCATTCTCCTCTTAGGATTTTGCATACACACAGACACACACACACACACACACACACACACACACACACACACACCTGACATGAGTTTAAGCTGCTGGGTCTGAGACTTGAAATGTGGGAGTCCAATGATGTAACCATTACCCTATCTGCTGGTTCTAAGGAGGAAGCCAAATTTAATAGATAATTATGTGACTAAATGTTTAATTATAAGCCATGATAAGGGCTGTGAAGAGAAAGTGTAGTAGGTTTTAAGAGTATTTGGGGGTTCTTAATTTAGATGAGGGGAGAAGGATGTGGATCTGAGAATGGCTCTTTCTTTGTAAGTAATATTAAGCTAAAACATGATACTATCCAAATGACTTCAGTATATCAAGAAATTCTATAAATTATGAAGAGGAAAAACGTGTATTAAGATGCCCTACTTCAGACATAAACAAAAGTTGTCTAGCATTTCTCAAAAAGCTATCAACAAGAATTTTCTCTCTTCCTGTCTTATTTATAATGTTCATACTAGGAATGTTATAGGATTTTCTTGGAGAACTGGTTAGTCATTTCAATTCATGGTGATAAAAGTCCCAGTTGTTCCACAGATACTTCTCTTTTTGAAAGCAAACACTCCCTTCCAATTCCTGGTCTTGTAAATGAACCCTACAGAGTTGTACTTTCCCTTCCATTCTACAATGAAACCCGAACTTATTTGCCTCCATCTTTGTGAAAGTCAAAAACTGCCATCTTTAGCTCCATCTTGATTATATCAACCACCAACTAATTATTTGAATGATTCAGAAAAATTGGCATTCTAGGTCCTGAGGGTTCTTATCGCTGCTTTGATTCTCTTATTGTTAAAGAACTGGTTGTACTGTTAGAGTAAAACATGGAATTATCATTATGAAATTATTTCTTTTTGTAGTAGACATTAACTGTGTCCATTTTGTTATTTTTGCAGGAGTTGAAAATAAGGACTATTTTTCTCCTGAACTTCTTGTGCTTTACTGTGCATCTTCCTTAATAATACCTGCCATTGGAATGATTATTTACTTTGCAAGAAAAGCCAACATGAAGGGTTCATATAGTCTTGTAGAAGCACAAAAATCCAAAGTGTAGCTAAACTTTGAAATATTCGACCAGAGACTCTATTTTCCCACCCCGATTCTTAATACTGCTCATCATTCCACAAACAAACAAACAAACAAAACAAAACGAGCTGAGAGTTCAGACTTCCCTGAATATACTGAACACAGAAAGAAATGGCTGCCTATGCCTCTTGCTCTGAGCAAGACGCCAAAAAGAAAACTTTCTGCCTGAAAAAGTCACTGCCATTGACAGGGCATGACTGAAGGAATTCCTTGATGTGTGTATATAATAACATAATCTGTATATATGTAAAATAGAATTATGCAAGATTGCTTGGAATAGAAGCATTCTACATTCAGATTGTTGAAATAATTAAACAGTGTTGCTTGGACTGACTGTTATAACTTAATGAATCTTAGGAAAATTTACATTAATATTGACTGGCAGCTCACCTATGTCATCTTTTTTATATTGTATATCCTTTAACATAATTTTATTCCTATAAAGTACGTTGACAGTAATTTCATGTTGCGTGAAAATACCAGGGTTTTAGGTATTTATAGGCAAATGCTAAGCAAAGAGGGCACTGGGTTGACTTTCAGGTACTAAATACCTCAACCAATGGTAGAAGGTTGACTGGGTTTCCCTGCATGGTACTGGCATGGTACGGAGATGTTTTATAATTTTTGTTCATCAGACTCTTGTGTAGCTTCCCCAACGTGGTCTAAAAATGCAACTCCTTTTGATTTTCTCTGTGCAAATGTTTAGTTTTTTTTTTTGTATAGTAAAGTGATACTTCCTGGAATTAGAAGTGTTGTGTGTTTTTTATATAAACTGCTTCCTTTATACATTTTGTAGTTCCTTTTCAAAATGCTCATCTATAAGAATTAAGTGTTCAACTTATAAAAATAATGTAGAAACTTAATATGTGACCCTCAAGCTATATGTATCGAAATCACTGTAGGGACTTGATAAAAATATAGATTTCTTGCTGCCATTCTAACTTAGTGAATTGAAATATCTAATTTGAGGCCCTTTAAACCTGTGATTTTTAAAATTAAAAATATATAGGGCATATAAAAATGTAGAGGAGCATGCACATATTAATAAGCAAAAAAATTAATAAGCAAAAGAAAACCTTAGCCTATCTAACCAAGTAACTATTTCTTACCAAGTCTAAGAGAGAGAATTACTGTCCTTCAGACTCTCTCATATGCCTCATACTAATGGCAACCTTCTCCTCTCAGCGTTGCTTACACTGACTGTTACAACTTAATGCATCTGAGGAAAATGTACAGAAACCAATAAATATCCTAAATTGTATATTGCCTTTCCCTTTGCTTTCTCTGGAGGGTTTACACTTAAATATGTACTGCTAAGTTGTACATGACTTAGTTTTGCCAAATTTTGAATTTTATATAAATAAATCAAGTGATATATTTGTCTTGTGCTTTTATGCTTCCACTCAAAATTATGTTCTTACCTAATTCATCCATGTTGCATATTATAGGTCATTCATTTTTTATTGCCTTATCAAAGTCCACTGTAAGACTTTACCACCATTTATCCATTCTACTGTTGATGAAATTTTGGACTGTTTTTCTATTATTAACAAAGCTTTTGTAAACAGAATTGTACACGTTCTTGGCTAACATGGACAATAACTTAACTAAGGGGCAACAATTTATCTGAAACATATACACACTAATAAAATTGCTGACTTGGAGTATATGTGCCTGTCAAAGTGTGTAGGGAAAGCCAAACCATTTTCTGAAGTGGTTGAAATCATTTATACTCCCACTAGCAGTGATTACAGAGTTTTCATTACTGAACAAATAAACAAATATGGTGTTGCTTGTCTTAAAAACAAAACAAAACAAAACAAAACAAAACAAAACTGCCATAGGGTACATACATTTGCCAGGGAGATTGAAAGAGACAGGGAAAGTGAGAAAGCACTCACTATGGGGGATGGTCATAATCCTCTATTCTCTATTTCTTCTCCTTTTGAGATTTTGGGCACACCAACACATGCACCTGGCATGTTTTATCAAGTGAAGTGTGATTCCCTAACCTCGCTGCTGGCTATGTGATCTGCTTTCCATCACTACATGGTAGTCTTACCTCTTACTGAGTTTCACATAAACGAGATTGTACAACTTGTAGCCCTTTATATCTGTTTTCCTTCACTTTGCTTAATGTATTTAAGATTCATCTATATTATGTGTGGTTTGTTTGTTTTCATTATTAGAGCATACTGCTGAATATTTATAGCACATGGATATGTCTCTTCATTAGCTGGTAGACAATTAGGTTGTTTATTGTTTTGGTGTATTTTTAATAAATTTAATATAATCGTTCAAATACTAATTTATGTAGAGATGTATGTATGGGGTAGAGAGAGACAATATCTAGGATTTTGTTCCAGTAACTCAACAACTGTACAAACACTTGGTATTATTAGTCTTATAAATTTTGACCATTTTGGTGTTACTACATGGTATCTTATTATAGTTTTGGTTTGGATTTTCCCAGTAACTAATTATGTTGAACATCTTTTCACATGTTTGTCTTTCTATATATCTTCTTTGGGGTAGTGTCTGCTCAAAATCTTTGCCCAAATTTTTATCAGATTGTTTGCCTTCTTATTGAATTCTACAAATTCTTTTATATATGCTGAATAAAAATCCTCTATCAAATATACTTTTTTGCAAATATTTTCTCACAATAATTGCAATGGTTTGCAAGCATTTTTTTTTTTTTTTGGAGAGGTTTTTCGCTATAGGGCGCGTGCGCTCGCCAGACAGACAGAGAGAGACATAGAGACAGAAAGCGAGAAATCACCCCCCAGGGGGGATGGTCACGCTGCAATCCCTTCTCCTCCATTCTCCTCTCGGGATCTTGGGCACGCACGCACACGCGCCCGGCATGAGTTGTAAGCCACCGGGTCCGAGACGCAAACCGCGGTTGACTACGTGGGAGTCCAGCGACACAGCCATTACGCTAACTGCTGGTTCCCGGTTTGCAAGCATTTTTAAAAAATAATAGTAGTTTGCTTATCTCAGGACTACAAAGATTTTCTCATTTGATTTTGCTAAAACCATCATTCTTTCAGTTTTACATTTATGACTATGATCCAACTCAAATTAATTTTTTTAAATGTTTTTTTAATTTATTTAACTTTTTTTTATTATTATTATCATAATTATTTTCCAGTTTGATCAGAGATAGACAGAGAGAGAGAGAGAGAGAGAGAGGAAGTGAGAAAGCAAGCCACTAGGTCCGAGACTTGAACCGTGGTCGACCATGTGGGAGTCCAGCGCTTTTAATCGCCATGCCACTTGCCGGCCCCCTCAAATTAATTTTTGTGTATGATGTCAGGTCATGGGCAAGTTTATTTCTTTGCATGTGGGTATTTAATTATTTTAACATAATTTGCTGTAAAAACATTTTTTCTCTCTCACTCTCATGAAAATACTTGCTATTTTTGCAAAGAACCAATTGACCTTTTCTTTCTTTCTTTCTTTTTTTGGAGAGGTTTTTGCTATAGGGTGCACACGCTCACCAGGAAGACAGAGACAGAGAGATAGAAAGCGAGAAATCACCCCTGGGGGGATGGCCATGTCGCAATTCCTTTTCCTCTATTCTCCTCTTGGGATCTTGGGCACGCACGCACAAGCGGCCGGCATGAGTTTAAGCCACCGGGTCCGGGACTCGAACCATGATCGACTACATGGGAATTCAGCGACATAGCCATTATGCTAACTGCTGGTCCCTGCAATTGACCATATTCATGTGGGTCTATTTATATTTTATTCCATGGATTGTAATGTCTGTCTCTTCATACCTCAATATAACACTGTCATGATTATTACAGATGCATTGTAAGCTTTGGGATCAGATAGTGTGAGACCTCCAATGTTACACATTTTCAGAAAGTTTTGGTTATTTTATATTCTTTAAATTTCCATTTAACATTTAAATTAGTTTGTCTATTTCTATTTTTTTAAAAAAACCCTACAAGTATTTTTATTGGGATTTCATTGAGTTTATAAATTAACTTAGGAAAACATTTCCATCTTATCAATATTGATTATTCTAATATATGTATGTAATACTTCATTTTCTTTGGTATTCTTTAAATCACCAATGTTTTATTGTTTTTAGTGTTCAGGTCATATATGTCCCTGGCTAAATGTATCTTTAATATTGCATGGTTTTGGATGCTATTGTAAATAGTGTAGGTTTTTAAACTTCAATTTTCAATTGTTTGTCGCTAATAAATGAATGTACAATTGAATTTATACATGGACTGACTATTCTGTAACCTTGCTAAATTCACTCATTTAGTTCTAGCAGCTCTTTTATAAGTTTTTCAAAATTTTTTATGTAGGTGATCACATCTTCTGAGAGTACAGATAGTTTTCCTTTTTTCTTTTCAATTACACACCTCCACTCCCCTGGGTTTTTTTTTTTTTTTCTTATTGTGCTGGCTAGATTTCCTGAATAAAAGTAGAAAGAACAGATAGCTTGTTTTTTTGCCTTAATCATGGTAGAAAGAAATCAATTCTTTCACCCTTAAATGTCTATAGACATTAACTGCTTTATGTTAGACGCAATATACAGGTTGAGAAAATTCCCTTCCATTCTTTGTGAATTGAGAGATTTTATCATAAACAAGTGTTGAATTTTAATTTTTTTTAAAGAAGTTTTTGCCTTAGGGTGCATGCATTCACTGGAAAGAGAAATACAGGCACAGTGAGAGGGAAAGTGAGACATAACTCCCCAGGGGCGATGGCCACAAAACAATCCCTTCTCCTCCATTCTCATCCCAGGATCTTGGGCATGCACTAACATGTGCCTGGCATGAGCTTCAAACCACTAGGTCTGGGACTCGAAATGCTATCAGCTATGTGAGAGAACAGTGACGTAACCGCTACACCATGTGCTGGCCCTCGGTGTTGAATTTTATCAACTATTTTTTATGCATCTATTGAGATGATCATGTGAGTCCTCTTTTTTCTTTTGTATGTATGTGTATGTTTTTGTTAATATAGTAAGTGGCATTAATTCTTAAAATTGAAATAAACTTTTCTTTTTCATTTCCGAGATTATCCCATTGGTCATAGTGTATGATCTATTTTATATATTACTGGATCAGATTTTTTAAAATTCTGTTAAAAATTATTGAGTCTAGGGACCAGTAGTTGGCGTAATGTCTATGTCACTGGACTCCCATGTAGTCGACCATGGTTTGAGTCCTGGACCTGGTGGCTTAAACTCACACTGGGTGCTTGTGCGCGCATGCCCAAGATCCCAAGAAGAGAATGAAAGAGAAAGGAGTGTGGTGTGGGGGTGATTTCTCGCTTTCTGTCTCTCTGTCTCTCTCTGTCTTTCTGGCAAGTTCACGCACCCTAGAGCAAAAACCTCTAAAAAAAAATGATCGTGTCTAAAGACTATACTTTCAGAGATCATTTTTATAGTTCATTACTAGAGAAGTTTCTCTGAATGTGTACAGCACTTTTAAGCACAGGATTTCATAACCATCACTACCTCCAAAAGAATTGCTGAGTGCATACTAACAAGGAATATTGATGTACAGTTTTCTTATACCTTTGTCTACTTTTGGTATGGGAATAATGCTACCCTCATGGATTTATTCAATTTTCAGGAAGAGTTTCTATAAATATGGTATTATTTCTTCCTCAAAAGTTTAATAAAATTCACCAGTGAAGCCATCTTGGACTGAAATAGTCTTAATGGGAAGGTTTCCAACTATAATTTCAATTTTTCTCAATAGCTGATGGACTATTTTAGTTTCCTATTTCTTATTGAGTGAACTTTGGTGGTTGGTGTTTTTCAAGGAACTTGTCCATTTTATCTAAGTTGAATTTATTGTCATTAAGTTGTTTATAATATATCATTGTTATCCTTTTAATAACTATAGACTCTTTAGTTATATGCTCTCTTCTACCTCTCAGATTGATCATTTTTGTCTTCTATTTTCCCCTGGTAAGTGTGGCTAGAGATTTACTTATTTCATAGATCTTTGCAAAGAGCTAGCTTCTGTTTACTTTGAATTTGATTGTTCATTTGTTTACTGTAGGGCATGTACACTCCTCAGAGATAGAGAGTGAATGATACATAAAGAGAGCAATAGAGAGTGATGGAAAGTAAGAAATCTCCTCCCCTATCCCTCCAGGGGATGGCCATGCTGCAATCTCGACTCCTCCATTCTCCTCTAAGGGTTTTTAAGCACCCACACACATGTGCCCTGTGTGATTTTTATGCGCTCCAGGTCCAAGATTCGAACTGCAGTTGGCCTTGTGGGATCCGGCTGCATTAACCTTTGCACCACTCATTAGCACAACTTTGATTTTTTTATTACTGTTTATTACTTTCTATATCACTGATTTCTGTGTATCTTTATTATTTCCTTTCTCTGCTTACTTTGGATGAACTTTGTTACTCTTTTACTATATTCTTTGGACAAGAGCTTATTCAATAATTTGGAACTTTTTTTTAATATTAGCATTGAATTCAATAAATTTCCCTGAATCAATTCATCAAGAAAACAGAACAATACTAAATATTTAGGCATTAATAACAGTTTTTAAACCCCTGAAGCAAAAAGAAAGATAGAATTGAAAGAAAAAACAAACAATTCCATTATTACAGTTGGAAATTCAACACCCTTCTGTCAATAAATGACAGAAAAATCAGTAAGGATATAGAAGATTTTAATAACATTATCATCTAGTTTTTCTTAATTGACTTTAAACAGCTCTCCACCAAAGAGTAGAATATGTATCCTACTCAAGTACTTAGGAAGCATTCACCATAGAAGGTCATATTCTAGGCCATAAACCAAATCTCAATAAATTTAAAATGATTCAAATGATGCAAAGTATGTTCTCTGACTAAAACAGTGTTAAATTAGAAGTCAATAAAAGAAATATCTCTGGAAGAGACACAGTTATTAAAAAACTAGGTAACTCATTTTTAAATAACCACAGATCAAAAAGAAACCAAAAAAGAAATTACAACATATTTTGATTTAAATGAAAATAAGACCACAATTTGTACTCTATGGGTTACAGCTAAAACAATGCTTAGTGTGCCTTTC
The DNA here is from genome assembly GCA_026018925.1 of Tupaia tana. NCBI lineage: Eukaryota > Metazoa > Chordata > Mammalia > Scandentia > Tupaiidae > Tupaia > Tupaia tana. The sequence goes on from JAKSZU010000004.1 coordinate 69,597,827, forward strand.
AAAACACCAAATGACTACCTAAAAAAAAAAAAGAAAAAAAAAATGTCTCAAATCAATTATGTGATTAGAGACAGTAAGACAAATAAAGGCCAAAGTAAACAGAAAATAATTAAAGACAGAATTACAAAAATTACAAAAGGGCAAACAGTAGAAACACAATAAAATCCAAGCTGTTTTTTTTTTTTTTTTTTTTTTTTTTTTTTTTTTAGAAAAATAGCAAAAATGATAAACCTCTAGTCAGATTGATGTTGGGAATGAGAAATGTGATATCAATACATATATCCTACAGACATTTAAAGAAAATTACAAACAACTGCATGCCAATAAACTTGATAGTAGAGATTAAATGATTAGATTCCTTGGAAGAAACATATTACCAAAGCACATGGAGATAAACTAAGCAATGTAAATTAGTTGTGTATCTATGAAAGAAGTTGAGTTTGTAATTTAAAGTCTTTCCACAAAGAAAACTCTTTTGTGGCTTTGTTAGTGAATCCTACCAAACATTTAAAGAAGAAATAACAACAATTTTACACAAATTCTTACTGAAAATGAAAAGAGAAGAAACTACATTTCAACTCGTTCTATGAGGCCAATGTTGTCCTGATACCAAAACCAGACAAGTAAACCATAGATCAATATACCTCATGAATACCAAATTTGAGCAACTCGAATTCAGTACGAAAAAGGAGGATAATGTATCATTACTAAGAGGGATTTGCCTCCAAAATGCAATATCAGTTTGCTGTTTGAATATTAACTAATAGCAGGCTAAAAAAGAAAAAAAAAGGTATTTGATCATCTCGATAGATGCAAGAAAGCATTTTTTAAAATACAGCATCTATTACTCATAAAACACTCAGAAAATAGGATAGAAGAAAATGTTCCTGAACTAATAAAAGGCATCTGAAAAAAAATCTACAAGTGACACCATTCTTAATAATAAATTGTTGAATGTTTTGCCCCAGAGCTTAAGAACAAGGAAGAATGTTCATTCTCACCATCTATAGTTAATATTTTACTGAACACACTGGCTAGTGTTTCTCAAGTAAAAGATAAAAGCATAAATATTGGTTAAGAAACACAGATCAGTAATGAAAAGGTAAAATTGCCATTATTTGCTTATAAAATGATGTTCTGTGAGTTAAACAAGGATGCAGATTACACGTTGTACATACTAAAACGTAGTCAAAAGAATGGGAAGAGGGCAGGTGAAGGAAACCGATAGAAGGGTTAGGGTTCAAGATCTATTGCACAACTATGTGAGAAAGGCATTAAAAAATTCATGGTATATTTTAAAATAATTAAAATAGGTAAGAGAGGTAATAAATATGTTAGTTAGCTTGATTAAATTATTTCACATTGTGTACATATATCAAAACATCACAATATACCCTATAAATGTATACGATAAGAATACATTTAACTATCACCTCCCTAGTTAAATGTATCTCTAATTGTATATATTTATGGGGTATGATGTGACTTGAGTATTTCATTCATCAAAAATAAAATAAACATAAAGTTGTGACAACTTCAAAAAGAAAGAGAGAGAGCCTTAGAAAAGAAGTATCAGAAATAAGATTTAAAAAAAGTAAATGAAGATAGGTAAGTCTTATACCTAGACAGCAATTGACACATCTTTGAGAAGAAAAGAATTTTTCCCCGACTCTTACTTTCTGAAGTAGATGTCATTTTTGCTGGGTGCTGTTGTCAGCTTTCTCTCACGTTAGAGCAAAGCATGGAAGACACTCGCCAAGGCTTTACCTCTGCAGCAGATAACTTTCATGTTGTCTGTGAGGCGATCTCATTAATTTGACTAATATTCTAGCAGGAGGAGGTAAACGGTTGATTTTGATGAGATACATGAACACTTTCATGATATTAGTAAAGTTTCCTCTCCCTCTTTTTTTTTTTTTGGAGAGGTTTTTGTTGTAGGGTGCGTGCGCTCGCCAGACAGACAGACAGACAGAAAGCGAGAAATCACCTCCCAGGGGGGATGGCCACGCCGCAATCCCTTCTCCTCCGTTCTCCTCTTGGGATCTTGGGCATGCACGCAAACGCACCTGGTGTGAGTTTAAGCCACCGGTCGGGACTCCAACCGCGGTCGACCATGTGGGAGTCCAACGACATAGCCATTATGCTAACTGCTGGTCCCTCCTCTCCCTCTTAATACATGTTATAGTCTGGTTTTCTCAAGAATGAGTTCATATATAGACTTTTGGTAGTGTTGGTTCTCACAAAACTATCTGAATTTAGGAGACTGTCAAGTTTACCATTTTCTACTCTGATACTGTGATAGTCAAACTAAGACTAATAACAGGTTGAAAAAAATGTATGGCAATCTAATTAACCATGTTCATCACTTTCTGTGATCTGGGTAAATGATGTAGGAAAAATATGAACTGAAATTCAAAATTACTTATAAAGAAAGAAAATCTGTACAGGTCCACAAAAATCTTCTTAAGAAAATCATGGTTTAACAGATTTTTTCTTTTTTTTTTTTTTGCTTTCCATTTTGAATCCCCAGAAATGCCTCTTTTACTCTGCTAATTGCAGATTTGGGAAAAATGCAAAACCTAATCTAAGTGAACACTAAAATTACTGGGAAAGGTAATAGTTGGGGCTAATTATCTTACTATTAAGGAGCTTCTGTTTTCTTGTATGTAAAATTAAGAGTTCTAAGCAGTTATACTTTACAATCCTTTCCAGTTCTCAAGTATAATATTTCTATGAAGATGCATGCACATGATTTGGGTAGCTTTTTTTTTTACACTGTATTTTAGAGAAACTCTTTTTTGTATTTAGTTAAAAATGCCTAGGACCTTCTATTTACCTCTTGCATAATCCACTTTAACAGAATCTTGTGAAGAAAAATAAAATACTTAAATTAATCCTCACACTAAGAAATAGTTTCGGCTAAGTTTTGATAATAACCACTCTTCCTTGAAGACAAGAAAGGACAGTTGTAACACCTTTTGAAATTGTACTTTAGTTTTAGTTATAGTGATAGTGAAAGTCTTACCTCTCGAAAAATATGTGCAGTGGCTCTTCAGGTTTTGCTGCTATTGAAAAGCGTGGTTTTTCTTGAAAGGGACTAATTCGTAAGGCTTGCTGGGGAAGAGTACAAAAATAGAATGGAACCAAATGTGAAGGACAATACCATTGGCAGAGAGCATATTGCTGTTTGTTCATCGACAGACTCTTGGGGGTATTGTGGAGCAGTAAAACAAGTTGATTCCATCATTGAAAAGGTAATGTTTTTGTCTTGAGAAAGAAGAGAGCTTTTACTTTATGGGAATAAGGGAGGCATGGTGAATCACTCCTCAATTGAATTAGATTATGAAGAATTTTATCTAACTTTCCCAAATGAAAGTTTCAGTTTTTGTAAGAGGACTTTTAAAATCATAACTTCTAATTAAAAATGCAATGACTACTTTTCTTTGATCGATCTTTTATGCAATTAAAATTCATCTAATTACCAGAAAAGTGAATGCTATCATGCTGAAATTCCAATAAGAAGTGATATTACATAAAGAACTTTGAATGCATGATAGAAATGAACATTGTTACTTTGGCTTGACATCATATTTAGTACACAAAAATTTAGGAATATACACATAAAGCCCACTTAAAAAGCAGCAATCTAAAGGAGTTGCTTTTTATTGGGGGTTCTGTCCTTGTCTTACCTTTTGGACACTTTCTACTTTACTATGAAAATAATTTCATGCTCCCATGCAGAAAACGGAGCATACAAATTATCTTGCTTTGGGATAATCCCCTAAAACCCTGCTTCCATTCTTCGTTTGGACTCCTCTAATTTAAGTAGTCTAGTCATGTGCTAGTTAACCCTTAACGTTACACACTTACGTATTTAATGGCCATTTCGTGGTGTTGTGGCATTATTTTCTAAGCTTCATGATAATTTCATGGACGAATACTCATTAAAAATACAGAGCTCTGGGACCAACAGGTGGTATCACAGTTACGTCACTGGACTCTCACATAGTCAACTGCAGTTTGAATCTTGACCCTCTGGCTTAAAACTCATGTTGGGCACATGTGCATGTGTGTCCAAAATTTGAGTGGAGAATGGAGGAGAAGCGATTGTGGTGTGGCCATCCCTCCCGGGGGGGATAATTTCTCATTTTCTGTCTCTCTGACGAGTGCTTGTGCCCTATAGCAAAAAAGCTCTTTAGAAAGAAAACAAAAAACCAAACAAATAAAGTTGAGGAGGATGTGTATGGTCGTCTCAACTGGGCCGGACTGAGGTGTATATCATGCTGGGTAAAGTCTCTTCACAATCTAAATGATGTATATGGTGGCTTGAATCTCACACCAGGCGCGTGTGCGTGCGCGCCCAAGATCCCGAGAAGAGAATGGAGGAGAAGGGATTGTGGCGTGGCCATCTCCCCTGGGGGGTGATTTCTCGCTTTCTGTCTCTCTGTCTCTCTCTGTCTGTCTGGCAAGCGCACGCGCCCTATAGCAAAAACCTCTCAAAAAATTAATAATAAAAAAAATAATATATATGTGTGTGTGTGTGTGTGTGTGTGTGTGTGTGTATGTATATAAATCCCTAAAACTTGTTTTCTAGGCCCCATCCAAGACTTACTGAACTAGAATCTCTTAGGACCTGGAAATTCACATTTTAAATAAATACCCATAGTGATTCTTATGTGTATATACACAAGCCCTGCTTGGGTCTGATAGGCACAGCTGAACTCTGGCCCTCCTGGACCACCTTGCCAGGGGCACGTTTGGATCTGAATGAATGACTTGCCCCCAGGAACCACAAAGAGGTACATAGGCCTGTTTGGATCAGAAAGGCACAGCTGATTGCCTGCCCTTACTGGACCACCTTGTCTATGTCTTAGTCTTGGAGGTTGACCTGCCCTTGGTCATGGAGGCTGACCCACCCAGGCAGGCCCAATTAACTCCGTGGCCATGTAGACAGGACCTGCCTCCTGCATCCCCTGGATCACTTTCACAGAGCCACATATCCAGGTCCTGAGGGTCACCTTGCCCCAGGAATTTCACACAGGCCACATAGGACCTGCTCCAGGGGTCTCACAGGCAGATTTGTCTCCAGCCTCCCCTGAATGAACCTGCCAGGGTCACATGCAGGTTAAGCAGGCTGACCTGGTCTCAGAAATTACAGGTAGGTACATAAGCCTGGTTTGGATCTGAAAGACATGCCTGGTTTCTGGCCCCCCCTGGACTGCCTTTTTCAGGCCCACACCTGGGTTCCAAGAGTTGATTTATTCCCCAGGCATTATAGACTCTACTTCATAAATCAAGAGTAAACAAGTATGCCACTAGATACCTAAAAATCACTGCAGAGATATAAAACAATATGAAAAAAAGAAAAAAACGCACAAGGGAATATCTCTTCTCAAAGGAACCAAATAACTCTTCACCAACAATGAATAAAATACAGGAAACCACCAAAATGTCAGAAAAGAAATTCAGAATATTGATTACAACAAAGCTCAATCAGATGTGAGAGAAAACAGAAAAAAATTCCAGGAGATGAGAAAATTATTCCATGGCATGAAGGAAGAGCTCTATAATGAGACAGACAACCTAAAAAAAGAATCAAATAGAACTTTTGGAGATGAAAGATATAATACAGGAAATAAAAATCTCTCTTTAAAGTATTAACAACAGATTAGACCATTTAAAATAAAGAATTCTTGAGCTTAAAGAAAAACCTCTGATTAAGTCCAAGTCACCAAAAAGAATAAAAAATAATGATAAAAAATGAGGACAATATATGTGAAATTTTATACACCATTAAGCAGCTGAATATTTGCATAATGGATACACTAGAAGGCAAAAGATGGGTAAAGACATTTAAACAATTTCTTTCATGAGATACTATCTGAAAACTTTCCAGATCTAGAGAAACATATAAACATCCTGATCCATGAAATACAAAAGACACAAAATAGAATCAACATAAGGAAATGGGAAGACATATTCAAAATTCTGAAAGAAAAACTATTTCAGCCAAGAAAGCTATACTCGGCAGGATTCTCCTTCAAAATGGAAGGAAAGGGGACCAGCAGTTAGCGTAATGGCTATGTCGCTGGACTCCCACGTAGTCGACCGCGGTTCGAGTCCTGGACCCGGCGGCTTAAACTCACGCCGGGCGCGTGTGCGTGCGTGCCCAAGATCCCAAGAGGAGAATGGAGGAGAAGGGATTGCGGCGTGGCCATCCCCCCTGGGGGGTGATTTCCTGCTTTCTATCTCTCTGTCTCTCTCTGTCTGTCTGGCAAGCGCACGCGCCCTATAGCAAAAACCTCTCCAAAAAAAAAAAAAAAAAAAAAAATGGAAGGAAAAATAAAGTAATTCCTTAGATCAACAAAAGCTGCAAGAATTCACCAACACTAGACCAGCTCTTTAAGAAATACTTAACTGAGTACATAATTCGGAAAACAAAAGAGAAAAATAGAAATAAGAAAATACAGAACAACCAGGAGAATAACTAATAAAATGGTGGGAGAAAGTCCACATATATTGATAATAACATTGAATGTAATGGATTTAATTCCCCAATTAAAGGACACAGACTGGCTAAATAGATTGGTAACAAACAAACAAACAAAACAGAAGCCTTCTATGTATTGCTTACAAGAAACATCCCATGAAAATGACATAGAGTGACTGAAAGTGAAGGGCTGGAAAAAATTATTTTGCAAATGGAAACCAACAGATATTGCAATACAGACAAAATGGACTTCAAGCTAAAAATGTGGGAAACTCTTGAAGACATTGGACTAGGCAAAGATTTCTTAAATAAGACCCATAGAGCATGGGCAACTCCAAAAATAGACAAGGGGGATTACATCAAACTAAAAAGCTTTTGCATGACAAAGGAAACAATAAATAAGGAGACAACCCACAGAATGGTGAAAATATTTGCATACCATACTTCAGTTAAGAAATTAATAACCAGAATATAGAGGGAACTCAAGAAGCTTACCTACAGAAAAAATAATAACCCAATTTAAAATTGAGAAATTGAGGGCCAGTGGATGGTGGTTAAGGCACCGAACTCTCATATGGCTGACCCAACAGCTTGAAAATTACACTGGGTATGTGTGTGAGGATGCCCAAAATTCCAAGAGAAGAATTGAGAAGGGATTGTGGCATGGCCATCCCTCTTGAGTGTGACTTCTCATTTTCCCTCTCAGTCTCTCTGATGAGTCCATTTGTTCTATGGCAAAAACCTTTAAAAAAAAAAAAGCAATTAATCTGAATAGATAACTCTCAAAAGAAAACATATAAATGGCCAAAAAGCATATGAAAAAATGTTGAACATCTCTTATTATAAAGGAAATGTAAATCAAAATCACATTGAGATATCACCTAACCTGGTTAGAATGGCTATAATTAAACAAACAAACAAACAAACAAACAAAAAACAACAAGTGCTGGCAAGGCTGTGGTAAAAAGGGAGCTCTTCTGCACTGTTAGTGGTAATGTAAAGTAGTATAGCTACAGTGGGAAATAGTACAGATATTTCTCAAAAATTTTTATAGAACTACCATATGACCCATAGGGAATAATCCCATTCTTAGGTATTTACCCAATTACTCAGTCAGAAAGATACTTGCATATCCATGCTTACTGCAGCATTATTTACAATAACTAAGACATGAAATCAACCTAAGCATCCAAGAACTGATGACTGGATTAAAAGAATATGGCACATTTACACAATGGAATACTACTCAGCCATAAAAAAAAAAAAAACAATGAAATCCTGTTCTTTAATTCAAAGTGGTTGAATCTAGAAGATGTAATGCTAAGTAAAGTAAGTCAGACTATGAAAAAAAAAAAACACAAAACAACCCAAAAAACTATATTATTCACTTAGTATGAACTGAATGTCTGTGCTATATGGCAGGAAGTTTTGAATACATAGAAGTAGAGAAAACAGCTATAAATATCAGGGACTGCAAAGGAAGTAGGAAGTTGGGATATAGAAAGAGATCAGGAAATAAACCATTTAACAAGAATGCAGGTAGATGAGGAAAATGGATTGTGTAACAGCATACCACAATTGAATGGGAAAACAAAAATCACCATTCTTTTTTTTTTGAGGGGGGAGGTTTTTGCTATAGGGCACGTGAGCTCGCCAGAGAGAGACAGAGAGACAGAAAGTGAGAAATCACCCCCTAGGGGAGACGGCCATACCACAATCCTTTCTCCTCCAGTCTCCTCCCGGGATCCTGGGCACACATGCACACATGCCCTACGTGAGTTTTAAGCCACCTGGTCCGGGATGCGAACTGCGGTAGACTACGAAAATCACCAAACTATATACCTCAAATATAAAGTTCTTCGTTGAAAATGATAAATATGGTATTATTCTTGACTTGACTGTCCCACACTGTATGAATGTTTTGAAATTCCATTTTGTGCCCCAAAAAGAAGTACAAATTTTAAATGTTAAAAAGAAACTATAGAATAAAATTTAAAGATTGTAAAACATGAAAAAATTTTTTCTTTATTCATGATAGAGAGTGTGCGAGAGACAGTAAGTGAGAGGCACTCTCCAAAGGTCTGGTCATGCCATGATCACCTTCTTATAGTCCTTTGGCATGTTTGATCATGTGCACTCACACATTTACCAGGCATGTTCTAGGTAGACTGGGCCAAGATTCAAAGTACAGTCACCATATTGGATCCAGTTTCCCTTGAGCAGCAAGTTCCTGCTGCACTACGGAGCTATTCCTACATTACTTTTGATTATCTGTCATTTTTAAAGAAATTTATTTAGTAATCATGCTTTTATTTAGTTTTGTATGTTTCTTATTGATGATTTCCAATTTAATTCTATTGTTGTCAGAGAATATACCTTGTACAACCTGAATCATTTTACATTCATTGGCACCTGTTTTATAGCCCTAAATATGATCTATCTTGGTTAATGTTCTATGTGCACTTGAGAATATGTAGTCTGCTACTCTTGGGTGGATTGTCCCATGTGGGTCTATTAAGTTGCTTGATAATATAAGTCAAGTCTTTAATATTTATGTCTAACTTTTAATTATTGGGAGAGAGGTATTGAAATCTCTAACTATGATATTGGATTTATTTATTTCTCCTCTCAACTCCATCATTTTTCCTTCCTATACTTCTAATATCTCTTATTAGGTGTATAATTAAGAATTATTATGTCATTTTAATACAGTGACTTTTAATCATTATGTAAAACCCTCTTATTCCCTTATAAAAATTTTTTCTTGAAATATAATTTCACATGAATATAGCCACCCCAGTTCTCTTCTAACTAGTATTAGCAAGTTATATTATTTCCATCCATTTACTATCAACCTATTAGTGCATTTATATTTAGAGTGGGTTTATTATAGACATAATATAATTGGGTAATTTTGGTCAATATAATGATCTCTCCCTTTTAATTGAAATATTTAGAATATTTGCATTTATTATTATGATTTGGTTGGTTGGGTTTAAATGCCATTATGATATTTGTTTTTCATATATATCCCATCTGTCCTTTTATTTTCATTTTTGTTTCATGTGGAAAGAGGACTTAACATAAATCTACTCTTTTAACAGATTTTTTTTTTTTTGGGGGGGGAGGTTTTTGCTATAGGGCATGTGAACTTGCCAGAAAGATAGAGAGAGAGACAGAGAGACAGAAAGCAAGAAATCACCCCCCTGGGGGGATGGCCATGCCACAATCTCTTTTCCCCCATTCTCTTCTCGGGATCTTGGGCACACATGCACATGTGCCCAGCATGAGTTTAAGCCACCAGGTTCAGGACTCAAACCATGGTCGACTACGTCGGAGTCCAGGGATATAGCATTACACCAATTGCTGGTCCCTTTTAACAGATTTTTAAATGAACAATACAATATTGTTAGCTTCAGGCACAGTGTTGCACAGTAGATCTTTAGAAATTATTCATCTTGCATTATAGAAACTTTATTCCTATTGATCGGCAACTCCCCATTCATCCCTTACCCCAATCCCTAGCAACCCATTCTACTCTGTGTATGTGTAGGCTCGACTATCTTAGATACTTCAGATAACTGGAATCATGCAAATCAGGCTTTTGTTGGTGACTTACTTAACATGATGTCCTCCAGGTTAATCCATGCTGTCACATAATACAGATTTCCTTATTTTAAAAAGCTGAATAATATTTCATTATACATTTATGTGGGCATTTAAGTTGTTTCCAAAGTGCTGCAATGAACATGGGAGCACCGATACCACTTCAGGATTTTGATTTAAACACCTTTGAATAAATATCTAGAAATGGGATTTTTCACATCATCTGGTAGTTCTATTTTTACGTTATTGAAGTACATCCACACTGTTTTCCATAATGTCTGTACCATTTTCCATTTCTAACCAGCAATAATACACAGGTATCTAAATTAGCTACATCTTCACTGACTCTGTTCTCCTATGTTTACTTTTTATAGTAGCCATGCCAGCAGGTGTGAAGTGATATCTCATTGTGGTTTTTATTTGCATTTCCCTGAAGGTTAGGGATCAAAATCTTTTAATATACCTGTATGTCTTCTTTTGAGAAATGTCTATTCAGGTTCCTCACTCATTTTTTAACTGGGCTGTTAGAGTTTTTCCTACTAAATTGGTCATTCCTTATATATTTTGAAAATTAACCCCTTATCCTATATGGTTTGCAGCTATGTTCTCCATTCCACAGGTTGTCTTTTCTTTTTGTGTGCCTTTTGTACAGAAGGTTTTTAGTGTGATATAGTCTCATTTGTCTAATTTTGCTTTTATTCCTTGTTCTTTTGGTGTTATATTCATAAACTCATTGCCAAGACCAATGCTATGAAAATTTTTCTCTTATCTTCAGGAATTTTACAATTTCAAGTTTTCTTTCTTCTTCTTTTTCTTTTTTTCCGGATTATTTTGCCGTAGAGCATATGCATTCAGCAGAGAGAGAGAAAACCAAAGTGAGAACTTCCTTCTCAGGGAGGAAGGCCACACTGCTCTCTCTTTCCCTTCACTGTCTTGGTATTTTGGACATACATGCGCATACACCTGGCATGTATTTCAAGTTGCTAGGTATGGGACTCGAACCACAAAGTTGACCAGTGAGATCCAGTCAGTGCCTTAACTTCTATGCCACCTACTGGACCTACAGTTTCAAGTTTATTTTTTAAGTCTTTCATCTTTTTGAGTTGACATTTGTGCATAGTGTCGAAAAGTCTCATCTGTTCTTTTCTGCTTTCTTCTGATTCATTGTGCATATTTTTTACAATTCTGTTTTGTCTTCTTTGTTAGCTTAATAGTTATTAATCTATATTTTTGTTTTTAGTAGTTGTGTTGTGTTTATAGTATGCATCTTTAATTTATTAAGGTTTACTTTCAAGTAATATGCCACTTCACACAGAAGAAATTTACAACAGTGTTATTTTCCTTTGTCTCCTTCTAGCCTTTGTGCTATAGCACATTTTAATTCTGTGGATATAATAAACCCAACCATACATTGTGGTTATTTTTGTTTTAAGCAATAAATTATCTTTTAATGGTAGCTTAAAATTAAAAAACATTATATTTAACTTTATATTTATCACTTTCGGCACTTGTTATTCTTTTTCGGAGATTAACATTTTTACCTATCTTTTTTTTGTTTGCTTAAAGACTTTCCCTTATAATTTTTTGTGTTATTAATGCTTCTCATTAATTTTATTCAGTTTTTTTATGTCTTAGAAGTCTTTTTTTGTCTTTCATCCTAAAAGATTTTTGACTTGTATAAATTTTAGATTGACTGTCTTTTTCTTTCAGTTTTTAGAAATATCCCAGTGTCTTCTAAGTTGCATTGATCACCAACGAGATTGTTAGCCAAATTTATACCTTAACTTAGCATCCGTGTGCATTTGATAGCTTATTTTGTTTGTTTATTTAAGGATTATTTTCTCTTTGATTACCCTCTACACGAATTTGCATGTTTTTTCTGGATCTTTCCTTATCTTTACATTTTATTAAAAACATTTCTGTAAGTTGTCTTAAACATTTTATGGGAAAAAAGCAGAAAATAAAGAGTAAAGCAATAAATAAAGTAGTCGGCATTTACACAGTGCCTTGAAAGTATGAGCACAAATAAAATAATATAGATGAATTCTTTAGATTAGTTGGCATATAGTATAAATATAGTAGGAGAAGAAAACAATCTCTGGAGCCCAGGTACTGTCCAATGAATAGAGCTTTAGATAAAGAATAATATTAGTGGCAGGAGAAAGGCATGGATACCTCACATTAGAGTTTTGAGGGTCTCTCACAACATAACCTAGGCTTAGAAGTCCTGAAAAATATTTTCACTGCCTTCTACTTCTCAAAGCCAGTCAAAAAGGCCAGCTAAGATTTTGAGGGTTGAAGGTATAGGCTGATCCCACATCTTGTAGGAGCATGCATCTACAGAGTGTAAAGGCATTGGGAACCACCTCTGGTGACCAGTTAAAACAACGATAACATCAAAAATTTCTCTGATGAGTGTAAGAGAGTTGAGTCAGGGCAGCTCCACTCAAACACACTGTAACTAGTGAGTAATATAATTTTGGGTACTATTTACTCCTTAGAGTGTGCCAATAAAAAATTGTAGTGTTTGAAATGGTACTTTGACATGAAAATGTCCAAACATATGAACCATAATCTAAGAGGGATGATAGAATGTGTATCTTAATAACAGTAATTTAAGTAAAAATTGATGTATAGGTAGAGATGAAGACTGAAAAGGAAAACATAATTTCTGATCAGGTGGGATTTAAGGACTCAGGCGTGCCACCATGAAGAAGATGCTGTTTGAACTGCATCATAAGTCAGTAAGATTTTGATAAGTCGATATGAGGATGGGCAGAGATAGTCAAAGTAAAGGGGAAAGACTGACAATTCATATTAAGATAGTAAAAGCCTTGGATGTGTATGTAGAGAAGATTAAATTGGTTCATTTGGAAAAAACATGTGGGAGTATAAAAGACTACAGTGAGAACCAACGTTGAAAAATGAGTTGTAATAAATTGCAGAGTCTTAAACATCTGACTTGGAGTTTGCATTTTGTTCAGCAATAAGAGCCATCCAAAGGAACTAATAGGATCAGGGCAATGCTTAAGGAGGCTAGCACCTCATGTTTGTCTGGTATTTTTTATTCATAGTACTCCCCCTTGACTCTTCGCACAGATTCTCTTCCCCACTACCTGCCTTTAGTGATAATTACCTTTCTGTTACTGTGTTCCAGGCTGCCACTTTACTGTGAAATAGAAGAGACACTATTCTTATCCTACACATGAATGCAAAAGAACATTTTTTATCTACTGAAATAACATCCTCCAAGGGATCAGAAGGTGGCCTGGTGGTTAAGGTGCTGGACTCCTACATGGCTGACCACAGTTTGAGTCCCGGACCTGGCAGCTTGAAAATCATGCCAGGTGCATATGCGTGTGGGTCCAAAATGCCAGGAAGGGAGTTGAGGAGAAGGGATTGCAGTGTGGCCATCCCCCTGGGGGTAGGGGGGATTTCTCACTTTTTCTGTCACTGACTCTGTCCCATGCTCCTTGTGGAAAAAGAAACCTAGGGGACCAGCAGTTAGCGTAATGGCTATGTCGCTGGACTCCCACGTAGTCGACCGCGGTTCGAGTCCCGGACCCGGCGGCTTAAACTTGTGCTGCGTGCCCAAGATCCCGAGAGGAGAATGGAGGAGAAGGGATTGCGGCGTGGCCATCCCCCCTGGGGGGTGATTTCTCGCTTTCTATCTCTCTGTCTCTCTCTGTCTGTCTGGCGAGCGCACGCGCCCTATAGCAAAAACCTCTCCAAAAAAAAAAGAAAAAAAAAAAAAAAAAAAAAAAAAGAAACCTAAAAAACAAAATAATAATAATAACATCCTCCAAAATAATTTATTGACATGGGAAATGCATATGTTAATAAATTCATAAAAGAATAAATATATATATATAATTTAAAAGAATGGTAATAATCTGAACATCGTTGATATGCAAGTAGATATGTATTAATGTATTAAAGCATTAATATTATTAAAGCATTAATATTGATTCTTGTATTATGGACATTTTTATTTTTTTATTTGCATCATTCACCATTTGCCAAATTACAATATTATAGTAAGAAAAGTTGTTCTTTAGTGTGCTAAGCATAGCAAGTAAATCTTCAAATAGAAATCAAGTAAAAATAGCATCCTACCTGAATTTGAGAATTGGAATTCTCAAAGATCTATAAATATTCAGAGCTTTCAGATCCAGATATGGGCTGACATAACTGCTTTGGTTTGAGTATTGAAGTGGTTGTTCTGAAGAGAGTAGAAAGAAGGGTGAAGTACTTGGACAATCTTTCACCATGAAACCACCCCTTTGAATTTCTAAATAAGGCCTTGAATGGAGAGAAGATGACAGGAAGGCCCTGCAAATTATCACTCCACACTCTCATAGGGCTTAGAGTTAGCAGGATCCAGCCATAACTATTTGGTAAGAATGCCACACTGAAGAGAAATATTAAGATTGGAACTTCCAGGCAAAGACATGATCTTGTCAGCTATTTTGCCTCGCACTGGTCCCTCATACAAATTTTGATTTCATTCTTCAAAAACATTTGTACACTCTTTTCTGATCTTGCATAGTTTGCTACTCAGCGAATCCACTTAGATTAAGGAGGATTTAAGGAAATCCTGGGAAAGGAGAGAAAACTACCATACCAATTGTTTTAAATCACTGTAGTATTTGATCAACTGGATTTATTAATTCACTGATTTGCTCAGAAAGTTTCAGCCAAGCAACTCTGGAATGTTGTCTATGTCTTTGACATAAGCAAATTAATCTTTTATTTATCTCTCCTAGGTCCATTTTTGCTAACCAAGACCTGTCCTTTGGCTCTTCTGTCATCCAAAGGAACATGTGTTATTCTAAGATTTATCCAAATAACTGTAGTTCTAACTTTTTAATCTCTTCACACCAAGTAAAGAAACTTCAGGAATCATTTAAAAGTGGTTTTATAACTTCCCCCGAAAAAGAAAAAAAATAATAACTACGAGGGACAGAGAAATTCTAGAGTTCAGAGGTTCTTTTTCCTATTTCTTTTGAAGAAATATATTATCAGGGTGTTATGATAGTGACAACACAGACAATTCTGATTACTTTTCATCAGTAAATGAGAATCAGGGCAGCATAACGAAAAACATGGGAAGAATTTGAGCCTTAAACTTTTTTTGTTTTGGTCAGTGTTACCATTGTTCCAGAGTCATCTCTGTTGTCATCATTTTTCAGGCCGACCAAAACTAGAGAACAAAATCTATGTTTGATGTGTCCGGTACATTTTTTTAAAAAATTTAAATGTTATTTTTTTTTAATTGACAGAGGGCACATGATTCAACAAAGAGGGACAGAGCAACAGAGACAGATAGAGAGAGAGAACCCCCTACGGTCATGGTCTTGACACGATCCCTTTTCCATTTCTCCATCCTGTCAGGGTTTGGGACATACACATAGATACACCTGGTGTATTTTTTAAGCCTCCAGGGCCAGGATCTGAACCGTGGTGAACCATGTGGGATTGAGCTCCCTTAGACAGTAGGACTTGAGGCTATCCCCGTCTGGCACATTTTTAATGAACCTGAGAAAAAGAACTCATTACATGCCTATTCTGGATAAAATGCTTTGCATAAAGTATTTAATTTAATATTCATAACAATCCAGCAAAGCACTGTTGTCTGATCAATAGAAAAACTAAACTGGAGCACTTAAGTAATTTTCCCAAAGTTAATACAAGATAGAGTTATGGTTGATCATGGTTTATTTGATTCCAGTCTGCACTATTATTCTCTATGCTGTGCTACATTTAATTCATATATGTGATATAGGCTTCCACAAGCTTAGATATCTTTGAAGGACAAATGATAAATCACAGTAAAAACATAATTTATCTTAGGTCCATGGTATGTTATGGGAAGGAAGAAAAATTGATAATATTGTCTAGATAAGCTTTTGCTTTGTGTATGTCTGAAGAGTATAAGGATCCCAGATTCCTTACACTAAATATTCAGAATTGTTCACTGGACACCTATCTTTTTTCTGTTGAATTTAAAGGAAACATATGGGTTGCTATATTTAAACAGCCATCTGTCATCCTGAGCAAATTCTTGAGGAAATTGCTTTGGACCTAAAGTACAGCACATGTTTGATCTGTATGTATATCATAATTTTTCAATTTGGAAACTTTGAAAAAAAAGAAAAAAATGAAACAAGAAAAAATGGTAAAGCAAAAAAAAGAGGAAGTTATTTTAAAAGACAAGTGAGTGTTTCATAATGTTCTGTACTAGTGAGAATAAGAAGAAAGAATTAATGTTGTTCAAATAGACTCAGCCTGACATCGACAAACAAAGAAGAGAACAAAATAATAAAAACAAGTCTTGTCAATGTGTGTTTAGATGAAGTTGATTGTTTTGGAAAAGAGAAGGATATCTCAAATTTTATGTGTGGTAGGCTGAATTATGACCCCCACAAAGATATTCATTTCCTAATCCCCAGAACCTACGAATTTGTTATCTTACATGGTGAAAAGGACTTTGCAGGTCTGAGTAGGTTAACGCTCCTGAGATGGGAGCTTAGTCGGCATTACTGAAGTGTATTCAGTGCAGTCACAAGATCCTTATTAGAGGGAGACAAGAGGAACAGCATCAGGAAAGGAGATGTCATAGCAGAAGCAGGGAGAAACACTTTAAAGATGGAGAAAGCTGAATTGCTGGTCATCTGAATTTCTGGCCTCCAAAAGCTACAAAAGGCAATGAAGTGGCTTCCCCTCAGGAGCCCTCAGAAGCAAATGCAGCCCAGCAGACACCTTGACTTAATCCAATCAAGTTCATCTTGGATTTCTTACTTAAAGAGAATTTACTTTAGCAACAATAAGAAATATTTAATTCAGAGAATTCTAAGGATTCACAGTGGAAAAGAATCATGAACCCTTTTAGTCATTTTAGTCCTTATCCTAACACCTAGTCCATCTCCCAGGCCCAGATACTCTTCCTCATTTCCTGAGCATCTCTCCTACTCACTTAATCCTTCGTGCTGAGATGACTTCAGACTTGGGTCTTCTGATTATTGTCACCATTCCTTTCAGGCTAACTGGAGTGGGTTCCACACCAGTTGCCAGGCTAACATTATAAGAGTCTCTGCCAAAACCAGCTAAATACATGTTACCTAAAGATGAAAAACTGAATCCACAATTTCTCCAAGACATCTAGCCCTCCATTTCTGCATCTGTATCCACCATGACACAACCCTACCCTCCACTCTGTTCCATTCAGTCCTGCTCCCGTGCCTGTGCTAATATTTCTCCACCTTAGTTATCTTAACATGTCACACACCAGGCACCAAAATCCAACTCACAACCTGCCTTTTCCCTAAACCTTTACTGACCTTAGCATATCTCTGGCAATCTTATGGCACTTATCTCTAATCTGTGGAAATTATATTAATATCTATCATTCGAGGCCTATCCCAGATGTTAACGCTTCCCTAAAACCTTTCCAAATCTCTCAGAAGTGTCACCATCACTCTAGTCTTTACTTTCAACACATCTGTTTGTAAATTTGTTTTAGCATTTATCACACGTGTCAGAGCACAATCACTTCTGTGCATAAATATTTCCCTATACAAGCAATTCAAAACAAAGAAAGTATCTTGTACATCAATACCCTTTTCTCCCAAGCCTTGTGTATACAGTGTCTGATAAATTCCTATTTAATTAAATCGCTGCATGTTACGTGCTTTAAGATGGCAACCTATTTGCTAGCCTTCTTTTTCTAATTCCAGTTTGTCGGCATATCTGGATTCAAATACTGCTAAGCTTGATGGAGAGCTGGGTGCAGTGAGGAGGACGCTGTAGGGAATCACTGCAGTGGCTCCTCCTTGGTGAGCAGGGCGAGAGCACCAGTGAGCCCTGAGGAGAAATTTGGGCATATGTCTCTAATCTCTGAAAGGCAAAAGGGGTAATAATTCAGAGAGCTGAGTCTTTCAGTTTAAGAGTGTAATTGACCCAAGAACAGAAAAACTCCTCCCTGGCACTTTGCAAGGTCCCGTCAATCGGCCTGGTGCTGCGTCATTAGCCCAGAGGTAGACCCCCATCTATTTTCTTCCGTATGTGGGACTTCCAATACATGGAGTAATCACCAGCAAGACCTCACCCTGATAATCTAGGTGAGGGGAAGAGAAAAAAAATCAGCTCCATTTAAGGGACTACTAGTAGCCAGGGAAAAAATGAGAGAGAAATAGATGAGAGATAGATAGAGAGACGGAGATGGACAGAGAGAAAACACTAGCAAAGCAGCTTTTGGAGGAGACAGATACTTGACTAAAAATAAGAACGTGGCCCAGCCACAGGGATACAGGTGGTCGGGTGCCACTGCATGATACTGGTGCCACATGGAAGCCCATGTTTAGATACTGGGTTGACATGAAGATGCTGAGGACTCCTTGGTGATCCTGGCTGCGGGGAAGGCTGTAGCATAATGAGACCTTGTCTTGGCTTCCCCTCTCTCTCAATAAATAAATAAACTTAAAAATGATCACAGCACCTAAAAATACTAACACGAAAAATCATGTATCAAATATATCTTCTGAATTGAAAAAAAGTATGATTTCTCAACTAAACAAATGAGTATTTAAATTAAAGAAGAGATTGATCACTGTTGAGACTCAAATTAGGACCCTGTCTGATCAAGTGTCAAATTGAACAACGTATCAAAAGATTACTCTAGGGAAAAGCAGTTAGCGTAATGGCTATGTCGCTGGACTCCCACGTAGTCGACCGCAGTTCGAGTCCCGGACCCGGTGGCTTAAACTCACGCCAGGCGCGTGTGTGTGCGTGCCCAAGATCCCGAGAGGAGAATGGAGGAGAAGGGATTGTGGCGTGGCCATCCCCCCTGGGGGGTGATTTCCTGCTTTCTGTCTCTCTGTCTCTCTCTGTCTGTCTGGCGAGCGCACGTGCCCTATAGCAAAAAAAAAAAAAAAAAAAAAAAAAAAAAAACCTCTCCAAAAAAATTAAAAAAAAGATTACTCTATAGCCAAATACAGTGTATTCTAGGAATTCATAAATTCAAAGTTGGCTCAAAATAAGGAAATCTATCACATAATCTATTATGTAAACATTTTAAATGAGAAAAAATATAGTCAGATAGCTGTAGAAAGGCATGATACAATATCCAGTAACTCTTATTAACAAAGTCCCCAATGAAATAATAGAAAGAAGCAAATATAATGAAAATAATTTGCCCAAACCCAGCAAAATAGATTTTACTCCCTATGGTGAAATACTAGAATGTCTTTAAGTAAAATTATGGACTAGGCAGGCGTATGCATTGTCACCATTATTAGTAAGCATTGTCTTAGAAATTCTAGAGACTGTGACCAGCAGTTGGCATAATGGCTATGTTGCTGGACTCCTATATAGTCAACTGCAGTTTGAGTCCCGGACCCGGTGGTTTAAACTCACGCTGCGTGCATGTGCGTGTGTGCCCAAGATTCTGAGAGGAGAATGGAGAAGAAGGAATTGCGGCATAGCCATTCCTCCTGGGGGGGGGGGGGGTGATTTCTCCCTTTCTGTCTCTCTGTCACTCTGGCGAGTGCATGTGCCCTACAGCAAAAACCTCTCAAAAAAAAAAAAAAAAACAAAAAACAAAGCAAAGCAACAAGAACATGAAGTAGTTTGAAAAAGAGGAAATCAAATTTCCTCTCTTTGCTGATGGTATAATTGAAAACCTAGAACACTGACAAATCTGAGCAACAAGAAACAAGAGTAATAGTGAAATAGGTACAAGGTAACTATTTAAATACCAATAACTTTTCTTTAGGTTGTAATAAGAATCTTGAAATGTAAATGAGAAAAGTATCTCTTTTCCAATACCGAAAAACACTACAAAATAAGAATTTTTTCCAATAAAGTTTATAAAAAAAGTGACAAAATCTTTAAAAATTAATTTATTATTATTATTTTTTACATTTAATCACTATACATATTTAGCTTGTATAGAGAATTTACCCAATGTGAAATATATCTCAGACCAGTCCAGTTGGGAAAACTACAAAATCTTATTGAGAGACATATAATATGAAAAATTCTAAAGTAAACCCTAAATAAAATCAACAGACAATATATTTGGAAAGAGTATTTGTAGTGTTAAGGTCAGGTAGAGACTAAATATCAATAATCTGCAAAGAGCATATAAACTGATAAGATGCAAGCAATTGAATGGGAGAATGAGCAAAGTGTGTGAAAAGTCACACGAAGAATACATTCTTAGAAGAAAATGTTTAAAGAATTAAAAATACATTCTAATATACACAAACTCAATTTGTAGAGATAGTGTAAATATCAAAGAACGAAGCTATCGCTTTAAATATACTCCCATCCAAGATTTAAATGAGGTCGGGCCATGGTGGTGCGAGTGGCAGGGCTGCTATGTGACTATAGCCTGATGGAAGGACCTGAGTCCAGTTCACTGGCCAGCCTGAGCATGCCAGTCATGTCCATGATCCTCACTGGCTGGCAAGCTCAGGGGAGAACTACCACACAGCAGGACTCTGTAGGGGTCTCTATCTGTCTCATGGAAGAAAGAAAGAAACTTGTTTTAAAAGATTTAAATTACTACTAGAAGAAGTGTCAGAAAAGTGGTACTCTATATATGTCTAGGACAAATGTATACTATAGTCTCAGCAAGGGAAACTAGCAACATCTATTATCAAAAACTCAAATCATTTCATTCTGCCATAGAAAGACAGACTCTAGAACATAGTGCATGTATGCTAAGATATTTGTTACAACAGTATTCATGATACAAAAAGCTGAAAAAATTCTAATATGCTCTCATTCACCCACCCAGAAAGTGTTTTCACTGAATATTCTAGGTGCTTTTTTTTCTGTGCTAAACGCTATGAAGAATAATAAAGAACTCCCACCTTCAATGAACTTCAATGTGGCTGAGGAGTCAAGACATACAGACATTACACACCAAGCAGGAGATTTCAGACAGAGAATCCTATAAGCAATGGCAGGGGAGGTGCAAAAGGGAGAGTATGCTCTGGAGATGGGAAGTGATTTTACCAGAAAAGAGAATCAGAGACCAACTACTCAAAATCAAAAGAACTAATCCTTTAGTAGTCCTCGTGAATGGAAACAGATTGCCAAACAGCATAGAACAGGGAACTTGATGTGACCCTGTGTTAAGATTCTAACTCTTAAAATAAAAACAGAAAGGAAATAACCAGGATTTGAAAGGAGAAAGCACATTATGCCAAGTTACAATAATTTTCACAAAGTTCCTAAGTAAGGGGAATATAGTGGATATGAGGAAATCTGAATCTTTGAGACAGATATGCAGCAGTTGTAATGGCTGATTAAATGATTCTGCACCAGATGCACCAGGTGAGTGGGTCAGTTACCTAAAGGCAAGTCCTATATCTGGGGAATTTCAGCTGGAGTAGACAGGCACACGGATATGCAAGAATCACTTGTGTGAGAAAGGAATTTGTTACTAATACTGAAGAGTAAATGAACATGGACTCAGGGTTTTCCCTCTAATAAATGTCTTCCTCACCTGCACGTAGATGGTGTAGGTTAATGAAGAGATGAGAGGACAATTAACAGGAAGATATGTACATAACCCTCAGATGTTCTTAAAATATCAGGATGTACCCATGGAAATATGTTATATACCTGTACATTACTCAAGAGAAACTATTGAAACTGCTACCCTCATGCCTAAATCATAGCTCTCTCTGATATAAAGTGTTTTAATAATAAAACCTGATGATTACTACAGAAAAGAGAATTTGTGCTTTGGATCTGAGATGAGGCCAAACCTGAACGTGGATAGTTGATTCCAGATTAAGTATTTAAAACAAAAGCAAAAACCTTCAACCTTCATGAAACAGGGTAATAAGTTAATTGCAAATAATATAAAAATCCATTCTAGTCCAAACTGGTCAGAACATAATTGAGACATTGTTTTAAAATTCTGTTCATCAACCATTATCAAAGGGGCTATAATTAAATGCAGATAATCTACAGGAAATCAATCAAGCTGGAGGCAGTGATTAAAGGAACTGGGATATTTAGATTAGAAACAGAAGACTTAGGGATATAATGTTTTTCTTAAAATATATGAGAAAAAATAAAAATGGCAAAATAATAGAAAAAATAAAGATCTTTTTACTGAGATTGGGGTTGTTCCTTTTGAGACTTTAGGATTCCTATTAAACCTGAGATTCTAGGAAACCAACAGTATGATTTAGTAATAAATCAGGAATGCCCAGGGCTCACCCATCTGGTATCAAAGCCAAAGAGTAGAGTAGAGCCCAGATTGTTGGGGCCATTGCCAACAGGGCTTCCTGTAGTGGTAATTCTAAGGAGGGCATCCAGAGGACAAGCCAAAGGGTTTGGTAACAAACAGGAAAGTTGGACAAATGTCATGATGATGAGAAGACAGAATCCAAAAAATAAGGTGACATAGGCAACTAGAGACATCAAAAAATTAGGTTGCCACAACCAAAGAGATTGGGGTGAAAATGAAGGAAAAAAACAAAGGGGTGGGGCGGGGTGACAAAGTAACAAGCCAGAGTGAGGTTAGGCAAGGTTTCGGGTCAAATCTTGTGACCACAGTGTTAAGGATGATTTGTTGAGAGCAGAGGAAACACTCAACAAGTATGAGGTATTATTATTATTATTATTATTATTATTATTATTATTATTTGCAGCTTCACCCTAACTGGCTGAGTTAGAACTGGGTATTTCAAATGACTAGGACATCTTAATTCAGGACCAGATCATGGAGGGCCTTGATTGCCATCCTAAGGGGTATAATTGGTATCCTGCAGGAAAGAGAAGCACACAAAGTTACTTGAACTGGGCTATGCTTTAGGAACATTTCTCATTCAGCACTGTGAAGAGTAGACAGGTTTTAAAGAGAGAGGATAGAGACATTAGGTAAAGGCTTCTTAGAAAAATAAAGAGGAAGTAATTATGGTCTTAGACGGGTGCATCGGGAGTAGGGGATATAAGAATCAACCCAGAATGAAATCTAAGGATGTATTGCCTAATTGAATCATAAAGCTGGCTGTGTGAAGAGCCAACATGATTAAAAGATAAGTAAGCCCAGCTGTGGCAGTGCAGGCAGTAGCACGGTGGGCTGCAGTGCTGGAAGCCACATGGTGACCGTTGGGTTAATCCCTGGCCTGGTTGCCCTGAAAACATACCAGGAGCCGATGCAGGTGCCCAAGATCCTGTGGGCTGGAGGGCTGGAGGAAAGAGATCACAGAGTGACCAGACATTATGGAGGGTTCTCCTCTCTGTTTTCCTTATGTGTGCACATATGTGCTCTAGCATGAATAAATAATATACACAAAAAAGAAATAGATTATTTTAAAAAAGAGTTACCCTTATCAGGAAGAGCAGGGTGAAGAAAACCAACTCCATTAAATACTGATCACTTCAGCTGGTCTCAAATCAAAGGAGAATCTTTAATGATTATGAAATTTCAAGTGCTTAAGACTTTAGTTTTTAATTCTTTCATAACTTCCTTCTTCATTCAAATGCACATTATAAAAAAGTTAAATTAAAATTATACTTGAAGGCTGGCCCTGCAGTGCATTGGTTAAGTGCTTTGCATTGAAACCTGGATTACACATCGCCAACTATGGTTCAAATCCCAGCTCAGTGACTTGAAGAACACACCAGGAGCACGTGCCTACATGCTCAAAATTCTGACAGGATGAAGATGTGGAGGACAAGGGATTGTAGTATGAAGATGTCCCATTGGGAGTTCTTTCCCACTCTCGCA
Organism: Tupaia tana; assembly: GCA_026018925.1. Classification (NCBI taxonomy): domain Eukaryota; kingdom Metazoa; phylum Chordata; class Mammalia; order Scandentia; family Tupaiidae; genus Tupaia; species Tupaia tana. The sequence continues at coordinate 69,621,679 of JAKSZU010000004.1, forward strand.
CACGCACACGCATACACTCTGGCAATTAAAAAAAAGAAAAAAATCATACTTGAATCTGAGCTGATTAGGGGTTATCTATTATGGAGGAAAGAGGGGAAAATGATTTTTTTTTTTTCACAAAATCTAAAGAAAAGGGAAATTCAAGGATGAAGCATTCCACAATTTCAGATGCTGAAAGGTAGTAGTGGAAAGATGTGAATGGTAGCTAAGTACTTAGAATCAAGAAACATGGCATTCATATTTATGCTAATATCAGAAGAAATTATGTGAACTTTTAAACACATAGTGATAAGTAAGATCTTGTTGTTACCGAGATTTAGATAGATATCATTCAAAATTAGAAGATAATAGAGAAAGTAGGGACTAGCAGGTGGTGTGGTGGTTAAGGTGCTGGAATGCCCCATGGTTGACCGCGGTTTGAGTCCCGGACCTGGCACTTTCCTTCTCCCCCTCTCTCTCTCTCTCTGTCTTTCTCTGGCAAAACTCATGTGAAAAATAAATAAATAAATAAATAAATAAATAAATAAATAAATAAAATAAAGTAAAATTTCAAAAAAGAAAATAATAGAGAATGGATATTTTTAAACATAGTAGTATCCTAATTACTAGGGCAGGAAAACACATCCGAGTAGATGCATATGGATCAAAAGTCAGGAGGGACTATGGAGGATATTTGGATGAGCACAAAATGTATAACTAATTTAATGACTGCAGTGTTAACCCCTGACACATTCTTTTTTTTTTAAGAATTATTTTATTTAACTTTATTTATTTGTTTCTTATTTTTAATTTGACCAGAGATAGACAGAGCAAAAGAGAGAGAGAGAGAGAGAGAAGGAAAGTGAGAAAGCAAGCTGCCAGGTCCGGGACTCAAACAGTGGTCGGCCATGTGGGAGTGCAGCATCTTAAGCACCATGCCATCCCTAACCCCTGACACATTCTTAAAAAAATAATAACAAGCTGTGGGAGACTAATTCACTTGTTCCCTTTTGTTTTTGTTTTTAATGAATTATTTATTTAATTTTTATTGATTCATTTATTTATTTTAATTTGAGACAGAGAAACAGAGAGAGAGAGAGAGGGAAAGTGAGAAAGCAAGCCACTAGGTCTGGGACTTGAACCATGGTCAGCCATGTGGGCCTATCCAGCACATTAACCACCATGACCGCCAGCTGGTTCCCCCTTTTGTTTTCATTCCACAAATTGTGTCTGATGTTAGGGAATAAAGCAGTCACTCAAAACTCACCAGAATTCTAGAGAAAGTATTCCAGAGTTAGTGACACTGATTTAGGCACTGAAAAATGGCTGTTATTCAAATGAAAGAGGCTAGGAAGGAACTTCTAAGGAGTTCGAAGTGGATGGGTAAAAGTAAAGTATAACTAAGAATGAGGCATTTTTGGTTGCAGATGGTAGAAAACTATCCTGATCTTATAAAAGAAGAACTCTGAACCTACAGAACTAAATCTTGGATATCACAAACTCAGGGCTCTTTTTTTCCTCATCTTTTGTATTCCTTTCTATGGGCCAAATTCCTACTTTCCATCAGATGAAAGAATGGCCTATTTGATGAATGTTCCTAGCTCAGTGACTTTTAGCCTTCTAACTGGAGAAGGACATACTCTCTTGCTGTAGCTTTAATGAAAATTCCTAGAGAAGGAATCTGGTTAATTCAGATCAGTCCTTCCATTACTAGTATCGTAAATGAGAGGCAGGGACTTTTCATCTAATATATAACGTGGTAGTAAATGTGTCTTGTGCCCGAGGGAATCACGAGCAGGCATCTCTGTTCACATGTATCCCAATGACACAGACAGAGAATCAGAAGGGACTCAACTTCATCATAGGGAAGACTGAAAGCAAATAGGTCAGTTAAGAAGTTACATCATGAATATAAATAGAAAATAATGAAAGTTTGTGTTAGTTCAGATAGAGACCAAGAAATAGATATGAGAAAAATTTAAAAAGTGGAATTAATAGACCTCAGTGGTTGATTCAATGCAAAAAATGAGGGAAGGTCAGCAGTTGGTATGGTGGTTAAGGCAGCTGACTCCTACCTGGCCGATTGTGTGGTTTGAGTTCCAGAACCAGTGGTTTAAAAACCACACTGAGTGTGCATGTATACCCAAAATCCCAAAAGGAGGGATGGAAGAGAAGAGATTGTGGCATGACCATATCCCATGGAGATGCTTTCTTTTCTCTCTCTCTCTCTCTCTCTCTCTATCTCTATCTCTATCTCTATCTCTATCTCTATCTCTATCTCTCTCTCTCATCCCTCAGTGAACACACATGCCTTTTGGCAAATTAAGAAACAACAAAACAAAACAAATGAAAAAATCAAAAGAAAGAGAAAATATAAGAGTCCTAGATTTGGAAAGGGGAAAATAGGAATAATAGTCATCTAAAAAATAGTTAAATAGGATTTAATGACAGAGGTCAGGGATTATATATCAATGTCCCATTACATAGGTGAAAACAGGTCAGGGTCAGGAAAGAAATCTGAGCTGCGGATACATATAGGGAGTCATTGACACAAGGATGGTGAGTCAGGTTAGGGAAATACATGATATCACCAAGATAATATATGTATAAAGTAAGAAGGGGAAAAAAAAAGCCAAAGCCACAAGAGTATCAACATTTAATGAGGAATGATGATAGAGTAAATAAATTAAAAAAAAAATAAAAGGAAGTAGCCAGGAAACCAAACAAGTAAGATTGAATCAATAAACTGCAGGACAAAAATTTCAAGCAGGGAAAGTGGTGACTGATGCCACATGCTGCAGTAAAACTGAGTGAAACAACGACTGAAGGTGTGGCCGTTGCACTTGTCAACTAAGAGCCTGGTGTGAGCTTTGCTAAAGCAATTTCAGGAGAATCAAGAGAATGATGATTGGTAACAGTGAGGTGAGGAGTAAATGAGAGGTAAGGAAGTGATAATAGCAAATACATAAATCTTTTGGAAAGTTTGTTTATGAAAATGTTACTTGGGCAGTCAGTGGTTGGTGGTTAAGGCAGCTAGATCCCATATGACTGATTGTGAGGTTCTAGTCCCAAATACGGGAGTTTGAGAAACACACAGGGCACGTGTGTGTGTGTGTGTGTGTGTGTGTGTGCTCTCAAAATACCAAAAAGAGGGAGATGGAGGAGAGGGGATTGTGGCATGACCATCCCCCATGGGGAAAGCTTTCTCTCTTCCTCCCTGCTCCTACCACCTCTGTCTCTCTCTCTGGTAAGTGCATGCACTTGCTGGCAAAAATTTAAAAAAAAAAAGAAAGAAAAAGAGAAAGGAAGAAAAGGAAAGAAAGAAAATGTCACTTAAAGAAGTCAGAATCAACATGAAATGTGTTTTCATTTCTCATGGATAAAAACAAAAAAGCTAGGAAGAAGGGCTAGGCCTGTAGCCTAGTGGTTGAGGCTACTGGATACCGTATGGACAACCACCTTTACAATTTCTCACCTGGCGACTTGAAGACTTGAAAGACACTATGTGTGTGTGTGCGTGTGTGCCTCAAATTCCAACATGATAGAGAAGTGGAAGAGAAGGAATTGAATTGTAACCATTCCCACTGGGGGGTGCTTGATATCTCTCTCTCTCTCTCTCTCTCTCTGGAGAATGCACCTACCCTCTAGCAATGAAAAACAAAAACTAAACACTAGGAACAAAATTGATGGCTTGTGGCATTGATTTATGTTTAACTTTATGAGGGATTTCAAAAAGTTTATGGAAAGTGGAATTAAAATATGAGTTTATCTTGGTGCAAATTTTCTAAATCCATGAAGACTTTTTTTCATAATACATTTTTTCTTTTTAAAAAATTATTTATTTGATCTTATTTATCTTATTACTATTTTCAGTTTCCTATAGGGCATATACGCTCATTAGAGAGAGACAGAAAGGAGAGGGAAAGTGAAAAAGCAAGCCACCAGATACAGGACACAAACTGTGGTCCAAAGCCTTAATCACCATGTCACCTGCTGGCTCCATATGATACTTTTTTCCCTATGAACTTTTTGAAGACCTTTTATATAAGAAACTATCAAACTTTTCCAGAGTGGCCATGCCATTTGACACTGCCACCCTCAAAGCACAAGAGTCCCTCTCATATAGATAGAGAGCATCATACTATGGTGGTCTTAATTTGCATTTCCCTGAAGACAAGTGGTGTTTAGAGTCCTTTCTGTGCTTATTGCCCATTGCTCATCACATAGTCCTTCTTGGATTGTATTTTCAAATATTCTGCATATTTCTAAAGCCTGGGTTGGGTTTCAATAGAGGCACAGTGGTAAAACATTACTCTGAGAGGCAGACCCATATGGGAAGATTACTGGTTTGTGTATGAAGACTTCATTGAGTATGCCAGGCAGATGCCAACCTATGATCTGGGCTGTGCTGGGGTTGGATTGCAGCATCAGGACCCTGCTGGGGTGTTATATCTGTCTGTGTCTCTTTCACTCATGGAAAAAAAATCAAAACTTAAAAAAAAAAAGTATCCTGGGTTGTTGGTTTTTAAAACTATTAATATTACTCAATATGGTGGCTCTCTATACAACTTACAAACAAGTTTCTTGTCAGATACACAAATAATAGATACTTTTCTCCATCTGTAACTTATGTGTTTGTTTCATTATTAGTGCTCTGTTGACAACAGAAGTTCTTAATATTCATAAATCCTTTCTCCTCCACTTCTTTATCTGTCAGGCTTAGGATCAGTTGAGTTTTTTTTAAAGAATTTCATTCTATTTTTTCTATTTGTATTTTTAAAACTGTCTCTTTGTATGATTATATTTTGTAGTTTCTCTGGGGATTATAATATGCATCTTTAATTTTTCACAGTCTATTTAAAATTAATATTATACTCTTATATATAAGAAACTTACAGCAATATAACTTTACTTATATCCACCCCCCGTCACTTAGACTATTTTTCTCGTACGTTTTACTGGTACCTATGTTTTAACTAAAAATACACATTTTTAGAGAGAATTTTGTTGTAGGGTATGTGTGCTCACCAGAAAGACAGAGAGAGACAGAGAGACAGAGAGTGAGAAATCACTCCCCCAGGGGAGGATGGCCATGCCACAATACCTTCTCCTCCATTCTCCTTTTGGAATTTTGGGCACACATGTACATGTGCCCAGTGTGAATTTTAAGCTGCCATGTCTGGGACTTGAACTACAGTCACTACAGTGATGTAACCATTACACCATCTGCTGGTCCCCCAAATACACTTTTTATTATTTTTAAATTTTTAAGAAATTACAAAAAAAAAAAAAAAAAGAGCCAGACCTTTACATCTACCCATGTATGTTTAGGTTTTTTTTTTCTTCCTTCCTTTTAATATAGATTTCTATTTTTAAGTTGGGTTGTTTGCCTTTTTATTGTTGAGTTGTAAGGGCGTATTGTTGGTTTGTTTTGTATTCTGGATATTACAGCTTATCAGATAATAATTTGAAAATGTTTTTCCCATTCTGTAGTTTTTCTTTTAATTTCTTAATAAGGTATCATTTCCTTTCAGTCTGCGACTCCTTTTTCTCAGGAGTTTTCCCCTTCCAATTATATATTTTCTGGCAGTCCCACATTCCTGCTCTAACTCCTCAGGCTAATGAGGCTACAACTTTCTTTTTCAGTCTGGCCACTCCACACTTGCAGACTGGAGAATACCCCAAGAAGAAAATCGCACAATGTGAATATTATCCAACATGACTCCCTTCTTTTAGAGTCAAGTATTTTTCTGTCTGATTTTCTTTGTTCTGTAATACTTTTCATTCACTTGCTTTTTATCTTTTGTATTATCAGCACAAGGGTTGGCCTTATATAAACTACTCTGACTTACCAGAACCAGAATTCCATCTGAAGAGTTTGTGTTTTTATTATTGTTCTATAAATTCATGGAGAGCTTACTCCTTAAACAGATGCAGGTCACTGATGAGTGCGCCAGATTAATATATTTTTGAAGCATCTGCCTTTGGTGGTTAAGAATTCAGGTTCTAGGGCCAGCTTCTTGGCCTGGTGGTTAAGGCAGGCAGATAATACTAGTCGACCCTGTGGTTTGTGTCACATACCTGGTGACTTGCCAAAAACCCCCAAAGGAGAGAGACATGGAGGAGGAGGGATTGTGGAGGGACCATTTTCCATTGAGAGAATACTTTCTCCTCTCCCCCTCTGCCTCTCTGTGTTTCTCTGGTGAGTGTATATACCCACTGGCAAAATAATAATAATAATGATAATAAATAAATAATTAAAATCAGAATCTGGAATAAAGCAGGTCTACTCTCAAATCTTGATTCTCCCTTCCACTGAGAGGTCTTTCCAATACACCTTATGTAAAATAGGTCCTCACACAATCACATATCATTACTTTATCCTCCTTTAGTTTCTTCCTCAAGAAACTTCCTTATTACTTCCTGGAATTACATTTTGCATTTATTATTTGCTAGTATTTTCTTCCTCTAGAACATATTGTTGCTGTTGTCTTATGTTGCTGTTGTAATCTTGACCTGGAATAAGTGCTCAATAAAGATTTGCTGATTACATGACTATATTTAAATATAATTTCCAATTGTTTGGTCCTATTACTTTCTGATTAATTAAATTGAGAAAATATCTCCACTGTGGCCAAATAGAATTTTCAAAAAAAAAAGAAGTTTGAAAATTTGAGTTTAAAGGTTTTTATAGTTTAAATAGTTTTTATTAGCAATTTCATGAATTGACCATATTCTCATTATAACAATAAGCATTCTCTTGGGCATGGCAGAACAGTCAATATGCATAAGGTAGCTAGAGCAGGAGCAAGAAAACAGAATAATACCAAAAAGTCAGATTAGCCAGTATCAGATAACTTCCAGGTTACAGCAGAGAGGACTTCGTAATCATTCTGATGACTGGGTTCTTTTCAACCAGTTGCTGTGAATCTCCCATTTTTTGGAAAACCTGATCTGTTTGGGGATTTTTTTTCTTCCTTGAAGTTTCACTTTGACTATATTTCACTTAGCATGACTGACTCCATTTTGGCCAAAATAATGACCTCCTACCAATTTTACTTAACAGAGTTTTGTTTTACTTTACATTCTTAACAGCTAAATACTGTTAGAAAACATCTTGAATTATGAACTCATTTAACCTAGGAAATAAATGTGATAAATATATAAATTCTCTTTTTTCTGTAGAGAATGCTAAAGTCAGGTACAACTTCCATGAACTTCTCATTTGGCTCTTTGCCCTTCAAATGAAAAGATATAGGGAATTTTCTGCCTTGTCAGTTTACATTGTACTTCTTGTTTTCAGAAATGCTGAATTCATCCCGAAGTCTGCCCACTAAGCAGTAGTAGGTTAACTGCCTAATCAGTGGATTTGCTACAAGATTTCTAGATTTTCTTAAACTTATTCATTGTACTCAGTGTGAAAACTTCACACAGAAATCTGTAAATAACTAACTTAAATCTGAATCATTATAAGGCCTTTTCTTACTAATATATTTTACTTTATTTATATAGCTTTGAGTTTAACTTATCAGTTTAAAATTTCCTGAGGAAGCAAATTATCTTTTACCTATGTATTTTGCACAGCAGTATTAATTACCATTAGAAAGGTAGATTTTGTATACCAATGTGATATTGTTCTAAATATAAATGCCTAAGTCATTAACTTTTGGGATAAACTTTTTTTGAGTAAAATATAAAGTAACTGTGGATGGATACTCTTTTTTTTTTTTCTTTTTTTCAATGTAGGTAGCAGGACTTAGAAAGACTTTAAGGAAAGATTCCTAAATGGGCTTCCAAGTGAAACTTACATTGTTGATTTCAAGAGGGGAAAAAAAAATCTTGAAACAAGCCAGGCATGTGTATGTGCATACCCAAAATCCTAAGAGGAGAGTAGAGAAGAAGAGATTGTGGCATGACCATCCACCTTGAGAGGTGATTTCTCATTTTTCCTCTGTCTCTGTCTGTCTAGTGAGTACATGCTACCTATAGCAAAAATCTTTCTTAAAAAAAAATAAAACCTTACATTGTAGTTTCTGTGTATTGAAAACACAGTAAGTTTTGAGTCTGAAAGTCCTTAGGTCAGATTCTAATTCTACCTTTTTTTATCATTGATATTTTGTCTATATTTAACATAATAACTTTGCTCATAGCTTTAAGTATAAATGTTTATTTTTGGGGTGATAAAAATAATTCATGGCCATTATGAAAAATCTTGGAAAAAATAATAAAGGACAAATAATGTACTAAGTCTTTGACCCCCAGATAACTAGAATTATTCACCATTAATGTTTAGTCAATGATCAATCCATGTATCTTTATATCATTAAAGTGATCTTATGTCTTGAGCCCTCAATAAACATTATAATAAATTGCCTTTCTATGTTGACACAAATGCACACACATCCAGCATGATTTTCAAGCCATCAGTTCCAGGACTCGAACTACAGTCAGCCATGTGGGATTCTAGTGATGTAACTGCTATGTCATCTGCTGGCCCCATCTGTAAACATTTTAAAAGTCTGCATACGTTCCATGGCATGTATGAGGGACTTCAAAAGTTTGTGGGAAAAAAAATGGAATGAAAGTACAAGTTTTATTTTAGTCTAAAAAATTTTGAAATCCATGGATAGTTTTTTTGTGACACATATTTTCTATATTTTTGAAAACCATTCCTATCCAACATAATATACTTGTATTACCTAATGTTTGACAGATTGGTTCTAAATTTTAAATATTCTAGTAGTATTGAAATACAATTTTATCTGTACATTTTATCAATAGTTCTGGTTACGTATTTAGAAGAGATTAATAAATAAGAGGTACTGGGAGAAAGCATTTTGTTACAGATTGCTGCTTTGTAGATTAGCTTTACTAGATGATACTTCTAACAGGATTAGAGGAAAGGGCTCACCTCATCACACGTCAGTAGGACTCTCACTAAAGTTTTGTGAGAACAGTGTTCTATGCCCTCTTTAATTTCACCCTCATGCAACCTTTGTAGTGGCACTGTGGAGACAAGGAGATACAGTGAAAGGGAAACGCAGCTTACTCCATATTAGTCCCTGTGTGGTGTGTATGGGCAAATAACATCCTGCTGAAAGTCATCTGAGGGTTCCAAACCCATGTGATTGTGCTGCAAAGAGGAGCACAAGACATTGCAATACTATGCTGACTAGATATTTCTCTAGGAAAACCTTTATTAAGGAAAATCTCTTCTTCCTCTGCTTATGTTGGGAAGAGGTCATCCTTTAGAGAAGAGAGAATGCTGTGGGGCTGATAGAGATACTTGAGGTATGCATGTTAGTATACACATAGAAAAAGCCTTTAAATGTGAATATAACAGAAAACTGAGAGTAATACCAGGAGTAGGTTATGTGGGGGAGGAAAAGCCACTGTCATTTTCCCATATATATCACTCAGGTTTTTTTGTTTGTTTGTTTTATAATAAATATTAATCTGGCAGTTAAGAAGTATGTTGTAAACTAAAACTTCTCTCTCTTCTAACTTACTGTCTCCTTTTCAAAACTTGCCTTTTTTACACACAAAAGTATTTTTACTCTTTGTGATTTTTTATATTGCATTTAAATTTTTCCTATGTACTGATCAGATTTTTAGTGTATATTTATGGTAGTAGGACCAGCTCTGCCCTTTATAGAGAGTAAAAAAAGAAAAAGTGGCAAAGTACCATCTGGAGTCTGTCACACAGTGTACTTAAAAGTCCTATTAGCAATGCAGGACAAAATAAGAAAGAGATTAAGTGGACATCTGTGATGATAATGAATGAGTTTTAGTTGTACTCCAGTAACCGTAAGGTCCCAAAGTGCTGCAAGGAGCTGTGCTTCCCAATGGAAAGTATTACTTTAAGGATAGTCTCAGAAAGTCTTGTTGTGCAAGTAGGATCCACCTTGGGAAAAGTCCTTAAGCATGCCAAAGCTGTACTTACAAAATTAGAACTTAGGGCATTGAAATCCCCTGGTAATTGTTTCTTAGTTCCCCACTATCTCAAACTATTTGTTATCTGGAGCAGAAATCAATGTAAAAGAGGCAACAAAACTCAGTTCATATTTTAAGAGGAGTGAAACAACTCTGTTCCAAATATACATTCTGCAGACTGATCTCCTAGTTCTTCGACCATATGTTCCATTGCAAAATTTATAAGCCTTTCCAGAACTGGGGTCAAACGTTTTCCTGCTACTGTTATCATCCTTCTTATCCGTCTTCTCTTGCTTTTTTATCTCCCTTTCCCATACCATAGTTTCCTTTCCACTTTTCTCTGGTTTTGCTGCTGTTGTTGCTGTTTAATTTGATATTCTCTTTCTCCTCTACTCTCCCACCCCCTAATCCTAGCCCTAACTACACTATTCTTCTATTCTTTCTTTTCTTGCCTACTTTTATTCTGGTCATTGCCCACTGAGTTTATGTATATAAATTTCTTTGTCTAGTTTTCAGATTTTATCATCAATGCTTATATCATTGAGCTATTGTTTAAATCCAATATCTGTGTTTACTGTCAGACTGCATATTTGACTATCAGGCACTTTTCACCATCAAATAAAAGTACTGCCAGTAGTTAACTAGAAAGGAGTTTCAAAGTCTACTCTCATAAGCAGAGCTGAAATGTCTTCCACTCATTATCTGAAATATTAGTGTTCATCTAGAATTTCTATGAAAACTTCTGCTTTTGAGAAATAGGCCAACTCATCCCTAAACAGCCCTAGTAGATGCTTATTTTATTCTGCCTGATAACATGATAACATAAAGTAGAATCATTTTTGACATTTATGGAATAGATACAGTTTGTGCCTAAATTTATAGATTAAGATTTTAGTAGTTAGTCAAAATAGTCATTGCTTAAAAAAGTAAAGTTTTTTTCTTTAGTAATTCTATTTGACCTGTTTTCTCATGTAAGTTGCTCCAGTTTGTGTGCATGCAAAGTACACTCAAGTCACCTCAACTCCTATTCTCTTTCTTTCTTTTTCTTTTTTTAATTAGATTTTTTCTTTCTATAGGGCACATGTGCTTGCTAGAGAGAGAAACAGAAAGAAGGAAAATCAGAAATCACCCCTTAATGGGAATGGCCATGCTGCAATCCCTTCTTCTCCATTCTCCTCTTGGGATTTTGGGCATATATACACACACATGCCTGGTGTGATTTTTCAAGTTGCCAGGTTTGGGTCTTGAACCACCGTCTGCCATGTGGGAGTCCAGTGCCTCAACCACTATGCCACCTGCTGATCCCACCAATTCCCTTTCTTTATCTTTTTTTTTTTTTTTTTAAATAGGATCTGAGACCAGCAGAGGGTATAATGGTTACATTGCTGGACTCCCACATGGCCGACCCTAGTTCAAGTCCTGGACCAGGTAGCTTGAAACTCACACTGGACACATGTGCATGCATACCCAAGATCTCCTGAAGAATATGGAGAAAGAATTGTGGCATAGCCATTTCCCCCAGGGGGAGTGTGATTTCTCACTTTCTATCTCTCCGTCTCTCCGGTGAGAGGATGTGCCCTATAGCAGAAATCTCTCTACAAAAAAAAAAAAAAATAATAATAATAAGTAAACAAAAATAATAATAAAGATGGGGTCTCTCTTTGTTGCCAAGGACATCCCAGAGTTCTTGATCTTCTCACATCAGCATCCTGAGTTACTGGCATTATAGGCACATGCCACGTTGCCTAGCCTTTAGGTTAAACTGGGAATTAAACCTAGGTCTCTCAAGTGGTCCCTGTCTATGGAGCACAGCAAATGTTTTAGCAACATGTGTCACTGAGGCTGGGCCATACTTTAAGTGCTTCCATAAGTTCTCTTTAGTGGATTTTTGCTTTCTTTCTCTGAAAAATAGCAGTGAAGGTTTTATAAGGAAGACATTCCTCTATTTTCGTTATTTCCCCCTCTTTGGGATACCATTTTGTTTTATTTTATCCGTGAAAACCAAATAAGACTCTGCCTGTTTTGTATTTCATGATTTTATGTGGTGGTAAGTATATGAAAGGAGCAAAGCAAGTGGTGGACTGGAGCATAGCAGTAGGTAGGACAGGTGGGTAACAGGAACAGCATACCCACGTAGACCAGATGTTCAGGGAAGGTATCTGTGCGATGATAAACGCAAGCTGAATATGACACTGAAGTAACACCACCTTCATGAAGAGCTTGGAAAAGAATACTCTAAGCAGAGGAAACAGCAAGTATTAGAACCTTGAGATGGGTATGAGTTTGATATCTTCAGGGAACTTAAGAGTGGGGTTGGTGGGACTTCTAGAGCAAAGGTTGAATATAGAAGAGAAGTTGGGTAAGTGAGTGGACACCAGAACTTACAAAGCTTTGGCTCATGATGAGGAGTTTGGATCTGATTTTAATTACATTGGGAAGTTATTTGAGGTTTTTAAGAATGTGAGTAGCATCATCTGATGTTCTTTAAGGAATAATGTCCTAGCTTATAGCTGTTACAAATTTTTTAACCTTTTTTAATTGTGAAATATAATACATAGAGAAAAAATATGTATAAAACATATGTAAAGGGGGGAAGGACAGTAGCGTAACAGTAAAATTCAACACTTCGCAAGGTTGACCCACATTGGTTAGCTTCTGGATCCTTCTCCAGAGACCTTGCTGAGTACACCAGGCATACCCATGCCCAGGATATAAAACATTGCTAAACTCCAGAAGCACTCCCCATACCTGTGCCTTCCAGAACACAACTATTCTCCCCCAAGAGTCACCATCATCCTGACAGTGTTCAGTTCCTTGATTTCCTTTATAATTTTATTTCTTGGGGCTAGCAGGTGGCATGGTGGTTAAGGTGCTGGACTCCCACATGGCTGACCATGGTTTGAGTTCTGGACCTGGCAGCTAGCTTTCTCACTTCCCCCCACATCCTGTCTCTCTCTGGTCAAATGAAAAAGTAATAATAAATAAAATAAAATAATTCTTTTTAAAAAATGTACTTCTTGACAATGCATCCCCTATACAAGATAGTTTAGAATTGCCTATTTGTAAATTTTATACAAATATCATTTGACTTCTACATTAGAATGGTCAAAAGAGGGGTCAGCAGATGGCATGGCGGTTAAGATGAAGAACTCCCACATGGCTAACTGCAGTTTGTGTCTGAGACCTGGTGGGTTGCTTTCTCACTTTCTCTCTTTGTCTCTCTCTGGTGAACTTACATGCCCTATAGAAAATAAAATAATAATCAATAAAATTAAATAAATAAAAAATTCTTTTTAAAAAGATCAAAAGAAACTTTCTCACAAAATTTTTCTTTCCCAGTATAAAATGAGAAAATAGTTTTAATATCACTTTTATTTTCACTCATGATAACCAAATAAGGGTACAGCCTAATGTACTGTATTTCAAAAAATGACAACTGATGGAAATAAAGAAAAATTTCTTGAGCAGAACACAAAAGCCTGGTGAGTCTCTTTTTCTAATCTCATTCCTACTCCCAGAAACCTCTTAGTGAGTGAAAAATAATCTCAAACACTCACTAATATCTCCAAATATGTAGCTATATAAACTGAGCAGTTTTCGTTATCTTTTTCTTCTTATGATTAAGAAATAGTGGAAATAGCATCTGGGGGTAAATAGGTAAAGTGGGAAAGTAAACATTAGGCAATCATCTTAGTCCATTCCAGCTATTGTAACAAAAGCCATATACTAAGTAGATTATAAACATGGGAGTTAATTCTCATGGTTCTGGAGGCTGAAAGTCGAAGATCAAGGTGCGGTCAAATTCAGTGTCTGGCGAGGAGCCCTTTCTGGTTTGTAGATGGTGCTTTCTCTCTGGGTCTTCACTTGATGGACAGGGCGTGGGTCTCTATCTCTTCTTAAGGCCCCTAATTCCATTAGTCTCCCAAAGGCCTAATTTCCTAACACCATCACCTTCAGAGGAACACAAATATACAGGCCATAGCAATAACTGAGTTTCACGAGCAATTCCCCAGTTCCAGAGGATAACTTCGGTGTATGTATTCCATTCCTTTGCCAGTGTTAGGTTTAAGCATGGGCATTTAATATAACCCTGACCAATAAGATATGAGGGAGGGAATTTAAGCAGGAATTAATTACACAAGTGATTGAGGAATCAGGAAGCCTCACATAATAATGAGAACTCCTAGAAATTAGGAAAGCAGAGTGCCATGACCATCCCTGTTGGAGGGATGAAGTAAAGAAGGCATCAGAGACATCATCAGAGCCCAGAAGCCAGGGTCAACCAGCAGACAGTGGATGATGAAGGCCTGTCCATTGGGGCCTGGAGAAGCAGCAGCCACCACTGAGGTTTCTCAAGATACTCCCTAGGGTAGAGAGGAAGGGAACTAATGTCCTGGCTTCTCTTTCCTGGCTTCTACATGGGTTCCAATGTCTGTGTGGAAATCCAGCTCAGAAGTTGGCTGCTAGGGGACCTTGGGAAACATAGTCCATAGGAGTCTGTCTTGGTGTGACACCAGACAAAGCAGGGAAAGGTAAGGATTGGATTTGAGGGTGAGCGGATGGAGATGTGGCACACGGAAGATGAGGAAAAGGGAGAAGTCAAAGACAACTCCCACATTTCCAGCTTGTGGATGTCAGGAAGCCTGAGATGGGAAACTAAAGTAACAGTTTGGGGAACTACTTTCAAAGCTTTGCTTTGTGTGTGTGTGTGTGAAGTTGGAGATGCCTATTAAGTATCGGAATGAAGCTTTCCGGAAGGCTCCCTTGAATCAGAGAGAAAGGAATGAGAAAATGGAGAAGAGAAAGATAGGGAAGTGGGAGAAAGAAGAAAAGGAGAGAAAGAGAGCCCAAGTGAGAGGACTTTATGTGTCTGGGCTCAGGATGACTGAAATCTTAGTTTCTAGCACTGCTACAAGGAAGGTGGCAAGCCTCCAGGGAGGAAAATGGGTGCATATTTAGCTTAACAAAATATTTTATTTCTTAGAATCAATTCATGGAATCAAGAGAGACTTGAAGGGTCATGCTGGAAAGGATGATGGATTCTCAACAACCACTTGAGTGAACCATAACTAAGCACCAGATAGGCTCCTCTTCTCCCACACTCTCTGGCCATGACAGATTCCAGAAACCTGAGATTATGGAGTGGACAGGGGAGGAACACCTAAAGGACTAAGGTTAAGTTGCCTGCCACCTCAACTGTATGGAAATTCAGGGACAGAAATTTAGGTGCATCTGATTTCATCTCCTTTTACCATAAGACAACTCGTGGGATGAATATAAACTTCTTCACAATGCAGTTTTTAAGATAGATTTATTTAGTTCAGCTTAACCTATTGGTGAGGCTTTAACAAGATGGTCCAGAGGAATTTTGACTTAATGAGTATGATCCCCTCTGAAACCTCCCCATGGTGTGCGATCCAGAAAAAATAAACACAAACAAACAAAAACCACACTGGTTGTCCAGTTTAAGCAGGCATAAATGCCTCCCAAAGATATATATTTAAGTAACCTCATTCCATAAATTAAAGAGGAAATATTTTCCATACATAGAACAGAATCTGTATAGACCCCTGCATACAAAAGAAACAGCCCACTAACAGTACAATCAAAGGTGTTAGAGGTATCCACTCACTTGTCATTTTGTTTATTCTGTTTTCTAGGCTGAACTGGGATCAATCTATCAATCAAATCTATCTACCTATCAAAGACCTCACAGAAACTCTGAAGTTACCAGTTTTGACCACTTTGGGCCAAATAACCTTTCTAGGCAGGACATATTCACACTATTCTCTGTAAATTGAAGGGAAAGAATATGAATTCATGAACCCTGTATATTGAACATTCCCAGGGGTAAGTTAAAGAGCAGAATTCTGTCCTTCCAGATGCATGGGCTTCTGAGTAAGAGTTTAGTAGTGTCAAAGGGTTCAATAGCGACATAATAGTAACTTAAATTGCATTTGGAGTTCAGTCCTCTCATTTAAAGCTATGGAGCTGTTTGTTTGTTTGTTTGTTTTTTTGGAGAGGTTTTCACTATAGGGCGCATGCGCTCACCAGAAAGACAGAGACAGACAGAGAGACAGAAAGTGAGAAATCACCCCCCGGGGGGATGGCCACGCCGCAATCCCTTCTCCTCCATTCTCCTCTTGGGATCTTGGGCACACACGCACACGCGCCCGGCATGAGTTTAAGCCGCCGGGTCTGGGACACGAACCGCGGTCGACTACGTGGGAGTCCAGCAACATAGACATTCCGCTAACTGCTGGTCCCATAAAGCTATGGAGTTTTTGAAAGCTAAAGATTCCAAAATCAGAGAGTCTAGTTTTTCTGGACCCATAATGTAAGCATTCTGACTCCCAGTCCTCTACTATTTTTATTTTGATATAAAAATCGTTTTCTGCAACAGTAGCTTGGTAATCCAAATGATACAGTATGATCTAAAATAAATTTTTATTTGACAAGAGACTAACCATGTCTTTTCTACACATAAAAGAGAACTTTCAGAAGTACATAATTTCATTTTCTCCTAAGTTTGAGCAACAGGGAACTTAAATTGTTATGTGCATTTATGTGTTGTAATAGTAAAATGCTTGAGTCATCACAGTGTGGGGGCATGTTTTTATATGCTAAACTGATTAAATAATCTACAAATCATGTTTGCTATCTAAAACAGTCAGTGTAGGAACAAAGAGCCATAAATACAAAATAAACCATAATAGCTGTTAGGATTGTTACATTACTTTGTTCCCAAATATTCTGGCCATGTGTGCAGAGGATATAATCATCTATCTAATTTTAAGGTT
This sequence comes from Tupaia tana, assembly GCA_026018925.1. Classification (NCBI taxonomy): domain Eukaryota; kingdom Metazoa; phylum Chordata; class Mammalia; order Scandentia; family Tupaiidae; genus Tupaia; species Tupaia tana. Next base: position 69,638,391 of record JAKSZU010000004.1, read on the forward strand.
TAATTGACTGTGTTAAGGCAGACTTGATTCTGAACTGGCTACAGCAGAAAAAGACTCAATTCGTATGTTTTCTGTCACTGGAATATGAGCATAAAACCAGACTTGTCTACATGAGAGAATTCACAGATGACAGATAAATGGGTTTTGGCAGAGACATATGATCATGATTGGCAATAACTAGGGAAAATATTGACAATGGTAAGTTCTGAACCCTTGGAAAGAGCAACTCCGAATCTATCTCATGCTCTAACTGTGGTCGAGCATCGCAGAAAGCTCCTGGACCAGACAGCTTTTAAATTGGGCTTTAATGGATAGGGAAAAGATGATAAATAGAAGCAAAATTTTCTAGGAATGTGTCCAAAGTCAGTGACTGTAGATGTTGGTGATTACCACAGTTCTGCTGTATGTTTCTGGTTCTGAGCAGAGATGGCGTGAGTGCTGATGAATATTTATGTGCCATGGAAGGAAAGGATTCTGCTAACCTGAAGCTACAAAGCTTATCTATCAAAATCTTCCACGACAACGGTGCCATCTGTCTTAATCTGCTCTCATTCGGGATGCCTCACGATGCAAAGCTGAGGGCCTTCTTGGAGGGGTGTGGGTGACAGGAAGACAAACAGCAGTGGCAGCTCACGGTGCTTAAATTCCTCAGCCATCAGTGCCAGCTCAGAGCCCCTTCTGCAATTGCTCTGGAGACTAGTGGGAGATGACAGGGTGCCCAAAATAGCAATGCTGCTTACCTTAGTATTTGTGTCAAAATCCTGCTGGAAAACTGCCTGTTTTGTTTAAATGGAACATTTGTGAAAAATTCAATTATCAGAGGCACAAGTTATTTGGATGGAACCACGGTGTCTGTCTCTTATGATTGAGTTATCATGTTAGACTGGCAATCTATATACTTACATAATAAGGGAAGAAAACTTTCTCCTTTTATTCAGCAAATATTTTTAAGCATCTGCTATGTACCAAACACTATACAAGGGACAGGAAGCAGAAAGATGCATATTATAGGTTATGCTCCCAAGTTAGTAGAAAAGAGACATATGAACAGATAAGTTCTAACACAATGAAGTTTATGCTATCAGTGGAAAAATTTACTTTGCTGGTCCCCTGAAGAGACTGATCAACTTTTTAGGGGACAGCCGCGAAAAGCTTTACAGAAGAACTGACATTTGAATAGGGTTTGCTGAACAATAAGTTTTCTAGATGGGAAGATCAAGGGAATTGGAGATAATAGATATGTTTAGACATTGACTATAGAAATGGTTTCACAGTGTAAACTTAGCTCCAAACTTATCAAGTTGTATCTATTAAATATAAACAGGGGATTTTTGTTGTTTTTGTTTGTTTGTTTGTTTGTTTCCCATAGGCATGTGTGCTTGCTGGAGACAGACAGGGGCAAAGAGAGAGAGGAAAAGTGAGAAATCACCCTCCAGTGTGGATGGCCACACCACAGTTGCTTCTCTTCTATTCTCCTCTGAGGATTTCAGCCATGCACACACATGCACCTGGCATATTTTTCAAGCCACTGATCTGAGACTTGAACTATGCGGCTAGCTATGTGGGATCCATTCACTGTAACTTCCATGCTACCTGCTGGCCCCTATTTATAGTATTTTGTATGTCAATAATACCTTAATAAGATGGTTTTGAAAGCTTATTTTCTTGGGACCAGCAGGTAGTGTAATGGCTATGTCGCTGACCTCCCATGTAGCCAACCACAGTTCAAATCCCAGACCCGGTGGCTTAAATTCATGCTGGGTGCATGTGTGTGCATGCCCAAGATCCCAAGAGGAGAATGGAGGAGAAGGGATTGTGGCGTGGCCATCCCCCCTGGGGGGGGTGATTTCTCGCTTTCTATCTTTCTGGTGAGCTCACACGCCCTATAGCAAAAAACTCTCCAAAAAAAAAAAAAGCTTGTTTTCTTTTTTTTCTTTCTTGAGAGAGAGAGGCATGTACCCTGGATAGACTCCTGCCATGCTATGATGCCTTTCCCAGCCTTCCAGTTAGCCAGGAATACTGTACCTGGGTGAACTTTGCCCGATCAGGTCCATCTAGGATCCAAGTGTGGGTCTCCCACACAGCTCCAGTATTGCACAGTGATGCCCTACCAACTGGGCCAATACAGTGGTTTAAAACACCTTAAGGGCTGGGGGACAAACAGCGTAATGGCTATATCACTGGACTCCCTTATAGTCGACCGCGGTTCAAGTCCTGGACCCGGTGGCTTAAACTCATGCCCAGCGTGTGTGTGTGCGTGCCCAAGGCCCCGAGAGAAGAATGGAGGAGAAGGGATTGCAGCGTGCCCATCCCCACTGGGGGGTGATTTCTTGCTTTCTGTCTCTCTGTCTCTCTCTGTCTTTCTGGCGAGCGCACGCGCCATATAGCAAAAACCTGTCCAAAAGAAAAAAAAAAAAGCAAAAACTTAAGGGCTGGCAGGTGGAGTGGTGGTTAAGACACTGGACTCCCTCATGGCTGACTAATGTTTGGGTCTCAGACCTGGAGGATTGCTTTCTCACTTTCCCTCTCTATGTCTCTCTGGTGAAATTGGAAAAAAAAAAAAAAAAAGGATAAAAATAAGATAAATAATTCTTTTTAAATTTTTTAAAAGTCATGGCCAGCCCTGGTTGTGCACTGGATATTATTGCTTAGGAGGCTGAGTCCAAGGGGAGGCTCTGGTTTGACTCTCAGCCCTCCTAAGAAGCCACGTACAGTGGTTGCAGCTGTAATTACAACTACTAGTGAGGATGAGGCAAGAGAATCACAGTGAAACCCTGTCTAAAACACCACCGCACATGCGCCTATATACACACACAGGGGAAGTCAAAGCAAAGTCATTCCATCCATGTTCCAAATCACACAGAGAGGAAAACTCATCAGGTATTCTGAGAAGAGGGAGGGAGTCTGTGATTAGCCTGCCAGGGAGGGAGGTGGATAAGAAGGGAAGAAAGGGCTTTGGAATTAAATGTCAAGAAAAGAGGACTGAGAAAACAAGCTCGGGCTTTGATGCTTACTCCCCCTCTACCCCCATGGATAGGTAAAAGCCAGCAAACATTTATAAGGATGAAAGAAACATGATTAGAGTTATGTTTTAGAATGGAAATTCAGACTAAAATGCGAACAATGAACCAAGCGAGGAGACACTAATGGCAGAGAGATTGTAAAGGCTGAAATTAAGGAAAAGGTGCTAAAAATAGAAAAACCACTAAACTTGAAAAATAAGTGGTGGCAATACAGTGTACTTACAGGGAGTAATATATTAGGTAAAACATATAAATATACCCAGCCAGAAGTACTGGGCACAAATTAAAAAAAAAAAAAAAAAAAAAGATTTCACCCGCAGATTTCTCTTCTGCCTTACAAAGGCCCTAGCATCTCCTGAGTCGATACTCTAAATTAAGTTTCAGAGTGACTGAGCTCCATCTGCCTGCTTTTATTAATGGGTTCCATTCAGGTCGGAGAAATAACCCCTTGCAAGTAAAGATGAAACGATGCCCTTCCTGTACTACAAAAAAAAAATATCCTCAGTCTCAGGTACAGGGTAAGTAAATGAAAGGGAAAGACTGACAGACACTGGCTTAAGGGAGGATCCTGGGTGGCTAAGATTCAGTGCACAGGAGATGTTCTGTAGGTAACTAGCCCTTAGTTAATGTGTAATATCTACTTATGAAAGTCAGGCTTCCCATACCACTGACGAGATGCTAGGTTGAAACAGACGGACAGTGGAGAAAAGCGCAGAAAAATTGTTTTTAAAACTTATTGGATGTTCCCCCTGGAGGTTGATTTCTCGCTTTCTCTCTCTCTGTCTCTCTCTGTCTGTCTGGGGCGAGCGCACGCACCCTATAGCAAGAACCTCTCAAAAAAAAAAAAAAAAAAAAAAAAAAAACTTATTGGATGTATTTACTTAGCCTTACCAGAGTGTTTCTATTTCATATCAGGAAATGTCTGTGTTATTTAATTACCTTCCCAGTCGATGCTAAATTCCTAATGAGCATAATTCCTTATCACATCCACCACAATGCACAGCAATAGCAGACTTTGGAATTAGAAGCGAGTATGAATCTTAGATCTGTCATCACCGTGTGTCTTTGGAAAACTTACTCAAACTCTCTGGGTCTCAGTGTCCTCTTCAAGGACTTGCTGCAGTAAATAGTAAGAAGATGCATATAAAGCACCTAGCAGAATGCCTCATGCTTGAAAATATTCCATGGTCAACAACACTGATTCATGGTGGTCACAGTGCTTGCACTATAAGATTTTTAAGAACTCATTGAGAAAAGAGATTTCAGTCCACAGTATAAAATAGTTAGAAAAATAAATGTGTGTGTGTTTCCTGACAGGTTTGAGCCCCTGAACATAAAAACTTATCTTGTATGATCTTCGTGTCCACCCTTTTGCTGAGTGTGACAAGTTGAGTTAAACTTGGAAATTGTTGAGTTCATTTTGATGCATCCACATACTTTAACCATATTATTTTTAGGGCTTTCTATGTTATCTTGTGCACAGAGCCCTACTGGGAAGCTATCTGAAAAGCATGTAATTAGCAGCACACTTAGTGCTGAAGTATGCCATTATTATTGGAATCTTAATGGGAGTTTGAGCCAAGTAGATTGTAGAATCAGAGGCAAGATGACCAACAGTCTCCATGGTCAGATATGCACCACTTCAAAGTATGTTCATTGTCTTACATTCAACCACTAATTTACAACCTTATTTCTCCATGAGCATACACATCAGTCACTGTAGGTTAGAATGACCTGGAAAGTTCAGTGGCTTAAAAACAGCAAGGTTTATTCTTTGTTCACGTTTCATATCCATTTTGTGGCAGTAAGGTGGGAAGACTTAATTCATCCTTGTCTCTCGGGGTGGAACAGCCATTATTTAATTAATTAATTTTTTAAGAGAGATTTTTGCTATAGGGTGCTTGCACTCACTGGAGAGACAGACAGAAAGTGAGAAATCACTCCCTGGGGAATGGTCATGCCTCAGTCCCTCCTCCTCCATTCTCTTGGGATCTTGGACACACACAAACACACACACACACACACGTGTGCACACCTGGTGTGAGTTGAAAGTCTCTGGGTCTGGGACTTAAACTATGGTCAGCTATGTGGGAGTCCAGCCACATAACCATTACACCATCTGCTGGTTCTAGAACAGCCATTATTAAAAATTTATCGGTCATTGTGCAGAGGAAAAAATTATCTAAGAGTGATGGTAGTGATGGGGTCTCACCATGAAAGTTCAATGTTTAAACCCAGAAGTGCTACATGTGTTTTTACTCCCAACTAACTAGTCACATGGTCCCTTCCATGTGCCCAGACTGAGGCAGAAACAGGAATATTTGGCAAATAACATTAATGAATACTGCTGACCTTGAGCCTGAAATAGGATTAGTTGTCTTGGAATAATGTACAAGTGTGGCCACTTTAAAAAAAAATTAATTGCATATAATAACTGTACATATTTTTGGTAGTGTAATATTGAGTGTAATATTGAGACACATGTGTATAATGTTTTAATTATCCTATAAGAATAATCAGCATAGTTTTTGCCTCAAACATTTCTTTGTGTTGGGAATATTTGAAATCTTCTAGCTATTTGAAATACAATAAAATATTAACTATAGTCACCTTGCTATATTGTAGAACACAAGACTTAATCGTCCTATCTACCTGTATGTGTACCTGTTAACCTCTATTCCCCCACCCACCAGTTTCTCATTTTCAGCCTCCAATAATCCCTATTTTACTCTCAACTCCTATGAGATCAACTTTTTTGTTTGTTTTCACGTATGTGTGGGAATACATGGTATTTATCTTTCTGTGCATGACTTATTCCTAAGTTTGGCCATTTATGACAATCTGCCTTTTTAACTAGATTGCATGGTTCTGTATGTTCCTTCCATTGATAAGTAACCAGACTTTTGAAATACTTTGAAAGTAAGACAGAGAGAAATGAATCTCCATTCTCAGTTGAGATAAACAGACAACTAGTCATGCTTTCCAAAGGTTCTATAATGCTGACATATTTCAGGGAACCAGAAGCATCTCCCTGAAAAACTATTCTGAAAACAACAAGTGAGGAGATAAAACACTGTTTGTTGTCCATTCACAGGATAGCATTCACAAAAATAAATAAATAAATAAATAAATAAATAAATAAATAAATAAATAAATAAAAATCTATACTTGCTCTAAATGTTTCCATTGTCACCAACACCTACTTAGTTGTTTCCAGAACTTTTCATGTTCTTAAATTTTTATTAAATTTCTTTCTTTTTCCCATGAGCAAGAGAGACAGAGAGATATAAAGAGAGAAAGATAGAGAGACAGGCCATGATCTCTTCAGGCCATTATCCACCCCCACCTTTAGCCAGACATAGATCATCATCACGTGTGTGCCTAGTACGTTCAAAATGTGTGCCCAGTATGTTCAAGGTGGTCTCCAGACATGAACTCAGAACCATCCCCTGTGTCAGCCTCACAGAGTATTGCATTACTATCATGCCACTGTTTGATCCTATTTCTAAACATTCAATCTATGGGGTCAGCCCATGGCATAGTGTTTAAAGTGGCTGGATCCCACATGGCCAACTATGCAGTTCAAATCCCGGAAATGACAGTTAAAGAAACACGCTGGCTCTGTGTGTGTGTGTGTGTGTGTGTGTGTGTGTGTATGCTTAAAATCCTCCCAAAAAGGAAGGGATGGTGAAGGGATTGTGGCATGGCCATCCCCCATGGGTGAGTGCCTTCTCACTTTGTCTCTCTCTCTTTCTCTCCCCAGTGAGTGCACTCTTCCTCTGACAAATTAAAAAAAAATAAAAATAAAATAATAAATAAACTTATGAATACTAAGACTATTCTAGGTAGATCCTCCTAGAACTATCAAATAGCCATATTAAAACAAAAAGAATACTTGCTGGTACTGGAAATAAGAGAGAAAAAGAGTACCATAGATATAACTTGGTGTTTCATTAGAAGAACGTTTTGGTGAGGTGTTTATAACAGCTACTGGAAAGTTGGGGAATGCTCCATTAGGGACTTTGATGATTGCTGCTCAGTTGTGTAAGGATGGCAAAGCTGGTTCATATTTCTCCATTATGCCCTCATTCAAAGCTAGAAAGTTAGTATTTGCTAATGGAGTGACTATTAGCTACAGTCACTTGAGTGATGTGTCAAAATTTGTTGAAAGTCCAGCCAAGGCAGTGCACAGTGGATGTTATTACTTGACAAGCTGAAGTCACATGAGAGGCCTGGATTGAGTCCTGGCTTATACTAAAAAAACAGGCGGATGGTACACACCTGTAGGTATGTGTGGGAGGCTAAGGCAGGAAGATCATGACTTGGCAAGTTCCTGTACAAAACAAACAAACGAACGAAAGAATTCTGTTGAAATGGCAATTTATACAGATGGCCCTTCGAACATCGTGTCACTATATGAATTTTGCAGGCCAGCCAGTGGTGTGTGGTGGTTAAGGCATCTGAATCTTACATAGTCAACTAGGAAGATTGAGTCCTGTACCCCACTACTTGAGAAATACACCAGTTGCATATAAATGCATGCCCAAAATCCTGAAAGAAGTCAGAAATGGAGAAGAAGGTGTTCATTCTACCATGCCCCATGGTCAGTAGTTTTTTGCTTTTTCTCTCTTTTCTCTCTCTCTCTCCAGTGAGCACTTGCAACCTCTGGCAAAACAAAAAAAAAAAACAAACAAAAAGCAAGCATCTCAAATTAATTCCTAAATTCTCTTTTTAGTACTAAGAAGGAGGATGGCCCCACTATGTCAATTAGTGTAGTAGTCACTGTGTCGCTTCACCCAGACACTGTCAGATTCCTTTTTTGGGTTCTGGATTTCCATCTCTCAGCTTCTACATGTTTTACTCCTAATGGTTGACACATACAAATACCAGAGAACTATGCTTGGGCTACTGGAATCCCTTTGCTCAACTTCTCTGAGAACAAAACTGCCTATAGCCAAATGTCTGCCTGGTATAGGAGTATGAAAGCACAATTTATTTTTTTCTTACTAGAGGGTGCATGTGCTCACCAGAGAGACAGAGAGAGACAGAAAGCAAGAAATCACCTCACCCCACCCCCACCCTGGGGGGATGGCCATGCCTCAATCCCTTCTCTTCCATTCTCCTCTCGGGATTTTGGTCACACACGCAACTGGTGTGAGTTTCAAGCCATTGGGTCTGGGACTTAAACCACTGCTGGCCATGTGGGAGACCAGTGACATAACCGTTACACTATCTGCTGGTAATTGTGTGCCCCAGAGCATTTCATAAGAACTAATACAATTTACTGCTTGTGAATTTATGTCTATTACTATATTTTTATCTAAACAAATTACTTATATTTACAGATTTCATTTATTTCTCTTTTTCTGAGTAAGCACTTTAAAGTATCAAAAAAACTAAATTGTCACTAGTGAGACTTACATGACTGGTGATAATGAGCTGGTCCTGTTTAGAATACTCTCACACTGTACTTGTAATAGATCTGAATACAAAGATACCAACATTTGCCATCTTTAGGAACTAATGTCCTTCCCTGGATGGAAAGGACATAGATAAGATATGAACGCAGTCAAGTTCAAGGTCTGTAAAATTCAAATGAACAAAAGAGGGCAAGTAAAAATAAACCACACAGGAAGATTAAGAGAAAGAGAAGAAATAGGAGGAAGGAAATCTGCTCAAGAATGTAATTACTCTTGTTACAGTGATGGCTACTGATGACCAAAAGAAGAAAATCCAATCCATTGTATGTAAGACCGAAGTCTTATGTACTTCTTATAAAAACAAACAAACAAACAAACCAAAAAAAAAAAAAAAAAACAATGAGGAGCTTACTAATATTTATGGAAAATAAGAGTAGGCTATTTCTGCTCATATAAATAGGTTTGGAATAAGTCAATAGTTGCTATTTACTAAATCAATTTTAAATTAAATGAATAAGAGTAAATTTGTAAAGAACCTAGCATCTGTATAAATTAGAAGTAAAAACTGTATTTGTAGCTGATTTGATTGAGTGATGTTCTGTTTAGGAATATGCTGAAAACTAGTTGAGAAGCCAAAAATACTAATCTGATATGACCTACCATGCTAAATCAGGTCAATATAAAATAAGCTGTCAAATAGATCAAATAGACTTTGAATATACAGTCTCTTTTGATGGAAACTTAAAATATAAGGAGAAAGTACCGAGACAGATTTTGAGGCCACCAGATTGATTCCAAGGAAAAATAATTTCAGATTATATATCTTTTATCCATTCCATTGAAAATGAACAATATAACTTAAATAAAGAAATTAGTACTTTATAATTTATGCTTGGCTTTATATTTTGATATTGCTTTTATCTTATTTAATCTTATTAGCTCTTTATAACCTACATGTCTGTGGATGAGATGCAAAATTAAACCTTCTTGGCTAAAAGAAAAACGATAATACTTCTTGAGATTTTTGTCATGACTCTCAAATTACAGTCTCGAAATACTTTTATCAGATTATAATATCCTCTTGTGAAATATACCAACTAGACCATGCCTGACATCTATATTATCAGTGGATATTTGAGACAAGACACCACAACTTCCAACTCATATATGATATGTGCATCAATTCTCTAGTTATGAGCTTTTACTTCTCTTCTTACATCTGATTGGATGCCATATTACAATCTTCCTCTTGGAACCAGAATTCTACTTTTCTCTGGTATCATTCTATTCAATTACGAGTTACCTAAAAGTCCAACCGTGCCATATTATATGTTCAAAACTGTAAATGAGTTAATCTTTTCTAATTGCCACAGGACACATACACGTGTGAGAGAGAGAGGACAGAGAGAGAGAGAGAGAGAAAGCATCCCCAATGGAGTATAATCATACCATAATCCCTTCTCCTTTGTTTCTTCATCCTATCAGGATCTTGGGCATAGGCACACACAAATCCGGTGTGTCTTTCAAACTACTGTGGCTGGGACTTGAACATGGTCGGCCAAATGGGATCTGGCTCCCTCAACCACTAGGCTATGGTGCCAGCCTGAAGGAGAGTTTTTTTTTTTTTTTTAAAAGTTTATGTATTTATTTGGAGAGAGAGAGAGAGAGAGAGAGAGAGAGAGAGAGAGAGAGAAACCCCAAACAGGGTCTTCAAACTATGATCCACTCCCAGCCTCAGCCAGACAGAATCACAGGCAGGCATGTGCCTGGCATGTACAAACAATTTGAATCTGAGAATGTGAACCCAAGACCTTGATCTGTGACCTCAGCATCTAGAGCATTGCATGTCTGCTGTGCCACAGTGGCTGGCCAGATGCATTTTTACAATCATTCGATGCCTTAGTATGCAAAACTAGAGTCTTTAGTGGAGTAGATACTTGTTTTTTCTAGAAGTGCTGATGAGTTCATTTTGATCCAGCCTCACCTTCTTACCCAGTTCAGTGAATACCAAGATGGCTGGCTGCCTGAGGTCTGAGATGCCCGATAAAGAACAGAGGAGAGCTCCCAGAGGTTGAGAAGTAAAGAGCTTGAAATCAGTTGGGTTAAAGGAGACACTGAGGGGATAATGATCATAAATATGCCGTTCCTATTTTTAGATGGCGCTGTGTTTTATAAACAGCAATAGCAATATTCACAAGCACAAAATACTCGCCAATCCTATTGCTCACATGGTAATCGATGAAATCTATGAGTTTTTTTGACCACTCGTTAAGCTCTGTATCACAAATGCAGCCTTATCTTGTATGTGCTGTTTTTCAGTCCTTATCTCTCTTTAGCCCTTACCTTGTTTCCTCTGTCTTATTTCACCCCCTATTCTCTTCTTTCCCTTTCTCTAATCGCAAGGTTTTCCTCATTTGTTTTTGAGAATGTGGCATAGTATTTCGGTAAGAGACAGCAAGTAGCAGACAGGCTGTTTGGCTCCACTCAAGTCATAGCCTTACGGTGTACTCCTAGGCCTGGGGGTTCTTGTGGCACATGGATGGGTCCAGATGTCAGTATCTCTCACAGACATTTATTATCAGTTCTGAAGTGCTACTCTTTAACTTCCTCAGCTACAACATATGCCCCATCCTTGCTTTTGAGGTACAGGTGGTATTTACCAAATTAACATAATACATTTGAACACATATAACTACAAAAGATACATATTCGGCTTCAAGGAATATGTTCTGCATTATATACTCCTGAATTCTTACAACTGTCCTTGCCTTTTCTTGTTTTACTTGCTTATTTTTCCTCTGCTTATCATGAGGTCACTTTCTATCTGTTTTCTCCATTTTACTTGTGTGTTCAGAATGGCCATTGCCTCTTAGAAGTAGGATAGTATAGTTGTGGACAGTATGGACTCTGGCCCTAAAGCACTTAGGTTTGAGTCCTGGTATTGTAGATTATCACCTTGAGCAAGTTACAGTTGTTGGGGGACTAAATGAGTTAATACGTGTAAAGCTTTACAGGTTGTTTTTTTAAAATAATTATTTATTTTATTTTATTTATTCATTTATTTAAATTTGACCAGGCACACACACACAGACCAGACACACTCACACAAAGAGAGAGAGAGAGAGAAAGAGAGAGGGAAAGTGAGAAAGCAAGCCACTAGGTCCAACACGTGAATCATGGTCAGCCATATGGGAGGGTCCAGCACCTTAACCACCATGCCACCTGCTTCCCCATAAAGCTTTAAAGGTTTTTAAATAATGTTTGACACATCGTAAGCAAGCCCTCTGTGTGTATTTAGGATTTATGGACGTAATATCACAATAAGCCTAGGGGAATATTACTCAGTGTAACTCCATGTAATCTGGATTCAATAGACAAGTCTAAGATTCCAAAACACAACTAGAAAAAGCAGAGCCTGTTGTTGCTGGGCAAGGACCTGGTTCTGGCGCTGGACAGATGCGTGAGGGGTGAGGCAAGTTATTCCGAGTTACAGAATGTATGTCATGGGACACTGAATGACAGTTTAGGGGCATGTCTAGAATCTGGAACTAAACACAAAATACAAGTGAAGAGTAATGTTGAAAGAGTCTGGTAAAGGGAGAGAATTTGCTTCAAGTAAAAAACAGTGCAAAGACTAGAAGTCAGAGCCTGAAGGAAACTATGACGAATTGCTTGCGACTTTAGCCTTACCTATTAATGAGGAAGTGATTGAAAAAGACTTGAGTTTGAATGAAATGGCTTGAGATAGGAGTGGGCAGTAAATAAAAAAGCCCTGAAATGAAAGGATCTTAGGACTTTCTAAGAGCTGAAAGCCAGCAGCAGAGAGGGAGCACAACGAGGATGAAGAGCAGTGGAACGCAGTCAGGCTGGAGAGCAGTGGTGCCCTGAGGAGTGCTATCAGCTCCCAAAGGTGCAGACAGCACACACGCTTAGCAAAAGGGGTGTGTTCGGTGTTGCAGCTTAACTTCCAGAGAAGTCTCCTGGCTCATGTTCTCCATTGCTGTCCCTAACAGAACTCTAGAAACGCCATAGGTGGGTAGAACTACAGGATCTCAAAGACTAATTATTTCAGTCTTTATTCTAAGAGCAATAGAAACCATTAAAGTGTTTTAAACAGTGATGTGAAGTGATCAGATTTTCACTTTAGTATCTTAGCTTCTCTGTAGAGAATAACTTGGAGGGGGCATAAAAACAATTAGCACTGCTACAAGCAATACATGATAGTGATGTAGGTGAGTAATAGTGATGTAGGTTAGGGTGGTGGCTGTGGAACTGGAAAAGAGTAGATGGATTAAATATATATATATATATTTTTTGGAGAGGTTTTCACTATAGGGCGCGTGCGCTCTGCAGACAGACAGAGAGAGACATAGAGACAGAAAGCGAGAAATCACCCCCCGGGGGAGATGGTCACGTCGCAATCCCTTCTCCTCCATTCTCCTCTCGGGATCTTGGGCATGCACGCACACGCGCCCTGCGTGAGTTTTAAGCCACCCGGTCTGGGACGCGAACCGCGGTCGCCTACGTGGGAGTCCAGCGACATAGCCATTACGCTAACTGCTGGTTCCCGGATTAAATATATTCAGGAGCAGCTCAGCCCTGCGGCTCATGCTGATAAACGCTGCTATGTGGAAGTTGAGGCCAAATAGACTAGATTACCTAGAGGGCTGAGGAGGGAGGATCCCACCATTGTGAGGCCCTGTCAAAAATCTCTTTCTCTCAAATAGATACATGAATAAACTTAAAAAATATTCAGGAGATAAAATAGTGATTGATAGGACACTAAAAATAGAAGACATAGATTGTTTTTTAAATATTTTCTGTAACTCTTACATAAAAACATTTTATAATTTTATTAACTTATATTCATATTAATTCATTCACCAAGCATCTTCCGAGTGCCCGATATGTCTAAAGCATGGTTCTATCATTTCACACTGGAATTAACTGGCTAAACTTAAGAGTAGTAGCCACTGACATAGTTTGAGTTCAACATCAGAGATAACGTTCGTCACCAACGAACATTATAGATCCATAATTTGCAACCGGAGGGAAGAACTACAAAAGCAATTGCCTTGTCCTTTGCCAATTCGACCAAGGATTAGAATAGTTAAGCAGAAGATAAATGGCCTGTACCAGATGGTTCCTGCTACAGAAATACCCTAAAAATAAAATATGCCTTCTTAAAATAAAATTTTAATAAAAGGTCAGAGACTTCAACTTAGGTCTCATTAATACTCAGATCTAACTAAAATGAGTTAGTCATGCTGGGGACTGACTAATGACTGATTTCAATTTGGAACCGTTTCCATTTTAGTGAGCAAGACTCAGCAACATTTTATTTGATATAGACTGTCAAGCTAACAATTAATTTTTAATAAGAGGTATTAAAATAAACGTCTCTATCATCTATCAAAATGAAAATTAAAACTTCCAAGTATAAAGCCAGCAGAATAGTTTGGTCTTATACTGAGCTCCTAAAAGAGACTCTGATCACCTTTGAACTGATCTCATTCCAAGTTGATTCTCAGGGCCTGAGTGATCTCTTCAAGAGATGAAGCTGTATATGGGGCTAAGCTCCTGGCAGGATGAACATTTGCTTCAGCAGTAGCAAGAGCCCCTGTACTAAAAGGGAGCCCATGTAATTCCTGTGTCATCCTCATTACTATTGACATGTCAGCTCTATTCATGAGCCCATTGAACTAGCACAGGAATGGCTGAAGACAGAGCCTGGGTGGTTTAGCAGCTTAGTCATTCTGGCTGTTTTGTGCTTCTTCCATGATAGATGGTCTCTGCATGTGATACAAATATCTGCACACTTTGTAAATATTTCCTAAGGTTATCTGTATGCCGTATGCCTCTTCACCAGATTATCTTTTCTTTTTTTTCTTTTTTTGCTTTAGGGTACATGCGCTTGCCAGAAAGAGCAGAGAGAGGGAATATTAGAAATCACTCCTAGTTGGGGGGACACCAGGCTGCCTGTGGGTGCAGGACCACAGCTCATCCCCTTCCCACTCACTTTTGGACTTTAGGTTCCTGTCTTGGGACTTTAAGATGAACTTGTGCCCCTCCCTGCCCTATCTGGATACCAATTCGAGTTAATGACCTTGTCAGACACCAAGCTGTCTGTGGCTTCAGGGCCTGACAGCCTGACCCATGGCTCATCCCCTCCCCCACTTGCCTTGGACTTCAGGTTTGTGTATTGGGACTTTGCTATGACTTGTGCTCCTCCCCATCTCACCTGGATATTGGTTCAAGTGAATGACCTTGCTGGATGCCAGGCTGCCTATGGCTGCAGGGCCTGCAGCGTGGACCCGTGGCTCATCCTTCCACCACTTGCCTTTGAACTCTCAGGACTTCAGCGTTTGGGGTAGCGCATGGCGTGGATTGCGCGCCGAAGAATCTTTTCTTTGCTCCTTACATAAAACTCAGCAGCTCAGTTTCAGGTGCACCTGTTCTCTAGAAACAGGGAGAAATGTTCACATATCGAAATGGTCTCATTGTAAGCCAAACAATATGATTGAAAGTATATACAAAAAAAATAATAATAATAAAAAATAATAATGTGAAAAAAATAAAATAAATAAAATGAAATAAAAAAAAGAAAAAAAAAAAGAAACAGGGAGGACTCTGTGTCACCCAGGACCAGTGAGAACAGTGCAGGGTGCTGGTGAGCAACAGGGAGGCAGAGCAAAAGAGAGATCTCCAATTTTCTATTCCTGCACATTTTTGGATGCTTGGAGACACCTTGAATAATTTAATAAGAAACAGATAGATCACTAGATGACTAAGAACAATCATGGTGTCACAAGAAATATGAGCAACCAACAAAATATCTCTCCCCCAAGGGAAAAACATCAATTCTACATCACCAACAGACAACACAATGGAAGTTGTGGAAATATCAGATAAACAATTCAGAATATTTGTAGTGACCAAACTAAATGAGATGCAAAAGAAAAGAGACAATGAGTTCAAGGAGAGGAGGAAGTCCTTTCACGATTTGAAAGAAGAAATAGACATCATAAAAAATAATCAAACAAAATTGTTAGGGATGAAGAATGTGATCCAAGAAATTAAAACCTCCCTCAAAAGTACTAGAAGTAGATTAGATCACACAGAAGATCAAATCTTGAATTTAGAAGACAAAGCCTCTGACGCAGAAAAAAGTATCATAGGGACCAGCAGTTAATGTAATGGCTATGTCGCTGGACCCCCTCGTAGTCGACCGTGGTTCAAGTCCTGGATCCAGTGGCTTAAACTCATGCCAGGCGCGTGTGTGTGCTTGCCCAAGATCCTGAGAGGAGAATGGAGGAGAAGGAATTGCGGTGTGGCCATCCCCTCTGGGGGGTGATTTCTCACTTTCTATCTCTCTGTCTCTCTCTGTCTGTCTGGCGAGTGCACACGCCCTATAGCAAAAACCTCTCAAAAAAAAAAAAAAAAAGAAAAAGAAAAAGAAAAAGAAAAAAGTATCATAAAGACTGAGAAGACAACCAAGAAAAATGAGGATAATATACAAGAAATATTAGATACCATCAAGCACTCAAACCTCTGGATAGTTGGTATCTCAGGAGAGGAAGAAAATAATAAGGGCATTGATAATTTATTTCATGAAATCCTGGAGGGAAACTTTCTAAACCTAGAGAGGCATTCAAATATCCAGACCCAAAAAATACACAGGACCTCAAATAGAATCAACTGAAGAAGATCCTTTCCAAGGCACCTCATAGCCAGATTGGCTAAAGCCACAAAGACAAAATATTAAAATTGGCAAGAGGGAAACGTCAAATTACTTATAAAGGTTATCCCATCAGGCTGACATGGGACCTCTTCTTAGAAACAATGCAAGCTAGAAAAGAATGGGTAAATATAGTCAAAGTGTTAAATGATAAACAATTTCAACCAAGAATACTATACCTGGAAAGATTATCCTTTATATGGGAAAAAAGATAAAAACATTCTTGAATAAACAAAACCTGAAAGAGTTTACCAACTACAGGTCAGCTCTTCAAGAGGTTCTGAAGGGAGTGCTATACCAGGAAAACTAAAAAGTCAGTTACAAGGGAACAACAAAACAAAACAAAATAAAACAAAACAAAATAAAAGCAAACAAAAAAAAAAAAAAATGGTTCACTTAATGATAGGAACAGGTCCAGAAATATTGATAATAACATTGAATGGTAATGGATAAATTATCCAATTAAGAGGCACAGACTGGCTGAATGAATAAAAAAAAAGAAATCTTTTATCTGTCACCTACAAGAAATATACCTTATGGATAAAGACATACATAGACTAAAAGTGAAGAGCTGGAAAAAGATATGGAAATCAAAAAAGGGCTGGAGTTGCAATACTGATTTCAGACAAAATAGGCTTCAAGACAAAGACTGTAAGAAGAGACAAAGAAGGACATTATATAATAGTAAATGGGTTAATTCATCAAGAAGACATAACACTTATATCTATGCACCCAACTCAGGAGCACCTAAATACATGAAGGAAAGACTGCTAGAGCTGAAAGAAGAGATAGGGTATAATACTGTGATTGTTGGGGATCTCAACACCCCATTATATCCTTTGGACAGATCTTCTAGATAAAAAATAGAGAGATACAGCACCTAAGTGATGCTATAAATTGAATGGGCTTCACAGACTTATATAGAACTTTCCAGCCTAAGACCACAAGATACATATTTTTCTCACCTTTTCAAAGATTGACCATATTATAGGACACAAATCAAGCCTTTACAGATTCAAAGGCATAGAAACCATATCCAGCATCTTCTTGGACCATGATGACATTAAATTTAATATTAATTTCAAGAAAAACCCTCAAAAATACACAAACACATGGAAACTAAACAGCCTACTTCTGAGTGACTTCTTAACTACTGAAGAAATTAAGTCTGAAATCCAAAAATTTATGGAAACAAATGATAATGAGTACACAAGTTCCCCTAATCTATGGGACAGCGCAAAAGCAGTCATAAGAGGGAAATTCATAGCAATTAGTGTGCATAAGAAAAAGATGGAAAGGTGGCAAATAGACAACCTAACATCATGCCTCAGAAAATTGGAAAAACCACAACAAAAATTCCAAAAAATGCCAGGAGAAAAGAAATAATAAAGATTTGAGCACAAATAAATAAAATAGAAAATAAGCAAACTATACAGAAAATAAATGAAAGCAAAAGCTGGTTCTTTGAAAAGATTAACAAGATAGACGCACCATTATCTAGACTGGTAAAGAAGAAAGAAAGAAAAAGGATAAATCAAATATGTAATGAAACAGGCAACATCACAACAGACACAGTAGAAATACAAAACATCATTAAAGGATACTATGAGTGACTCTATGCCATCAAATGAGAACATGAAGGAGATGGACAAATTCCTGGATGCATATAATCTACCAAGATTGAATCAGGAGGACATAGAAACCCTGAATAGAACCATAACAAGCAATGAAATTGAATCAGTAATAAATAGCCTCCTGACAAAGAAAAGCCCAGGTCCAGATGACTTCACTTCTAAATTCTACAAAAGTTTTAAGGAAAAGTTAACCCCTATCCTACTCAAATTATTCCTAAAGATCCAAAAGGAAGGAAACCTTCCAAATTCTTTTTATGAAGCCTCCATCATCCTCATTCCCAAAATGGATAAAGACATGACAAAAGAGGACAACTACAGACCAATATTTCTGATGAATATAGATGCAAAAATTTTCAACAAGATACTTGCAAATCATATCCAACAACATAAAACAAAGATTATTCATCTCTGGGACCAGCAGATGGTGTAATGGCTACGTCGCTGAACTCCCATGTAGTCGACCGCAGTTCAAGTCCCGGACCCAGTGGCTTAAACTCACATCAGGCACGTGTACATGCGTGCCCAGGATCCCGAGAGGAGAATGGAGGAGAAGGGATTTCAGTGTGGCCATCCCTCCCAGGGGATGATTTCTCACTTTCTGTCTCTCTGTCTTTCTGGCAAACACATGTGCCCTATAGCAAAAACCTCACCAAAAAAAAAAAAAAAAAAAAAAAAAAAAGAAAAAGAAAAAAGATTATTTATTACAACTATGTAGGCTTTATTCCAGTAATACAAAAATGGGTCAACATAGGCAAGACCATAAATATAATACATCATATTAACAGAAAGAAAGATAAAAACCCTATGATCATTTCAATTGATGCGGAGAAAGCATTTGATAAAATACAACATCCTTTCATGATTAAGACTCAGTAAGATTGGTATAGAAGGGTCATTTCTCAACACAATAAAAGCCATAGATGAAAAACCTGTAGCTAACATTATACTAAATGGGGAAAAGCTAAAAGTTTTTCCACCAAAAACTGATACTAGACAAGGCTGCCCATTTTCTCCACTGCTTTTTAATATAGTGCTGGAAGTCTTCGCCAATGCAATCAGAAAAGAGAATAATATACAAGGCATTCAAATAGGCAAAGGAGAGTTGGGAATATCTTTATTTGTGGATGACATGATGGTATACTTAGAAGACCCAAAGATTTCCATGAAAAATCTTCTTGAAGTAATAAATGAATACAGTAAAGTGGCAGGATACAAAACCAACATCCTAAACTCTACAGCATTTCTTTATATGAACAACATGTTGAACGAGGTAGAGCTGAAGAAAGGAATTCCTTTTACCATAGCCACAAAATGTATAAGATACCTAGGGATAAACCTAACTAAAGAAGTTGAAGACCTTTATAAAGAAAACTATGAAAATCTTAAAAAAGATATTGAAAATGACACAAAAAAGTGGAAGGACAGTGCATGTTCCTGGATTGGAAGAATTAACATAATCAAAATGGCAATTCTACCCAAATTAATCTACATATTTAATGCAATTTCAGAGACATTCTTCACAGATCTTGAAAAGACAATCATAGAATTTGTCTGGAATCATGAAAGATCTCATATTGCCAAAGAAATTCTGCACAAGAAGAGTGGAGTGGGTGGCATATCACTCCCTGACCCCAAAATAGACTATAAATCTGTGAGAATCAAAACGGCATGGGGAACCAGCAGTTAGCGTAATGGCTATGTTGCTGGACTCCCACGTAGTCGACCGTGGTTCATGTCCCGGACCCGGTGGCTTAAAACTCACGCCGGGTGTGTGTGCGTGCGTGCCCAAGATCCCAAAAGAAGAATGGAGGAGAAGGGATTGCAGCGTGACCATCCCCCCTGGGGGTGATTTCTCGCTTTCTGTCTCTATGTCTCTCTCTCTCTGTCTGGCGAGCGCACGCGCCCTATAGCGAAAAACCTCTCCAAAAAAAAAACAACAACAACAACAACAACAACAAAAAAACAGCATGGTATTGGCACAAAAACAGACAGGTAGACCAATGGAATAGATAGAGACCCCAAATCTTACAGCCAACTGATTTTTGACAAAGCATACTAGTCAATCCACTGGGAAAAGGAAAACCTCTTTAGCTAATGGTGCTAGAGAAACTGGGTATCCACCTTCATAAAGATGAAACTAAATCCCCATCTTTCAGCATTAACAAAAATCAACTCAAAATGGATCAAAGATCTGAATCTAAGATCTCAAACTATAAAACTACTGGTGGAAAACACTGGGGGCACTCTGGGAGAAACTGGAGTAGGCAATGACTTCTTAAATAAGACTCCCAGATCATGGGCAATAATCCCTAAAATAGACAAATGAGACCATATCAGATTAAGAAGTTTCTGCACAGAAAAGAATATAGTAATTAGTGTGCATAGACAACCCTCAAAATGGGAGAATATTTTTGTAAATATGCCTCAGACAAGGGACTGATAACCAGAATACACAGGGAATTTAAGAGGCTTACCCCCCAAAAAAATGTCTAACTCAATTAAAAGATGGAAAAATGAGCTGAATAAAAATCTAAGACGTATGAACAACCAAAAAGCATATGAGGGAATGCTCAACATCCTTCATCATAAGGAAGATGCAGATTAAAATCACATTGAGATACCACCTAACCCCTGTCAGCATGGTGAAGATTAAAAACACAAAAAGTGCTAAGTCTTGGCAGGGATGGGGTGAAAGGGGAACTCTTCTACACTGTTAGCTGGAATGAAAACTGGTTCAGCCACTGTGGAAAACAATACAGAGGTTCCTCGAAGATCTATAAATAGAATTACCATTTGCTCTAGCAATCCCAAATCTGGGTATCTACCAAAGGACAAGAGAACAGTCAGTCGGAAAAGCGTTTGCACATTAATGTTTATTGCAGCATTATTCGCAATCGCTAAAATATGGAACCAACCCAAATGTCCACAAACAGATGAATGGATGAAAAAAGTGTGGCACATATACTCTATGGAATACTATTCAGCCATTAAAAAAAAAAAAAAAAACAAGACCATGGCATTTGATAGAAAGTAGTCAAATATGGAAGATCTAATGCTGAATGAAGCAAACCAGTATATGAAAGAAAGATACTATATGGATCCACTTAATATATAATGACTATCTGTACTTTATGGTAGAGATTGAAATATTGGAGGGGATAAAAGCAGTGAAAATAGTTATGAATGCTGAAGACAGTGTGGAATTGGGGTGGGAGGAGATGGGAAGAGTAGAGAAGGATAGCAAGAGAATAGAGAGGCATGACATTATTGGGATACAGAAATGGTTTATTACCTGTTGGTGATAACACGTATAGTATTCTCAACTGGACTGGTCTGAGAAGTATTTCATGTTGGGTAAATTCTAATTAAAAGCCAAATGATATATAGTGATCGAATGCTTAAAAAAATGAGCATAAATAATAATAATAATAATAATCTGAAAACTATTTGATGATGATAATGTGGATATGAATGTCTTTGTCTTGACCAATATGCATGGTAATCATGCTGAAAAAAGAAATGTAATACACTGTAAAGATACATGTGATTAAATATAATATAAAAATTATAATAAATAAAATTATTTATTACAGTCCCTTCTCTCCCATTCTCCTCTTGGGGTCTGGGCATGTACGCACATGTGCCCAGCATGATTTTCAAGTCACTGGGTGTGGGACTTGAACCTTGTAGTTGACCATGTGGGATCCAGCACTTTAACTTCCATGCCACCTGCTGGCCCCTCCAGACTTTATTATATCTTATCTTCAAGTATTTCTCTTTCTAAGACCGTAAATACCCAGCCAAACCATTCATGTTACCTATAAATCTATGTATATTCTTATTTGGGGCCATTTCTCCTTCAACACAAATAAAAGTGTACGTCAATGACACTCTGTCCATTGGGAGGTATGGGATATGATACATATGGTTCCCCTCCCCCCATTATTCCTGGCTCATAAGTATTCGGCCTTTTGTTCTTGGTTCCTGAAGCAGCTTTGGAACAGCTTCAGAGAAATAAAGGTGAAAGTCTGACCCTCTCGTGCTTTCCTTTCACTTTCCCCAAGGCAGCTCATAGAAACTCCAATCTCCTCCCACCTTTCAGACTCTCATTCTAGAAGGGTCAGTTCTTGAGGCCTGGACTTGCTGACTGGTGTCTGAAAGGGCAGGGGGTAGTATCTACCTGGAGGTAGGATCAGAACTGAATCGGATTAGAGGGCACCCAACTGATGTCTGTCGAAGAATTGCTTGCTTGCTGATGGGGAGAAATCCCCATGCATTTTGGAATTCCAGAAGTGATCTGCGTTAAAAGAAGGAGGGTCAGGAAAACACTTTTTCTGGACTCAAAGGATGATAGCCTCTCTAAGCTGAATTTTATGGGACTGCAGTGTAGCAGCAGCAGTTCTTTTTGGCTTGCACCTGGACATTGAGCTAAACTATCCATAAACCAAGCTTGGCTTTTTTCTCCATTAACTTGTCATAAAGAAAATCCCACCCTATGGCTGAGTTCACTAAGAATGAGGGTCTAGGCAACAGTGTTTAACGATATGGGGACTAGGATCACTTGTTTATGTAGCTGCTTGTGTCCTGTGGCCTGTGCTCATGCCTGCTTCTGAATATTTCATTTCCATCAGTGAATTTTCATTATAGACCTGAAAAACTCAACTCATAAGTGAACTGCTTTGGTCACATGGTTACTTGCCTAAAAATCAGACCCTCTGTTCTCCACCAGTGTGCCTTGCAGCTTGCCAGGAATTGTTTTCTAAATGGTGTATTCTTCTCTGCTTATGGCATAACCTTGTTCTAAAACTCTAGGGTTCCACTAATCCACATCTAGGGTTCTCCTAGCTTTGGTGAGACAGCTCACCAGAATACCCTTAAAGCATATTTTTAAAACTTTTCTTTCAAACCAAAAGCTGCACATAGATAGTAAGCTTCCTTATAAGTTAGGTAAATTATGGACATTGTATTTTCTGTTTTCACAGAAGCTGGTTATTTTACAGTTAGAGGTATTTTGATGCCTGGATATTACAGTTAACACTGAATTTTGACTTCTTCACCATCAAACTTCTTTTGAACAGGTATCTAATATACTTTTTCTTGTCTTTTCTATTCTGCTGTTTCTATCACCTATAACTGCCACCACTCTCACCATTATACATATTTGCAGAAAGGATCAGAAGGTACAGTTTTATCCTGATTTAATGCTTCAGCAGTTAGAAATTGGTTTGTCATTTTGCATTTAACATAGCAATTGTCATGACAATTTGATGTTACTGGTTAGGTGGTTTTCTTTGCTTCCATATGTCTATGATATGATGGTTGCTATAACAACAGAACAAGGAATAAAAGCCATTTCTTTTCAGCAAATTAGTGACACTTATAAAAAGGATTTATAGGGTAAATTTTCAGGAAAGATCTCATAGGTTTGATTGATGAAAATGTATGGTATTTGTAGGAATATAGGTTGTGATTCTATTCTAGAAATGTACAGGCAATAATCAGTCTGTTGCTATGGGTTGAGCACCCATGCTTTATGTAGGCTTATAATTTCAGTTATTTTGTAGAATTAAAATGGAATTCCAGTGGTTAAGAGGATCTCTGTTCATGTATGATAGTCAGGATCTCTCTGGGGATTCTAACAGGATGAAATGAGAAGAGGGATTTTATTGTAAGTAGGCTTCAAGATAAGATGATTCTTCCAGTAACAGAAATACGGAAAAGCTTAAAAATTATAGCATAAAAAAGAATTCCTTGTTCTCTAATGACTCTGGCTTTTATAAAATTTTTCTCTTATTTTTATTGTATTGGATAGGACTTGCAGTACAATGTTAAATAAAACTTTCAAGGGCAAACATCTTTGTCTTGTTCTTGTACTTTTGAGAAAGAATTTGGCTTTCACTGTTAAGTATAATCTTGGCTGTAGGTTTTTTACTAAATAAACTTTTTCAGATTAAGGAAGTTAACACCTATTCCTGGTTTAAAGCAAATTTAAAAACTCATGAATGTCATAAACATTTTATTCATCTACTGAAATGAGGTGTTTTTCCTTTTTCCATGTGTTGATATGGTGATTTTTTAAAAATTTTGAATATGAATACTACCTTCCATCTCCTGAATGAACCCTATTGAGTTATGGAGCATTATTCTTTAAGTATATGTCTGGTTTCATTTACCAAAATATTCTTAAGGATTTTTGCAATAAATTTCATAAGTAGATATTTTTATATTATTTTCTCTTCTTTTTTTTTTTTTCTTTAGAGATTTTTTTCTTAGGGCGCGTAGATTCACCAGAGAGAGAGAGACAGACAGACAGGGAAAGTGAGAATTCCCCAGTAGGAATGGCCACACTGTAATCCCTTCTTCTCCTGGGATCTTGGGCACACATGCACATGTGGCCAGTGTGATTTTGAAGCACTGAGTCTGGGACTCAAACTGCAGTTGGCCATATAGGAGTCCAGTGATGTAACCACTATTCCATCTGCTGATCCCATCTTTCTCTTTTTGTAATTGTTGTCTGGTTTTAAAATCAGCATAGTGCTGGCCTCAGAAAATGAGTTGGGAAGTGTTTCTTGTCTTCTATTTTCTGAATGTATTTGTGTAGAATTAGCATTATTTCTTCATTAAAAGTTTAGTAGACTTCACCTGTGATGCCATCTGAGCCTGAAGTTTTCTTTGTTGGGAGTGTTTAACTAAAAATAGAATTGTTATAATAAAATAGAAGTGTATCTAGGTATCTATTTATTCTTGAATAAGAGTTGGGAATTTTGTCTATATATTGCATTTATGTCATTGAATTTTATGGCATAAAGTGGTTTATGAAATTCCCCTATTTTCTGTTAATGTCTGTAGAATCCGTTGAGGTATCTCTTAGCTCATTCTATACACATTGAATTGCGTTGTGAGTAACATGGCTAAGAGAGTTTTTCAACAGTAACACTAATGGCATGGTAGGGAATGCATTGGAAGAAATAGTGACATTCTTGGTTGTGGGAGGCTGTCCTATGTGTTGTAGTACTTTTAGCACGTATCTGGCCTCTGCATTCCAGTAGCATCCCCAGTTGTAGCAACCAAAAAATGTGCCCAGGCATCACAAAATGTACTATGAGAGGTAAAATTGCCCTTGGTTTGGACCCATCGGCCTAGAGAATTAGCAATGTTATTATTCATTGCAAAGGTTTAGCTTCATGTTTCATTACTTTTCCTTTATTATTCTTTTTTAATCTTGGTGATTTTTGCTGGTATTTATATATACATTATTTTTTCTTCATTTGAGTTTAATACACTTTCTTTGCAAGAACAAAAAGAGGTAGAAATTTCTATCATTGATTTTACATATTATTTTTACAAATATAAACCTTCAATGATATAACAATTCCACTAACTACTGACTTAGTAGCATTTCATAGCTGTTGTGTTTTGTTTTTATTCTGTTGAAAATATTTTCTAACTTCCCTTGCGACTTCTTTGACCCATGGGTTATTTAAAATATGTTATTTAACTTCCAAGTATTTGGGGGATTTTTCAGATGAGTTATTAATTTATGGTTTAATTCTGTTGTAGTCAAAGCATATACTCTTTCCAATTTTAGTCTTCTTAAACTCGAAACTTTGTTTGGTTACAATATAGTATATCTTGTTAAATATATTGTTATATGATCCATGGTAGGTACAACATTCTAAAAATGTTTATTAGTTAGTTGTTTTGTCAAAGTCTTTACATCATTACTGATTTTCTGTCTACTAAAGAGGAATTTTGAAATCTACAGCTAAAATTATGAATTTACTATTTCTTCCTTTAGCTCTGAAAATATAATGTTTTTAGGTGCATGCTATGTAGGATTGTTATAATTTACTAAAGATTTACTCTATTTTATGAAGTAGTCTTCTTTATCTTTTGCAATACTTCTTGTCTTAAAGTCTACTTTAATATTAATAAAGTCAGTTCAAATTTCTTTCTATTACATATATACATATATATTTTTATACATACATATTTTCACTATTTTAGTCCATGTATAACTTTATTTATTTGAGCCAATTTCTTTTAGATAGCATATAGTTGGTCCTTGCATTTTCATCCAATCTAACAATTTCTACCTATAAATTTGGAGCTTTTAAATAATTTATACTTAATGTAATTATCTGTGTAATTGATTTTAATTCTACCATCTTGCTATTTGTTTTTATTTATTTATTCATTTAGATTTTTGCCATAAGGCCTGCACATTTACAGGGGAGAGACAGAGAGAGACAGCAGGAAGGCAAGTGAGAAATCGTCCCTTCTCAGGGGATGGACATGCTGCAATCCCTTCTTTTCCATTCTCCTCCTGGGATTGGGCATGCATGAACATGTGCTTGGCATGATTTTCAAGCCAAGATCTAAGATTCAAACCACAGGCAGTCATGTGAGAGTTCAGTGTTTTAATTGCCATGTCACCTGCTGACCCTGCTATTTGCTTTGTATTAGTTCCATGTAGTCTTGTTCTTTTTTCACCGTGTCTGCTTTATATTAGATTACTTTTATGATACTACTTTATCTATACATACATTTATTAACTCTACTTCCTCTTTTTAAGAAATTGCTCAATAGTTTAGAATATATATTTTTAGCTTTTCACATTCTGCCTCCATATACAGGGTAAGAAACACACAGCAGTCCATGTCCTTTTTCCCATATCGTGTGCTATCTTACCATATATTTCACTTCAACCTATGCTGTTAGTTTTATGAATTAGAAAAAAAAGTCTTTAGGCTACCCTGCCTAGGAGGTAGCCTTTCCATCTTTTTTTCTGAGTAATTGTTCTCCTCTTCCTGTCAGAGGAAAGAATGAAACTGTTCACCACCTCCTTTCATGTGGCTGCTCCACCTGTGGAGTAGTCTGCTCTGTATTCTTTCCTTAATAAACTTATTTTCACTGCATCCTCCCCTCCCCCCAAAAAAAAGAAAGAAAAGAGAAAAATATATCTTTAGTATTTACTCTCATATTTACCATATCTGGCACTTTTTGTTACTTTGTGTAGATCAAAATTTCATTTTGGTCTTATATTCCTACTACTTAAAGAAATTATTTTGATATACATGTATCTTTATATTACAGTAGGATTCTTGAGTCAACCAGTAGCATGATGGTTAAGGCAGGTGAATCCCACACAGCAGACTTTGTGATCTAAGTCCTAGACCTGGCAACTTGAAAAGCATGCTGGACACATGTGTGTGTGCCCAAAATCCTGAGAGGAGAATGGAGGAGAAGGAATTGTGGTGTGGCCATTCCTTTGGGAGTGATTTCTCACTTTCCCTCTCTCTCCCTACCTCTCTTTGTCTCTCTCTGGTGAGCACATGAGCCCTATAGTAACACTAAAAACAAAAAATTAGACTTCCGTAAGCAACATGTAATTGTGTCTTGATTTTTTATTTATTCTGATAATCTGTCTTTAATTGATGTTTAAAACATTGATTTTTAAAGTGATTATTGATATAGCTAGATTAATATCTGCCATATTTTCTACTGTTTTCAATTTGTTGCCATTATTAATTGTTTCACTTTTACTCTTCCACTCTTTTTCTGCCTTTTATGGTTTTAACTGAGCATTTTATGGCTTTAACTGAGCATTCCATTTCTCCCTTTCATTAGCATATTAGTTACACTTACTTTCTTTTGTTTTCTGAGTTTCTGGCTTTGTTTTTGTTTTTGTTTTTGTTTATGATAAAAGCACAAGGGTGCACATGTGGGCAAGAGAAGAGAGAAAGCCAGACGTCCTTATCAGATTTCCGTCATGCCACACAGTTCCCTTCCCTTAGCCTGCTAACTTGTCAGGATCTTGGGCACATGTGTACACCTCCAGTGAGTTTTAGGCCAACCAGGGATCTGAGTTACCATGTGGCTTCCAGCCATGCAGTTCAGTATACTATTGCCGGTGACACCAAGGCTGGGCCTTTTCTGATTTTTTTCCCCTAGAGTTTGTAATATACACTTAAAACTAATCCAAGTCCACTTTCTAATAACACTATACCTATTCATGATTGCTTCAAGTATCTTATAATAGTAAAATCACCCTAATTCCTCCTTTTGGTATCATTTCTATTGTTGGTTTCACATATACATAGCATATGGTATACATACACACACACACACACACACACACACACACACACACACAGAGTATATATAATACATGATAGCACATGTAATTGAAAACATTGCTGCTATTATTATATCAAACTGTTATCCGTTAGATTAATTAAAAATAAAAAAAAGTTTTTATTTTACTTTTATTTATTTGTTTCCCTAATGTTCTTTCTTTATGTAGACTGAGTCTCTGACATATCATTATTTTTTTCTCTAAAGGACTTTTTTTTAATAAAAAAATATTGGGCTTGTGCACTCACTAGAGAGCCAGAGAGAGAGAGACAGAGAGACAGAAGGCGAGAAATAACCCCCCAGAGGGATGGCTGCAATCCCTTCTCCTCCACTCTCCTCTCAGAATTTTGGGCACACATGAACATGTGCCTGGAGTGAATTTTAAGCTGCTGGGTCCAGGAATTGAACAGCGGTTGACTACGTGGAAGTCCAGCAACATAACCATTGTACCATATGCTGGTCCCTCTGAAGAACTTCTTTTAACATATTTTTGCAAGACAGGTCTACTGGTCAAAAATTTCCTCAACATTTTTTTTATCTGAGAAAGTCCTTCTTCAATTCTAAAGAAAAGTTTCAATCCCTGATTGTCTAATGTTAATCTGAAGAAATTCCTAGTCGTTATGACTTCAATATTTCATCTCTTCCTTTCTTTCTTCCTCCTTCTGGTATTCCTATTATGCACAGGTAACCACTTTTGTTGTCCCATAGTTTTTAAATATTCTGTCCTCTTTCCTTTTTCAGTCTTTGTTTCTCTTTGCTTTTCCACTTTGGTAGTTTCTATTGGCATATCCTCAAGCTCAGAGATTCTTTCTCCAGGAATGTCCAACATACAAATGAGCCCATTCAAGGTACTCTTCACTTTTCTCTTACAATGTGTTTGATCCCTAGTATTTCATTTTTAATATTTCTTAAAATTCCTATCTTTCTGATTATGTTATTTACCTGTTCTTGCCTGTTGTCTGCTTTATCCATTTGAGTCCTTACTCATTTAATTATAGTTGTTTTAAATCTTTGTCTGATAATCACAACATTCCCACCATATCTGAGTCTGGTTCTGATGCCTGCTCTGTCTCTTCATACTGTGTTTTCTTCCTTTTTGAATGTTTTGTAATTTTTTCTTGGCACCTGAACTGGATTAAAGGAACTGTTGTAAACAGGCCTATAGTAATGTGGTGCAGGGTGGAAGAAAACAAGCATGCTAAAGTCCTAAGACAAGGGTTCAATCTTTTAGAGAGCCTATGTCTCTGGACTGTGACCTTCATGAGGGTTTCCCCTCTTGCCCACCCAACCTTAGGAGTCATGAGGTGGATAAAATGGGCTGGAGTTGGATATTTCATTTTCCTCATGTCTGTTAAGTGCTGGAAAAAAAATATTTAGGCTCTGGTAAAATAGTTAATCTTAAGAGCGGGCTTTATTAAGAACTGAATGCTCTGGAATATTTCAGATGGTTACCTTTTCCCTGCCCTTATCAGAAACATTAGGGAATTTTTTTCCAATGTCCACTGTGAAAACATGGTTGAGTTCCTGGAAGTAAAACTTACTAAAGTATGGGACTGGGTCCCCCTGGAGTTTTTAACTATCAGACTTACCCACAATTTGTCAGTTACAATTCAGGTTTTTCTGTCCCTACGCTGGTTCCCACAGAGGTTTCTGCTCCAGTAAGTTGTGATTCTCTGTATTTGTCTATTTTTCTAATTTGGGGAAGGGCAATAATTTTCCCTATGTTCTCACTCTGACAGATTCAAGAGTTGTACATCTTTCAGTCTGTTCAGCTTTCATCTTGTCAAT
This sequence comes from Tupaia tana, assembly GCA_026018925.1. Lineage (NCBI taxonomy): Eukaryota > Metazoa > Chordata > Mammalia > Scandentia > Tupaiidae > Tupaia > Tupaia tana. The sequence goes on from JAKSZU010000004.1 coordinate 69,668,131, forward strand.
ATGGGAGTAATGATTTCCAAGTTCTCTATATGCCCAACCAGAAACTAGTTTATCTGGTCATATTGTTTCTAAAATTTACCAGTCTATTGCATTGCATTTTTCCAGAGGCCATATACCCAGCCAATGAAGTAGGCTGATTTCAGAGAATAAAGTCTGATGTTGACAAAGAATTAGGGAGTGGAGTTAGAGAAAAGGGATCTTGGTCCTAGATAATCCTGTCATTTTAGGTAGTTGATTATGTACATTTCTCCTTTTTGTGATTGAGCTATTTTCAACCAAACAGTTCTATTTAAAATGACTCATATACTAAATCAGCTTATTCTCCAAAATAATTAACAATGGAAAAAATGTTAAGGACACAGAAAATGCGTTTGGAAAATAGCTTATTTCAAATGTCTGTAAGTTGACTTTTTAAATTTATACATCCTTCCTCATTAAAATAGTGTCACTACTCTGCCTAAAATATACTGTGGTACCCCTGAACTTAAAAAAAAAAAAAGGCATATAAAGTTTTTGTAACCTGGATCCTGCCAGTCTTTCTAATATAATCCTAATTCTTTCCTTTCACATATCTAAAATATTCCCCATAAAGTTACTTCATGTTTCTAAGACATGCCATAAATGTTAACCTTCAGTTTCAAAATACTCTTTATGAACATGTGATAATTTCCAAAAAAATCCTAATCCTAATAATTCAACAAATGATGAGCAATTAAATCTAATCGAAAAAAATGTAAAACTTTCCTTGAAGAACGTCACTATAAATAATGATGAGCAAATAAAAAATGACAGGTGTCCTATACAGGACGTCTAAGAATTTTCAATGTTTAGAATGATTAAAGATGTCATTTGTTATTATTTTTGATAATTTCTAAGTTTACACCCAGACCTAGTACTTTTGGTGTTCTTGATACAGGTAAATGCTTTCTAAATATCTCTGAGTAACGTATATCTAATGCTATATTTCCAAGGCTTCAAACTTAGAGTGACAGTCCTTTTTCTGATCCTGACTCTGCCTACCTTGGAGACTGCAGATCTTTCCAGATGACACAGAATTAATACAGGTTAGCAAGGAGCCTCTAGAGTTGGATCTCTGTTCAAATTCCAACTCAACTACTTCCCAGATGTATGATCTTCTGCAATTTATTTCATTCCAACAAATCATCATTTTACTATATGTAAATGACAATCTGAGAATAATAATTGGGCCCAGCTAGGAGAATTGTGGAGATTAGCTGATATAACACAAATTGCGTGCTTAATAGGCAGTAAATCTCAATAATGACAGGTGGCCGTTTTTGGCATGGCTGGTTGTATCAGGCTGCTGATGAGTGGGGCTAAAGTCTACAGTGTCCTCTAGATATCAGGGATCTCTGAGAAACTATTGTAGTTTGGCCTTGAATCCTGACTATAGAGAAAGAGCCATTTAAACTCATTCTTCCTGCCAGATTCATAAGAATTTTTTAAACGTGATATATCACAATAGAATTCTAATAATCAAGAGAAGAGAGCATAGATGGATACATAGACTTTGACTTAAAGTTAAGATCCATTCCTCGCTCAGACAGGCTGAGGTCCTGCCCTCTCATAAAGCATGCTAACCTGCCTCTCATAGAACAAGGGAGAGGAGCAGGAATCTGAGAAGATGCCAAAACTTGATTGGTACCAGCTAGCTGGACCATCCACCAGCCAAATAAACAAGCAAAAGTAAAAAGAAATATATAAAAAATAAAAATAGCATCACCAGAGGCTGTTTTAACAGAAAAGAAATCACAGCAATTGTCATTCAGAAAATAAATATCCTGATCTTAGTGGCCTTTTGTACTGAAAAGGTAAGCCTGATTCTAATAATTTCTTTGTTAATTAGGAGTTCTTCTAAAGACACATTGAAGAAATGCATCAAGTATTTATAGATTGTACCAGCAAAGAGAGCCTAAGAGTGTAAAGAAAGAGCCAGAAGAGACCAGCAGATGGTGTAATGGCTATGTCGTTGTACTCCCGTGGTTGGAGTCCCGGACCCAGTGGCTTAAACACACACTGGGAGGGAGGAGGACGAAGGAGAAGGGATTGCGGCATGGCCATTCCCCCTGGGGGGTTATTTCTCGCTTTCTGTCTCTCTGTCTCTCTCTGCATTTCTGGTGAATGCATGTGCCCTATAAAAACAAAAACAAAAACATAAAAAAAAAACTCTCCAAAAAAGAAAGAAAGAGCCAGTAGTGGTTACTGCAAGAAAGAATATTCATACCAATCTGTAGATATTTCATTCATAAGTGTTTGGCAAAGATCATTGGTATCTCTCTTCTGAAAACTGTTATTTTGCTTGCCATTTTAGTAGATCTATGGAGCCCCAAGAACTCCCCCTAAGCGATGGTTTTGGGATTGGATGCTAAACTCCTGCTCTTCAAGGATGTACAATGACTCTAACTTATTGATTGCCCCCTGAAAACTCACCATTTCTCATCTCTATATTATTTGCTTTTTTCCATCTCCACTGTCATTGATCTTTAAGAGATCAATTCTATGCATTGTTCCCCTAACTGTAATAATATACCAATGAGAGAGCATAAGACGAAAATGTTTTCTAACCTACAATGTTCGGTCTTCTAGTGGTACAGTAGCTAGTAATAATAAAAGCTCAGCACTCTCACAGTTGGAATTAGCTTTCATCTTAAAACTAATTACCACATTACATAGAAATAGATGAATATAGGAACAAAAGACCATAGACAAGCTGAACACTCTAATACCATGCATGAGAGAGGGGCACAGAGGTTGAACAGAGAGAACTGCTAAAGATAAACCTTCAGATTTAACAATACGATATTGAAGAGGTTTTTATCATGTTCATTTAGGTAAAAAGTTTAAACGCTAACTTGTTGTGACTTCTCTTTAAAAATACAATTGTCACCTACAATATACATTTGTTAAGAATACACTAATAACTAAACAAATTGAAGTTTAAAAAATTTAAAAATAAACACTAAGAATTAACATTGGTCACTGCATGACATGGCAATGTCCCAAGAATTAGGACTTTCTCTTTGTTGTATTTGGTTGGGCTGGATGATGAGGCAAAGAAATGAATACTCACACGGGAATTGAAAGTGAAAGGCTACTGATCAGGTATAAGACTAATTGGGAAGAATTTTAAAAATATAGTTGCCTTCCACCTCTCTATATCTCATTAAACTGGAATCTTTATCGGCAGGCCTATAGGGCCATATTTATTGATAGCTCCTCCGGTGCTTCTAAAGAGCAGCCAGAGTGGAGACTCTAACTGCATCAACACAGGATTTAAATCCAGTCACTTTGAAGGTTTCTCTGATTGGAGTCAGTTATTTGCCCTGTAAGGAAAATGGTAAAAATCTAAATCTAACATCTTTTTTTCACAATAATTTGAAATTACAGTGATCTCTCTGAACTGTATTATAAATATCCCCTATTATAAAGGTTATTTTTATAAATCATAGGCCCAGTCATGCGGCAGGCACTGAAAACTGCTGCTGAGGAGGCAAAGGCTATGTGGAAGGTGTGGGTTCAATTCCCCATTCACCTCCCCCAAAAACAAAAACAAAGAACAGGTGTCACATTCATCTGTAGTCCCAGCTGCTCAGGAGGCTGAGGCAGAATCACAATACAGGGGAACTCTGTTTTAAAAAACACCACAAACACACACATTCACATGTATACACAGAAAAACAAATGATATGGTTTCGTATACACACAAAAACAAATGATATAGTTTAGGACCCATTTTGAGGAAATCAATCTATTTACAGATATTCAATGTTTAATCTATTTGAGATTAAATGTTGACTCTTCATCTCAACAGTTGGGTTGTATTTTGCATATAAAAGGTAGATTGCAAATTAGTTGCTATTCCAAGAACTTCTGGCCTTCTTTAGCAGAGTACACCCTTCTCTTTCCTGGTTTGAGTCTATTTACATGTACCCTAATAAATTATTATCATATGATCTGTTTCCCTATCATTTTTCATGACATACATTTTCCTTTATATTAAAAGAATAATTGTTGGATCAGTACTGTGGCCTACTGGTTAAGGGAGCTGGAATTCACAAGATGGATCATGGTGGCTTGATAAACACAAGGGCTTGTCTGTGTGTACACCCAAAATTCTGACTGGATAGAGAAGTAGAGAAGAAGGGAGTGCCTCATGACCACACCCCACTGAGAGGCGCTTTCTCTTTCTCTCTCTTTCACTCTGGCAAGCACATATTCCCATTACAATAAAAGTGAATAAATGATCTCTTTCTTCAGCAATCATTACATATATTTCTTTTAAACTCTATTTCTCTAAGCCTTTTACTTCTCCTCTCAACTTACGTCAATTGACATGGTTTGAGTTTTTCTTTATAACTTTTAACTCAGAAATACCCTAGGAGATAAAGTGAAGCATCTGTCTTACAAACTTGATGTCTATTTAATACAGTTAATGAAATGTTATTTTTGTTGCATTTGTGAAGGTCAGAGGAGTCCATATTTAGAGGTGTTCAATGACTCGCTCAAATGAAAAATAAGCTATTGTTCTCCAGAATAGCAGTCACCCAATTAACCAACTGATTATAGCCTATGATTTATGACATTGATAATAAGTATAATCAAAGTATCTCCATCAACAATTAAGGAGGTGGTATAAGCAGCAGACTGGGAATCCTGTGATTTAATTTCAAATTCTAATCTACTGCTTGCTAGTTGTGACTTTGGGCAAATTTTTAACTTCTCTGAGTATAATTGTTTGACTGAATGGAAACAGCTCAACAGTTGAAAGTAGAAGATCTGGTCTCAAATTGTATCTCTTCTTCAGGCTTTTTAACTTTAATCAAATTGAAAAACCTCTCTGAGCCTGTTGAGTATAATAGCAATCTCCTCTCATTGGACTGTTGTGAAAAAACTAAATGAGATAATAAGAACAGAGTAGAAACTCAGTAAATTGGGTTATTTAAAGCATATAATTTAAGTAAATAAACTTAAGTAAAAAGTGAACAGCTTGGGGACAGCAGATGGCATAGTGGTTACATTACTGGACTCCCACATATTTGACCACAGTTCGAGACCTGAACGTGGTGGTTTAAAACTCATGCCAGGCACGTGTGCATGCATGCCCAAAATCCTGAGAGGAGAATGGAGGAGAAGGGATTGCAGCGTGGCCTTGCCCCCTGGAGGGGGTGAATTCTCATCTTTTATCTCTCTGGTAAGCATATGCACCCTATAGCAAAAATCTCTCTAAAAAAAAAAAAGAAAAAAAAAGGTGAACAACTTTGAAATTTGTGAAACTTGAACCGTGATGAGACTTCTGGCAAGTTACTTAACTTCTGTAAATCAGCTTCTTCTGTCATAAGGATTAAATTGAAAAAGTATGTATATATCATTTTCTATGGTTTCATCAGTGTGAATGAATGCTGTGATATTAAGGATATATTTAGTTTTTGTTGCTTCCCGCCTTGTTACAGTAGTCGCCCATTGGGAGTGGTAGAAACTGATACTTGCCAAGAATGTCATTCGCTCTTACGCATTTCTTAGCTCAGCTGCAGTTCAGCAAGACCTTGACACTTGTGAGCACTGGAATGTAACCAGAAATGTTTGTTATAACCTACCCTTTCTTGACTAATACACCCATTTCCCGCCTAAAGACTTTCGAGAAGTAACAGTGACTTTCTAGAAGTACTAATTAATATGTACCGTCAATTCCCATGGGACAGCTTGCCAATCTCAGTGCCACTCTGTTGGCCGCCGCCGAGCCAAGACCACTCCTGAAGTATCTGCTACCTTATCTGCTACCTCCCACCAGGGGCTACAGTCACTTTTATTTCTATTGGGCACTTTGGTTTCTACTATCTCCCTCAAGTGCCAAACTATTGGCTTACAATGAAAAGGGGACATGTCTCTGTCCCCCTTTCTGTGTTACACCAAATTAGAAGACTGCCAAAGCAGAGTTGTTGGCACTAATCCCTTACCAAGTTTTAGTGGAAATGCTCTTTCGGTTCTCTCGGACTCAGACAGGGTCCATGAACAGGGGACAAGTGGAAGCAGAACAATGTTATTGAGTAAACTTGGAATCTCTTCTCTCTTTAGAAAACCAAGGCTTTGATACTGAGTTAGATCTATAATGATACTGAGTTAGGTCCAATGCTTTCTTTAGAGTGAATTATTTTCCAAGAGAATTTCTTGAGCACCTTCATGAAAATAGATTTTCCCAAATCTATCCTGACATCCCTGACCTGCTTAAGTGAATGCACTTAGCCTCCAGGTGAGTTAGCCATTCATGCATGTTTATAAAGCACCCAGTGGAACTTTAAGAAGTAGAAAGTTCATAAGTGATGGTACTGCTCATGGTAAGGGTAGTCACCACAATCTGCATAATAAATTCTCTTATTTCTAAGATTTTGTTTTCTAAGAAAAAGTTCCTTTTTCTTCCTCAAAAGTCTCTATTTTTTTCTTTTTAAAAATTTATTCATTATTGTCAGAGTCTGATTAGCTTTTATTTTTATGTAGAGTGATGCAGCCCTTCCTGGCCATTAGGTTGGTTTCATTTTTATATCTGATAGGAGTTCAGTCAACTCACCCACTAAAATTCTAAGCTTTGTTCTTTTAAAATATTAATAAACACAATTGTTATTGAATTTTCTTTCAGTTTTCATCAGATCCAAATCCTCAGACTTTTTAAATTTCATGAATCATGGGAATTTCCCACAGAAAACAGGAACTTTTGAGGCTTCAAGGATTCTAAAAGGATTTTGATCTTTCATTCAAGGTATTCTTTAGGCCCAGTATGTGTGTCAAATGTTCACTTAGCTCCTGTATTGCTATTAAAAGTGAATTCTTTCATTTCTTTTAAACAATACTGAAGGGAAATTTTTTGGTGGCTTCTAAGTGATAAAGATCTAAAGACAACAGGTCTTAGTATAATAAGCATTTGGGCGTTACATTTTTCTCTTCAAGAGGATAAACAAGCCCATTTATAAATTGTTATTAAATAAAACTAGTAACACCAATGGAATTTAAACTAAGTAAAAATAATAATTTTTATAATGTTATTTTCCCTGTTATTTTCTGAGTTTCTATACCGTTTGAAAATTTTATTACAAAATGACTAAATAACGTAACTTTTGAAAATGTACTTAATCAAAACATCTTATTTTATGTGTGTGTGTGTGTGTATACATATATGTATGTAAAGAAAGCCCATTATTATTTACATTTATTTACATTATTACCCAAAGAAACAGTTCTAATCCATTCGACAACAAAAAATGCCATGGTCTATGAGGCCTAAACAACAAACATTATTTCTCACAAGTCTGCAGACTGGAGAGTTCAAGATTAAAGTTCTGACAGATTCAGTGTCAGTGAGGGCCTTCTTCCCTGTTCACACACTACCATCTTCTCGATGTGCCATCACATGGCAGAAAGACCAAGGGAGATCCTGAGGGTCTCTTCTATAGGGCATGATTCCCATTCATGAAGGTTCAACTCTCATGATCTAATCATTTCCCAAAAGCCCCATCTCCTAATACCATCACCTTTGAGGTTAATGATTACATAGCATCAGTATAAAATAGCTCTTACAATAGGAATTGATTTTATGTCATTAATATTTATATTCAGGAAGAATGTTACTAACACTACACACACACTGTGATTGCATACAAAGGTCAGTCTACTTTTTTGTCACCGCTACAAAAATCCTCTCCTACTGCTAATGATAAGTCAGGAAAAGAAAAGAGAGCAGGTGGGTACTGTAAAATAAAGTGTTAAAATCTGCGTTTATTAGAGAAGTACCGATAACCTATCCTTCCACTCAAAAAGACATTTTATCATCGCCTCCCCCCAAAAGATAGCCTATTTTCAGAGACTCCAAAAAGGTCCCAAGCTATTGATTTCATGGACTTGTTTCACACTATCAAATTAAGAACAATTAAATCCCACCTTCATGTTGACAAGCTGTACTTTTCATAGCAATAAAAGCATCACTCTCCTTACCAAATATGGATAGCCCATTGAAACCTGAAATAATTCAACACTAAAGTAACAACCTTTAATAATAAAAGGAATGTTTATTGTCAACAAATGGGATGACATTTATTTGGGAACACTTTCGCAGAGATAGAGATGGCCCTACCTTAGTTAAATTGTATGTTTTCCTGGTGTCCTACATGTATCGTATTATAGAATGCTTCAGATCCTTTCCACCTAACCTGCATTTCAGCCACGGTTGCAATTCCTAGTAGTTGTGCAAGTCAGTTTCCCACAGGGGTGACCTGACAGTCTCTCCCTCTGGGCCTTGCACTTTCTGTCCTGCCTGGCACTTCTCTGATGCCTGCGGGTACGGAACACCTGTGGAATTCTGCTCAATATTTGAATTCCCCAGAGAAGGGGTGCCACTAGAGGTTCTATTCAGCTTTATGTTTATTACAGGATTTGACTTCACACAATTGATGCTGGTTAGACTGTCAGAGTAGACTGTAGTCTTATTTTATCATTGTCTTTCTTCCTCAGGCTATAAGCTCAACAAAGGAAAGGTTTTTTATGTTTGAAGAGTTCATTAATTATCTCCACCACCAAGAAAGGCATCTGATGAATACATGTTTTTTCATGAAATATATCGAAATGTTTGAATTGATAAGCTCATCTAAATATTACCATTTAAAATTAAAGTAAACATAAAAGGGGTATATATAGTGGTTTCTAAGGATAAAAACTAGAACTGGTGCCCTTTAAATTTTAAGAAGTATTATGAAAAAAATAGTGAAATTTTATGGAGTTTTAGAAGACACTGTGGAAGGCCACACATTAGATCCTACACATGAATAACTGTTTGTCCATTTTGTTCCCTTATGCTAACATAGCTGTCTGCTTCAGTAAACCTGCTTGCTCTTCCCATGAGAAAATAGCTTGTGCTAGCCATATAGAAAACCATATCCAAGACGACATCCTGTACCTGCTATTGCCTTTGCTAACTAGCCCGAAACCCTTTTGTTTAGCAATGTAACTGCTTGCATGGAAACCCCACTCCCCTCAGAAATAATTAATGTGCTTGATTCAGCTTCTGTAACTGCTTGCATAGAAACCCCTGGTAACTGACCCCTATAAAAAGACAACTGAAACTTGGGTCGGGGCTACAGTTCTGACTCTCGGTCCCCCCTCTTCCCCGGAGCCTCAGACTGTAGTCGCTGGCCAGCTAATAAAGACTCCCTTTAAACTTAATATGGCTTTAGTGGTGGTTCATTCAGTGGCACTCTACAACAACACTTAGGTCCTCCTAATAAAGAAATTAAAAATAAAAAGAAATAGGGATCAGCAGATGATATAATGGTTACATTGCTGGACTTCCATATAATCAACTGCCGTTTGAGTCTCAGAGCCGGAGACTTAAAATTCATGCTGGGTGCATGTGCATATGTGCCCCAAATCCTGAGACAAGAATTAAGGAGAAGGTATTGTGGTGTCCCATACCCCGAGGGGGTGATGTCTTGCTTTCTGTCTTTCAGTCTCTTTCTGTCTCTCTGGTGAGCACAAGCACAGCATGAAATTTTTAAGACAGTGTATGCAAGAAACTAGTTTTCCACATGAACACATGTAGGAAAACAATCCAAACTATATACACAAAGGATCATTGGCCATTGAGGGCACCTAGAGTTGGTGACGGCCCAAACAAGACATCACTCTAGCATACTCATTGTCCAGAAAGGCAAAGCAAACACTTAACTTAGCTAAGATGGATGTTAGAAATCATGACATCATTTATAGGCTACTTAAATTGCTCTGATTTCTCTCCAGAACAAAAGCTTAATCACAGATTGGCTGGCTGCGCTGCACCATTCTCCAGGCCCTGTGGTATTTTCAGCAGAGATATGCTTGGTAAAAGGATGTGTGCTCAGATTAGGTGAGTGATGGTGCATTTGTGGTATCATCAAGTATCAGGCAATTTTTCCTTGAATTAGTCTTACCAGTTTTCTGGTCCTAAGACATATGCATGACCCCTGGCTGAAAATGTCCTAGACAATGAAGAAGAAAGAGAAGAAAGAGCTGAAATTTTACATTTTTATTCTTTCTTTCATGAGAAGGAAAGAAAGACAGGCATCTGCAGCAAGATTTTGCCATTCTGCGATCTTCCTTGAAGCTCTCAGCCAGTCAGGATCATGTGTGTGCATCAGAGAGCCCAGTGTGTACAAGTCAACCCAGGAATCCAGGCCTACCATTTACTCCAACGTTATGCAAAACTCCCCACCACTCGTGCCATTGCAGCTGTGCCAAAAGTTTACATTTATTGAGGGTGAAACATTTACAACTATTACTTTGTAAGGTTCTCTATGAGATGAAAATGTTATCATACCCAGTTTAGTGATGAGGGGTAAAATTCAGAGAGCTAAAGAAATCTGCCTAGGTAACACACTAAGAAACATGGAACAAAGGCTCAAACATCCTAAGTCTTTGCTCAAAATGCTGATCTTTTTTAAATATTGAAAGTTTAAATTAAAATATGGTCTAATATAACAAATACCTGTATGCCAAAATGAACAAGTGCTAGTTCTTCATACTCAGAAATGTTAAGGGTTCTAGTTCTTAAAACATGTTTTGTGTCCTGTGCTTTTTCTTCTTTCTGATAATCCAATTACATGTATGTTAGACTACTTGATTTTTTAAAAAATATATATTTGTTTATTATTATTATTATTTAATTTGATGAGAGAAGGAGAGAGAGAGAAAGTGGGAGCAAGCTGCCAGGGCTGAGACTCGAACTGGGACTGGCCATAAGGGAGTTCAACACCTTAACCACCACACCACCTGCTGCCCCTAGACTACTTGATTTTAACCTACAATTCCTGATATTTGTTCACTTTATAAAATCATTTTTATCTTTAGTTTTCAGGTTAGACTATTTTTATTAACTATTTTCTTTTTTTTAGATTTTTGTTATAGGGCACGTTTGCTCACCAGAGACAGACAAAGAGAGAAAAACCACCCCAACCCCTCCCCCACCCCCGCCCCTGGGGATGGCCATGTCACAATCCTGTTTCCTTCATTCTCCACTAGGGATGTTCAGCATGCATGCACACATACCTGGCATGATTTTCAAGCTGCCAGGTCCGGGACCCTATTGACCTGTTTTTAAGTTCACTGATGTTTTTTCTGCAGTGAGCATTCTGCTGTATCTAATGGAATTTTATTTCAAATATTGTACTTGTCAGGTCTAGAAATTCAGAGTGTTTGTTTTTGGTTTTGAGTTCACTTGTGATTAGTCTAACTCACATCCTCTCATACTTCTGCCTGTTTCATTTCATCAACAGTTGAATTAGGAGTTAATTATGCTGCATGCTAAGATCTATTTGGTTCACTTTTTGGTCTCAGTTTGGCAGGGCCCTGGAATCTAATTACCACAAGAATGCAGAGAACTACACTCCCACCCTCTCAACCCTCCCTGCTTTCTCAGGAAACATTCATGGTGGGGCTTGAGAATTGTGGAATTTAGCAATTTGTTTAGTATTTGGGGCCCTTCCAGATGTCATTCTGTTTCATCAGCACATATAGTCATTTAAGGCTATGGTTAAGGCTGGTTGATCTTTATGCTAATTCTCTGTGTGTTGATACGCTGGCTCCTCTATCCATTTGTACACAGACCAGGCACCTCTCTCCACCCGATATGGAATCAGCCACAGTTCCCTGGTCAAACATAAAGGGGCCATTTCTCTGTATAATTTGGTTCCTAAATGCTTCCTTGTGTCCCTATTTCTTGTCTAGCCTCATAGAAAATCGTGACTTTTTATTTTGCTTGAGATTTTTTCCCTTGCTCTTACTATAGGAGCAAAGCTTTCATGCTCAGCTACATCCTAACTCAACTGGAAGTCTGCTCGGGGAGTTTCATAACACTGCACTCTCAGCAGCTGCTGCAGATTGCTGGGATTTGAAAGTAAATCCATTTGCCATCTCAGACACCTATCTGAGAACTGTGACTGCAGTTCAGAACATTTCTAAGGCACTGTTATCAATAGTTACTGAAAGCTTCTCAAGTAAAATTTTCATCCTATGAACTAATTAGGCGATATCTGAGTTTTTGTGTTTTTTTTTTTTAATTTGTATATAAGCAATCTTGCTTCAGAAAAAATACAAAATATTGGGACCAGCAGTTGGTATAATGTCTATGTCGCTGGACTCCCATGTAGTCGACCACAGTTCAAGTCCCCGACCCGGTGACTTAAACTCATGCTGGGTGTGTGTGCACGCATGCCCTATATCCCGCGAGAGAAGAATGGAGGAGAAGGGATTGAGGCATGGCCATTTTCCCTGGGGAGGTGATTTATCGCTTTCTGTCTCTCTCTGCTTTTCTGGCGAACGCACGTGCCCTATAGCAAAAACCTCCAAAAAATAAAATATAAATAAATAAATACAAGATATTAATATGGTAATAATTACACCTGCTATTTTTTGAATTTATGAATCAGATACTACAGAAGTCTCTTTATGTATTAAGTTTACATAATCTTCAAAATAATAATCTCGTCATAGTATATTTCACTATTTAGACAGATAAAATATCTTCTTAACTGACTGTAATTAACTTCCTTAAGGTCACATGGAGCTCAGATTTTAACTCCATTCAGTTTTAATCATTAAGAATCTAACTCCTACAAGTCTGTAGGCCTGCCCATCTTTTCTCCAGTTGCCACGACATTTTGCTACTGATGGCTCTTCACTTTCTATCTCTCTGGATATTGCTAGGCCCAGGGTCATGTCCCTCAGGGAGTGGCCAGAGCCTTGCCTCCATTCACTACCTCTCTAGCTATCCTAGCTCTACAGCTGAGGCTTCGTCAGCAACTTTCTTCTCAGTCAGATTCTCCTTCTGCCCTGTCCTGACTATTCAATTCCTTACAGGTTATTTCCTGAGAAATGCCTCACTAAACTCTTACATAGCACCTGTTAGAATGTCCCTGTCTCTCCCCAAATCACATCTGGAACCCTAATCCCAATGTGATGGTATGATGGTATTTGGAGATGAGGCTCTTGGGAGATATTCAGGTTTAGGTGGAATAATGAGGGTAAAGTCCTCATGATAGGAAGATTGCCCATAGTAGAGGAGTCTCCAGAGAGTTAGTGCCCATATTCTCCCTCCTGGCCTTGGAGAAGTCAAGTATCTGAAAGCCAGAGAGGGCACTGACCAGAAACAAATTATGTTGGCACCCTGATCTCATACTTCCAGGCTCTATAATTGTGAGAAAATAAATTTGTTGTATTAGGCATGGTTTATGGTATTTTGTTAGGGCTACGTGAGCTGATACAGTGCCGATTTTAAGGTATACCTATTTGTATTTTAAGTCTGTTTTTCTAAATTGACTAAATTATTAAAAATAGTACTAAAATAAATAAATTATGCCTGACGTAAAATAAAACAGCAATAGCAATATTAAGGAATAATAGCAGTACTTTTCCCCTTGGGACTTGGGACACATATGCACACACAACCAATGTGTTTCTTAAGCCACTGGTCTAGGACTTGAACTGCAGCCATGCCTTAACCTCCGTGCTGCTTACTGCCTGAGATTAGTGTGTGTGTGTGTGTGTTAATGTGCATTTTCTATGTTTACAATTTCTTTAGTGTGTGTATGTGTGTGTGTGTGTGTGTATGTGTGTGTGTGTGTATTTCTTTATTGCCATCATGGAGGTCTTTGCTGGAAGTCCTGTGTGATAAAACTTCTAAGATAGGGAGTGTTACCAACATTTGCTAAGGCATTGATTCCTAAAGACATTCTAATGCAATGTACTTTTTTTCATGAGAGAATTGAGTAGGAAAGGAGAGAAGACTGCTTTCGAGTCTGTAGCACTTCTTTGAAATAGAGGAGGCAATCTTTGGTGTTTCCACCACGTTGCCATGGACTTTTATTCATTAACAAAGCATTCCTCTGTATTCTGCTTTGCAAAACTGGAAATTCCCTGGGAAATCTCCAAGAAAGCTGGATGCCAGATAAAGAAAAAAAAAAAAAATGGAAGCCAAGAAGCACAGTATGTAGAGAAAGATTCAAAGGAAGTAAAACTGCCATTTCTAAAGGTTGAACTGTGTTATAAAGATACAAATGGTAGCTCTTGGACATAAACATACACATTTTTTGTCCTCAGTGTTACTTTTCCTGGTCTATAATCAAAGAACAAGCATCTCTTGAATACATAGCATTTACTTAGCACTACTTGAGACACTGTGGGATATTCTAAAGAATAATATATATAGTTCCTGCCCTTCAAGAGACTACAATTGAGTAGGAGGAATAAAATCAACACACTTAGGCTGCAAGGCAAGGCAAAATGGTACCTAATTACTGTAAATGCTAAATTATAAAGTACAGACTATTAGTTCTGTAAAATTTATTGGCTAGGGATTGGATAAGGGATGAGATCCTAGAGTTCTAGTAATATTCTATTTTTTATCTGATTGGTGGTTATGTGGGTGTTCTTTTTATAACCAGTTGTTAAACTATATGCATTAAGTTTTATTCATTGCTATTTCTATTATAATTAAAAATAAAGACAGAAATTGCAGAAAAATAGAAAGAGAGGTGAATAAGGCCTGGAAGAAGTAGGCCATACATTTGTGGAGGAAATAGAACTTAAGATGGGCTTTAGAATTAGCACAGAGGAGAGAACAGATCGATATGAATGCAGTGTAGCAGAGTTGTGGGTGGTGAGGATGCCAGTGGGTTGCAGAGAAGTAAGTGCTGACTGTAGTGTACTTGGGGCTTGCAGATGGGAGTCGATGGGGAGGTTCAGTAGCTAAAATAGGCTGGACAACGTGAGAGTCAGGGGTCGAGGGACTGAAGGAGGGCCTTGAGATGGAGGTAGAGGAACTTAGACTGATGACATAAGAAATCCACTTGTTTGGGTTTTAATTAGAAGACAGACTCATGAAAGCAAAGCTTAAGGAAATTAGTGTGGCTGTGGTATGTTTTTTGAGTTCAGATGGGATGGAAGCTGGAGTAGGAAAAGGAAGCAGAAATTAAATGCTGCAGGGATGAGGCCCCATTCTTAGTAGTTCGGGAGAGGAAAAGTAGATGTGAGAGACACTACAGAGGAGAAATAAATACTCATGAGTGGGTAATTGAGAAAATAGAGGGCTGAGCAAAATAAATAGACTGATACTTTATGATGCCTAGAAGAATAATGGTGTCAATGATAGGGAGGTTGGGTAAAAAGAAAATGTAATTTTGGTCTTTTGAATACAAGATTTGAGGTGACAATGACAGCTAGGCAGGAATAACATGAGAACAGAGCAAAAACACATAGAGAAATTTTGATGAGCATTTATGAATAGAAAATATAACCACTAAAAATGGATCCCCATTTTACATTTTATGACAAATATCAGAAAGTACCTAAGCTATGCTGTTCTCACATCAAAGGTAAGGCTAAAAATCAAGGCAATCGTAGTAGCCAAACTCACCACTATTCATCCCTTTCCATTTTTGACAGTTTTGCAAATATCCAAATGCAAAAGTAAGATCACTTTATTTTACTGGGGGTGGAGGGACAGAAATTCTAGCTGAAGATAATGTCTATGCAAGACAAACCATCCTTACCACATTTTAATCATGTTGGTTTTGTATCTTTTTTAAAATTTGGAGACTTATACTATAAAAATGGAAATCTACAGAAGTCCAAAGGGCAGATAGAGTCAAGGAGACAGATTCTGACTAAATAAAGGAAGTACTTTCTAAAAATGTGAACTATCCATAAATGGAAAAAAAAGCTAAGAGTATTCCTTCTTCTAGAAATATTTTAGCAAAAGATTGACTCTGTAGAGATTCTATATATAGGGCTCTTACTTTGAGTCAGTGATTGGACTAAAAGACCTCCACAATGCTTTCCTTATTCATTCTTTTACTCTCATGAATAAGGGTAGGTGAGGAAAGGATGAATAATACCAATGAATTTGTTCATTTATTCATCCACACAGTTTTGTGTGTGTTTTATTTTTCCCTTAGGCCAGGCACTGAAGTAGGCACCAGGATGCAACAGTGAAATAGACTCTGAACCTGATCTCAATAACCTTGCAGTCTAGTAAGGGAGACAGTGAACAGTGTTAAACACTATCATAGAAGTAAATACATGGAATGCAAGGAACACAGCTTACTCTTGAAGGGCCAAGGAGGACTTTTGTGTGTACATAACATGTAACCTGAAACATTGACTATTATACCAATTCAGAGTGTTGAAGACAGAAGAGGCATAAGTCACTTCAGTTTACTTGGCCAGTATTCCCTACTGAACACAAAAATTTTATAGCAAAGTTCATTGTCAAAAATAAAAGCCTACTAGGACTTTGGATAAGACAACGTGAACATAGCTCAGAAAAGTAGTTCGACTTTGTAGAAAACCTGAATTCATTTGAGACTACAATATTTAAAAACTTCAATAAGATTCTTATATTATGGGATAACATTCTGAAATATTAACAGTTTTCTTCCAAGTTATCTTTAACTTGAACCTCCCCTATCCAGGCCAGTAGACTAAAGAGGTGTGAGGAAGAAAGGAAGATGAGGGAATTATAGCGCAAAGAGAAAATAAAGATATCAAGTTAAAAATGCTCAACTATTCAACCGTAAAAAACAACAAAACCCTGGCTTTTGAAAGGAAGTGGATGAATATGGAAGACTTACTGCTGAGTGAAGCAAGCCATGCTATGAAGGAGAGGCATTGTATGTCCCCACTTAATATATACCAAGTGTCTGCACTCTAAAAAAAAAAAAAAAAAAAAAAAAAAAAAAAAAAATATATATATATATATATATATATATATATATATATATATTTGAAGCCATACTGCTTCTGTTGTTATAGAGTTATAAAATTATAAGACATATTTTGAACATTATCTTTAAAATTCAGTATTTTGAAATTTTGAAAGTTGTTTGTAAACTGTCAAGAATTATGGAGTATGAGCTAAAATTTTTTGCTATGTAAAGTAAATATTTGTGGAAAAATGTAAAAATAAATAAATGAAAGAAAAAAAATAAATAAAAATAAAAATGCTCAACTATATAGAAATTATGAAGACCGTATCAAGTACTCACTAGGACACTTTCTCCTCCCTGAAAGAGATAGTTTAAACCTTTTTTCGAGCTAAAGGAAGAAAAATTGGAGTGGAGATGGGAAACAAGAGTAAGACAATCTCCAAGAAGGGTCCTCAGACCTTCTTTCTCTATACCTCTCCTTCAGTGATTGGCTTTTAAGTGAGGAGAAAGCAATAGATTTCTTAGATGAGGTCAGGGCTCTAGAGATAAACTTTCTTGAACCTGTCTTGTATCTCAGATTAGTGCTTTGCAAATTTCAATGTGCATACAAATCACTTGAGGGTTTTGCTAAAATGCACATTTAACTGAGTAGTTTAGGAACAAAGCCCAAGATTCTGCCTTACTAACAAGTTCCCAAGTGATCCCAATGCAGCTAATCCATGGTTCACATTTTTTTTTACAGGTTTTTGCTATAGGGCATGTGTGCTCACCAGAGAGAAGTAGAGACAGTGAGAGGGAAAGTGAGAAGCCACCCCCAAGGGAGTTTGGCTATGCTGCAATCCCTTCTCCATTCTCCTTAATCATGCATGCACACATACGTGGCATGATTTTCAAGTCACCAGGTCTGGGACTTGAACTGTGGTCAACCATGTGGGAGTCCAGCGACATAATCACTATGCCATCTGCTGGCCCCTATGGTCCACATTTTGAATGGCAAGATTTTATGGGATTGTGTGAAGGCAACATTGTCCCCAGGAATTCCCTCTACCACCATGAAGCAGGCTTAGTAGCAGAGGCGGTTGCACAGGTGGGAATGGGTGGTCATTGTAGATACAAAGGTGGTCTTACTGAATTTCCTGAGGGGCCATAACAGTGCATGAGAGGACTTAATTTTCTTATGTCCTAGAAAATGGTGCAGAAAGTAAGCAGGAGATCACCAAGGGATTTATGTCATAACCAAGGAACTCCATAATGAAGAGAAACAATGGGGACCACATCACTATGGTGCAGGTAGGAGTGGGGAGCCTCTGCAGCTGCCAGTGTAGAGGTCTCAATGGGCTGGAACATCTCCATAGAAGCCAATGTGAAAGACAGATGACGTGCTCATGGGCCAACTCTCCTACCACCCCTATCTGGAAATTAAATTCTGCATCAAAGAAAAGAAGAGGAGAACCCTACCTTGACTGAGTTGGTCCAGAATTAACAAGATTAGTTTATCTACAGTGGGATAAAGGATATCTTGATATACAAACTAAGTTGTTACAGACAAATTTATTTTCTTAAACATTCTGATTTATGACCTACTGGATGTATATAAGAAATTGATGGTTGGGATCAGCAGTTGACATAATGGTTATGCTGCTGGACTCCCACATAGTCGACTGTGGTTCAAGTCCCAGATCTGGTGGCTTAAACTCACGCTGGGCACATGTGCGTGCATGCCCAAGATCCTGAGAGGAGAATGAAGGAGAAAAGATTGCAGTGTGGCCATCCCCTCTGAGAGGTGATTTCTCACTTTCTGTCTTTCTGTCTCTCTCTGTCTTTCTGGTACGCACACGTGTCCTATAGCAAAAACCTCTCAAAAAAAAAAAATTGATGGTTGATGCTTTCAAATATAATTTATATCAAATTTAAAACTATAGTACATTATAGGTTTATTTTGAGGGGAAAACTGATGTTATAGAGTTTTGTATTCTACAATATGAAGGCTCTAAGAGGTTCCTTAAAAGAAGCTATAAGAAGCCCAGCAGGTGGCATGGAGGCTGAGGTACTGGACCCCACATGATCAGCTTTGTGGTTCAAGTCCTGGTGCTGGTGGCTTGAAAATCACACTGGGTTCATGTGCATGAGTGTTCAAAATCCTAAGAGGAGAATGGAGGGAAGAAAACTGTCATGTGGTAATTTTTCCCATCACTGGTAGGGGGGTAATTTCTCACTTTCCCTCTCTGACTCTCTCTCTTTATGTCTCTCTCTCTGTGGTGAGTTCACATGCCCTATAGCCAACTAGAAAAAAAAAAAAGGAAAAGAAAACATGAATAGTTGAAGTATTCAAAGGGCTCCCATTTTAGTACATCTATTCTGAATGGTAATAACTAATGCTAACCGAATTCTTATTATGGGTTGGCTGCTATTTGAAATAGTTGCATGTATTAATTCATGTAATACTCACAAAAATCCTGTGATTTTTTTTAAGTATAATTATTATTCTATAGCCAATGAC
The DNA here is from genome assembly GCA_026018925.1 of Tupaia tana. Lineage (NCBI taxonomy): Eukaryota > Metazoa > Chordata > Mammalia > Scandentia > Tupaiidae > Tupaia > Tupaia tana. The sequence goes on from JAKSZU010000004.1 coordinate 69,687,367, forward strand.
TGAGAAACCAGGACAGAGAGAGTTTACTTCGTTTGCTCAGTCACACAGCTAGGGAGAAATGGAGCCAAGGTGTAAACCCAATCAACGGGCTTCATCCTCTAGGTGCATTACTGATGTCCTACTCTGTTTTGCTCTTTCATCCTTCATCTGAGTATGGACTATCTACCATATTTCTAGACCTACATTAGGCTCTCTGAAGCAAACAGGAAAGCAGAAGATCTAGTCTTTGCTCCAGCTTATTAAATATTTGCTTAGTTGACTTTTAAATTGTATGTGTAAATAATCATTCTGACACCTGAAAATTCCACTTCTCTGAGGCCATTTTTATGGTGTTCATGAGATAAGACCAGTAGATCCCAGCGCAGGACTGAGTGGGTCATTGAAATCCACTGAATTATTTATTTTGGACCTATTCAATATGATCTTGTGAAAATAATGACATTAGGCTGTCCTGTCATGCAGCAGTTACGCTTCAGGCAGAGGAAGCTGAATCCCATATGGCTGACCAGCATTCAAGTCCCTGCTCCAGTGATTTGAAAAACATGCTGGGGTGTGCACATTCTCAGAATACTGATGAGATGGAGAATTGGAGGAAAAAGAATTGTATTGTGACCAAGCCTCACTGGGGGTGATTTCTCTCTCTCTCTCCCTCATTCTCTCTCTCTCATGTGTGAACATGTATCCTCTACCATAAAAATAAAGAATCATGTTAATAATAATAAATGGTTAAATTTGTTTACCTATACACACAACCAAATGCATTAGCAACAACAACAAAAATGACTGAGAAACAATATATTCTAAATACTATAAAATAATAGTAAATAAAGCAATAGCAATTTAAACATACCCAGATTCACTATTCTAGCTACTCTTAATTAAAATATACTAAGGGACTTTGCATATATATTTACTAATCCATCTCAAATGAGTTTTGAAGAATCAACCAGAACTAGAGTCAATATGACTAGAAACAATAGAAGAGTAGCTCCTTAAAAAAATAGAAAATGTCCTTGGTAATTGTGATTCTTTTATGGGTGATATTATTTTCGAAATAAATCAGTGGGGGAAAAAATAAGTAGCTACATGGTGATGGAAACACGAATAATATAAGCAAAGTATATTTTTAAGAACTCAGGTCATGCTACATAATTCCCAGTCTCTTTTTCAATTTTCAAATTACAAATTAAAAGATAAAAGAATGGTACAAGTGTTGATAATCAAACTCAGGAACAAAATAGTGGCTCTTAAAAAATACCTTGCAAATAACTTGCAAATTTGTATTGAAAAACAATTCAAGAAAATAAAGCTAATTCCAGTGGTAGGCCTAGTAAATATGAGAGTTTGAAGGGCAAAACTCAGGTGTGAAAGACTGTTCTTTATTAAATTTTTATTCAGTTTTAGCTCCCTCATTCTTCTGGGTGATAAAAATATGTTTTGTTGTTGTTGTTGTTGTTGTTTTTCAGCCGGATCCCTCTAATCCACTTAATCCCACCAGAAACTACCCCCAGAGAGGTTTCAAAGGTTTCAAGTTCAATAGCCCCAACAGCCACAATCTCTCCAAAGTCAAAAAGCAGTTATAATTCAACTGAACATAAAAGTTTTATGCTAACTTTTAAAAAGTTTGATGACAGATGAGTGTGTGATTTTGTTTTGTGAGTGATTTGTTTTGTTTAGAGGGTGTGACTCTTCCTGTGTCACCTGAACTCAGGAGAGAAAAGGTTACCTTGAAATATCAACAGCCTGGGACCAGCAGGTGGTATGGTGGTTAAGGTGCTAGACTCCCACATTGCCGACTGTGGTTCAAGTTCTGGACTGGTAGCTTGCTTTCTCTCTCTCTCTCTTTGGTGAGTGCCTGTATCATGTTTAAAAACAATAATAAGAAGAAATAAAATTAAATAAATAATTTTTAAAAGAAATATCAACAGTCAACTCACAGTAAAAACGGACAAATTAAAAAAAATTTTAAAGGCACAATTATCAAAAAATATGCAACTGCTTTCTCTCTCTCCATTTTGCTTTTTAAACTTTGGTTTTACATTTATTATTATTTTTTAATCCTAAAAAAAGTAGACAGTAAAACAGCTCCTAGAAGAATTTACAGCCAACTAGCCAACTGCATGAGGGGCCTGGAAGTCTAGGGGTTTGAGCAGAGTCGGGATGAGCGAGCAGGAAAGGGTATTTCCCTCCATTGCTGTAGCCTCACTGGATGACCACGGAAGAGCAGGGGAATCTTTGTAGCTCTTTTAATCTAATTAATTTATATTCAAAGAATATGTTTTGTTTGAAAACAGTTTGAAATTTATAACTCTTGCTCTAAGACCCAGGGCTTGTTTCTTGTAAATGATTGTGGATAAGTATTTTAATACTTAAGAATCTAGTAAAGAAAAAGGTATAAAAGGTATTAATAAGTATCCAGTAAAGAAAAGATATGAAAATTACCTTACCTTAAAATGAAAGAAAAAGACAAAACAAGATAAGCAAGTAAAACATACAGTGTGTCAGATACCATTGGACTAAGCAGCGATATAAAGCAGAGTGAGGGGACAGCAGAAATAGGATGGCCTCACTGATACGGTAACATGTGGGCAGAGACTTAAGTAATGTGAGGATGCCAGCCGTACAATTATCAGAGGGAAGATGAACATTCCAGGCACAAGGGATAGCAAAGGCTGGAGATAGGACTGTGTTTGGCATGTCCAGAAAAAACAAAAAACAAAAATCCCAGAGCCAGTGTAGCTGAAGGAAGTGAAGCGAGACAGAGTGGAAGGTGATGAGATCAGGAAGGGAAGGTGAAACCAGACCATTTAGGGACTTCTAGCTCACTCAAGGACTTTGACTTTTATTTTGAGTGAGCCAAAAAAGAAAGTATGAGAAAAATTGTGATGATGTCCTTCCCAATGTCTTAAAAGCTCCCTTATGAAGTCCATGATTACGGGTCTGATGAGGAAAGGGTGAGAATATTGCATTTAGTTCATTTAATTTTCATTTTTTGAGAGGTTTTTGCTATAGGGCGTGTGCGCTCCCTAGAAAGACAGAGAGAGACATGGCCAGAAAGACAGAGAGAGACATGGCCAGAAAGAGAAAGACAGAGAGACAGAAAGCAAGAAATCATGCTGCAATCTTTTGGCATGCATGCACTCACACCAGGCGTGAGTTTAAGCCACCAGGTGTGGGACTCAAACTGCAGTGGACTACATGGGAGTCCAGTGACATAGCCATTACAACAACTGCTGGTCCCTTAGTTCATTTAATTTTATTTGCTACATTTAGTAAATGATTACTAGGTGTTAGGTATGTGTTAGCTACTTTGCATATGTTAATTCATTTAGTTTTCAATGAGAAAGAAAATAATATTAACAACAATAAAAACAGTTGACATTGGGAACCAGCAGTTAGCATAATGGCTATGTCGCTGGACTCCCACGTAGTCGACCGCGGTTCGCGTCCCGGACCCGGTGGCTTAAAACTCACGCCGGGCGCATGTGCGTGTGTGCCCAAGATCCCGAGAGGAGAACGGAGGAGAAGGGATTGCGGAGTGACCATCCCCCCTGGGGGGTGATTTCTCGCTTTCTGTCTCTATGTCTCTCTCTGTTTGTCTGGCGAACGCACGCGCCCTATAGCGAAAACCTCTCCAAAAACAAAAAAATAGTTGACAATTTTGACAGTTATCATGTACTAGGCACTCTGTTGCAGACTTTAATCATTTAATCCAGCCCCAAACCAAGGTCACATGACTGAATATAGGCAGCCTGGCTGCAGAGCTTCACCTAAAGTCACTACACAGTATTGACTACCTTGAAATGAACTTAACCTTGAAGAAAGAAAGTTGGCTTCAACGGGGTTAAAAATTTTGCCAAGTTCACACCCTAGTAAGTGACAAATGTGGAATTTGAAGTTAGGCCCATCTAACTCTGGAATCCAGGTTCCCTGTTACAGACAGAACCAGCCCTTAATTTCTCCACAAAGCCCTGTTGGTTGAGGGCTGAGGATGAGAGATGGCTAATGATATCATCTGATAATGGAAAGACCACAATATTCTGTAGGTCATGCATTTTCTGCTTTAGCCCTATTCTACGCTTTAGATAGAGCCATTTTGCTCTGCTGCACTTGATACTTGGTACTTTCCATTCCTTGAGAACAGTCACCATTAACAGTGTCTTAAGTACCTAACACAGTGCTAGGCAATAGGTGCTTAATAAATGCTGTATAATGTCGAATGATTACTTAACCTCTTTTCTAGAGAGGAAGAACCAAATACACAGGGTCTTAACATTTTGCATGAAGAAGAGAGACCTCCACACACCCATTGCCAAATTGGGTACCCATCACGGTTAACATATTTTTCATCATGACTAACAAGGTGAGAAAATACAAAATAAACTCATTGCTCAAAAAATGCTCAAAAATAATAATAAAGGAAATGGATCCAAAATGCTGAGCCTTACTGACTTTTGATAAATATTTAAACAGAGATGTCAAGAAAGTTAAAAGTGATAGCATGCACTGCTACTCCACAGGCTGAGGACCATTTGGGAAGCCCGGGTTTGATATTCTGCTTACCCCAAAAGTCTGGCAGTGACGTCTACCTGTAGTCCCATCTACTCAGAAGACTGCAGGAGGATCACGACACAAGGAAACCCTGTCTTTTGTTGTTGTTGTTTAACAACAAAAAAAAGCTAGAGAGAGAGAGAAAGAGCGAGGGAGTCCTAGCTCCATTACACCACAATAACACAAAGTTCTACAATATTGTAGCCATAAGAGAGATCAGGGTTTAGTTCTCGGTCATGCTTGTGTACTCATGATCCTGGCCGATTGGGAAAGGCTGGGGATGGGGAGGTATTCACAGTGTGAGAATCTGTTGGGGGTGCCACCTTCTATTTTCCCCCTCTCTCTCATTACATAAATAAATAAACGTAAAAATAATTAGCTTTTTATTAACAGGGTGCTTAACAGCAAGCATTAGGTAAATATTACTGAAAGAGATACAGAATACACCCACCTTTCTATGTGATATACAACAATGCCAATAATGTATGTGAAAATCCATCAGTTCTAGCAATTATCCAGTTTTGTCCTTGTCTGCTCTTCACCCTCTACTAAAAACAAAACAAAACAACAACCAACCAAATAAAGAAAAGAAAGAAAGAAAAAAAAAAGGTTCTAAAATGTTGTAATTGTCAAGGAGAGGGGAATAAAGACAAGACTGACGACTATTTGAAATGAAGGAAACTCAGTGGAGTCTTTTGCTGTGGAAGGAAGGACTTGCATTATTTTACATTTAATCCGTAACTCTGCATCGTGTGGGAAACCATGGTGTTGCCAAGAATGTGTGGTGAGTAGAATGCACAATAGGGAAATCTCAATTTTCTTCCAGTCATCTCTTGAGGTCTTAGTTAACCTCTTCCTCAACTCTCACAACTCCATTTCAACCAAAGGTGGTGGTGGTGTGGGGCAGAGGGTGGGGAAGAGTTAGAATGTTTCCTTGGTAGAAATAACTTTAGGCCCTTTTTAGAACTCAGCACTGATGCATAGGTAATTGGAGACTGAAGGAAAATTACATTCTGTCCCTCATTCCCTCTCTACTTACCCTCCCCAAGTTCATTTGGGTAAACAGGTAAAATTGGTTTTAAGAAACCTTGAGGAGAATCTTGCAAGAGAAAATTCACAAAAGAGTACATTTTAGCAATCAATTATAAGCTTTTTAATGAACCTTGGGTGATTTTTGTGTTTTGTTTTCAGCACTACCTCTGTTTACTTCTACTTATTCTCTTTGGTCACCCAAAAAGTGGGAAAATTACAAATCTCTGGTCAAGACGGAAGTTGTCATTAATGGTAGCCTGAGTAAGATTTAAAATACTAATTAAGAATATAAACTTTGGGACCAGCATTACATTACCATTACAATGGTAATGCCACATGGAAAGGTCCCAGGTTCATGTCCTGAGGACTTTGCATGCCGGGCACACTCTCATGAGCCTGTGGTCGAGGTTGCCTGTGGCTGGGGTGGAACATGATGTGAAGATCCCATTTGAGATGCCCATCTCTCTGTTTCTCTATCTCTTTCTCTGCTTACTCACTCTTTCTCTGATGGAAAAAATAACTTTTTAAAAAGATATGAGTTTATAATTCACTGATTCAGATTTGAATTCTGATTTCTTACTGTGTAGCCTTAACAAATTAACTTAATCTCTCTGACCCTTCATTTCTTTTTAGTTAAATAAGAATAATAATACTGAGGCAGGCAAGTGACGTGGTGGTTAAGGGTGTTGGACTCCCACATGGCTGACTGTGGTTCGAGTCCCGGACCTGGCAGCTTGCTTTCTCACTTTTCCTTTCTCTCTCTCTGTCTCTCTCTGGTCAAATTAAAAGATAATAACAAATGGAATTTAATTAATTAATTAATTAATTTAAAAAATAATAATAATACTTTCTCATAAGAGTTGCTTGAGAGCACTAAATAAGAACGTTCTGCAATAAAAGATACATGCTACATGTAGATGAGCAAGGTAGATGTTAATAGTATGGTTATCATGATATTTTATTCATTCTACTAACAGTTATTAACTATTAATCTGGAAATTGTGCTAGCTGAACTTACTCTAAATTTGTGACTGTATATCTGAAATGATACAAAACAATACCAGATTATTCTATCTCATTTCCCTAGTGATGTCATTTTTCTTCTGGAAGGAGGGAGTATCAAATCTGAGAGGGCTAACTGATGATATTTACTGATTCCAAAGAACACACTTGGTCTAGCAAGGGAAGACATGAGTTTACTTATACAGGGAAAGAGGCACCGCTGCTGACCAGGCAGAGAATGATCTGTGTCACCATGAGCATAGGCTCAGGTTTTATATGATATGAACAAAGCATTCATAAATCAATTAGAGATCAATGCAGACTCCTTGTCACTAATACAGGGGTCTGGTTTGTACACACATTGTTTGAAGTTGACAGTAAAACGTTAGCTTCTCGATGAACAGACTCAGCAGAGTATGTTTAGGGTTCAGTGAGTCTGATCTATTATAGTCATGTTAATGTAGGAGGGGTGTGCATACCTCTGGAATGGCCCCCACCGTGGGCCAATTCCATGAGGTAAAGTAATGGTTACAAGATATTCAAGTGGTCCAGCTGATCTCAGGAGAAGGGGTGAAGATGGAGGGAGGAGGATAACTCAATGTGTGGAGCTTACTCTCCTCTCCTCTCCAAGTTAGCTACTTCACAGCATCCTATCTTTTCAGATCTCTAATATCTCCCAAATATACATATTAAAGGGTCTTCAGAAAGTGTATGATAAATGTATACTATTAAAAAAAACATGAGGGCCAGATTGGCACAGAGTGAAAACACTCTACTCAATGAGGCTGATTTATTGTACATGGGAAGGTTCTTGGTTTGAATCTGTTGACCTCCCAGTGTAAGCCAACATACACATGCCTATGATCTGGGGCTGGGTGAGTTTGATGACAAATCACTGCATTGAGACTGGTTGGAAGTACTGTCCTCAACCTCCCATTTCTCTTGCTTCTGGAAGAAATGAAAAAAGAATAAAATTTTCTTAAAGAAGAATCTATGCATGGATTTCAAAACTTCCTTCCCCCAAATAAACCTATACTTAAAGTCTCCTTGTACACTCACACTCACATAATACTCAGACCTTAGACACAGAGACAATAATGCATTTGATGGTCAATGCCTTATGATTGATCTCCAGTGTTTTTTTATCTCAATAAATATTACCAACACACACCTCATTGTTCAGGCCCAAAACCTAGGGAGCCCACATCCAATCTGCAAACCAGTCCTATACGGCCCATTGGTTACCTCCAAATATATCTTAACTATACTCTTAAAATATTACTACCACCCTAGCCCAAACTTCCTAGATAACGTGTTTCTTAATGTTGTCATTATTGACATTTTAGCTGGCTAAGTCTTTATTATGGTGGCCGTCCTGTGCGTCTCAGGCTCTTTAACAGTGCCTTTGGCCTCTATTGACTAGATATCAGTAGCACTCGCTCCATAATTGTGAAAACAAAAAAATCTCTCCAGTCATTGCCAATGTTTCCTAGAAGGTTGCAAAATCACCTCCACTTGAGAACCATTGGTCTAGATTATTGCCAGCAATCTCTTTGCTGGTCTCCTTGCTCCACTCTTGCCCTTCTAAAGTCGACATCACTCACAGCAATCATGGTGACTTAATTAAGAACATACATGGTCATATCCTGCCCTCGGCTTGAAGCATTTCCATGGTTTCCTTGGCACTGAGTCCACAGTTCATGCTTCTAACATTATTTCTAACATTATTTCCTTGTATTCTCACCTCTGGTCTAGGTTCTGTAGTCACTCTGGCATTCTTGCTGACTCTCCAACTTTCTGAGTTCATTTTCAAGCAGGGCCTGTGCCCTTGATGTTTCATATGTATGAGATTCGAGATTCTCTTCCCACAGATCGCTCATGTTAAGTCTCATCATGCAAGCCACGTCTCAAATGTCTCCTCAAGCTTTCCTCCTATCCTCTAGCCAAACTCCCTTACAGCTGCTCTCTTTGATATTTTTCTATTTTCTTTATCAGTACCAGGAATGACACTATTCATTTCTCCCTATTTATTGTCTAAACACTAAAATGTCAATCCCATGAGAAAAGGGGCATGATTTGGTCTCATTTGGTACCTTGTTCTTAATTTTTTGATGTTCCCAAAATAAACATTTGAAAAATATAAACTAATAAATCTTTAGCTGATTAAACATCTATGTGATTCAGGTATTGAGTTTGGGGCTGTAACTAGAAAAATGAGTAATGAGATATTTACTCATTAGACTCAAGGAGCTTAATCCAACAGAGGTTTCAGAGAAGTAGAAAAGTAATTATGGCACGGACAGGTAAATGCTACAACAGAGGGAAGACCAGGGGCTGAAACAGTACCAGTGGCAGAGGCACTTAATGCAGATCTGGGGGTGCCAGAGAGACTTTTCAGAGAGGGTGACGTAATCAAATGAGTCTAGAGGGCTGAGCTGGAGCTAGCTAGCTGAGTGGGTATCATGAGTTAAACTGTATCCCTTCCCAAATTCATATGTTAAAGCTCTAACTCCCAGTACCTCAGAATGTGACTATTTGTAGATAGGACCTTTAAAGAAGTAGTTAGGATAAAAATGAGGCCATTAGTTGGGCTGTAATTCATCCTGACTGGTGTCCTTATAAGAAAAAGAAATTTGGACACACAAAGAGACACCAGGGGTGCACGTGCGAAAAGAGAAGGCCATGTGAAGCCCAGTGAGAAGGTGGCCGTCTGTAAGCCCCGGAGAGGGGACTGGGACAGATTCTTGCCCATGGTTCTCAAAAGAAACAACCCTGCTGACACCTGGATTTCAGGAAATAATTTGAGGAAATAAATGCCTGCTGTTTAGGCCTCCCAGTCTGTGATACTCTGTCACGGCAGCCCTCACAGAGTGACAAGGTGAGGTGGACAGCCCTTGAACGTGGAGTATAATCTGGGCAGTGTGAGAGAGGAGGCTGAAGGGTTAGCAGGCTGTGCTCCTGAAGGCCAGGTTAGTTTAAGCTCTGCAGTGAAGGTTCTTAGGAACACTGAAAAATAACATGCTGCACAGTAACACAATCAGATTTGCCTCTGAGAGGAAGAATTTTAGTGGGAGTATGATGGATAGACTTTAGGCCAGGAATGTGAGAGACCCTGAGAGCAAAAAGGAGGCATATAGTTTTGGAGCCCAATACACCAAGGCTCTGATCCAAGCTCTGCCTTTTAAAAACCCTAAGACCTTGAATAAGTTCTTACCCTAACTTGGCTTCTATTTGCTCATTTGTAATTATAAACATAATAATTCTTATATCATGGAATGACAGAGGATTAAATAAAACAGCGTGTGTAAAGCTCTTGGAATAGTACCTGACACATTATAAGCAATGAATGATTGGTAGCTATAAAAGTGCCTAAAGCAGTATGGGGTTAGATGGTGGCAAGCTGGTAAAACAAGACACTCTGTGAGGCAGATCCACATGGGAAAGTTTAGCATCTGCACCTGGAGACCTCCGTGAGTATGCCAGGTATTCAGATGCCCATGATCCAGGGCTGTCTGAAGTTGAGGGCAAGTCACAGTGTGAAGACCCTGTTGGGGATGTTGTTTCTCTCTTGGAAGAAATAAACAAATATACTTAACAAAAAAAAAAAATTAAGAGTCAAGCTGGGAAAAGGAGCAAGCTTGAAATGCTAGAGATAGAGAATGTTAAAAAGCTGGTACTTAACTTTATGTTTGGGCGTAAAGAATAAGACAAAATAAAAAATAAATTTCAGTCTTGATTTGGCAGTTTGAGGATTACAATGTTTCTCACCAAAGTAGAGAACATAAGAGAAAGAAGCAGGGATAGGAAGAGGTTTAGTTTTGATTATGTTGGATTTGAGGGATTCTTGGTACCTTTCAGATAACTACAACACCGATAGCTGAAATAGAGATCTAGATTCAGGAAAGAGATTCGGGCTAGAGATGTAAACTAGATTGTTCAGGAAATGTGCACAGAGTGAGAAGAGAAGTAGGATGTAGGTAGACTTCAGGGACAGGGGGACGAAGAGATAAGGTAGGAGGCTAAGGGAAAAAAAAAAAGAGTTAAGTCAAACTTTGGAAGAAGTTTTAACAAAAGAATAGTCAACAGTGAAAAAGCCAAAGAGAAATCAAATGAGGTAACAACCAAGACATAACTCTTGAGCTATGTAATGGCTGGGTTTTAGGCATGGCTATGGAAAGGATGGCTTTATGGAGTGACAGGGATTGTACTGGGGCGAAGAATCAGGGAAGTGAGGAAGTGAATACTGTGAACTTTCTGAAAGCGGGGCGAGGTGGGGGGAGAGAAAGAATTCTACCTGTAGGAAAAAATCCCTTTTACCCCCTCATGTTTCATAAGTTCTTGTTTTCCGCCATCCTAACTTCCTTTCAGCCCAGTGCATCTTCATCTTAGGCTCATAGATCCCCCTTATGTGACTCATGAACAGAATTTAAGGGAACTATGTGTTAGAAAGGAGAAAAATGACAACTTTAATTTTGCTAACCTGAAATCTAGCATTTTTTACCAATCGTGAATTTAGGAAAAACTACAAAAGATTAGCAGTACCTGTGACTGTCAAAAATATTTTTTCATATCATGTTACAGTTGTCGCAGATTTCTCAAAATATCATTTACACTCATCACTTTGATGAAATTACAGTTATTTTAAACCTACTAGTAGATCTTATAAATAGTTTTATGATATTTTGATAACCATATTTAAATGTAATGTTTTCTTTATAATTTTATGCATTTTATGAAGCATCCCCAGATGCCAAATCCTCAGCTGTCTTGACACAAAAAGGTTAAGACTCCCTTTTAGTTCATTACATAAGCCACATATTTAATCCATTATCTCGAATTGTTGGTTTCTAGAGGCTGCTGCCCTGACTTCTGTCTATAAGTCACAGTAGTCTTTATGTCTCTCCAGGGAAAACAGCCATGTGTCTCTGTGAGCTTTTCAGTTGATCTGACCACCTATCGGTCTTTTTACTTTTTACCTGGTCATAGAGACACCACTTGTTTTGAAATGGGAAAACTAATTCAAGTATTCTTTCACTTTTTTGTTCACCATTAACAGACATACTATTGAATGCAAGGGCTACCCCTTTGGGTATGTGGCACTAGTACTTCCCAGGAATTTATACTTATAGTGGTTAAAAAGAAGGGAGATAGCTTTGTATATAAACAGTTACAAGATAATGTGGACCTTGGTTTACTTTGAATACATACATTTTCATGGCATAGGAGATATCAGGGGAAGGCTTCACATAGGGGGTGACATTGAGATCGTAGAGGATGCTGTTAAAGGACTGAGTTTGCCAAGACTGAGTAAGTAACATTTGTAAAGCCATTATTTTGTCTCCAAAGAAAAAAGGTATTTTTTTCCCATATTGATATATAGATTTAACTAGCAAACTTGATTGGAACTGAGAAAATCTTTGAGGAACAGGTTAAATATTTTAGGACACATTCCTTTAAGAATTTATACAAAGAAATAAAGCTCATAATTACTACAAATGTAAATAATGAAAAGCATTTTGATATGAAGAATTGTCAGTTTTTCATAAGTGAGTGAATGACACCTGCTGGCGAAATTGTATCACTTCCCTCAGCAAAGGAAGAATGGTGTGTGATAACAGCCAGTATTATTAATCCCTTACCCCTATCAAAGGAATTGTATGTGAGACCTGGACTTTTTTCTTAATGACTAGTTAAGGGGGAGAATTTTTGCAGTGGTGAAAATTATCCTTTTTTTTTTTTTTTTTTTTTTTTTTTGCTTTGTTTTTCTAGATTGAAAAGCTCAAGAAGTTGAAAAAATTAAAACATTTATTTTTCTCTTTAATTGCCAGAGGGCATGTATGCTTACTAGAGACAGAGAGAGAGAGAGAGAGAGGAACAATCACCCCCTAAAGTCGTGTGATCACACCACAAACCTTTCCCTTCCATCCCTCCATCTTGTCAGGATTTGGGGCACACATGTGCATGTGCCCAGCTGGTTTTTCAAGCTCTTGGGACTGGGATTCAAACTTTGGTCATCCATATTGGATATACTTCTCTTAACCACCAGGCTCTAGGGCTGGCCTCAAGCATTTAAATATTAATGCAATTTATTTAACAGTAAGTTAACTGAGACTTGAAGAGAAGTAATAACTTGTCAAGCCCATACAGCAGTGGGTTGGCCAGCTAATATTAGAACCCTGGTTTCTGTTTTATTTTCCCAGTCTAGGAACAATTCAAATTGTTTGTTAACTCCTTTTCTGTATCTTATTTAACTCAACTCTTCAGAAGTTTTAGTGCTAGTGACATCACTACTATTTTATACATATCTAATGCCTTTCACTTTTAAAAGAATAGTCTGATTTTTTGCTGTAAAGTAACATTTACTCATTTTAAGTGTACAGTTCTATGAGTTTGGATAAATGTATGTAGTCTTATCATCAATATAATCAAGGTCTAGAATAGTTCTGTTATTTCAAGTTTCATCATACTCTTTTGTGGTCAGTCACATTCCTGGGTCCCTGGCACTGCCAATCACTGATGTTTTCTATCCCTATGGTGTAGCCCTTTCCAGAATGTCATATACATGGAATCACACTGTATATAACCCTTTGTGTCTGTCTTCTTGGCTTACTACTTCTGAGACTCAGCCCTACTGCCCCATGTATTCATAGTTACTTCCTCTTCATAGGTGAGGAGCATTCTACTGTATGGATGAACCACAATTTATTTATCTCTCAACTAGTTAGTGAGAATTTATATTATCTGCTTTTGATGACTATGAATAAAGCTGTGATAAACATTGGTGTACGGGTCTTTGTGTGGCTATAACTTTCCATATCTCCTGGGTAAACATGTAGGCAGGGATTGCTATTCTATAGTGAGTGTGTATTTAACTTTATAAGAAACCATGGCTTTTCTTTTAAAAAATAATTTTACACATATTATTTTATCCTTATTTTAGTCTACTTTTAGTTATGTCCATATCATTGCTGTATAAATATTTTGTACAAAATGCAGACTTATCTCCAAGTATAATGAATGAACAAAAGACCTTGTTCCTTCCAGGTCAAGAAATAGCATTTTTATTTTTTTAAATTTTATTTATTTTAAATCCTTTTTTCTTTTTCTGAGAGTTTTTTTTGTTTTTGTTTTTGTTACAGGGCGCATGTGCTCACCAGAAAGACAGAGACAGGGAGGTGGAAAGCGAGAAAGCACCCCCCCAGGAGGGATGACCATGCCACAATCCCTTCTCCTCCATTCTCCTCTCAGGATCTTGGGCATGCACACACATGTGCCTGGTGTGAGTTTAAGCCACCAGATCTGGGACTCGAACAGTGGTTGACTTCATGAGAGTCCAATGACATAGCCATTACACCAACTACTGGTCCCAAGAAATAGCATTTTTAAAGAAATGGAGTATTGCATTAGAAGAATTACCTAACCTCTATGAATGTCAGTTACTATATTCTCAAAATGTGGGTGATACAGGTATCTACCCTGCAGGGGTAGATATAATAATGGGAGCTGCTGTTACTGTCATTAAATTTACAACTGTTATTGAAAGTAAAAGGCTACATTTTAGAAAACAAATGGTACTACACTATTGATGCTTTAGTACTTGTTAACAATTAATGTGTCTTTCCAAGGGGTTGTATGTGTCACACAGAGATAAATGAGTTTCATTTGGCTAAGATAATGTGTTATTCTAACACTTCACCACAGATTAGCATTTTATACTTAATTAAGGTCATGTCTTTTATATGTCATTGAAAAATGCTAATGTCACATAAGTTATGATAACACGTTATAACTTATGTAACAGGATTTACCTAGGCAAGGACACATTTAACTTAATAACTTTTGAAGGATTGATGTTTTTCTATAGCTCCACTTAAAATATTCTTACCAAAAACATTGACTTTTTAAACTTTGCTATTTTAAGACTACTTTCACTCATTTTACTGGCAGGCATTTAAACGGAAAGAATGTTAGTTAATTAGGTTGCACTGACATCTGCTGGTAAGATAGTAAATTCCATAAAAGCCATGTTTATAAATTTAAATGGAATCAAATATAATTCACTTTTCAAAACTCGTATTTGTATTTTGGGTTTAACAAGTTAGCTGCTGTACTTGACAATTTCTGATGTGTAGTTCAATTCAATTCAAGTGATTTGTTAGCCTGTAAGAATTCTCTCTGGGTTCTTTTAAAAACTTTTAAAAATTGACATATAATACTTATTATTTGTGAGGTACAATGTAATTTTTTCATACAAGAAAAAAATGAGTATTATTCAAATCAAGGCAATTAATATATTCATCATTTCAGCCGTTTTTCATTACTCTATGTTGGAAACATTCAAAATCCTCTTCTTTATCTTAATGATTGCCAGTGGCATCCTTTAAACAGAAGATTTTTAAGATCCCTTAAGCCATAACTTCTTCCAATGGTTTTTATCACTGAAGGATGACATCATCACCTTTTTCTTTTTCATCACATCATTATCATCGTGCCTTTGGGTCATAAGACACTACAATGCAAGTTTATTAAGTTACAACTGACTTTAAGAAAGTTCTTTGGTGGAGTTAGGCTTTGGATCATAGAGGAGATAGCAAACTCTAACAGATTAAATGACAGAGAATTATTTTTTTCTTGCTAGGAAGTAAAGTAATCCAACACTGATTTAGGGTCACAGAATTTTGCTGCTGGATAGAAATTTACTGAGCATCTAATTCAGCCCCCTCTTTTGCAGAAATGGAAATTTAGAACCAGAAAAATTTAAATAACTTGGTCACCTAGTTGGTTGTTTTAGTCCATTTTGTGGTGGTGTAACAGTATCCCACAGATTAAGTAATTTATAAAGAAAAGAAATTTATTTGGCTTGGAGTTTTGGAGGCTGGAAAGTCTAAGGGCCTTTGGCCAGCATCTGCTTGGCAGCTGGTGAAGGCCCTCTTGCTAAGTCATCCCCCACTGAAGATTAGAGGGTGAGAGAGTGCATGAGCGGGAAGCGAGGGTGCTGAACTTCATTGTTTTATCAGGAATTCACTCCCATGCTAACCAGCCCACTCCCACAATGACACTAATCCATTGAAGAGGGCAGAGCCGTGTGTCATAAACTAGTCACCTCTTTTTTTGTTGTTATTTGTAATTTGTTATTTTGCTATAGGGCACGTATGCTCCCTGGAGAGACAGATAAATTAAAGGAAGAGTCAAAAAGTACTACCCAGGGGGATGGCTATGTGGCAATCCTTTCTCCTGTGGGATTTTGGGTACGCATGCACATGTACTGTTGGTTATTTTTCTTTTCTCCTCCTCCCTTTTAAAATAATTAAAAGAATCACTTTACATTTTTATAGTGTACAATGTGGCCTTTCCCAGTATGAATACTGAGCATATTAGTCAAGTCAAAGACATTACCATATGCATTTTTGGGTAAGTGGTGGGCACTTTTCAAGCTGTCAGGTCTGGGACCCAAATTGAAGTCACTCCTGTGGGATCCAGCTGCCTTAACCACCACACTACCAGCTGGAGGCTCCTAATCATCTCTTAAAGGTCCCACCTCTCAACATTGTTGCACTGGGGATTAAGTTTTCAGCATGTGAGCTTTGGGGAGCACATTTAAACTATAGCACTAAGAGTAGAAAAAGTTACCTGGTTCTTCCATTTCAGGATTCTTTCTTGATGAGACAATCCTCCAGCTCCCCAACAACTCTGCATAAGGGCCTGTATCACCACATCCCTCAGGTTTTGTTCTTATATAAATTATTTTCATTGTTGTATATTATGTTTATTGTTTAAACCAATACTATTTAAACACACATAAATATGTATGCATAAATATGCATGTAATTTAGTCATTTCAACTCAATCATCCCAGCTTTCTCTAACTAGAGACATTATCAACATATAGTGTATTATACAATATTGCTCTATAGTATGCCAGAAATATAGTTATTCATATGCTCTCCCCAGAAAAATCAAGCTTCATTGTGTGTTTCTTCAGATGTGAAATTAGAAAGAGGCTTATGGATCAGAAAAAAAAAAAAAAAAAAAAACTGTAACCAAGAAAATTTCTGACACTTCGATGAGGGTTGAGGTCACAGAATCAGGCACCAGAATTCTTATCAGTAATGGAAGCACATTTTCCCCCTAAATTTCCTATTCTGGGGTCAGTAGATGGTGTAGTGAGTATATCACTGGACTCCCACATGGCCAACTGCAGTTCAAGTCCCAGAACAGGTGGCTTGAAAATCACACCGGTTGCATGTGTGTACCGAAGATTCCAGGAGGAGAATGGAAGAGAAGCGACTGTGGTATGGCCATCCTCTCTGAGGGGTGATTTCTCACTTTCTCTCTCTCTCTCTCTCTCTCTGGTGAGCGCACATGCCCTAAGGGCAAAAAGCTCTTTAAAAAATTGTTCCAATAGGCATTATATACAGAAAAAAACTAGAAGTGCAACTTGCATTGTGATAAAGTGTGTGCTATATAGATATATTACTAATTGAATATTCTGTAATACAATACCAAACACGTTTTTCTCAACTTTGGCACTAGTGACATTTTGGGATGCTTCATCCTTTGTGGTGAAGCCTGTTCTGTGCATTCATTGTAGGACTTTTAGCAGCTTCTGCTCACTAGGTGCCAGCACTGTGCCCCAGGAGAAATAAAAAATGTCTCCAGACATTGCCAGATATCCCCTGGGGGACAGAATCGGTCCAGGTTAACAATCCCTGTATAAAGCAAGGCAGTGTTTTTTTTTTTGTTTTTTTTTTTTTTTTGGTTTAAAAAATTAAAACTACTTAAAATATTCTAATCAGGAATTCGATTTCTTTTCAAATAGAAGAAATAGATGAGATAAAGACTTCATTTGAAGTGGTTAATATTCTTTCTGAGATATAGCTAAAGTGGGTTCCTAAAGTTGTTCTCAGTGCTTGTACATCCTCGCTCCTTTTTATGCTCTAAGGTATCATTTGGTAGGTATCACTTTGCAATCAAGGTTTTTAAAACTCTGAGTTAAGCTATTGTTTATCGGTGATGGGTTTTTAAAAATTCTTTTATTTTTCTGATACTACAAATCCCTTCTGTGAGATCCCCTAATAACAAAAGCAACCTGTACTTTCATCCCTATCCCACAGACTAGGAAATTAAGCGAAGCCAGGACTCTAGTGTATCAAATGTCCTTTTCATTTCATCCACACTAAGTCTCTGTCTGTGTGTGTGTGTGTGTATAGTTTCTTTTTATTTTTTTAGAGATTTTTGCTATAGGACCTGTGCGTTTGCTAGAGAGAGAGACAGAAAGTGAGAAATCACCCCCAGGGCGAATGGCCATGCCTCAATCCTTTCTCTCCCATTCTCCTTTCTGGATTTTGGGCACACACTTACATGAGCCTGGCATGAGTTTTAAGCTGCTGGGTCCACGCCTTGAACTGTGGTCGACTCATGGGAATCCAGCAACATAACCATTACATCATCTGCTGGTCTCCACACTAAGTATATTTTTTAAAAATCTGAATTTTATAGCACAAGAGGGCCTTTGAGAAAGAGGAGAGGACCTATGGAAAGGAAGTGTGAAGGAGGGAATGGAGAAAGACAGGGAAGGAAGACAGAACACTGCGCTAAGAGAGCTTCAGTAGAAGGACATAGGATAATGATCTGATGTCAGCATCTATGTAATTGTAGCATCCCCTGAGAGCCTGCACCTCCATATTCTGCCTCATCACAGCTTTATCTTTCACTCCCTCCTACTCTTCCCTTCCTGGACAGGAAAAAACGTGTTTTTGGCTATGATAGTAATAGTGTAGCCATGGTAAGTAACACTTCTGGAGGCATTTAGTAATATGTATCAAAAATCCTAGAAGCACCAATACTACTAGATAGATTCAGGTGTTAACTGGACTTGGAGTTGGATTTGATTAAAAAAATACTTATAGATATGCTCAAAGGTGTCTGTTCAAAGCAAGGCCCCTCATTCAGATGTTACAGAAATAAATGATCAAACTAAATGGTAATATAATGATGGATTACATAAATTATGATTTATCTATACAATGAAACACCAAACAAATCATGTTATTTAAATACATATCAAGAAAACAAGGATTAAGATCTTGGAAATATAAGCAACAGAAAGAAACTTTAGATGTCTTAAACCAATTGAGAAATATATTGTATAGGAGGATTTTCGCTGCCTATGGGCAGTGAGAAGATGATGGTTACCAGCCCTGCATTACCTTAGGGAAAAACAAGAACTACTCTACCATACTTAAGGAAGCCAGATACTCGAGGATGACTCACGCTGCAGATCCCCACAACACCATTCTCGGTAATCACAGGATGGATGCTGGGCCGCATCAACTGATAACCATCTCTGCCTACCAGAACTGCGTTCCTGAAACTGTATTCCATAGAGACTCACCTACAACTGCGGAACTGCACGAGACCCACCCTTGACCCAACCCTGAACAGAATCTATGTTTCCTATTGTGGAAAACTTTATGAGCTCATAATTGAAAAAGGAAAAAAAAAAAAAAGGGTGAAAGATCTGGAGGGTATGGTCGCAGGGATGGCAACTGCGGATGCTGGAGACAGCATGGGAGAGGTAATGGGAATGAGTGATGGAGGGCGGTTCAGGGAACGATCATCACGTTTGATGGACACAGGGGTGAAGGGTGGTCTGTTGATGATGATGTATGTGGTGGTATCATTGTCTTGACTAATGTGAACTGTACTCATGCTGGAAAAGACCATGCTATACACTGTAAAGATGTGCAATGAAAAAAAATAATGATAATAATATCAGCACTCTGGCAGAAGGAGAAAGATCTGATGATATGATAGCGGAAAGGATAAATGTAGATACGAGGCTGTAAGGGAGGGGAGTGGGTGGTTGGGAGTGGGTGGTAGAGAGTGGGCGTGAGGGGCAAAGGGAAGAATCATTTAACACCAAAAAATGTAGAGTTCCCTGTTGAAAACTATATACATATATGTATATTGTATACATCATAATGGGAACTTTATGTAAAATGAATTTAATTAATCTGAGAAAGAAAAATAAAAGAAAAAAAAGAAATAAATGATCAAACTAAATGGTAATATAATGATGGATTACATAAATTATGGTTTATCTATACAATGAAACACCAAACAAATCATGTTATTTAAATATATATCAAGAAAAGTTTGTAGGAATACACACAAAAATACCATTTTTGAATGGATGGTAGGCTTTTAATTTCTTCTCTATATTGTTCTGAACATGCAGGTACTCCCTTTAAAAGGTATTTGAAATAAATAAAATATTGAAAATAATAGGATATTGCCATGGTCCCTTGCACATCATTGCATAGAAACAACTTCCTGAATATTTTATGAGTGGATGCAGGGGCCTTTCTAATACCTAGGTGGAGAGTTATAACTTTGCCATTACTATCAATACACTATCACCCCAATAGCTTTCATTTATTGAACAATGTAAAATGAGCTAGGCATTGTGTTATATTTATGTAAGTTATCTCCTTTATTCCTGAAAACCAAGCCCAGGTAGATATTATTTATTTTCATCTTGTGGATGAGAAAACTGAGGCCCTTGAGCTAAGTACATATGAGGTCTAGCAAGGATTTGAGCCTATGTACTCTAATGGTAAAGCCTGCATACTCAATCCCTAGGCCATATTGCTTCTCTTATGCAGTTTAAAGATGCCTGAATGTCTCTCTTTTGTGGAACTCAAAAACATGAGTTTCTGAGACAAGCAGATGTAATGGTTATGTCAGATTTCCACATGGCCCACTGCAGTTTGAATCCCAGACTTAGTGGAAAAATCACAAAATCACACCAGGTATGTATGTATGTGTGCCCAGAATCCCAAGAGGAGAATAGAGGAAATGGGACTGTGGCATGAGGGCTGTCCCCGCCAAGGGGTGGGGGAGGGTGCTTCCCCTCCCTCTCTGTCTCTCTCCAGCAAGCACACACACCCTATGGCAAAAACATTTTTAAAAAAAGAATATATAGATATTGAACTCTGTACAAAGCCCATTATTGGAATATTGCACATGATTATCTGCATATTCTCATAGCTTTACAATTTTGAGAATATGCTGGTATTAATGAAAGAAGAAGGAGTAGGTAAAGAAGGAAGAGGAAGAAAAAGTCATAAATGAAGCCTAATGAAATATTTTTTGTCATCGGTAGTGAAAAGACACTGGGTAACACAAGTACTGATTCAAATAACAGAGAGTGGGCCACCTTAACAATTAACTGATGGAGACTCCCTACAGAATTCTGCTAGAACTCAGTTCACGTGTTTTCTTGTATCTATGTAATTGAGATTTAATCCTTATAAATAGTGCCTGGGTGTTTCTTTTCTTTTCTTTTCTTTTTTTTTTTTTTAAGAAAGAAGTTCAGAATGCAAGTGTTTGACTTTGTGTTTAATATACACACAATTCTTTAGTGTCCATGAGATAACCTTATGCTCTAACAATAAAGATATTTTGATACTAAGGGTTTTAATTTCTGCCAGTGTCTAATTAAATCATTCTTTCAGAAAAGTTTTTTAATACATGTTTCTTAGACAACAGATACTTTATGTAAAGTATAAAGAATCAATGTACATTCTCAAGGTCAGATTCAGAGAGAAAATATACTGTCTGAATCTAGTAACATATTATTCCTTGTTGCATATAGGCTGCATTTGTGAGTGTGTATGTGATGTGATCCATGCAGTAAATGTTCACAAAAATCAAGCAAACAACTACATGTCCTTTAGCTACTAAATTATCCCTCCGCATTACAACAGGTTGATCAACAAAATAAAAGCACTGATGATTGTATCAAAACCATGCTGGCTAAGGTATTCCTTGAAGAGCCAGCTAGAAGGGCCATGAGGGAAACACTGGTAACCACAAATTTTCGTTCTGCTTTTATGGGATTGACACTCTTCCCTTCTCACATGGCTTTTGCCAAAGAGGCATTTCAGGCTTCACATTAAAACAATGAACCTTTAGTGAAAAAGCCAACTGTAGGTGTTTGATCCTGGAACACCTTGCTATAGAAGGTCCTTAAGGCAAATGCCAGGAGTCAAAGACATTGCAAAGCAGTCTTAGAATGTAAACAATGAAATTGCTGATCAAGGATTTATATCCTTAGATGAAAACTCTTTACAAGAAGGTCTATCTGGATAAGAACAGCTTCTTGGTTTTTGAAGTCAATGTGAATTTCATACCCTAGAAGCATTACTCATTTTTGCTACTGTAGACTTCTGGAGTAGATAAAAGTTCATGATGTTGCTTTAAAAAAAAAAATACATAGCATGAAAAAGTTACACAAATACCAAGCAGTTTTCAGGTTTGTTTTTGTTTTCCTTTCACATTTTACTTTTGTGGTTGGCATATGGAAAACCAAACTGGGAAACCATAATGTTGGAGTATTTTAAGGGCATGCTGTCATAGATACTAACAAGCTTATTTAGACAGTAAGACCTCTGCAGAAAGTGTTCAGCTCGATGCCACATTCCAGAATAGCCACCGTTAGTTTCTTTTTCCAGATTGCCCATGTTTACTGGTTTCACAAATATCCCTGAAGACTTTCCAGTGTGCTTGGCAACGATAAAATTCATGACAATATCATCACAGTTTTGAGTTTCATCTATCAAAGCATGGACTACCGCAGGTTGCCTTTGAAAAAGGTCAAGATATTTGCTATTGAAGAATGAGGCTCCAATCAGCACCATGGAATACTGGTCACCATTTCCAAACCCTGGTGTCTGTAGTTCAAAACCACCATAACTGTAGATACCTGATGTAGAGACATGCTTTCTAGGAACAAACCCGACAATTTGTTCCGGAAATTGCTGAAAAGAGAGGAACAGAATAATTAAGTGTAATTAAGTGTGGCTTTTTTTTTTTTTTTTTTTTTTTTTTCAAAGAATGGATATAGTGAAGGAGGCAATGATGTATTGCAGAGAAAATGAAACTGATTTGCTATTTTTCTTTATGTCTGGTTTCTACTTTTCAATTTCATCTAACTCTGGGCAACTTCATAAATCTATGTCCTGGTAAGTTTACAGATCAAATTCCATCACAACCCAAAGTGCTCTGAAAACAAATTTTCTACTCTCACACATGCTCTCCTAATTCAAATATTATCTGATGTTAATAAATCCCAGTCATCAAAGTGTCTAGTCTTTCAATATTTGCTGCACAAAAAGTTGATTGCAGGAATGCTATTTATTCAGAGATAAGATACAATGCAATCATTTTGGAAACCTTTTCATCTCTTAGGAGTACATACAATTCTAGATCTATACATATAATTTTACTGTTTTCCCATGTTGACGTCAATGTTCTTGAAAGTCATTGCTGATTTTAAACAATGTTTTATCCCTTTTCAGTTTGAGTCTTTCCCTTTAAAAAATAAGAGATAACACAAGTATATAAAATTATATATGTGTGTGTGTATGTGCGTGTGAGAGACATATGAGAGATGTATCAGGATCTTTGAAGGAGCACTAGATAGCAGCAAAACAATGATAATTAAGGAGAATGACGAAAAACCAGCAAGCAAAAGAAAGTAGTAAAGCATGAGAACATGGTAAGAACCACAGGGCTGAAAGGTTTCATTAATCCCATAAATAATTCAGAGGGTTACATTCATTTATTGAACAGACACTGAACTAGGACACACACACACACACACACACACACACACACACACGAGGGTAAATTAAATCCCATTTCAAAGAGCTTACAGTCTAGAGAGAGTATGATACCAACATGTGAACAAGGGATTAAGACTCTGTGAGAAAGTTGCAGATGCAGTTGGGCTAATCTGATGGGAAAAGTGAGGATAGAATGACAACTGTGTTGCTGGGTGGCAAAGGGGAAGGTCAGTGGCTGGGGGACAAAGGCCGGGAGGCTTCAGAGAAGATGTGCCATTTACACCATCTGGGAGAGTGAAAGGACTTTCACAGATGTAGAGAAGGAAACGGGAAAGCACCGAGGTGGAGGTAATGGGCAAGTGCAAAGACACAGACGAACGTCTCCTCTGATCTTGCTTGTCTATACGCCCCAGATCGCTGTACTTTGGAGGGCACGGCCTGCACTGAATTGAAGGGATCACAACTTCTTGGGCAATGGACTGAAGTTGTCAGCTTTATGAATAAAACCTAAAATCCTATTTATACATCTTTAATTGTGGCTTATTCAGACTGCTTTAATTAACCACAGTCATATTCTGTCTCCCTCCTCATTTTGGGTAATATTTTTTTTTTGTATTTTTTCTAACCTTAAACAGAAATTTCCCAGCTAAAGTATTACACTAGAACTTTTTCTTTCTTTTTTGCCTAAGAAAGTTTTATTTTATTTTCAGTGCTAGTAAAAACTGCTGATGTGGAAAAAATTCAATTTGTGGATCAGTACACTAGGCATGAAGCTAAAAACTCTAACTTTTTGAATGTGGATATCTGTAGAGTACTGTGACCACTTTCTATTAATATCTAATATTGTTATATCCCAAGTAGCTAATTAAGGAAAGTGACTATGGGGCAAATTAGACCATTTCTTGGGTAGCATAGTATTTAATTATTTGACAGGAATTCAGAGTATTCGTATGCAGTCAGGTTTCAGGTAATGGTAGTATTACTTCTAATGGCCAACTATAAATAACACAAATTCCATAAGAAGGGCTGCATTTATAAGATATTAAGTAAATGATGCCTATTTATCTAATCTAGGATTTAGGAAACAAAACAAAACAAAAATCTTGACACCATAATGGTGCATGTAGTATTATTACTGCAGAATTTTTAAACACATAGTCTCAGAAGCAGATTAAATTTTGTGGAAAAAATACTTTCTTTCCTTTACAGAAAGTTACATACATTATTATAATGTAACTCCCACACTAAACTATATAGCTCTGGTTAAGCATTAGACCAGACTCGATGGCAATGGTTTCTTAAAGGATATAACAAGATTACCTGCCAAACGGAGAAGGCAAAATCAAGGTCCTGGGCACTAATGAGAGTGTCATCGTCCACCATTAACACCGCTGACATGAAAGGAAAAAAAAAATTAAGTTGAACAGTTTGGAAGCAAAAACAAAACTAGTGAGATAGAATAATGTCTATGTTGATCATTCAAGTGAAGTAGTAGAAATGAAATGTATTCTTGGAAAGATGTGTCTAGTAGAGAAACTTTTTGCAAATTGTAATTGACTTCATAATGGCTGGATGGAAAATAATCATGTAGTTATCATCTATCATCCTAAAAAGTAATGAACCCACAAATAAATGAAGCCACAATTCTTTTAAACATATTATAAACTCATGAAATAGCTATGAGTGGGAGGAAAAGCAGAGTGGCAAGAAATACATAAAGCATAAGACAAATGGCATTTTACTACCTCTGTCATGCAACAGTATGCAATTAGAGCATATCTATTTTTACAATATTAACTTCTTTGTCATTGTTTTAAGATGTATGTGATTTCCTCCCCAGGAAACTGCTTCTTGACATCTTGGAAACTGCCCTGTAAGCTATTCAAAGTGCTCTCTTATGATTAACTTCCCCCATTTTCTCCAGACATTGTAACACTTAGACTATGGATCAGAAATCTGCATACCTTCCCCCCAACACACACGCTCTGCTTAGCTGCAACCCTTTCAGGCTGAGAACCAGCTGCAACTCACCATTGGTTTCCACTTCAGAAAAGACCTGAAGTCGGTTTCTCATCTTGTTTGCTATCTGTACTTTGAAGATCACAGGGACAGGGTGAGGCCCTAGAGAATTCCATAACTCATCTGGTACCTTCTCCCCAATATTGTTCCATACCACAATCACTTTGTGCAGGTGTGGAACTGCTTGATAATGATTTAAAAGCCTCAATAAGAGATCTGTTCTGTTATACGTCTGCATTATGAGAGTAAAGGAGTCCTGGGTGGACTTGCCCTGGGATTTCATTTCCCTACGTAACATGAGCATCTTGTCTTCTTTGATATTGGGAAGCAAAGTGGTCAAAGCCCCAGCTACCAGTAATAACACAAGGATGACCACCAAAGAGAAACGAAGCACTCGGATCCCCATGACTCTCCCGGGAAGTTTGCAGATGTGACAACACCTGGATTAGAAAAGAGAATAAATGCAGAACATTAGCATTCTTACTAGTCACCTTGTATTTTATCATGTTTTTCAGTGAGAAGTCAATCTTATATTAGTTGTTTCAAATTCAGTTCTCCCATCTTCTTAGACAAGGCAATTTGGCCTAAGAAAGCAAAAAGATGATCTAATATTGCCTCCCTTCTGGTCCTGTTGGGGATGCTGTATCTGTTTTGGTTTTCTCTCTCACTAATGGAAGAAATAAATCAAAGTTAAAAAAATACATCTTTTAGAATCAACAATAATGAAGGACCAGCAGGTGGCGTTGTGGTTCAGGTGCTAGACATTCCCATCATGGTCAATCATGGTTTGAATCTCAGACCTGGTGGCTTGCATTCTCATTTTCTCTCTCTCTCTCTCTGTCTCTCTCTGGTCAAATTAAAATAAATGAATGAATAAATAAAATTTAAAATAAATCTTAAAAAAAAAGAATCAACAAGAATGAGATATATGAAATATTATTCCTCATCATTTAAATTGATCCATAGTTTATCCCTTCTTACTACTTTTGATCATTTCTCTTCTTAGGCTATTCAAACAGATTCTCTCACCTATTGCTTCCTAGAGACAAATACAATAAAGCTAAAAAAGCCTTCTTACTGCCAACCCATGGCTGTCATATGCTAACTGCACAGAACTACTCTCTCAGTTCTTCCTGGTATAAATAACACTGACTCTGTACATTTCATTTTTGGTTCTTTCTTAAAAAACACACTGCAGGGACGAGCAGTTAGCGTAGTGGCTATGTCGCTGGACTCCCACATAGTCGACCATGGTTCGAGTCCTGGACCCGGTGGCTTAAACTCACGCCGGGCGTGTGTGCATGCGTGCCCAAGATCCCGAGAGGAGAATGGAGGAGAAGGGATTGCGGCGTGGCCATCCACCCTGGGGGGTGATTTCTGGCTTTCTGTCTGTCTCCCTGTCTCTCTCTGTCTCTTTTGCGAGCTCACGTGCCCTATAACAAAAACCTCTCCAAAAAAAAAAAAAAAAAAAAAAAAAGAAAAGAAAGAAAAAACACACTGCATATATAAATACACAGAAAGATCTAGGCTCTCTATTTCACATCCTGTGGTTGAAGTTAAGCAATGCAGTCATCCTTAGGCCATCCTAAGGCTATAGTCTAAATCCTCTTCTATTATAGAATATTACATTCCAAGCAAAATCTCACTTTACTTTCCTAATGATGTCCCATCAACCTTTTGTTTGTCTTCGAGGAGTTTGTCATCATATTTTTGTAACCTTGTTTTCTGTTGTGAAGTATGCTTTGTAACTGTAGGGTTTTTTCTCTATATATAGTTCAAAACATAGAGAGATGATATAGATCATGTCTTTTACATCTTTCCTTCAAGTCTGTGAGAACTGAGTGAAGGATTCTGAGAGGGACAGGGGCCTACACGCCATGAAGTGACAGTATACTGCGGCATGTGCAAGCAAAGGAAAAGCTTACTCACAAGGACTGGGTAATGGTCACTGCCCTTGGGCAGCTCTCCTTCTCAGCAGTCCACATTTGAAAAGCACAGTAAGCTTTTCAGAGAGTTTCCAAGGGCATTCTTTCCTGGACTTTCTCTGCAGCTTGTTCTATTAAGGAAAGCAATTTTGTATTTTCCCCTTCTATCATGACCTTACTTTAAGATATGAATAAAATGCATTATTTTTGAAGTAATCTCAGCTTTACCATGATTATTTTTCAAGGACAGTAATTTAAGACTTTACAGTACAACATTTTCATTTTATGTACCCCTCACTAAAACAACACATGCTGTTAATGTAGTCAACCAACGACAAACCATTCTGAATAATCTTGGTTCAAAGGGTTTAAAAATCCTTTTAATTTTGAGTCTAAAACAGGTTGCATAAAATATATTTTTAGTTCTGCATAAAAATGGCCAGTTATAAGCACTCATGGCAAAAATCATTGTGACAATCAGCTTAAAGTATCTTATGATTAAGATCTTTATGTTCACTTTCTACAGTTGAGTAGAAACAGCATATTATAAAACTTACATAGAATGTTTCTAGTCTCTAGTGCAGACACTAATAACTTACTATCTGGCAGATTTGGTCTAGAAAAAGTAATAAAGATTAATTACTAGAGCTTACTATAACTACACTCAGGAATGCCTGCTTCTCCTTTATCTACACTTCTAAGTAGGAGTTTATCCTCTGAGACTATCATAGAAATTTCCTCTTTTGGATAGCTTCTAATCCCCTTTTTACCTGTATCAGGAAGGTTTCAGGAGACATGAATAATTTATGTCTTTAGAAACATAGTGTAAATATTTAATGTGGCATTCATTAAATAATGCAGCCCAATAAAATTATGCAAATTTTTAGTTTGCATAGAAAATCCAGAAGGGCAGTGACTTTATAGATGCAGTGCAAGCAGTGCATGTACTCTGAGAACAGCTGAAGTCTGGAACTCTCTCGCAGGCTCATTAGAAACAGCTTCACTACAGTGTGGAGAGTCATAATGACTTCATGGCTATATAGATTTTATAGTTTATAGCTTTCTTCTGCTCTTTTCTAGGGAGAAAGAATCATCACTGAATTCATAACTTTGAGTTCTGAATGGGAGATATGAAACATAAATATATGTGTGTGTGTGTGTGTGTGTGTGTGTGTGTGTATGTATATATATCTTGATGACCTAAGTCTTACATGAAAGGAATCAAGAAATTTGTAAATGTAGGTACCTCCCAATTCTCTTGCCTTCAGTTCCTAAATTTTCCTTTCTGGTTCAGTTTTTCACTTTTTCTTTTTTAATTGCCAGAGGGCACATGTGCTCACCAGAGAAGGGTAGGGCAAGAAGAGAAAGCATCCGACAGTAAGGTCACACTATAATTCCTTTCCTCTCTTTCTCTATCCTGTTAGGAGTTTGGGCATGCATGCATATGTGCCCAGTGTGTTTTTCAAGTCACCAGGGCCAGGAGTCAAACGACAGTTGGCCATGTGGGATCTGGCTCTCTGCACATTGCTTACCTTCTGTGCCATGGGGCCAGTCCTTGTTTTTTTCCTTTTTAAAACTGTGTCTGTATATATTTACTGACACCTAAGGTTATTTCAAAAAAAGGCATGACAGCTCTTAGTCTACTACCTTTCTGTTGTTTTTCCATCCTCTTGGTTATAGATTAAATATAACTTTAATAGTCACAGTTAATGTCAGCAAAACAAAGCAAAAATCTTTCCTTTTCTTATCATCTGAAAAATCAAACTTCCCGCCAATGGTATTTTTTTTGTGCCTATGTTAACATATTAGTTCTTTATAGGCAGAAAACATATTCTTTGAGTTTTTTTGAAACATTATTCTTCCAGCATCTCGTACAGTAGGAGTTTGCAACAGCGACATTTTTGTCCTTCTGGGCTCATTCTGTATAGTCTGGAGACATTTCTGATGGTCACAACTGGGGAGAAAGTATTGCTATTAGTGAGTAGACATCAAGGGTGCTGCTAAATATCATACAGTGACAAGGATGGCCCCTACAACAAAGATTTACCTGAGCTAACAGGCCAATAATGCTGAAGTTGAGAAACCCTGCTCTACATATATGTTTTCTAATTAAAATGATGGGAGGGCTACTAGGGAGGTGCATCTGAAAACCTCGATGCTATTTATTAGAGTCAAACAATACGGTACAAAACCACGTCCCTAAAACTGCTCCAATATTTATATACTTCACTGTGCAAACACATACAAGCAGCTGAAAGGGACCTCAGAGCCTTCCTACAGCAACTTCCTTAGAACCTGAGGTCCAGGGATAAAGAACTTGCCTATGGTTATGCAGCTACATGTGGCTGATCAGCAGAAGAATCTAGATCTTCTGATGGCACAATCTATGACTCTGTCCACTACATTATTGTAAATTCTGCAAGGCTGTGTCAAAAAATTAATATGCAAAGCTGTCACTGAGGTACCCAAGAGATAATATAAAAATTCATACTTGTTATGTTGGAGATTTTTTTTTTTATAGCTTTAATGAGATTTCACAAACCATAAAATTTACCCATTTAAAGTACACAGTTCAGTGGCTTTTAATATACTCTGAGTTTTGTAACCCTCACCACAATTTAATTTTTTTAAAAAATTGCCAGAAGGTACATGTATTTGCTGGGGAGAGATGGGGGGCGGGTGGAGGGGAAGGAGGAGAGAGGAAAAAACAAGAAAGCATCCCCTTCGCCCATGGAGCATGGCTCTGCTACAATCCTGTCTCCTCCGTTTCTCCTTCCTTTTGAGGTTTTAGGCACACATACACAGGTCCAGGACTCAAACCACACAGTTGGCCATGTGGGATCCAGCACACGTAACCATCAGGCCACAGGATGGCCACCACGATTTCATGCTAAGACATTTTCAACATTCCAAAAAGAAACCTCAGGCTGATTAATAGTCACTCCCAATTTTCACTTCCCTTAGCCCCTGAGCTCCACTCTAGCTTTTAGGAAACAACCAATTTATTCTCTGTCTCACTGGATTTACCTATCCTGGACATTTTTATATGAGTGGAATCTGACAATATATGCCTTTTATGTCAAGCTTTTTTCACTTAGCACAATGTTTTCAAAGTTTATTCATGTTGTAGGATATATCAGTACCTAATTTTTTTTAATTGCCATATAGCATTCTACTCAATGAATATACCACATTTTATTTATCTGTTCATTAGTTGCTATACATTTGGGTTGTGACTACATTTAGGCTATTAGAAATACTCTTGCTATGAACATTCATGCACAAGTTTTCATGTGAACACATGTTTTCATTTCTCATGTTTTTAAACCTCGGGCTGACATTGCTAGGTCATTATGTAAGAAACATTTGAATACCTGATAATTTAAGTAGGTTTTGGAAGAGCATTATTTGAAATTACAAGAAATTTTCTTAAACGAGGACTTTGAATAAGGAAGTAAACAATAAATTTATGAAACAACTTATAAATTCTCTCACGTATGCCTTAAAATGACTCTGGCAATCTGAATTTCTTTTTTTCTTTTATTTTTTGGTTTTCTGTTTTTAAGGTTTTTGCCATAGGGTGTGTGTGCTCACTGGAGAGAAACAGAGACAATGAGAGGGAAAATGAGAAATCACCTCTTCGGGGGGATGGCCACATTGCAATCCCTTCTCCTATATTCTCCTCCTGGGACTCCAGGCATGCACACACGTACACTGGGTGTGACTTTCAAGCTGCCAGGTCCAGAACTCGAACTATGGTTGAATCATGTAAGAATCTAGCACCTTAACCACCATGCTACCTGCTGGTCTCAGTAATCTGAATTTCTGAAGACCTGTTATTCAGTTATTTATCATATTGTCTATCAAAGTTCCTAGAAAAAAAGCACTATTTAAGAATTCTTTTCTCAGGTTAGTTTCTCCAGGCTGCAGAAGCAATAATTATCCAGAGAGAAGCTGAAAACAAATAAGCCAATGCACGGCAAGAACAAAGATTAGTTGCATCCTTTGACTCATAAAATAGAAGCAAGAGCGGCTTGGCGTTGTACAGTGAGAAGCTGTCAGTTTCATTGTGACGCCACAGATGGTCAAGAACGATAACTATTCTGCCATTTCACCATGAGATTTGCCTCATACTGCACAGATTGTTTTTCCTCTGGCTCATCCACTAGAATATGCATTTGCCTAAAAACTGATGATTACAGAATACAGATGCTCAGAAGAGGGCCTTCAACTGAGAAAATCATTTTGCAGTGGAATGCAGAGGCTGATTCACAACCTGGGCTTTCCTTCTAAGAACATGCAAGAAGAGAGTTGAATGAGACAGCTATCCATCTGATAAGCATTTTCCGGCCAAATTTATGACACGCAGAGGACAGATATCACTCTAGCTGAGTCAAAGGGGCATGTGGCACCAGATTCCAAAAAAGCACACCCCTCCGTGATCCTGATATACAGCAAGCTGAGCTATGAATCCATGCACTGCTATGTGCTGTCTTCTCCACTGACAAAGCCCTTCCCTCTTTCTTACCAAGTCTTATTCTCCAACCCCCAATCTCTTTCAAATTCTACCTTCCCTGTGAATATTTCTTTCACGGCTCTCCAGCCTCAGTGTGCCTGTGACCTTTGAACAAAGTGCCACTAGACTGACATCCAGGTATTGTGACGACTGAGTGTGCCATTAGCTCCTTATTCAGTTTGACTGTATTTTGAAGGCAGTTCCATCAGTCTTTACAATCTTGAACAGTGTATGGCCATGTTTTGAGTAGGTGTTCATAACTCTGTAGTTGAATAGAGTGAGGGAATCAATGTTTAAATTGTGTTAAATTTCCGAATGAGTGCCTGAAACCTTAACAGAGTAAACGCAAATAAAATCTAAATTTACAGGTAGGTCCTATAGCCTGTGGTTAAGGGAAATAGATCCCACTCATCAGACCGTATGGTTTGAATTCTGGCCCTGGCAGATGAAAAAGCATAATGGCCAGGACCACCAGGTGGCATAGTGGTTAAGGTGCTAGGCTCTCACATGGCTGACTGCAGTTCGAGTCCTAGACAGGTGGCTTGAAAATCACAGTGGGTACATGTGTGTGTATGCCTAAGATCCCAAGAGAGTGGAGAAAGAATTGCAATGTGGCCATCCTCCATGGAGAGTAACTTCTCATACCCCTCACACACCCATCTCTGTTGGGCAAGCACATGTGCCCTATAGCAAAAATCTTAAAAAAAAAAAAATGCCAGTCATGGGGACCAGCAGTTAGCATAATGGCTATGTCGCTGGACTTCCATGTCGTTGACGCAGTTTGAGTCCCGGACCTGGCAGCCTAAACACACGCGGGGAGCGTGTGTGTGTGCATGCCCAAGATCCTGAGAGGAGAATGGAGGAGAAGGAATTGCGGCATGGCCATCCCCCCCCTGGAGGGTGATTTCTCGCTTTCTGTCTCTCTGTCTCTCTCTGTCTTTCTGGTGAGCGCACGTGCCCTATAGCAAATACTTCTCCAAAAAAATTTTAAAAAGCCAGTCATGTGTGCATGCATGTTTAAGAACCTAACAGGATGGATAAATGGAGAAGAGGAGATTGTGGTGTGACCTTGGCTCACTGGGAGGTTGCTTATTCCCTTGGACCCCTCTCTTTGTCTCTGGTGGTGCATACGTCCTCTGTGAAATTATAAAGACTCAATTAAGATTGGATAGTACCCAAGAAATTTTTCTGCACACAAAAGACCTAGGTCATCACCCATTTGGTAACCAGAAGAGCAAGTCATGAAACGTGAAACGTGACCTTCAGTACTGATCACACAGGCCATCTTCCTACTTTCAATTCTGTGGCCAAGCTACTTGTGAAATAAAAGATGTCACAGATCTCTGATGTTTTCACATCTTCTCAAAGATATTCTACATTAAAATATCTTTGAAGATCCCTGTTACTACAGAAGCTCTTGGTGAAGAACTGATTTGCCTTGAGGGAAAATCATCATTTGTTAGATACTGTCATTCTAACATGGATCTCCTCCAGGGGATTTATGAGGTAAAGATAATCAAAAACCATATTACTTAATCAAGCAGGCAGCACATGATGTAAGCATATTAAACATCTGCGAGTTGACAAGTGAAAAATTTAGCTTGGGTTCAGAAAGTGACAAATACCATAGACTTTAATGTGGTTGCCAGGAAAAGAAAGCTAACAGAACACAGCCCAAGTCAGTTCACCATAGCCTCTTCTTCTATTAAAATCTTAAACAGCATAAACTAAATTTACTTTACTATAAAAGGTAGGATGCCAGAAGTAGTACCTGAAAGGTTACTTTTCTTCTCTAATCTCCTCTAGGTACAATACAGTATTTTGGGGAGGGTTTTGACTTTTACTCATTCAGGAAATTCTTTTCTCTGTTTTTTAGAAGTGCCATACAGCTCTCTTCTCATGTTCTGATAATTCTTTCATCTTATTCCTGAACGATTTCCCTAACTTTTTGTTTTTCCTAAAAAGCTCATCTAACTTTACAATGATCTTAATTCCCATTACTTTTTTCATAAGTAATCATAAATTATTCTGTTAACAGAAAATGCAATAGAAAAGGCAGAAATAGAAATAGATTTATAATAACAACAATAATTAATAATAAAAATAATAATAATAAAAGAGTCCATGTAGTGTTAAGATTCGTCTCATGATTTTGCTGTGTTTATGACAATTCCACAGTAATATGAATGCATCAATTAGACGCCTACCATCTGGATCAACTGTGTAATGGACTAGCTACTATGATTAAAATGATCTATTGTTTCTATCAACAGTATAACTAGCTACATATACAAGGAAACTTCCAAAAGTTAGTGAAAGTTTGAAATCCATATATACATAGTTCGTTTAGTCTCCCTTCCTTCCTTCCTTTTTCTCTCCTCTTCCTTCCTTCCTTTTTTACTAGAGGGCATGTGTGCTTGCCAGAGAGACAGTGAGACAGTGAGAGCACACCCCACCCCAGGAATAAATAATGCCACAATCCCTTTTCTTACATATCTCCTTACTATTGGAATTTTGGACATGCACTTAGCATGTTTCTTAAGCCACTGGGTCTAGGACTTGAACCGTGGGCTTGATTGTGTGGGATCCAGCTCCCAATAGTTCTTGCATAATAATGCATTTTCTGTGAACTTACCGAAGACCTCTCTCTCTTTCCTTGTCTCTCTCTCTCTCTCTCTCTCTGTGTGTGTGTGAGAGAGAGAGAGAGAGAGAGAGAGAGAGAGATTGTTGCTAGCCAATGTAAACCCATCATTCAGAAGGCTTAGCTAGTCCTGCCCTTACTACATTTCTGAGACTATAGTCCTGAAAAAGAATTGTTAAACCATATTGAGAATTAATAGCTACATGTACTACGATGTCACATGTGAATAGATAGATGTGCTGTAACGGGTCATTTCTCACCGCAAGCTGTGAGAGAGCATTTCTAAGCTGATTACATTAAATAGGAAGTCCTCTTGCCAGCAGCTAGGTTGAGTGAGCCATTTCTTTACTTCACAGGCAAATGAGTTCAGAATGAATAAGAAGGGCAGCATTTAAAACAAGGACATCAGACATTAAGTACCTGTGTCTCCATTTTCATCCTCAACCCCATACCCTTATCTACAGCAGAAGCTGCTCATCAGTCTTGGCATTTCCATTTTTCACTTCCCTTTCTTGTACAAAGCATCACATTCCATCTCAACATTCTTCAAACCTACTACTAATTAACTAGAGTTTGCTGTACTATCATTAATTTATGGAGAAATAACAAATATTCTACAGTCTTTTGAAAGCCTCCTTTTCTTCGTCAATTCAGTCTTTTGTTACTGAGACATGTCATGAGGTCCTCTCTACTTTCAAAGTCTGGATTGTGCTATCAATGGATGCAAGTTCCTTCTAGCCCGTGTCTTCTGGAATTGTCGATTAAATGGAGCTACTGATCATGGTAATGATGATAATCATAGTGATGTTTGGAGTTCACCAATCTGATGGATACATATCAGGGAAAGATTAAGAGTGGCCTTATTCCCAAGAGGAACATCATGACTCATAGGAATCGAAGGAGTCAATGTAGCCTAAGAAGAAAGCTTAGAAATAGAACAGCATTTTTAGCTTAGTACAGTGTCATGCAAAATTAGTTTCAGAAATGGGTCAAAAAGGACCCAAGTACATCTGAAAACATATTACCTTTTACCATTCCAGGATACTAGACCTTTCCATTTGAACCTCTCCTGTTTAAGTCACAGGAAAATGGAGGGGCAGCAAGGTGGTTAGGTAACAAAACCCTGGAATAGTCTATGGAAGCCTACCCTTTTTTACGCAATACTGCTTTCCAGCAATAAACTCACATTCTACAATTACTTCTCTAAGAGAAATGAATTTCATACAAATGAACTATGACTTAAAAATATTTTTAGATATCAGACCTAGGATAAAAGCAATCTCAATTGAATTACTCATGTTCTTAGGGGAAGGTCAAAATATTTATGACAGTCTATCAGTCAATGAATACGTAGAGGGGCTTACCATGTGCCCAGTACTGTCAAGCGCTAGGGACAGTAGGTAGACCCAGATCCTGTTCTCACAGAGCTCAGCAACAGTAATGAAAGTGGTCAGAGCTCTTCCCACTTCCTGTTGAACAATACTTCACATTGGTAATGCTTCAGATCTTTAGGAAGAGGGTAAATAAAATATACCCACCCTATGTTGTAGATGAGAAAGCTAAGACCAAGACTATCAAGTGATTTTACCTGAGCCACAGAAAAACTGGCAGGTCAGAACCAAACTCTTGACTCTCGCACCCAAACCACTTTGTACTTTCTGTGGCTTCTGCGCAGTTTATGTTTTCAGCTTTGTTCTCATCTTCAAGAATATTTCAAATTTATAGGGATGCTTTTCATTTTCTAATCTCAACTACTATGTTCATGGATCTGACCTAGCAGAAAACATTTGTCTATTTTATAATAAACCCTGGGTGAAGTACGAAGTTTTATTTCCAAGGAAACAAAACACCTCTATAGCAAACAATTTTTCTTAGATGCAAATACTGGTGTTTCACCAGTGCTCATAGCAGCATTATTTGCAATAGCCAAAATGCAGAAGCAAACAAAATGCCCATTCACGGATGAAGAGAGAATCCCTTCAGAAAATATGATATATATATATATATATATATATATATATATATATATATACATGCTATGGTTCAAATTTCTCCTTTAAAATTCATGTTGAAATGTAACTGGGCTGGCTCTGTGGCACTACGCAAGAGAAGCTGGATCCTACATGGCGACTATGGTTCAAATTCTGGGCTCAGTCAGTCTGAAACACACTGGGCATATATGCCAATGCCCAAGATCCAACAGGCTGGAGGACTGAAAGAGGAGAATTTTGGCATGACACAACATTGTGGAGAGTGTTCACCCCTCTCTCAAGGGTATGTACATGTGCTTTATCATAAATAAAGGGGAAAAAAGTAAAAAAAAAAACAAAATTGATGCTGAAATTTAATTGCCATCGTAACAGTGTTGGGAGTTGAGACTCTTAAAAAGGTGACTGGGGGCCAGTAGATGGCATGGCAGTTACACTGCTAGACTCTCACATGGCTGATCGTGGCTCGAGTCCTGGACCTGGTGGCCTGAAAATCATGCCAGGTGCATGTGCATGTGTGGGCAAGATCCTGGGAGGAGAAGGGATTGTGGTGTGGCCATTAGCCGTAGGGAGTGATTTTTCACATTCCCTCTTACTCTCTCTCTCTCTTTGGCAAGTGCACCTGCCCTAAGGTAATAACTTCTTTTTTTTTTTTTTTTTTTTATTAGTTTTTGCTATAGGGTACATGCGCCCGCCAGAAAAACAGAGAGAGACAGAGAGACAGAAAGTGAGAAATAACCCCCCAGTGGGGATGGCCATGCTGCAATCCCTTCTCCTCCATTCTCCTCTCGGGATCTTGGGCACACAGGCACATGCGCTCAGCGTGAGTTTAAGCCACTAGGTCCGGGACTCGAACCGCAGTCAACTACATGGGAATTCAGTGATGTAGCCATTACACTAACTGCTGGTCCCAGTAATAACTTTAAAAAAAAAAAAAAAAAAAAAAAGATTAGGTCATGAGGGCTCTAGTCTTATGAATGGATTAATGCCATTATTACAGGAGTAGGCTACTGATAAAAGGATAAGTTTGGCCCCTTTTGCCTCAAAAATAACAGCACTCAACTGTACACTTAAAAATGACTAAGACCGAGGCTGGCAGGTGGTATGGTGGTTAAAGATGCTGGACTCCCATATGGCCAACCATGGTTTGAGTCCTGGACCTGGTGCCTTGTTTTCTCCCTTTCTCTCTCTCTGTCCCTCTCTGGTCAAATTAAAAATGAAGTTAAATAAAATAATTCTAAAAAAATGATTAAGACCATAAATTTTATATGCAGTTTACTGCAATTAAAAAGCCAAAAATATACTGGTACTTACCTCATTGTTTCATAACTTCAAAAAAATTTCTTTATGGCTTGAGCAATTGATCAGAACAGGCTCTCTGGGCACTATTAAGGGAAAGCAATGGATTTTCTGTGATATTTTTGTCATTCAACAGGATAAGAAAAAAAAAAAAAACACAATGTTTTGAATGCCATTGTCCATAAGTTTTAAATTATTTTTAGAAATTAAAATTTGCTGTTCTGTGTTCTATAAAGTTACATTTAGGTAATGAGTCAGATCATGACTTTCTGTGAGGGTTGGTGCTAACACTGCTATATTTTTGTTTCCATCTTTCTATTGTGGGTCCAAAGCTGAACAAATTCACATCATCCCAACTGTCCAATGCTTATACATTTGAAACCAAAGCATGTATGCCATGGAACAAAATCTCTGAACATGTTAGCAATTTGCATTTGTATTCAGTTTCTAAATTTAGATATATCTACAGGCTTCTTAACTATTCCAATTCCTTTTTTTACCACATTTCCCAAGTCATTCAATTTTGAAGCATCTGAAAAATGACAGGGTCTAAAATAGGGTTACAGATAAATGCCAGGGCGATTACTGAGGAATGACAGATGGCATCCTTTCTATTCTTTGCTGACTGTTGCCCAAAAGAGCTAGAACCATAGCTGGAGATGAGCTTCTGCCTCTTAATTCTCTCTGCTCTCATTTCTCACAGTCTTCAATCACTCATCTGAGCAGCTGTTTTTTTTTTCTTACCATAGAGTATACATAGTTGACCTAATGTAATTAATTGGCAGATGATATAAGGAGATACTAATAAGTTCAGAATAGAAATTCATTTTCTAGTTTAAAATGTTCATTACCATATCTACTTTACAATCTCATAAACCCATTCAATCTTATAACATATGAAGAAATTAATGAAGAGTCTCAAGATAACTGCATCTGATTAGAGACTTGCAAGATACTGAACACTCGAATAAAACTGAAGAATCTTTCACAATCATGAAACAATTTACTAAAAGGACAAATGGAATGTCTTAGTATACATAGAAGGACTCAGTGAGTGACAGATGTCCCTCTTCACTCCTCCAAAGCATCACTTGTGTAGATCTTAAACATGACACAGGTCTAAAATATAATACTGGACTGGTTTGCTTGCCATAATCTCCCCCTTGCCACATTAGCTGCTTCTCTCCAGAAAAAGAAGTTTAAGTCGTCTGGCTTGACTTATCCCCCTAGTACAGTGTGGCACATAGTAGACACTCATTAAATGACTGTTGAATGAATGAAACAAACCTTGACATGACAACATATAAAGGTTAACACATGTGGGACAAATACTATTTCAAGATAACAGAGAAGTAAGGAACAGTCAAACATTTTCCATTCATAGAATTTTTCTTGGTTTCCATAGTGTCCATCCATACTTTTCATTGCAAATAAAATCCTTTTAATATTGAATTCAGCCATTATATTGTCCAAGACTGAAAGATATGAAGTAGCATTGCCCCTTTTTGGAAAGGAGAAGGTTCTCGTGAAATACCCATCATATATATTTGTGGGGTGGGAAGTGGGGATATTTGAGAGTCCCTGGAAATCAAAATAACTTAAATTAGTTTACATTTCTGACATTATTTCAAAGTTATTTGAGAAAGAGTAATGAATTTAAGTTTCTCCATAAACCAGCTGAGTAATTTGTGATTTGTAGCAACATAGGATAAAATACAGAGTTCACTTTCAAAAGCAGAATAGAAAAATACTGGTTCAAATTGCAACTGACCTTGATGACATAGGAGAATGCTGGAAATCAGTTGCTGAAATTTGATTATTTCTATGTATGTCCTATTTCCTCTCCCAAGTTACAGCGTAACGAAATGAAGCAGTTTTGGAGAAAAGCCCAATTTTTATGGAAATATTTATTTTTAAACTATACTGAATTTTTACCCAGTTAATGTTTCCTCAGCAGTGCAGTACAGTAAAATTCAAAGTCTATTGGTACTAATAAATGCTTCCATAAAAAAAGTAAATGCTACTAATCGAAAATGTTTGTGTTTAAAACAATTACATATACAGTAAGGAAGGCAAAAACAAAATACTCTTTCCAGAACTAAATTTTTAGACCCTAGCTGTTTTTCCCAGCAGCTTTAATTAACATGAACGTGTAAAAAAATTGCAGAATAAGTACATTATATTAAAAAAAACCCCACCGAATTAGTACTTCCCACACGCACAAACACGAAGTTCCAAGAAAGAGAGCAAAACGTGCATAAATCCTCACTGTGAATATTTTATGCATATAGTCTCACTGCAAAATATCTTTAACATGAGGACATTTCACTGTCTCCTTACCTTCAGTGCAGAAGATTGCAGTGGGACCAGGCGATTTATTTGCTAGCAGCCTGGTTATCCTAAAATGGAAGGGGCGTCTCGCTTGCTCATATCTGTTTTTCTTTTTTCTAAACCAAGCGGCTTGCAACGACCCTGCTCCATTCGGTGGATTGATACCCGGGAAAAAGCGCCGCCCGCAAAGTGAGCGCCTGGAGCAGGGGACAGTCCCCAAGTGGACGCCCCTCCCTTTCGGTGACGCTCCACTTCCTGTTAGCCTAAAAGACATTCCCAGGAAGCTCGGTTTTGTAGTTTCCAGCCCACCTCCGAAAGCCAGTCGCTGTGTTTCCCATTTTTCTCCCTAGGTAACAACTTTAAATCACTCATGTGACCGGCCACCTGACCTTACCCCCAAACACTTTTGCGCAAAGGCGCGAGGAGTGTTTCAAGCAATCGAGGGTGCCCAGGAAAGGCCGGCTGGGCTCGCCTACTACTCTCTGGACACCCTCGCGGCCCGGGGACGAGTCAGCCCTTGCATGCACTTCCATGAAATTGGCAGTGAGGTTTTGAAAAGAATTATAGCGATGCCTGCTGCCTGGAGGAATAACCTGGAAGCGAAAGGAACGTGCAAGAATTCAAGAGTTTCGGGGTTTCACTGGATCAAGAGCCCGGGTGACAACGCATTGACCAAATCTCAATTTTAGCATTTTTATCGTAGGATCTTTTTTTAAAAGGGCTTTTAAAAAATAACAGTTTTTCGGAAGACTGGTTGCCTCTCGCGTGGAGGGCCAGGCGCTGTTTTGGGAGGTGCAGTGGATTACCAGGATTTGGGTACCCATAGCATACACCATCCCTTGCGCTTCCTGCCGACTGGCGGTGTCTAGACCCTTCAGCTTGCCACCTACGGTTCCAGGATTTAATGCCAAACCGGGGGAACTATCTACAGTGCCAGCCCTGGGCCCCAGCGCATCCGGGAACATTGGTGGTGGGCGGTCGGGGCGGGCGTGAGTGGGTTATGAACTCCCAGTCCGCCTAATCTGCAGGTCGCCCCCTCAGGGTTTTCCTCCTGAGTCCAGGTGGTGTGACTTCACCGCAGATAAGACACCGTTGCCTTACAGTGGCAATCTCCTTGCGCAGCTTGGACAGCCCCAGGCCAGCTCCCACCCGGCCCTTGTCTCAAGCCCCGCCCACGGTCGCGAAGACCCCGCCCACGGTCCCGCCTTCTCTTTTTCCCGTCCCAGGACGCGTTGCGCGGCCCGGGCCGGAAGTCAGCGAGTTCCCGGGTGTGTGTCTCGGTCTGTCTCTGTCCCGCGGCGGCGCGCGGCCCCGGACCAGCGCTGGGGGTTCCCGTCTGAGGCTTCTCACTGTCACTGCCATCACCCCACGGAGCCATTTCTAGAGGGGAGTAGACCCGGCCCTTCGCCGGGCAGAGAAGATGTTGCCCCTGTCCATCAAGGACGATGAATACAAACCACCCAAGTTCAATCTGTTCGGCAAGATCTCGGGCTGGTTTAGGTGCGGGTTGCTGTTTGCGGGAGGGGTTGTCAGGCAGAAGGGAAGAAGGCCCAGAGCTAAGGATCTCCCCAGGTCCGGGGAAGGACCATCAGGGATTGGACTCCCCCTTTAGCCCCTGCTCTGAGGGAAGGAGGATGTGAACTGGGAGGATCTTGACAGGGGGCCCAGCCTCGGGGTCCCGCCATCCCCTGACTCTCCCGGCTCTTGCCCACTTGTATCTTGCCTAGGTCTATCTTGTCGGACAAGACGTCGCGGAACCTGTTTTTCTTCCTGTGCCTGAACCTCTCTTTCGCTTTTGTGGAACTGCTGTACGGCATCTGGAGCAACTGGTAACCAAAGGGGAAAATGGTTGGGGCGGAAGCAGAGGGTGGGGGAGACGAAGCACTGTTTGCCTAGTGCCACGTAGCTCCTCACCTGGAGATTCAGGTCTTACCCTTGCCAGTGCCTCTGCTGCTGTGTCGTTTGCTCATACCCTCACTAGTCCCGCAGGGCTGCATTTGTCAAGAACTGCGGCCTGTCGCTTGCAGTCCTCCTGTCCTCTACCCCTTTCCCCCAATCCTTCAGACTGATGAGTCCCAGCCTGGTTTTGGCAGATAGAAAGAAAGAATCTTTCCTTTTTCCCACTACATGCCTCAGCTTTTCCCACTTTTCTGGAATTGGGAGAAACCTGTTCCCAGCCCTTCTGTGGGGGAGTGGCATTTGGATTTCACCCATTGAGATTCTCATAGGGAATATCTGAGATGTTCTAAGTGTTGGAATAGGGAAGAGGTTTATAATGGATTATCTGGAGAAATATATGTCATTCATTCTTTTTTCTAATACAAAAACTGTCTCATGTTTTCCTCTAGTCTTGACTGCAGTAGAAAGTCTCCTATGTGTTCTAAAAGCTTTTATCTTTTGAGTTGATGGTTTTGAGTTTCACCTTTGGGATTTTTTTTTTGAAACTGCTTTGGAAAGAAGAAACTGCAGTGTAATTTATGAAACTAAGTTACTTTTATTTTTGTCTTTTGAAATTGGTCTTTAATATCGGTATATTAAAGTGTACTAATTACTTCTTTAGATCACATACCCATTTTAGAATCTCATGAAATCCAGCACTCAGAATTTTATGTAAAGCTTCAGGGTGTTCCTGGGTTTTTTGAAATAGAACTTGAAACCCAGATTAAGAAGTATGGCAACTGGGGCCACTAGGTGGTGTGGTGGTGAAGACAGCTGGATCCCACATGGTTGAATGGGTTTGAGTCCTGGACCCAGTGGCTTGAAAATCATGGCCAGCCCAGGATTGCATGTGGAAAAGCCCTAGAAAAGAATGGAGGTGAAGGGATTGTGGGATTGCGGCCTGACCATCCTCTTCTGGGAGTGATTTCTCACTTTCCTTCTGGTTCTGTTTTTTCTTTCCCAGCACATATGCCCTGTGGCAAAAACCTAAAAAAAAAGAAAAAAAAAATATGCCATTTATGCTTTATTCTCTACTGATTAAGTAGGATATCTCTGTCCTTTAAGATCCACTTTCAGGGAGAATTGCTATCCTTAATCTTTTTCTCTGTTGAGCGTGATATTAGTTAATATCACCAGGCTTTGTGATATGTATGCTTTTATATGAAAAAATGGGGTTCTTTTCAATTTTATTGTCAATTTAGTTTCATTAGAAATATTCAATAGTGAGCAGATTATCATGGTTATTGGTTTAGTCACTACTTGAGTGTAAAAGGCATGTTGACTCTGTGAAATCTTAATATGTCTAATAACTCTTTTAAATCTTCTGGGAATCAAATCTGAAATATAACACATCATAGATTAACCTTTTTAGTCCCATAGTATTAACACCCTTCAATGTATTGTTGATGTTAAAACTGTTATAGTCCTAATTTGTATGTGAGTAATTATTCTTTACCATAAATACACAATATTTATAATATATTACATTTTCCTCAACCAAAATACTGTGTAAGTTTTGCTTATGTGGTGATTGTATCAAGATTGTATTGTGGTTTATGTATGCACATTTTGTTATTGTAACTTTATATTGTAATACATTACATTTCTCTATGGCCTTTATTTTATAAATCACCTTGTGAAATATCTTGTTCAAGGGATTTATATTTGAAGCATTTAAAAATCTCACTCTTATGGAAAATTAGGTATATAGTAACTCTTGATTTGTAGAAATGTATTGAGGAAATTACAAAAACTATTGTTTTCTAAAACCATTTGTCTGTATGCATCAGTGCATAATGAAAACATCAGTGACCGGTGACTTGTTCTGCCTTTAGGTGACTTATTCTATACTCTTCCAGTTTGCTCTTTCATTGTGATATTATGTCCTTTATCTTTGAAATCTAACTAGTGTCTGTCATACCTCGATCATTTAGCAGGTATTTATCTTCTCATGCCCCTGTGTATTCACCTCCATATGCATAACGGTTTATTCTCTAGTATTAATTTTTATCAGTGGATGTAGAGTACAAATTTATTTCCATTGATAATTTGGGCAGATATACAAATGATCTCTTTTTTATAATCTGGCTTTCTATATTTAGACACCAGAATTTTTTCTTCTTTTTGTTGACTGATCAGTGTTTCTTTATATGATTTGAT
This sequence comes from Tupaia tana, assembly GCA_026018925.1. NCBI lineage: Eukaryota > Metazoa > Chordata > Mammalia > Scandentia > Tupaiidae > Tupaia > Tupaia tana. The sequence continues at coordinate 69,731,400 of JAKSZU010000004.1, forward strand.
TATCTCTGTTCCTATAGGTTCAATTAACTTTTAAGTTTCTTGAACGTATTTCTCACCAAAACGCATTTTGTTTGTCATAGTCATTTCTATGTTCAATTTCTTTTTTCTTCTTTTTTAATTTTGTCTATGGGTATGTGCTTTTGCCATAGAGAGATGAAGAGAAAGAAATGAGAAAGCACCCTTCATGAGGAGTGGTCATGCTTTGTAGAGAGCTGCCAATCTGAAAACATGTGATTAAACCATGCTGCCTGTAGACACATGCAGATATGTGCTTCAGTAAGCTACTCTAGCAGGGCTATTAAAAAGCATCTACATACAAAAGCAATATCTGCCTGTTGTCAATAGTTGTCTTCCTGTTAATACCCAATACCTCAATACTGCCCAGTATCAGACTAATAAAAGTCGCATGTGTTTATCAAATTGTCCCGCAAAAAGATCAGAGAAATTATATGGCGCCAGTTATTTTCACATCTTCAGATGATTTTCATCCAAAAGCAACTGGCTTTGCATTCTAATTTCTCCTCCCTTATTCTCTTTGCATTCTACTTCCTTCTTCCCCATTTTCTTTTACATCCCATTTTCCCCTTCCCCCATTTTCTGCTCTATAAAAAAATAAACCTAAGACTAATTCTAGTCACAACTTCTCCATCAAAAAAACTATGCCCACCCACTCCTCACTTTTCTAAACTTATATATTTTTATATCTTTATTATTACGTCTATTTCTAATCCACAGCCTTCCCTGCTCAAAATACGTATTCATGCCAAACTAGTCCCAACAATGCTTCAATCTCTTCTTGGAATCTTGGGTGCACACATACAACTGGCATGTTCCTCCAGCCACTAGGTTTGGGACTCAAACCATGCAGTTGGCATGTGGGATCCAGCTGCCTTACCTACCACATCACCAGCTGGCTCTACTATAGAAAATTTAATCTCAGAGTAATATAGTATAAGGATGTGTTTGGTTTTGGTACCATCTAGCATTCAATTTGTTTTTTGTGTTTTTTTTGTTTTTTGTTTTTTTGGGGGGGAGAGGTTTTTCGCTATAGGGCGCGTGCGCTTGCCAGACACAGAGAGACATAGAGACAGAAAGCGAGAAATCACCCCCTAGGGGGGATGGTCACGCCGCAATCCCTTCTCCTCCATTCTCCTCTCAGGATCTTGGGCACGCACGCACACGCGCCCGGCGTGAGTTTTAAGCCACCGGGTCCGGGACGCAAACCGCGGTCGACCACGTGGGAGGCCAGCGACATAGCCATTACGCTAACTGCTGGTTCCCAATTTGTTTTCAAATTGTAGAGAAATCTTGAGGCGTGGTGGTGCCCACCCTATGGCAAATTGTAGAGAAATTTCAAAATAATCATTGCTTAAACAAGATAAGACTTAGTGGCTTTAAAATCACACTGGATGCATGTGTGTACATGCCCCAAGTCTCAAGGGGAGAATGGAGGAGAAGGGTTTGTGATGTGCCATCTCCTATTGGGTAATTTTTCACTTTCTCTTTCTCTCTCCAGTGAGCATGCGCACCCTGTGGCACAAATAAATAAAAATGTACATCTAAGTATTCCATTTTACTGAGAATTTATTTTTTTAATGTAAGAGATCGTATAGTGAAATGTAGAAAAGTGAATTATCTTACTGCAGCTTATGAAGTTTACTGATTTTACTAATGTTAGGAACCTAAGGATATTCTAATTTGATAATATATTGATAATTAAGATCTTTCCCTTTTCCATCTCATGGGAACAAGTTACTAAGGGGTCTCTGAATTATAATGATCTCTTATCTTTAACTTTGAATTGATGTTTAACAACCAGTATAGTATACAGTTATAAAAGTTACCAATGAATTTTTTGGTTTTTAATTTTATTAGTTTGCTATAGAGGTGTGTGCTGTAAGAGAGAGAGAGGGGACATGAGAAATCACCTTCTAGAGGAATTGCCATGTCATAGTCCCTTCTCCATTCTCCTCTCTATAGTCCCTTCTGCACTTTCCTCTCAGGATTTTGGGCACACATGCACATGGCACAGCATGGTTTTCATGATGCGAGGTCCTGGACTCCTCTGTGCAGTTGGCCTTGTGGTATCTAGTAGCCCCAACTTTCATGCCATCTGCTGACCTCCAATAGACCTTTTAAAAAAAAACTTACTATCATGGAAAATTTCAAACATATATAAAAGCTGAGAGCATAACGAACCTATTGTACCCATCACCCAACTTTACTATTAGATTGTCAGAAAAATCATGATACATTTTTCTATGCAAAAATGCATTATGACTTTTCTGATGACCCAATATTTTTTAACACATGGCATATTTTATTCTCCCATAGGGCGGGTGCCACCACGCCCGGCATATTTTATTCTGTTACCCCTGTCCCACCATTGGATTGTTTTAAAGAAGAGGCAAAATATAATTTTTCCCATAACTACTTTATAAGAGGCTACCCTTTCATTGCCCCAAACCATTATGATCTATAAGAATGATTAGTTAATATCCAACGTGTAGTTGGTATTCAGATGTGTCTCATAAATTCTTTTTATGTTTGGTTTTACAGATCAGAGTCCAAACAAGGTTCGTACATGATGTTTGGTTCTTATGTCTTAAGTATTAATTAATTTATTGGTGCTCTTTCTCCCATTCTTTGTTTTCACCTCCAATAGGCCTTGAATAAAATCCTTTTCAAAACTCTTTTGCCATATGATCTGTACATATTTATTCTATTTCATTTCAATGTTCAGGTTTCTCTTTTGTACTTTAAGATGTTTTTCTTATTAATATTTCCAGAAAGTCATTTTTTAACAGTTAATAATACATTTTGGTTGAGCCTTGGTGGCATAGAACATATAGCATATAGCATATGCTCGTCCATAGCATATTGGACTCTAGTACTGGAAGCCACATGCCAACTGTGGGTTTTGATTCCCAGGTGAGCCTGAGAATACATTGAGTGTGTGCACAGGTGCCCAAGATCCTGAGAATTCAAAGTGCTAGGGAAGTGGATTATGGTGTGACAAGACCCTTTAGAGGGTTCTCTCTCTATTCCTTTCTCCCATCCTGTCTCTTTCTTGTGTGTGCATATATGTACCATCAGAAAAAAAAGTTTAAAGAAAATAGTGGTGTTTAAAGGGAGCCTAAAACAAGTATGTTAATTCTAGCAATTACTTTTCCTCTACCATGATTTATCAAAGTTAAATTTTATGTGTAAATCATATAATTTTAGATATATATTGTGCTACTTTTTTGGGGGGAAATTTATGCCATATAGTTTAAATGTTAATTCATAATCAAAAACACTGTGCAATTGACATTCTTTAATGAGTGATATTTTTATATATGATAAGCAGAGGACTAGAAGTAGACTGGAGGGACCAGCAGGTGGTATAGTGGTTAAGGCACTGGACTCCCACATGGCTGATCATAGTTCAAAGTATTGGACCTGGTGGCTGGCTTTCTCACTTTCTCCCTCTCTCTCTCTCTTTCTAATAAGTGCATGTGCCCAGCACCAAATTAAAATAATAATAATTATGATAAATAAAATTAAAATTAATAATTAAAAAAATAAAGTAGTCTGGTTTTCAAATGAGTTTGTCTGTGTGTTTGGAATTAAGTAATTTTCAAGTTTGATACTAGTTTTAAGGAAAAGATCTCATACTGTAGTGCTTCAGGAGAACATGATGTTCTTCAGTCTCAGAAGAGGGAAGTTTTCCAGATAGAATCATATTTTATTTAATATTAAAAATAAAATAATATTTTAATAAAATTAAGTTTACTTGGGCCAGTCAGTGGTGTGTAGTTAAGGCAGCTAGATCCCACATGGCTGACAGTGTGGTTCGAGTCCTAGACCCAGTGGAGAAAACAGTCCAGGTGCGTTTGTGTGTCTTTCCAAAATCTGAAAAGGAGTGAGAAACAGGAAAAAATATTGTGGCATGACCTATCCCCAACGGCAGCACTTTTTGCTTTCTCTCTCTGTTTCTCTCTGGAAAGTGCATGTGCTCTCTGGCAAATTTTTTAATAAATTAAGTTTACTTAAATTTTTGATGAATGTTAAGATTGCCATGCTATATCTAAACCTCTAGAAGGAAACTTGTTTGCTATAATGTACAAAAGGGATTTACCTTTCCTCCCCCCCTATTAGGCAATGTTTGATATCAAGTAGTTTTATATAAAATAAACTTACAGCAAAAATAATAATAGTGCACATTAGTTTGCTAGGGCTGCTATAACAAAGTACACAAACTGGATGACTTAAACAACAGAAATTCATAGTCTCTCAGTTCTAGAGGCTATAAATCTGAGATCAAGGTATCATCAAGGTTAGTTCCTTCTGTGGACTCTGAGGAATAATCTATTCTATGCCTTCCCCAAGATTTAGATGGTTTGCTGGTTGGCTTTGACATTCATAGGCTTGGAACATCACACAGTGTCTGGCTTATCTTTGTGTTGGTCTCCTGTTTGTGTATCTTCCTCCAAATTTCTCCTTTTTATAAGGACATTAATTCTGTTGTTTAAGACCTTAACCTAATCTTAACCAATATTTGCAATGAATCTATTTCTAAATAAGGTCACGTTTTGAGGTACTGGAAGTTAGGACATAAGAGTTTTGTAATGAAGGGGATAATTCAATCCATGACAATGATTTACTAAGTGTATGTGTAGATTAATTAAAGCAGTATTTATTAATTTATTTTTAAAAAATATTTAATTAATTTTGTTATTATTATTTTTTTAATTTGACCAGAGAGAGACAGAGGGAGAAAGAGGGAAAGTGAGAAAGCAAGCTGCTAGGTCCAGGACTCCAACCGCAGTTGGTCATATGGGAGTCCAGCGCCTTAACCTCCATGTCACCTGTAGGCCCCAAAGCAGTAAATGTTTATATTTATTTAGAATGAATACACTGCCTTCTAAAACTGATTTACAGTAATTTATACTAATAGTTTATATATAATAAAATTTACCTTAACAGTAAAAATATTAGGCTCAGCTGTGGTGATGTGCGCTAAGACACTATGCTGCAGTTTGAGACATGGGAGGCTGGGGTTTTATTCCTGGTCCAACCTGAAGGTGAGGCACAGTGGCAAGCACCTGTAATCCCGGTTTCTGGAAGACTAAGGAGAAAGATCACAAGCTCAAAACTGACCTGGACCACATAGTGAGACCCTGTCAAAAAGAGAGCTGGGTGTGATGCTGTGTATTTCCAGCTGGAAGGCTGACACAAGAGGAACATGACATATAAGACCCAGTCTTAGTAAAAAGGAAGGAAGGAAGAAAAAAGGAAGGAAGGAAAGGAAAAAGAAAAACATTAAAACCATACGCAGGGAAGGTGAAATAAACCCATTCAATATGTAAACTAATGTATTTACTGAAACTGACTTTTAGGTTCAGTTAAAAATTCCATAAAATCCACACAACTATACTACCTTATCAGAATAGAAAACATCGGGGTAAAAAACAAAATCATAGATAATCTTTTTCTCTAAGAGGTTTTTGCCGTAGGTCATGTTCACTCGCTGGAGAGAGAGACAGAGACATTGAGAGGAAAATTGAGAAGCCCCCTTGTCCCCCAGTAGGGATAACCATGCTACAATCCCTTCTTTTCCATTCTTCTGGGATCTTGGGTACACACACACACACACACACACACACAGTTCCAGTGTGATTTTCAAGCCACCGGGTCCGGGACTCAAAGAGTGGTTGGACATGTGGGCATTTTGTGACATAATTACTTCACCATCTATTGGCCCTCATAGATAATATCTTTTTTTTAAAAATAATTTTTTTCTTAGAATCATTTTATTTATTTATTTATTTTAATTTGACTAGAGAGGGACAGAGCAAGAGTGGGAAAGTAAGAAAGCAGTGAGAAAGCTTCCAGGTCCAGGACTTGAACCGTGGTCAGCAATGTGGGAGTTCAGCACCCTTAACCACCACGCCATCTGCTGGCCCAGATTTATTTAATTTTATTTATTATTACTATTATTTTAATTTGACCAGAGAGATACAGACAGGGATGGAAAGTGAGAAAGTAACCACCAATTCCCAGACTCAAGTCATGGTTGGCCATGTTGGGGTACAGCGTCTTAACCGCTGGGCTACCTGCCATCCTTGATAATACCTTTATTAGTGGCTTATAACACAGTACAGAGAAATTTTTCAATGGGTCTTTCATATTTCAAAATAAAATAAATAAAGCCAAATCGCTATTTGTAGTATTACACAGCTAATTTGGTATAAATGTGTAGGTTTTTGATTATGTAATTATTTGAAAACAAGTTTTATTTATTTTTTTGTCATATTATTTTTTTAAGGTTTTTGCCATAGAGCCTATATACTCACAGGAGAGACAGAGACAAAGGGAAAGTGATAAATTAACGCCCCTCCCCCCATGCCCAATCCCTTCCCCACTCTCCTCCCTGAGTTTTGGGCATGCATGTACACATGCCTGGTGTGTTTCAACTTGCCGGGTCTGGGACTTGAACTGTTGTAGAACATGTGGGAGCTGACACCTTAACTACAACACCACCTGCTGGTCCTTAAGGACAATTTTTAAGACATCAAATCTGAGAGAATTGCATGAATAACATGAGCCTTACCTTGCCCTCACATGTCAATTTTCTCATTACAGTTTTTCATTTATTCATTCATTCTTACTCTGCTTTGAGTTAACTAATAGGTGAGATAGTTAAAGTGATTTTCACTTAGACTTTCTCAAGCATCTCTTTGAAATACACACAGTTCATGGTAACTTTTTTTAAGTGTTTGCCATAGGGTGCATGCACTTGCCAGAGACAGAGAGAGACAGAGAGAAAGAGAAGTCACTCACTAGGGTGTATGGCCATGCCACAATACCTTCTCCTCCACTCTTCTCCCGGGATTTTGGGCATGCATGCTTATGTGCCTGGTGTGATTTTTAAGTTACTAGGTCTGGGACTTGAATTGTGGTCAGCCATGTGAGAATCCAGCATCTTAACGTTATACCATGCCACCTGCTGACCCTGGTGAATGATAAGATTTAAGACATTTTTCGAAATACTTTGTAATGATTTGGGAGAGATTTATTGTTGTGCATTTTCTTCCAAGTGAATAATGTGTTTTAGCTTCAGTTTCTAATTCTGTAATTGTAGCCCTTATAGTTGATAAAAGCTCTAGTATTTAGTCAGGTGTTAAGGGATATGGGTCACGCTTGGGAACTCTATACATTCTAAGATATAACAATATCTAGTTTGTTCTATTGGTAATAACAGAAAAATAACCAAGTCTGGGTAATTTAAGAGACTAGAGATTGATTCAGCGCATGATTTGAAGATCAAAGGTCTAGGGGGTCACATCTGGTGAGGGTTTTCTGTTTGCAGCACAGCATGAAGAAGGGCAGGAGACTGTGTATCTGTTTCTATGAGTCTTTGTCATATTCTCTCTCCTTATAAACCCACCAGGAATCAGTCACCAGGGACCCATAATCACGACTGTAATCCTAATCTTTCAAAGGCCCCACCTGTCGGCAATGTTTGTATCTTTTTGGTCCCATCACAACGAAACCTGAACACATGAACTTTGAAGGCCACATTCCAGTAATAGCAGACGCAATTATATAGATAATTAGCATAGTAATTTATTATTAATAGGAATATTTATGTGGCTGTAATGTGTCAAGCACTGTGATCAATATTGCATATATATTGACTCAATATAACAGTTACGACTCTTTTATGCTGTTACCTTGTTTAAGTAATGGGTAAAGTGAGGAGCAAAGAAGTTAAGCAGTTTGATGGTCACAGAACTAGTAAATGTAGAGCTGGTATTTGAAACCAGGTACTCTACTTGGGAAACTTGTGTTTAAAGACTGAGTTGATGAGGGACCAGCAGTTGGCATAATGGCTATGTCGCTGGACTCCCATGTAGTTGACCGTGGTTCAAGTTCCAGACCCGGTGGCTTAAACTCATGCTGGGTGCCTGTGCGTGCATGCCTAAGATCCCGAGAGGAGAATGGAGGAGAAGGGATTGCAGCGTGGCCATCCCCCTGAGAGGTGATTTCTCGTTTTATGTCTCTCTCTGTTTTTCTGGCGAGCACACGTGTCCTATAGCTAAAACCTCCTTCCCCCCCCCAAAAAAAATGACTGAGTTGATGATATATGTATGATTGTTTTCATATTTTCATTGACCCCTTGTCTTAGTTCACTGTTGTATTGCTACCAGAAATACCTGAGACTGGATGATTTATAAAGAATAGAGATTTAGGGCCAGCCAGGTGGTTTGGTGGCTAAGGTTCTGGATCCCACATCACCAACTGTTGTGATTCAGATCCCAGACCAGCTGGCTTGAAGCACACACTGAATGCATGTGTACAGGTGCCCAAAATTCCAAGAAGAGAATGAAAGAGAGAGAATTGTGTTGTGGTCATCTTCCTGAGGAGTGCTTTCTCACTTTCCTTCTGTCTCTGTCAAGTGTATGCAAAACTAAAAATATAAATTAAAGAAGTTAAAAAAATAGTGCTTGGTTTAGCTAACAATTCTGGTGCCCGGAAAGTCCTAAGCAGTGGGACTGGCATAGGGCCAGCATTGGACCATGCTGTGTCACATCGCTGACAGAAGTATAGAGGTTAGCAGGTATGTGCAAAAAGATAATTAGGGACAGTCGTGTTTCTTTTGTAACAACATGCTTTTACGGGAACTAACCCCTTTTCATTAGGGCTAGGATTTACACCATTTTATGAGATAACATTAATCCATTCATCAGGGTGGTGCCTCCATGATCCAAACTGCCTGCTAGGCCTCACCTCTTACAGTGTCACCACCACCCAATGTCATTACACTGGGGACCAAATTGCAAAACATGAACTTGGGGGACACCATTACCTAAATGATAGCACCTTTTTTGTTTTTCATTCCTAGCATTTCCATTTGATCTTTCATATTTCCAATTTTTCTAGTGAAATTCCCTATGATTTATGCATTTTGCTCATCTTTTCCATAGATCTTTTAGCATATTAGTCAGAGTTAAGATGGTTCCAATATCTGGACTAATATCTTGGTCTGGCTCTATTGAGTGTTTTCTTCACAGTGAGTTCTTATTATTTGTGTGTGTATGTGTGTGTGTGTGTGTGTGCGCGCTCGTGCATGTGCGCACCTTGGAATTTTTGATCAAATGCTGAACGCTGTGAGTAAAGAGCAGTAGATATTGAAGTAATATTACTTATGACTGGAAATAGGCCTAATGTATCAGCCATTAGTTGGTCAGACCTTGCATTGTTTTTTAGTAGTCTCTGTGTGCATATGCCACAGATGTTCTCTCTTTATTCTCTTGCCCCTCCCCAAGCTACAGACAGTTATTGTTTGTTATTCAGAGCTAGGTTTGTGATGAGGACAAAGAGGTATTTGTTAACTTGACCCAGCTTCAGTCTGAGGAAGACTCCATAAGCCTGGACATCAGAGACAGTTTTTCAACATTTTTGCCTTTCCTGCCATGACAGCCAAACTGCTGTGTATTTGTGTATGGCATTGGGTGGGGACAGGTTTCCCACTCCTGCCCCTGTGGTAGAAGAACATCAACTTTGTGGTGGTGCAGGGTTTCCTGCACTTCTTTTAGTGGCTTTGTTTTAGTAGCTTTAGTGAGTATAATATGCATTTTTAAATTATCATAAATAATATCACTGTATGTATATTATAAGAATCTTAGAATAGTATACTCTCATTTCCTTTTTTCATCCTTTATGCTATTATGGCCATACATTTCACTTTTATCCCTTTTTATTTTTTGGCCTTACACTAGAGGCTAGCAAACTTTTTATGTAAACAAAGGTCAGTAAATATTTCAGACGTTAAGATCTGTAAGATCTCTTTCACAAACTTCACTCTACTCTTGTAGTGTAGAAACAGCCATAGACAGTATGTAAACTAATGAGCATAGTCGTATATGAAAACGGGATTGTGGCCCTGATTTGACCTGAAGGCCATAGCTTGCTAACCTCTGTTCTAACAGTTGGTCTGAAAAACAGAACAACAAAATAAAACAAAACCAACTGTACTGAGTTGTAATTACATACCATGTAATTTGCCCATTTAAAGTGTATAATTCACTTGTTTTTCATGCATTTTTCTGTAGCTTTAAGCCACATACTTTAATACATTTCCAATGTGTGGTCCATTTCTGGTCTGATTTTTTTTTTGGAGAGGTTTTTGCTATAGGGCATGTGCGCTTGCCAGAAAGACAGAGAGAAACAGAGGGATAGAAAGCGAGAAATCACCCCGCAAGGGGGATGGCCACGCTGCAATCCCTTCTCCATTCTCCTCTCAGGATCTTGGTCACGCACGCACATGCGCCCGGCATGAGTTTAAGCCACCGAGTCTGGGACTTGAACTGCAGTCAGCTACGTGGGAGCCCAGTGACATAGCCATTACGCCAATTGCTGGTCCCTCTGATCTGATTTTATTAACTACCTTAGCTCTTAACAGTAAATTCCCCCCACCGTCTGATCTTTTTATGTGTCTTATAAATATTTATTGAATGCTGGATATTGTGTATAAAAGGATACTGAAAAATATTGTATTTAAAAGATACTAAAATTAATGGCCAGGAATAGGCACTTATTTTTCTCTGTGGCCATTTATATGGGGGTTTTGAACCTATCTGGGTCAATAGTGGAAACGGATTAGAGCTATGCTTTGTGTTTTTTTGTTGTTGCAAGTTAATTTTAACAAGCCACAAACTTCAAATGTTTCCAGTGGTTCCTATTATTCTTCAATATTGAAGGGTTTTTTTAGTGTTCTTCCTTCACTCTCAGCTTTCCATGTGTCCTGCACATCTGCCCTATGAGGGAGTCTCTCTCCGCACCCTCACTGGTGGATTACTGTTGTCTTGTCCCTTATTTTAAGACTTGGTGGGTTGGAACTAGGTTCTCCTGTTGCAGCCTGGGTCTTAGGCAGACCTTGAGGCCTGAGAGGTGGGATGGGTATTCTTAATGTTCCTGTACCTCCCCTTCTCCTCTCCTGCCCAACCTCCACACCTAAGTTCAGGAGGGAGGAACTGGACACTCAATAGTAGCAGACGTTTGCTTTATGTGAGTGTAAGCTTCTGGTCCCAGGTAGGTTTCAGCCTCATCTCTGGGTAGTGGAATAGCTGTTTTTTCTACCTCTTGCAGAGGCAGCCAGCCTTTGGTAGCGATTGGGGTGGTCGGGTTCCTACCCTTTGCCAGCAACAGACACCTTTTGTTTCTACCCTTCTGAGCAACAGCTAGGGTTTTTCTTAGATAGGGGGTATGAGAGTTTCAATATTTTTTTTTCTGTATCTTATTTAAATTTGTCCTTTTAAAAGAAACAAAGTTTTTGTTGATAAACAAAGTTGAATCTTAGATTTTTAGAAAAGAATGCCTATTTGATTTTATTATAATATTCAAATATGTTTGTTCTCTTCCAGCTTAGGCTTGATTTCCGACTCTTTTCACATGTTTTTCGATAGCACTGCCATTTTAGCTGGATTAGCAGCTTCCGTTATTTCAAAATGGAGAGATAATGATGCGTTCTCTTACGGGTAAGATTTTTTTAAAAAAAAATCTTTTTATTAAAATATAACATATACAGAAAAATATAGATATTAAGTTCTATAACTTTTTACATATTGAACACATTGTGAGCTCTTGAACTCTGCTGAGGCCTCTTCTAATTCCTTCCCACTCTAGGATAACCACTTTCACAACTTCTTAGACTAATTTTGCATTGTTTGGAATAGTATATAATTGGAATCTGTCTTCTGTGCTTTTTTTTTTTTTTTTTTTTTTTTAAGTTTTACTCTAGGGCACATGTGGTCGAGAGAGAGAGAGAGAGAGAGGAGAGAGAGAGAGAGAGAGAAATCACCCACCAGGGGTATGGCTATGCCTTAATCTCGTTTCCTACATTCTTCTTTTGAGACTTTTGGCACACACATACACACATGAACTGAGTGTTTTTCAAGCCAGCAGGTCTGGGACTCAAATTGTGCAGTCAGCTATGCGGGGTCCAGCTGCCCCACCATGCCACTGGCTGGCCCAATATTTGTACCTTAACTCTTTTGTTTAATGGGTAGGATACATTGATATTACCAAAAAAATTTTAGTTGCGATTGTTACTGCATAGCAGAATTTTTCACCTTTTTCTTTCTTTTAAAAAATTTGCTAGAAAGCATATATATTCACCAGGAAGAGACAGAGAAGGAGAGAAGAAAAGTAAGAAAGCACTCCATGGGAGATGGCCACGCTACAATGCCTTCTTCTCCATTTCTCACTCCTTTGGGGATCTCAGGCACCGATCCATATGCACCTGAGGTCTTTTTCAAGCTGCCAGGTCTGGGACTTGAACTATGTAGTTGGCCACTGGGATCCAGCAGCCTCAACCACAGTCCCACTGACTGACCTTTAATCAATTTTTTTGAAGAAGAAAAAGTAATTTTTGTTTTTAAAGAATTATTTAACTTAATTAATTTATTTGTTTATTTTTAATTTGCTATAGGCCCCGTGTGCTCACCAGAGAAAGACAGAGAGAGAGAGAGAGAGAGAGAGAGAGAGAGAGAGAGAAAGAAAGAGGGAAAGTGATAAAGTAAGCCACCAGGCATGGGATTTGAATCACTGTCAGTCATGTGGTAGTTCAATACCTTAACTACCATGCCACCTGCTGGCCCCAGAAAAATGTTTAGTATATGAAAATAGTAATGTTTCTTTTCTTTCCTTCTTTTTCTTTTTGAAAGGATGCATCACTGTTAATTTATTTAAAACATTTCCTAATATGGTTTTTTATCCTCTTGGCTCTGCTTTGTGTATAGTACTTTTTCTCATACACTTGCTGATTTGAGAAATTAATCAAATATTTGGAGAATATTTTTATACTGAAGGAACTGTATTAGATCATATTAGAGGCAGAATTTGCTCTTTACCATCTCGTGATTGGAGGAAGCAATGGATGTTCTATTATTTGATTACACTGCTGGAGTGTTTCCTTTTTTGAGCTCAGAATATTTTATAGTGCCATTACATTCGTGTGTAAACAGAGCTTAGGACTCATATCCTCTTTCTCTCTCTTCGGTTCTTTCCCTTACCTGCTCCTCTCTTGTTCTGGCTTACTTGCTGATTCTTTCTTTCCCTCCTTTCTTACCGTCCTCTTTTCTCACCTTCCCCCTCGACTGTTCTTTGTATTCTCCCCGTTCTTTTTCTTTCTCTTATTCCTATCCTGGCATTCATTCTTTCTCTATCATTCTCTTTTGAACTCATTCTCTCCCTTGTTCTTTTTTTCTAATTATTTGGGCTTGGGTTCATGATCTCACTTGCTCTGTTTAATCCCTCTCCCCCATACCTTATCTGGCTGTTCTTTCTTCTCCACTGCTTTTTCTCCACCTTTTACCACTGTATCTCTCAAGTCTAACTCCTTTTTCCCCTTCTTATAACCTGTTCAGCTGGATTTCTGACACCTTGCCCTTCCCCAGCTCTTCACTTCTTTCACTGATTGTCCTTCTCTGAGTGCTCCCTTCCTGTGCAATTTCTTTCATTCTCTCCCTCTTCATACTCACCTTATTCACACTGTCTCTTATTCCGCATGTTCTTCATTTTACTCTGGTTTCTTTACTGCTTCTTCTTTTCTCTCCATTTTTGGTTTTGTTCTTAGCAAGCACACGCTTTCTCTTCACATATTGTTTCTTGTTCTCTTCAGGTGTTTATTTAGGGTCCACTATGAGACAAATACTTTGCTAGTTCTACAATGCAAAGATAAATAAAACATGGTAACTGCCTTGAAGGAACTTGTGGCCTGATGGGGAAACTGTTTTGTAAAAATGTTATAACTTTATGTTATGACACAGGCTAAAAGAGAGATATAAAGTTCTGTAGTAGAAATTGCTGATTTTAGTTATAACCAAATGGCTATGTGAAAAAATTAGCAAAAGTGAACAAAAAGTTCTGTTTTTATAGAACAAGAGAGACTGTATATCCATAAATTGAAACAGCTTGAAAGCTCAAATAATAACATTTTCTATGGCACTATGTGAATGATATTCAAATAATCTTGAACTGTAGATATTGGAAGTGTATTTTCAATCCTTAAAGAAATATTATACCTAAAGGTATCTTTTTGTTAGAAAATTAGTCATTTTTATACATTATAATGGAAGTTACTTAGATTATCTTATTCAACAGCCTTTCACTATCAACAGTAGGTAACTATTAAAAATTCTCTTTAGTTCCTGGTGCTTAAGGAAACAATGTTTCCCATTTAGAGTGCATTGTTCCCTGCTGTTAATCAGGTTTTTAGGAATAGTTTTGAATATCTTCAAAGCCATAGGATTTTAATATTCAACTTTAGCTAGTTAATAGGCAAGAGTAATATTTTTGCCACTTTTTGGTCCTTATTCTGTCTTCTCCTTGTGTTTTTTTTCTTTCCCCTTCCTTTTGGGAAAGATTAAGAAAGCTGATACAATATTTGAAACTATGACTACTTGCTATAGTAGCAAATAGCAGCAGAAGTAAACGAATAGTATCACTATCAAATTGACCCGAACAGACTGAGCCCAGGGCTGAAGTCTTCAAAGCCCCTATTTCAAGATGATCATAATAGCAGATTGGCTCTCCAGTAGGAGAAATGGTAGGGGAATCTGAGAGAAAATGAAGCCTTCTTAGTGCTTCTTTTTTTTTGGAGAGGTTTTCACTATAGGGCGTGTGCACTCACCAGACCGACAGAGAGAGACATAGAGACAGAAAGCGAGAAATCACCCCCCAGGGGGGATGGTCACGCCGTCATCCCTTCTCCTCCATTCTCCTCTCGGGCTCTTGGGCATGCACGCACACGCGCCCGGCGTGAGTTTTAAGCCACCAGGTCCACGATGCGGACCGCGGTGGACTACGTGGGAGTCCAGCGACATAGCCATTACGCTAACTGCTGGTTCCCAGTGCTTCTTTATATAGGAGTCATATTCATGTCTTGTCATACTCCTATTTTTGAAATGGCAGAGTTGGCCTCAAAGTATATAGAATATATTCAATAGGAAGGAAGATGTAAATGTATATGCTTATATGCATATGCTTGTATTTTTTTTTTTTTTTTTTTTTTTTTTTACTGTGATGGAAAATCAAGCATCCATATTCAGTTAGGCAACAGTGTGTTATTCAGTTACGTGTTCTAATTCCAACACTCGTTCTGTTCAAATAAACAGAGGCAGTTGTAAAGGCAAGTGTTTTTCATTCTAAACCTACAACTATGTTTAGCAAATATATTAAAGCTAATGAATCATTTGAGTCCAACACTTTATCAGAATTTATGGAGCACACCTACTAAGTTAGGAATCAGGAACAAAAAGATGCCTGAAAAATATTCTTGCCTTTGATCTTGAAACCTAGTGGAACTCAAGGGCAGAAGGTTTTCTATCAAGCATTAGCTATAGGACTAGGAAGGGGGGTTAAAGAAAATGCTTTTTTATTTGTTGGACAGTAACTTTGCTGATTTATTAGATAAGTTCCTAAATATAGGTTGTGGAAAGCTGCCTGTGCGTTATTTGAATATAATGAATTTTTCTCTAGGAAAAAAAAATGCTTTGACTAATAGTACATTAATATTTATTTATTTCATTTTACTTATTCATTCATTTATTTTTAATATGACCAGAAAGAGACACAGAGAGAGAGAGGGAAAGTGAGAAAGCAAGCCACCAGGTCTGGGACTCAAACTGTGGTCAGCCATGCCATCTGCTGGTCCCATTTAATATGTTTTTAATAGTTAGAAGATAGAAGATATATTATTTCTGAATATATCAATTCAGGCTTGTTGAAATGTACTTGATAGGAAAAACTCTAATATGACTCAGTAGAGTATATTTTAGAGTCTAATTTCCCTAAAACCATTTTTACAATAAAAATTGTATTATCTAGAGTAAAACGCAGAAAGGTACATTAAGGACCAAAGTGATTAGCTGCTGTCAGGGCCCTTTGAATGTTTGAATACGTAAAAATGTTAAGTTAAAGTTGTTTCTAATGACTTTAACTAAGCCAAATATACCTTGTGGAAAAATAAATCTTTCCCCAATGCTTCACACAGGTAGGAAGCAGAAAGCTTCAGAAGTCCCTGGAGAAAGTCAGGTATTTTAAAGATAGTTTAATTAGAATCATGGGAAGCTAGAACTGAGTCTAAAAAAGTTTATGCTAAATTTATTAATCTTAGAAAAGGAGTGATAGAGATATAAATCTCAAGTTGTCTATGGAATAATTTAGAAATAATTTTATTTTACTTGAACTCAAAGCTCCATTTCCCAAAGATTTGAAAGATACAAGGCATAAGGCGTAAGGAATTCTTAGAAAGACGGAATCCTTTTTCTAGCCTTTCTTCTACTTTTTATCTTTGGATCCTTCTTTGACTACTTGTTTGGTCCTGTTCTTCCTTCTCCATTGGCAACTTGAGATTTATGTTTCTGTGAAAGATCTCTCTAAACCTACTTACTCTAAGAAGATCTTTGGACTGGCATGTAGAAATCTATATGTTCCGTGGCATTCTACTATTAAACCTAATTCATAATAATTTATTTCCTCATTAATTTCTGTTATGTATGTAAAATAAAATGTACTATATTACAAGTATTAGGACTTTAGTGGCTACTATATGATATGGTTTAGAATCTCTAAATGTATCTGAATTTGTGATTTGATTTTTAAATAAATAATAATAATACATTTGTTTACTTTGCTTCTCTTTAGGTATGTTAGAGCGGAAGTTCTGGCTGGCTTTGTCAATGGCCTGTTTTTGATCTTCACTGCTTTTTTTATTTTCTCAGAAGGAGTTGAGGTATAGTAGATAATTATTAGAGTCAGCAAATTACATTTCTGTAATTTGATACTTTGAATAGTAAAGGCACAATCCAGGTAGTGAGGTCAGTTGGGAAGTTTTCTTAAAGTAGAACCTGAGCATTTTCCCAATGGGTCATTAATATTTGGAATTTTTTTTTTTAAATAGAGAAAGAAAATCTAATGATTAATGAACTTAAAGTAAAAGGCAGTAGTTTAAGATACCAACAAGGAACGGATTTTGGACCAAATAATCATGCTTTTCAGTATTTTCAGTGAGAAAGCAAGCCACCAGGTCTGGGACTCAAACTGTGGTCAGCCATGCCATCTGCTGGTCCATTTAATATGTTTTTAATAGTTAGAAGATAGAAGATATATTATTTCTGAATATATCAATTCAGGCTTGTTGAAATGTACTTGATAGGAAAAACTCTAATATGACTCAGTAGAGTATATTTTAGAGTCTAATTTCCCTAAAACCATTTTACAATAAAAATTGTATTATCTAGAGTAAAACGCAGAAAGGTATTTGTTTTAAAATAGTAATTGTTGCTTTTACTTTTTCTGCAGTATATGAGCACTGGATTTATTTCTGTAGACTATTTTGATAAGTTTTTTGTTTTAGCACTTTTTATTCTGAAAATAACTGAAAAATGTGAATATTGCCATATGCTTTTACCAGTTGATGCATCAGAAATTATATCAATGCTATTTGTTTGTATTATGTGTCTTCTAGAGAGCATTAGCACCTCCAGATGTACACCACGAGAGACTGCTACTTGTTTCAATTCTTGGGTTTGTGGTAAACCTGATAGGAATATTTGTTTTCAAGCATGGAGGTCATGGACATTCTCATGGCTCTGGTATGACGGTTAGAACCCTTTGTTTCTTCATTTTCTACCAAGCTCTGTCATAATTCTTTATTTTAGAGAATTGAAAATTTTTAAAGTTAAACTTTGTATTGATTTTTAATAACAAAAGTAAGGTGTTAGTAGACAGTTGTTATTGTGTTTTGGAACCATCCCTCTTACTCCCTGATGCTCCTCTATCTCATGCCTTAGAGCTGTATATGTTACCAGTTTTGTGTGGATTTCTTCAGGCCTCTGTGGCTCATTCAGTATGATACCATTTATATAAAACAAACAAATAAATATCAGAAAACACACATCTAATTATTAAAACATTGTGTGTGCTTCTGATTATGGAATTGCTATATGATCTGTCTTTGAGATTTTTTTTCATTTTGTATGCATCAGTCTACTTTGTCTTGTGAATGGCCACATAAAACTTGATGGTGTAGATCACTGTAGTTTATTTAACTAATGTGTATGGATAGATTCTCCTTGTTTCTGCTTTTTCACTCATCCATATAAAGCCTTGTGAACATCATATGCCAGTGTTTTTCCACAGCTGTGCTTTCCTGTATGGTAATTATTAGTCCCATGTGGCTATTTAAACTTAAATTTCAGTTAATTAGAATTAAAGAAGATTAAAGGTATAACCCCATAGAGTGGATTAGAGATCTAGAGCCTATACTGCCAATCCCAGTTTTATTTTTTTTAATTACCTCTTTAATTTTATTTGTTATTTTCATTTACTGTTATTTTTTATTTTGACGAAAGAGACAGAGAATAAGAGAAGGAGAAAGTGAGAAAGCAAGCTGCCAGGTCCGGGACTCAAACCACATGTGGTTGACTATTTGGAAGTCCAGCACCTTAAACACCACGCCACCTGCCGGCCCCACCAATCCCAGTTTGAGTCCTGGCCCTGGCAACTTGAGAGAATACCAGTCATGTGTGCTTGGTCTTCAAAATCCTGATAGGATGGAGAAATGGAGGGAAAAGGTATAAAGGTATGATCACACATCATTGGGAGGTGCTTTCTCTCTCTCTTTGTGAGCACACATATCCTCTGGCAATTTAAAAAAATTAAAATGAAAAATTTCAATTCCTCACTCACGCTTAGTGCCATTTCAGATGCTCGTAGCCACATGGACTACCATATTGGACAACACTGATCCAGGACTTTTCTGTCATCACATAGGGTTCTTGGAATTGCACTGTGCTAGGGTATAAGAAGAATTTCCAAAACAGAGGATATATACATTTTTAGTTTAAGTAGGCATTGGCAAATTGTTCTCCAAAATGACTGTCATTTACATTTACCTCCAGGAATAAATGGAAGTATTAATTTTTTCCCACCCACATCAACACTTAAGGTTGTAGGTTTAAAACAGGTTTGCTGATAATTTGATAAAAATAATATCTCATTTTCTTTGGTATTTCTCTACTTAGTAGTAAGGTTGAACATCTTTCTAGTATGTTTCTAAGCCATTCAAATTTTTCCCCTTCTATTACCTGTTCACGGTTTCCTTTAGTTCATTGATCATGTTTGTAATAGCTGATTTGAAATCTTTACTGTCTGAAATCTGGGTGTCCTCAGAGACATTTCCTATTAGTTGTTTTTATCTTTATCATACTTGCCCATTTCTGTGAACGTCTTATAATTTTTGATGAAAACTGGATTTTTTTTTTTTAAAGAGATTTTTGCCTTAGGGTGTGTGCGCTAGCTGGAGAGAAAGACAGAGACAGTGAGAGGGAAAGTGAGAATCCCCCCCCCCCCCCCGGGGGAACATGCCACAATCCCTTCTCTTCCATTCCTCTCTTGGGATTTTGGGCATGCATGCACACATTTCTGGTATGATTTGCAAGCCACCAGGTCTAGGACTTGTACATTTTTGATAATATATTGTAACAACTCTAGTGTCAGATTACTTTACCCTTCCAGAGTTTGTTGATATCTGTGTTTTTGTTGTTGTTGGGTTGTTTTTGTATGTCTTTCCTAGACTAATTCAGTAGATTGTGTATTTCTTGGAATGTGTGGTCTTTGAGTCCTTTGTTAGCATTCTAAGTTCTTGTTTTATTCGAACCTGGCTTCCTAGGGGTGACATCTGGGCCAATATAATTTAGTGTTCAGCCAGTAATTAGTCAAAACATTTCCTTAAATGCCTTCCCTATAAATCTACTTTTGTTGAAGGGATCTTTGTAGATAATATGCTTTCAAACTTAAGGCAGTTTACAAAACAACCTTACCTTCACTTCCTGTTTGTGCAGGGCCTCAAGGTCAGTAGTAGATGATTTTTTTCTTTCTCATTTCAGTCTTGGGCGTGTACATGGCCATGCAGTCTTTTAAATCCCAAGGAATATGTTGGTGGTTATCAAAGTTCCTATGGTTGTCTACTTCTCCTGGATTTTCTTTTAGTTCAGTCAGGCTCTTGTTTGCCCCAGGTAAAATCAGTCATGAGCAGCTGAGATACTGCTAGAAATTTGCCATTGTTTTGGTGATACCCAGCCCCATATCCTCATTTCCCCAAACTGGTCTGAGTTCTGAGTCTAATCTCCATATTAATAGAATATGGACTTTTTCCTGTGAGCTACGAGTTTGGATAAAATATTGGCAGATTTCAGAAGATGGTACTCTTAACAAAGCTTTGAAAGAGATCTAATCTTCCCGTTGTCTGTAGTCCTGGGTTTTGAGTACTTTGTTCACGAACTAGGGAGGGAGGTAGAATGGAAAAGCACACAAGTTAAACCCTGCTATCTTATTAAAGTTCAGAAGTTTCTTTCTCATAGATGAATTTTCAGTTTGTTCTGTGATTAGTTGCCAGAGTTCTGACATAGTCATGCAAGTTTTTTCATATCATGTAGTGCTAGGTTTGATTTACTCGTATTCAGGAGTTTTGCAAATGTAGGTGATGTTTTTGAATTGGGTAGCATTCAGTCTTTTTCTTTGTTTTGATATAGCTTATATATGATATTCTCAGTGACTTAGTAACTTAGGTCTGCTATGGAGAGAAGATTGTGCATTCCTTTGTGTTTCTTGCGACTTTTCCTACTTTCGTTTTAAAGTAATTTTACTGACTTTTTTTTTTTATGAGGGGAACAGTGCAGCGGCTTGGCATTCTCTGACTCTGCCTCAGCCTCAGTGTGACAACATGCATGCATCTTGTTTAATGTATTTTTGTCTATATGAAAGTACTTTGGGGACCAGTGGATGGCGTAATGGCTATGCCACAGGATTCCCATGCAGTCGACTGCGGTTCGAGTCCCGGACCCGGTGGCTTAAACTCATGCCAGGCGTGTGTGAGTGTGTGCCCTAGATCCCGAGAGGAAAATGGAGGAGAAGGGATTGCAGCGTGGCCAGCCCCTCTGGGAGTTATTTCTCACTTTCTTTCTCTCTGTCTCTCTCTGTCTTTCTGGTGAGCACATGTGCCCTATAGCAAAAACCTCTCCAAAACAAAAAAGAAAGTACTTTGTAAAATTTTGGCCAACAGATTTTTTTTTGTCTATGTTGTTCACTGCTTTAATCCCCAATGCCTAGAATAATGTAGTATGTTCCACATAAATATTTCTTGAATTAATGAATAACATCTAATCTCTTTGAACTTTTCTGTGTATTTTCAGTAAGTACTTATTTTATTTCTAGTAGAAATCACTTTCCTCTATGCTTTCATTTTCTTTCTGTAGGAACTCAAGATTGTTTAGGGAATCTTTTAACATATTTTTACTAATAAGTATTTATTTGAGTCTGGGTTTAGTGTGGATTCTTTTCACTAGTGCTAGTATTTTCATAACTGTCTATATTTCCATAACTTCTGTTCTAATCCTCTTTGTTTTCTAGGGCATGGGCATAGTCATTCCCTCTTTAACGGTGCTCTAGATTTGGCACACGGCCATGGAGATCATTGCCATGGTCATGATGTGAAACATGGTACTTCACACGGCCACGATCACGCTCATGGACATGGACACTTTCATTCTCATGGTGAGTACAGCCAACAGGCTTCCGAATGGACAGCCTTCCAAATAAGCAGGACTTGTATAGGTTACTCTCCCTAGTTGAAACAAAAAGACACTTGAATCAATTCCTTTCTAATGATTATTCTAAGAGTTCCCATGGCTAGTTCATTTTCAGTATATAATGAAATTAACTAGTTCATTTTCAGTACCATGAGATTAACAGAATAAAGCAGTGGGTATATTGGGTCATCGAGAGAGTCATGATGCATTTTTGCATAGAAGAATGCCTCATGACTTTCCCGACCTAATAGCTTTTTTTTCAGCAAGCATACTGTAATAAAATGAGTATCAGTGAAAGAGGAGCAGTTGAAAATTTAACCAATGAAAATCACAATTTTTAAAGTATGATGAAGGCTTTTGAGTTGAATAGGTTTGTAAAAATACAATAATGGTTTTCAGTTTTTCACGTTTTTATTGTAATTTTTGGTGTACTTATTACCTGGTATTTACCTCCATGCTTCTTTAGAAACCTTTGTATGCTAACTTATATAGCATTAGGTACTAAGTAAAAAGAATATATAAACTTAATATTTTAAATTACAATTTATTTATGAATTTCAGAGTATAGCTTAACAGACGAAAGCTGATTAGGTAACACAATTTGATTAATCTTTAAATAAATTGTTTGCTTAAATATTATCTGTATTTGCCAAATAGAATCTAAAAGTTTTAGATTTGAAAATATGAAAGAGGTCTTGAAGATTGAACATTCTAAGTTTCTAATTTTTCAGTATTTAAAATTTTTAAACTACTTCATTGAGATATTGACATACAAAAAGCTGTACATTTTTAACATATACAGCTTGAAGAGTCTGGCAATAAGTATATACACATGAAGCTGTCACCACATTTTATGCCATAAACATGTCCATCACTTTCAAGAGCTTTTTTTTTTAAAGTTTTATTTGTTTATTTCATAAGTGAAAGAGATACAGAGAGAGAGGGAGAGACAGAGACAGAGATAGAGATAAGCGCCTGTAACAGGGTCTCAACATCCCTCTCAACACTCAGCCTCAGCCAATCTGGATCACGAGCACCCACATACTTGGCATACTCAGAAAGATCTCTGGATGCTACCTGATAACCTTCCCATGTGTGTCTACTTTGGAGACTGTTACATTTTACCGTGTCACTCTCTGCTCCCTCCTCCTGCCCTGTTATTTTTATTTATTTATATTTTTGTGATAAGAATACTTACCATAAATATACACTCTTGACAAATTGTTAAGTATGTACAATGTGATATTAATTATAGTGACACAATGAGTATAATTAATACCGCATTGTACATACTTAACATTATGTTGTATAGGTCTCTAGGACTTAATTATCTTATAGAACTGGCACTTTTTATCTTTGACTGATATTTAATCATTTCCATTTCCTTTTAGCCCTTGGCAACTACCATTCTACTCCCTGTTTCTAAGAGTTTGACTATTTTATATTCTTCATGTGAATGTTATCACGTAGTATGTATTCTTTTGTGCCTGGCTTATTTCACTTTGTGTAATGTTCTCTAGGTTCATCCACATTATCCCAAATGACAGGATTTCCTTCTTTTTTGCTTTCTGTTTTTTGTTTTTTCCTTATAAGAGAGGGAGAAAAAGGAAAAAGGAAAGTAAAAGAGACAGAACT
Source organism: Tupaia tana (assembly GCA_026018925.1). Taxonomy (NCBI): domain Eukaryota; kingdom Metazoa; phylum Chordata; class Mammalia; order Scandentia; family Tupaiidae; genus Tupaia; species Tupaia tana. The sequence goes on from JAKSZU010000004.1 coordinate 69,754,676, forward strand.
ACACATTTTTGACAAGGTCTTATTGTTGTGATCCTCCTGCCCGAGCTTCCTAATTAGGAAGGATTATAGGAGTGCTAGAATCAGTATGTTCAGATTAGACTGTGAACTGAATCCAGTCTCCCATGTAGCTTCCACCACTGCAGCTGGGCCAGGATCGCTTTATTTTTTTAAGGCCAAATAATAACTCCATTGTATGTCTATACCACATTTTTTTTATTCATTTGTCTGTGAATGGATTTTTAAGTTTTTTTTTTTTATGTCTTAGCTGTTGTAAATAATGCAGTAGTGAAAAAGGACATGCTGGAATCTCTTTGAGATCCTTATTTTTGTTCCTTTGGTTATGTTATATACCCAGAATGCTGGATCTTTTGGTAGTTTGTTTTTAATTGCTAGAGAGTACATGTACTCACTTGAGGGGGATGAAGCAGAGAGAGAGCGAGCACGCATTTCCCATAGTCCTACTGCATTCTTTTTTCCTCCGTTTCCTCATTCCATCAGTATTTGAAGGATGCACTCACACCGTGTGCCTGGTGTGTTTCTTAAGCCACCGGGCTGGGATTCAAACTTTGCTAGCCATATGGGATCCAGCATTCTGTGCACAGCACTTCGCTGCTCTATGGGACCAGCTTCGATGGAATGTCTATTTCTTTCCATGGTAGCTGCATCAATTTACATTCTCACTATCAAGGGTTTCCTTTCCTCCATGTTTTCAAAAATACTTGTTATTTTTGGCTTTTTGATAACAACTTTTTTGATAGGTGTGAAGCAATATCCCATTGTAGTTTTGATTTGCATTTCCCTGATGATTAGTGATGTTGAATGTCTTTTTATATACCTGTTAGCCATTTGTATGTCTTCTCTGGAGAAATGTTTATTTAGTCCCTCTGGCCATTTTTTATTTAGGTTATTTGTTTTGGTTTCTTTTTATGCTGAGGTGTATATGAGTTCTGTATATACTTTGTATATCTTTAACAGACAAATAATTGGAATGTTTTTTGCCATACCTTTAGATTGCCTTTTCATTTTGTTGTTGTCCTTTGCTATGACCTTCTAGTTTGCTATAATCTCACTTGTCTATTTTTGCTTTGGTTGCCTGTGTGTCTCTAAAATTTGCTGAATTTTTATAATGATTATACAAGTATGCTTTAAAAACCTTGTTTTTCCAACATTTTTATTCATATGCATCCCAAAATAATTTTGAAAAACTGGATATCCTTCACATCTATAAGATGATTTCTAAAAACGTTTTGATTAGATACTCTTACAGAATATAATTCTTAACACATGTTATACATAATGTTTTAGAAAGAAACTCCTAAATCATTCTACTAAATGTATGTAGAATTCAGTGAATTCTAAGTATGTTAGTGATTTGAGAGCCCTCATCACCCACTGAAAAATGTAAAAACAAATACAAATTTTACATTATCCTGTTTCTCCTTGAATTTTTATTTCCATTCTATTTCCTTTCCAGATTTATATAATAACAGACTATAGTTATATTAAGACTTTAGTTGATTACCTGTCATACATCTTGGTAGTAAAATATGAATATATATTTAAATTTTTTATTTCCTATAAATGTAATACTTGGTACTCAGACATTTCTTTTGGATGGAATAATTGCAGCCATTACTAGTAGTTAATCAAAATAATTCTGTCTCAAATATGATATAGTTATTTGGAAAAAAGCAACATTTTATTTGAAATATAGATTTAGATGATTAGAGCTCTTTTTTCCCCCCTCCCAATTATTGTATGGATAAAGAATAGTTACTGGCATAAAACAGTTTTGGAATCAAGTTTGTTTCTATTTTTCATCTTTAAATACAAATACTAAGAAACCTTAAGTAGAAAGAATTCTATTAAAGCAGATTTGTTAATTCTTTGAACACCTTCAGAATTATGTTCCAATGATGACAGGGATCTATCATCAAAAAATATTTTTAATGATTTACTAGTTGGGATGCTTATTAGTTAATCCTTACATTTTATTAAAAGCAAATCATTAGAGGGGCCAACAGATTGTGTGGTGGTTAAGGTGTTAGACTTCTATATGGCTGACTGCATTTTAGTCCTCAACCCAGCAGCATGAAAATCATGCTGGGTGAGTGTGCATCAATGCCTAAAATCCAAAGAAGAGAGTGGAGAAACAGGGATTATGGCATGGCTTTTCCCCCTGAGGGGGTGATTTCTCACTTTCCCTCTCTCTGTCTCTTTCTTTGTCTCTCCAGTGAGTCCACGTGCTCTATGTTAAAAATCTTAAAAAAAAAAATGAATTTATTAACCAGTCTTAAAGTAATTACTTTCCTAACATTGGCAGTATTTCCAAATGTCCCTTGTTTGTTACCCTGGATTTTTTTCCCCACATTTGGGCTATAATATGATTCTATTATAAAGAAAGGTAGGTCTTTTTTGGTCAAGGAAGGGAAGAAGGATAAATGGGAAAGAAGAATTGGCATGACATGGGGCATTCTCAGATCAGTTTTAGAAAAGCTTTTGAATTTTGTGACTCTAGAAACCAAATTCCTTATATGTATTGCATCGTATTGATTAAATGGAATACTTTGCTTGTCCTTACCTAAAACTCTGAGTAACTTCTTTAGTGAAATCAGTGATGGTTTCGCAATGTAGCATAATCGTGTAATTCTAGAGTTAGCCTAAAGCAAGTTTTAACTAACTGTTTCGGGGATCCAACAAAGACAAAATTGAAATTGAGATGAGAATGAAACCATCTTTTAATGTAATTAGTTTTTATGGTCTTTCTCCTTCAGTAAACTATGAGTTCTATGAGCTCAAGAACTGTATCTTATTTAACTTTTTATTAACAGTTTGTACTACAGTGTCTGGCACACAGGAGCAACTCGTTAAACATTTATTGAGTTTGGAAATGTATAAGGGCTATTTATATTTGTTTATAAGGCTTCTTAAATTGCTTAATCAATTTTTTTTTCTAGATTTTACTCATCTTTCATATACTCCCTCCCCCCCAAAGCAATAACTAAGAGAAAAACAATTTAACTATCCTTCCATTGTTAGGATTACTTGGTGAAGTCTATAAGAGTTTTGTTTTTCTTTTAATTTACTAGAAAAAACATGCTTTGTTTTTAGGTTTTATTTTAGGTAATATATACATACATAATATATTTTAGGTAATAATATGCGTTTCTGTTTTTTGGCAGAATGGGAGCAAATGTTTAAAAATTTTATCAGAGGGGCCAGCAGATGGTGTGGAGTTTAAGGTGGCTGGGTTCCACATGACTGACAGCACAGTTTGAGACCCAGACCCAACAGCTTGAAGAATATACTGGGTGTGTGTGCACACATGGCCAAAATCACGAGAGAATGGAGGAGAAGGGATTGTAGCGAGGCTATCCTCCCTGGGGGGTACTTTCTCATTCCCTCACCCAACTCTGTCTATCTCCAGGAATGTACATGCTCTATAGCAAAAAGAAAAAGGGGGAAAAAAAGGGGCAGATAAAATTGTTAGGAGTTAAATGCTTCTGGTGACCTAATACGGTCATTTTAGTCATCATCATCAAAAGTGATACTGATCATTGTCAGTAGTTTTGAATGTTCATCACGTTCCAGACATATTCTAAGTGTTTCCCATGCAGTAACTTAAAATTTTCATAATAGTAAGAGCACTGTGGTAGGTACACTGTTGTCCCCATCTTATAAATAATAAAGTAGGAACAAAGAGTTCATAGAAACTAGTACATACATAGACAAGCTAAAACTTGGATGTAGTGAATCTGACTTCAGGATACATACTCAACTGTTACTCTGCCTTCAGTATTATGTGAGCCATTCAGGGGATACAAAAGTAGTAGGGCCATGATTTCATTTTGTTCATTAAGAGACATTGCAGTTTCACTGGAAAATATCACGTGATTCATATCTAGTGTAATACTGCAGTATGAGCAAAACTAGCTGTTTTAAAAGCTGCTCAATCTCAGGAACACACAGTAAGAGTTTCTTTATTGTTCTTAAGTCAATAGAGTAGAGAGTGGGGACTCTGTTTTTCATGGCAGTTTGGAGATGTAATCTTCAGCTGTGGGATTCTCACCTGTTATAATCATCCAGTGGATTCTCTGCAGCAGGAAAGAGGGAGAGTACATAGAAAATCATGCTGAACGTGATTGTGAGCCTGGAAGTTGTTTACTTCTTAGAATTTTTGGCCACATCTCAGTCAGAACATCACTAGACTCAAGAGAGCCTAGGAAACACAGTTTAGTTGTATTCCTAAAAGGATTTGGAAGACATCTATCTAGTCCCTGTCAGAGATAACAATTTTTTTTTTTTTGGAGAGGTTTTTTTTGCTATAGGGCACGTGCACTCGCCAGAAAGGTAGAGAGAGAGAGAGCGAGAGACAGAAAGCGAGAAATCACCTCCCAGGGGGGATGGCCACACCGCAATCCCTTCTCCTCCATTCTTCTCTTGGGATCTTGGGCACGTACGCACACGTGCCCAGCGTGAGTTTAAGCCACCAAGTCCAGGACTCGAACCACTGTCGGTCAGCTACATGGGAGTTCAGCAACATAGCCATTATGCTAACTGCTGGTCCTCACAGATAACAAATTTTTTATTCAGGACTTTTAGATTTTATTTAGGTGGGAGTTATGTTGTCTCATACAACGATTGTATTAGTACAGAGAAATATACCTCTGAAAATAATAATATGAGAAACAACTATCTTTATCTAGATCTACTATTTAAAGACAAATCGAATGCCTTTATCAGGAGCCAGATTTTTAAAACAGACTTTTGACTAGCAGTGGATTTTCAGAGTAAATATATCATCTAAGATACCACACAACATCAAATCTAGACAAAATATTGTGCACCTTTATACTTTTGTAACTCTTTGTTACGTTGTTGCAGAGCGTTATTGCAATTTTTTTTTTTTTTTTTTTTTGCGCTTGCACATCAATGTTTATTGCAGCATTATTCACAGTTGCTAAGACATGGAACCAACCCAAGTGTCCACAAACATATGAATGGATTGAAAAAGTGTGGCACATATACTCCGTGGAATACTACTCAGCCAGAGAAAAAGACCTTGGCATTTAATAGAAAGTGGTCAAATATGGAGGACCTATTGCTGAGTGAAGCAAGCTAGGATATGAAAGATATATGTATCCACTTAATATATACTGACTATCTGCACTTTATGGTAGAGATCGACATATTGGAGGGCATTAAAGCAGTGAAAGTAGTTATGGATGCTGAAGACAGTGTGGAACAGGGTGGGAGAAGGGAAGAGTATAGAGAAAGATAGCAAGATGACAAATAGAGAGAGGCATGACATTAGTGAGACACAGAAATGGTTTATTGCCTGTTGATAATATGTATAGTATTCTCAACAGGACTGGTCTGAGAAGTATTTCATGTTAGGTAAATGCTCTTTACAAGCAAAATGATATATAGTGATTGATTGTTTTAAAAAATGAGAAGAAGAATAATCTGGAAAAAAATGATGAAAAGCTATTTACAGTATATATTTCTTTTTCTAACACAAATACTATGCCTGTCAGTCAAGACAAAGATATTACTGTATACATTATCATCAGCCAATAACTTCTCATTTTTTGTCCACTAAGCAAACTTTTATGTTTTCGTTATTGCAATTTTGTATCAAAGCTTTGTGATATGAATATTTCGTCCTTTTTGTACTTTGAACTAAGAAACCTTAACCTGTATTGGTTGTGGTCAGAGCCCTTGGCAGTCCTCCTGATGGTTCCTTTAAACAAATGTTGCTCATCCCTTGCCTTCTTTACCTATGTTTTCCACTTTATAAAAGAATTGCAATAAAGCGCATTGCATTCCCTGGCGGGAGATGGAATGGGGAGGAGTGAGAAAGCATGCTACCTTGCCGTTCTCTTCGGAGGATGGTCACATCATTCATTTCTCCTCCATCTTCTTTGGGGATTTTGTACAAACACAGAGGTACCCAGTGTGTATCCCAAACTACTTGTTTGGAGTTAAACTGCACAGTTTGCCATGTAGGAGCCAACTGCCTTAACCACCATACCACCGCTGGCCCTCTTTTCTAGTTTAATGTTAAAACTGATTATAACTTTCAGAGTATTTAAGTGTAGAAATTGTCGTATTTCTTTCATCTTTTCATCAGAACGGCAAAATGAAAAAAGGCTTTTTGTCTCTTCTGTGTGAAAAGCTTGCTGTATCCATCTAGAAGCTGTTGGAAATCCATTGTTTGCCATAGTTAGGTTATTCTAGATTTTCTACTGGCTTCTTGGACATCTTACAACTTTAATAAGTATATTGGTTTACTTTGAATTTTCCAATTGTAAAAATATCAGAATTTTTAAAATGAGTATTAGAAGACTCACAATAATTTTGACTTACTGTGTTTTTAAAATTTTTTAATATAATAATTTCTGAAATACTTTGTACCCTTAAATGCATTTTGAAATTGTCTCCCCTAAATTTACCTCCATGCAATTACTTTATTAAACTTGAAACATAATTTTGTAGGTCTGGTGTGGCTAGTCATGCATCCTTCATGATACATTTGAATGAAAAGGACTCTGAATTGCAAAAATTTCAATCAGGAATTGAAGATATGTTTTAAAATAATTTAACTTAATTCTCTACAGATGGTCCCTCCTTAAAAGAAACAACTGGACCCAGCAGACAGATTTTACAAGGTATGGCAAGCATTTTATATATTTTGCAGTTTTATGAAACTGGCTTCTTAGTTTTGAGTTTTCTGTTATTTTTCTTTGAAAAAATTACATAACACAGATCATAGTATTTATGTTTAAAATGTTAGCCTTCTTACTGATTAATATTTTATATACATATTTGTGTGACTATGTTAGCAGACATTCTTTTAGTTGTCACTTAACTGTTTTCTTTCATGTAATAAAAAGAGCAAAATATTCAGAAATTACACTGCCTGAACATAAGTAGTACCAATGCCTGTGACTATTTTTGCTTTTGCTGGATTCTTACATAGTTTTTATCAAGAATAATATTCAATGTGTTTTTATGTTGGAGGAAAATTGAGAGCTAAAAATATAATGCAAAGTGAGACCTCCAGCATATGTGTAGGTATCAATTGATAATAACTACACAGGAGGTTTTCATGTAAAAATGATATATTCCAAAATTTTTCAAGTTGGAGACAGTCAGTCTTGTGAATCATGATGGTTTCCTTTTTAGAGATATGAACCAATCGTTGACTCAGTTTTCATTTTAGACTTAATTGTTAAGATTTCCTGGGACCAGCAGGTGGCATAATGGCTACATTGCTGTACTCCGATGTAGTTGACTGTGGTTCGAGTCTCAGACCCGGTTGCTTAAACTCACGCCAGACTCATGTGCATGTGTGCCCAAGATCCTGAGAGGAAAATGGAGGAGAAGGGATTGTGGTATGGCCATCTCCCTGGGGGGGTGATTTCTCGCTTTCTGTCTCTCTGTCTCTGTCTTTCTGGTGAGTGCATGCACCCTATTAAAAAAAAAAAAAAAAAAAACCTTTAAAAAAAAAACAAAAACGATTTCCCAATTTCCATTCCTGTCTTCCTGCCTTTATTCACTTTGGCTTTAATATGGTTTCTTTTCAACAAAAACTTTATTCAGTTCATTCAAAAAATATTGACAAAATAAATTTCATTTGCAATACTATAATGTAAAAGATTGTAAACAGTTTGCATGCTAGTCATGCCTTTCTTTTAGGCAAAGTACTCTTTTGATGACAGAAGTTTACAAGTATACACTATGGTGAACTATTTCAGACAGTACAGAAATTAGTCTTTGATTTGTTTTTCTCTTATATAAAGTTTATCATTTATAATTTTTTTCTTTTTTTTTTCCATCTCACACCCACCCATCCATCACCCACTCTCTACCAACTACTTTTCCTCTTTACTGTCACTAGTAGCCACACTAATCCTTTTCACCATCATATCTTCAACCTCTGCCGTGAAGTAGAGATGCTCACAACAAATTTAGTGGGGATGTACAATGTGAATCTTTTAAAGTCTGGCTTATTTTACTCAACATTAAATCTATATTCATCTATTTTGAGTTGAATAATAGAATCTGTTTCTTTTTAAAAAAATTATTTTTATTTATTATTATTTTATTTGACTAGAGAGAGACAGGGAGAGAGAGAGAATGTAAGAAAGCAACCCGCCCATTCTGATACTCAAACCATGGTGAGCCACGTGATAGTCCAGCATCCCAACCATCATGCCACCTGTCAGCCCCCTGTTTCTTATAGCTGTATAATATCCCATGGTATGTATATATATATGAATATATATATATGTGTGTGTGTGTATGTATATATATGTGTATGTGTGTGTGTGTGTATATATACACACACATATATATATATATATATATATATTTGTTTTTGTTTTTTTTTTGTACACTTAGGTTGGTTCCATGTTTTAGCAATTATAAATAATGCAGTAAACATGGGTATGCAGGTATCTTTCCAATAGAGTGTTTTCTTATCTTTTGGGTAGATACCAAGAAGTGGGATTGCTGGGTCATATGGAAGTTCTGTAGGTTTTTAAGAAAGCTCCATATTGTTTTCCACAGAGGTTGGACTAATTTACATTCCCACCAGAGGAATCCACACATCACCAACGCTTATCGTTCTTTATATTTTTGATCCTAGCTATTCTAACCTGGGCTAAATGATATCTCATTATAGTTTTAATTTGCATTTCTGTTGTGATGAGAGACATTGAACATTTTTAATTTTTTAACATGGCTCTTGGGCATTTATAAGTTTTCCTTGGAGAGTTGTTCGTTTAATTCATTTGCCCGTTTTTTAAATTGGATTATTTCTTCTTTTTAATGGGTGAGCCTCTTAAGTTCCCTATATGTTCTAGATCTTAGTCCCTTATCTGAGGGATAATTTGCAAATATTTTCTTCCATTCCAAGGATTGTCTTTTCACTTTAGCTATAGTTTCTTTTGCTGTGAGAACTTTTTAGTTTGATGTAACCTAACTTGTCTGTTTTAGGGACTATTTGCCTGTACTTTAGGAGTCTTATTGGAATCTTTGCCTACTCCAATGTATTCAAAAGTCACCTACATTTTCTACCAGTATATTTGTGGTTAGAGGTATTATATTTAAGTCTTTGATCCATTTTAAATTAATTCTAGGTAATGGTGAGAGATTGGGATCCAGTTCATTTTTCTGCAGATGGATATCAAATTCTCCCAGCACCATTTACCAAAGAGACTTTAAAGTATACTAGAGAGCAGTGATCTTAAAACAGTATGGTACTGGTACAAAAATAAATAGATACGTAGACCAGTGGAAAAGAACAGAGAATCCAGAAATAGACCCCTTATCAAATAGCCAAGTGATCGCTTATAAAGCACGTAAGACAAAGCAATGGAGAGAAGATAATCTGATTTCTTAATAGCTTCTGTTCCAATTTCTATTGCACCTACTTTCCTGCCACTATTTCTTAATGTAATTCTTGCTTTGTGTCTTTTCTTTTTTTGGAGAGGTTTTTGCTATAGGGCACGTGTGCTCGCCAGAAAGACAGAGAGAGACAAAGAGACAGAAAGCGAGAAATCACCCCCCAGGGCAGATGGCCATGCCACAGTCCCTTTTCCTCCATTCTCCTTTTGGGATCTTGGGCACACATGCACACGTGCCTGGCATGAGTTTAAGCCACTGGGGCCAGGACTCGAACCACAATCAACTACACGGGAGTCCAGCGACATAGCCATTACGCTAACTGCTGGTCCCACTTTGTGTGCTTTCACTATGATTATGTTTCCCCATAATGAGGAATTTATTTTTACAATGCTCAACTGTATCTTTCATTTACAAATATATGGAATTGTTTTAGAACAACATTTCTGAAATAGCTTGTGTTCATGCATGTTTGAGCATCCATATTAAGTGCTGTAAATTAGCTTGATAATGTGATTTATTTATTTCAAAAGTTTGCTATAGGATGTGTACAATCGCTGGAGAAAGAGAGAGGGAGAAAGAAATATCCCCCCTCCCTCCCCACAGGGATGATCATACTGCAATACCTTCTCCATTTTCTGCTTGGGACTTTGGGCATGTGCTCACACACACCCAGTGTGTTTTAAGATGCTGGGTCTGGAACTCAAACTGTGCAGTTGGCCATGTGGGATCCAGTTTCCTTAACTGCCATGCCTCCTTGTGACCTGCTTGATAATAAGAATTCAATTTTGATAATCATCATCACAAATTGGAGGAGAGAAAGTTAAACTTGCTGTCCCAATTATATTTTATAGAAGCTCTTATGAAAATAAGTTTATATTTTCTGAATAGCCATCAATTTATGGTGGTTAAATCAGCCCAGTTAGATAGTTGAATGGTAGAGATTACTGCATGGAAGTATTAAAGCTTTCCTGCAAAATGCCCATGTAAGGTCAGCTGGTGGCATGATGCATGGGCAGCCAAATCCCAATGGCCACAGTTTGAGTCCCAGACCTGATGACTTGAAAAACAAATGGTCTGTGTGTATATGTGTGTCCAGATTCCTGAATGAAAAGAGAAATGGAAGAGAAGGGAGTGCAGTGTGACCATCTCCCCAAGGGGGCGGGGGTGCTTTCTCATTATCCCTGTCCTTCTCTCTGGTGAGTGCCCATGTCCTCTGGCAGACAAACAAACAAAAAACCTAGGGAGATACTTATACATAAAAATCTATGGGTCAACTAAATTTTTCAGTTATTTGCTACACCTTGTTTTTTGACCCCTGCTTGGCTTACAGAATGTTGACTAAACTTTGGGAGGTTAGAGTATCAATATCCTACCAAGTTGCTAAGGCTTTACCTTATTTAAGTTAAATGTATTTATATTTCTTTCTTTACTCATTTTTCTCTTTAAACAGTTGCTATAAAGAAGGGCTTAGATAATTAATGTAACTTGCTAATAGCATTGTTTTCAGATTAACAAATAAAATATAGCCATGGACTTTTCTGTTTAGGGAAAATTAAAAATCAATTATTCTTTTCATTTTACTTTCAGTGATTAGAGCTATTTTAATTTTTGATTCTATTTTAAATCACGTCTTGCATATGAGATTTTATAGCTAGGGACTTTCAATTCACTTTTTTCCATTTTCATTTTCAGTACTTAAGAGTGGCCCAATACTTACTACCCTACTTAATTCTTTGCTATTTCAAATACGTTAGAGAAACTGAAAGTTTGTAAGTTTGCGCAGACAAAACTTTTTTGTTCCAGAAAAACTTCTTTAAAGAGAGACATTAGCTTTTTGAGTTAACTAGTCAAAACTCTTCACAAATAAAAAAGTGTATGTAGATAGTGAGAGTGAGATATATATGTATAATACTTGATATAAAATTCTTCAGTAGGAGATGAAGTATAATTTCCAAGAACACATTAAGATTTGATTGGGCTCATTAACAATTTTTAAATTATTAAAAAATTTGTTGAAGTAAATCTGTGTTTCTGTACCTAAAATTAATTGTAGTTTGCCCTTCATTGACAAGTGAATGATAAAAAAGAAAAAATATTTTTAAAGTAGTTAAATGTACTTTATATATTAGCTAGTCCTTTTCATATCGGATAATTAATGATATTGATGAACTGTTTTTTCCGCAAGGCATGGTTGAAGTTTTAAAAAAAATTTGCTATATAGTAAAATTTACCTATTAAAAATCTTAATGTTTAATAATTATCTTAGTGGACTATTTTCAGAATAAATTGAATATGAAATTTGTTTAGTCACATTTTTCATTATTTCCAGGCAAGTATCACTTATTAAATGTTAATATTGTATCTTATTTCTTTACCAGTTAGAATGTCAGTACCCTAATTTAATTTTTTAATTTACTGAAAGTTCAAACTTTTTTACATATAAACTAAGCATGGTATGTAGCTAATTTAGATAGCAAAACCTTTAGAATAATTAATAAGTATATTTTGACAAGTAGAATTATAGTCCATAGAAAATTTTAGTTCCAAATGGTAATAATTTTAATCACCAGCAGAGGGCTCTGTATGTTCATGTATTTGAAGTTGTGTTTTCTAGACCAATTCTCAGCATAATGCAGTTTCCTTCCCCTAACACATTATCATCATTATTAACTTTTGGACTCTTAACCAGACATGAATGTTCACAGTGGGTGTTTTTAAAGTTTATTTCTTTCTATCATTCATGAAAGAGAAAGATTGATAGATACCCACTTTGCAGTGCTGTGATCCTTCCCTCAGCCAGCCAGGATCACAGAACACATAGTGTGGCTAGCAAATTTAGCTCAACCTGGTATCTGAACCTGGGCCTTCCATGTGGCTCTAGTAATGTGTTGTGCCTCCAGTCACCAAAATTGGCTGAGCCACAGAAAATTTTTTAAATCAACTTGTTTCTCCGCTTCATTTATAATATACCATTAAGAACAAGTGTAACTTACTAGTTGGATATTTTAACACTTACTGATTTGAAAAAGAAAAGATTGCTTTAATTTGTAAAGTCATTATTTAATTACTAAACAGTAAATATACATGCTTATGATTCTTTAAATTGGTATTTAGTTATATGTATATGTTTTAAATTTTATATATATGTAAGAATATAGTTCTAAAGGGACCAGCAGTTGGCACAATGGCTATGTTGCTGGACTCCCACGTAGTCAACTGCAGTTCAAGTCCTGGACCCGGTGGCTTAAACTCCCACTGGGCGCGTGTGCGTGTGTGCCCAAGATCCTGAGAGGAGAATTGAGGAGAAGGGATTGCAGCGTGGCCATCCCCCCCGGGGGGGGGGGGGTGATTTCTCATTTTCTGTCTCTCTGTCTCTCTCTGTCTGGTGAGTGCATGTGCCCTATAGCAAAAACCTCTCCCCCCCCAAAAAAAGAAGGGAAGAAGAAAAAGAAGAATATAATTTTAAGAAACAGTTGTATTTTAAATGGACCAGAAGATATTTTAATTTTTATTGTGCTTTATTTCTAGGTGTATTTTTGCACATTCTAGCAGATACACTTGGGAGTGTTGGTGTAATTGCCTCTGCCATCATGATGCAGAATTTTGGTCTTATGATAGCAGATCCTATTTGTTCAATACTTATAGCCATGCTTATAGTTATAAGGTAAGTGTTATGTTACTTTGAAGTATTAAAATAAGAGGTGATAAATATGTGTCATGTTAATAATGCTTTATCTAAAATGCTTCAGACCAGAAGAGTTTCAGATTTCAGATATTTTTGGATATTGGAGTATTTGTATGTATATAGTGAGATATCTTAGGGCTGGAATCCAAATTTAAATATGAAATTCATTTATATTTCATACACACCTTATATGAGGGAACTGCAAAATGTTCATGGAAGCTGGCAAGGTGGTACAGTGGTAATACAATTCTCAAGTGATGCTGAATCCAACTGGGACATTGCCAGTTTTGTTCCTGGGCTGTCGTGTACCACTAGAAACATCCATTATCCTTGCTGACTGAGAAGGCTTAGGGGATCTCAGCATCAGATCCTGTTCTCTGTCTCTCGCTCTCATGAAAGAAAGAAAAAGATTTTGAAAGAAAAAAATTTGTTAAAAAAATGGGATTAAAGTGTGAGTCTATCTGAGTGCAAAAGAATTTTGAAATGCATGCAGTTTTTTTCTTAATACACATTTACCATGAACTTTTTGAAGACCCACTGATACGCATAGCTAGAAGGTAATTTTATACAATATTTTCTTATTGCAGTGTTTTTACTGCAAACCATAATAAGAGGTCAGGTGTAGAATTTTCCATGTGGTGTCATGTTGGCATTCACACAGTTTTGGAATTTGGAGCATTTCAGGTTAAAATTTTTAGAGTAGGAATGCTCAACCTATAATTCAACTACAGACCTAAGGTATAAATTATTACATTGATATTACTTGGCTCTTTAAGGAATTCTTGCATAGAATTTTTTGTGTTTTTTTTTTTTATTTTTGCATAGAGTCTGATGTTTCTTTTTGGTATTTGAGAGTTAAGACTTTTGGTTATAACTCAAATTAGTAGTAATTTTCTTGACTCCAACACTATATCTATAGTTAGTATAAAATATAGTAACTGTTAAAATGTTATTCCTTTTGATATCTTACCCTTTCAAATGTCAAAGGATAGTAGTTTTCTCTGTCAGAGCTACTTTTAATTAAGTCACATTATCATTGCAGGATTCCTGTAAAAATTCTAACTGAAGTAAACTTTGCTTCTTGAGGAAGCATCTCCCTCTTAGCTCTGTATCTTCCTGTTGTGTGCCATACCACAAATGTGTATGTCAAGGTGTATGTGTACATAGGTCTATAAATTCTCAATAAACATTTGCTGAATTAGATCGTATAGTTACTCTCTTCAGATTTTCTCATCCTGAGAAGCATTTTATTATTGGTTTAACTTTTGTCAGACTATAAAGACAATATGGTTTAGTATTTTACAGTCTTTAATTATTATAAAGTTTATATGTATGTATATGTCTGTGTATATCTTGATTGGACTGTTTTTATTTTATTTTCCCATATGATTTTGCTTTCCGTGAAACTTTTGTGTGGCAAAGCTCAATAGAGAGTCAAAGTATGATGGTCTTTATAGCTTATTGTTGATTAGAATCGATTTAATACAATGGGTTATGATGAAAATATAACATTGAAATTAGAGTTATACAAATATGGAATTCTTGGGAAAGTCAACTAAATATAAAGGATAGGAAATAGTTCACATTGATTTAAAGTCACAGAGTGTTCATCTACTGTGAATGTACTATTCACCCATTTCATTTTTCTGGAAAATATTCCTCAATATGAAACTCCTTCCTGCTGAAACCAATTTAGTGGCAGGATCTTTTTTTAATATAGTGCTTCAAGAGGCAACAATAGCCAATTACAATCAATGTCCAAGGTAGAATCTATTTGATATCTTTGTCTAGATCCTACTGATCTATTTATTTAATTTTTTTCTGTGCTTTATATAAATATATAGTGTTTCAGTTCATATAATTGAATTCCTTTTTATTATCATTTAGCTTTAATATTTTTATTTGTTCTTTTCTCTTGATAACCAAAGTGATCCATTATAAAAAAGTTCAATCATTACTGAAATTGATCACCTATATGTTGAATTATTCTCATAATCCCACCCTTTCTAGATCACAGAAAACATTATGTGCTTTATAGTAAAATCATTTAATAAATGCTTTAGTGTCCACTGTGTGGGCAGTAAGCAACAGGCAAATGTCCTATGCTCATGGAGCTTAGATTTTAATGGGGGAGACAGTCAGTAAGGCAAGTGAGTATGCAAATATTATAGATGATATAATGTCAGTCAATGACAAGTGCTATGAAGCTGGGTAAGGAGCTGCTATTTTAGAAGGGTTGGAATATCCTCTGTGTAAGATGACTTTTGAGCAGAGACTTGAATGGTAAAGGAGAGGGACATAAGACTATTCAGAAGAGTATTCCTTGTTGAAGGAACTTTATAAACATTGAGGCGGAAAACATGCCTGTTATGTTAGAGGAGGCAGTGTAGCTGGAGAGCAAGTAAGCAGAACAGATAATTGTAGATATACATCTGCATTTCAGGGCACAGGTTGGGATGGAAGATATGCATTTGGGTGTTTTCACCCTATATGTGTTTTGTAAAGCCATCAGATTAGATGGGTTTGCCCAGAAAAATGAATAATGATAGTAGAAAAGGTCTGAGGACTAAGCACTGGAGAAGGTAGGGAACAGGAACCAATTCCTAGCAAAAAAGAGTAAAGCAGAATGACCAGCGGATATGGTGGAAGGATGTGAGCACACATTTCAGAAGCCACGTGAAGAATGTTTTCAAACAGGAAGGAACAATCAACTCTGTTAAGTGCTGCTGGGACTGATAATTGATAACTTAGATCAGACACTCAGAAGAGTGATGAGAATCAAAGTCTGCTCAGAGTAGCTTTAAGAGAGAATGGGAGGGGAGGAAATAGCAGTAGCAACTACTACAGTCAGCTCCTTTTCAAACTTTGCTGTAAACAGGAGCAGTGCAATTGCCTGGCAGCACTCAGGGCCCACTTTGAGGTTTGTGGTCATGAATTTAAAGTGAAAACAACTAGTACAGTTGTATTTTTTTCCCCAGTCTTGTTCAGCTACTTGATAAAAGTTGTGGAGTAGACAGTTGGATTTAACAGGTTTGGGGTTTTGTGAGATGAGTACTGACAGTAAGAAAGGGGCAAGGAAGGACTTTTAGTGGTGGAGAATTAAGATTTGAAGGTAATTATACATGTTTTAAAAAAGTGAGAGAGTCAGTGGATTGAAGATTCTATTTGAGGAAAAGTGGAGGTTTTAGGGGATGTTATCTAGAAACGGGAAGGGTTGATCAGATTGAGGTGTCAAAATTGCAGTCGTAAGGTCTAAGGTATGATCAGAGGGGCTGAACATGCGACCATCAGATAGAGGCCAAGTGTTAGATAGATTGTCTACGTGGATATTTAAGTGAAGAATAATGAGCAGGGTAGAAGTGGAGCAACAACAGCCCCATTCCTAAATCCTTCAGTTTCTGAAAGGGAATGATCAAGAATTTTAACACTGGTAATGAAGAGTAGAAGGTAGGAACTGATGGCATGGGTCGTCAGGAAACTGTGTTTTGGGAGAAAGGAGGAGGAACAGTAATGTGGAAGTAGTGGTGACACATATGGACATCTTCCTTGTCACAGCCCCAGTGGGACTTGGAGTGTAAGAGAATAAGCCCTCACCAGCCCTCTAGGGAGCATGGTGCTCTCATGTGACAGTCAGTTTTCAGGTAGCACATGAACATTGTAGCTTTTCTGATTACAGAAGTAATATATGGTCATTAAAGAAAGTTGGGAAAACTGGAAAACATGAAGAAAAATTGCCAATACTACAATATCTAGAGGCTACATAACCACTTTAACCATATTTTCTTTTTTTTTTTTTTAACATTATTGAGTTTCTACTAACTGGTCTCTATGTTCAACCTATGAATTTTCAACTGTATGATAGTATAAAAGCAATGGGCATATTGCTGTAGGCAATGATTTTTTTCATTAAATCCCATGAGATATTCAATACTTTATTATAAAGTAGTCTTTGTATTAGATATTTTGCCCGACTGTAGGCTAATGTAAGTACATTTAAACATTTAAGATAGGCAAGGCTACGCTGTCATGTTCAATAGGTTAGATGTATTAAGTGTATTTTTGTCTTAAGAGTGATTTCCATGTTATGATGGGTGTATCAAGATAACCTCATTGTAAGTTAAGGAGCAGCCTTATATGTACTCTTCTTAACGATTGTTGACAAAGTATTCACAGGTTCCAGATAAAAGATAATATTGTAGTACGGTCATTATTTTTAATTAATAAAGTTTGTCTAAAATAAACCAATATTTCTCACTAATGCTTTAAAAAAAGCATATGTTGGGCCAGCAGATGGCATGTTGGTTAAGGCATTGGATCTTACAGGGCCGACTCTGCAGTTTGAGTCCCAGACCTGGTGGCTTGAAAAAAACACCAGGCATGTGTGTGTCCCTAAAATCCCAAGAGGAGAATGGAGAAGGGATCTCAGCACAGCCACTTCCCTGGAGGGAGAAAGGGTGTGATTTATCTCATTCCCTCTCAATCTGACGAGTTCCTGCACCCCTCCCCTCCAAAAAAAGCATATGCTGTTTAACTGGAAAACAATTAGACAGTGTCTCCAAAGTACAAAATAAAGAAATTTCAGTCAACCTATTTTTCTATTAAGAATGAACAATTTATTAACTTAAATATTCACATGAGAATGAAATATGTCCAAAGAATTCCCTCCCATATGTTTTCCAGATTGTTTAAGAGTTTTTATGATTAGCCAATTTAGGAAATTGGTGAAAAACTGATAAGGCCTCAACAAATTAGAGTATAAAGAAGTAATTTTCCTGGGCTGGCCCTACAGCACAGTGGTTAAGGGAACCAGATCCCACATGGCCAACGGTGGTTTGAATCCTGACCTGTGCAACTTGAAAATCATGCATGACACTTGTGCATGCATGCCCCAGATTGTGACAGGATAGGAAAATGGAGGAAAAAAGGATTGTGGCATGACCACAACCCATGGGAGGACGCTCTTACATTCTCTCTGAAAGTATATGTGCCCTTTAGCAATAGCAAGAAAGAAAGAAGTAAGAAATTTTCCTTGCTCTTAATTTATATATACATTTGCAATTCACCAGAAGCAAGAGAAATAATGGTACTCTTTAAATCCTGTGTGTCTAATGTTGCTTAGGTGCAAACATGCCATGGAAATAAATACTTGTCTGTCCTTTCTAAGCTGCCCAGTGGTCCATTCTCACTTTCACAGTCTAAGTGAGTTTTTTAGAAAAAGACATTTTTTTTTTTGCAAAATTTTTTGACATAGGAGAATGGCGATATGAATTTCCGAGTAAAACTGGGTTGTACTGTGTTGAATTTTGTTTCTTAGTGAGAAGGAGATTGAGTGTAAGGGTGAGAGTGTAATTTTTAAATTATTTTTTAAAAATGTACTTAACTGTAAGTGATTTTAGAGTATTTTTTTTCTTCCATTAGTAAGGTGAACTGGAGTAGAAAGTAAATTCATAACTTAGAATGCAGAAATCTGAACAATTAAGTTGTAACTTTGAATCTTACTGCAATTTAAAAATGAAATCAATTCTCTAGGTCTATAGCTTGATTTTTATTCATTTAAATAAAAGGGCTACCTATGCAAGATGGAAAATAAATAATATAAACAGAATACAGCAATAAGCTTTTTCGCTTTTGATATTTGAGAATCCTTGCAGGTTTTTTTCTTTAGTAAATTTTCTGTAACTTACCAGTTACCATCTTGTGGGGCTTTATATCTTTTTACCATAATTATTTGTAAATATAAAGAAAAGCTTTTTAAGTAAAAGTATTTTTGTTATAAAAGGCCTATGAATAATATTACTTTTGTCATATTTAGAGGCAAACTAAAGCTTAGAAATGACAGTTAATGGTCATAAATAGATATACAAAATGACCAAAATTTACACTACTAAAAACAAAATTATAGGCTTGAAATTCTAAATCATAAGTGATCATTATTTATGAGTATATGATTTGGACCAGACACTTACTTTGATCAATTGTGTTGATTCTATGGTTAGTTATTTTTGCCCATATTAACTAAAAAGTAAGCTTTTTTTTTTTTTTTTAAACATGTAGAATATGACTATATCTTCTAATAGTCATATATAAGAATTGTAGAGATTTTATTTTTTCTGAAATGTTTTTTGGGTGTTCCCTAACAATTTCCTTTGTGGTTTTCCTTTCATGTGGTTATACTTTATGAACTATACTTTTTTTTTTTTAAACGGTAGGGTGCATACACTTGCTAGAGAGAGACAGAGACAGAGAGAGGGGAAGTGTGAAATCACTCCAGAGGGGGGACGGCCATGCTGCTATACCTTCTCCTCCATTCTCCTCTCAGGATTCTGGGCACATGCCGCCAGTATGATTTTCATGCTGCTGGATCCGATACTAAAACCATGGTAGGCCATATGTTAGTCTAGCACCTTAACCACTGTGTCATCTGCCCTATGAGCTGTACTTTTGGAGACTAAGATAGAGGTACAGAACTTGCCCAAAACTCAGCTTGCTACTCGCATATGTACCCTTATTGTAAAGTTGAACAATGGGAGCATTATCGCATAGCGATTGTATTTTCAACTGTATATAAAAACCATCATAGAGTGCTAATAAATACAGATCAATGACCTTTTAAACGGGTATTATGGGAGAAAATGCCCTAATACTATAGGCATGCACTTGTATATAATTTTTAATTTCATACTAGTTCATCTAGAAAAGTGCTAGTATGTACTTACTTTGGGGGTATTCAGAAATAGTTACTCAAAACATTTTGTGCATTCAGTAGTTCAGATGAGAAACTCTAGTTATGAAAGACTTACAGAATGTCTTGATTGTATTGGAAGGTATACAACACATGCAATTATGCCAGAAAGATTATGAATTTAAGAACATAGTTATGTAAGAATTCATTCAATACAAATTTGGTAGCTTTTATTGAGCCACCCACTTTGCCTCTGAAACTTTCTTAGGTTCCAAGGATTTGATATCAGGCATTAATTCAGTTTTCACAACTACCATTACATTAGCCATAAATATATTTAAAAATTCTTGTCTTGAGCAAAGTCTTCACTCATTTCTTCCTCTTTGCCATTACCACACATAGACACACACAATTCATAAATACGCCTATTGGTTGAAGCTTCCAAAAAGTTATAACTACTAGTTTTAGGAGTTGGCTGTTATCTCCTGGCCAATGAAAATGGAGCAGATTTTTTGCTTAAAAAGATTATACTTTTTTATGTTTTCATTTGAGACTCACTGAATTTCTTCTTTTCTTTTCCTCTGACAGAGGGTATGTGTGCTCTTGAGAGAAAGAGAAGGAGAGAAAGGAAGCATTCCCTAATGGGGCATGATCATACTATAGTCCTTTTTCCTCCACTCCTCCTTCCCGTCAGGGTTTTTGGCATATACATACATGTGCCCAGAGTGTATTTTAAGCCACTGCGACCTGGGATTCAACCAAGGTGGGCCAAGCAGGATCTGGTTTGCTTAAGTGCTTATGTGGGACCAGCTGTGAATTTTTGTCTTTAAAAAGACGTTTATTAGTGTAATTACCAGAGTTTAGTGCTGTGCTCTGATTTAAATATCCAGCATAGAACCTAACTACTTTTTTGCACTGTTTCCTATAAGAAAATTGTGGTTTTCAAATAGCAATCTTAAAAATAAAACACTACCACTTTGTAAATGTTTGTTAGTGATGGAACTATTTGTTAGTGGTGGAAGCACTGTATTACAAATCTAATTTCACTCAAAATTTCAAGTTTGTGGGGCCAGCAGTTAGCGTAATGGCTAAGTCGCTGAACTCCCACGTAGTCGACCGCGGTTCGAGTCCCGGACCCGGTGGCTTAAACTCACGCCGGGCGCGTGTGCGTGCGTGCCCAAGATCCCGAGAGGAGAATGGAGGAGAAGGGATTGCGGCATGGCCATCCCCCCTGAGGGGTGATTTCTCGCTTTCTATCTCTCTGTCTTTCTCTGTCTGTCCGGCGAGCGCACGTGCCCTATAGCAAAAACCTCTCAAAAAAAAAAAAAAAATTTCAAGTTTGTCTTAAAACTAAAAAGAGCATTCTCAGATACCATCTTCCAATCTGAGCTATTCAGGCATCTGTGGTTGACATGCATTTATTTCCTTTTTAAAACACACCATATTTTTTCCTTGTTCCCCAGAGCCACGAGCTCTTTAAATGTCACAGGAAAAAGAGCTGTTGACTGAATTCTAATCACGAAAACAGAAGCATAGCTTCAAACTTGATGTATTGTCTGATTAATCTTTTTTTGTTGTTGTTTATTCATTCATTTATTCATTGGAATGGGGAGGACAGGAAGAAGGAATGGAGGGCGACCAGGACTCACTGAGAGGGTCTTGCCGTGCTGCACTCTTTCCCCCGCTCCTCCTAGCCAGCCAGGATCACAAGTGCTCAGGGTGTGTCTGGCTGATTCAGTTATTCCTGGGATCCAAACCCCATCCTTTCTGTATGGCATCTGTACTGTGCAGCAGTGCCCTACTGTCTATGCCACTACAACTGGGACTGTCATCTGATTCTTAAATTGAAATCAGTAACTATGTTAAAATAATTACAGTATTAATTTATACTTGAGTATTTTGTTAAAAGGAAGATATGTAGACAAATAGCAGAGTGGGTTATTTCCACTCGCAGGCTAATCGTACCTTTTTTGTTGTCGATATATTAAAACTATAACTTTTCTAAAGAAATACTATTTATTTTGTGTTGTTACATAGACTTTATTGAAGTATAAAAGCCAAAATGAAGGAATAAATTAAAAATTAGAGTATTATTATTCTACCAACAATAGTTTTTACCACTGTTAGGCCAATGAGAAACTGTTTAATGTGGCTATTTTGGGGTTTACATTTATATTTCTAATATAAAGAAGGAAAATAAGGCATAAATTAATGGTGTAAAATAACCATATATGTGTGTATATGTAAACACACACACACACTAATGTAATTATGTACTGTTATATATGTATATGTTAGTAGACATATATGTATTAGGTCATCTGGAAAGTCATGACCTACTTTTTTGTTTTTCTATGCAAAAATGTGTCATGACTTTACTGACAACCCAATATATATAGTTTATATAATTTAAAGTCTGGTAATAGGATATATGAATAGTTCTTTGGTTAAAAATGAAGTCAAGGGACCAGCAGATGGCACAGTGGTTATGTTGCTGGACTCTCACATGATCGACCACAGTTAGAGTCCCAGACCCGATGACTTCAAACTCATGCCAGGTGCAGTGCTTGCATGCCCAATATTCCCAGGAGGGGAATGGAGAACAAGGGATTGTGGCATGGCCAACCCTCTGGGGAGTGATTTCTCACTTTTCCTCTCACTGTGTCTGTTTTCTCTTTCTCTCTGGTGAGTGCATGTGCCCCAAGGCAAAAAGCTCTCAAAAAAAAAAAAAAAAAAAAAATTAAAGTTTTGCTTTTCCCTTTCGCTTTTATTTATGTTTTACCATCCTATAGTATGGAATTACTTGGTTTGGGTAGGTGTGTTTCTGAAGTAAGAAAACTTATTTGGGAGTGCAAAGATCTAACCAAGTAGTATGAGAGGTAAACCTGTACACAAATAAAAACAATTCAGAGCTAAACTATAAAAGTGAACAAGGCATAATGTAAGTATAAAACTGTTGCTGCTTTATCACTGCTTACAAATAAATCCCTTGTGATCAAAATTTTGTTATCTGCCCCAACCTGCCTTTTAAGCCATAATTATTTCCCATAGCAGTTTCTATATATCATACCATCTTTTATTTTAACTTTATCACTTATTATTTGTGGAGGACGCCCTATAGTTAACTCATGATATTTTTATCTGCAATATCTTTCTCATCTGTTTCTCATCACAGTCCTACTAGTTCTTTAAGGCCCAACTCTATTGCTTCTTCCATGAAGGTCTTTTTTTTTGTTTATAAACTACTATTGTTTTCTTAAATAATGGCACTGTATGTAATATAGCATCTCTGACATACATATGCATAGCTGTGCACGAGAACAGTATTAGTCTTGTTCAGCTCTGCATCATTGTGCTTTGTGCTCGCTATTATTGGTTGAATTCTAGTGACCTAGATTAGGAATCAGGAGACTTGTGGGTTCTGGTCCTGGTTCTGTGACACTTAATTTTCTGGCTGCTTAGTTTCCTCTTGTGTGGACTTTTGGACTCCCTTCTAATTTTCATAATTGTATATGATTAAGTACCTCTTCATAAGGTGGTTTACACATGATACCTATAGCATATTAAAGGCCAAGACTAATAAATGAAAGTAGGAATTCACAGAATATAGTCTGTTTCAAGAATATAGTTACCGAGTTATCAGAGCATGAGAACAAATATTCCTAGAAAATAGAAACTAAGTTTACATTGCAGATTTATATAGAGACAGTTGGGAGCCGTTTAGGCTATAAACTATAAGAATGTGAGACTCTTTATCTTTTCTTTGCTCTATAACCTAGGTTAACCACTTAGATATTTTCATATCATGATAAAATATAAGAAAATCAGAGGTTACTATTTTTAACATGTTGAGATAGACTGCTTTTCTGAGAAGTTATTCTAACTTCTAACTGTGTGAATGGAAGAAGCAGACTTATCCAGTAGAGATACATATAATAGATATGTTTTTGTAGCTCCTCATTTTGCTTAGCATTTTACATGTTCTTATACTTATTGACCTTTTGTAGTATTGCCAGAAATAAATGAATCAATATTTTAAAAAATTAAAATTTGCCATTATTGTCTATAGAATGTACTGTATACTCATGTAAAAAGCTACTCAATTGCCAATTTATGCCCATAATTCAGAATATTCAGTGCTGTTATTTTATACTTAGAGCTCATATTTAAAACTTTAAGCTATTTTTGTTTAGTGCATTTTCATCAAAACCTTCATTCTGCAGATTGAGTTTACTTGATTTATGGAAATATTCTCTATCTTAATTTTCAAAACTTAGTCTTTATTGTTAACACGGTTGGTCAAATCAGACTCTCAGAGAAAGTCCTTTCTGTTGAAGAAAGTCTTGCTTTAATTTTCAATTAAACAGATATATTAATATTCATCCCTGTGACAACCAACTTATTCTTGACTGCACCGAAACCTGGGTTCCTCAGATAGCACTTTTTTAAAGGCATGCATTATAATACCTTTTAAATAATGACATGTATTATGGACTGGTCCCATAAGCTAGTGGTTAAAGGAGCTGGGTTCCATATGGGTGATTACGGTTCAAATTCCATTCCTGGCAAAATTGTGCTAGGTGCATTTGTATGCATGGACAAAATTCTGACAGGATGAACAAGAAAGGATTGTGGCATTACTAAACTCTACTGGGGGTTTCTTTCTCTCTCTGGCAAGTGCAAATGCACTCTGGCAAAAAAATAAATAAATGATATATGATGCTTTACATAAGTGAGTTTAAACTTTTCAGAAACAAATAGTTATTCTTTGAGAGAGAGGTTTTTGTTTTAAATAGAATGGTGTTTCCAAATTAAAATAGTGTTTAAAGGCCCAGCTGTGGTCTGCACTGCTAAGATACCGTGCTTTGCAGCCGGGACCACATGGGAAGCCTGGGTTTGATTCCTAGTCCTACCTAAAGTCTGGGCACAGTGGCATGCATGCACCTATTCTCCCAGCAGCTTGGGGATGCTGAGGCAGGAGGGTTTTGAGTTCAAGGCCACCCTGCAACATAGCAAGAACAAAGAGCTAGACATGTTGTGCATCCCTATAGTTCAAGATGGGAGGCTTAGGCAGGAAGATGTCAAGACGGCAAGATTCTGTCTTAAAGATAAACAACAGACAAATAAAACTAAACAATAAATACAGACATGAAAAATAAGGCCACTTTTATGCTAAGTCATTACACATTCCCATTGTTTCTCAAATGCTGGAATTTTGTCCGCAGTCTTGACAGTTTCCTCACAGGTTATACTCAACAGACAAGTTTTTGCATGACACAGTTTCATCAGTAATATAGTTTTTTGGGTCAGTGTAATAGCTGATATAAATAATTTCTTAAACCTGCTTGGAAATATCTCTGGAGTCATCAGTATACCTGAAATATGCTTTATCTGTCACATATTTTTGCCACATCTGCTGAACTATCTTCTGCTATACTTACAAAGTATGGTAGTATCTAAATAGGGAATTTGTTGAATTGCAGTGAAGAATTTGGCATCTAATTTTTTTTTTGTTATCACCTGTATACTGAACATTATTACTATAAAATATGATTCCTAACTATCACAGTGAGCAAATACTTTATATGATTTCTAAAGCCAGCTTTGATGACAGCTTGAAATTGTTGAAGCTATTTTCTCTTTTTTCACTAATACGCCTAGCTTCCCTCTTTAAAAAATTAATAGCTTTATTTTAAGGTGACATTGAAAGAGATACAGGCTTTTACTATTGTTTGATAAAGATTTCCTGAGACTTCTTAGGATTGATCTATATTCTGTCAGTATTTGGGAGATAGTAGAGGAGAGATCATTAGTAGGACTGTCACCACTGTCATCACTCAAGCTGTCCACGTTAGAGTATGTCTAAAGATATGCGTCAGAATACTTGTTTCTAAATCATTTTTTGCCCTTAATAGGAATTATATAAAACAGGAAAGCCACAAAACTAGTCAGGTTTATGTTGTTTTTACTAAAGGCTTATCAGATACCAGTATTTCAAGTAGACTTTAACCTTTTTTTTTTTTTGCTGCCTTGAAGATTTTTAGGCCCTGTCACTTTTACTATAGTAATACTCTGAATGGGTAAATTTTATGCGTTTTTTTCTGTCAAGTGACTGAATGGCGATTGCGAATTGGGAGGGAAACAATGGAGACCTGCTTACTAGATGAACTGTTTCAATCTGGTCTGATTTAGGAATGAGTACCTGTAAAAGTGGAGACTCTAGTATTTTTTTTTCTTTTATAACTATTCCCAACATCTTCTAGAAAGTCTTTGGGTATCTCCATGGATATTGTCTTGTAATTGGTGTCCCTAGAATTGTGGGCTGTAGGACATATTTCTGTATGTGCTACAGTTTGAAGACTTCTGCCCTAAATTTCAGTGAAACCAAGATGCTTGCCCTTTTCAGGACGTGTTACAACGGTTTATATCTCTGTGTCTTTATTTACCATCTTCTGCTTGGAATGTTTCCCCTTGCTAATACTACCTTTTTTTTTTTTTTTTTTAATTGACAGAGGGTACATGAACTCCCCAGAGAGACATACACACACAGAAAGCACCCCAGTTGGACATGGTCATGCTGAAATATTTTTTCCTCCATTTCTACATCCTCTCAGGATTTGGAGGATCACATATATAGATGTGTCCCTGGTGTGTTTTTCAAGCAGCCAATGTGGCTAGGTGGCACTCAAACTATAGTTGGCCATGTGGGATGTGTTTTCTATAACTACTGAGCTACAGAGCTGGTCCAATATATATATACCCAAATATATACCTATAAATAATTATTGTAAAACATGCGACATAAAATCTACCATCTTCATCACTGTTAAATGAACACTTCAGTGACATTATATTTTCTTTTTTGTGCTACTATCATCACCATCCATTGACAGAACTCTTTTCATCTTGCAGAACTGAAACTGTACTATTTAACAATAACTCCCCAATTTCTCCTGGCAACCATCATTCTACTTTCTGTCTATGAATCTGTGACATGTCTAGGAGGTATCACATATAAGTGGAATCACGGCATTTGTCCTTTTGTCACTGATTTATTTCACGTTGAATATTGCCTTCAGGGTTTATCCATGTCATAGTATGTGTCGTAGTTTTCTTTTGTAAGACTGAATAATACTCCATTGTATGTATTTACATTTCATTGGTCCGTTCACCCATTGATGAACACTTGTGTGGCTTCTGTTATTTTAGCTATTGAAAATAATGCTGTTATTGTGGTCATACAGATACTACTTTGAGTCCCTGCTTTGACCTTTGGGAATACACTCTGAAGTGAAATTGCAGAATTATGTCATAATTTCTGTTTTTAAGTTTTCAAAGAACTGCCATACTGTTTTCCATAGCTATTGTTCCATTTCACATTTCTACCAACAGAGCAAAGGGGTCTGGGTTTTCCTTATCCCTGTCAACACCTCATATTTTCTTTTTTTTAATAGTGTCCATCCCAATGGATATGAGATTGTATGTTACTGTTGTTTGCTTTGCATTTCCCTAATGATAAGTGATGTTAAGCACTTTTTTGCATATTTGTTGACCATTACCTGTATCTTCTTTGGAGAATATTTATTTAGTACTCTGCTCACCCTTTCTTTTTCTTTCTTCTAATTTTGCTAGAGGGTACATTCATGACAGAGAGAGAGAGAGAGTAAGAAAGAGGGATGGGGAAAAAGCACCCACCTGTGGGTAATGGTCATGCCACAATTCCTTTCTCTCCATTTCTCCCTCTTTCCAGGATTTTGGGCATGCATGCACATGTACCTGGCATGTTTCTCAAGTTGCTAGTCTGGAACTGAAACCATGCAATTAGCTATGTGGAATCCAACTGCTTTAACCACCAGGCTGGCCTGGCCTGCCTTTCAATTTCCCTGTTGTTGAATTGTAGGTGTTCTTTATTTATTCTGGGCATTAACCTCTTATCAGAAATACAACTTACGGGGACCAGCAGTTAGCGTAATGGCTATGTCGCTGGACTCCCATGTAGTCGACCGCGGTTCGCGTCCCGGACCCGGTGGCTAAAACTCATGTCGGGTGTGTGTGCATGTGTGCCCAAGATCCCGAGAGGAGAATGGAGGAGAAGGGATTGCGGCATGGCCATCCCCCCTGGGGGTTGATTTCTCGCTTTCTGTCTCTCTGTCTGTCTGGTGAGCGCACACGCCCTATAGCAAAAACCTCTCCAAAAAAAAAAAATACGACTTATGGATTTTTTTTCATTTCATCGTAATTTTGATGTAGTCCACTATAGCTATGTTTTTCTTCTGTTGCCTGTGTTTCTGGTGTAATAGCCAAGAAATTATGTCTCATACTATTTCCTGTATAAATTTTAAGCGCATTAAAGCTCTAAGAGTAAAAGGTGAGACTATGTTAGCACTGGAAGAAGGCATAGCTGAATTACTTTGAATGTGAGAATATGAGAGGTTAACTGGCTCAAAACCTCTATAATCAGGAAGAGAAAAGACTGGTGAATTAAGCTACATTAAAAACAACCAAAAAAAAAAAAAAAAAGACCTCTGGCATAGAAAAGTTAAGATGCATAATAAACTAGGAAACGTATTTACCTCTTATATCATGAAGAGCTAATTTCTCTAATATAGAGAGAGTTCCTAAAAGTAAAATTTTACTTTAATGAAAAGATCAACATCCTGATACAAAAATGGACAGAACTGGAAGTTCATGTGGTTCACAGGAAAAGAAATACAAATGACTTTTAAACATCTAAAAGTATTCAACCCCCACTCATAAGAAAAAAGTGTAAATTACACTACATTGATATATGCCATTTCTCACTTAATAGGTGAATAAATATCCAAAAGGTTGCATAATTTTTTTAAAGAATTATTTATTCAATTTTATTTATTCATTCTTTTTTATTTTAATTTGACCAGAGAGAGAGAGAGAGCAGAGGGCAAGTGGGAAAGCAAGCCACCAGATGCGGAACTCGAACCACGGTCGGCCATGTGGGAGTGTCCAACACCTTAACCACCACGCCACCTGCTGGTCCCCAGTGTTGCATAATTTTTTGATAGGGCTATGGTTTAGATAAGCACTTTCATACTTTGCTGACAGGAATGAGAATGGTATTATCTATTTGGATAAAAATTTGGCAACATCTAGCAAAATTAAATATGCATGTACCTTTGATTAAGCAATGCTACTTCTAGGAATATATTCCAAAGATAAATTAGCAAAAATATAAATGGACATATTTATTAGATAATGTTTTTGGATTTATGTGTAATAGCAAAAGATTGGAAAGAATACAGATGTTGATCAACAAGAGAATTCTGTGCAGCTCTAAGAAAAAGAATAAGGATGGTTCTCAATGGTAATGTCATGTGATTCTCAGGGTATGTTAGTAAGAAAACAAGATAGTACTTGATGCATAGCACGATATCTATCTATAGGTTTACAGCATAAGTTACATTTATTTCTTTCCTGAGAAAAAGAGTGAGAGAGAGACAATACCACCCCAAGAGGGCCTTCACACAGCAGTCCACCCTCAGCCTTAGCCAGCTAGGATCATGGGCACACATGTGCCCACCTTGTGTATGCAGGGATTCCTCGGGACATGAACTCAGGACCTTCTCATGTGGCTTCAGCATCACAGAGTGTTGCATTACCCCTGCATTGCCACAGCTGGTCATGTTCTATAAAAACTGCTGCCTTTTATATAAGAAGGAGAAGGGATCCACATGTTTTCTTGTAATTTTGAAAAGAAATAATGGAAGAATAAATCAAAGCAAATATAATAAATATAGTTACCTCCAAGCAGAGGGGAGGGAAGAGATTAGAAGTAAGATTTTGAAAATATTTTTAAATATACATTTGTCTTTGGAATAAATATTTTTAGGCTTTCAAAAAATAAATCAATGGGGGACCAGCAGTTAGCGTAATGGCTATGTCGCTGGACTCCCATATAGTCGACTGCGGTTCGCGTTCTGGACCTGGTGGCTTAAAACTCACGCCGGGCGCGTGTGCGTGCGTGCCCAAGATCCCGAGAGGAGAATGGAGGAGAAGGGATTGCGGCGTGGCCACCCCCCCTGGGGGGTGATTTCTCGCTTTCTGTCTCTCTTTCTCTGTCTGTCTGGCAAGTGCATGTGCCCTGTGGCAAAAATCTCTCCAAAAAAAAAAAAAAAAAAAAAAAATCAAAGGTAGAAGGCATATTAAAATTTTTCCATTTTGGAGACCAGCAGTTAACGTAATGGCTATGTTGCTGGACTCCCACGTAGTCTACCATGGTTCGTGTCCCAGACCTGGTGGCTTAAAACTCACGCCGGGCGTGTGTGCGTGCATGCCCAAGATCCCGAGAGGAGAATGGAGGAGGAAGGATTGCAGTGTGGCCATCCCCCCTGGGGGGTGATTTCTCGCTTTCTGTCTCTCTGTCTCTCTCTATCTGGCGAGCGCATGCGCCCTGTAGCCAAAACCTCTCCCCCCCAAAAAAATTTCCATTTTTAATTTACTTGCTGCAAAAAGAAAAAAAATTCAGCCCCTTTTAGTTTTTCAATTTTAATGTTCACTTCTAATTTGTATATACTTAATTTCAGATTCATCACTGTGAGATATAGCCTGTATTTAAATTACTACGTTATTTTGCTTAATTATTCGTAAACTTCGTAACTAAATATTTTTATGTCATCAGCATCCAATGTAATGTAGCAATTAGAACCTACATTGGGGTATTCAGTAGAAAACAGATTATCACAGCGATATTTTTGAAAATCTGTTTTGGGTAAACAGATAAGGTTCCTTTTCCTCTGCTCTTGATTTTATGTCAGGTATGTTTCTAGCAAATGTGTGACTTTGGCAGTCAGCAATGAGTATGAGCCCCAGATGGAAATTAGGTGTCGGAGATTTGTTTATGGTCATGTCTTGACCCATACAGTCAGCTCTCAGATGGTGGAAAACTTTCACATTGTTAGCTGTCACTGTCTCTTGCCAAGATCCTCTTGGGTCATTTTTACTCTTCATATTTCCCTGAACATTTTTATTTTTGTTTTGCTTGTGGCCCAGGCCTCCTATACATTGAGAAGGTCAGCTTCTGCTAAAGTCAGAACTTTTCTGCAGACAAAAGTGCTTTAGGAGGGCCAGTAGAATAACTTTTTTTCCTCCTCTTTTACCATTTAGCTGGGTAACTTTGGGCAAGTCCCTTAGCCTCTCTTTGCCTCAACTTTTCATCTTTCAACTGGGGATAATATTACCTACCTCATAATTTGTTGTGTGTGAATTAAATGGGTTAATGTGTATAAGTCTTGAACAGCAATTAATGTAACTTTTGCTTGCCTGCCTGCCTGACTTTTTCAAAGGAATGTTGTAGGGAAGCAGACACTACCAATTAAATGTAGTTTTTTGTTTGTTTGTTTGTTTGTTTGTTTGTTTTACTGTGACTTTCTTTTTCACGTTTACTGACTCTTACTCTAAATGAACAGAAAAGTAACACAGTACATTGATACTCTGCCCTAGTTAAATTGGAACAACCAGTTCTTGGCTACCTGGAAAGGTGTGTCTTAACATTGCTACTGATTGTGATGGGTCAAACTGATACCTAGATAGGTTCTACCTCCTTACTTAAGAGGGCAAAGGGGTTGCTATACTATGCCCTTTTCTACTTTTCTCCAGTGGCCTTCCTGCATGTTGGATTTCTTCAGAGCAACACACTTGGCCGTTAAGAGGCAAAACGATTGTGAGAAACTGAAGGGGTATGGACACTGTGTACATAGTATCGGTTTTAAGTATACCATTTTAAAACTTAAACTAAATAACCACCCTTTACCTCAAATTCTTAATAGCCTGTTGAATCTAGAGATTATGATTAGCACTTTGGTCCCATTCCTATTGGGTTTTTCTTCCTAATCTTAAGGACTTTTTGTTCTAGGCTAAAACCCTGAAGCTGCCTGAATGGTAACTGATTTGATTTTGATAGTCATAATAAATATTTCTTTTCATCTCGTTTATTTTTCCTAAAGGTCCTGTTTGTCCACTTCTTGTCCCTTTTTAAATGTGGATTTCCCTGCAGAGCTTTATCTCCTGCCTGTGTCCATCCTAGACCTGCCACTACTTTTTTTTTTTTTTTTTTTTTTTGAGAGGTTTTCACTATAGGGTGCATGCGCTCGCCAGACAGACAGAGAGAGGCATAGAGACAGAAAGCGAGAAATCACACCCCAGGGGGGATGGTCACGCCGCAATCCCTTCTCCTCCATTCTCCTCTCGGGATCTTGGGCACGCATGCACACGCGCCTGGCGTGAGTTTTAAGCCACCGGGTCCGGGATGCGAACCGCGGTCGACTACGTGGGAGTCCAGCGACATAGCCATTACGCTAACTGCTGGTTCCCAACCTGCCACTACTTTCAGGGGGCTACAGAGAGTGAGAGGTTCCTTCAGGTCTCTTTATCTTTTTGGTGAAAATGTTATTATACTTAATTCTTATGATATGAGTTTATTCCTGTCTGATCTTTCAAAGCTATGTATTGTTCATGGAGTTTTTGCTTTCTTATTTCATTGATCCGTTGTCTTCATTTTAAGTTTTTTTTAAATATATTGCTGCTATGATTTTAATTTTTTATTCAAGAAAATGAAGAAAAGAGCTTTTATTATAAAAATAAATTGCACATCAAGAATTGAGAATTCTTGTTGGTGGTTCCTGCCTAAGTATAATTCTTTCACGCCTATTATTTGAATAAAGAATAAGATACTTTGCCTTCTATTTATTAGAGGTACTTTTCTGGAAGGACAGAGTTAGTGGATTTTATTATTTTTTTTTTTACTATTTTGTAATTTAACTATTGCTTTGAAGAGGTGAAAATCACATCACATGAGGGCTATTCTATATTCCAGTAATCTTCCAGTAGCAGTTGAAATTTTAGTAAATACATTCAGTAGATGTGTTAAGCACTGCATGTTCCAAGCAATGTGTTGGGCACTGGGAATAAGATGGATATGACATGAACTTGACATTCAAGCACTCAATTGTGATGATTCTGTAGTATGTGCAGAAGGCTTTTGTCTTGATGTTGTCACACCCAGCTCTGCCTTTTTTTTTTTTTTTCTTTTGGAGAGGTTTTTGCTATAGAGGGCGCATGCGCTTGCCAGACAGACAGAGAGAGACAGAGAGACAGAAAGCGAGAAATCACCCCCCAGGGGGATGGCCAGGCCACAATCCCTTCTCCTCCATTCTCCTCTCGGGATCTTGGGCACGCACGCACACGCGCCTGGTGTGAGTTCTAAGCCACCGGGTCCGGGATGCGAACCGTGGTCGACTACATGGGAGTCCAGCAACATAGCCATTACGCTAACTGCTGGTTCCCCCCAGCTCTGCCTTTTACCCATGTCTAATAAGGAACAAGTTTTCTTAACCTCCCCAAATTGGTTTTCTCAGCTCATCTTGCTTCCATCCAACATTCTACATTTCCAGTGTTTTATTAAGGTTGCTTAAGGTTGTTGTAAGGATCAAATTAGAATTTTTTATGAAAGCACTTTAAAAGCTATTAAGTGCTATCTAAACAAAAACATTACTAGTTATTTACCAATTTGACATTATACACACACTAATATTTTTGGTGTAAACACCAAATGCATTAGGTGTTATAACTAAGTTCCAGAAGCCTAAGGAAAAGGATGACCTTTTCATGGCTTTAGCTCCAAGTACTAGGGGTATCTGAGGGTATATTATTATCTGCATTATTGTATAAAGTAGGTTCTCTGTACATAATGCATTGATTTAAACCATAAGTTTCAAAAACTCAGTATAACTATAATGTAAAGGCTAGACCATTGTACACGTGACAAAGCTGGACCCACATGGCAAAGGCCCTGGATTCCCTAAGCATGCAGAGTGGTGTACGTGTACCCTGTGGGGGCACCTGTCTCTCTGTCTCTGTCTGTATCCCTTGCTTATGGAAGAAATACATACAGCTTTTAAAAGGGGCCAGCCCCCTTGCTGTGGTGGTTAAGGTGACTGGATCTCACATGGCTGACTGCCCAGTTTGAGTTCCGGATCCAGTGGCTTGAGAAACCAAGTGCATGTGCATGTGTGCCCAAAGTTTTGAAAGGAGAGAAAAATAAAGGAGGAAGGATTATGGTGTGACCATTCCCCATAGGAGATACGTTCTCACTTTCTCTCTTGCTCTGACTCTTTCTGATGAGTGTACCCACCCTCTAGCAAAGTTTAAAAAAAAAAAAAAAACTTAAAAAATATTACATAAACCACAATCCCAGGTGATATGATTTTGGGTTATCTGTTCTATACTAGGCTTATAAAATTCTGGATTATGGGCCAGCAGGTGGTGCAGTGGTTAAGGTGCTGGATTGACTCTCACATGGTTGACCATGGTTCAAGTCCTGGACCTGGTGGCTTGAAACTCACTCTGGGTGTGTATGTGTGCATATCCAAAATCCCAAGAGGAGAATAGAGGAGAAGGGATTGTGGCATGGCCACCTTCCCTAGGGGGTGATTTCTCACTTTCTGTCTCTTATTTCTCTCTGTTTCTCTGGTGAGCACATGTGCCTTATATATAGCAAAAATCTCTCAAAAAAATTCTGAATTAATAGGTAATTACCCATAACTATGAATTAATTGTATATATACAAATATGATGACATATTTAATTTAAATACAGATTTCATTATAATGAGAGGCCAATTTTCTTTGGCTTTTATGTCTACTAAAATTTTCTAGTATATGACATATGCCATATCTTCAAATTTATAAGTTCTCTTTAAAAGTACAGTTTTCTTTATGTTGGTAGATTATAAGAATCCTCAATAATATGCAGGATGACTTAGCCCAGCCAGTTCACAGAATCAAATTAGTAATCATGTTTGAATTACTATTACTGAATATTTATTCTCAAATCTAAGTACTAGTTTTAAATCTCTAAAGTTTTATATCGCTGAACATCATAATTCTCACTATTTTTCTTGTTTCTTAAAAGTTTTCACGATGTGTATTCCATTTTCTTTGGTCTGTTTATAATTACTGGTAGATAATTTATTGACTGTTGAAAGGGTGAGACTCTCTCACCACAACCTGTTTCTGAAGTTAAGATTTTAATATATAATAATTTGCTAGTTACTTGCAGTAAAGTGTAATAACCAACTTTTGCTCATTTAATCTGTTAGCATATAAGGTTAAAGCTTTTACATTAGTTTTATGTTTATGATTACATTATTATAAATTTGATTTACCTTTAGCTTTTGACAAATAAAGTCATTTCCTTGTTTGACTGGTAAACTCATATCTAATGACTCATCCCTTTTTACATATGATAGGAAAATGGGGTTACATTGTGAAAGCTAGAATTGGGTTAGTCAACCAGAAGTGAACCTCTAATTGTTTCCAAATGCTTACTTTTTGGGTTTGGATACAGCTCTAAGTCTTAGCTCAGTCAGGAATTTGCTAAGCTTGTCTTTTTCTACATATCCTTTCATTATGGCTACATAGATCCATGCTAAAATCTATTTTATGATTCCCCATTATGGTAGTTAATCAGAAAAATATGAACACAAACTCCTGAGCTAAACACAATTTTTAAGGGCAAAACCTAGAGTTGCTACAGATTTCTTTTACATTTTTATGACTTTTGAAATTATTACAGAAATCGACCTTATTTCTATATTGCATATTACCATGTGATTTAGCAAGCACCTTTTTATCCCCCCACCACATTTTTATGACCTGGTTATAGCACCTACAGCAAATTCTTACGTTATATAAAAAAATTCCTATTGCAGAAAATTAATATGACATATACATGTATTTTGGTAAAATGCTTGCTGCTGTTGAATATAAACATTTTATTAAAATTCTACCAAACTTGGGGCCAGCAGGTGGCATGGTAGCTAGGGTGCTGGACTCCCACATAGCCAACCACGGTTCCAGTGCTGAACCTGGTGACTTGCTTTCTCGCTTTCCCTTTCTCTTTTTCTCTCTGTCTCTAATGACTATAGCAAGTTAAAAACAATAATAGTAGATGAAATAAAATAAATAATCCTTAAACAAAAATTCTATCTTAATTAGGCAATCATTCCAAATTTCATAGTAGAGCCAAATAAGTAAAAATCACAACTGACCCTTACTGAAAAACAAAAAAACTCCATTTTATTTCCTTGAATCAGTTATGATGTGTTGTATCCAGTTATTTTAAAAGAAATGTTTGCTTCTAATATTAATTTTATTAAAATGTTTGCCTATATTATTATTCTTGACTTGAGTGTTAATGCTAAATCCCATTTTAATTCAAGCTCTGATCACAGAACTTGTTTGTTTATTTATTTCAGTTTTTTCTATAGAGCATGTGTTCTCACCAGAGAGACAGACAGAGAGAGGTGGAAAGTGAGAAATCACCTCCCTCCCAGGGGAGATGGCCATGCAGCAATCCCTTCTCCATTTTTCTCTCAGAATTTTGGGCACACATGCACATGCACCCGGGTGTGACTTTTATGTTGCTGGGTCAGGACTCAAACTGTGCAGCCAGCCTTATGGGATCCAGTGCCTTAATCTCCACACCACCTGGTGGCCTAATCACAGAACTTCTTTATCAGATCTAGAATCCTCAAACAAAGTGCTTTATGCAAAAGTGAATTTTAGGAGAAACAAGGAATTACTATGTTCTTTTTTTATAAAGGTGGTTGCAGGACACAATGGATGTTAGGAATCAATACACAGAGACTATTTTAAGGCTATTCTGTTCAAGAATTGTTGTAGATTGAATTCACCATCTCTTAATTACTGTGTTTTAGCTCTTGGGAGAAATTTTTTTTTTTGGAGAGATTTTTGCTATAGGGCGCGTGCGCTCGCCAGACAGACAGAGAGAGACATAGAGACAGAAAGCGAGAAATCACCCCCCGGGGGGGTGGCCACGTCGCAATCCCTTCTCCTCCATTCTCCTCTCGGGATCCTGGGCACGCACGCACACGCGCCCGGCATGAGTTTTAAGCCACCGGGTCCGGGACGCGAACCGCGGTCGACTACATGGGAGTCCAGCGACATAGCCATTACGCTAACTGCTGGTTCCCGGGAGAAATTTTTCACTAAACCTAAGTATTCTAAAACAATAAATTACAAAAAAATATTTTTTTCATTTATTTTTTTCATGAGAGAGAGAGAGACACACACACACAAAGAGTCAGGAAGGCATTCCCAGCAGAGTCTTCACACTGCCATCCACTCCTAGTCTGAGCCAGGTCAGGTCACAGGGACATACACGTATACACCCAGCATACTCTGAAGAGTCCTAGGGTGAGAACCCAGGACCTTTTCCATTGGGTCTAATTGTATTACCACTGTCACCAAAAAAATAAATATATAAAAGTTGTTTGCCAAATGATATTTCATATCTATTGCTAACTAATTTCATTGGCTACACTATATGCCTTTGATTGCAATTCAGTGTCCTCTTCCATTCTCTTTTTTCCTCCCCTTTCATTTCTAAAAGCATATTTTAAAGTATGTTATCTATGTACAATAAAACTGTTCACCGGAAGTTCATGAAAATGAAAACAGATACAGGCATAATCTATAGTTATTTTGAATTCCTATATGGCACCTTCTAAATGGTGGGCCCTAAATAAGTGTTTGTTGCCTTATCTCCATTATTGCCTCTGTAAGTTTTTAAAAACGAAGTTATGTGGACCAGCGGATGGTCTAACGGTTATGTCACTGGACTCCCACGTAACTGACCGCTGTTTGAGTCTTGGTCTTGGTGGCTTAAAACTCGCCCTGGGCGCGTGTGCATACATGCCTCAAATCCCAAGAGTAGAATGGAGGAAAAGGGATTGCTGCCTGGCCATCTCTCTGGGGGATGATTTCTCACTTTCTTTCTCTCTGTCTCTATGGTGAGATCATGTGCCCTATAGGAAAAATCTCCCTCTCTCTTCAAAGAAATTAAGTTAGGTGTTGTAGATTTTATTTTTATTTCCAATGTCTACCACATGCTTGTTATATGGTAGGTATATACTGGATGTTTGTTGACAGTGAGCTTCTTAAAACCAAATTTGGAGTTAAAAGACCTGGTCTGTTATTCTAACAACCTCACTCACTAGCTCTGTTCTCGGGTTGGCTATTTTGGTGTTCCAGGTCTCTGTTTCCACCACACTATAGTAGGATCCCACATGCTTCTAGAAAATCTGAGGCCAAGCTGTAGTAGGTGTTTAATTATCCTTGCTTTCTATTGTTTGCTTAATGAAATTTATTCGCAGGATTATCTAAGTAGTGTTGGAGTAAATTGGTTTGTTAAGTGTATCCTATGTCTTTGGTGCAATAAGATGCCTTTTATTTCTCAGTATATAAAAGCAATTTTTATTTTATTTCTGGATATATTCTCTATTTCTTATAGTTTGACCACTGTTTTATTTTTTTTTCCCATGAATGAAAAATAGATTAAAGATGGAAGAAATTGCTTGGATATTTAATCCACTCCCTCATTTATAGATAAGAAAATTTATGCTTTGGAAGGTTATGTGATTTTTTCCAAAGCTATTTGCTAGCAGAATTAGATTGTCGGGATTTTCATGTGAGTGTGATTTCCATCTCAGATATCTAGACGTTATTAGCAGTTCCTTAGGATGAAGATTAGAGAGAAAATTATTAAAATACCTAAACTTAGGAGGCACATAGGAAAGAAAATTTTTTTCTTATTCTCAAATAATTCGAGTATGTATGTGCTCACTGGAGAGAAGCAGAGAGGGAAGGTGAGAAAGTTCCCCTCCAGGGGGCATATCACACCACAGTCCCTTCTCCATTTTTTTCTTGGGGTTTTAGACATGCACGCACACACACGCACATGCACACACATACACATGCGCTCAGCGTGTTTTTCAAGCTGCTGTGTCTGGGACTTGAACTACTCAGTCCGCCTTGTGGAATCTGCCCTGCCTGCCTTAACCACCATGCTACCAGCTGGCATGAGAACCATTCTTGTGCCTTATTTTCTAAGAAGTATAGAAAAGAAAGTAGTAAAACATAAAGATTTTAGTTCAATATATAAAAGCAGTCTGCAACTGATCCTTTTTTTCCCCTTAGAAATGAGGATGGTTGAATTGTACCTTATTAGTCTGCCAGCATGTTTTTTCTTGCCTTTTTTGTAAACTCAGGGAGTCTTCATCTATTTAATGACAGCACATCAGCTAGGAACAGATACCACTCTTTGGTTTGGATGAGCAGTGTCCTTTCACTGTCAAAAGTCTTTAACTCCACTTCCAGTTGTTTTCACTTATTTTTTTTCCCCAGCATTCTCCAACCTGACTTCATTTTTCCTGAAATTGTGCAATAGGAGGTCTCAAACAATATTTTCATTATTTAGTCAATGGCCTTTCTCTGTTCATATTTTTCTTCCTTCATTGTGACAGGTATTGCTTTTACAAATATGTTTCCTTTTTCCTGATGCTGTACTTTTATTGTCTTCATTGCTGCTTTTTTTCCCTAACTGCTAATAATGCCTCACATTCTGCAGTATTGTGTATTGATCCCTTACGTTAAGTGTACTTCTAAAATTAAGTTTAATAAATTCAGCTATAATTAGTTTCATAAACATTAATTCCAAACACTGTCTGGAAAGAGCTAGAAACACAAACATAAATAAGACATAGTCCCTATCTTAAAGCATCTTTCAGTTTAGAGCAAGAGGGAAACCAAAGCTGATTAATTATCATGCAGTGTAAATATATCATAGGTATCATTTTTTTTAATAGGAACATAAGAGGACATTGTATATAGTTTGGAGGACAGCTTGGGATCAGGAATTATGTCCCCAAATAGGTGACACTTGAGATTTTAAAGAAGGAATAAAAGCCAGACCAAAGAGCAGTCTAGGGATATTTTAGGCAGAGGTTGCAACATGAACTAAAAGCGTGAAAGTAAGAGACAGCATAAGGTTAGCAAAGTGCGTTTGTATTTGGAAAGCTTAGAATGGGAAGCAAAGATTGATAGACGATGAAGCTGGGGGGTGGGGAGTGCATATGCAAAGGTACACTGAATTGGAGGGTTTACACTTAATTCTCAAGGCAGAGGGGTGCTTTTCTTTCTTTTTCCTTTCCTTTCCTTTCCTTTCCTTTCCTTTCCTTTCCTTTCCTTTCCTTTCCTTTCCTGTTCTGTTCTTTTCGTGTGTGTGTGTGTGTGTGTGTGTGTGTGTGTGTGTGTGTGTTTTGGGTCCCCTCCTCCAATTTCCAGGGAGTTTGCTAGAGATGGAAAGAAAGACAGAAGAGGGAGAAAGCACCCCCAATGGGCATGGTCATGCCGTAATCTCTTCTCTTTTTCAGCATTCTGTCATGATTTGGAGAGCACATGCACACATGCCTGATGTGTTTTCAAACCTCTGCAATTAAACTGCAGTTGGCCAAGTGGGATCCTGCTCCTGTAACCACTGGCTACAGATATAGCCCAGGTGGAGTTTATATGTAATAGTCTAATAGCTCTATAAAGAATAGTTGTAGTTGTTATTTATGGGTACATAACAAATTATCCAAGCACCTAGAGGCTAAAATAGTGTATCATTGTCTCATAATTTCTGTGGTTTATGAATCTGAGTGTGGCTAATTAGGCCCTCTAACTCAGGGTCCCCCTAAGGTGGCAATTACTGAGCCATGGGCACAGTAATTCCAACGCTTTTAAGGGAGAATTCATTTTTAAACTACTCAAGTGGTTGTTGACAGTATTCTTTTCCCTCTGTGTCCTTTAGATTCTTGCCACATGGTATCTCAGTAAGACATTAGCACATGGCAGGTGTTAGGGAAAGAGTGGGAGCCAAAGAGGAGGATAGGACTGCATTGGTTCAGTGGTGAGGTAATGCTCCATGGTGCTGAAGCAACATGCAGAGGTCCCTGGTTCACATCTCAAGGTCTCCCTTGCATAGTAAGCATGTGCGCATACCCATGATCCTGGCTGGCTAAGGCTGGGAGTGCCTGTCTATGTATATATTATTTGTTCAACCAACAGTTATCATGGATCCACCTTGTGGTCAGTATTTCACTAGTCCTCCTTAGGAAAAAAATAGTGAATGGGACAAGCATTGTCTTTGTTCCTTTGGGTCATTATTAGTACCTTGTCTTTTTGTCTGTCAGAAATACCACTAATCCTTAAAGTACCCTTCAATACTCCTCTTAGCAAACTTTCCTTGAAGGATATATTGAGTTGCTGGAAAAGTCATGACATATTTTTCTCTCTTTCTATGCACAATGCTTCATGACTTTTCTGATGACCCAGTATAAAGATTCTTTTTATTTTCATCTTCTATAGCTGCTATCAGGAGAAATCTTTCTTGGGAAATTTTGAGATTCTGCAGTTCAAAAGTGAGCACTGGGTTAAACTATTAAGTGTAATGAAGCTACTTCTGGCCTTTCCCTCACTCTACTTCAAGCTGTAGAGCTGTATCACCTGGCTCATTGGAATCACCAGGAAAGCTTTTTATACCCGTAAATGTCCAGACCTATCTTCAGGGAATCTGGTTCAATATGTCTGAAATAAAAACAAAATTAAGACTCGAAGATGACTGATGCATAGGTAGGTTAGAAAGCCATTACATTAGTCACCCTCACTATTACACTATACCTGTTTTGTATATAATTAATCATCCAAACAATGTGAAACAGTATTTTCCAATACTAGCTACATCAATACATGTAGACTTTGAGGCTCCATCCCTAGAGGTTATGAGTTTACTACGTCTATGATTATAGCCAGATTTTTTTTAAAGGATTGCTTATTTTATTTATTTATTATTATTATTTTTAAACTTTACCAGAGACAGGCAGAGAGAGAGAGAAAGAAAGTGAGAAAACAAGCCACTAGGCCCGAGACTCAAACTGTGGTCAGCCATGTCCAGCGCCCTTTAACCATCACATCACCTACCGGCCCCATTTTTACACATTTAAAAAAAAAATAATGTGACAAGACTGCTACATAACTGGGTTTTAAAAATGTTGGATGAGTAGACTGAAACTTTTATTTTTGTGTGTTTTTCTTTATACTAGTCAGGTAAATGTTTGGTAAATATTAAGGACCATTCAGCCTGATAGGCTTTATAGATTACATTGGAAGCTTCTGACCATATGAAGTCCTGTTTTTAAATAACAGTCGAATACTTATGTTTAGATTTTTAGATGTCTCAATATTATTATAATTTAATATTATTCAGTATTATAAATTTAATCTTTCATTTTATGATTGATATATTTTCTCCAGTTCTTTAACTGTAGATAGTAACTTACTGTTCATATAAAATATTTGGAACAGTCTCTTCTTTTTCTTCATATTATTCTGATAAGTCTTATTATATTCTACTATAGGCAGGAATATTATTACTTTCTTGCAGGATTAGGTTGTCACAATGTGGCTTTAATAAATTTGCTGTCTTCATTTTCTTTAGTGTTATTCCTCTTCTAAGAGAGTCTGTTGGAATATTAATGCAAAGAACTCCTCCTCTGTTGGAAAATACTCTTCCTCAGTGTTATCAGAGGGTAAGTTTCAGCTCTTGCAAACCATTAGACTTTTGTTTTTCTGAACTGTTAGGGTTTTGAGCTTTTGACAAATATGGGTAGCATGTGTGTATAATTTAGTATTTATTCCAAGGTTGAATACTGACCATGAATGGTATTTGTACCAACCACAATAAAATCATAAGAAAATGTTGAGCTTTATTAAAGAAAAATGTGGTAGAAATTGTTCTCATCTAGAAGTTGAGCAGTGGCTTTAAAACAGACTATGGATAGCAGATGATGTAAGCATTTATTCAATTCTCTTATTTTGAGCTTCCATTTTATGCCAAATTACTATTCTAAGGTGGTGGGGC
Source organism: Tupaia tana (assembly GCA_026018925.1). Classification (NCBI taxonomy): domain Eukaryota; kingdom Metazoa; phylum Chordata; class Mammalia; order Scandentia; family Tupaiidae; genus Tupaia; species Tupaia tana. The sequence goes on from JAKSZU010000004.1 coordinate 69,797,251, forward strand.
TGTGATGGTAAACAAGAGGCAGAGGGGCTCTGTTCTCATGGAACTTACACTGTTGGAGAAATATAGGCACTAAATAATAAATTGACAAATAAGAAAGTATCAGTGATAACTACTTTAGTAGAAATAATACAAGGTAATGTATAGATATAGATGGCTACATTAGTTTCACGGAGGAAGTCATATTCGAGGAAATTGAAATCTTAATGCCAAGAAGTCAACCATATGGAGATCCTAGAGAAGAATGATATAGGCAAAAGAAAACACTAATGTAATAGTGCTGTGGCTGGAACTCATTTAGTATGTTCAGAGACCAAACAGCCATGTGGCTGAAGCCTGATAAAGGGAAAAGTAGCTTGGAAGGTGGAAGAGCAGGGGCCATATCATACAGGGATTTTGGTCATACAAAGAGGTTTGAATTTACTTCTAATTCAGTGGAAGGCATTGGAAGGCTTGAGGTAGTGGGAGCTCCATGGATCTAACGCTTTTACAAAAGTATTCTGCTTGCTACATAGGGAATGAATTCTAAGGACCATGAAAGCAAAGAAAACAGTTATGAAGGTGTTGATATAACATAACAGGAAAACAAAGTGGTGGCTAGGACTGCCATGATGGCTGAAAGATGGAGAAAAAAATAAACATCTGGGATGTTTTTAGAAGGATTATATTGGGTCATCTGAAAAGTCGTGACACATTTTTGCAGAGGAAAACATGTAATAATGTGTCATTACTTTTTCAATATTAATAAGGGGAAGAGTATTGGCAACAAAACTCTTTACCAACAAATGGTATTGCTATTTTGTTGAAATTGAGATGCAGGTTTGAGGATGGAAAAATCCCCCAAATCAAGAATTCTCTTTGGCTATGTTAAAATTGAAACACTTGTCATACTTTCTGGGGATGTGTCAGTTAAGTGGTTGGATATGCAAATTTGGCATTTCGGGGATGGATTATGACTAGAAAGAGTTTTGAGTCATCAATATCTGAATAGCATTTAATACATTGAGATTGCATGAGATTAACTAAGGGGTGGCTGTAGTTCTATTCTCTTAGCTCTGCTTTCAACTCCAGACTTTAAGCCCAGGTGGGAAAGCCAGGAAAGAGAGTAGTATGTAAGGGAGCTGGAAAACTGGAAAACCACAAAGTTAAAGGAAGGAAGTAATCAGCTGGGCTCAGTATTTCTGTGGGGCCAAGTAAGGTAGGAACAGAGAGTGATCATTGACAGACATCATAAGCATCATTAATGACCTCAATAAGACCCGTTTCAGTGGCATATTGGGGAGTGAGCATGGTTTGGGTGGATTAGGGAGAAAATTAATTATAGAATTAGAGTCAGTGGCTATATGCAACTCTCTTAAGTAGTTTTGTTGTTAAAGTGATCAGAGAATGAGTTAATAGCCTGGATATGGATTCGTAGCAAGAGGAAGGGTATTTGTTTGTTTTTAAAATATGATATTTTAGGACAGTGTTATCTTGTAGAACTTTCTCCAATAAAAACAGTTCTATAATCTGCACTGTCCAGTATAGGAGTCTCAAGCCTCATAGGGATAATGCAGCTAATTTTTAAAATTAAATTAAATTGTCATTCATTTAAACAGCCAGATATATTTGACTTTTGTATTGCATAACACAGTTCATGTGTGTTACCGATGAGAACAGTCCAACATAGAGGAAGAAACTGATGCTATGGTAGGGACAGGGAAGTGATCATTGACAGGTATCATAAGCATCATTAATGACCTTGATAAGATCAATTTCAGGAGCATGTTGGGGAGTGAAGGAGATTATTGAAGTAATGAAGTTCTCGAGACGGTAAGAAAGAATAGAAGCCAAAGTACAAGGATTAATCGTGGATAGCATCAGGGATACTGTATTCCCTGAGGAAGGCAGAAAGCGCTGATATAGATGAGGGCTGAGTGGTGGATTTGGTGGAACAGATACAAGACTTTCTGAGTGCTTCTATTTTGTCTAGGATTTGTAGTGTAATATGGAAAAATTCGAAGGCTAGAGGAAAAGAAGTAGCTATAAAAAGTCTTTTTTTAGTATGGGGAAAGTATTGCCCATTTAAAACGTGCAGTTGTGATGTTAAGGCAGCACTAGTCAGCATAACTGTGGAAGAGAGCAGGCCACTTTATTGAACGCCTACTGTAAGCTGGTCCCTCTACCTAGTGCTTCACAGACCTTCCTTCACTAGGTAAAATTCAGTCCCAGGGAATTCAAGTCATTCATTTAGGATCACAAGTGCCTGTGGCCGAATCAGGTTTCTAATCCATATTCTGACTCAGAAGCTCACATCTATTCTCCTTCTATACCACACTGCCAGAGCAGGAATAACAGTATAGATTTTCTTCTGTAATTATGCTTTTTCCCACTTACAAATTTAGAGAGTTAAAATAATTTTCCATGGAAATTACTTCTAAGTCTATATTTTAGGATAATTACAAGAGTGTACTTGTCCTGCTGCTTCTGCTGCAGTAGGGGAAATCTTTTCAGTCAGGTTTTTTTTTTTTTTTTTTTTTTTTTTTTTTTGCTATCAGTAGACCACTCCATGAGATTGCCAGAGAAATGGGGAGGGAAAGCAAATTTAAACCACTGTATGTGGAAGAGAGTTCACTTTGATCTTTTTCTCCAGAAAAACTGGTTTTAAAGAGTACAGTGTGTTCGGGGCCAGTAGGTGGCATGGTGGTTAAGGGCACTGGACTCCCACATGGCCGACTGAGTTCAAGTCCTGGACCTGGTGGCTTGCTTTCTCACTTTCTCTCTCTCTCTGTCCAAGTTAAAATAAATAAATAAGTAAATAAATGAAGTAAAATAAAATCATTCTAAAAAAATTTTTTTTTAAATACAGAGCACAATGTGTCCTGTTTGAAATTTCCCACCAACTAATTTGGAGTTTATTGAAAATAGTGCCTGTAGGGAACCATCAGTTAGCGTAATGGCTATGTCCCTGGACTCCCACGTAGTCGACCGCGGTTTGCGTCCCAGACCTGGTGGCTTAAAACTCACACCGGTTGCGTGTGCGTGCGTGCCCAAGATCCCGAGAGGAGAATGGAAGAGAAGGGATTGCGGCGTGGCCATCCCCCCTGGGGGGTGATTTCTCGCTTTCTGTCTCTATATCTCTCTCTGTCTGTCTGGCGAGCGCACGCACCTATAGCGAAAAATCTCTCAAAAAAAAAAAATAGTGCCTGTATTCATCATGTAAATATAGTCCCTATTGAATATCGAGCCTATATTCATCTGGTAAAAAATATTTTTAATAGGTACAAGATTAACATTTTTTTTTTTTGGAGAGGTTTTTGCTATAGGCCGCATGCGCTCACCAGAAAGACAGAGAGAGACAGAGAGATAGAAAGTGAGAAATCACCCCCCAGGGGGGATGGCCACACTGTAATCCCTTCTCCTCCATCCTTCTCTTGGGATCTTGGGCATGTACGCACAAGCACCCGGCGTGAGTTTAAGCCACCGGGTCCAGGACTTGAACCAAGGTCGGCTACATGGGAGTTCAGCAACATAGCCATTACGCTTACTGCTGGTCCCAAGGTTAACTTTTTCTTAATTGACTTTCCAAGTAGATACTTAGAAATCAGAGAATCTCAGAATCTTGAGAAGGATCTTATTAATTTGGTCCAAACTTACACCTTTTACAAGATTCTCTTCTGTGACGCCAATTGGCCGTGTGGCTTTTTGACTGTCTCCAGGGGTATATAGTTACCCCTCTGCAGAGTAGCCTCTTTCTCTTTTAAATGTTGTCATAAAGCTCTTTTTTACATTAATCTTTCTTTCAACTTCTGGATATGGCTCTTAGTTTAGCTCCTCCAGATCTGTACAGAGATGCTGAGCAATAGCAGTCATTTGGGCATCATTGTCTTTTATCTTTATCTTTGAGGGAGTACATCTAAGCTTTCTTCCTTCAATATTTTCTATATGTTGTTAGTAGACAGCCTTTAATAAGTTAAGGAAGTATCCTCCTAGCATTTTTTTTCTAAATATAAATAGTTGTTAGACTTATATTAAGTAATCATAATGCTTTATTTAATTAATAAAATAATAATATTAATAGAATTTCTGTTGTTAAGCCATCTTTTCCCTCTTTAGATAAATGCAGTTTAGTTACAATGTGTTACTTTTTTTTTTGGAGAGGTTTTTTTTTTTTTTTGCTATAGGGCGCGTGCACTCACCAGACAGAGAGAGACAGAGAGACCGAAAGCGAGAAATCACCCCCCAGGGGGGATGGCCACACCGCAATCCCTTCTCCTCTCAGGATCTTGGTCACGCACGCACACGCGCCTGGTGTGATTTTTAAGCCACCAGGTCCGGGACGCGAACCGCGGTCGACTACGTGGGAGTCCAGCGACATAGCCATTACGCTAACTGCTGGTCCCACAATGTGTTACTTTTAAACACATTGTTAGATTTAGCTTGTTTAATTCATTAGATACATTAGCTTGGGGTTAAAATTACTTTTTGCTCCTCTGTTTCCTGGAAAAACTAAGACAGAGGCTGTTACTTTAAAGTTTGCTCTCAAAATCTGAGGCTTTTTTTGAAAGAGAACTTTATTACCATTTAATTTTTTAATGGCCCTTTCACATTTTCTCTTTCCTTTATTTTTGTATTTTGATGTTTTCTGTATTTCCAAAAATTTATCTATTTTGTCTAGATTTCCAAAAGTGTATTTTCATTCTTTTAATATAGATTCTATTTACTAAGCACTTACTAAAGGCCATGCACTGTTTTAGGTGCTAAGGATACAATATATAAAAAAAAAAAACAAAACAAAAATCTCTAACCTTACTGGGTTTACATTTTGCTAGAGGACACATACAATAAACAATTTTAAATAATATAAATAAATAATATAGTATGTAATGCTGTGTGCCAAGAAGTAAAACCAAGCAAGGAAATATAACAGTGAAAACATTGTACCTTTAACTAGAGTAAGAAAAGAAGGACTTTCTGAGAAGATGACCTTTTTGAGTCAAGATCCAGAGTGGACCATGCTGAAATCTGTGAGGAAGAATGCTGGAACAGAGAGAATTTCAGCCGAGGCAGTGGTATGCCTGGCTTTTTTTTTTAAAAGAATGATCAGAAGGGGGACCAGCATTTGCCGTAATGGCTATGTCCCTGGACTCCCATGTAGTCGACTGTGGTTCAAGTCCTGGACCGGGCAGCTTAAACTCACGCCAGGCGCGTGTGCGTGCGTGCCCAAGATCCCGAGAGGGTAATGGAGGAGAAGGGATTGCAGCGTGGCCATCCCCCTGGTGGTGATTTCTCACTTTCTGTCTCTCTGTCTCTCTCTGTCTTTCTGGCGAGTGCACATGCCCTATAGGAAAAAGCTCTCAAAAAAAAAAGAATGGTCAGAAGGCTTGTGTTTCTTTCTTTCTTTTTTTTTTTTTTTTTAAGGTTTTTGCCTTAGGGCACATGCACTTGCCAAGAGAGACAGAGAGGGAAAGTGAGTAATCACCTTCTACAGTGCATGGCCATGCCTTAGTTCCTTCTCTAGTCTCCTCTTAATTCCTTCTCCATCCTCCTCTCAGGATTAGTGTGATTTTCGAGCCGCTAGGTCTGGGGCTCAAACCAAAGTCAGCCATGTGTAAATCCAGCTCCCAGCCACCAAAGGGGGCTACTTTGCCTAAAAGCATTGGTTTTTACTCGGAAAAAGGTGGGAAGCCAGTGGAGGATTTTTAACAGAAGAGCGACACCTTCTGACTTAGTGTATAACAGGATCTTACTCAGGCTACTGTTCTGAGACTAAATGGAAACTGTGGAAGGCTAGAATTAGACCAGTTAAGATGCTATTCAGATAATCCAGACTAGAGATAATAGAGGTTTGGGCTGGGTTGATGGCAGTAGAAGTAGTGAGAATTGTTTGGATTCTTAGTGTATGAATATTTTGTGTATTCATATATTGATACATTATTATATAGTAGTGTTATATTCCTTTTTATGGTTTTTAAATCTGTTGTGTTTTTAGTCTCTCTTTTAATTTTTTTTTTTTTATTTCATCTCTTTCACCTGATCAGAGGTTTGTATTGCCAATGGATCTCGGTCTAAGGTTGAGGAAAATTTAGGGAGCCACTGAAAAAACTTAAGACATCCTCCTTTTTTTATAGTCACATGATTTGGGGAAGGGCATGTTGGAATTTGTTTCTCTGGTGCCCAGGGATGCAAGGGCCATGTGGTTTCTCAGAAGTCACACACAGTGAAGAATTGGCCTATTAAGAAATACTCCTCTGGGCTAGCTTGTGGCACAGTGGTTAAAACAACTGGATCTCATATGACCTACTGAGCAGTTTGAGTACCAGACCAGCAGCTTGAAAAACACAGGAGGCGTGTATGTGCGCGTGAGCGCTTGGGTACATGCATACTCAAAATTCCATAAGGAAGGAGAATGAAGTAGAAAGGCTTGTGGGATGACCATCTCTCCAGCAAGTGTATATTCCCTCTTAAAAAATACCCCTCTAGGGGCTGGCAGGTGGTGTGGTAGTTTAGGATGCTGCACTTCCACATGGCCAAACATGGTTCAAGTCCTAAACCTGGTGGCTTGCTTTCTCACTTTCTCCTCTCTCTCTCTCTCTCCCCCTTTCTCCCTCTCTCCCTCTCTGGCCTAAATTAAAAATAAATAAAATAAAGTTAAATAAAATAATTCTTTAAAAAAATACCCCTCTAGTTTATTCGTTTTTTTTTCAAAGATCTTGTTTGTAGACACTGTGAGGCCTATTATTTTCTAAATCTGAATCATTGATTTCTGTCTTTATGTATTTTATTTCCTTCTATTTTGGATGCTTACTTTGTCCTTTATCTACCTTCTTAGGTCATTTGTATCTATACTTGTTTTCTGTTTATATTGGAAACTACCCTCTGGTCCTTTTTCAGGTGTGCCCTACAATTTGAGATGTGTCCATTTATATTTCAAAAAAATCTGACATAGTACACGACACACGATGAGAACTCAATAGGTATTTGTTAATTCAGTCACCTCCCATTTTTTTAATTAGAGGGTAGAAGTCATGCTTACTGATGTGTTTCAGGATGATTTAAGTGATTATGACATTACCATTTACCCTTTGTATTTCAGGTGCAGCAGTTACAAGGAGTTTACAGTTTACAAGAACAGCACTTCTGGACCTTATGTTCTGACGTCTATGTTGGGACCTTGAAATTAGTAGTGGCACCTGATGCTGATGCCAGGTGGATTTTAAGCCAAACACACAATATTTTTACTCAGGTATGACTTTTTTTTTTTACTAACTTTTTTTAAGGTTCTTACATTTTAACATATGTACTAGTTTTTAAAATATTTATTATTTAGGGGCCAGCAGGTGGCATGGTGGTTAAGGGTGCTGGACTCCCACATGGCCAACCGTGGTTCAAGTCCTGGACCTGGTGGCTTGCTTTCTCATTCTCCCCCTCTCTCTCATTCTGTCTCTCTCTGGTCAAATTAAAAATAAATAAATAAATAAATAAACAAATAAATAAAGTTAAATTTAAAAAAAAATATTTATTATTTAACATATTAAGTATATGTGCTTCTGGGCCAGCTGGTGGTATAATGGTTTAAGCTACTGGATCCTACATGGTCAACTGTGGGGTTCAAGTCCTGGATCTGGAGGCTTGAAAAACACACCAGGCATGTGTGCTCAAAATCCTGAGAAGAGAGTGGAGAAGAGATTTTCGAGTGGCTATCCCCTCTGGGATGGTACTTCCTCACTTTCTCTCTCTCTGTCTCTAGTGAGTGCATGTGCCCTATAGCAAATTAAAAAAAAAAAAAAAATATATATATATATATATATATATATATATTATATATATATATATATATATGCTTTTTTTAAAAAATATTTTATTTAGCTTTATTAATTTATTTATCTTAATTTGACCAGAAAGAGATAAAGAGACAGTGGAGAGAGAGAGAGAAAGTGAGAAAGCAAGCTGCCATGTCTGGGACTCAAACCATGGTCGGCCATGTGGGAGTCCAGCACCCTTAACCACCTTGCCACCTGCTGGCTCCCCCAAAAAAGTGTATTTGCTTTTAAGCATAAAATTAATTTTTTTCCAACCACAGAGTCATATTTGGGAAATCTTTATTTTAGTTACTACTCTTAAGAAGATAGTTCCTTTGTACTCATCATACCAGTTTGAATTTCTTCGAGAAAAAGTAGATTCTCCTTTATTGCACGTTGTTTAGAAGTCATGTTAGATGCTATTGGAAACCAAGAATTCTAAACTAGCATTTGGACTCAGAACAGTATTTTGTCAGTAGCTTTAGCTCAAAGCAGACTTTTTAGTGTGATAGGAAAGCCAAAGTTACCTTCTGTGTGATTCAGCAGCTTAATACGCTGTTGAGTTTTTCTCAGTATTGTATTTTCAATCATGAGTGATTTTGAATCATGAATGAATCATGAATGGTCTGCAACCAAATTTTTTTAGTTAATACTTGTGCCATCATAAATTAACATAGTCTGTGACTGAAAATCAAAGTAAGGGTGATGACTGTGGTACAGTGTATATATTAGGAAGATGATAAGATCATGTCAATAACATCTAAGAAGAGGAACAAAATTCTGGGGAGTCTAGTTTGCTGGAAACATTTGGAAAAAAAACAAACAAAAAAAGCTAGACATCAGCACTGCTGTTAAAATTATCTAATACTAAGATCTAATGAGGAAATTGGTTCTGTGCTTTAAAAATCTATGGTTAAAAACTGACATTATGAGCCTCCTGGTGTGATACTCTGGGGAATATAGAGCATGACCTGTTTGGTACACTTGCCAAAAATGTTTAACTTGAACCTGATCTTAAGCAAGCAACCTGGCAAAACCAACTTGTGAAAACTTCTACAAGACTGCTAGCATGGGGACCAGCAGTTGGTGTGTCCATCCCCTGGGGAATGATTTCTCACTTTCTGTCTTTCTGTCTCTCTCTGTCTTTCTGGTGAACGCACGCACCCTCAAGCAAAAACCTCTCCCTAAAAGGAAAAAAAAAAAGACTGCTGGCATGGATTCTTAAAAAGTGTTAATGTCATGAAAATATAATTCTAAATTATAAGAGACTTTCCAATTAAATGTAATGTGTAGCCCTTGATTGGATCTTAGACTGGAGGGAAAAAGACAGCCAAAAAGGATATTATTGAATATTTTTGAATATGTGTGTAATAGTTCTTATAATAATAGATGTTAAATTTTGGGGATGTGGTAGGTTATTGTGGTTATAGAAAAATGTTTTTATTCTTAGGAGATACATGTGGAAAGATTTGATGTAAAATATCAGGTTGTCTAATTTTCAAATGTTTTGGCAATAATAAAAAATATTACAGGCCAAAATATATATGGCAAATATGGCAAGATAGTAGCAATTGATAAGTGTAGGTGATGTGTCTATAGGTATTATTGTATTATTCTTTTGTGTAAAATTGAAAAATAACTTTGGTGCTTCTTCATTGTCACCAAGTAAAGCCCACACTTTGTGGCTTGATACAATTAATTAGCTTCTCATGTCTCTCTCCTACTTTTCATTGGCTTATATTTTGTGCTCCAAACCAATGAGATGGTGTGCTTTTTTGTGGGGTACAAAATTCCTACTGTAACTTAAAGGTCCAATTCAATTGTTACTTCCTCTGAAGTTTTCCAGATGCCTCAAAGTAGAATTACTTTGATATATGTATTACATTATATACACTTGTCTGCAGGTTCCCACTAGATATCATGTTTTTGCATTCCTAACACTTGGAAGAGTATACATACATAATGAATTTGTTAGATAAATAAATTCTTAAAACTGTATTTGGCCAAAACCATATTTATATATGCTAAGTATAGAAAAATACTCTTGGGCTCCTATTGATCTTTTCTGTCTGTCTATCTGTCTGTCTGTCTTTCTATTTTTCTATCCATCCATCCATCTGTCTGTCCATCTAGAGAGATCTCACATTTTCTGATATGGGCAATGGAGCATAATAGGAATTTAGTTAAATTCAGGACTGTAGTATAAATGAATCTCTTTTCAGTAAGAAAAGATTCTTATGACTAAGTTTCTTTGAGAATAAATTACTGAAATAAAGTTAAATGTGATTAGGATTTACTCTAATCATAATCTTACATCTAATCAAGACTTACTGTACTATAAAACAGTGTACTGGTACCACTTCTGTATTCCAGAATTTCTAACAATTAGATCTCTTTCTGAATAGGCATTATATTGAGTGTGTATTATTACGATTTTCTTAACAGCATGGAAGACCATTACAGTATGTGTGAATTTTTCTCTTACCTCCTTCATGTTTCAAGGGCAAGAGGAGAATAAAGCTAACAGAAACCTTTCTTTTATTGATGTTCCCAATAATTTTTCTCTCCTTTCCCTGAATTTTCTTTAAGTTATGCCTTGTTTTTCTACCCTTATAATGTGAGCTTCTGTCGACCCCTAGGATGCCCATACTCTCCTAAGACTTTGGTGCTTTGGGTACTTAGTTCCCTCAGAAATGGAATGCTATTTCTAGGTTTAGAAAAGTGCAAGCAGCTGTGCCTGTGCTTTAGAACTGCTGAAATTGTAATCTGAGTAGATGGAAGGAGGTACTTCTGGTAACCTTAGAAATCTTGGCTTTTAAAATGGCTGAAGTTGGAAGTTTATTCAGCTGCTTCTTTGGTTTTGGAAACTGCATTTGGGCTTTGAATATTTTAAGTCCTGAAAATATTTTAATCCTTTCTAGCAGCTAAGATCAAGTCAACTTAATTTCATTACTTGTAGACTCTTTGAGACTTGCTGTGAAGATAGTTCAAAACATTTTTTCAAAGGGGTGAAAGACAAACCACCTTACCAATGCCTTTTTTTTTTTTTTTTTTTTTTTTCTTTTTCTTTTTTGAAGAGATTTTTGCTATAGGGCGCGTGCGCTAGCCAGACAGACAGAGAGAGACATTAGAGACAGAAAGCGAGAAATCACCCCCCAGGGGGGATGGTCACGCCTCAATCCCTTCTCCTCCATTCTCCTCTCGGGCTCTTGGGCACGCACGCACACACGCCCAGTGTGAGTTTTAAGCCACCGGGTCCGGGACGCGAACCGTGGTCGACTACATGGGAGTCCAGCGACATGGCCATTACACTAACTGCTGGTTCCCACCAATGACTTTCATTCCTACATTTTAAAGTTGCTTTGTGATCATTGTTTTAGTTCTGACATATGCAATATTGAGATTTATAATTAATTTATTTTCCTTTTCTGCTTATACCTAGTGATGCATATTCTTATTGTGACAGCTCCCTGCCAGGGCTTGCAGTAGAATTTTCATATCATCAAATGTAATTTGAAATTTTTAAATTATTTTTTATTTTAAAGTACATCTTATCCATAACTTTTATGTATCAAAAATAAAAACTCAGATTGCTTCATTTTTTAGGAAAAAATTATACCGACGCTTTAAGTGTATTTCTTGGAAAGATTAAAATACTGGTGAATTTAGTATCCAAAAGACCAAAGAGAGATTTTTTAAAAATAAAGCATAATTTTTTGGTTAATTTTATTTTTAGATATGTTTGTAGCTGATCTTAATTCAGAAAAATTTAAGTAAAAGCTTTTTGGTAAAAAAAAATCGTTCTTGTTAAAACTTATGTAAGTGGGGAACCAGCAGTTAGCGTAATGGCTATGTCGCTGGACTCCCACGTAGTCGCGGTTCGCATCCCGGATTTGGTGGCTGAAAACTCACGCCCGGTGCATGTGCGTGCGTGCCCAAGATCCTGAGAAGAGAATGGAGGGGAAGGGATTGTGGCGTGACCATCCCCTCTGGGGGGTGATTTCTCTCTTTCTGTCTCTATGACTCTCTGTCTGGTGAGCACACGCGCCCTATAGCAAAAACCTCTTAAAAAAAAAAAAAAAAAAAAAAAAAAAAAAAAAAAAAAAACTTATGTAAGGATAACTTGAAACTGAAAAGATCAGCATCAAAAGTTTGAGAATTATAACTTTATTTTGTTTATAAAACCATAGGTTTGTGGGGCCAGCAGTTGGCATAGCAGTTACGTTGCTGGATTCCCACATCGCTGACCGCGCGGTTTGAGTCCCGGACCCGGTGGCTCCAAACTCACGCCAGGCGCCTGTGTGTGCCCAAGATCCCAAGAGGAATGGAGGAGAAGGGATTGCGGCGTGGCCATCCTCCCTGGGGGGTGATTTCTCGCTTTCTGTCTCTCTGTCTCTGTCCAGCGAGCACACATGCCCTATAGCAAAAATCTCTCAAAAAAAACCAAAAAGCAAAACCAAAACTATAGGTTTGTGACTATTTTAGAAATATATATTTGGCATTATCCTTTTAAATGTCATTTTTCAGTGTTAATCAATTTATGTGGAACTGCTAAAAAAAGTCAGCTTGTACTTAAATACAGAGTAATACAAGTGAATTGCTGAAAGTCACTTTAGTACTTAGCTTTCTTTGAGATTATTGGTTAGTGATAATCCAGGTTTTAAATTACAAGGTTTTTTTTTTTGTTGACATAGAAAATGTTTTCTCCCATTTCTCCTCTTGCATCAATTTAAAAAACTAGCTATGTTTGGAGAATTGGTTGATTGGAATGTTCATCTTTGTGTCTAGTACAGCAACAAGAGAAAGTAGTAGGCCACCTGATTAAGTAGGTGGTTTAACATTTTATAGTTTTTGTTTTGAACTAGCCATTATTGTTTTTTATTAACCCACATCACAGTTATAACTATAGTCCTAAAATTTTAATACTCTTTTGTTTTATTAGAAATAATGTTGTTTAACAAAAACATACTAAAGAAAAATTTAGAGCATGCCTGAAGAAAAATCTAGAATATTCTATAATACAGTATTACCTTCTTGAGTTCAAAGTACAAAGTATAATCAACCCTAATACATAATGTGTACTCCCTAATAGAACTTCTACCTTCTCCATTATTCCTATTAAGTCTAAAGCTCTCAGCTTCCTGCTTCAGCTTTTTGTGTTGAACTGTGGTCTCAAAATAGAAGGTAATGAGGATACTCAGGAAGGAACCAGAAAGCCTCCTCAGCAGCTCAAATGGGAATCCCCAAAGTTTTAGAAACCCTCTGTATTTCACTCTCCTGGATTCATAATCCCTTCTTGTCTCTAGCTAAAAATCTCATTCAGCCTTGCTTGGTCTGCTTGAAGGTAAGGATAGGGAGTGGAAGAAGTTATCTACCCTTCCTAGGCAGACTGCTATTTTTTTGCCCTACCCATTTTTTCCCCCATTTTGTAGGGCCTTAAATCTTTTGTAAGTCTTGATTTTGATTGAAAAATTTTATTTATCCATCTTTACATTATCTATTTTCAAGAAATTTACTCAAAGTCCTCCAGAACCTAACCTCCTTAGGATGTTAGAGTGAACAGCCACAAAATGTGAGGCTGACAGAGTCCTAGCTTTGTTGTTTTTAACTAGTTCATATGGTGTAAGTGTTCACTGGTTGGTTTAGCATGGTGAAAATAAGACTAGCAGTAGCAGCAAGCGTTTATTAAGAGTCCACCATGTACCAAGCATTACGACAGGTTGGGTACCTAACAAAGTAATCGATCCTCAGAAGACAGCTTACCAAAAGGAAAATCAGACTCAAGTTATTATTCTTGACTTGTCATCTAGTCATATTCACCTGCTTTTTTGCTACCTTTCAAAGGTTTTAGGTTTCCCATGGAAAAGTAAGACAGTTTTTCAAAACTTCATTTTAAATGGATAAGGATTGATACTATCAATTCATTATAGTCAAAAACTAAAGAAGACACATCTTTTGTTTGGAATATACTGATACAAGGAAACCAATAACTTCTATAGTATTAGTCCTATTTATGTTTGTAAATTTTTTACTTACAATTCTGCTTTTTACATTTGTGTATATTTATTGAAGATATTCTAAGCATATGGCACCAGGTTAGCATTTATTTTCTTAGAATCATACACGTGTTCAAAATAACTAGTTTTTCTCAGGATGTTACATGACTTTCACTGTTTAAGGACAAGCTCTCCACAGCTTCTGACTTTTGGTATTCTAGTGCTAGAATATTTGATGTAACCAAATATGACGTTTTAATGATGATGTTTTTGTCTCTTCAAGTGTGGTATAGGTCATGTCTTTGTGATGTGAATTAACTATAGAAAACCTAGTTTGCATTCAGGAAGTAGGTGGCTTACCATAGACTTCTTTGGAAATTCTGCTTTTTTCTCTACTTTGAAGGAAATTAAAAGAGCAAAATGAGAAGCTGGAAAACTTAAAGGTGTTCCCATTGGGACAGACTGATGAAGGGAAATGACTTTTTTTTGCTGTTCTACTGTGCTTTGTGGAAAGCATATCCCCTCAGGGGAAGGTTATTAGCTTGAGTAATTAACTCATGATTATGCAAAGATAATTTACCTAGCTTCTTTGTTTTTCCTCTTTCTTTTTTATTGCCTTGGGCTATTTCATTTCTTATTACCATCTTCACATTGTTAGGGCTATGGGTATGGAAAATGGCAGAGACAATAAAAGGAGCCCAATTCCTTTTGCCCATTTTACTTTCACTAACAATTTTGTTGAAAGAGAAGAAATAAAGACAGTTTATTTATTTTTTCTAAGCAGTTACTTCATCAGTCATTTGGACTGAGCAAATTAAATCATATAATTGTAATCAATCATAATAATTTGAAATAGCCTTTCATAGCTTATGTAATTCTTTCTCATATAGTCACACGAAATCTTTATAATAGTGTCAGGTATTTAGCAGGAATTTATTAAATATTTGTTCAACACTGAATGAATATGTAACACATGTATGAGATAAATAGGGTTGGTATTTATTAACACTTCTAAAATGAGAAAAACTAAGATTTGGTTTTTAATTTTCAGCTAAGGTCCCATAGATAATGAAAGTCTGTCTTTTTTTTTTTGCCATCTCTTAATTCCTGGGAGAGGATGTTATTAAATGTACATTCCGTAAATTGGAACACAGAGAGTTTTAACTTATGACAGAAAGCTTTTTTTTTTTTTTTTTTTTTTTTTTTTTAAGATAGCAAGAAAGTTAAAAGACATGTTTGTTTTTTTCCTGTGTTGGCGATCTTTTACAGTCTATCCAGCTTTTTATTCTGTGGTGTAGTTCCCAAGTCCTCTCAGGAATTCATTTGTCATTCATTGCTATTGTGCAGAGTCCTTCTACCTGGCTAATAGGAAAAAAAGCTCAGCTAGAAGGCAGTGCTTTGAGAAACCTAGAAATTACCTAAGCAGGTAGTGTTAGTAGATTCTTACTTCCTACTCTGTTTTTTACCTTTATTAAATATTCTAATTTATGTTTTATTCTGTGATATTGAAAAGAAAGGATTTATTGTGATAGTTCACTTTCATTAAAAAAGTAAAATTTGTTTGAAAGAAGAAAATTAAAATTTCCTTTCATTTGACAACTATCTATCACTTACTGTAATCTTGAGGTTCTAGGGGTCAGTGGTGGGAAAAGAAATTCTTTATCTTAGGTTATATTATAGAGGGAGCTCAACAATAAGTTTCATGATATGTCACAAGGTGGTTAGTGTTAGGGGTACAGAGCACAAGGTAGGGAGATTGGGAGCGTGGAGGCATTTACCAGCTCTTGTACCAGGCTTTGCTTTATTTTTCCATAGCATCATTGTGTCACGTACTGTATATACTTGCTTATTTGGGAGGACAAGGATAATTTTTATCTGTTTTGTTTACTTTTGTATTCCTAGAAAAGAGAACACTGTCAGGAATACAATAAATACACAATAAATATTTGTTGGACAGATGAATTAAATGCATTTTATGTAGTAGGCCTCACTGATGTCTAAGTAGCGATGTGACAAAAGAAGAAACAGGTCATGTGGGAATCTCAAGTAGGTCTTTCTAGGAAGGAAAGGGAGCCTGAGGGAGCCTGAACAAGGAGAGGAGAAAAATGAGATCAGGTGATCGGGAACCAGATCAAGTGGAGTCTTTGTTAGCCATTGTAAGGACTCTGAGTGCCTAAGGGCTAGAGAACACAAGTTGAGTTTGAGTGATGGGGTGACATAACTCTAGTTGTTCCGCTGGGCATAGACCAATAGACAGCAAAGGTAAAAGCAGGAAAACTGGATTGGAGGCCATTGCAAAATCCAGAGGAAAGATGATAGCGGTCAGGGCCAGCGCGGTAGCAGTGGAGATGATGATGTAAGGATAGATTCTGGGCTGGCATTATTTTGAAGGTAAGGTTACCAAGTGTGCAAGTGAATTGTATGTTGAAGTTAGAGAAAGAAAGGTTATTAAGATGAGCATAATAGATGCTTCTTAAAGTCTGGATACTAGACCATCTAGGGGGCAAATAAGAATAAGAAATGTTTCAGGACTGGGTATTTCAGTGTTTAATGTTCAAAGATGGGAGGAAAAAACATCAAAGGAAACTGAAATGATCTGACAAATGAAGTAAAGGGGCAGCCAGTGAATAGTCTCTGAAAACCAAAAGGGGAAAAAGATTTAGTTGAAGGGTGAGATCATGTTTTATTGCTGGCAGGGTAAGTAGTAAGATGAGGCCTGAGAATTGAGCACTTTGTATGAGTAACTCAGAGGTGATACTGAAAAGCAGTTTTGGGGAAATGGTGGGAGGCAAAAATTGGTTGAAATGGGTTCAAGAGAAGGAAGAGAGAAAAGGAATTGTAGACGGCAAGTATGAAAATTTTTGCTGAAAAGAAGAGCAGAGATCGGCCCTGTAGCCATGAGGCTATAAGGTTAAATAAAGGGTTCTTTTTAAAAGGTGGAATAAATTACAGTGTGCTTATATGCTAATAAAAACCCAGCGGAGAAGGGAAAATTAATACAGGAAAGACAGGACAATTAAGAGAGCAACATCTTTGAGCAGCAAGTTCATTTCTAAGATGGGAGAGAGGAGTTGGAGTGTAAAATAATAGATGGTCACACTTACTAAAGTATTTACTCATCATTTATCATGGGAGGATATAGACTGTGTTGATTTATTGATTTTAATTAGAAGCCAACCAGTCAAGCACTATGATGTCCTCTAACAGTAATGGTAGATGGGTAACCCCATTTTTCTAAATATCCCTTGGACAGAGCATGTGACTAGTGGTTTAACTCTCTCTCTCTCTTTTTTTTTTTTTTGTATGGTAAATGGAAACTCTTTTTTGCAACTTATGAATAAATTTGTTTCTGAAATGATTTTCTGGTGCCTGATGATAATAAGTGAAGAACTATTTCCCAGATGCAGAGAGAAAAATAATTTTCTCCTTTTTAAAATCAAGATTTTTTTTTTTCCTAGTGCTTTTCTGAAATGTATTGTCTGTTACTGGTATGCTTGATTTTCTAATCTTTTGTTTTGTTTAACTTTTCAGGCTGGAGTGAGACAGCTTTATGTACAGATTGATTTTGCGGCCATGTAGTAAATGAAAATTATGCTTTTTGTGGACCAAACTTTTCTGGTACTGTACAATCCAAAACATTGTACCCAGCATTTTAAAACAGAAAAATCATCACTACAACTCCCCAGCACCAAATAGACCAGGTGGAGTCAGCTGTGTGCTCTGTGGGGAGTTCAGAGCTAAGAGATCAGAATTAAGAGGATGTTTCCTGGACTTTTGGTCTTGTCTTTTATGTTCTTTCCTCCAAACCATTTTGATTTCTGAGGTTTCTGATTTTGTTCCAGGGTGTTGGTTTGTCTTTTTTTTTTTTTTTTTTTTCTATACAGAATGCCCTCACCTCTATTACCTCTATCTTAGCCAGTAGGAAATGCAGATTGTGGGCCTCATCTGGAATGTCTTCACTGAAGCTCCTGGAAACCACTGCTTTCATTCCCACAAAACCAGTGTTATAAAAAAAGAACAAAACAAAAAACAAACAAAAAAAAAAACGAAGAAAGAAATGGAAATCTGTTTATATGTAACGTCATAATTATTGACGTTCTTCAGAATATAATCATATGTTTGTATAATTGTTTGTACCTCGCAAACTTACAAAGCAAACCATATTGGGTTTTCAAAGTGCCTTTGTATCAGAAAATGTATTTGCCAGCATAGAAACGTACCATCAAAGGTCATGTAAATGTTTTCTGTTTTTTTAAATGGATATTCTGTAATCTGCACAAAATAAGATTCTTGCTAGTAATGTATACAAATTGTCTTTTTGTGTACTTCCAGCATAAGTTTATATATATGTATGTGTGTGTGTGTGTGTGTGTGTGTGTATACACACACACACACACACACACATATGAGAAAATTCTTTTATTCCATCAAAAAATAAAAGGTGTTATTTTACTTTTTAAAACAAATTCAAGTATAACAATTACTTACTCTATGGACTGTGCTTTTAAAATTTTGCAAGTTTATCTATTATTCCGAAAATAGTTTTGATTTAAAACATCTGCCAAAGTCCTAATTTCCATAAATGTTTCTGTGTCTATGATAAACTTTCCTGTTTCTCTCTTTGCTATTTTTCCAGATTTTATTAATGAAAGGAAAAGGCAATGTAGCCTGAAAGCAGAAATGGTTATGATAGTGTTATTTTGCTTTTTCATTCTTCAAATGCCAAGTCATACTGTCTGTTTTCCTGTTTACACTTTGCACAAACACAGTTGTTTTCAGAAATCCTAGAACAGCATTTTATTCAGTTTACACTATTGAAGTTATGGAGCAAATGTGATGTACACCTCTTCCTAACACAGGTACCTTAGAAGTAAATAATAAATTACTTGCTAGGTTCTTGTGTATTTGAAAAATAAAATTTCAATTTGAGATGCCAAATGCTTGAATACTCAAGTATTCTGATTTATGAAGACATAGTGATTGGGATAAACATTTTCCCATTGTACTTAATTTTATCACAATGTATATTCATTCCCTTTTAACTTTAAAAAAAAATGGAAATTGGTAGGAAAGAGACCTGCAGGATACGAATAATTGTTGAGAATGTACATCGACAGTAAAGCACGTTTTGCCAGGCGCTGTGGCACGTGCTCATAATCCCAGCTACTCAGGATGCTGAAGCAGGAGGATCAGGAGTTGCCAAAGCTAGCTGGGCAACATGAACACAGTGAAACCCTATCTCTGTAAAACAGAATGGTAAGAAATAGAAGCACTTTTTCAGTGAAGTTGCAGAAATCCCTTGATTTTGTCAGTGTTTCAGAGTGTCTCCCCCTACCCGCCTCGTTTGGGAATTTTATTGGGTTATCAGGAAAAAGTCATGCATCATGACTTTCCTGACAGCCTAATAATTTATGAACTATTCTGTATTGGGAAAACTAGACCACTTCGTGCTTTTCTAAACTGTTGCAGATTGCCATGAACTATCAATAGTATCCTTTTGCAGATAAAGATTGTTAAAACATGTTTGCTTATTGCCAGGCAGTGGAATGTTTAACTAAAACAATTTTTGAGGTCTTCTAGGAGGGAAGGTACGAAAGGAAATGTCCAGATAACGGTATATTTGTGGTGGTTGTTAAAGGCGTCATTTGGAAGTTTGCAATTACTACCAAATCTGATAAAACTCTGAATCTGTGGGTTTGGGCATATTATAGAAAAATGACAGTTCTGGATGACAGCAGACTTTGGATACATGCCTTTAAAAACTATGTGCAACCGTACTGACACTTCACGTATGGAAATAATTGCACTGGTCTATAAACTTGAATTAGCATGTTTTGAAGATCCAATTCTGCCTTTTCTGCCTTTTACTGAGCCCTCTATGTGAAGTTTTCATCAGATTCTACCATCTTATTTAACTGTTTTCTCAATACATAAATGTAGAAACATATTTTCTTGTTTTTTTTTTTCCTTTGAGAAGGCATAGTGCATATAGAACATTGATTGATGCAAAACTCTGATTTGGCACTTGTAAGAGATTGCCATCTCTTATTTTTTAGTAGGTTGGCATTAACTTTTTTTTTTTTTTTTGAGAGGTTTTTGCCTTGGGGCATGTGCACTTACCGGAGAGAGACAGAGACAGTGACAGTGACAGGAAAAGTGAGAAATTACCCCACAGGGGGGATGGTCATGCTGCAATCTCTTCTCCTTCGTCCTCCTTCTGGGAGGACTCACACACATACACACACACACCCCTGGCGTGATTTAAGTCACCAGGCCCAGGACTGGAACTGGAGCTGGCTGTGTGGGAGTCCAGTGATGCAACAGCTGTGCCATCTGCTGGCCCTTAACATTTACATTTTAAATGTCAGTATACCTGTGTATACATCCGTAAAAAAAAATAGTGAGAAAAATAAATTTTTTTCTCACTTAAGAAATACTGTTATGTCAGTGTTCCTGGCACAGGTGTGTTACTAAAATCGATAACCTTGCTCTGAAATACTACCTGCTTATTGTTATAAAATGAATTTAGGATGTCCCTGTTATTGGGCTAATGGGCAAAAACAAAACAAAACTATATCTGAGTATACCTTTGCCAGTATTTTAAAAATCAAAATATTCTCTGGAGAACAAATGTAGTGCTCAGGGAAAGTTTGTGAGGTTCACCTCCTCAAATCAAAATTTACCTACCCTTTTTTTTTTCCAATCTAGATTATGTATTACTCAAGATGAATGAAGGGCTTCCTTATTTTGCTAACTCCATGTGCGTCCTTGTGAAGGGCAGTCTCCTATGCCTAGTAGGTTGTTCCTCATGCCCTCATCCCTACCATTCTTCTGCAGTGGAGGCATAAGGAAATGGGACTATCACTGGCGTTGAGATTTCTCGTGTCTAGAATGTTTCAGCATTTTTCAAGGTATACACATATATACCAGAAACCAAAATACTGTGACTTTTGTATACTTTTGTAATGCAGCCAAATCATTAACGTCAAATACAGCTGATCGGACTTCTCTAATATTTTTACCTATTATGGAGTAATCAATTCTTAGAAAGATTATTAATATAGTAGCACCCTGTTATAGAATGCTGGGATTTTAGAACAACAGTTGTTTAATGTAGAATTTTACATCAGTGCAGGACTGTTTTGAGAAGCAGTCTAGTTCTACCTCTCATTTTACAGATGAGAAAATTGAAGCCCAGAAAAGTGGTCATTTCCTCAAAGTCACAGAGATAATTAGGGGCAAAACCAAGAATTCAGATCTTCTGACTCCAAGTCAAGATTTCTTTATACTCTATTGTACTGCCTCTCCAGTGTAATACTTGCCTTTCTAAAATGTGATTAAATATTGTATGTAAATAAAGGACATCTGATCTCCATTTTTGGTACATTAAGGCACTTTATAAATGGAGTTTTATTGTCTCATTTTTCACATCTAATGATGAGGTTTAGAATATTGTTTCCATAATATTCCTTATAAATGATATAATTTTTTATTCTTTTTTACTTTTTTATACTTATGAGACCAGTTCCTAACTTAAAAAAAAATCGTATCTGCCCAATGGATACTGTCAACTTGTGCGTTTTTCTGTTAATTGACCAAGGGTATATAGAATTCAAGGATTGCTTATTTCTTCATTTTGTTTATATTCTGGGAAGTGAATTCACAGGTCTTATCATTTCAGTCTTGCCACCTTGGTTCTCATTTACTGAAGGGTTTTTCCATTTTACAGATTCTCAGCACCATGCAAAATTGGGCATTAAGTGTTGTATAGGACACATCTTTTAACTCAGTCAGGTAAATTTTGACATCTAATCAGAATCCCTACTACTAAACTGCTACTTCCAATTTTTCATAAAAGCATTATCTTGGGAAAGTTAAGCTTTTATTCCTTTCTTTTTGTTCCTACCTTTGAAATGAATTATTCCTCTATCCACAAGAACTTGGAAGAAGGAAATTATTTTGTTCTTTGAAGAGCACTCATTAAAGTTTTCAGTAGATGAAGACTGTTTCTAGACCGGATCTCCACAGAAACCTTAGTGATCCTCATCTCTTAAAATCAAGACAGACTTGAATACAATGAAAAATTATGTATCAAAAAAAAAAAAAAAAACAAAACTCTACAAAACAAAAACCTTCAGAAAAGCAGTAAAGAAATACAGTGCAATTTAAAGTCCAGATGGAGGTGAGTCATTTTGAGGAGGATGTTCCTGGTTTATGTTTAACCTTTTTTTTTTTTTTTTTTATTTTTACCTGCAAGTTATACAGAAGGCAGGAGTGGGTAATAACCCATACTAAGTAATTTATCTGCCAGACACTTAGGGTCGACTTTGTCATGTTATCCCATTTAATCCTCACATTCCTATAAAGAGTTTTGCATTATTTTATGATTGACAGAACATTTTCAAATACATGTTCTTCTAGTTCATCCCTTTTAGGAGTGAATTCTTACCCTTATTCTGCAGATGAGGAAGCTATTTCTAGAGATTTTAAATGATTTTCTGTGGGATAGCCAATGGCAGAGCACCTACTGGTCCAGTGCTTTTTCTGAATACTGTTTTGCGAATGTCATCCGACACTGAAGATCCAAGAAGCTGGAGCCCAGTTAAGCAGCTCTCCTAGAACCTGTGAACAGTCACCTGACAACAGGAGTAACCAACGTTTAGACTCAGTCCTTTTGGTACACTCACACTAATTTCTTACCTTTGGCAGTGATCTTAAGATGTACAGGCTAAAAAGAGTAATCAGAATTTCATTTAAGCATTTTTAAGATCACTAAAAGGAAAAATGTAGAAAATTTTATTGACACTTCCAGAGTAAGCTGCTTTAAGGGTCTGACTCAAAAGATAGTGTCCTCTCTGTAGTATGAGGAGAGAACCTGAACTCCTACCCAAATGTCATTTATTTAGCTTACTAAAGAATTTCTTTTTAGGAGTATAAATAATTTAGCACTGCAGGAGAGGGATAAGTAAGATTTGATTTACAAGGTTATATTTTATACAGAACTTTTCAAAAGGAGAACACTGTTGTAAAAATAGTAGTAACTTATATTTAAACTTAGTAACATTTAACTTTGAACTCTTACCACGGATTTGGAAATTTAGTATTTGGAATTTTGATCATGATGGTGAAAAAGAATATTTTTGCTATATACAAAAGGACTTTAAAAAGTTCATGGAAAAACAGAATTGAGTATGAGTTTATTTTGGTACAAAAATGTAAAGTACACAGTTTTTTCATAATATGCATTTTCTAAGAACATTTTGAAGCCCCCTAATATATCCTTTTGGCCCCAAGTTTACATAATAAATGGTTAACTAGTGAGTATTGTACATAGTAGTAGATACAAAAGGCTTAGGGAACGGTAAAAGCAATAATTTACTATTTATTACAGAAGACATCTTGGCATTTCTTTGGAATTTTTGCACAAATCAGTCAGTTTATATTCACCATGGCCACTTTTTTCTTTTTTCAAGCAGCCCTGTGAGGTGCTCATTCTTTTAAAATCCATCAACAGTGGGAGTGTGTAAATGTTATCTAGTTTATAATTTTTGAACAGAAGTTTGGCAAAACTGAGATTGTGGAACCTGGGCTCACTTGAAATTTTATATTTTTGTATAAACGTGTAATCAGGAACCAGAGTCTCCTTTGTTTTTATGAAAAATTGCCATATTTAAGGATCTGTGTGTAACTTGTTTTCTACTTATTCATCTCCGGGTGCATTCTCATCCAAAAATTTTAGAGGTATTTCTTGAAGTTGCTCCTAAAAAAATATATATATATATATATATATATATATATATATATATATATATATACACACACACATATATATATATATGAAAACATGATTTAAATATTCCTAGAATACTTTTACCTTTCTGTTCTTTTTCTCTTCCAAATACTAAATTTTAGTAGAGCCTTCCTCTGTCTCTTCATTTATTTTTCATCTCTCTTTATTGTTGATTTCCACTGTAGAACTTTCACTTTATACTAGTAAAAAATAAACTTTATTTTGAATTTTAGTATTTGGGTTTTATCATGTATTCTGCACCAGTTAGCTTCAATGAAAATTCTTTTTTGACCTAGATACATCCTGTCAATAGTGTGTCAAATAATTTTTATTTCTTCCTCTAATAGCTGCAAATTCAGTGATAACTTTTCAATGTGATATTTTTTCCACCAAGTCTGGTACATAAACAGAATGGGTCATTTACTGTTGGAAATTCTATGAAGGAAAATTGTCAAATCCCTTCTTAGTATATTCTCTATACCCCTACGTTACCTCCCTGCCTTTAAAGTGTTTTAAGCACATGGCCAAGTTTGTGTTTGTGTTTGATTCCTTTGGTGAAGATCATGCCATCAAAACATTTCCTAAAATGTTTGAAAACAAGGCTAGGTTGGAATGCCAAATTCCAAAGCCTATGTCGTAATTTGGTTTAAATATGCTAAAGTGAGCAAATATGGTTTGCCTAACTGCAGTACACATCCATAATGTATACTTCACTTTCTCTACTTGAACACATTCATGTATGTGCTTTGTTTCATAGCACATGTATTTAAAAGGAATCATGAAGAACTGTATCAAAATTCTTTCAATAAAATTCTGTTTAAAAAAAACCCTGCATTTGAATTGTGCCTACTAGTTTGATGAACTGAAAAGAAGCCTGTGAATCTAATAGTTATTTGAATAGATTCTAAAGGACTTTAAGGTACAGAAGGGAAAGAATGATTCTGAGAACAAGGAAACAGCAAAACTCAGAGAAAAAGACAAGGCGATGGGAATGTCTTTACATTCTGAAAAGCCTACTGTAGCTCTTATTCATCATTTTACATCATAAACACAGAGTATTTATTTCCAGAGGGTTTTGATTCCTAATTATTCTCTCACCTCACCTCTGGATGATCCCATCTTACATGAAATGAAGACCAACTCATCTGACGTGACACTTCTTTATCTTCCAAATGTTCCCTCTAATCAGAAGCAAGTTTAAAAAAAAAAAAAAACTCCCATAAAACTCCAGACCGTATTCATCCCACCCTCTCAAAGGTGTTCTCAAAGCAGCCTCTTTACTATTAGTCTTGGCCACACTGATGCTTTTATCCTCAGCGTGTTTGCTATCAGATTCCTCACATGGGTCTCCACATGCCTCCTCCTTTCTAGTCATTTTCATAGCTCTTAGTGGTATGGCTCCACTGTTGTCTGTGTTGTAGAAATTGTTTAAAGATATCAGTGGGTTACTGTTCACATCTATGGCAGAAGTAGCAAACATTCAAGATAGAGACATGAAATTACCTCTCACTGGAATCTCTACTCAACTACCAATTCTATCACAATTCCTTAGAGAATTCTCACAAATGGCCTTTGCTACCTCCATTTCCTGCACCCCTATCACAAAATCCTTGCCTTCCTTAACAGTCTCTTAAATTCACCTCTTCCATTCCCACTGTCCTATTTCAGGATTTCATTGATGGCTGCAAGCAGAATCACTTCTGAAAAGTGCCTGTCTTCCCATCTATTTCTCACCCTGCTTCAGCCGCCACACCACCACCACCACAGACACACACACACACACACACACACACACACACAGAAACAGAACCAGTTCTGGCTTTGTCAGGGAGCACAAGGAACTTCTGCTGACATGTGCTCAGGGCCTTTGAAAACATTCCCCCTGCCCTGGCTTCCTGATTACTAGTACTGGGTACTGGCTCAAATGCACACTGCCCTTTGACTTGCTGGATCTATAGCACCTGCCAGGGATCCCTGCCTTTCCTGTGCTCCCTGGAATTAGTAACTGGCCTTTATGCAAGTCTCCAGTGGCCTGTCAACACCAGTTAGAGCAGCTTCTTGTGTTTACAACAGGCTTAGCCAAGTTGTTTACCCCAATACTGCATCAACTCTTTATCTAGTTTTTGTTTCCTTCCTCCCAGAAACCACCATATTATTACACTGACAGATTAACACTTTCAGTCTTTTAGCAGGAATCTTGAGTGACTCCCCAGTGCTTATCAAATACAAATTCTCTGTACAACTCTGGAAACTCATAGTGCTTTGCTTCCATCCTTATTTCCATGATATGGCAAAAAGCAAAATTTCATTAGCCTAGGCCAGAGAAATGGCACAGACATGGAGGAACAAACAAGTTCAATAGATGCAGGCAGACAGCAATTTACGATTTTTCAGTCAGAAAGGAGGGAGGGGAAAATAGCACTTTAACGGGATTCTAGTTCCTTTGAACACTGTCAAAACTCATCCAGCTCTATTTCCAGGTTTGCAAAATATCTACCATGAAGTTCAGGCTTGGTACATGGTAACAACATTCATATATACAATTCAACTTTATCTGCTCTAGTCTCGTAATTAAGAGGTGTACTATTGTTAATAGTAAAATAGTATTCAAATGTACAGAAACTGGCATAGTGTAGGCAGTCAAAATTTATTGAAAAAAATGGATGGATTATTATTATTTTTTATTTTTAGATAGTCTTGCTATGTTGCAATCCTGCCTCAGCCTCCCAAGTGGCTGGGAATCCAGGCGTGCACCATCATACCTGGGTTTTAGGGTGGACCTGAAACTGAATCAAGGCCTCACATGGCCTCAGGTTGCCAAGTAGCAGCGTTAACCAGAAGCCTGTACTACAGGTAGGCCTGAATTATGCTTTTTCTATGAAGTTTGAGACCTCTTTGAAAATGGTTCTGTATGAATTGTTAAACTATTTTTTTGTAAGATAGCCACTGCTACAACTATAGAATTAAAAACAAAAGAATACAAAAATAAAAACATTCCAAAAGTATTTCCTGACAGTAGGCACAAAATAGATTTTGGGTTTTTTTTTTTTTTTGCTATTGGGTTTGTGTGCTCACCAGAGACACAGAGAGAGAAAGCGAGAAATAACCCCCAAAGGGGGATGGCCACGCTGCAATCCCTTCTCTATTCTCTTCTTGGAATTTTGGGCACGCATGTACATGCACCCAGCATGAGTTTTAAGCCACTGGGTTCAGAACTCGAACTGCAGTTGACTACATGGGAGTCCAGTGATGTAACCATTACACTATCTGCTGGTCCCTAAGCAGAATCTTTAAAGTATGACATTTTATAAGGAAAATAATTCAGATTTACATAAAAGCAGAGGTACAGTTTCTTAGCAATGAGAAACCTTGTCATTTGGCTTAGACTTTTGCAAATGTCATAATCACTTAAAATTATAAATAAGACCTGTCTGATTAGCCATCACTATCCTCCCACCCTAAACACTAAGTTAGATCACAATGTTCAGCTTTACAAAAGTTACTTGTCCCGTATGAGCATCATACTACTTCCTTTTGTGCAATAATTTGTACATAGGTCAGGTGGGTTTCTACAGACTTCTAAAAAAGGTGAAGTTCTTCATGGATTTTTATTAGTTGAAATAAAGAAAGACCTTCCACTGTTTCTAAAGACTTTACTCAGGCAATCCGGTGGGAGTGGTGACCATCAGCTATGAAAACCCCAGGAACTGAGACTTTTGAAATTGGAATTTTTACTCTGTAGAGCAACAGTTCAAAAAAAAAAATAGAACAAAACCCCATTTTCCTCCTCCTTATGAGTAAGGATGCAGACCCAATCCCAAAGATATGCAGCAGATAACCTAGAAGTAATTAGGACCACAAGTTTCTGGCAGAGTATGGATCTAAATGGTGAACCTTTAGTAGCAAGGAAACCATGCCGAATACAGAAGCTCAGGAAAGCAACGTCACAAAGTAGGTTATGAATCCTAAGGGTCATTCTCAGATCACAAAGGCTTTTATTCTGATCCTCTTTAGTAGGACCTAGTAGGATAATCTAGTTCAAAATACCTTGAGACTAGATTATCCGACACACTTCCTAAATCACAGACTGGGTAGCACAAACATGATATAAATCCAAAAGGAACTGCAGTCTTTGAAAACTGATCCGACAGTGGAATCATATGGAAGAAATGGGTAAACAGACTTAAGCAAAAAACAGATTGAAGAAACTAAACAAACCCTAAATAGGATAAATCACAATAACCACACCCTATCAAACAATTCCTAGCAAAATCTCACAAGCTCTTTTATAGAGGTCAACAAATTCTAATATTTATATGAAAAGACAAAGGAACCAGAATAGCCGAAACTATAGATGGCCATCTCTTCTCCATTCTCTTGGGATTTGGGGCATGCACACACATGCACCTGGTTTCTCAGGCCCTTGGGCCTGGGACTCGTGCTGGTGGAGTTGGCCATGTGGAATCCAGTGCCTTAACTACCACACCACCTGCTGGCTCCTAGATGAAAAAAATTTGAGAAAATAAAACAAAGTTAGAGGAATCATACTACCTGTTTTTATTTTTCTTAGTTTTTGTATAGGGTGTGTGCACTCAACAGAAGGAGACAGAGAAAAGGAAAGTGAGAAAGAGGGGAAATGAGAAATCACCCCTGGGGAATGGCCACACTCCAATCCCTTCTCCTCCAGTCCCATTTTGGGATTTTAGACACACACGCACCTGGTCTGATTTTCAAGCCGCTGAGGCCAGGACTGGAATCCCATAGCTGGCCATGTGGGATCCAGCACCTTAATCTCCATGTCACCTTCTGGCCTGTGCATTCCATTTTTAAGATTTACTATAAAGCTAAAGTAGTCAGGACAATATGGCATCACTGAAGGGAGAGATGCACAGATCATCAGAACAGCAGAGTCCAGCAACAGATCCAAAATTTTTGACAGTAGCATACAAACAATCCAACAGAGAAAGGAATAGTGTCTTCGTAACAAATGGTGTTAGGGCAACTGGACATTTATAAGGAAAAAGAATGAACCTTAATCTAGAATTCATGCTTCATATAAAAATTAATTCAAAATGTATCACAGATCAAACTGTAAAATTATTTAAAAAAAAAAACAAAACTATAAAACCTTGAGACGAAAACAGGGAAAAAAAAAAATCTATGTCCTTGAGCTTGACAACAGACTCTGAGACATGGTAACAGAAACATGATCAATACCGGAAAAAGCTAATAGACTGAATTTCATCAAAATTGAAAACTTTGGCTCTGCCAACAAGATAGTTAAGAAAATGAAGGCTAAGCTACAGATTGGGAGAAAAAAAAAAATTGCCAATCATGTATCTTACAGATAACTTGTGTCCAGACTAAATGTAACTCTTAATGCTTAATCACAAGAAAACAGTCAAATTTAAAAATGAGCAAAATATAGGAACAGAAGCTTCATCAAATAGGATGTAAGAATGGCAAATAAGCACATGAAAATATGTTCAACATCCTAAGTCATTAGGGAAATACAAATTAAAACCATGATGAAGACATCACTGCAGACTTACTAGAAGAGCTAAAATTAAAAGTACTGCCAACATGAAGTGCTGGCAACCATACAGAGCAATGGAGACTCACTTATACAATGCTGGTGGGAATGCAATATGGCACAGCCACTTTGCAAATCACTTAGGCAGTTTCTTATAAACCTAAATGTGCACTGGGCCAGCCAATGGCTTGGTGGTTAAGGCAGCTGGATGCCCACATGGCCCTCTCAATGGTTGAAGTTAACTGGTGGTGTAAGAAACACCTGGCATCTGTGCATGTGTGCCCAAAATCCAAATGAGTAGAGAAATGGAACAGGGACTGTGGGTGACCACTCCCTATAGGGGAGAGGTGCTTTCTCACTTTCTCTCTCTCTCTTCAGTGAGTGCACATGCCATCTGGCAACATTTAAAAAGAAAAAATAATAAAATTAAATGTACACTTATCATGTGATCCAACAACCTGACTCCTGGGTATTTACTCTAGAAAAAGAAAACTTTGTCACACAAAAACCTGTATGTGAATGTCTGAATAACTATACACAAATGCCAATATGTGGATACAATTCAAATGTTCCTCTCAAATTGTGAACGAATTAAACACAAACTGTATGTTGTCTCTCCATACAAGAGAATACTACTTAGCAATAATAAAAAGGAATGAACTTTTGATACAAGCAACTTGAATGACAAAAGCATCACACTAAAGGGAGTCAGTCTTATTTATATGACATTCTCAATAAAGGTAAAACTGTAGAGAAAAAGAAAAGATCAAGGGTTGTCAGGAGTTACAGGAGGGGAGAGATATAAGCATATGGAGGGAGTTCCTTGCATAAGGAACTATGTTTTCATCTCAAGGTTTTATAGGTGTTTTGGTACCTAGACTAACATTATGATAATTTTCTTAAGAATTAATTTTATTTATTCATTTATTTTAATTTGACTGGAGAGAGAATGGGGAAAGTGAGAAAGCAAACCGCCAGGACTGGGACAAGAACTGTGATCAGTCATGTGGGAGTGTTCAGTGCCTTAACCACCATGCCACCTGCTGGTCCCCAACATTATGGTAATCTAAAACAGCATTAAAAAAAAATTAAAGTATTAAAGAGCTAAACACTACTGAGCAAATGGATGTAACCTTCAGGTTTTTCTATTTGATCTGCCAAACAACAATATTGTCCATCTTTTTTCTGCTGATGGATGTTTTCATTTTATAATTTACATTGAGGTTAAATTATTGGATTTTCTATTGCATTTTGCATAGAAAAGCATAGAACAAAATGCATCATGACTTTCCCAATGACCTAATCTATAGAATAGAGTTGCCAGATGTAGCAAATAAAAAGAAATTAGTCTAGTTATATTTTAAATTCAAATAAAAATTTGGCAACTTCCAGACCACCACTCCTGACAGCTTTTATTGCTGGTTCGCATGAATTTTAACTGGTATCTTAGGTGTGGTTTTCTTTGCATTTCTTCTGTTTGAAGTTTACTGAGCTTAATGGATGTGTGAATTGGTAGTTTCAAAAAAGTTGGGTAAATTCTGGCATTTGCTCATTTTTTTCCAACCCTATTCTTTTTCTTGGAATCCAGTTACAGAGGTGTTAAAATGCTTGATACTGTCCCACACAACACTGAAACTGTTTTTCTTCTCTCCAATCTTTTCTCTTCATTAGCCTGGACAATCTCTTTATTCATATGTCATTTGTACTCTGCTATTAAAACCAACAATTCGATTCTTTTTTTTTATTGTACGTTTCCATTTGTTGGCTGAGAGCACCATCTATATTCATTCACTACAACCACATGTCCTTTTCATCCATGAACATAGTTCTAAAAGTTGCTTCAAAATCCTGTCTGCTAATCCCAATTATCTAGATTATGTTAGAACCTCTTTCAATAGCCTTTTATTTTAAAAATAAAATACAAGCCATGCTGTCCTATTTTTTTTTTTTTCTTTACACACCACATATTCTAGAACTTTTTGATCACTTGTTATGGTATAGACTCATTTTGTTATTATACTATAAGGAGTGGTAAGCTTTGGTCTAGCAGGCATTTAAACTGATGACTAATCTGCTGGATTTTATGGAAGCTTGATTTCACATTACGTTAAAGGTTTTGCTCTTACTTTTAGCACAAATCCTTAGTCTTGGGCATAGTCTTTCAAAATACATGGCCATTCTGGGGTTTTGATTGAAAGCCAAAGGTGCTTATCAAGCCCTTCTAATTTGTCAACATTCAAATTTAGAACTCTTGCTCTTGCAGTAGGGAGCAGCAATCTCTTTAGCTTCTTTGCCTTTCCAGCTGTGGCTCTCCCCTTGATTCCATGGAGTCTCCAGTGCACATGCATAGTTCAGGAGTTGGCCAAGATTTATGGAGAGATCATATGCAGATTGGGAGGCTACCCCCTCTTTGGCACTTTCATTTCTAGGATCTCCTCTA
The DNA here is from genome assembly GCA_026018925.1 of Tupaia tana. Taxonomy (NCBI): domain Eukaryota; kingdom Metazoa; phylum Chordata; class Mammalia; order Scandentia; family Tupaiidae; genus Tupaia; species Tupaia tana. Next base: position 69,828,788 of record JAKSZU010000004.1, read on the forward strand.
CTTGATTTTCAGCTCCTCTAGCAATGCCGATTCCATCCTCTAACACATCAAGCCAATAAGACTGTAACTTTCTCAAGCTGTAGCCATGCTTCACCACATTGTCTGGGAATGTGCCGAGGGCAAAAGTCAGATAAGCTGAAGTCTGCTTTCAGTGACTGTTCACAGTTCCTTACTATATTTTGTTGAGAGTTTATGATTGAGAGGCTTTGCATGTAACAAAATACTCCACCATTACCCAAACCAGCCGTCCTTCATTTAATATTTTTAAATGTTTGCCTTAACACTTCAGAGGAAAATAAAATATAACTGGTAATTCAGTGTACTTCGCTCTCTTCTTTTTCTGTCTAGCAGACTGAAAATGTTTCATGTATATTTAAGTATCTTTTATCTCAAATAAAATAGTCAAAATAGTCTGTAGCTATTGATGATCCCAGGAAGTAGGGAAATTTCTGTCCAACTTCCAATGAATTTACTGAGTTAAGAGGTCAGATATATTTATTAGACCATGAAATAGTCAAGAATTGGATTTGAAGCAGCATGTAACAGAGTTATTTCTACTCTGGACTGACACAAAGTGTAAAACTCTATGGTCATGAAACATAATAAATGAAGTTACCTAAAATGAGTAGAAAAATATGACTACTAACACACACATATATACTACTGGGATCCAGCAGATGGCATAATGGTTACGTTGCTGGACTCCCACATAGTCCATCATGGTTTGAGTCCTGGACTTAGAGACTTAAAACTCATGCTGGGTGCTTGTACATGTGTGCCCAAGAGGAGAATGGAGAAGGGATTATCGTGTGGCCATCCCTCCTGGGGATGGAAATCAAAGGAATTATATGATTTCTTATACACACACAACAGCAAAATCTCTTTAAAAAAAGTATGTGTGTGTGTGTGTGTGTAAAATAGTAATGGAATCACTGTTGTCTCCAAAATTTTATTATGTAGTCAGCAAGTTTTCTATTTGTCGGCTTGGGCATAAAAGTGTTATTTAAAACCAAACCACACAGTTGGCTAAACATTTATAATCAAACAATCATACAACCTCCAATATGCAGCAGAATAAAAGTCACATGACTAAGATGTTGGCTGAACCAGACAGCCAATCCAGGAGGGTGTCATTTTGTGGCAGGGGCTCAGCTGAGCTTCATGTAAGTAAGACTGGTGGTCGAGACTTCCTCTTCCAACCTCTATTTATGCATACTAATACCAGCCAGGCCAGGACACCTCGTTTGGCAGTGAAGATAGCTGACTTTTTAAGAAAGAACAAAATTATAAAAATAACTTGTGAACTATTATCAATCTGTTATCTGCTTTGCCACTCCTGACATTTATTGCTCTTTACAACTGGGATTCAAGTGATTCAAGTTCCAGTCACCTCCAAGTTATACGCTGTAATGACTACCTTGTGTCAACTGGTTTCACAAAGAGAAATTGCTTTTTAATGATTTTGTCACTGGATGTCTATCCACAAGTTTTCCAGTGTACTCTGTTTCCTGTGTGTCATTCCTTAAAGCTGCCAAAATAGCAACAACAGCTGAGGACATCAAAGGGGGAAAACTCATTGGCACAAGGAGCCCAAGAACTGTTGAGTCAACTTCTTTCTTTTTGGTAACTTGTTTTATACTTAGTCGCTAAAACAAAAGACCTGTTTGTTATTCAAAACTGTATACATCCCGGTATGACTGAAATTTATATCAGACAATAGAAAATGCCTATGTTCAGAGTCCATCAAGGCCTTGGGATTGCATGCTGTTTTCTGGTATGGAAAACAGACTTAGCATCTCCATCTCCAGCGGGTGCATGCTGCCTCCTGTGATAACCAAGGAATGCAGTGGTCCTCCCAAGTCCACAGTACACATTTGCTGTAAAGTGCCTGCTGCGATTTTCTGGTCCTCGGCTCCAACCCTGGCTAAGCCAACACAGAGTGTCTCTTCAGTTACTGCTGTTTAAGGAAAAAAAAAGATACTGACATTCAGTTCAGCAAAAGTACCATCCTGTCCAACACTCAAGCTAACATGAGTTCCACAAACACAGTTAAAGAAGACCCAAATATTATAAATCCTCTTTGTCCGTCATTATTGACCAATTACCCACTGACTCACCTAAGTCTTTTGTAAACCATTTGCACTACTTGACATATAAAGTAGTGCTCCAAACTTTGAACTTTCAGAATCCCACAGGTTTACATGAGTTTTAGTTTTAAGGATTTGATTAATAATTAACCAAATCCATATTCTTTATAGTTGCATATAGCATTTTTAAAAATAGACTGAATTAACAATGTATATTACGTACTTAGATTTTAAAAAAATTGCTTGAGATGTGTTAATATTGATCAAGTTGTACAGGAAAACCAGGGAGTTATGAAATAAATACATAGATTTGCATGTCAGGTTGGCCATCTAATTTAATTATCTAGGTGACAAACTTCGGTTTCCTAATTTTTAAAAATGTAACTACTGCTCTTGAATATTGTTTTAAGAATTTAAATAACTGATATAAAAGTGTTCAGTGAACTACAGAACCTTTAATAGATAATAGGCATTTTGGCATTATCTGTGCTTATAGGTTCAAAATAATCAACCTTCATGAAATTTCACATTACTTACTCTGGTGTTACAGATTAAGAGCTGACATTTTTTTAAAAGAATTATTTATTTATTTCTACTTATTATTATTATTATTATTATTATTTTAATTTGATGAGAGAGAGAAAGGGAGAAAGCAAGCCGCTAGGTCTAGGACTCAAACCGTGGTCGGCCATGTGGGAATTACCTTTAACCACCATGCCACCTGCCGACCCCAAGACACTTGTTTTTATTATACTGTGTAGTCGGGAATGTTGTCCTGACTGAACAATGATCAAAATGGGACAGATGATTTATATCTAACAGGATGCATGAAACGCTGTATGAATCTAGAACATCCTTGCAGACTGTTTAACAAGTGCAACAAGCCTACTAATGAGAATAAAATAAGCAATGGTCACTCAATAATCTCTTAATATTTTTTCTGTTAGAAGATAGGTGCTCAAAGGCTGTCAGTACCTTTTTTTTTTTTTTTTGAGAGGTTTTTGCTGTAGGGCGTGTGCGCTCAACAGAAAGAGAGAGACAGGGAGAGAGAAAGCGAGAAGTCACCCCCCAAGGGGGGATGGCCACCCCACAATCCCTTCTCCTCCACTCTCTTCTTGGGATCCTGGGCATGCACGCACACGCACCTGGTGTTGAGTTTAAGCCACCAGGTCCAGGACTTGAACTGTGGTAGAATACATAGGAGTCCAGCGATGTAGCCATTACGCTAACTGCTGGTTCCTGTCAGTGCCTTTTAACAGAATATAAAGCAGGTTCATTTCAGAATCTATCAATAAAGATTTACTGACACTAAATGTTAAATATTAAGAATTTAAGATTAAATTCTTATATTCTTAAATTCTTATATTCTTATATTTCTTATTATAAGAAAACAATTCCTGGTCTCAGTTTTGAGAATGGTAAAAGTAGAATAAATTTGCTTTTCAGGACAGATCTCACCATCGATAGGGCTAAAATAGTAATTCTGTTTTTTTATATAAATATTTACGCATTAGCATATTTACATCACATTTCATTTACATTTAACCTGTGAAAATTCCTCTTTTTGGAATGGAATTAATTTCATTATAAATAATTTTTCATTATTTTACTTTTAGTGCAACTTAAAGCTTCTAAGATTTAAGTTAAATTGGGGGAAAACAAAGAAAATACACAATGCAAAAAAACACTGACTTTGGCTTCTCTGGTGGTGGTGTGATATGTGTGTATATGAGTATAAATGTGTTTTGGTGTCAGATATTAAATCATAAACACATCTAAATAAAGCAGCAGAGAAATGATATGAGAGTCATTATCAGGGTCTTGAGTACCTGGTTCTTCTCCTCGTACTCTATGATTCTGAATAACTTCCAGAAGTTGCTGGGCTGCTTGGTTCACACTCATGTACCGAGGAGGTTCGTAGATCTTTCTTCCCCTACAAACATAAACCAGATGCCATTGTTCTTAGCCATAAAATTACCTAATACGTTATTAATGCAGTTATTCCCCTGATATACTGGAGTACCACAGCCTAAATTCCATTTGAAGTTTTCCCATAATACCTTCCCACTTTCAGAATACACTAAGGCATGGGTAGAGGGATTGTTTAAGTGCTTTAAGTTTTTTCATTGTTCTACTTCAACTGTCCTCCGATCTCACTGAAATGATGACAGAAATAGAAGTCCAACAACCTAAAAATATGTACTTTTATTCAATGGAATGTCTTAGATAAAAATAATTCAAAATAAATGGCAATTTGGCCTAGCTTAATCAAGGTTCTTTTTATTAGTAGGTTTAAACTACAGATTCCTCTTCACATTTCTTCCTTTAAGAAAAGTAAACTGAAGCAGTAAACATCTGAACATCTTAGATGGTAACACATGCTTACTTCTATATACTGTAAAACCTACCAATTTGCCCAATGATCATAATAACTAAAATGCAGCTTTTGTAGCCTGTAAACTAGTTCATGAAGATTATTTCACTGACTCTAAGAACAATACTCTAAGTGCTAGCCCACAAAATATAATGCAAAGCACGAACATCATCTTAAGTGTTCTAGTAACCACATTAACAAAAGTGAAAAAAGGAGAATTAATTTTATTAATATACTTAACCAAATATACACAAAATATTATATGTTAACATTTATTTATATAGAATGATTAAAGAAACAGTTTTTATTTTAATCTTTGAAATCTGCAATACGTTTTATAGCATATTTTAATTTGGATATTACATTTTCATTGGAAATAATTTATATTCAAATTTCATAATATTTGAGTTAAAAATAAATGTATAGTTGTAAAAGTAGATTTATACATTGAATTTGCTCCAAGTATACTTAAACATTTTGTAATTATAAAACAGAGTCATCAGTTTTAAAGTAATGAAGATTAAAGGAAAAATTCAGTCCCTCACTTGCATCAGCCACAGTTCTGGGGCTCATTAGTTATACATAGGACAGGACATTGCTTCTCTAAGAAAAAAAGGACTAGACTATCACTATTCTAATATGAGGAGAATAAGGCTCAGAGATGGAAGTAACTTGCCCAAGAGCAGACAGCTAGAGGCAGACTCAGGACTCAAACCCATGACTCTCAATGTATTCATTCTACAAATTTTCACGGAGTGCCTATTAGATACCACCCACAGTTCTCAGTGTTCTTGTTTTTCTTTTTAGAGAGAGATTTTTGCTATAAGGTGTGTGTGCTCACTGGAAACACAGAGAGAGAGACAGACAGAAAACGAGAAATCACCCCCTTGGGGGATGGCCCCACCGCAATTTCTTCTCTTTTATTCTCTTGAGATTTTGGGCATGCACGCATATGTGCCTGACAGAAGTTTCAAGCCACTGGGTCCAGGACTTGAACTGCAGTCAGCCACGTGAGAGTCCAGCGATGCAACCATTATGCCATCTGCTGGTCCCCAGTTCTCAGTGATGAATCTATGAATTGTATTGCTATTTCCATTCTCTAACAATGCTTATCATTTCATAACATTATGAGTAAAACATGTTTATTGTTAATAAAAGCTGATTTTTAAGAAATCTTTAGAATTCACATCACTTAAGTAGAATTTATTGAGTTGTTTAAGGAATTAAAATTAAAATACATAAACATTTGCAGAATAAGTACTTACTTGATTAGATTTTCTAAAGACTGCTCCTTTACTTTGATATCTGAAGGGAATGAAAAAACAGTTCTTTGATTAAATTAGGTGTAATACTTTATCCAAAACCCTGTATGTAACCTTAGGTGAGTTACCTAAATTTTGGGGAAAAATTCTTTCCAAGTGTCCAAATTGTTCATCTGAGAGTTTGTCACAGTCCTTCCCCCCATTTGTTATCCAATGTCTTAAGGAAATACAGAGAAGAATGGAAGTTTGTGATTATGTAAATGCCACTAGTCAGAAAACCACCATGAGCTTGGCCCTGAGACCATCCTGTAAAGATCTAATTTCCTGCTGGAAAAGAAGACAAAGGATTAAATAAACATTGGCATCTACACTACCTACCAGCTAATCAAAATCTTTGTTTTCATTTCTAGTAGTTGGTAACTGCATACATGCAACTGAAAAAGTCTTGTTATGTTCCTATTCTTACCTATTTTTATGGCACCAGAATATAAGCTTCAATACACATAACGTGAACTTGAAAAAGATCCTTACCACATTTTCAGGAGAGATTTTGCTTTTTTACGAATGGTAAGACATGCCTTAATTATAGATAAATACTTCAAAACCAAGTATCCATAGTTTTAACAAGGCTCTAGAACACTGAACGAGTGTCAGACACGGTGTCAGATGCAGGATACCATAGAGATCTAACCGGACAGAATTTCTACTTTCATGAGGTGTGATAGTCTAAGCATCACAAAAAGTTGATTTTTACATTTCTTAATCACTGATGCTCAGCTGAGCTATTTGGTAAAAGTTAAAAAAAAAAAAAGAAGCAGAATCACTCTACATCCTCACAGGAACTCAGTACACAACAAAAGAGTAACAGCTGCTTCCTGTTTTACATGCCAAAAACAAATGGTTCAGCCAAAGTTTGTTTTTGCAAAAATAAATATAGTGTGACTGAGAAGTCTTAATAGACTTCTGCAGCTTTCTTAATTAAATTTTTTCTTATAAAGGGTACTAAAGAGTTTGCTTGAAAATTAGAGTAGAGATTAATCTCATATAGGTATCATTCAAAGTTCTTGGAACTGGCATTTTAAACTTTTTGTCAGGCTTGAAATAGCACAAATTATTTAATATTTCTATTTATCTGGCATATATGGGAAAAAATACGTATCTGTTATTGAAAATATGGTCTCCAGTACCACTAATGATATAATTGAAGTTTAAGACTCTCTTAATGATGTTTGTGATATTCTTAAAAATTCAACACTTTATTAATTCATTTGTCTTGAGCTTCTGATATGATATTTTAGATATATTTCTGATTTACAAATTTAATATATTCTTTCGAATCTGATTTTTAAAATGAAGAGGGCTGTGAATTTTTATAGGCAAATGCTTTTCAATGATAATAATATATTAGTGAATTAGTCTCAATCTGGACTAGTTTTGCCACTGTATTTTTCCTATCTTTCCACAGCCATAATTTTTCTTCTCTACTTCTTGTTCGAGTGTAAGCTTCTCCTATTCATCTTAGCACCAGGCCTGGTATAATGTGAAATGCCCAGTAAATGCTCAATTAATGGCTACTGAATAAGCTTATTCACTGGCGATTTTATTACCCATGCACCAGACCATTCTGTACAATCCATCTTTTAAGCAACTAAGTCCCAATTCATTTTTTTTCAAAAAGTCTGTTGACATCTCCACAAATGTTTTGTTCTTAAAAATATCGATAAAACTAATGTTAAGCTGTATTAACCTATAATTATATAAATTGGTCTTGCATAAATAAATTTAAAATTCTCTGTGGTTTCTTACCAGTTTATTCTCATTAATACCTACAATGCTTGGTCCGTTGAAGCATTCAGTAAATACATACTAACTTAAATGATGAGAATGCCAGGTGATTAAACAATGATCTATGGTTTGAGGATTTGGAATCATGACATTTTATACTTCACACCCTGTTCCTGCTTTTGTTTATAGAACAAGGAAGATATATTGTTTAACTTTGTCTTTTCCCAGGAAAGCTAAGAAAAGAGGCAGCTCTTAGAAAGAGGACTCAAGAGCCAAAGTTCTGGTTTGTCCTTCCTGCCACTTCATACAATATAACTTAACTGTTCTTTAAACTCTCATGTGCATAACGCATCAGTTCCAAACTAGGTTTCAAAATGCTGAGGACAGGATCCACGTCTAATACTTCCTTAGTATTCCAAAAAAACCTAAATCTACACTGAGCATACATAAACACCCAATAAATGTCTGTAAAATCATTTTCTACTTTTATGTCCCAAGTTTTCTGAAAGATAAATGCTGCTCGCCTTCATTCCCTCTACTCTTAATGAATATACGAGGTAGTTATCAGGTAGCCTACCTCTTAAGACTCTTCTTCCTGTTCTAGAACCTTACCGTTCTGTTGTAAAAAACACATTACAAACCAGTATCTGAACTCCAATGAATCCCTATGTTTGGGCCCCGAGTTACATATACTTCTACTTTTTCTTTTAACAAATTCCTCTTAACAGCTGTCCTCCTCTCATCGGCCTGGCATTCTACCCACTGCTGGCTTTAACCATATCTAAGTCTGGGATAACAAGATGGACATATCTGATGGCATAGTCTATACCAATGAACAAGTAACTTAAAGTGTTCTCTTTAGTAAATACCATAAAAATGTAAGACTAGTCTCTTCACATTGAAAATTTAAGAATAAAACTACTATATAAAGCTGATTAATGAAGTATCAAATTATATCGTTAGTAAACTAAAATTTAAAAAATATACCAGCTAACTGTTGAACATATGGATACGCAAAGAAAATGTTAGAGAAGTATCTATGGGCTGATCTAGATCTAGAATTAGGTGTCCATGTGAATAGATGAAAAGAAATGTATTCCACCTAGAATTGAATGAACTAGCCAGAGTTAGAGAATTTCGTGCCAATGGTTAATAAGAGTAAGGGACCAGCAGATGGCATAATGGCTATGTCACTGGACTCCCACATGGTTGACTGGAGAAGGGACTGTGGCATAGCCATCCCCTCCGGCGGGGGGGGTGGGGGGGTGGGGGGGGGTTATTTTTCACTTTCTGTCTCTTTGTCTCTGTCTCTCCAGCGAGCACATGCACCCTATAGCAAAAAACTTCTCTCTAAAAAAAAAAAAAGAGTAAGTCTGAGAAAATAAACTAAATAATAATAATAGTAATTTAGCCAATTAACTCCATAAACATTTATTAAACTATCACACTGTGAAAGTATTCTGAACATTAGGACTAAGAGCAATGAGCAAGTTAAAGTACCTGTTCTTATAAGCAGGGAAGAAATCAACTAAAAGTTAGTTCAGAGGGGTAATAAGACTGAAAAAAATAACATACGGTAATAGGAAAGAGAGTCATTGAGGGGGTCCAGGGTGTAGCACATGCCAAGCAACAAAATTTCATTCTACATCATCAGTCAGCAAACTTTTATATAGGGCCAGAGAGTGAATATTTTAGGTTCTGACGGTCTTAACACAACTGTTTATCACAGCCTCGCAGCACAGCAGCAGCCAAGACAATACATAAATGAACGTATGGCCATGTTCCAGTCAAGTCTTATTTACAAAATAAGAAGCAGGTTGTTTGATCCATGTACAGCAGTTTGCCAACTCCTGCTCTAGATAATAATTTCCAGTTTTTACTCAGTGTGAAATGCCAACCATTAGTAAAACTTAGTTATAATCTTTCCTATTAAGATGTTCTGATTGGGTTTCATACTGATTGAATTTCTTGAAATTATATACTATTGAACAATAATGAACTAGTTATTTATGCAAATAACTTTAGAAATTTTGGCAAAAAGGCCATACTTCAGGGGTCATTTTTATAGTTCATTACTAGAGAAGACTCTGTGTGGAGCACCAAATACTCATTTATTTACTAGTGGGAAAAAATTTTTTTGGAAAAATCTTTTCTAATGTTTTGAATATCTGTACTTACTAGTGGCCAAAATCATGGCTTCATCCTGTCCTGATCCTGTGCTCTGGACTAAAGATTCTGCTGGGTAATTTCAACAGTCTTAATAAAACAACATAATTCCAAACAGTCCCAGATCTGAGCCAGTGTGTGAGGATGTTTTCATTTTGTTTTGGCTTTTTTAAGTGACAAGGTCTTGCTATATTGCCGAGGCTGCACTCACACCTGTGCTTATCCTACCTCACCCTCCCAGTTAGCTAAAACTATAGGTGTTTACCTCTGCCCAGCTATGTGAGCTTTTCATAAATGATGATATAACTACAAGAGTGAGAATACGCATTTACAAATACTTGTAGTAATTTGACACTGGCACAAAAGATTAAATATTAAAAAAAAAAAACAACACATATATTTAAACAAACCAACCCTGGTCCTTCACTAGAAATAATTTGAGAAGTATCATTCTAAACAACTCCAAGAAACTGATAGGATTCCTATTCAATAAACATGAAGGCAAAAGTTACGTGTTTATAATATTCACTAGCTAGTAAGAAACAGCACGGGAATTTTGTCTTTAAGTATCATTTCAAAGTTATCAAAGATGTTATTCATCAGTTTCAGATTAAAACTCTGATACTAGTGTTTCTTTCTACAACATAGGCTATTAAAATAGGGACTGCCTATCGAACGTGTATTAATACAAAATTTCAGTGCCTCTGCTGAATGGCAAAGCCCATGCCTCTCTGAAGCCTAGTTCTACTGTTTTTTATTCAAAGACAGTGATCCCAGCTCCTTCCACACTAAACAGAAAATAGGATTTGGGCAGGATGGTACAGTGAAAGATGAGTTAACAGGCTCTCTGGATTCTACCAGTTCTTACACCAATAACCTGGGTAACACTGGGGAAATGATTTAATATGAGGAAACTTCAGAAAGTCCATGGAAAAAGTTTCCATTTATTTTGGTGTAAAACATTTTGAAATCCATGCAGAGTGTTTTTCTTTGTTTTTTAAAAATTTTCCAGAGGGGGCATTCACTCATGAGAGAGAGAGAGAGAGAGAGAGAGAGAGAGAGAGAGAAAGCATCCTCCCACCCCCATGGGGAATGGCCATGTTACAATCCCTTTCTTCCATTTCTCCCTCCTTTCAGCATTTTGGACATGCTCACAAACACACCCGGTGTGTGCTTCAGGCTACCAGATCTGAGACTTGAACCTTGCAGTTGGCCATGTAGAATCCAGCAACCTTAACCATCATGCCACCAATTGGCCACAAAGTTTTTTCATAATACACATTTTTCCATAAATTTTTTGGTTAAATCCTTGTATTCTGGGCTTGAACTTCATATGTAAACCAGGCTTTAAGAAAATGATCTCCAACCTCTTTCAAATCTATGATTCTGTAATTCTGATAGCATCAGTACTACAGTAGTCAAAGAACATCCCTGTGAAGATGCAGGATAGTGCTTGGTGAGAATAAATGCTTAATACAAGTCTGTTGAAATGCAATAGCCACATGGGTTAAGATATGGAATATTGGGAAGGCTCTATTAGGGAAAAGGGGAAGTTTTCACATTAATACAAAACCAAAGTGAGAACAATATGACAACTACATATTGTGGTTTCATGGAAACTTTAAAACCCTTACCCAGTAAGCATAATGTATGCATTCCATTTTGTCTGTTCTTCTTTACTTTGTCAAAGAAGCTTTCTGGTCTCCAAGTGTCTGTCCAAAAAACAATAGAAACTGTCTCTCCAAACTTATATAACTAGAAAAAATAAAAACATTCATTAATAATGCAACAATTCAGTAACCACTATTTCAAAAATTAGGAGATAATTTAATCTCTTTATAACCAAAATATAAAGCAAGAACCAGATTTGAGATGAGTCAGGTATTAAATCTGTCACCAAAAAGGAGCAAAAGTCCTCTCTGTTTCACAGTAGCAGGTGTCTTTCTGATGCTCCATTTGGTAATAAGCTCCTGTATTTTTACATTCTGTATAGGAATATATGTAACAATTCATAATTAGCTATAGGTCACTAAAAATACTGAAATGAAAAGACCCTAGAAGCAAAAAAATAAAAAATAAGAAAACCAACTTCTCAGCAGCCAGAGCAGGTTTCACAAAGTATTAGTTTTTTATTTTTAATGTTTTTAGATTTTTGCCATAGGGCATGTGTGCTCATCAAAAAGACAGAGAGAAAGTGAGAAATCATCCCTCTGGGGGTATGGCCATGTTGCAATCTCTTCTCCATTCTTCCCTTGGAATTTTAGGCAATCACACACATGTGCTTGGCATGTCTTCCAAGCTGCCAGGTCCAAGACTCAAACCCCGGAATTAGACATGTGGGATCCAGCGCTTTAACCACCACATTACCTACTAGCCCCAAAGTAAACATTATTATTCTTATTTTACAGACGAGACCACCAAGGATTAGGAAAATCAGCAGACTTATTTTAGTTTACATAGCTAATTAATATTTTTACACAAAAATAAAGTTTCAAACCAAAGTTTCAGGGAATGCTCCTTTCTACTGTATCATCTCAATAAAATTCACAAACTGTATGGACCAGCAGTTAGCGTAATGGCTATGTCGCTGGACTCCGACGTAGTCGACCGCGGTTCAAGTCCCGGACCCGGTGGCTTAAACCCACGCCGGGCATGTGTGCATGCGTGCCCAAGATCCCGAGAGGAGAATGGAGGAGAAGGGATTGTGGCGTGGCCATCCCCCCTGGGGGATGATTTCTTGCTTTCTGTCTCTCTCTGTCTGTCTGGCGAGCGCACGCGCCCTATAGCAAAAATCTCTCCAAAAAAAGAAAAAAAAATTCACAAACTGTATACTCACTCCAGCCACTACCCCCATTTCCCTTACAAGAGCAAGATCCCATTTGCTCCCTCACTATACAGTTCAACGAGGAGGGCCTTTCCCATGTCCCCTTCTTTCCAAGTGGCCTACCCCACTTCACCATCACCATACTGAGAAGCTTGCTTCTCTGATCCAGGTTGGCTAAGCCAGTTCACTTGAGTCCAAGTGCAAGTGTCACACCAATAAAATCTAGTTTTGAATTCTGGCTCTGCGACTTGTTAACTGCGTGACCTGATTACTCAGTCTTTATGTCTAAAACATGGAGAGTGACAAAAAATGGTTCTCCTACCTTGAGGTTTGCGAGGACTGAACAACGTGTAAAAGGTATTCCAACTGGGAAGTGATGTGCTCATACTCTTATCTAGGCACTGTGCAAAGGACATTCATTTAAAAAGACTTAATGCATAGTAAACCAATGCTAAAGTTGTGATGTGATGATTTAATTATTAAACTTAAACAGCATTTGAACGAGCTCACAACAGAGCTGGAAAAATCACATCTAGTCATCTGCCACAAATGAACCGTGTTCCTGAAACAGCTGTACAATTTCAAGTCCCTTGCTTAGTCTAAGCCCACAATTCTTCATCTGAAAACAAAGAAACTGGTCTGGAGCAGGGACTGGCCATCCTCTGCTCCCAGTAGCCTAAGGCTTCTCAGGTCAGTTGAAGAGGCTTTTACAGGAGGTAAGGAGGAGGCAGCTGGGAAGGAAATAGAGAAGGTGAGAAATTCAGAGAAGCTCAACATGTATTATGTACTGAGGTCCTCAACACTAAAACAGGACCAGCAGTTGGCGTAATGGCTATGTTGCTGGACTCCCATGTAGTTGACCGCGGTTCAAGTCCTGAACCCACTGGCTTAAACTCATGCTGAGAGCATGTGTGTGCGTGCCCAAGATCCTGAGAGGAGAATGAAAGAGAAGGGACTATGGCGTGGCCATCCCCCCTGGCAGGGGGTGATTTCTCGCTTTCTGTCTCTCTGTGTCTTTCTGGTGAGCACACACGCCCTATAGCAAAATCCTCAAAAACAAAAACAAAACAAAAAAAGCATAAAACTCATACTTGAAATGGTGAATTTGAGTTCTAAAGTAAAGGTTCACCATCTTCTTTCCAGGCCACAATCTCCAACCTACCAATGTTATTCCCAAAGTTTATTTGAAAGCTGTCTAAAAAGGAATTCTCTCATACAAGCCATACTATTCAGCAGCATTCAAATTCCCAGGTGTGGGTCAGTGTACAAAGACCATGTAACTCAAAGTATTCAGTCATGAATCTTCCTGCCACTGCAACAAGGTTTCTTATGAAAAATATATTCTGAATTCTAATGTGGGATTCCTGCCACAATTCATCCTGTGGCAAGCTAACAGGAACGGTCCTGGTCTTTGTGAGGGATTCTGTTATTGTTACTAATCTATGAGATGTAAATTTGCCCACCAAATATTTATTATAGATCATCTACTATATGCCAAGTATTATGCGAGGCATAGATTTCAAGTGATAATGAAAAACAGAGTTCTGGCCCTCCCTGAGTACGCAATCTTGCTTACACCTCATCTGACAGGCAAAGGCTCTTCAGTCATGGTACTGGTTCTTAGTAGCTGGGTGATCACAGAGGAGCCAAGTAATCTTCCTGATCCTTGGGCAGAGCCCTCCTGCAAAGCGAGTAGGAAACTATAAACTCACTAATGTGAGTTAAGGGTTAAATGACAGAGAGTATGTACAGTTCCAACTGGCACTTTTAAATGTTAGGGATTCGATGACGTACTCATGGTAATGTTTAAAATGATGATGTGAAGATGTTATAAAATGCTGTGCGCTGCTGTAATCCAGCTGCTTTCCTTATTGGAATGAGCTCGACAGTATTATTAAATATAGAAAACTACACTTAGTTAATTCTGACAAATTCAACTGTTTACAACTTTTTATCATCAGTATTTAAATTTCAGTATTTCAGGACCAGCAGATGGTGTAATGGTTACATCACTGCACTCTCATATTGTCGACTGTGGTTTGAGTCCCAGACCCAGTGGCTTAAAACCCATGCCGAATGTGTGTGTGTGTGTGCCCAAAATCCCAAGAGGAGAATGGGGAAGGTACTGTGGCATAGCCATCACCCCTGGGGGTTATTTCTTGCTTTCTGTCTTTCTGTCTCACCCTATCTCTCCGGCAAGCACATGCGCCCTATAACAAAAATATCTCTAAAAAAACCCTAAAAACTAGATTTCAGTATTTCATGTACCAATTGTTATTCAAAATAGTTACCCATTAAGAAAACTCCAAGAGAAAACTGTTAAAACTAAAAATATTATACATGCAACTATATATAAATACTTTAAATGGCTCTTAAATATTTTAAGTCATGAAAATACAATCATAAAAGTGAGTAAATTCTTCATTTGAAATGAAAGTAATAGACCATTGAAAAGAGACTTGAGATGCTAGTCACATAGAGACACTAACCGAAGCATTCTGTGTAAAAGCGTCTTTGAATTGTCTAATTTGGGGGCCCAAAGAAAACCGCACACAAGCACTGCTTTCTAGGACCCTGATTTATAAACTGTAACCACTCCTGCGGCTGTGGTGCAATTTTTTCAATGAATCCTGGAACATTAGGCAAACAGTTTCACCATTTAGATGTCAGTACCTCAAAGAACAGAAGGACCAGTTCTTTGTGTTTCACAACCCGAAGACTTACCAGTACTACAAAAAGAAACTGGGGCAAAATCATACAGTGACGAGAACTGAGGGTGCAGAAACCTAAGTACTGAGTTTGTCTTATACTGTAAGCCTTTGTGCTCTGCTTGCTTTTACCCAGAACTTTTGGACTAAATGTAAAGACTACAAAAGCATCTATAATCTAAGAAAGAGTAGGTAAAACAGGCCTTTTAAATTTTAACTTGTAAAGCAGTTTACTTAACTCAAAACGACCCACTCATTACAAATAAGGTACTAGCTAACTAGAGTGAAAAAATGTACAAGAAAGACAATTAACATTAGGCAGTAAATAATAAAACCAATAAGAAATAGAGATTATAAGTACTATAAGAGTTTTCAGCATTTTTCCCATTTCAAGAGCACCTGAAGTTGGACTTTAGGGGCAGGAGATTCCGCGTGTTACAGTAAGTTGAGCTTGGAGGAAGAAGAGTATTAGACAAAGTAACAGAAGTGGGAACACTTGAGCAATATTTAGAATGACATTATGCAACTATCTAGAAATAGCTAACTATACCTGACTTGCCTATACACATAGCTCTCTAATCCTGGTATCTTTCCAAGTGCTAATTCCTGCCAATTCCAACTGTGTAATTTATGCAGAAACTGACTACTTCTTTCTTTCTCTTTCACTTTGGTTTAAATCCTCAATACCATTTGCTTAAATGACACTGACAATCCCCTAACTCATCTCATTGCCACCAAGATGTCCTTCCTTTCAGAAAAATAAATGCTTTGTAAAATTTTACTTTATAATAATGCTTTAATGCATGTGTCATTTTGTATTACAAATAAGGATATTTTCTGCAATTTTTAAGTTAAAAATCTATTAAATTAAGAAATCTATTATGGATATAAAAAGAAAAAACCCAGAAAATTCAACATGCTAAGAATGCTATTAAGCCCCACATGTAACATATATATGTGTGTGTGTGCGTGCGCGTGTGTGTATGTATATTCTCCTAAATCAAGTCATTTGAATTTATGAGGTTAAAAAACAAACAAAAAAACAGCCAGCAGAGCTGTCAAAACGAACCATAAAAACCACAAAATCAAAAGTGACTAGCTTTCATTTCCTTACAGAATACCAATTGTAGGATTGTTCTGTTGTCATTGTTTTTATCACCACATAGATTTTGCTTATCTCTGTTGGAATATTGATTCTGTGGATACTGACAAAGATTATGTGCATGGTCACACACATAGTTAAGACTTAAATTTATTGGGTCATCAGAAAAGTCATGATACATTTTTGCACAGAAAAACAGAAAAATACATCATGACTTTTCCAGTGACTTAATAAATGACAATGTACACAAGAGAGCTAAACAATTTATATTCATGTATAAATGAAAGAATTCATTAATGAAGTTAATTCTAAAATTAGAATTTAAAGGATTTAATTCCAAAGAAAAGATGCAGCTTGGTGGAGGAGGGTGGTAGTGGTAAATATATAAATAAGCAATTTGCCTCAGCAAATTATTTGTGGCATATTGATTATATGTATGGCACCATATAAAGTGCAATAGCAGATACGAAGATGAGTAAGTCAAATTTATAACATGGTAAAAACATGAACACGTACAAGTAACTGAATTTACCAGAGTTGTATGAGAAGAAAATGGCACAAGCAGATCTATTATATAACTTCAAAAGAAAATTCTAAAGTAGACAAGAATAATGGTTAGGCACTACTAAAACAGTGATTAGAAGCAGTAACACATGGGAATGTAGAGAAAGGGAAAAATATTCTAATATGCCAATGATTTAGCAAATGGTCAAAACTCATTCCAAGGGCCAGCCCCACAGCCTACTGGTTAAGGGAGCAGGATCTCACACTGCTAAACTACTGTTTTTGTCCCAGCTCAGGTGGCTTGAAAAACATGAGGGGTGCACATGTACATATGCCCCAAATCCTGACAAGAAAGAGAAATGGAGGAGAGAAGCAGCACGACCACACCCCATTGGGGGATGTTTTCTCCCTCCCTTTTTCTCTCTGCTTCATTCTGGTGAGTTTTCGTGCCTTCTGACAATTAAAAAGAAAGTTCCTAAGTACAGAAATAGAATAGAAAGAGCTTAGATGAGTTCTTTTAACGTTATACAACAATGAAGGGCTCTGATATCCTTATTGTCTAGTTGGTTGTTCTTTGTATCAGGCTAGGTTTTTATCATTTCTGTATTAACCCCTGGACAACAATAAAATCAACTAATGCTTCTCAAAGCTAACAGTAAGAACTACTACAGGGCTGGACGTGGTGCAGCAGTAAGATGTGGTTGTTCTATGACGCAATCCCACATGGGGAGATTTCCGATTCAAGTCCAGTGACCTCCATGAGCACGCCTGGCACACATGTGCCCACGATCAGGGGCGAGGCTGAAGGCTGGAGCTCGACTACAGCATTAAGACTTCATTGGGGGTGTTTGCTCTCTCTCTCTCTTTCTCTGTCTCTTGCTTGCTTATGGAAGAAGTAAATAAACATCAAAAGAAATGAACTACTACAAGGTCAACAATGCAGATAATCATGATGAGTGTTTGTGGTACAAAAAAAGGAAGGAAATGAGTTGTTACTTTGTGAAAGTAATACACATTTTTCCAAAGTAGACATGTATTATATAAACAGAAGAACATATGGCAAAACTCAAGGTCACTCATGCAACAGCCAGAGAAAGTAGAAGCATTTCATAATGATGAGCGAATTATACAACCTTTTCCCTGAAGTCAACCACAACTGATAACAGAGTTTTATCCAGAAGTCATTGCTACCTGGTTTCAAGGAACTGCCTCATATATCTGTCCTTAAAAATGTCTCCAACTATTTCAGCCACCAAATTCTTGCTTAATTTTCATTAATATACATGGTCAAACAAATGATTAATAAAAATTATAAATATTGCAATACTGCAAAAATAGTATTTCAGAATTTGTTCTTATTTTTATTTTATTTGGTAAAGTAAATGTACACAAACTAAGTGCTCAGTTTAAAGATTGAAAGAAAATATACAAAAATGGTAACTGAATACCTCTAGGTGGTGGCAATACAGATGCTTTTTTTTCTTTATACTCCTATTTTTCTAATGCTCTATGAGTATATCAATCAGGTATTATTTTAATTTTTAAGAGATATTTTTTGCTATAGAGTGCACGTGCAGAGGAAGAGAGAGAGAGAGACAGAGAGACAGAGAGCGAGAAATCAGCCCCCAGGTGAGATGGCCACACTGCAATGCCTTCTCTTCCATCCTCCTCAGGATTTTCGGCACGCACCCACACACACACACACCCAGCCTGAGTTTTAAGCCAGTGGGTCTGGGACTCAAACTGTGGTCAACTACATAGGAGACCAGCAATTTAACCATTATGCCATCTGCTAGTCCCCAGGTATTATTATTTTTTAAGCTTTTGTTTTCTTTTTTGTTTTTGAGAGATTTTTACAAGGCATGTGTTGTCACTAGATAGACAAAGATACAGAAAGTGAGAAATCATCCCTCAAGGGGGATGACCACACTGTAATCCCTTGTCCTTCTAGGATTTGGGGTAGGCGCACACACTTGCTCAGCATGATTTTTAAGTCGCCGGATCCGGGACTTGAACAGTGGTTGACTACATAGGAGTCCAACGACATAACTGCTACGCCATTTGCTGGTCCCTAAAGCTTTTCTTCTTTATTATTTCCTCTGCTAACAAGACACAGACAGCACCCCAACAGGGTCTCGTCACCACAAGCCAATCCCCAGCTTCAGCCAGTCCCGTATCATGGGCACACACGTGCCTGACATACTCAAGGAGGTCTCCAGTCTTGAACTGTGAACATTCTCACATGGGATTGTCTTGCAGAGCACCCCGCTTTACCACTGTCTGTTGTCCCAACCCCTCAGAAAGTTATTTTTTAAAATGGTTCTTTTAAAGCAGGAGCAACGCCAGATGGAAGCGGTTCTGATTTTGTACGCCTGAGCTGCTAAATGCTTCTGTAGAAATGTAAAACTCAATGAACTCAAGAAAGGAACTTCATCTTTCCTAACTTTTGTGTACTGAGAAAAATTCATAATTTGTTATTACTGATCAACATTATTTGGTGGTAGGTCATTGGTTATTTACTAATCTTTAGAATCCTTGAAGCATCTTCATAAATAATCATCATGGAGTATGAAAGTCAGTGATCTTGTCCAACCACTCTCCCTATCCTCACCCAGTGATTTATATAATTAAAGAACCTGAGACCAGAGAAGTTACATGACTCCTTAGTTACTACCTGGGCAAGAAGTAAAATCAAGACCTCTTATTTTGTAGTTAAATTCTAAACCTTTTCCATTATAATTTCCTCTACCAATTCTACCCAAGATATTGTTAATTACTTTTTAAGTCTATTTATGTGCAAGAGACAGACCTCCAACAGGGTCTTCCCTCCGTGATCCTCCCCCTGAAGACTCAGACAGCTCCAGAACACGACACACACATTCCCAGCATGTTCGGGGGGGTCTCTGGATGCAACTCTGGAACCTTCCTCCATGGGTCAGCCTGGCAGTGTTGCACTATCACGGTCCTATGATATGGCCCCAACATGAAATCAATTTTTACCCAAGATACTCAGATATTGTAAGTCTTGTATTAATGAACTCCCTAGATAGCCAAGGTTTCTGTGGTAACTATGTATATACAAGGGGGAGGGTCTCCAAAAACTGTGAAAAACATGTATTATGAAAATTTTATGCATGAATTTCAAAACATTTTTGTATCATATTTTAATTCCACTTTCCATGAACTTTTTGAGGTTCTTTTATATCCTCCTCCTGCATGCAGTCCAAGTCACCATCATCTCTCCTCTACATAGCTGCAACAGCTTCCTAATTAATTTTCTCAATTCTAATCTTGCATAGGAGCAACTCAATCTCTACAAACCAGCCTGAGATAAACATTTAAAAACATTCAACAGATCTGAGCTGGCAGTTAGTGTGGTGGGTAAGGGCGCTGGACTCCCACATGGCAGACCAGGGTTTGAGTCCTAGATCTGGCAGCTGCTTCCTTTCTCACTTTCTCTCTCTCTCTCTCTCTCTCTCTCTCTGTCCCTCTATGGTCAAATTAAAATAAATAAATAAAGTTAAATATAATCCTTTAAAAATATTTATCATGTCAGGTCTTTCTACTATTAATACCTTCCAATAACAATCTATGTCATTTAGAATAAAATTCAAACTTTTGATGCTAGATTAGAAAGCTTAGTGATCTGGCCCTTACCCACCTACTCAACCTTCCCTTTGCCTGCTATAGTCCAAGCTTTTTAGGAGATTTTTTAAGAAGCCAAACTCATTTCCACTTTAGGGTCTTTGCACTAACTGTTATATCTGACTGGAATGTGCTAGTTTCTTCTCAATTTATATCTACTTTCTAATGTCACTTTTTTCACGACTTCCCCTGACTGTAGAGGCACTCCAGTCGCTCTCTAACATTTCACTCTCCTCGCATTTCTTATATTACTACTACTTGACATTCATTTTTTTCTGTTAATTATTGTCTTTCTGGTAAAATATAAGTTCCTTGAGAACATGGTCCTTATTGATCGAATTTATCACTATATCCAAAGGCACTTAGTTGTAAATAAGAGGTAAGTAAACAGGATTTGTTGAATGAACTGTTCCTGTTAAAAATATCTAATATACTTTCCGTTTTATAAGAAAATAATTTTTAGGACTATAGGCATTGTGGTAAGGAATTTCATTTTAGTGCATGACTGTAATAGAATACATCCTGCCTGATTAAATATGTATGTGTGGATATGTAGAAATATCACATAGTTATTCCTCCACTTACCATCATTAATACTGAATAACAAGAATCTTCTGTTGGCTAATAAACCACAAAGATAATGAATAATATTTAATGGTTACTTTTGAACCCTATGCTGTTTCTTTAGAAAATAACAACAACAAAAAAAAACCCAAGATAGTTCAAAAGAGGTTGATAAACTAATAGTTTAAAAGTATGTACCCATTTGAAGGTTAGGAATTTCATACTGCTACTCTTTAATCCAAGGCAAAGATGCTGGAAAGCACGTACTGTTCAGGTCTGTCACAGCACCCAATACAGTACTTTTATTCAACAGTTCAATGGCTGTTTTTGAAGTCATGGGAAAGCTCTTTCACAGAGATGACAGAATGCCTTTCAAAAGCGGTGCCTACTTCCTTCTTTAAAAAAATTGAGCAAGAGAGGAAGGCAAGGTTACCAGCTAACATTTTACATTTAGCAAGAGTATTTCTAGGAATGAAAATCTACTCTCCCAATCCTAACATGTTAACAGAAAGATAAAACAGTTCTTTAATTTTCGGGAACCAGCAGTTAGTGTAATGGCTATGTCGCTGGACTCCCACGTAGTTGACCGCGGTTCGCGTCCTGGACCCGGTGGCTTAAAACTCACGCCGGGCGCGTGTGTGTCCGTGCCCAAGATCCCGAGAGGAGAATGGAGGAGAAGGGATTGCGGCGTGGCCATCCCCCCTGGGGGGTGATTTCTCGCTTTCTGTCTCTATGTCTCTCTCTGTCTGTCTGGTGAGCGCACGCGCCCTATAGCGAAAAACCTCTTCAAAAAAAAAAAAAAAAAAAAAAAAAAACAACCAACCAGTTCTTTAATTTTCTAAGTTTGTGATTTATCTAGGTTGGCAGTTTTCAAAGTGTGGTACCTACACCAGCATTTTCAGCATCACCTGAGAATTTGTAAGAAACGTAAATTTTCAGACCCCCACCACAGATCTATTGTATCAGAAAGTCTGAGGGTAAGGCCCAGCATTCTGATGAATATTAAAGTCTGAGAATCACGAGTTCAGGTTATTGTTTCCGCCATACACACTAGTCCAAATGATAAAGAGAAAAAGGCTCATGCTTATAGAAACCGATTGTTGCAAAGTTCTTGTATTATGCAAGATATCTATACATTTATTTTAAGCTTCAAATGTGCCATGCATTTAATGACTAATAATGGTGTTGATAATAAACTGTATAAACAGAACCAATAATTACCTCTTGTTATTGAAATATGCATAATTTTGGTGGTATAAAAAGTATACTTTCATAGAAAATTCATTAATGCATAAGCCAGAACCTACAAAAGCACTTCCTGTTTTTCACATAAGCAGTTAAGTTATTTCATATCCAGGTTATATAATAAAATCAAGTTGCTGGAAAAATGGTTTGTGGCTGCTTACAACTGAAAGAAAGTTAAATATTTTGAAGAATAACGTATTAAATATGAATATAACCTTAGTGGCTTATATGGAGACTGTCAATTCTCACAGTAAATTTCCTCTCTAATATCTTCATACATTTTAGACTTGAGAACAATTATACTTTACCTCTCTATCGTGAAGGACAGAGTCAGCCAGGTTTAGTTCCAGTCAGTCTGGATAACAGATTTACATTCCAGTTCAAACATACTAACTAAGAGGATGTGGTGGATACTAAAAGGTGAATCGTTTGTACATTTCCTCTGGTTCTTCACAATTAAAGGTAATATTTAGAGATGAATGTCAGTATCAATTGAATAGAGTTATTCTTCCTAGATAATCCAGAAAATACAGACCCCTCAAAGGCTATAGCAATAGTGCTGGTACCTGATGCTAACATATCTTCTAAAAGATGCCTATTTTTAAATTATGCATTTCAGGAAAATACACTAGGAAATACTTCATTTCATAGACACTTACAATATACATTATGTTCTTATTATAATCGATCTGAAATAAGACTGTGTCTTAATGAAGTTGTAAGACAGTGGAGGCCATGCAGCAGTCACAGTTGTCCTGGATTATACATGCATGAGCAACAGGGCACAAACATCAAACAGGGAAAAGGAACAGCAGCAGCATGGAGGACATCTTGGAAACAGTTGTAGAGGCTTTTTTAACCCCTCAGAACTAAGATTGTTGGAATTAACAATGACTCACTTTGCACATCAATAATTGCAAAGCTGATTTAACAGCTGTTTTTTAACTCTTTCATTGATTTTTTTGTTTTAGTTTACTGTAATTATTTCTTCCATGAGAGAAAGATGCAGAGACAGACAGACAGATAGTGCCCCTAGAACGGTCTCAACACAATCCATTCCTCCAGCCTTAGTCAGTCCCGGAGCCTCAGTTCACATAAACGTTGGCTT
The DNA here is from genome assembly GCA_026018925.1 of Tupaia tana. Lineage (NCBI taxonomy): Eukaryota > Metazoa > Chordata > Mammalia > Scandentia > Tupaiidae > Tupaia > Tupaia tana. The sequence goes on from JAKSZU010000004.1 coordinate 69,852,162, forward strand.
TGACAATGCTTAGTAAGTTATTTAAAAGATGTAAACCATTTTAGGAATATATAACCAATTTAGTTAGCTTACATTTTTCTTTTTATGTATGTAGGAGTTGAATATAAAATTAAAATTATTCTCTAGCTAGATCTAAATGGCCTATTTCAGTGAGGATGTTTAAAAAAGGAAAAAAAAAAAAAAAACCATAAGTTTACAGGAAACTTAGTACAAAAGATTTAGGATTAAAAAACTTAGTACATTGGTTGGCTCACAACCCAGTGGTTAAGGGAGCTGGAGCCCACATGGCCGACTGGGGTTTGAATCTTGACCCTGCCAGCTTGAAAACCACAACTGGGTGTGTGTGCAGGTGTGCCCATATCTCAAGAGGAGGAAGCAATGGAGGGGAAGGGATTGTGACATGGCCACATCTCATTGGAGGTTGCTTTCTTCCTCTCTCATTCTCTCTGTCTGGCCAGCATATACACCTTATAGCAATTGAAAAAAAACAAAAAGATAAAAACCTAATACTAAGTAGTACATGACCAAATGATAATATGCTTTATAGTTTATGAGACATAAATCTATGTATAATTTATAGAAAAATAAACTATTTTTGCTTAATTCCATTACAACTTCTTTTGGAGCATTACCTGTAAACCGCAGCAGCCTACTGCATTCATTATGGAGGCATTGTGAATAACTCGGTAAGAGAGTCCCAGCTTCCTTGCTCTCAGAACAAGATCACTGTGTGTTGTCGCCCTGAAGAGACAAAAGATCAGGTTGGAATAAAGTGACACTGACTGTTTAAGACAGTAAAGCTAAAATATTTCATGAGTTCAAGTCAAAGCGTCAAAAGCAGTGCTTCTCCTCAAATTCTGCTAAGTGCCTGCATAAGGTTTCCATGTAGGCACTTTAGCAAGAAGCTGTAAGCCCAAAAATACCCTTTGCAATGTTGAACCGCAATTGTTAACAGTCTTAAAGTAGCCCTAGAAGGTTTGAAATAGGCAAGTTTACTTGTTCTCTCTTCTGTGAATACCTGCACAAGACATCTATGGAATATAAGCTCAGCAACTGAACTCCTGAACAGCAATTCTGAAACTCTTTCAACTCAAGGCCCCTTTACTGCTCTGGAGTTCTAAATTAAGGTGCAACTATACCCACTTCTTTATTTATGCTCTGTTCTGAATACTTTTTTGTTTTTAAATATAAAGCAGATACACAGAACATTTCCTTAGCCTATCAGTCTTCCGGTCTTTATATTAAGAGTTCTATCTGACAGAATTCTAGTTAGGTTTTATATCTGTCAAGCAGTTGTTTTATTTATAACTGTTTTTGTCTGGTTACTGTACATAATTAGTACATGTGAATGCACTTATGTGTGTGCATATTCTGCCTGTTGTCTTTCCTTTTTTGAGATAAATCTCATGACCATAATTAGGTAGACTGGGGTAGAGAGAGAATATATGTAAATATAAATGTAGGTATTGTGAAATGTAATCTCATATCAATTTAGTACTGCATTATTAAAGGTCTTTTTCGCCTCTCAATAAAAATTCCAGGAGAATTTTTTCTACTGGGGAAAGCAACATTACCATGTTTGAGAAACTACATAAAAACAAGCAAAACCTGTCAACTGGTTGATGCACACCAAGTAGGAAGATCAAAGACTTTCATCCCATGAGGCATTCAAGTACGGATTAACAAATACCCACCAGGGAAGCCTGTTTTTAATCATACACATAAAATAAATTCTAGTATGAAAAATCACCACTAATTTGATTTAGGTAAGCTTTAAAAAGAATAACATGAATGCCAGTAGTAAAGAATGTTCTGACTATCACCTGCAACAGAATCTCACTATTAATACCAACAATAACTGATTATCAATAAAATCTCACTAAAAAATACCAATAATAACTGAATTAGTTACTTAGTATGTTGTCTAGATAAATAAAAAATAAAAACTGGTTTAAAATTATATCACAACACAAGTTCACTTAAAATGACCAGCTACATACACACGAATTTACTGCTTCTGGATATGTGATTCTATCCAAAATTGTATATGTGTGTACATACATAAAATGAACTACATAAAGATGACCAATTTCAATGAGTAAGACTTGATATGTTTGTTTTAAATTTTATTTTTTTAAGATTTATTTAATCTGTTATTATTTTTTAAATTTGGCCAGAGAGAGACAGGAAAAGAAAGGGAAAGTGAAAGCAAGCTCCCAGGACTGGGACTCAAACCGTGGTTGGCCAAGTGGGAGTCCAGGGCCTTAATCACCACACCACCTGCCAACCTCTTAAATTTTATTTCATAATAATGTTAATTTACAGATATAATACCATCATATTTGACACAGGTCTGGAAATTCAATGATGTTTACAATGGTATGATAAAAATGATGTCTTAAACTACTGGAAGCACTATAAATTGGAATTATAGTTTTGAAAAATAACTTGAAAACATACTTCATATGCTAGAAAATGTTCATTTCATAGCTTTTGCCTTTTTTGTTTGTTTGTTTGGGTGCCAGCCCATGGCATGGTGTTTAAGGCAGCTGGATCCCATGTGGCCAACTGTGTAGTTTGAATCCCAAACACAGGGGCTTGAGAAGCATCCAGGCATGTATGTGTATATGCCTAAAATTCTGAAAGGAGAGAAAGAGATACAGGAGAAGGGATTGTAAAGTGACAGTTTTCCAAGGCAGGTGCTTTGACATTTTTCTTTCTCTCTCCCTAGCAAGTCCATGTGCTTAGTGGCAAATTAAAAACAAAACAAAACCAAAACCAAAAATATCTATTTTGGACAATTAATCACAAGGAAACAACCCAAAATGTAAAGATGAAGATGTGAGAAAGGGAGAAAGATCATGCCAATTAATATATACCTGGTAGTTTTACTTATATTGGAGAATAAAATGGACCAATGACATAATCCTGACATTCACCGGACAGTTATTAGGTGCCAAACACTGTTCAAATGCATTATGCGTGGCATAGAAGAAACCAAATGGCCTACATTTAGGGCACATAGGAGACAGGCAAACAAAGGTATTTCTTTTAATGTATATGCCATTAAGAAAAAGGCACATAAAGTAAGGGAAGAAATTATGTAGTCATGTATAATATACATAAAGTTACAGAGCATATTAAAATACAAAATGGAATAACAAAACAGAAACATCACTAAAAAGTCTGTTTAATAAAAATTGTTCAGCTCTCCTAATAGGAAGATTTAGGGACAGAATGAGACTATCATCTCTCAATGACTAAGTCATAGCGATTGATACGGTTTTGTTTCAGAGTCATGTACATTGGCTATGTGATTAAATTCCACATTCCTTTCAATAACCTGGATAAGAGGCTAAGGTAAGAACTACATCAACTTATTTAACTATGACTTTTGGTTATTTTCTTTGAGAATTTTAGATTATTAGATATGGACAGTGGTGATGGTTGCACAGCAGTGTGACGGTACTTAATGTGGCTGAACTGTACCCCTACAAGGCTTAAAACTTTGTGTTAGGTGTATCTTACTACAATTTTAAAAAGTTTTGGGACCAGCAGTTAGCATAATGGCTATGTCGCTGGACTCCCACGTAGTCGACTGCGCTTCGAGTCCGAGACCCAGTGGCTTAAAACTCACGTCCGGTGCGTGTGCATGTGTGCCCAGGATCCCGAGGAGAATGGAGGAGAAGGGACTGCTGCGTGGCCATCCCCCCTGGGGGGATGATTTCTTGCTTTCTGTCTCTCTGCACGAGCGCATGTGCCCTATGGCAAAAACCTCTCCAAAAAAAAAAAAAAAAAAAAAAAATTCTTTTTTAAATTTAAGATTGAACATCCTGAACAATCACCCTCTCTTTTTAAATGTTTTATTTAAATAAGTAGAAAGGGACTTAAAATTAAACAAAATATTTTGGTTGTTATATGTAAGAATTTCCGTGCCTCCTAGCAATGCATATTTCTGTTCTGTTTTCTCCATTTAACCCATTTAAATTCTAAGTCTTCATGGTCCAAGTGAAATCACATGTTCCCAACATCCCATTTCCAATATTGCATCCCAACACTAATCCATGGGAAAAATAAATAAATAATTGCAGTATAGTAAATATGACTTGAACTTAAATACAAGGTTATATATAATTTGCTCACTGAAATACAGCAAATTAATTGCAACAGAAGCTTAAAAAGAAAACAAAAGCACTTTCTGCTGAGTAAAATAGGAATGGGAGAGGTAGCATCTGAGCTGAATATATTATCTTACCAATTAGAAACTGGTAAGTGCAGTCTGTTTTAAGGGAAAAAAACATGGGCAAGGACTTGGGGGAAGAATATAACAAAATGCTTATAAAATGGAAAGCTGCTAATTTGGTTCTAGCATAGTAATCACAAACAGCAGCCAGAGATAAATGCAGAAAATCTTTAGCCAGCCCCATAGTTCAGTTGTCAAGGTAAGTGGGTCCCACACAGCATACTGCCTGGTTCAAATTCTGGCCCTGACAGCTTAAAAACATGCTAGGTGCATGTGTGTGCATGACCAAAATCCTGACAGGATAAAGAGATGGAGAAGGGATTGCAGTGCAACCATACCCTACTGGAGAGGTGGGTGCTTTCTCCTTCTCTTTCTGTCTCTCTGCTCCCTCAGGTGAGAGCATATACCCTCTAGCAATTACAAACAAAGAACAGAAAAGAAAAACTTACCAAGATTTAAGATCATGAAAAAGTCACTGGAGGGATTTGAGCCAGGGAGTGATTACAACTATCTGTGTGCCTCCGTTTTTTCATTTATATGGAATTCTCCCTTCCACCTGACCCACATCACAATGTCCACTGTTGAACCCTATGCAGACTTGGCTCAAGTACCAACTCCTTCATAAAGCCACCAGTGTTGAGTTTCAAACATTGTATCTTTAAATATGCACATATTTTTCCATTCTCATCGCACATCCACTCAAAGTTTCAGCAATATATCAAAGTTGGCCAAGGGCTAGATGATGGCACATCGGTAAAATTCAATGTCCTGTAAGGCAATCCCACATCTGAAGGTTTCTAGTGACTCTCCTGACTATGTTGGGCCCATGCTTGCCCATGATCTGGAGCTCATCAAAGGCTAGGAGTGGATCATGGTGTACAGGCCCTGTTGGGGTGCTCTCTCTCTCTGTCTCTCATGGAAGAAATAATCCTCTGGCTCTCCACAGAGAGAAATATTTTGAAATACCAAAATGTCCCAGGCCTTAATCCTAGCTCTTCTTTCTTCCAGTTCTCTTCTAAGGTGTTTCTATCTATACCAATGGCTTCTTAAAACACCATCTACACAGATGACTTCAAATACCTATCTCCAGGATAACACCTCCCCTGAACTCCAGCAGGAAATATCTAATGACCTACTCAACATCTCAAACTTCAGAGGTTTCCAGAACCAGTTCCTGTTTTCCCTAATCATATTCTCTACTGGTTTCCATGATTTCAAATGGCACTATTAACACTCACTTATAAAGCTAGGATCCTGAAGTTAGTCTCTTCCTCTTCCTGATCTATCAAACCCATCCTAGCATTCTTCCTTCTAAATGTGTCTCAGACTGCCCTTTTCCATCTCTTCTACCAGAGATATACTCCTAGGTCCCTAAAATCCATTCATCCCAGCATTCAGAGTGACCTGTTAATAATGTCAACCCGACTATGATTTTTCACGCTTAAAATACTCCAAAGGTTTACCACTGAATTTCAAATAAAATTCCTAGTTCCTCCAAGGCCTATATGACCTGGCTTCTGCCTATCTAACACCTTCTCATATCCCTCTCTCTCTCATACAATATACTGCAGCCACCCTAAGCCTTTAAGTCCCAGGAACAAATTCTTGTTCCCTCTCCTTAGAATGTTCTTCCTTCCTCCTGCTCCTTTTTGTTCCTCAGATACTCACTTAAATTTATCACTTCCATAGAAAGGTTTTTCCATATGATACTGCCTAAATCTCTTCCTATTACTTCCTTATTTTTTTTAACTTTATAGGACTATCAAAACTAAAATTTAATTTTTAATTTTTTGATTCATGTTGGCCTCCCCCACTAAATGGTAAATCCATTATTTTTATTATCCAGCATGTAGGAGTCCTTGATAAGACTGGTGTTCAAAATATATTTGTTGAATGTATAAATGCTCGTCCAAGATATCCTTGATCTTTGTTTTTCTTTTGACATTGGGCAAAATACCTCTTTCAATTCGTATTTAAGAGGTGTGGAGAGCAGCCAATCTGAAAACATGTAATTAAAACATGTGGCCTGTAGACACATGCAGAAACGCACTTCATAAGCTACTCTAGCAGGGCTACTGAAAAGCATCTACATACAAAAGCAGCATCTGCCTGTTGTCAATGGTTGTCTTCCTATTGTTATTAATACCCAACACCTCATAGTAGGGCTGAAGAATGTCACATGGGTTTACCAAATTGTTCCCCCCAAAAAATCAGAGAAATTATATGGTGCCAGTCATTTTCACATCTTCAGACAATTTACATCCAAAAACAACTGGCTTTGCATTCCAATTTCTCCTCCCTTATTCTCTTTACATTCCATTTCCTTCTTCCCCATTCTTTTTGCATCCCATTTTCCCCTTCCCCCATTTTCTGCCCTTTAAAAGAATAAACCTGAGGCTAGTTCTAGTCACAACTTCTCCATCAGTGCCCACCCAATCCTCACTTTTCTATACTTGTGTGTCTTTGTGTGTTTGTTATTGCGTCTATTTCTAATCCACAGCCTTCCCCACTCAAAAAAATGTGTTCATGCCAAACTAGTCTCAACAAGAGGCTCCTACTATAAACCAAGTATTGAAAGCTAGGGATGTAAAACAGTATAAAAGAACAGCCTATAAAGATGTACACAATGATATATGAAAAAGAATTATGAGGTACTATATGAAAACTCACATGAATGGTATGTGTCAGCAGTTAAATGGAGGTATGATTTCAGGTTGGGCTATTTAGGCACTACACCATAGAGAATGTGACGTTCAAGCTGAGTTCTGAAAGATGGATAGGCTTCTGAAAGAGATAAGTCAAAGAACATTAGAAATGAAAGAATTTGAACAAAGGTGTGAAGGTGAGAAGGCATGACAGGGAAGGCAAGAAGGTTGACCTAAGTGTGGCCTTCAATACAAGAGTGAGAGGACATAGCAGAAGGGCAGGTTGGGCACTGTATTTCATGTCTGGGTAATGATGGAATAAATAAAGCTCTCATTTACGAACCCTGGTGAAGTTTGCAAACTGTGGTTCTATAAATGTGAATTTTATCACAGTGTAGGCATAAATTAAGAGTTTATACATGGATGAGGCAAAAGGTATGTGCTGAATTGAGTTGAATGGTGGCAGCCTGGGTGGGAAGGGATGAATATTAAAAATCTTAGCAAAACAAAAGTCAACAGCAGTCCTTCTCAAATGATGGTGAAAGACCCATGTTTTTATGTTCTAAATTAGCAAGGGACAATAGCTATATCAAATACAATAAAAAAGAAAAATTTTAATAATTAGAAAAATAAAATAAAAAATAATACAGAGTACAAGTTCCAATTTTTATTATTAAGACTCGGAAGATACAAAATTTACTTTTTAAAATGGCTGCAGAAGCTCTTAAATGGTTACTCTCAATTTCTATACTTATCATAGAGTTAAACAGATTGTGGACTGGCATTAATCCACAAATCTCACTTTGAGTAGCACTTTTATTGCTAATTGAACACTGCGTTTCAGGAAAGTCAAAAGTTATCTAGGTGATTATAAGAACTGTGGTGCCATCAAATTGACAAGTTTTGTGGGGGAAGATTTCACCACAAAAAACAAGTCTTATAAAGAAGTCAGGGTGAAATGAGAAAATCCTACAAGACTTATGTTTTCTATGTAAGATTTTTCAATATTCTTATGGCATTTTACTGTCTTATAGCTAACAATAACAAAATAGTACTGATAACTTCCAAGAAAATCCAAAATTTACAAAAGAATAATGACAAAGGCTAAAAGTATTTTAAATATTTTAAAATATATGATTATGACTATACTGTATCATTTGTAATCAAGTATAATAATGCTATACAATTTATGGCACCTCATATTGACATAAATTTTTTTTTTTGACAGACACGCACACACATGTAACTTTATTCTTTTGAAAAACATCCTTAGTGGTGGGCTCATAGTGATTTAATTGTCCTTATGTTCCTTAAATCTGTGACATAAATCTTGGGTCACCAGCTGTAGACAAAGAACTCTTCTGTTTGGCTTGACATTAGAGATTGATGATGCTTGACTAGACAAGTAGAAGCCCATCTTCTTGGTAATGAGGAAGGACAGAGCTCCCAATGGGTATAACAAATTGAAATCAGAGGCTTGATAAACAATAAATTAAAGGCAAATAAAGCAACAGCAGTATTACCCAGTATTAGATGATTTAAAAAAAAAAAAAAAAGAAAAACCTAGGACAAAGGAAACTGAATATTCTTGCAATTATCTGCAGCAAATGGCAGGCATGACTTTTGATACCGTAATGACATATTTTACATTGACATACTAGTTAAGGCACTTCATCCCCTATATGACCTTCAAAAAAACAGCAGAAACCAATATACACACTTTGGAAATAACATTTGATAATATAGTGATATATATATCTTTACCAAGCAAATATGCTTCATAAATCTCAAAGATAATGAAAATTTATACTAAAAAATTGTAAATAGAGCTTTAGTAAATAGAGCCTCTTAGTACATAGCAAGTAAGAGTTTTAAATGTAATAGAATAATATTTACTGGTATAAAAAAAAGAGTAAATAGATTAAAACTCAAAATACTGGCTTTGACTTACCCAAATGGATCACCAACAACAAGGAATGCAACATCACTGATATCAGCATCCTTTAAAATATTATCTGCTTCCTGTTCCACCTCTTCTCTATCAGCAAGAATCAATTTTCTTCCATAAAACTCTTCCTACAGATTTAAGTCCAATATCAAAATGAGAGACAGCAGGTGACCACTTCAAAACACACACACATACATACAAAACAATCTTTGTCTGGGGCTGGTGCAAGTCTTGGCAACCATCCAAACACAGATCATTGAATACAACTCATCAATGAGCTAGCACTCTATATCATGTTGCAATTAAACTCTGTCTTTGGGGCTATCTTAATATCCCAAGAGGAGGCAGACCTCTTAACATCTGAGGCTTTTTGCATTTTAAATTAATCTCTAAATTTGGTTCTAATAGACTAGACAGAACATTCTAGGATGAAGAGAGGATATGCATGCACGAGCCATGCTTAAGAAACATAATATAGAATAAACATTGAACAATAAATATACATGATAGTTTAGGTTGTACCATTTTTCTATGGGAAAAATAAATATATGGTATAATGGCTAAAATAAAAAGCAATATGAATGGAACTAAACAGAAAATTAGGATTTAACTGTTTACAAAAACATTACAAACATTTCTACCTAATTGCAGGAAAGACTAATTTAAAACTCTATCACCTACTTCCTGTTAAACTCTTGGGACCAGCAGTTAGCGTAATGGCTATGTCGCTGGACTCCCACATAGTCGACCGCGGTTCGAGTCCTGGACCCGGCGGCTTAAACTCACGCTGGGCGCGTGTGCGTGCGTGCCCAAGATCCCGAGAGGAGAATGGAGGAGAAGGGATTGCGGCGTGGCCATCCCCCCTGGGGGGTGATTTCCTGCTTTCTATCTCTCTGTCTCTCTCTGTCTGTCTGGCGAGCGCACGCGCCCTATAGCAAAAACCTCTCCAAAAAAAGAAAAAAAAAAAAAAAAAAAAAAAAAAAACTCTATCACCTACTTCCTGTTAAACTCTTGAGTTTCAGGGGAAAACACTGAATTCTAAATATATAGGAAATTTCCATACAAACTGCCTTGTAAATTAATCCTCTAAAGTTCAACTTTAGAGAACAAACCCAGGAGAGAGTGAGCCAGTAAGCTAGTGGTCCTATTTTAGTGGTTACAGGCTATTATTCAAGATCATGAATCTTATCATGGATTTCCTGTGGAGTACTATGTAATTCAATGGAGTAAAAACAGCTGCACAGGTAACTAATACTGTCTCTTACATAGTGAGGTTTGAGTCAGTTAAAGTTAAAAAGCTTGCTATAGTGGAAGAGTATCTGGTACTCAATAATATTTGTCAAACAAATGAATAAATGAGCAAATGACTGAGCATCTGGAGATAAATGTGATAGCTCCAACTCTGATAATTATTTTCTAATACTTAACTAGAATCTGTTCCTCAAATGTGAAAAAAGATCCCTGTCTTTTCTGCATCCCTTCTTGGATTCTAAATCTTCTGGAAGTCCCCAAATAACAATGTTTTTATTTTATTTTATTTTATTTTATTTTTTGAGAATTTTTTGCCATAGGGTGCGTGCACTCGCCAGACAGACAGAGAGAGACAGAGAGACAGAAAGCGAGAAATCACCCCCCAGGGGGATGGTCACGCCACAATCCCTTCTCCTCCATTCTCCTCTCAGGATCTTGGGCACGCATGCACACGCGCCCGGCGTGGGTTTTAAGCCACCGAGTCCGGGACACGAACCATGGTCAACCATGTGGGAGTCCAGCGACATAACCATTACGCTAACTGCTGGTACCAATAACAATGTTTTTATAGATGAAAAATGTTCTCCTTATTTTCACTTTTACCATATATATTTTTCTTAATCATTAACTTTTGTATGTTTTACTTTTATTTTATGAAAACAGAAAACTTATTCACTGCAGAACTCTTACAGTTAAGTATCTAAGAGAGCACCCACAATTACCAGAAACTGAAGGAAGTGATTGCCTTTGTTGAACTTCTAGCATTTTTTAAAGATCAAGAAGTCATATGTTACTAGTTTAATGCTAATACCCTTCTCTCTCTTCAAGACTTCTATCATGCATCACTTCGTATTTAATTTATAACTTATTCCACACTAAGAAACATTTCATGGTCTAATTGAGACAACTGAATGTTTACATACACTAATATCCCAATCAAATGGCTATTCCTCTTGGAAAAAAAATGTTTAAAAAAGGAAAGAGCAAAAGCACTAAGAGACTGGAATTATGTTATTTTAAAATTTATCCACTTATTTATTCATTCATTCACTCACTAGAAACATATTTCTTATGCACATCCTCCATGAAAGACACTGTACTTTATGTTGGGGGACAGTAGTGAATGAGATACGCATGGCCCCTGTTCCTGGGGTGCATACTATCTAGTGTGAAATTAACTACAACATCTTACGTGCTAAAGGAGCATCCAGCCTAGTCAGGAGTCAGGGAGTACGGGGGGGGGGGGGGGGGGGGGGGGATAGCATCATTGAACAAATGGCTTTAAATTTGGATTATACATTATTCAATAACTGATTAGTAAGTTTCTGTACAACTTTAGCCCTATTTCTATTCATGAAAATATAGGTAAAATTCAAAATTCATTGCTTTAAGTGGACAGTTTTTAATATTTGGGGAAGAGCCTGAAATTATTTTCAAATATATCTGAAAGAACACACAAGAAATTAGTAATGACTGCCTTCAGGAAGGGAAACTGGGACATAAATCTGCTGATGCATATACCTTTTAATATCTTTTGATGTCAAAACATTTATGGATTACCAGGTTAAAGGTAGAATAGAAGCTCAAAGTAGTGTATGAAAACAAATGGACAGAATCTGAAAAAAATACTAATACAGAAGGAACACAGAAACGAGGAGTTTACACAAGGAGGACTAAGAAAAATGGAAAAGTAGGAATAAAACCAAGAGAAAGTCATTTCTTGAATACCAGTTCAAGAAGGGGTCAACCACATCAAAAGAGGTAAGATATACAACATTTTAAAACTACTCTCCAAAATTCTGAGCTAGTGAAGAACTGTTTAATAGGTACTTCTGAGGAATGGAACTCAGCCTGCAGGAGTCTGAGACATGAGTGAAAGTTGGGACAATCAAGGTATACTTTTTCTAAACGTCTTGGATAAAGAAAAGATAGAAGAGCAACTACAGGGAAAATAAATTTAAAAGAGAAAAATTTGGGGGCAGCTGAACAATGCTTGAACATGGTTTTAGGCTAAGGAGAGAAAGACACTAATAAAGGTTGAATATAAAGAAGAAAGAAAAAGTGATACAAGTAGGGCTCCTAGGAATAGGAAGAGGTTTTAAGATAAGCAATCTGTATGGAGTTTAATCTTGAAGAAGAAAAGAACCTTATCTTACATGTCATTTTTGAATAGAGGAGAGAGGACAGATTCAGATTTATGGTAAGGGCAGATAAGAAGTTAATAAAGGTCATAGATGATAGCCTCATTTTTCTCAGTATGAAGTCTTTTATTGTCTTCTCCTGGGTCTCTCTGATGTCAACCCACAGCAGTTGACAGGACAAGGAAACAGAGGGAGCTAGTATCAGAGTGATGTGGGTTAGGAAAAGAAGGAAAACACACACTAGGAGGAAAAAAAAAGTTATTTTAGTGAAGTTGGGTAACAAGTATAGCAAAGGTCTGTGCTTTCCTTCTCCATGCTTTGGTCACAGTTATTTTTACCTGGAAAGCTCTTTCTCTTTACCTTACCAACTCTTATCTATATTAGCCTTTTTATTCTCCTTATCAAATCTTATCTATAATAACAACATTATACTAATACACGAGGGCTCACGCTGTGATCAGGCATGATTCTAAGAACCGCATGAATATGAATTCACTTAATCTTCATCTTAATCTAACACAGGCATTATTTTTATCCCTAATTAACAGGTAAGAAACAGCACAATAAAGCTGAGTGACTGCCCAATGCCAAAGAACCTTGACCAAGGAACTTCACCTGGGCTACAAACGGGGCATGAACCAGCAGAAATTGGTGACTCTGCTTTTTTCAGGGTAGATAGGACCCCATAGTTAGTCTCCTCTGGCTATAAGCAGCTTCTTCCATTTGCCCTGCAGGGCTATAAAAATAGTACTATTTCCAATTTGGACCATGATGTAACTAAAAGAAAACAAAATATAAAACAAAGAAAAACACTTAGTATTCACTATTTTAAAACAAACTCAAATTCTATCTATTCCAGAGTATTCCCTGACTACAGAGAATTCCCTGATGTGATCTTCTCTTTCACATGTATCCTGGTAGTTACCAATAAACAGGAATAATTCCATGTTTGAGACAGCTTCTACTTCCTAACTAGTAAAATAAGTGTTGTTGTAGGTAAGATCATTTAGCTTCTTTCCTGGCATATGATTTCAGTTTCTCTCTTCCATTACAAATTGTTACTTAAATATTCAATCATTGTTTAAGTTTTCATGGGTATAATGCAGATGAACAATGAACTATTTATGAACAGAGACTACAGCTTATGCTTCTTTGCATAATGCACACATGCATTATACCAAATAGACATATAGGATCATAAATTATCCACAGAAGGTGCCTAAAGAAATTCAAGTGGTACATACCAAAACTAAAACTCTTTCTTAGAATCTCTGTCTCTAGAATAATTAATGTCTCAACAAAGAACCTATATACAATACTATCTGTTTGGTAATTTGAAAACAACTTTCAGTGTAAAAGCAGATTAATTATAGATTTCTTTAGCTACACTTATGTGTGACTTTTAAAAAATATTAGCTTGGGGGTCGGCAGGTGACATGGTGGATTCCCACGTGGCCAACTGCGGTTTGAGTCCCAGATCTAGCAGCTTGCTTTCTCACTTTCTCTCTCTGGTCAAACTAAATAATAATAATAGTAATGATAAAGATAATAATAATAAATAAAATTAAATAAATTCTTTAAAAATATTAGCTTGATTACTGACAAAAGAAATGTGAATTCATTGTAAAAACAGGTACAATTTTCCAAAAATATTACGGTGCTATAGCAATCTGTAATTATTGACATCAAACTGTGTAAGCATATGTCAACAATTTCTAAAAATCAATTTATTTTTAAAAGGCAGATAAGAAAAGAACAAGGAAGGAAGTGGTTGAAGAGAATGTAATTCTGAGATTTTACTGAGTAATTTATGACGTGAATTTATTTATTTATACCTTGCTTTAGTTCAGAAATGATTCATTTAAGGGAGATGATACTGTATGGCAAGATACAGGTAAAATTTTCCAAAAACTTTACGGAGCTATAGCTATCTGTAATTATTGACATCAAACTGTGTAAGCATATGTCAACAATTTCTAAAAATCAATTATTTTTAAAAGGCAGATAAGAACAGAACAAGGAAGGAAGTGGTTGAAGAGAAAGTAATTCTGAGATTTTACTGAGTAATTTATGCCGTGAATTTATTTATTTATACCTTGCTTTAGTTCAGAAATGATTCATTTAAGGGAGATGATACTGTATGGCAAGTTTCTCAGGGAAGAACATGAACCGAGGACCTGTAGGAAGATGTGGAGAAAATACCAGGGCATTTTGTGACAGGGAGGTATCAAGGATTCAACATTTTGCTTGAATTGTGTGGACTATTATCTATCCTTAAGAATACAGAGACACAGGGACCACCAGTTGGCATAATGGCTGTGTTGCTGGACTCCCATGTAGTCGACTACGGTTCAAGTCTCGGATCCAGTGGCTTAAACTCACGCCAGGCATGTGTGCATGCATGCCCAAGATCCTGAGAGGAGAATGGAGAAGGGACTGTGGCGTAGCCATCCCTCCTGAGGGGTGATTTCTCGCTTTCTGTCTCACTCTCTCTCTCTGTCTTTCTGGTGAGTGCACACACCCTCTCAAAAAAAAAAGAATACAGAGACACAGTACACTGTACAGGTCAAGAGAAGTAAATCCTTTTTTTTTTTTTTTAAGAATTATTTTATGTATCTTTATTTACTTATTTATTGATTTATTTTAGTTTAACCAGAAAGGGACAGAAAGAAAGAGACAGAAAGTGAGAAAGCAAGCTGCCAGGTCCAACATTCAAACCACGGTTAGCCATGTGGGAATCCAGCACCCTTAACCACCATGCCATCTGCTGGCCCGAGAAGCAAATTTTTTTTTTTTTTTTTTGGAAAGGTTTTTTTTTTTTTTTTTTTTTATAATTTTATTTATTTATTTATTTATTTATTTATTTATTTATTTATTTTAATTTGACCAGAGAGAAGCAGAGAGAGAGAGAGAGAGAGAAAGTTCCTGGACTTTAACCGTGGTTGGCCATGTGGGAGTGTCCAGCACCTTAACCACCACGCTATAGGGTCCGTGTGCTCGCCAGAAAGACAGAGAGAGTCAGTGAGACAGAAAGTGGGAAATCACCCCCCCAGGGGAGATGGCCACGCCGCAATCCCTTCTCTTCCATTCTCCTCTCGAGATCTTGGGCATGCACGCACACTTGCCCGGCATGAGTTTAAGCCACCGGGTCTGGGACTTGAACTGCGGTCAACTACGTGGGAGTCCAGGACATAGCAATTATGCCAACTGCTGGCCCCGCAAGAAGCAAATCTTAACTCAGGACTGCTTTGGTTCATATCCTGACTCTATTATTATGACCTTAGGCAAGTTCCTAAACTTGCAAAATGTAAACAGTAATTTTAGAGTAATAATCCTATTCTACATGTAAAGCATTTAAAACAGTACACAGTAAGTATTCTATGTTACACTTATAGTATAGTGGAGGAACAGACATTCTAGCACCTTAACAAATACAATTTACTTGTAGGTGTAGTTAAGACCAGCCCCAGATATATACTGTAATAACTCTACAAGTATTGTTTTGGAGAAAAAAGAAAAAAACAAAAAACAAACTTGTAAACATAGCAACCAACATTAACATTTAGCCTGCACTCAGAGAATTTACAAAGCACTTTCACATATACCTTAAGAAACCCTATATACCTCTCCAACTGGTAATTATTTCCATTTGAAAAATGAAAAAATCTGAGGTTCAGAGAAGTGTAGAAGAATGTCTATTGACAGCTACTAGTTCTGAACACTTTTGTGCCAGGTAGTAAAGTTAGAAACTCTCTCTCTCTATATATATATATATATATGTGTGTGTGTATACATATATATACACAAATACGCATATATATATATGTATACACGCACACACAACCATTCTGGATCCCACTTTACAAGGAAGAAACCGAAGTTAAAGGATTTGTCCAAGGTCACATTAACATGTAACAGGGCAAAGACAAAACTAGGTCTAAACCTTCCTCTATGACATGCTTTGACACTCATTCATAAAACTGCTGGTTTGTTTGTCTCTTTCTCTTGGATGTTTTAAGTTCACTATAGTACTCTCTGATTACTGTTAAGAAAGGCATATTTCCATCACTTTGAGGTTAGGTATACTGGTTTCATCCTAAAAAGGACAAAAAATATAAGCTAAGAAATAATAATAAAAAAAAAAAAGCAAGTCATTAGACACAACTTTTATTTCAATGCATGGCCAAGTCAAATAGCAGTCCTTAATTTCTCCTTCACAATTGTAAAGTAGGAGCTGGTAGGTGGCATGGTGGTTAAGGCGCTGGATTCCCACATGGCTGACCATAAGTAGAGTCTTGGACTTGGAGGCTTGCTTTCTTGCTTTCCCTTTCTTTCTCTCTTGATCAAATTAAGATAATAACAAGTGGAATTAAACAAATAAATAATTCTTTAAGAATATTTTTAAAGTAACTCTGAGACCTTCAGAATCTCTGGGCTGTGAATCTGAGAGAACAGAAGACCTGAATTCTGCAGGTCACTCTTCTGTTTGAAAGACATGATAAAGACAATTTTTAAAAATCTTCTTTCCATAGACTGTCTACTAATCTTTTAAATTGAAAGTCATTCTACTTGGAATTTGACAATGAACCTGAATGTGACCCTTCCTCTAAATTTACTGAGCCCTTACAGGGGCCAGCTAGAAGTATAATACATTAACAAATTCTCTGATTAGACTCAGGCTCACTCAATACACACAAGTGTATAAGTATAATCCTTTCTGAGAGATAAGCTATTTAAAAGTAATACCTCTCTAGATAAGTTACAGAGGGAAAGGTGATCACCATTCCCTATGGAAATATTTTAGAGGGGGATCTTTGAGCTTGGTTTCTGAATAAATAACCTACTCATTGAGGCTGTGTCAACAACTCATGAGCACTCAACTCAGAAGGGATTTCTTGGCTATCTCACAAAATAAGGGATTTAGATAACTATTACTAGAAGCATAAAACAACTTTCTTATTTACTGGAGAAACCAATAAATTTAGACTTGTAAAGCAGAACAATGCACCCTTTCATTTTCCAAAGTCACTTTGTTGGTGTACAATTTCCATTCCTACACTCCTCAGATTCTTAATGAACAGGCGGTGTGTTCTGAAGCGTTTAAACAAGCAGCCATGAAAATTCTGTCCTGCTTAGTGCATGAAAATCAGATGTTAGAGAGCGTTCTTCCCAGGAGTCTGGGAACCCTAAGCACCTACCAGGGCTTCCTTCCCTACAGTCAGGACTGAGGTGTAGGCTTCCAGGTACACTCGACTGCAGCGTCTTACAACTTCCAGGCCTCTGACTGTGATGTCCTTGGCATCTCCCAGGCCCAAGCCGATCAGGTAAAGCATTTCAAACTCCAGGGAGAGGAAGACTGCAGGACAAAATAAATGAGAAAAGCAATGTCAGCTACACCGAGGATATCTACAATGTAGGGATAAATACGAAGCTGAAAACCAAAGTAGGTAGGTATTGTAAGAGAAGCGGCATGTTACAAGACGGTGAGGTTTGAGAACCTTCCATCACACCTAAAGCTTGAATCCATGTTGCAAACAACCCTGCCAGTTTTGTCTTTTGCTACCCAAACCTGAGAGCAGCCAGTTACCCGCTGGGAGAATAGTAGCTGGTTCTCCGATCTCCCCAAATTCGTCACTGCGATCTCGCTGCAGAAGCAGCCGCCAAAGCTGCGGATCTACATCGAGCAGGCAGAACCACGCCGCCGGCCTCACCTACGGCGCCGCAAAACGCCGACGCCTTTACGACACTTTACGAGTAGGGGCTGGGTGAGCGGCTCCCGGGCTGAGACGGCACGGCGGTTCCACGCGTATGCATGGTCTGCTGCCGCTGAGGCAAGGAGGCGCAAGGCCAGTCAGGCTGAGTCTGTCGAGCGCCCCATACGTGGCCTCGGGGAGGGGGCCAGGCGTGCCCGTGACCCCCCTAACCAGTGACTTAAACATCCCATCTTGGGCCCGGGTAAGTGCAGTGACTTCTCACCAGAGGAGCAGGACCCAAGGGTGGGGTTGTCACCGGGGCCCGCGCTTCTGCGCCTCCACACACAGGAGGGCATGGCAGGTCGAAGAGATTGCCCCGGGTTTGCTCAGCGCACAGATTTTAATCCCCCACTTCTCATTCTGCTGCAGTTTAACCAGCATCCTCCCTGGTCAGATGTCAGATTGGCAAACCCCTCGGGAGTGCGCTAACCATTAACCTGCGGGACAGTGACTCCTCGGGCTTGTCCCTGAGACCACATGCCAGGGTGACCCAAGAGTCTCCCTCTGTAATCTTCTCAGGGTCGGGAAGCCCAGACCCTCCCGTTCTGGAAGTGAATTTTAAGAGCATCCAGGGATTTCGGACCTCTCCCAAGAAGTGATTGCTTAGAGTAGTTCTGCTATGGAAAGGGTTTATTTTGACTAAAAATGCTCTTCCTAAGGTCACTAGAGACCTCTCTAAGTGCTTCTTTTTTTTGAGAGGTTTTTGCTATAGGGCGTGTGCGCTCACCAGACAGGCAGAGACAGAGAGACAGAAAGTGACAAATCACCCCCCAAGTGGGATGGCCATGCTGCATTCCCTTCTCTCGGGATCCTGGGCACGCACGTACACGCGCTCAGCGTGAGTCTTAAGCCACCGGGTCCAGGACTCGAACCTTGGGAGTCCAACAACATAGCCAGTACACTAACTGCTGGTCCTTTTTTAAGTTTTTTTCTTTTGCGGGGGGAAGACCTCTCTAAGTTTTAAGGATAGTTTCTATTGCTCTCTTAGAAGATAGTGTTGATAGTGCATCTCTGTCAAGTTTTGCTGGCCCAATTTAGGCATTGACCTTCTGTACTTACCAGGTTCCATCTACCCTTTGCACTTCTCATTCTGACAGTGTTTGTGGCTGATTATGTCCACTCGTTACATCAATCCGCTCTCACACCACATACAAAAAATGACTGAACAGATCGTAGACTTTAATCAGAAACTTAAAACTATAACAAAAGAAAACAAAGGCGAAAATATTTGTCACCTTATTTGGGCAAGGATTTCTTAGATATAATACCAAAACCCTGATACTGGGGGGGGGGGGGGGGGGGGGGCAGGAAGTGATAAATTGAACTCCAACAAAGTAAAAATTTACTTTCTTCAAAAGATGGTTTGGGAGAAAATATTTGTAAAGCATATAGCTGATCTGACTTCTGTCAAGAATACATAAAGTCTGCTCAAAACATAATGATAAGAAAACAACTTAAAAAAAATACTGAGCAAAAGATTTGAATAGACATGAAAGGAGATACAGGCATAGAAAGTAAGCATTTCAAAAGATACTAGATATTGCTAGACAGTGGGAAAATCAAAATTTTAACCACAATGAGATACCACTGCACACCTGTTGGAATGCCAAAAAGTAAAAATAAAACGTTAAAACTGACCACTCTCTTAACTTCAGGTATTTCTAATATTTTGATGACCTAAATTTGAACCTTTCAGATCTCTCCCTTTGTACTGTACATTAACTTTCTACTAGTGATCTTCACCTAGGTAACTCAGAAGCATATTAAACTCAACACATCCAAAGTGAAACCATCGTCTTCTCTGTCCATATGTTTTTTTTCTTATGTATTATCTACTTTGGTTGAGGAGCATCATCACACATAGACTCTCACCCAAGCCAAACACTTGGAAGTCACCTCATATCCAATCTGTCATATCTGTCTTTCTCAATAGAATCTACCTATTTTCACATTGTTGGCTTAGGTCCTCATTCTGTCACTGGTCATCATTTCTCTCTCAGAGGCTAGGAAGTTCTAGTTAAAATACAGTCTGAAATTGTTACTCCCCTTTTGAGGCCAAGATAAACTCCAGGCTCCTTAACATCTCTTACAAAATCATTCATTGTGTGGCCACTGCCTACCTCTATAACTTCATCTCTCTTCACAACACATCATGAACCTTTTCTCCAGCAATGCTGAACTGCTTGTAGTTCTATGTCCTCAGCATGGTGCTTTGTGCCTGTATGCTGCCACCTTAGCATGAAATACCTCTCCCACAATCTCCTGCCAAGGTCACATCTACTCATTCTTTAAGACTAAGCTCAGTAGGGGCCAGTAGATGGTGTAATGATTACATTCTTGGACTCCCATCTAGTCGACTGCAGTTCAAGTCCCAGACCTGGTGGCTTAAAACTCACACTGGGCACGTGTGTGTGCGTGCCCAAAATCCCAAGAGGAGAATGGAATAGAAGGGATTGCAGTGTGACCTTCACCCCTGGGGAACTATTTCTTGCTTTCTGTCTCTCTATCTCTTTCTGTCTCTCTCACAAGTGCAGGCACGGTATAATAAAAATCTCTCTTAAAAAAGAAAGAAAGAAAAAGACTAAGCTCAGCAAACCTTCAAGAGATCTGCAACTCCTTAAGATAAGTTAGGTATCTCCTTTTTATTACAGCAGTACTTTGCATACACTTGTCTGTCAACCTGTATTTTCTTTATCTATTTTTATTTTTTCTTTACCAAACTGACAATTTCATCAAGTCAGGAACTGTGTCTTAATCATATTCTCATCCATAAGACTTAGCACCATGCCTGGCACATAGTAGATATTCAATGTATGTTTGTTTGATTGTTCGTTGTTATCCACTTGAAGCTCAACAATTTCTTTGAGTTATTTCTTTTTCTATACTGGTTATTTTTAAAATAATCACTGTAGCATCATTGATGGAATATGAAACATAAACATGTCTGCTCATGCTACTTTAGAAAAGTTTGGGTAGCAGGACCAGCAAGTGGCATAATGGTTACATCGCTGGACTCCCAAGTAGTCGACTGCTGTTCAAGTCCTAGACCCAGTGGCTTAAAACTCACACTGGGCACGCATACATGCATGCCCCAGATCCCAAGATGAGAATGAAGGAGAAGGGATTGCAGGGTGGCTATCTCCTCAGGGGATGACTTCTTGCTTCCTGTCTCTCTGGTGAGTATACGTGCCCTATAGTAAAAATATCTCTCCTAAAAAGAATAGAAAAGTTTGTGTAGAAGGCCTTATGACACATATTACATATAATTCACATATACATTATGCAGTAGGCAAACAAATTTTCCAATGTACTGATCATTTTTTGTGTTTTTTTCATATTTTTCATTGAGGAATTTCAGGTATATTCACAGTGAAAGAACTTTGTGAAAAAGAATAAGTAACCCAAAAGAAGGTGTGTTTATTCTTATTTTAGGAAATGAATTTATATTGAAAATAAAGTTATTCTGGGTGGGCCAGGAATTGAAATGTTAAATTACAGAAATAATTTCAGTTCTTACTCTTCAAAATTTAGCTGAGAGAACTTACTTTACTGTGCAGAATTTTTTTTTCTTTCTTTTAATTGCTAGAGGGTGTGCATGCTCACCAGAGAGAGAGAGAGAGAGAAAGAGAAAGCACCTCCCCCCCAGTGGGGTATGGTCACACCACAGTCCTTTTCTCTACACTTCTTCATCCTGTCAAGATTTGAGGCACACATGCACATGCACCCAGTGTGTCTTTCCAGCTGCTTGGCTGAAACTCAAACTTGGTCAGTTATGTGGGATCTGGCTCCTGCTGCACTATGCTTAACTACTGTACTACCGGGCTAGCCCACTGTCTAGCATTCTTAACAAACAAACCATCATACCTGCCTTCAATCCTCAATAGAACTGTACATTTTTTGGAGTTTTCTGGAGATGCACAGATAAACTAAAGGGATTATGGTAATTGTTTTTCTCTTCTCAATTCTTATATTGCTACAACTAAATTCTACAGACTGAGTAATCTATAAAGAATTAAATGCTAGCCAGGTGGATGGTGGTTAAGGTCACTAGATCCCACATGGCCAACTCCGTGGTTTGAGTCCCAGACCATGTCTTGAAAAACACTCTAGGCACATGTGCATGTGTACCCAAAATCTCAAGAGGAGAACGGAGGAGAAAGGATTGTGGTATAGTCATCCCCCATGAGGGGTGTGTTCTCACTTTCTCTCTCTGTCTTTCTCTACACACACCTCCATCCCCCCCCAACCCCCCCACTGGTGAGCACCTACACTCTATGGCAAAAAAATAAAAAAGAATAAAGGTTTATTCAACTTATGGTTCTGGGGGGTCTGTGGTCAAGGGACATTTGTTGTATACATCTGGTGAGAGCCTTCTTGCTGTTGGGTACTCTGCAGAGTTTTGAAGGTGGTGTAGGGCATTACATTATGGGAGAGCAAAATTGTGTGTGCTCTAGTTTCCTGCTTTCTTCTCTATTTTTCTTACTTTTACTTTTTTTTTTTTTTTTTTTTTACTTTTACTCTCTTCCCTTTTACTTTTTACTTCTAAATGTTATACCTATTAAGAGACTTAAAGTTTTTTCTTCTGAGAGAGAAAGAGACTATTGTGACACTGTCTATCGCCAACCCATCTTATTTTTTGTTGTATTTCCAAGTGAGCAGGTAAACATCAAATACACTATGATTACATTTTGCTCGAAAAATAAGCTCCTCATCTAGATAAATTAACAAAACTTACCTAAGGATATAGCTGATTAAATAATACCATTGCTTTACCTGATCTAAGCTAGACTTTGAAAATTTTATTTTAAAACAGTTTTGAATTAGTTTCTAAGAAACATTACAGCATTAGTTTAATGATGATAAGAAGCAGTTCAAGTGCAAATATATTTATAATGTCATAGCAAATTTGAAGTCTTATAAATTTGAAGTCTCATCTAGAGAAGAAAAAGGGATGGTTGTAGGAGGGTGATTATCAGGAGAAAAAAGAAATGAAGTAAAAGCTTTTTTTAGTTTAAAGAATAACAGGGATAGATGATGCCTGAAGAGGTTTCTACTTTATATTCCTGGATTCAGGTAGTACAATACCAAATCATCCCTGAGGGTGAACATTTATGCTCTTCTGAAAGATCTTTAAGATGTTTTTATAACCTCTGTCAGTAATTCAATTTTAGTACCCTCACTGGCAGAAATTCTTCCTCATATCTGGTAGCTTCAGGATATAGTCATAAAATGTGAGCGATACAAATAGTCATATGAAGTTAATACTGATGACTTTTCCATTCCATGTCATAAACATATCATATATTAATCTATTTTAAAGGGATAGCAAGATAATTGAGACACAGCATTACATTATGGACAAATTGCGATTACCTTACATGTAAAAGAAGTCATTCTTCAGTGTTCCTATTTTGGCTTATTGTTTGTCTGTTGAAAAGAAGACATCAGGGTGACTGACTAAACTCCATCTGACCTTATTGTGAATAGAGAATATTATTTTATTCAGAAGCTGATCTTTCAACCTACATGTTCCCAGGGATTGTCTTTGTTAGAGGAAATCTTGATTAATATTTGTAGAGCTCAAAGACCCTGAAATGATTGATAGTCATTATTTTATAACAGTTCACAAATATGTGATAATTAAGGATAGCACTGCTTTAAGAGAAGAAGCTATATTTATTAAGAAAATTTGAAGTCACTTTATTGTGCATTTGCTTACAAAGGTCTCTTTATTTCAGGATCTTATTCATTCATATGTACATGTTACATTATGTGGTGATGTGAAATGCAAAATAATAAAAAACAAATCTATTTTTCTGTGAAAAATGTAGGAAATGTTGTTATTAACTGTAACTTAATTGATTGACATATTAACAATGTAGACTGATTGTGAGGAAGTTACTTTGAACTGTATGATTTTTTGTGGAAACTAGCTCCCCAAGATGTTCTCTTATGAGCTCGTGTGTGTGTGTGTGTGTGTGTGTGTGTGTTTGTGTGTTATGTGTGCACATGCATGCACATAAAGTTTCTGTTTATTTCTTTTTTTTTTTTTTTTTTTTTTTTTTTCTTTTTTTGGAGAGGTTTTTGCTATAGGGCGCGTGCGCTCGCCAGACAGACAGAGAGAGACAGAGAGATAGAAAGCAGGAAATCACCCCCCAGGGGGGATGGCCACGCCGCAATCCCTTCTCCTCCATTCTCCTCTCGGGATCTTGGGCACGCACGCACACGCGCCCGGCGTGAGTTTAAGCCACCGGTCCGGGACTCGAACCGCGGTCGACTACGTGGGAGTCCAGCGACATAGCCATTACGCTAACTGCTGGTCCCAAGTTTCTGTTTATTTCTAACGAGTTTTTCTACTTTGGAGTTCTTTTCTCCAAACTCTATTGCTAAAAAAGATCAGGGAACTCTTTCTGTGCTTAAAAACTACATAGTGTCCCTTTAAGTTTTTTATTTTGAATTTTATTAGGTTTTTGCAGTAGGACATGTATACTCACTGGAGACAAAGACAGAGTGAAAAAGGAAGTAAGAAATCACCCCCTCCTTCCCCCAGGGATGTCCACACCTCAATCCCTTCTCCTCCATTCTCCTCTCAGGAATTTGGGCATGCATGCACACATGCCTGGAGTGATTTTCAAGCTGGGAGAGGTGGGGGCTTCAGTTGGTTTGGCCATGTGGGAGTCCAGTGCCTTAACCCCTGCACCACCTGCTGCCCCTACACCTTAAGTTCTATTTTGGGAAACATATGTAATTTAACCAAGAGTTAGTGAGAGAAGGTGAGTGGTTTCCCTTTCACTTAAAAGCCAAAGTTCTTAAAAGTGTACAACCACGTTCTAAATTAGAAAGATACTCTGGTCAGGATAGGATGCCCACTTCTCATTCTGGCTCTGCTGCCAGTAACTCTGTGAGCTTGGCCCATTTTTGCTGTTATGAATGTTCTTAGCTAGAAAATTCCTAGGTCCCATTGTAGGATTCAGTAACTTCATTCTGTGGAAGAAATGGATTAGAATGGAAAGAACAGTGGATCAAGAGTAAACCAAAGAGGAATCTTTGCACTTGTGGGCCTTTTTGCTTTGCTTCATAGTTCTGAACCCTAATGATAGACCTCTTTCTTTCTCTTCCTTTTCTATATTTCCTCCTATAACAGATTTTGATATAAAACAGTTAGCAATACAGTAATTCCTTAAGCCTAGAAATGAGCATAACCAAAATATAATTTTTTTAAATGTAAATTATAGAGACCAGCAGATGGAGTAGTGGTTACATCACTGGACTCCATGTGGTCAACTGCGGTTCTAGTCTCAGACTCAGTGGCTTGAAACTCAGACAGGGCGCACACGTGTGTGTGTGTGTGCCCAGAATCCTGAGAGGAGAATGGAAGAGAAGGGATCGTGGCATTGCCATCCCCCTGGGGGGTGGTTTTTCACTTTCTGTCTTTCTGTCTCTCACAAGCTCACCCACCCTATAGCAAAAATCTCTCTTAAAAAAAAAAATGTAAGGGGCCAGCAGGTGGCATGATGATTAAGGGTGCTGGAACTCCTACATGGCTGACCATGGTTCAAGTCCTGGACCTGGTGGCTTGCTTTCTCACTTTCCCTTCCTCCCCCTGTCTCTCTCTGGTCAAATTAAAATAAATAAATAAGAATACCTAAAGTTAGATAAAACAATGTAAATTTAAAAAAATTAAATTATTGTTGTTACTAAATTTTTATACTAATAAACTGTGTAGACCTTGATTTTTCAGATTTAGTAATGTGGTCACTTATCTCAACCAAAATTAAATCCCTGTTTATATCAAGTTATAGACTGTTCACAAACTTAATTTTCTTGTGGTGGATTTGGTTTGTATTTATAAATCTTATGCAGGCATAGATATCATTATGCATTTAAATAATTTTTTTGGTTTTTTGTTTCTTTTACGATAATATTTCCTGTTGTAAACTTTGGCATCATTTCTTTTTTGGCAACTTTGAACACTTATGAGAACTCATTAAAATTTCTGAAAATAATGACTTATGGGATTCACTTATATATTGGATCATCTGAAAAATCATGACACATTTTTTGCATAGAAAAATACGTCATAAATTTTCTGACAACCCAACAGAATCTCTTTTAATTATATCTTTCTTTGCTTCTCTTCTAGTATTTATTAAATAATATTTAATGAAATCCCATCAATAATATAAAAAATATTGCTTATTCCATGCATAACAATTGCAGAAACGGTAAAAAGCAATGGTTGGGAACTTATGCTATGATATCATAGACTTTGGAGTTAAACTACAGGAGGTGAATTTTGGCTCTTTTTACTGGCAATGTGCTCTGTTTCTTAACCCTCAATTATGATAATAACCTGTAAAATGCAAAAAAATAAATGTGTTAACTTCATAGGATTTTCACCAGGATTAAATGAGCTAATATTGAGACAGGAACCAGTAAGAACAACTGTCTAACCAAAGGGTCACACAGAGGAGTGTTTGCCCCTTACTAAGGATGTGGTAATGATGGCTGGCTAAAACTGGTTGAACCCAAGATGGTGCTAAAAACCATCTCTACCTGACCCCAAAGTTCATTATATCCTAATTTCAAATTATGAACATGTAAATGACACTTCCACTGGCATCATGACAGTTTACAATAACCATGAGGATTACCAGAGGCAATCCTGTATGACAAGAAAAGGGGAGGGACCCAGGTTCTGAGGAAAATGCCACCTTTTTCCCTGAAAACTCTATGAATAATCCACCCATACTTAGCATATCATTAAACAAAAACTATGTAACAGTGCTATACTGAGTTTGTTCACTCTCTGGAGTAACCTACCTGTTTCTTGTCTATACAATAAACTTACTTTTGCTCTGATCAGCAGCTTGCTCTTGAATTCTTTCCTGTGTGAAACTGAGAACCCACACTGTCCAGGTGCAAAGATCCCAGACCAAAAGGCTCCTGTCCTGCATCATCTAAGCTTGGTTCCCTAGATGGGACCCAATCAAAGATCTTCTACTGGATCCCAAATTAAGATTGTGTAACACAGTTGACTACAATAGATGGGTGAGTCTCCCAAGTTTGATCTTTAGACCAAAAGGCCTTTGTTTTCCATGCAACTCTTTCTATACTTCTCCTACTGTTTCCTTACTCTTCTTTCTTCTTCTCCCCTCATTCAGTCTAAAATCCCTCAGCACATTTGAAGGTAGCTTACCACCTTGGAGTTCCAAGTCCATGACTTCTTCACTGAACAGGGGTTGGAGTTTCATGAGCATTTCAGTGTTCGAGTCCCTAGGATTTACCTTTCTCTCCCATTCTGGTCTACTTGAATTGGGCAGTTAGTTTCCCTGGGAAACCTGGCTCTTTTCTCAATTGCTGATGATCGAATCCCCCTGTGCTCTTTACCAACAGCATTGTTGCTGCTCCTATTGACATTGCTTATTTCAGAGAACCTCATTTGGCTTACCTTGAGTCATAAAGCTATCACTTTCCCCAGAAGTCAACTAATTTTTATCCTCTGGGGTGTTTGCTCCATCAATACAGGAATAAGTATTGGAGATAACAGGACCAAAAGGATCTAATCTTTGTCTATCTACTGTTAACCATTGTCTTGACCTGTGGCATCAATCAAGGAACCTCAAACTCCTCCTTTATTTTCATTTCCTGAGGAGAGTGATGATCTGCCTCTACTCCATTTGGCTCATTTAGGAACCTGAAACGCTATCTCTTCCTCAGAGGACTCTAGGTGTTGGATTTTAGTTGTTTCTTCTCTTGACATCTCTCACTCTTAAGCTTAAACTCTGAACATCTTTTTTGATTTCTGTGAAGTGCTGACTCTTGTTGCCCTTTGGGCCTCTGCTGAGAACATTCACCCCCAACTTGCTACTTTTATTCTCTTAGAGCTACCCTGCCTATTCAAGCATCTCCTCTGTCACATACCTTATGTGAGTATCCAGAGCTCTCAGCAAGCTGCATGTTTGCCATCATCCCTTGCCATCAACAGATCTGGGCCTGTCCTCTCTAACATCTGGGAACATCCAGCAATTCTCACACTATCCTCCTTTTTTGGGGAGAAGGGATGTCATAAAGCCAAGACATCAGAAAACCTTTTTTTTTTTTTTTTTTTTTTTTGCTTAGATTCAAAACACACCAGTGTCTAACAGGCAGCCCTTCCAAATGTGGGACCACCACAAGTATTGCAAAGGACTATTGACTATGGTGCCTCTTAAATAATTGGGATGAATTTAAACTAGATGGGCTGAAAAGAATAAACTATCTTTTTCTGCAACATAGCTTGGCCCCAGCACAAATGCAGAGACCAAAAGATAAGACCTGAAAATGACTTGTTAAATTATAATATTATTAGGGACCAGCAGGTGGCATGGTGGATGCTGGACACTCCCACATGGCCAAGCACGGTTCAAGTCCCAGACCTGGTGGCTTGCTTTCTCACTTTCTCTCCCCTACTCTCTCCCTGTGTGTGTGTCTCTCTCTGGTCAAATTAAAAATAAATGAATTAATAAATAAAGTTAAATAAATAATTCTTTTAAAAAATTATAATACTATCTTACAATTAGACCTGTTTTGCAAATGAGAGGAGAAGTGGGGAGAAGTTCTCTATATACAGATTTTTGTAGCTCTTTATAAGAATGCAGAACTGAAGAACAATTGTAGAATGTGCTTAGCCAGTATCTACCCTGGGTCGTTAAAGTTGGCCCCAGACATCCTAGACAAACCGTTTTGTGTGCTTCCCTAAAAAGAGTCCACTGGGACCTCCAACTCTGAAGGAAGTTCTTTTGATGTACAAGCTCAAACTACTAGCTCCACTCAAAACTCTTTGTCCACCTTACAGATTTCTCTTCTTTCATACCCTACTAGTTCAAATTTGTACACCCCACTGACCAAGGAAGCTGTCAGAGCTACCTGAAGCGGAACCACCTATCAGCCTCAAAAAGAAAAACCCACTCCCACCACACAAGGTTGCTGACAAAGATGGGGGAACTCTTATGGTACATGTGCCCTTTTCTATGTTTGATTTAGCTCTGTGGAGGAGAGATTTGGCCAATTTTTGGAAAACCCAGGGAAATTTTCGTAAGAATTTATTAAGCTTACCTTGTCCTTTGATCTAACAAGGCAAGATGTACTTATATTACTGTCCACCTGATGTATGGTGGAAGAGAAGCAGAGCTATTGGGCACAGCCAGAGAAAACACCAATGGCATGGCCACCCATAGCCTGGACCATGCCATCAGTTGGATATGGGCAGATACAGTCCCTGAGGTGAACCTCCAGTGGAACTCTCAAAGGGACATCTAGGACCTCAAGCAAAAGAATCACCTGGTAATTTGCCTAGTGGAGGTCATAAAAAAAAATGCATGGTTAAACAAATACATTATAATGAAAGTATAATGACCCAAGAAAAGGATGAAAACTAAGCTTTGGTTCATGGCCACTAGGCAGAGGCAGTCAGAAAGTGCACCAATATTCTCTATTGGTCACTGAGTTCCCTGAGGGGTGAGCACTCCTGGTAA
Source organism: Tupaia tana (assembly GCA_026018925.1). NCBI lineage: Eukaryota > Metazoa > Chordata > Mammalia > Scandentia > Tupaiidae > Tupaia > Tupaia tana. Next base: position 69,881,659 of record JAKSZU010000004.1, read on the forward strand.
TGCATTTCATCACCCAGTTTGCACCAGACATTCAATGGCAATTGCAGAAGGGCTTTCTGGGATCCCAGACTCCCATAAATCAGCTTCTAACTATGGCATTTGGAGCATTTAACAGGGGTAGGGTGAAGGAAGCAGAAAAGACCCAAAGAAATAGGCTAAAGGCACCATTGCTAGTGGCTGCTTTAAGTCCCTTGCCTCTTTTAGGCTTTTAGCCCTGGGAGACTAGGCTAGAGCCCAGAAGGCCCAGGTTGGAGCCCCCATCTCACTGACTGCCCAATTAAAATGTTTGTGACCATTCTAGGAAGGATACTAGAAAGGGGACTGTCCCCAGTTCTGCAAGGAATTTGGGGTTCTTAATCCCATCATGGCTGAAAAAACTTAGAAGCCATAGAGCCTGAGGGCTCCTAGAGCTCCTGCCAAACTTTTTACTCTCTCCGTGGAGTAGCCTTGGATAGCCTTTATGTGTCAGGTAAGAATGTCGAATTTTTATTGGACATAGGAGCTGCTTACTATGTCTTGACCCATTTTCCAGAGCCATTACTTTAATCCTATATAGGATTATACAGTACTTGTTTTCTTTCTGTTTAGATATTTTTCTTAATTCATTATTGAGTGCATTGTGCACACAGAGAGTGAGAGATGAACATCCAAATTGGTCATGTGGGAGTCTAGCATGTTAGCCACCACATTATCAGCTGGTCCTGTCAGTTCTTTGTATATGGGCAAGCTCTGTAGTGCAGCAATAATACACTGTTCAAATAAGATCTCACATGGCAACCACGGTTTGACTCCCCAGCAGGTTAGCCTGAAATACGTTGGGCATGTGCACAAAATGCATAGGATTCTATGGGCTAGAGGACAGGAGGGACCAGCAGTCCAGTAATGGTTTATTACCTGTTGATGATAACGTGTATAGTATTCTCAACTGGACCTGTCTGAAGTGTTTTTCATGTTGGGTAAATTCTCTTTACAAGCCAAATGATGTATAGCAATAGAATGTAAAATAAATAAATAAATAAAAATAAAATCATTAAAAAGTGTAATTCAAAAGTCCTACAATATTGGTTAGTATATTACCAAAGATAATCTCTGGCCAGTTGTTTTGACACAATTTCTAGTGTTCTAAAATTGCATTTTAGGATTGTCTTCCTCTGACACCAAAAAAAAGTGGGAGTGGTGGAGTGAATTTCTGATTAGATATTTGGTACTCAGAAAATATATAAACTTCCAGGCTAAAGCTCAAACCCTTTGAAAATTAAAATGTAGTTGAAATGCTTTTTGCAATGAAAAGAAGTAGAAGGTAGAATGTATAAACTTAAATCATTTTTTTTTGAGAGGTTTTTGCTACAGGGCACATGCGCTCGCCAGAAAGAGAGAGACAGAGAGACAGAAAACGAGAAGTCATCCCCCAAGGGGGATGGCCACACCACAATCGCTTCTCCTCCATTCTCCTCTCAGGATCTTGGGCACACACGCACACGTGCCCGGTGTGAGTTTAAGCCAGGTCCGGGACTCGAACCGCAGTTGGTACATGGGAGTCCAGCGACATAGCCATTATGTCAACTGCTGGCCCCTTAAACTTTTTTTTTTAATTTAAACTTTTTCTTGACTAACAATGTGATGGCATGTTTTAGTTAATAATTTTGTCTTTGGCAATTAACCCCACCAGTAGGTTGGAGGTGGTTGGAATATGATAATGTGATACAATCTGGTCCTTTTCTTAGGCACAGAAACTGTAAGAAATCTTAACGGAGAAATTACTTAGGATCACACTAATCTTGATATTTTCATCACTCATACATTTTTCACTTTCCTATTATGTATGCTCCTGTCTGGCCTCAATGTATTCTCAGTAACAGAGCTCCTTGCCTTGTAACTACTCATTAGGACATGCATCTCTACCTTGTTATTTCAAGAGAGTGAACCTTCCACTGGTTCTGTGGCTTGGTGGTTAAGACAGCCAAATACCACATGGCCAACTCTGCAGTTTGAATCTCAGTCCAGTGACTTGAAAAACACACTAGGTATGTGTGTATGTGTGCTCAAAATCCCAATGGGATAGAGAAATGGAGAAGGGATTGCAACATGACCATGCCCCATTGGGCAGTACTTTCTCAATCTCCCTCACTATTTTCTCTCCTTCCCTTTCTCTCTTTGTCTCTCTGTTTCACATGCATGCACCACCCATTACTCAGTGTTACCACCTTTACTTGGAATCCTTCTTCTCTACTTCATAAAAATCTTATCCTTTAAATTCCAATTGAGCATCCCCTTTTCCAAGGTGTTTTCCCACTGCACCTAAGCATAATTTCTTTCCTTCCTTCCTTTTGATTTCCTTTAATCTTTTATTGCTATTACATGTTATACTTCTATTTAGACTGCTCTTTTTAAGAGCAAGGGCCAGGTTTTAAATTCTTATTCTGTGTAACAACTTGTATGAGTGCCCCAGTAGATGTAAAATAAATATCTGTGCAATGTTTTGGAAAAAAAAAATGCTATTTTACCAAAAGCAAGCAAGTGATGATATGCTAATGAACTTAGAAGGGAGAGGCTAGAAATAGGAAAGTGAGTTGATAACTACTGCAGTGATCAGTATATGAGGTGATATGATCAGCCTTGAGTATACTTGATGGCAAAATAACTTGAGATATGTTAATTATATAAGTTAATGTGGATGTCCATGAATGTAATTAAATGGGAGAGCAGGGATTAATTAAAACGTGATAGTGATTTAAACCGGAAACTACTACTTTTAGAAAATTATGCTGTCAAAGTTTCCAATGTAAATTAACAATACTCTACATTTAGCTTAATAATGTGTAAAATCACAAAGAAACTGATCTTAGAAAAGCTCTCACTTAGTCTTTATAGCTGTCATAACATTTGATGATTATAAACAAAATCCATTTAATGGTGAAATTTCAGCAAAAGTACAATGAGCTCTGGGATTTTTCTCTTATAACCAGTTTATCAGAGAAATAAGCAAGCAGAAAGTTGAGATTATTATTTATCTCTGCAAATCATTTGAAGTACTTTTACAGTCCTCTCCCAAAAAACCTCCTGAGCCTTCTGAGAGATAGAGTTACTTACTTTTGGAAGAACACATCGAAAGATTCTTGCATATTCGTGAGGCTTCATCACATGAGAGATTTAGCTTAATTCCCTCCACAACTAATTTGAAGCCCTATACCTAATTGACCTTAACCGTGCCTGTTCAATCCAACAAATATTTCTTGAGTGTTTGAAATGTATAAGGCTATGTGCTCTGTACGCTAGGGATTAAAGAGAGACATAAGTCACTGTACATACTTTTGGGGATTGCATTCAAGTGGGATACTGCATAAATAGCTGTGCTCAATATGGATAACATGGTATGTACATGATACATGCTATGATAGAGACAGCAGTAAAGCAGAAGAATGAGGGAGTGGGAAAAGGACTAATTAAACTGAATGCTGCTCTAATAGCTCAGTCTAATTCTATTCTCTTTGTAGCATCTAAGTTACACATGGAAGCTCCTTTTGGATGCTTGTTAGGTTAGAAGACTGGCCACTAGATAATCAAAGTTTATTTCTGTCATGGTTTGGACAGACTGACAGAATTTTTACAGGGAGTCCCATTTGTAGTAAACAGGACAATATTGTAGACAGCCTTCATCCTTACAAGCATATTAACTGGATTTTTTAGGATACCAAGAATACCAGTTTCCCAGTAACAGACCAATCCTAACTATGTTTAGCTATTTCTAGCATACAAAAATCTCATTGCCATTTCATCCACTTCTTTTGGAATTTAGGGAAAAGTTGTATGTATTTCTTATTAGGATATCCCTTCTTTCAGATATAATTTCAAGTTTATTTGATGAGCATGAAATTCACAGAGGTAAGTGGGTATAATTACCTAAATACTGAGCAGACCTAAGGAAATATCTTTCTTCCACATGGCATACTAGTTAATGAAATTCTCTTGAGTCACAAATCCATAAGTTCCCTCTGAACTATCTTCTAGATTGCCTTTTTACATTCTTCTATTTGTTTGAAGCACTCTTGAATCTATAGCCCAATTGCTGTTTTTGTGGGCCTGGAACGTGTGGATACATTTGGTCAGCTTTAGGTCCTCCTAGGTCCATCTCTTTAATGCCATCATATCTTAAGTTTTTATCTTTATAATAAGGTCTTATTTATTCCTTTCTAGTACTGATGAGTAAATTTCTACTCATAATAATACAAAGAATTTCCAGCTATTGCATGATCCACGTGCAAAAAAATTATTTCAAGTTAGTTTGTTGCCTGGAATGACAGTGACACTAATGTAACAGTTGCTCCTCTATGTATGATCACTTTGGTCAATCATACAGGGATGTATCTAGTGAACCAAATCAGATTCTGGAGTCACCTTGAGTGCTGTATTACTCCTCAGTTAATTGCTATATCTTGCAGTTATGTCTCCTAAATGTCTCTGGAATTTTTCCAGCACTCTCCTGGACCATTGCTCAAGCTTTAATTCTGACCCTTATGCTTTCTCTACACTAAGGAGTCCACTCCTAATGAGTCTCCTTATTAATTATTGCCCTAACCTATCTTTTACACTTCAATAGTGTTTTCTCTGAAAATAAATTTTATTATGTAATCTCCTTAAAATTTTGCAGTATTTCTATATTACAATATATAAAACTTTAAATTCCTTAAACTAAGATATAGACTCTTCTTTAGATTTTGCCTCTTTTTAGTTCTTTCTCCATTCTCCTGTTACTTCAGCCAGGCTGAACTCTCCATTAGTCAGGTTTCTTCTTGTCACCATTTTGCACATACTGTGCTACCCTAGAGAACCTCCACAACCAGACACAGGGTAGATTCTTATTTATTTTCAGGAGTCAGCTTACTCATTATTTGGTCCAGGAAACCTTTCATATATTCTCACCCATAAAATAGTGCATTTTCTGTTCCCATTCCTATATCTAGTAGCACATGCCTTTTTACAGTAATGAATCATTGGCAGGTTCATTAGTGGGGCTTGTACTCCTGTTTGGTAAAGGTAATGTTCTCTTCATTTTTGCACTGGCACAAAACAAGGGCATGGTAGTAATATTTCTTTTCAATGAATGAAATGGAGTATCTGCATGGTATTCTGTATTTATTTAACTAATTTGCAAGCAAACTTGAAAGCCCATCACATGCAGAAATTATTTATTTGCAGAGGCATAAATTTGAATCAGGTACTCTATGGAGTTGATATGTAGAAATGAGTCACTCTCCTTTTGAGTTCTTGCCAGCTACTTAACACCATCATTTTAGAATGGCTTTGTTTTTAGTTTATGAAAACTGCCAATGTTCTATTCTAAATTTTTATTTATAGGGTGAGTTCAATTTGCTTCTGTGGGTTTCTTTTTAAAAAAAACTTTTCATAGAAAAAATAATAGTAGTTATTAGTTTAAAATGTTCTAAATAAAGAGAAACATAAATCACTATATGTACATCTGGGGTTATATTCAAGTGGGGAACATAGCATTAATAGCTCACAGCAGCCTATGTATCCATTTCAGTAATTAATAGGAAAGGGAACGTGGTATGGAAATATTTCTTTTCTTTGGTCCTGAGAGTTATGCATAATATTCCTCTAGAGAATGGACATAAATTATTGCTTGTATCATTTTTCAAAGATTAGCAGATCAAATAGAACTTCCATTGTCAGTGAATTCCCTGCCCCTATAAATAGTTTATCTTTTATTTTTCTTCAGAGAGAGAGGCAGGTACCTCCAACAGGGTCTTCACTGTGATCTGCTTCAAGCCTCAGCCATCCTGGGTCAAACTCACATGCATGTACTTGCCTGCCATGAACAGGGTGGCCCCAGAAGCAAACACAGGACCTTCTCATGGCTTCAGTTGTGTCACTACTGCACCACTATCTGGCTCTAGTAGTTTATCTTTGAGTTGTAACATAAGTGTTTTTTGTGGTGACCTCTTCTACTGTCATTTTTGTTTGGTTTTGTTCTCACTTAGGAAACAGTATTCCTCACTTTGTTAAACACAGATCCTTCTTTATTTATTTGTAGAATTTTTTTGCTATAGAGAGTATGTGCTTGCTAGAGAAACAGAAAACGAGAAATCACTCCCTGGGTGTATAACCACTCCACAATCCCTTCTCCTTCATTCTCCTCTAGGGATTAGGCATGTGCACACATATGCCCAGTGTGAGTTTTAAATCACCGGGTTTGGGACTCAAACCATGGTCAACTACATGGGAGTTCAGTGACATGACCCTTATACCATCTGCTGGTTCCACAGATCCTTCTCTTCCTTTTCTGAAATTTTTCTCTGAATCTCTTCTACTTTCATAAAGACCTTAGTTCATGAACTCTTACCTACTTCATAATTTCAGCTACTACTTCTTCATTGCTTTTCCCCTTCAGCATAAAATGCTCCCATTTTAAAAATAATCAGAACAACCTTTCTCAAATAATTGCCCCCTTCTAGTTATTTCTAATACTTTTCCTTCTCAAACACATGTTTTTTAAAAAATATGTTGAGGGATTTCTCAAATTCTTCATCCCTGCTTTTTTTTGGAGAGGTTTTTGCTATAGGGCATGTGTGCTCACCAGAAAGACAGAGAGATAGAAAGTGAGAAATCACCCCCCGGGGGGATGGCCACACCGCAATCCCTTCTCCTCCATTTTCCTCTCAGGATCTTGGGCACACACGCACATGCACCTGGCATGAGTTTAAGCCACTGGGTCTGGGACTCGAACCGTGGTCGGCTACATGGGAATCCAGCAACATAGCCATTACGCTAACTGCTGGTCCCATCCCTGCTATTTTCTTAATCGATTTTGTCTGATTTCCAACCCTGTTACAGTGACGCTTTCCAAACTCACTAATGTTCTTCAGGTTATTAAAGCAGGGGACACACCTTCCTATTTTATGTTTCTTTTGTAGCACTGACTAATTTTTCTGTAATGATTTGTCTGAATCTTTCTTTAACAGTAAACCCCCTGACAGCAGGAATTGCATGTTTTATCTTTGTATCCTTACAAATGGAGTGTACCTATAAAATATATTTAATAAAAGTTTGATTAAAAATGTCTGATATTTTATTTATTTCAAGGCTAATCAGTACTATGCACATTTATAGTATCTTTTATTTTCATTATATAATGCAGAATAGTCTTGCTCTTTAAAAAATGGTCACATCTGCTATATGAACTTAGAGATACAAGAAAGTAAACTGCTCAGGGTACAAGTGACAATAAATATGGTAAAGCTTTTGCAATGCATTTCTAACACTACTTAGTGTTAGACTAATCTTTGTAGGTTAAAGGCACAATTCTTCACTAGACTGCACTCACTTCAGGTATTAGCCACAAGCTTAGGTCTCCCAGGGCTATTCTTACGTCTGACTAGGTAGTTACAAATTTGGAGGTTTCTCCCAGTCCCCTCAGTTTCAGTAACTAAAGTGATCCATAGGACTTAAGAATGTACTATAATTATGATTACAGTTTTATTATTACACAGAGTACAAATCAGAACCAGATAAAGGAAGAAACACAAATCATGTAGTCTGGGAGGGCCCCAAATATAAAGTTTCTTTATCTTCTCCCCATGAAGTCCTACTATGTCACCTTTTTTGGCACACCAATATGTTACATTTGCTACCCAGGACACTTACCTGAACTTTACAGCCCATAGTCTTTGTTGGGTTTTTGTTATACATTTGTGCTTGCCTGAATCATTGGACATGTAGTTGAACTCAATTTTATATGCTCTTCTTGTCCTGGAGGTCAGGCCCATATCACACAGCTCCAAGTCCCAACCCTCTAATCACATCGTTGGTCTTTCTGGCATGTCCAGCTCCCATCATGAGTCACCACATTTGTTTAAGCTATTAGCCCACCATAAATAACAAAGAATCTCCTATCATAGAGAAATCCAAAGATTTAGAGGCTACCTCCCAAAAACTAGAGACAAAGGTACACTGCATTCTTTATTACAGAACAGTCTTAGACCATCTAAAATAAAGAACAAGCCTGAGCATCAAAACTAAAAAAAGCATAAACCCTAAATTACATTGCTAATGCAGAACTTTTAATTTTGTTTTCTGTTTTAGTCTTATGATCAAAGAGGACCAGAGAATTTGAATTCATGTGTAGATTAGCTGCTGAATGACACTTAAAAATTAATTTGAAGGCTACCCACTTTCTCTGAGAACTCCTTTTCAGTATAGTACTGGAAGTTCTGGCCAATGCAGTCAGATAAGAAACTAAAATAAAAGGCATTCAAATGAGGAAAGAAGAAGTGAAATTATCTCTATTTACAGACAACATGATTATACACAAAGAAAAACCAAAAGAAACCCCCCCAACACACACACATACACACACACACAACACAACAAAAAAAACAAACAAAAACACCTCCTTGAAGTGATAAATAAGCACATTAAAGTGGCAGGATTCAAAATCAACACACAAAAATCTATACCATTTCTATACCCAGGAGTCAATAGTCTGAGGTAGAATTGAAGAAAGCAATTTCATTTACAATAGCCAGAAAAGAAATAAGATATATAAGAATAAACCTAACCAAAGGAGTCAAAGACCTGTACAAGGAAAATTATGAAAAACTAAAAAAAGAAATAAAAAGTGACACAAAAAAGAGAAAGAAATCCAATGTTCCTGGATTGGAAGAATTAATGTAATCAAAATGTCAATCCTATGCAAATTAATCTACAAATTTAATGCAATCCCAGTGAAATTACCAGAGATATTCTTCACAGATTTAGAAAAAAAAAAAATCATAGAATTTGTCTGGAAACATAAAAGTCCCTGTATTTCCAAAGCAATTCTGTGCAAGAAGAGAAGTAGGAGGCATCTCATTCCCTGACCCCAAAATGTATTACAAAGCTGTAATAATCAAAACAGCATAGTTCTGGCACAAAAACAGCCATGTGGACCAATGGAACAGAACAGATACCCCAGAAATAAACCCCAAAACATATAGCTAGCTGATTTTTGACAAAGGGCACATGGCAGTCCAGTGGGGAAAAGAAAATCTAGCAAATGGTGATGAAAAAAAATGGGTATCCACCTACAAAAGATGAAACTGGACCCTTATCTCTCACCATTAACAAAAATCCACTCTCAGTGGATCAAAGATCTAAACCTAAGGCGTCAAACTATAAAACTACTGGTGGGTAACACAGGGGAAACACTTCAAGACATTGGAGTAAGCAAAGACTTCTTGAATAAGACCCTTAAAGCACAGACAATAATCCCCAAAACAGACAAATGGAATTACATCAGGTTAAAAATATTCTGCTCAGCGAAAGAAACAGTAATTAGAGTGAATTGGCAACCTTCGGAATGGTTATTTGGAAACTCCCTCAGGTAAGGGACTGATAGCGGAAATATACAGGAAACTCAAGCAGCTCACCCCAAAGAAATGATCAACCCAATTAAAAGATGAACAAATGAGCTAAACAGACAACTCTCCAAGGAAGACATATGGACAGCCAAAACGTTTATGAAAAAATGCTCAACATCTTTTATTATAAGGGAGATGCAAATCAAAATCACAATGAGATACCACCTAACCCCAGTCAGAATGACTAAGATTAAAAAAGTAGAAAATGGTAAGTAATGGTGAGGCTTTGGTGAAAGGGAATTCTCCTTCAGTGTTGGTGGGAATGTAAATTAGTCAGGCCCCTGTGGAGAACAATATGGAGGTTTCTCAAAGACCTACAAATGAAACTGCCGTATGATCCAGCAATTCCACTCCCGGTACCTACCCCAAGGGTGGGAATACACTCATTTGGAAAAGTACATGCACATCCATATTTACTGTGGCATTATTCACAATTGCTAAAACATGGAACCAAGCCAAATGACCACAGATGAATGAATTGAAAAAGTGTGACACATACTATAAAATACTACTTGCCATGAAAAAAAAGAGACCTTGGCATTTGATAGAAAGTGGACAGATATGGAAGATTTACTGCTAAACAAAGCAAGCCAGACTATGAAAGGGAGGCATTGTATGTATGACTGAATAGACAAATCACAATTCATTAGAAATATTTAATGTAGACTGAATGTCTGTACTCTATGGCAGAAACTGAAAGATTAGAAGATATAAAGGTATGGAAAACAACTGCAGATACTAGAGACAGTGTGGGAGGAGGGTGGGGAGTAGGGGAGGGTAAGAGGACATGAATTAAGGGGAAAAAGAAAGAAGCAAAACATAAGGGACACAAAAAATGGAAAATTATCTGTTGATAATATGTATGATAATATCTTTAACTGGACTTATGCAATGTATTCGTGCAGGGAAAATTCATTTTGTAAGCTGTAATGATATACAGTGGTTGAACATATAAAAAATAATAAAAAGCATTGAGTTCAGAGCACAAATTTCCATTTTGGAAAAATCTGTTAAGTATTGTCCATAGAAAAATTTATCAGAATCAGGAAATATTTATAAATTATATTACACCAACTTCGTTTAGGGAATGTTTCAGATATTGTGATAGTATCGACAACTAAGACCATACAAACAGAATTTAACTTGATTAATTTTTATAAAACTGATGTCCTGTAAAACCCTGCCTACATCAAATGAGATTGAATAGACAAATCATAATTCATTAGAAATATTCCAAGTTAGCCCCACAGCACAGTGGTTAAACACTGTGAGTAGGAATCCAGATCCCATATGACTGTTCACAGTTCAAATCCTGGTCCCAGCAGCTTGAAAAACAGGCCTGACACGTGTACATGCATTCCCAAAGTCCTGATGGGATGGAGAAATGGAGGAAAGGGATTATGAGGTTACCACACTGCACTGCAGGGTTCTGTTTAGTAAGTACATATGCCCTCTGACAATAGCAACTCAATAAAAATTTTTTTTTTACTCATTTGGTGTCTTAGTCTGCCTTTGTGTTGCTTATAGAAATACCAGAGACTGAGTAATGTATAAAGAATAGAGGTTTTTTTTTTACTTCAATTCTGGTACCTGGAAAGTCCAAAGGCATGGGCCAGCATCAAACTGGCTACATTACGACATGGCTAACAGAAGCAGAAAGGATGATGGGTTCTTGTAGTGAGACCTGTGGGTAGCCATCTTCCTTTTGTAATAATCCAACCTTGGAAGAACTAACCCATTCTTAGGAGAGCTAGAACTCACTATATCTCTTGAGACATCATTAATCCACTCATGAGAGTGATGGCTCCATGATTGAATCATTACCCACTAGGACTCAACTTTTTTTTTTTGGGGGGGGGGGGGGGTGGGAGGAGAGGGTTTTTTTTTTTGCTATAGAGCACGGGAGCTTGCCAGAAAGAGAGAGAAAGACAGAGAGATAGAAAGGGAGAAATCACCCCCTAGGTGGGATGGTAACACAACAATCCCTTCTCCATTCTCCTCTCGGGATCTTGGACACGCACGCACACAGGCCCAGCGTGAGTTTAAGCCACTGGGCCCAGGATGCAAACCGCGGTCAACTACATGGGAGTTCAGCAACGTAGCCATTATGCCATCTGCTGGTTCCTAAGACTCAACTTTTAAAAGTCTTACTACCTGCCAACACCATTACCCTGGGTACTGACCAGTTTCCAAAATACAAAGCCTTAGGGAGAAAACCATTATCCAAAGCATAGCATTTATTATTTCTTACTAATTTAATAAGTTTAAAATTTGTAACTTATAATAAATAGATCTAGGTTTTCTTTATATAATTAAATAGTAATTAAACCTTTATTAAGGTTTCTGCTACATTTATAGGTATCTTAAGTAATCAATATTAAATTAGTTTTACTGATATTGAGAGTTTTTCTTATGAGGAAAGCTTGGGGACACAACCATGGCTGTGCATTCTGCTATGACTCTGTGCTCCACAAGTGAGGACCACATGATAGGCGAAAGTTAGAATTTCCAGTCCAACCTAAGGCTAGGCATGGCAGAATGTGCCCGTGATCCCAGTGAGAAGGGAGGCTGAGGCAGAAGAATCGTGAGCTCCAGGCTGATCTGAGCAACATACCAAGACCAGGTCTAAAAAAGAGCTTATCTGTGGTGACTCCTACCTGTGATCCCAGCTGGGAACCTCAGGCAGGAAGATTGTGACAGCCAGGACCTGTCTTTAAAAAAAAGTAAAGAAAAGAAAGTCTGAAATGATTTATAACTTCTTAAAGAAATCAAAAAGCTTCTTGGCATGTTAAAGTAAGGAAAGAGGATAGAACAATGAAGTGCTTTTCTCTGTTTCTAGCAGAATGGCAAAGCACTTGAAATAATCCTCATACTGAAAATGGCATCAGATTCTGGGTAAAATACATAACCAAACTGACAGGAAACTTAGGACATTGAGAGGCCAAAGCAAAATATATGTAGAAACCCAGAGAGATAAGGTAGCACTTAAACTGCCTTTTGCTCAGGTATCTGTGCAAGCATTTCTTTACTCTGAGCTTAATTTGCGCAGCTCAAGCTGCTAGTAGCAAGAGTAAAAGTCTAGAACCTACCAAAAACTAATATGAGACCTCTGTTGTAAAGAGAAATTTCCTATGGCTATCCCAACAGTGAAGGGTGAACTAGAATAAACCTGTCCACAAAAGGGGGCAACAAGGAACATTAACAAAAGCTAAACTTTTACCCTAGGCTATGGATCAGCAAGCTGTAGACCCTGAGCCAAATCTACCCACTGCCTGTTTTTGTATAACCCTTAAGCTAAGACTGACTTTTTTTTTTTACATTTTTAAATAGTTGGAAATTTTGTTTTAAAGAACAGTGTTTCGTGACACATGAAAATGCATGAAATTCAGATTTTAGTCTCTATAAAGTTTTTTTTAAAGAAATATTTATTAAATTTTATTATTATTATTTTATTTGACCAGAGAGAGAAAGTGAGAAAGCAAGCAAGCAACCAGGTCTGGTCCAGGACTCAAACCATGGTCAGCCATGTGAGAGTCCAGTGCCTCAACTACCAGGCCACCTGCTGGCTCCTCCATAAATTAAGTTTTATTGGAACACAGTCATGTACATTTGTTATAGTTTGTGACTACTTTCACACTGCAACAGTTGAACTGAGTAACTGTAAGAGAGACCATAATGTTTGCAAACCCTAAAGTATTTATGTTATCTTTTACAGTAAAAGTTAACTAACTTTTGATTTAGCATTTATAATGGTTAAACATTATTTGAACTGGCCCAGCAGATGATGGATCCCACATAGCCAACTGCATGGTTTGAGTTCCCAGACTCGATGGCTTGAAAAACATACTAGGTATGTGTGAGGGCATGCGCAAAATTCCAAGAGGGAAACGAGAAGGGACTGTGGCATGGCTAGTCCCCCTGGGGAAGTGATTTCTCACATTTCCCTCTCAGCCTCTCTATCTCCAGAAAGAGTAAGCACACTATAGCAAAAGGGAAAAAAAAAAAAAAAAAAAAAAAAAAACCTAAAAGAAACCATGTTTGAACTTTATTCAGGTGCAGTTTGTATTTCTAACCCATAAGATACAACATATTTCCTTTTTAAGATAATAGATTCAAATAAATGATAGTATAGTGTTGTAAAGACAAAGAAATAAAACTAATTACTTCAATTCTGCAGTTCTCTTACTACTTTTAATTTATATTTGTGTTTGAAACTTAAAAACAATAAAAGAGTACAAACTATAATACTTTGTTTATTCAATGTATGATTTATGTATGAAATATTGTTCTGAACTTTTAATATACAAAAAAAATGACTTTAATGACACTAAGCCAGAGAAGATTTATTCAAGGTTAGTAAGCATAGGAAGAGATACTTAGTATCATTAGTCACTAAAGAAATGGAAATTAATATAACAATGAGATACCACTTTATACTTACATTGAAATGGCTAAAAATGCAAAATACTAATACCAAAACAAACAAAAAAAACTAACACCACCAAATGTTGGAAAGCATTTGGAACACCTGGAATTCTCATATCTTGCTGATATATAAAATGACAAAAGGACTTCAAAGTACTATTTGGCAGTTAAACATACATATAACCTATGACCTAATCCTTTTGACTCTCAGTAATTACTACAGAAATGAATACATATGCCCACAAAAAGACTTGCAAAGAATATGTATAGCAGTTTTATTCATAATAGCCCCATGCTGGAAAATCTAAATGTCTGTCAAAAGGAAAGTAAATTAAAAAGAAGTGGGAGATAGCCACATGATAGAATACTATAGTATGGCAATTTAAAAGTAAGCTACTGATACACAATGAAATTTAAAGGAATATCAGAAATAGTTTATTGATAAAATAATCCAGACACAAAGAAATACTGTTCCATCCCATTTATGTGATCATTAAAAATAGTCAAATCTATTGTGATAAATTGGGTGGTTGCCTATGGAGGGTGAGGTTTAAATATAAAGGTGCTCTAGGGAAATTTCTGAGGTGATAATCTTTTTTTTTTTTTTTCATTAAAAAAGAAGGACATAGTGCAAACAGGAGAGAAAACAAGACAGAAGCACCCTTGGTAGGGCCTCATCACACTGCAATATCCTTTCCCCAGCCCTTCAGCTCCTGAGGGTCTTGGGCACCTGTACACATCTGGCATATTTTGGGGCCCACCTGGGGATCCCAAACTAGTCAGACACATGGCTTTTAGCACTGCAGTCCAGTATGCTAAAGATTATGTGACCTAGGCTTGCTTTTTAATTTTTTTTTTCTTTTTTCTTTCTTCCATGAGCAGCAGAGACAGAAGAGACAGACATTGCCCTCGACAGTCTTGACGCTGCAGCCCACCTCCAGGTCCAGCCAATCCCAGATCATGGGCATGCTCATAACTGGTGTACTTTAGGAGGTATCTGGATGTGAGCTAGGAACCTTACCATGAGGTGTAAATGTAGATGTAGCATTTTTACCTCTGTCCTCTATACTACTATTCACCCCTAAGTTGATTATGTTGATTAGTTGTAGATTACATGGGTGTATTCATTTGTCCAAGTCTATCTAATATTACATGTCAAATCTGTGTAGTTCACTGTGTAAAAATTACTTAAAAAAAACACAGAAACTTGGCATATTTATAACTTAATAATCAAAATATTCTCAAGACTAACTCAGAGCAAATCTCTTGCTTGCCACTTTAGTTATTAGTACCTTTGTATGCCACCATACATATTGAATTAGTTTTCAAAATCATATATTATTTAGAAGGGCCTAAAATAATTTCTTTTCCAAATGAGAAGTCACTTGTTTAAAAAAATAATTTATCAATAACTTATCTGTGTTCTCTCCAATTTACTTTCATCTTAAATGATATGCCTTTCATTAAATGAGTACTGAAAAATTAAAGAGTACAGATCAACATTAGACTGTCAAGTCTAAATCAGGATCACAGGGAGAGTTTTGCTAAGAGCCTCATGCAAGTCAAGTGTTTTATGTTTATTAATTATGTTGTCCCTTACCATAATTATAATCCTGGTAGATAGATTTAAACCGCATTTTACAGGTGAGTATATAGGTTTTAGAAAGGTTAAGTAACTTAAGTACACAAAACTAATAAGTGGTAGAAACTAGTATTGAACCTAGTTCAACTGACCGTCCCCCAAATTTAAGCTCTTTCCACAGTTCCCTCTGTTTCAAAGATCAATGAGGAAGAGGTGGAAATGTTGTTTAAGATTTATTTATTAGAATACAACAGTCTGGTAATCACTGTAATGAGACCTAAGGGTCTTGACTACTTGTACAACCCTTTAGATATCTCTTCTACTTCCAGACTCAAGCCTGTGAGTAATCTCACTACTTTGTCTCTGTTTTCTTTTGGTACTATGGAAAGTCAAGGGCTGGCCCATTGGTCCTCACTTCAGTTACAGTTCTATCTGTGTGACCCATCAAAACTGAAAATAGAGGTGAACCAAGGGGAAGAGCAAAGGTCAGTCAGTACCAGACATTCTTCAAAGAGGCAAGAAAGGATTTGTCCTTAGAGCCTTTGGAGGAAGCATAGTCCATCTGACACATTGATTTTAGGCTTTTGTCCTCCAGAATTGTGAGAGAATAAATTGTTGTTTCAAGTCAGCTGAAATGTGGTAATTAGTTACTGGGAAATTATCACATTCTCCTAATCACAAAACCCAGAGTCCTTTCATAGCCCTTATTTTCCTTGGCTTAAGGAAGGCTTATAATAAAATTCTGGGAACCGGCAGTTAGCGTAATGGCTATGTCGCTGGACTCCCACGTAGTCAACCGCAGTTCACGTCCCGGACCCGGTGGCTTAAAACTCACGCCGGGCG
This sequence comes from Tupaia tana, assembly GCA_026018925.1. Taxonomy (NCBI): domain Eukaryota; kingdom Metazoa; phylum Chordata; class Mammalia; order Scandentia; family Tupaiidae; genus Tupaia; species Tupaia tana. The sequence goes on from JAKSZU010000004.1 coordinate 69,897,925, forward strand.
CATGTGTGTGCATGCCCAAGATCCAGAGAGGAGAATGGAGGAGAAGGGATTGCAGCGTGACCATCCCCCCTGTCTCTCTGTCTCTCTCTGTCTGTCTGGCGAGCGCACGCGCCCTATAGCGAAAACCTCTCCAAAAAAATAAATAAATAAAATAAAAAATAAAATAAAATTCCTGCATCATCATGAACTCTTTTTTCTCCTTTCACTTTTTTTTGTTTTGTTTTGTTTTTGTTTTTATTTTTTTTGGAGAGGTTTTTGCTATAGGGCGCGTGCGCTCGCCAGACAGACAAAGGACATAGAGACAGAAAGCGAGAAATCACCCCCCAAGGGGGATGGTCACGCCGCAATCCCTTCTCCTCCATTCTCCTCTCGGGATCTTGGGCACACACGCACACGCGCCCGGCGTGAGTTTTAAGCCACCAGGTCCGGGACGCGAACTGCGATCGACTACGTGGGAGTCCAGCGACATAGCCATTACGCTAACTGCTGGTTCCCTCTCCTTTCACTTTAACCCGAACCCCTTTGCTCTTCTCTTCATTACTCATCCTATAAGCATCCCTCCTACTCTGTGATTCCACCACTGCTCCTATGTAGATAACTTCTAACCTAAATCTCCCACTCTGATCTGTCTTTTGAGCTTTAAGTCCTGTTTTCCATATGTTTTATTTTTATAGGTATTTTCTTTTAAAAATTTTTTTGCCATAAGGTGTGTGTACTTGCTGAAGAGAGACAGAGAGAGGCAGTGAGAAATCACTCCCTGGGGAGATAGTCACACCACAGTCCCTTCTCTTCCATTCTCCTCCTCCCAGAATACATCCAGGGAATTTGGTATACATGTACAGATGCCTGGCTGATTTTCAAGCCTCCAGTTCCAAGATTTGAATGGCTATCAGCCATGTGGGAGTGTAACACCCTAACCACCGTGTCACCTGCTGGCCCCTTTATAGGTGTTTTCTAGCAACAGCCATTAAGACACTTATATTTGCTAAGCACTTTACATACATTAACTTGTGAAAAATTCACAGTAACCTACAGGACCATTACTCACATTATTGCCTAATTTATAGGTGCAGATGCTATGTGTGGCACTGAGAATTTAACTAACCTGCCCAAGTATCCACCATTGTAAGTAGTGAAGCTGGGATACAAACCCACCACAGTGAATCTTCAGCATAGGCAACCCAAACCTCTTTAAGAATTGTCATTCTCCACAGAAAAGTATATAAAAAGTTCCCACGTATATTCACACATATATATACATAAATGTACACACACACACACACACACAGATACATATACACATTTATATATATAGTCAATTTGATTCTCTAGGACAGTATATGTATGTATATATGTATACATGTTTATATATGTATACTTGTGTATGTGCATATTTAGGTATGTATGTGTATGTGTATGTATGTGTGTGTGTGTATATATATATATATATATACACATATATATCTACATATATATGGATAGTCATGTGCTGCATAACAATATTTTTGTTGACTACAAAACCATATATAGGACAGGGGGTTCATAAGATTATAATAGATTATACTATATAGCCTAGGTGTATAGTAGACTGTTCCATATAGATTAGTGTAAGTACACTCTGTAATATTTGCACAATGATGAAAACACCCAATGACACATTTTTATGAATGTATCCCTGTTGTTAGATGATATGTGACTGTATATGTAGATACGTGAGTGTATATTTTTGAAAGATTTATTTCAAGTCATTGGCTCACACAACTTTGTGAGCTGACATTCTGAAACCTGTAGGAGAACCAAGTCTGAAATTTGTAGGGTGAGCTGGTTAGCAGGCTGGAACTGCAAAAACAGGCTGGCATTGATGCTGTAGTCAGGCATTTCATCTTTAGGAAACCTCAGTTTTTGCTCTTATGGCCTTCCAACTGTTTGAATGAGGCCTACCACATTATCTCCTTTAAAATCTGATTGTGGACATTAACCACATGCACAAAATACTTACACTGTAACACCTAGATTCATGTTTGATTAAATAACTGGTTACTATAGCCTAGCCAAGTGACATAGAAAATTATCACAGAAGTGAAGACAGAAACCACCACTCAAAGAGAAAACAAAAATAAGGAAATTGACAAGTAGAAAGGTAGAGAACATAAAGAGATCCTAGAAGCCAAAAAATCAGAGACTATCAAGATGATCAAAAATGTCAAGCACTGGGGATCAGCAGGTGGAATAGTGGTTAAGGAGGTGGACACTCCTACATGGCCGACCATGAGTCCTGGACCTGGTAGTTTGCTTTTTTTTTCACTTTCTCTCTCTCTCTCTCTCTCTCTCTCTCTCTCTGTGTGTGTGTGTGTGTGTCTGGTCAAAATTAAAATAAATGAATGAATAAATAAATAAATAATTCTCTACAAAATAATGTGAAGCACTATTAAGGGCTCACATAAGATAAGAGCCTACATCTGTTCATGAAATTTGATATTTAGTAGTTAATTGTGACCTAGCAAGATCTGCTTTGATGGAGTTTAGGGAAAGGTACAAAATCATAGTGGGTTGGAAAGTGAAAGGGAATTAAGGAAGTAAAGACATGATTGCAATATACTTGTAGGAATTGAAATGTTCTAAAAAACATTTCCCCCTCCTCCAGCTGTGGCTTCCCCATTACCAAATTATTTGGGTCTTCCCCAAGGCTAAAACCACTCCTAAGGGGCTAGCCCAGCAACAGGTGCAGTCACGGATGTTTAGATGCCAAGCATTATGGAAATTAGTTTCATGTCACAGATGACAAATTAGACAGTACAATAGAAATACTCGTAATACTGCTAAGAGACATACAGAATCCCTAGAAAAGTTTTTAGTAGAAAGAAATGAAGATGTCTTTTTTTATTAAATAATATTTACTTTAAAAATAAATTATTATCTATGTAATTTTGGTAACAGGACAGATTCAAATGATCTATTATGTGCCTAGTTTTGTTAAGTGGTCATACTTAAAGTTTGGTTAACTAAAGATAAGCACACTTTATAAAGAATAAATATAGGACAAATGAATATAGAGGGTTATATCGTTATGATAATTAAATAAAACTTGGTTATTTAACAAGGTGAATATTAGTTTGTCTTTCAGCTACATGTACAAACTCCTTTCTGCATTATTCCTTTGTTTGGAATAAAAATGCCATCCAAAGTTCTTTTATTTTTTTCCTAAGAGATTTTTGTTAAAGGGTACACATGTTCACTGGAGAAACAGAGAGAGACAGAAAGTGAGAAGTCACCCCCGGGGGGATGGCCACACTGCAATCCTTTCTCCTTCATTCTCCTCTTTTGGGCACGCACACACACACGCCTGGTGTGAGTTCTAAACCACTCAGTCTGGGACTCGAACCATGGTCAACTATGTGGGAGTCCAGCAATGCAACCATTACACCAAATACTTGGCCCACCATCCAAAGTTATTGAATTTCACAATGGATAGAAATTTTTTTGACATATAATCCACTATCTGTTCAACAAGGTAATAATCTTATGTCTGTTTCTTTTTAACTGAAAATATATATAAACCAAATTATTTGGGTCTCTCTAAGTCTATAACTGTTCTCTGATGGGGCTTCCTTCAGTATTCAAGAGAAAGACCACTGAAGCTATGAATAAAAAAACAAATTTTTATAAAATATTTCTTTTTTGACACTAGTATTAGGGTAGAAGACCTAAATTTAATTTATAGGCTAATCTTTATACATAGGGTTTTATTGTAATGAAGATTACACTGCATTTAATTCAATAAACATATTTGCAGACTGAATATGTATGGATACTTTGGTAAATGGGCTTCCTTTTATTATTTCTAGTTTCATTTAAAAACAAAAGACTAAATAAAACAAAATTACTTGGAAAAAGGAGAAGAAATATTTTTTTAAAGGCCATAGTAGAAACAAACACTACAAGACTAAGGCAAATTCCTCTGTAATAATAATAATAACAGAGCACTTAGTAAGTAGACAGTTGAAGGGATAACTCAGGAATAGCTTCTTAAATCATACTGAAGAGGTCTAAAGATTTCACTATCAAGAAGATAAGACTTGTCCTCTGAAGGAGATATATACAATTTGGACTGCAGGCACGTAAGTTGGCTGGCAATATCAACTATTCTTCTCATCAGTAGAGCAACAGCCTCCCCTTGTTCTTGAAGGTCACTTTTAATCTTAAACTCTTGGCTCACATTAAATAATTGTTGTATTTAGATCAATGCTTTGAGTGTGTATATGTGTGTGTGTGTGTGTGTGTGTGTATTTTTTACCAAGGGGAATTGATCATTTTTGAAACTTTTTCTATTGCAATTAGTTAAAAGTTACTGAGTGTGCATCATGTGCAAAATGCCACACTAAACATGGTAGAAAGAGGGAGGGAGGAGTGAGTGCTGGCCACTGGATTGCAATAATAAAATACAACCTGTTTTCTTAAGAAGATAATTATCTACTTTATATTTCTTTCATGTGCATTCAGCCACACATAAAATGTACTTAGCATTAGAGATAAAGAGAAAAGTAAGACAATAATTACTATGGTTTGAATGTCTCCCCCAAACTCTCATGTTAAAGTTTAGTTGTGACAGTATTAAGAGGGTAGAACATAATCCAACTATGGGTTTAAGAGGTGGAGATTTTGGTTGATCATTATAATTAAATAAGATCATCAGGGTGGGACCAAGATGATTGAGTATTGATAGGTTTTTAAGAGAGAAACACAGAAACACCCACTTTTTCCCCCTTATCATGTGATGTCTACACCACCTTTGGACTCTGAAGAAAGTCCCCACCAACAAGAAGACCCTTGACAGATGCTGCCGCTTGACTTTTAGTCTCTATACCGTGAGGTAAATAAACCTCAGTGCTTTACAAATTACCCACTCTGTGGTATTCAGTTGTTTGCAATAAAAAGGCAGACTAAACACTAATTAAGTTTATGATTTTCAGTAATTCACATCTAACTCTATGTTTATTTATCTGAGATAAGGGAATAGAATATTACTTAATGTATTATTTTTTAGAGAGTTTTTGCTATTTGATGTGTATACTCTCCAGAAAGATGGAGACAGAAAGTGAGAATTCATCCTCTCCCCACTGGGGGGTAGGGGAGAAATGGCCACACTAAAATCACTTCTCCATTCTCCACTCAGGATTTTGGGCACTCATGCACACATGCCCAGCATGAGTTTTAAGTCGCTGGGTGCAGGACTCAAACCTCAGTGGGAGGCAAGTGACATAACTATTACACTGCTGGTCCCAGACTATTTCTTTATTAAAGTTGAAGAACCCATAGATAGCCAGGATAATACAGTGGCTACAAGTTTTGGAATAACACAGAAACAAGGTGAAATCCCAAACCTAAAATTCTCTAAATGTTAGTTTCCTCATTAATAAGATAAGCAATTTATCATGTGTGTGCACATGCGCACACACACACATGAATGGTTGAATTCTAGCCCCTAGCAAAATGTGTATGTCTTTGATGGCATGTATATCTTAAATGTTATTTGATGGGGGAACCAGCAGGTGGCGTGGTGATTAAGGCTCTGGACATTCCCACATGGCTGACCATGGTTCGAGTCCTGGACCTAGTGATTGCTCTCTCACTCTCTCTGTGTTTCTCTCTGGTGAAATTAAAATAAACGAATGAATAAACAAAACTAAATAAATATTTTTAAAAATTATAATCTGATGTTCTCTCCTTAGTAAGATTAGATTGAGTGTGACATTACTATTTGTGGAAATCTTTATGAGAGGGAGAGAACTTAAATAAGTGAGGTCTCCTGGTAATGAAAATGTTTCATTTCCATGGCTGCTGATTTAGTTTTATTCCTTCATGCAAACCAGTGACGATATACACATCCATGGAGACTAAATGCATTCAGATTATGCATTTATTTATAAATCCTTCCTCTAGCTTTTTATTTTATAGATTTGTTCAACTTTTTTTTAATGATTGGAATGTAATGAAATACTACTTTCTCAACTAGAGAGAGTGGGCTTTTTGTTTTTATACAGTTTGGCTTTGTTAAATAATACTTAACAAAGAATTTTTTAAAGGCTATTTCTTTTGAGAGAGAGAGAGAAAGAGAAGCGGTGGTGGTGGGGGGGCACTTTCAATATGGTCTTTACCCTGTGGCCTCAACCAGCCCAGATCATGGGCAGGTGCCTGGTGTGCACAGGAAGGCCCTGGAACATCAACTGGGGACCATTTCATGTGAGTCCAGTCTTTTACTATCTGGCCCCAATGACAGATTTAAATAAAAATTTAACAGATTAGAATAAGTTTCTTTAGCTAATTTACGGCTAATATTTTAGAATATTAATGTTCAGGGACCAGCAGTTTGCGTAATGGCTATGTCGCTGGACTCCCATGTAGTTGACTTTAAGTCCCGGACCTGGTGGCTTAAACTCACGCCGGGTGTGTGTGCATGCGTGCCCAAAATCCCGAGAAGAGAATGGAGGGGAAGGGATTGTGGCGTGGCCATCCCCCCTGGGGGTTGATTTCTCGCTTTCTGTCTCTCTGTCTGTCTCTGTCTGTCTGGTGAGCGCACATGCCCTATAGCAAAAACTTCTCCAAAAAAAAAAAAAGAATATTAATGTTCATAAACATTGACATTTAGCATTGTAAAGGACTGTAGAGGTTATTGGTTTGGGTCTTTTTCAGATTAAGAAGTAACAGTTTGGAATAGTTTAGTGAGTTACTGAGAGCCAAAAGAAAGAATTATGTAGTGAATTCTGTATACCAGCCTCTGTTCTAAATACTTTACAGATGTTTCTAGGTATGGCTGCCTGAATTTTTAAAAATCACCATTTTATAGATGAGAAATAGACACTTGGAGGTTAAGTTGTCCAAGAACACCCACCTAGCAAGGGATGGCAATGAGATTTGAACCCAGGTAGTCCTCCTTTGAGACAGTGCACTTAATTATACTCTCAGTTTTTTGCAAAAGTCAATTTGAGGCCCACACATTATTTCATCCTTCTTAAATAAGCCTATGAAAACAAAAGTTATGTCATTTTCAAATTCTAATTAAAATGAGTAGAGAGAAAAGAAAAGAATCTCTGTAATCTGAGTGATGGGCTGGAATAATCTCAGGCATTTGCTTTAAATATAAGCTAAAGGGAAGTCACTCATACTTTTGAAGAACGAGATGCTTTGGGTGTCAGCTACTTTCATAGGAATTGCAGGAATACTTTGCACGGATATTTTTTAGACTTGGTATACACGCATTTAAATGAAGATCTATTTTACAGTTGTGACTTGTTGGTATGCAGTGACTTATTAGTATGTGGCATTATTCAGATTTTATTAGTATCACTTTTCAGAAAACTTTTGATCTAAGTAATAATTATAATTTTTGTAGGAATAAGTGATTATGTAAGTGTGAAAATAGATAACATTTAACAAAGCAAGTGTTGTGGCTCATTGATTTTTAATAACTATAGGAATTTGCTTTGTATAAGTAAAGCGCTCTGCTGATGCAAAAGTCTTTCAATGAAAATGACAAGTCAGCTACAAGAGAAGAGCATACTGGGGAAATAATAAGTAGTTTAATTTTTTTTTATGATTGACAGGTCCCCTATAGATCAGCAGTTTGTAACTTCAGGATACATCAAAATCACCAGGAGTGCTTATTAAAACACAGTGTCTGACTCCATAGCTCTGGGATGGTACCAGTGAAATTGCATTTTTTTTTCCCCCAAACAGGGTCTCACAGTTTTATAATCCTACTGCCTCAGTCTCCTAGGTAGCTAGGACTACAGGCATATGCCACTGTGCTCAGCTTTTAGTGTCTGGGAAATCAAACCTGGCTCTCTCATGTGGCTTCAGCCTGCCAACTAATTGCATCAGCCAGGGCATGCTTATTGCAGCTGGGCCTGAAACTGTATATATTTTTAAGTTTAATATTTCTTCTCTGAATGACACGCACACACACACACACACACACACACACACACACACACACACAGAGCTCCCTCAGCAGAGTCCCAGTGTCTCACTCCACCTCTAGCTTCTGATAGTCCCAGATCACAGGTTCATGCATGCCCAGCATACTCAGAGAAGTCTCTAGAGGTGAATCCAGAACCCTTCTATGTGGGTCAGCCTAGCAGAACATTGGGTTTTTCCTCTGTGCCACTGTCCAACACCTGCAATTGCATTTGTAGTAAGTTTGCAGGGCTGCTGCTGCTTCTGCTGCTGGTTCAAGTACCCCTTTCTGAGGATAACTACTATAATCAATAGGGGAATAGTGGAAGTAAAGACTTGCAGAGTACATTAGATCATGAGTGCAGAGGAGTCTCCAAATCAAAATAAGTATGTGCTCTTTGTCTTGTGGGAAGCTTTAGGAGATTTCTAAGCTAATGACTTAGAACAATTTTTAGTGACAATTAAAGCATATTGTAGGAAAGATGGTAGTGCATAAAGGTCTGTATTTGATTACTATTAGATAATTCCATATGGATGTCCAAAGGTACTTCTGTTTCAACATGCTCAAAACTGAACTCATCCATAATTTACTTCTCCTCTTTCACTTACTTTCTGTGTTAATAGCTCCACTATATTTCTATTTGGCCAAATCAGAAACCTAGGAGTCATCCTTGACTTATTTTACCCCTGACACTTGTGCCAATTCCTGCTACTTGAAAAAATATCTGAGTCCTGGCTCTTATTCATTCCTGCTTCCTGTATCATCTTGCTTGGACTATTGTAGAAAGTGCTTGACATGTCCCACTTTATTCAGTCTTTTTTCTATCTCTAGTTTTCTTACATTTTTACCACTGTATTCTCTTCTTAAAAAAAAATTAATCAATTTATTTTCCCCCTAGATTCTCTCCCCATGCCCCCATTTCCTACCCTACTCCCAAACTATCTCTGGTGTTGACAGTAGCTGTCCATGTTAGTATGCCTACCAATCTTTCAGTTTACGTCATGGAGTACAGATATTAAACATATAGTAAGTGGGAATATACAGTGTTTCTCTTTCATAGTTTGACATACTTCGCTTAGTAGTAAATCTTCCATATTCGCCTATTTTCTATCAAGTCATGGGGTCTTGTTTTTTATGGCTGGGTAGTAGTATTCCATAGTATGCATGCAGCACACTTTTTCAATTCATTCATTTGTTTTTGAACATTTGGGTGGTTTCATGTCTTAGCAATTGTGAATAATGCTGCAATTAGCATGAATGTGCAAGCGTTTTTCTGATAGAGTATTTTCCTGTCCTTTGGGTAGACACCCAAGAGTGGAATTGCTAGATCATATGGTAGTTCTACTTGTAGGTCTTTGAGGAACCTCGATATGGTTCTCCACAGTGGCTATACTCATTTACATTCCCACCAACAATGTAGGACAGTTCTCTTTTCACCACAGCCTCGCCAGCACTTATCATTCTTTATTTTTTAATCCTAGTCATTCTGACTAGGATTAGGTGGTATTTCATTGTGGTTTTTATTTCCATTTTCCTATGGTAAGAGATGTTGAGCATTTTTTCATATGCTTTTTGCCTGTTCATATGTCTTCCTTAAAGAGTTGTCTGTTTAGCTCATTTGCCCATCTTTTAATTGAATTGATTATTGTTTTGTGGGTAAGCTACTTGAGTTCCCTGTATGATTTCAGTTCCAATTTTACTGACTTTTAATTATAGTTTTATCTTTTCTTAATTCCTACCTGGTATACTGTTTAATCAATATTTTTATCTCTATAAATTTCTTTCTTTTTTTTGGTATATTGGTGTTTCTTTTTCCATCATCTCCATGCTTTTCTTTACAGCTGTGAATATATTTATAATATTACACTTGTAATAGCTATTTTCAGGTCCTTGTGTATTCATTACATCCTCTATTTAATTTCTAGATATATTTCTAACTGATTAATTTTTCCACTTTTTGTGTGTTATGAGTTTTCACTTCTTTGACAGCCTGATAACTTTTGACTGCATATCAGACCTTGTGAATTTTGCTGCCATGTACTGGATTTTGTTGCATTTCTTTAAAGAATACTGGATTTGTTCTAGTGTGCAGATAAGTAACTTGAACATCAGTTTTATTCATTTAAGGTTTGCCTTTAAACTTTGGTAGTATGGACCTTTATTTTTGAACTAATTTAATTTCACTCCCAATGTATGAACCTTCCTTTAGAGATCACAATTCTGTGTTGCTTTTTGTGCAGTATCTAAAAATTATTCTTTTGTAGGGGACCAGCAGATGGCATAGTGGTTATATTGCTGGACTCCCACATGGCAGACTGCGATTTGAGTCCCAGACCCAGTTGGCTTGAAAATCATGCTGGGTGCATGTGTATGTGTGCCCAAGATCCTGGGAGGAGAATAGAGGAGAAGGGATTGTGGCATGGTCATCCCTCCTGGGAATGACTTCTCACTTACCCTCTCACTGTGTCCATCTCTCTCTCCAGCGAGTACACGTGCACTAAGGCAAAAACCTTTAAAAAATTATTTTTATATACTTTGGAATGCTAATTACAGGTGTCTTAGTTTGCTAATTACAGGTATAATTATAGGTGTCTTAGTTTGTGCAGTTTTATTAATAAGACAGCAAAAACTGGGTGCTTTATAAACAATGAAATTAATTTTCCACAGTTCTGAAAGCTAGGAAGTACACAAGGTGACAGCAGATGTGGTGTCTTGTGAGGTCTTATTTCCTATATAGTGTCTTCTCACTTTGTCCTTACATAGTGGGAAAGACAAGGCAGCTCTCTGGGTCCTCTTTATAAAGGCATGAATGCCATTCATGAAGGCTGCACCCTCATGACCTAATAACATCCCAAGGTCACACTAGTCACACTACCTAATACCATCGTATTAGTGATTAGGTTTCAATTAAACCTGTGAATTTGGGGAAGAAACAAATATTCAGACAATAACAGAAAGTAGTATTTCTTATGTAGAATCAGAAGTCTTATTATTTTATCATTGATAGAAGAAAATCTTTTTTAAAAATTGTTACAACTTGTAATTAAACTTGAATGTCGAGGCTGGTAGGCGATGAGGTGGTTAAAGGTGATGGACTCCCACATGGCTGACCATGGTTCAAGTCCTGGACCTGGCAGTTTGCTTTCTCACTTTCCCTCTATTGCTCTCTCTCTCATGCTCTCTCTCTCTCTTACTCTATCCCTCTCTGGTCAAATTTAAATAAATAAATAAATAAAACAATTCTTTAAAAAAAAAAAACAAACTTAAATGTCTTTTAAAATTTTAGGATTTTTGTCAAATATGGGAAAACCTTCCTTGATTTACCCAGAGACATACTTGACATAATTCCAGTGCCAGGCACCACATGAACATTCATACCATAATATGACTTAGTGTTAAGTCATTTACCCATACACAAAATTATAGACCACATTAACCTACCCCATGAAATTCAAGTTAAATATATTTCTAACTCAACCTTTTAGCGAAATCCTAAGATATAGGTGGCCACTTCAACATGCTTGAAATTAGGAGAGCTCATAGAGCAGTCATCCACTCCAACACACCTAACATTAGGAGACCTTACAGAGAAGTCACAGTGGTCTTAAGTTATTGCAGTTAATATGTCTTTTTAAAAATTTTTTTAGAGAGAGATTTTTGTTATAGGGCACATGCGCTCACCAGAGAGACAGAGAGACAGAATGTGAGAAATCACCCCCTGGGGGATGGCCACCCCTCAATCCCTTCTCCTCCAGTCTCCTCTTGGGATTTTGGGCACGCATGCACATGCACCTGACATGAGTTTTAAGCTGGCGGGTCCAGGACTTGAACCGTGGTCGACTACATGGGAGTCCAGTGATATAACCATTACACCATCTGCTGGTCCTATCAGCTAATATATCTTACCTTTACAATTTGTACAAAAGTATGTCATCATTAAATACATTGTTAGGGCTTCTTACAGAGCCTTGGAAGGAGAGTGCAAAGGAGCTCTGACACTTGTTCCTCATTAATGCCACATTAATTCTGCCTTTAACTTTATCATTAGTATTTTTTTTTGAAGAGGTTTTTGCTATAAGGCGCGTATGCTTGCCAGACAGACAGAGAGAGACAGAGAGACAGAAAGCGAGAAATCACCCCCCAGGGGGGATGGCCACGCTGCAATCCCTTCTCCTCCATTCTTCTCTCGGGATCTTGGGCACGCACGCACACGCGCCAAGCGTGAATTTAAGCCACTGGCTCCGGGACGCAAACTGCGATTGACTACGTGGGAGTCCAGCAACATAGCCATTATGCTAACTGCTGGTCCCATCATTAGTGTTTTTAAACCATGATTATTCTATAGGACCAACAGATGAGGTAATGATTACATTGCTGGACTCCCACATGGTTAACTGCAGTTCCAGTCTTGGACCCAGCAGTTTAAAACTTATGCTGGGCTCATGTGCATATGTGCACAAAATCCTGAGAGGAAGACTACAGGAGAAGGGATTGCAGTATGGCCATCCTTCTGGAGGGTGATTTCTCACTTTCTGTCTCTCTGTCTCTGTCTCTCTGGCAAGCACACACACCGTAAAGTACAAATCTCTCTTTTAAAAAAATGACATTTTATATTACATATAGACTTGAGATTTTGGAATTACTCATTTCAAACTATAATCTCAGGCTGGAATAGAAAACACCATTTTTTAAGCATTGAAAGCAAGAACCAGGAAATATGATCTTAGTGTGTATCTTACTTCAGCCATCTGGTGCTGAAAAATTCAGAATGGTACTGTTACATTTGAATTTCTCTAATCCTATGGAAAAAGAAAATTGGATTTCAGTAAGAATTTGAGTTAAAGAAAAAGAAAATTCCTTTTGCAGTCTAGAAGTCTTAAAGATTACAAAACAAAAACAAGTTAAACAAAACTTTTGATTTAACAGTAGAAGGTATTTATTTGATTTCATTATTATACATAGTAACTGATACAGCTCTTATTTGTTGTCTCATCTGCCTCCACCTGCAACTATCACTTAGAAAAAAATGAAGCTATGAACTCAATTATTTGTAACTTGGTTTGCTGCAATTTAGTCCTTTCCCCACAAAAAAAGTAGTTGGGCTTTTATAAGGTTTTATTGTAAATATTCCATCTTAACAGCTCTGATATCAACTATTTTTCTCTTTAAGAAAATGGTTAGAATCTCTTTTCACAAAGACATGTTTTGTACTTTTAAAGATAACATAATCAATATAACAGTCTCCATGTTTCAGTTTGATTTAACTTAGTTTCTCATAAAAAAGGAATTCTTTTGTACGCTAAATAACAACATCCAGACTATAGTAACGTCTAGCCGCTGTTGGGAAGTTTAGAATCCTTTTCCTGTTTTGAATGGTCATTCCTGTTTTGAATTGTTGATTAAGAGAACAGATTGATTGTTGGACTTTTGCTTCTGGATTTTAAGTAATCAGTGTTGATTGACTGCTATATGCATAATCATGAAACATACTAAGGAGATAGTAATACCTTTCAGAATAATAAAATTTAAATACATTATAAAAATAAAATGCAGATGTGGATTTCAGAGAAATCTTTGTGACCTCAAGTAAAGATTCTACAACTTAAACTAGGTTTTAACGTCAAGTAGAATTTTTTTTTTTTTTTTTTGGAGAGGTTTTTGCTATAGGGCGCGTGCCCTCGCCAGACAGACAGAGAGAGACAGAGAGACAGAAAGCGAGAAATCACCAGCCAGGGAGGATGGCCACTCCGCAATCCCTTCTCCTCCATTCTCCTCTTGGGCACACACGCACACGCGCCCGGCGTGAGTTTTAAGCCACCAGGTCCGGGACGCGAACCGTGGTTGACTACGTGGGAGTCCAGTGACATAGCCATTACGCTAACTGCTGGTCCCAAGGTCAAGTAGAATTTTAAGAAGGACGTTTATTTAATCCAAAAACATTAACTCTCTTCTGAGTATTTTTTTAATTAGGATACAAAGATAAATAAGGAATAGACTTTTGCCCTCAAATAATTTAATAATCTGAGTAATGACATTGCCACTACAGAGAATGGATTTCTAGAATGAAAAGAATTTATATCATAGGCTTTTATTTAAGGGTTTCTAGGCAATAGACTTGGGTTCAGAGAGAGCTAGTTTTAAAATTTAGAACTAGCTCTTTTTTGCTATGTAAACTTGACCTCCTTTGAGTCATAATTTCATCTGTCTCTCTTCTGCTGTATTTCATAGATAAAACAGTATGCTCTCTACCAGCAAATTCATTCCTACCAAGCTATAGAGCATTTTACTACCAAATTTATGGAGATTGGATTATCTTTTCCACCATAGGCTTTGTGTCTTGCTCCTCCAACAATACCCATAAGACCACGTTAACCCAGCCCAGATAACTGGGTTCCAGTTCTTGCAGTCTATCCACATTCACTGCCATCTCATCCCATAAAATGAATTAAATTTCCACTGGTCTTGACTCTTCTCAGAATCACACCTATACTTACCATTTCTTTGGAAATAGCTGATTGGTTTACCCTAAGAAATCAGGCTCCTGTCAGTTCAATTTCCTTCAATATCTCATTCATGAGGTGACTGATTGCTTTTGCCCAGGACTCAGAGAGTTTGGGGAATATGGGAATTTCAGTGCTAATTATGAAAAACCCCATGTGAAACACAATGGGTTGATCTTCATGCTACCAAGCTAGGCTAGACCTTTGTCTTATACTTCTAGCTTTTGTTACTTAAATCTTAACATGTCTGCAGCTCAATGTAATCCAAGTTTGACTATATTCTCAATATTCTGAAGATGAAAAGATATAATACATAAGAAAGGTGAAATGTATAAGTGCGTACTGAATAAGAATGTCAGGACAATTTCAGTTTAAAAGCAACGTGTACCAGTTTGCAAAATAAAACACCTGCTGCTTAAAAAAATTAAGGACCAGGAAAGGAAGCCAGAGGGACATACTGCAATAATAAAGTAGGTTTCGACCAGGATCTTTTATTCATATGTGTGTGCACATGTGCATGCATAGGTGTGGGTACATTCATATATGTATGTTTGTATCTGAGTATGAAAACTTTTGAAAAATTTAATATAACTAAGGTGCTAACTGGATATAACATGTAAGAAATAGATGAATAACTATGATAATTAATTAGTAATATAGTCTCAATTTCACTTTATAATTATAAATTCAAGTAAGTTTTTTGTGGTTTTTATTATATCTCTGTGAGAACTTAGTTTAAGATAATATCTGATATAAAACCAAAGCAAATTGTTGATTCTTTTTTTTTTTTTTTTTTTTGGAGAGGTTTTTTTTACTGTAGGGCGTGTGCGCTCTCCAGACAGACAGAGAGAGACATAGAGACAGAAAGCGAGAAATCACCTCCCAGGGGTGGTGGTCATGCCACAATCCCTTCTCCTCCATTCTCCTCTTGGGATCTTGGGCACGCACACGCACGCGGCGTGAGTTTTAAGCCACCAAGTGCGGGACGCGAACCGCGGTTGACTATGTGGGAGTCCAGCGACATAGCCATTACGCTAAGTGCTGGTTCCATTTGTTGATTATTTCTAACTTAAAACATTAGTATTTTACAGAGCATTTTAAAATGCATTAGATAATTATAAAAAAAAATAGGGAAAAATGACTAGATGTTTTTATCTAGAATATTTGTGCAATTTATATTTTAAAATGAATCTTAAGTATTTCAGAAATTTTTGATAATTTATTTATTAACAGCCTTTTATTAATTGGTCTTTTCTTGTATATAATGACTTTGACTAAATGCACTACAATTACTAAATAAATTTTCATAAATAGCTTTCTCAAATAAAAAGTTACCTTAGTAGTTTTAGGTAAATTTGACCTTTCTAATTTAAAGCTTTTTTTAAATTTTCCACTCAGAATTCATTAGCTATGCTTGAAACTTTCTCATAAGAATTTTTCTTTAAAGGAAATGGTACTTTCACTTCGAGGTCCCCCACTAGAATAAAACTGTCTTGTGGGAGGGATAATTTCCCTACTTCCATCCCCATTTTCATATAGATTATTAAATGCTTAGAGATCTATTGGTGTTTATAGAATTACCCTTTTTACTGTTCAGTGATTTGAGGCAAGATGATTTGGGGAGACAAAAGATGCAATGATACAGTTTTACTGGTAGGTTTAGTCTTCTAAATCAGCATTAAAATATGTATCAGATATTCAAAAGAGTAAATTCTGAATCCCTAAATTTAGGAGGCCTCTACTAACCATATTTGTGGTCCACAATCATTAGCACAGTGTAATAGAGTTAATGTTGAATATGTTGTTATTGATGGTTTAATCAAATCCATTTGGTCAAAAAATATTTATGAGTATCTTTTGTATAAGATACATATCTGATCACTGAGGATGTTGTCAAAATACTAGCCTGGAGAGTTTACAAAATACCTCACTTGCAGAATTTACAAAATGCCTAGTTTTTAGATTCTTATAAGGGAGACACATTAAAAACAAAAATAGAAACAAAACAAAACAAAAAAACCCACATGGTAAATGCATATTATGTCCAATGGTAATATGTGCTATTAAAACAGGCTGAGGAGGTTTGGGAGTGATTCAAAGTAGAGGAGGAAGATCCACTGTTTGAAATATGGTTTCAAGGAGAATCTCACTGAAGAAGATCTCATTTAAGCAAAAGCACAAAAGAAATGAAGGAGTCAGGGAGGGCAGCTTGAGGATACCTGAGGAAGAGCTGTCCAGAAGAGGGAACAGCAAGAGCCAAGGGCCTGTGGCTGAATTGTTGGGCATATGTAGGGACTACCAGGAAAGTTAGTATGGTAGGAGCAGGGTGAGAAGTGGAGATAGTAGCTGGAGAAGAGATTAGAGAGATGGGAACAGGGTGGCAGAGATTTTAGGGTCTTATAGGTTACAGTAGAGATTTAGGGCATTCACTCCCAGTGAAATGCCTTTGAAAGTAGAGAGTTGCTTGATGTAATTTCACTTGCCTATTTCTTTGCCTACTCCGATGTCTCCAAGAGTTTCTCCTGTGTTATGGACCAGTAGTTTCATAGTTTGAGGCCTCAGGTTAAATAGCTTCTAGCCAGCAAAAGAAACAATAATTAGAGTGAGTCGGCAGCCCTTGGAATGGGAGAATATATTTGTAAACTATGCCTCAGATAAGGAACTGATACCCAGAATATACAGGAAACTCAAGTAGTTTACCCACTGTCCCCCCCCCCCCCACTCCCAAAAAATCAACCCAATCAAAAGATGGGCAAAAGAGCTGAACAGACAACTCTCTAAGGAAGACATATGAACAGCCAAAAAGCATATGAAAAAATGCTCAACATCCCTTATCATAAGGGAGTTGCAAATCAAATCCAAGATGAGATATTACTTAACTCCAGTTAGTATGGCTAAGATTAAAAATAATAATAATAATAAGTGCCAGTGAGGCTGTGGAGAAAAGGGAACTATCCTACTCTATTGATGAGGATGTATATAGGACAGTTACTGTGGAGAGCAATATGGAGGTCCCTCAAAGACCTACTACAGACCCAGCAATTCCACTCCTGGGTAGCTACCCAAAGGATAGGAATACACTCAGTTGAAAAAACACTTGCACATCCATGTTTATTGCAGCATTATTCACAATTGCTGAACTAACCCAAATGTCCAAGAACAGATGAATGGATTGAAAAAGTGGCACATATACACTATGGAATATTACTCAGCCATGAAAAGACCCTCACATTTGATAGAAAGTAGACAAATATAGGATATTTACTGCTAAGTGCAGCAGGTCAGACTATGAGAGAAAGACATTGTATGTCCTACTTAATATATACCAAATATCTGTACTCTGTGACAGAAACTGAAAGATTGAAAGATATAAAAGCATAGAGAACAACTGTGGATACTAGAGACAGTGTGGGAGGAAGGTGGGAAATAGGGAAGGGTGAGAAGAAGAGAATCAAGGGGAATAAAAAGCAAAACATTTAAGGGACACAAAAATGGAAAATTATTAATTGAGGGTAACATGTATGATAATATCTTTACGTGGACTAATATAGAGTATATTCACACTGGGAAAATTTATTTTGCAAGCTGTAATGATATACAGTGATTGAATGTATATATATAAAAAGAAAGTAGTGGGTTGCATTTTCTAAATTCAAATAACTTCAACCCAAATTGCCACAATACCAGCCTTATCCAATTAAGGAGAACAATTTCCACTTTGAATTTTTTTTTTTAATTTAGGTATCATCATATAAGCTTATTAGTTTAAGCATGGGAAAAACTTGCTAGTTAATATGGCAGGAGCTCTAGTTGCCAGACTTCTTAGAAAAACTTGGGTATTTCTCAGGTTTCTATCTTTCACGGTTTTAAATGTTTGGTATAGGTTTTTAGCAAAGCAGGGCCTACACTTTTGATAAAGCCATACCGTAGGTTTTCTTATTTCAAATAGAAAAAAAAAAAAAAACATTCTACTAGCTAAAATGTTCTAGCTTATTTTAAGCATTTATTCAACAAGCATTTACTTTGTACCTACTGTATTCCAAGAATTTAGCTAGGTACTGGTACTGGATATACAGAGATCTGTAATGACTCTTCTCAAAGAGCTCACAGTCAAATTGGGCAAGCAGACTCATCAACAAATAATTGTGGGATATGTTAAGTGCCTAGTATGTAGTAGGTGTTCACTAGATATTTGTTAAATAGATGGATAGTGATAATGCTGAGAATGAAATAGTTATCTCTGTCTGATGAAGTCAGGGAAAGAGGAAGGATTCATATTTGACCTTAGCTCTAAAAGAAAAGAACACAGCCTGTCTTGTTCTTTCCAGCATCTAGCACAGAATCTAGCAGATAGTCGGTTCCCAACAGAAAAATTGTTGGTGGAATGAGTGAATGAGGAGAAGGCCGAGCCAAGTCCAAAGTAGGAGTAAGATTTATTCAGAAGGCAGGTGTACACTGCTGGCAAAGAAAATAATGTATACAAAAGGTATGGAGATGTAGAAATGCCTGATTTCATCTTAGTAATAGTTTTAGATTTCCATTTAATAAAATTACTGGTACACATGCTTTCTTAATGTATTTTTTCTTTTTTTAATTATATGTTTAATTTTATTTATTATTATTGTTATTTTTTTAATTTGACCAGAGAGAGAGAGAGAGAGAGAGAGAGAAAGTGAGAAAGTAAGCCACCAGATCCAGAACTCGAACCGTGATCAACCATGTTGAGTCCTGTGCCTTAACCATCACACCACCTGCCAGCCCCTTTAATATATTTTATATGGATCTATATGCATCTAGAATCTTCCTATAACATTATCAGTACATGTTTCTATATATTACTCAGCTAAAATATATAAATTTTTAGTGCTGAAACTTCTTTGTTGTCCTGATTTATTTTAAATAATATATTTACAAGCAAAAACAACTCTGAAATAAGAATAATGAGTATTATCCAAACAATACAAAAATTAATTCACTTGAACATACATGGTGGGAAAAAATATAGATTTTTTGCCACAAAAGAAAACATATTATCTTATCTATTAGTTGTGCAGTTAAACCTTTATCAAGGTATAACAAGCCCTGGAAGTGATTTCAATTGAATGACAAAAGAAATGGAATAAAATTTATTTAAAACTGGTTCACACCATCTCTGCTGCGTGTACTATTAACTGCTAAGATCAAGTCACAAATCATTATTTTGAGGAGAAAAGGTTTAGTGAACCTAAGAAATTGGGTTTGATTTATGCCAGAAAATCTGCCTTTTCACTGCTTGAGATTTCTATGGAAGAAAGCCACAGTCTTTTACCAAATGGTTTCTAAGGAAACCCTTATAGCCTAGCATCTGAAAACAATTTGGTTGTTAATGAGAAATGGTTCTCACGGTGGGAAAGTGTTGACTGAAAGAAAAGGCTTCTAGATTTGGCAGTCAATCTGTAAAAAGTGTTTACTGTTCTACAGTTACATTTATGAAATTTCTACATAGAGTAAACATTTTTAGGGCCTATTTCACAGTCATTCTTGCTTGTAAATATATATTTTAAAGAAGCTAGGGCAGTAGAAAATATTTGTGCTAAAAATATAGACACTTCAACTTGTAAATATATTCAAACAAGTTGCTTTCCAGAATCTGTGTACTCCATTGAATAGTTCAGTCTTTTTTAAATTCCAGCATTCTAGAATTCATATATTAGCATTAAATTATAAACAAATTAAATTATTCTTCATAAAACAGTTCTAAAAGTCAGAGATTTATATTTTGTAAAACCTGTTTTTAGAATGTATTCTGAAGTGTCTAATGGTTGTATTTATTTTACTACTTTTAAGATCTCTCTGAAAAGAAAGTAATTACGAATAATTATGGTCTTTTAACTATAATTCTTTTATAATAATTTCAAGATTAAATTTTAACATCTAATGAAACACAGAAATTTGGAGTTAATGCTAGATATATACAAATCCTTTAAATATGCCCATGGAAGTCAGATTTCAAAATAATTATACCTGTACCTACATTTTCTTGACAACCTTTAAATAATGAAACCAAAAGAAATTCATACAATAATTTCAGGTAGATTTTAATCTGTAACATGATTCAGAGAATGAATATATATTCATATGAATGAATATATAATAAGTGACCTAAAAAGTGACCACTAGAAAAGTTCACAGGAAGTTATTTAGAAATATTTCTTGTGCTGGAAGTATGGTAAGTTTTTGAGTGTGAAACTGTAATACTCATTGTTAAGTCACTTGAAAGCCTATTGGTGCCTCACTTTGTCCATAGCTGCCATCGGTCCATCTGTCCCCAAGTATGTTTTCTGCTTTGGACTTTTGTACACAGCGGAGTTGCCAAGAGTCTTCTTGTTGTCCTCAGTTGTTTTCCTCATTTGACCCCCACCTCCTTTCTCTTTTTTCTTTGGTCTTTGAACTTCCTCCACTTTGGACAGCTGCTTTCATTTGCAGCTTTGCTTTGGGCAGGGAAAAAATTTTGCCAATGGAAACAGGAAGAATAAGAAAACAAGAAGAGTTGCAAGTGCTTTGCATGTGCTGCAACTCTGTCCGCTTTGGGGTCACTCGTTGAGTAGTACTAGAAGGGGTCAGCTGACCCTAAGTGAGCAGAGATTAACTTGAAGACCTTATTTTTTCTCATCTTAGAATGAACAAATTCAGAATAGTTTGTGTTGAAAAACCTGGAAAGGTGATATTTTATGTTTACTCATTCACTCTGTTAGGCCACATATTAAGTATGTGGTTGGGTCAGATTATATTGTTGTTAATATTGCCTGATTATAATAATGATATAATAATGATATTATAATTATAATTATGATATAAATATGATATTATAATGATATTATAATAATAATATAATATCTTTGTGAAATATGAGAGAAAAAGAATATGATCTTCTTTTCTATTTATTCTTCCTCATTCTCTACAATGCATAAAAACTCAAAGGGTAGAAACTTCTCTTCATTGTTTATGACAGATTTTAATGTATGTGACAGTGTGTAATAAATATTAGCTCATGAAAATAATAAAGTAACATCTTTTCTAATTCAAAAAATAGCAAGCAAATACTTTATAGTTGCTGTTATGCCAATATGCTTGATTTTTTCGGTTTAGTGAACTAATTTTTGGTATGGCTAAAAAAAAGAAAAGATGTAATTCTTGCCTTCACTGATAAAGCACAAAGAGCTTGACCAACTGTGGTAACTGAATGATACCCCCAAAGCAGAAATGTACAAATAGGGGGCCAACAGTTGGCATGAAGGTTAAGACAGCTGGATCCCACATGGCTGACAGTGCATTTCCAGTCCTGGACCCTGTGGCTTGGAAAATCATGAGAGATGTGTGTGTGCATGCCCAGAATCCCAGGAGAATGGAGGAGAGAGAACTGAAGTGTGGCCATACCCTCTAGAGGGTGATTTCTCACTTTCTCTTTCTCTCTTTGGGGAGTGCACACACTCTATAGCTGAAAAAAAAAAAAGAAAAAAAAATAGAAATTGTCCAAGTGAGATATTTCCTCACTTTGACCTTGTCTGAGCACCATTATTATTATCAGAGCTGAATATACAAAGGGCAGCTACCACACTAGAGCTGTAAATAAGTACATGTGGGGGGGGGGAAGGCTTATATTTATTGAGCTGAGATTCATGTAAAAGAGAGTATCACATTTCTCCATATTGAAAAAAGTCTGGGGGCTCACTGCATAGCCTTGTTGTTAAAGGAGGTAGATCCTGTGTGGCTGACCACAGTTTAAATCTGGGCCCAGAAACTTGAGGAATATGCTTGGTGTGTGTGCATGTCTGCACAAAATCCTGACAGAATGGAGAAAAGACAGAGAAGGGATTGCAATGTGATTATGTCCCATTGGGAGGATGGGGTGCTTTTTCCCTCTTCATCTCTCTCTCTTTCTCTGCCTCTCTGTCTCTCTCTAGAAAGTGCATGTACTCCCTGACTTAAAAAAAAAGAACAAAAACACTTTTGAAAATAATTATAATCTCAAGATAAATTCAGTTCAATGTATTCTTACTAAGTGCCTGTAATGTGCTAGACTTCTCACTAACAATCGTGAACACAAAGATGAATGAGGTATCTCACTCATGGAAGAGCTCACAAACCTAGACTTGTTACAGCCTATCTTCTCTTCAGAAATTGAAGGGATTTAGGTAATTTCTCTAGATTTGTATTCCACTGGACAATATTACATTTATTCACTTAACAAACCTCTAATGAAAGCTCTACTTTGCGTTAAAAGTGGCAAATTCTAGTGATGAACAAGACAAGAGACCCTGACTTCCAGAAGATCCCAGTCTAGTGGAAGAGAGGTACATATAAAAGAAAAGTTATAATATAGTTTTTATGTAAATGAGCAAATAGTATTCTTCCTTTTACATTTCCTTTCTGAAATGGACCGATCTCACCAATTGAATGAGAACACATGTATGATGTTTAGCATTGTACCTGGCAGATCGAACGCACCCAAATGATGTTAACTTTTCCTTTATTGCTATCACCATTACATTTCTTATTTCGGTATTCTTATGCTAGATATTGGTATAAATCTTGTCTTTCGATATTTTACCTCCTTTAAATCTAATAAACAAAAGTTTATGCATTTTCTAAGTAAAATGAGACTTCTGTGTTAACATACTATTATAACACTTGTTCTTCCACAAATCCTAAATATCACATGTAGTGATAAACAGAAATAGGTATGAAAAAATGTGTATTAGCAGAGAGAAATGAAAGGCTTTTCATTCTCCTTCTACATTTCTATTCTAGTACCTTTCCTTTTGCCTTTTCTTTTTTTGGAAGTACCAAATCTTATAGCGAAACTTTTTTCACTCGAACGGAGTATGGTTTGGTGATATCTGTTATGGATGACGTCTGATATAATCATGAAAATATAGTAACTTTTAGATCAGAGTTTCTCAATGTCAGCACCACTGCACCACTGAAATTTGGGGGCCCACTAATTCTTTGTTATTGCGGGCTGTTTTTATGTTATGGATAGGCTGTTTGGCAGCATCTCTGGCCTCTATCCACTAGAGCAGTAACCTCCGCAATTGTGAGAGCCAGAAATTACTTCAGACATTGCTTGATATCCCCTGGGGGGTAAAATTACCATCAGTTGATAACCATTGCTTTGATCACTTGGCTATTGACTTTAACCTGCTGTGATGGTGCAGTGTGACAATTGGGTGGACTTTCTTCTGGTAGGTGTAGGTCTTCAGTCTGCCATGCTTTTTCATATGTTCAGAGTCTAATCTGTACGTGGTATTAGCAAAACCATGACAAGTAAAGTGGTCCTGCCCTAAATTAACACGTAGTATAATAATTTGTAAATTAAGTTGATTCTTCAGATGTAGAAAACATGCTAAGTGATTCTTAGTAACACTTTACAGCAGTGCCTTGAATTTCTTAAGTGACATGATGTTCAATATAGGGTATCATGTGTCACCAAAATACTTCCAAAACAGCGGACAAGTCCCTATACTTTCCTTTAAACTCTGCATTGAAAAGTTAATTTTTGTGTAAGGAATAGGTTGAAATATGTTGCTTTGTTTTGCTACAGGGATATTTACTTTTTTCTTTTTTATGTTTAACTTTTTCCTTCAAAGCTTTTATAAACCAACACTTGTGTTATGGATTTGAGGGATAATAACAACACCTGTCCTGACACATAGAGTTATTATTCTTATCAGATGTTCACAGTGTGAACAGCTGTCCACACTGAACATTTGTGTAAGCACATTCAGTTTTAAAAGAATACTTGTGTGATGAAAAAGATCTTATAACTGAAGCTAACCTTAATGTCTTGCACATGATCAAATATGCCAAAACCATCAGAAACTTTTAAAAGTAAGATATTTCCAAATCTTATAACTGAAGATAGTGATTCCTTTAAATTCAAGTATGGAGCAACATGCAACATATCATTAATATCATGTTTGAATCGATAAGTATCAGGATGACTCAGTTAAATGGAAATAAAAAAATTAATCTCCAGGAGTACAGCATTTTTCTAGCATTTATCCAGTCCTTTGTACATGCCAGCATGCTTCAGCTCCTTATGGTTTTCTGTGTGTTACTAGTAAAACGTTTAAAGGAAATACATAGTTGTTTTTACTTTTAATATTTTCTTTATGGGGCCAATAAGTGGCATAGTGGTTAAGGTGCTGAACTTTCACATGGCTGACTGTGGTTCAAGTGCAGACCTAGCATCTTGAAAATCACACTGGGCATGTGTGTGTGCATGCCCAAAGTCCCAAGAGGCGAATGGAGGAGAAGGGATTGTGACATGGCTATCCGCTTTGGGTGGTTATTTCTCACTTTCTCTCTGTCTCTCTGGTGAGTGCACACACCCTATAGCAAAAATCTTAAAAAAAAAAAAAAGTCCTTTGTCACTGAACTTTTCCTATTAATATTTTTATGAAAAATTATATTTTACAATGTTTGCATTACTATATACACACATATATAAATTATTTTATTTTAGCTATTACTTATTGGGTGCTTATCAGACACTAGGAATTTTGCTAAGTACTTTACCTACAATGATACATTTAATTTAAACACTCATCAGGAATTATACAGTGAATTCCAGATCTTGGACTTTAATCTGGATTTGTTTTGCACAGACATTTTTATTCTTAAGCATTAGACCACCTGGTTCCATTATGTGGTATATTCATTCACCTTTTATGGCCACTCAAAAAAAAGTGTTTGTTATCTAAGTTATCTGCTGTTCTAAGATGACAATTTAGATAGGTTGGTCTTTGCATTCCAAATACACTAAGACAGTTCTGATTTGTTTAAAATATATTTCAGTGATCTATTCTAATCTGTTATGATGAAATAGATAAAAGGAAATTTCTTTGATTTCCAAACTTATTTGAGAGAATTCGCTATTGCCTTAATCTGTCCTACCAACTCTAAACTATTAATAATAGATATGTGTGTGTACAATATAACATTGTTTAAATGATAATCATATCACTGTTTTGAAATAAACATACTTTAAGTGGTTCAAGATAATTGGCTTCAGGGACCAGCAGTTAGTGTAATGGCTTTGCCGCTGGACTCCCGTATAGTCAACCCACGGTTGGAGTCCTAGACTCGGTGGCTTAAACTCACGCTGGGTGCATGTGCATGCGTGCCCAAGATCCCGAGAAGAGAATGGAGGAGAAGGGATTGAAGCGTGGCCATCCCTCCTCTGTCTTTCTGTCTCTCTCTGTCTTTCTGGTGAGTACACACGCTCTATAGCAAAAAAAAAAAAAAAAAAAGATAATTGGCTTCAACTTTTTAAAAAAATAATTATTTTTTTAACTTTATTTATTCATTTATTTATTTATTTATTTAAATTTGACCAGGAAAGACAGAGTGAAAGAGAGGGAAAGTGAGGAGGCAAGCCACCAGGTCCGGGATTCAAACCGAGATTGGCGATGTGGGAGTCCAGCACCCTTAACCCCCATGCCATCTGCTGACCTCTTTCAGTTTTGTTTTGTTTTTTTTTTTAGAGGTTTTTGTATTTGGGCATGTGTGCTCACTGGAGAGAGAGAGAGAGAGAAAGAGAGAGAGAGAGAGAGAGAGTCAGTGAGAGGAAAAGTGAGAACTCAACCCCCTCCACCTCCACCCCGGGCAGGATAGCAATGCCACAATCCCTTCTCCTCCATTCTCCTTCCAGAGTCTTGGGCATGCATGCACATGCACCTGGTGTGATTTTCTAGTCACCAAGTCTGGGACTCGAACCCCAGTTGACTATATAGGAGTCTAGCTACATAACCATTACAACACCTGCTTGCCCCATGGGTTCACTTTTTGTTAATATAACTTAACGTTATATGACTAAACCAAATTTAATAGAAAGGTTGGGAAAGGAAGTATTTTGACATATACTTATAATGGAAACTATCTTGATATATTTCTTTATTCTATTGGGTTGTCAGTAAAGTCATGACACATTTTTCTATGCAAAATGCAGGCTGGCTTTTCTGACAACCCAATATATAATAATGATCATTGATTGTGCCTTGGTAAGATATTATTTAATGTATATTAAAATTCTGGGTATACATTACAATTTGCTCATTTTTGGAGTCAATTTATGTAGCATATTTACATGTATGTGTGAGAAAGAATGTAAGAGAGACATGAGAAATAAGTGGATGATATTCTATGAAATATCTAACTTATATGTATTCAAACTAGATAGTAAATCAGTAGTTCATTTAACTGAGAAACTTAAAGGAGAATGGAGTACTGATAATATTACTATTATCGCCCCTATTTTACAGACGAGGAAAATGACATAACACTTATGAGAGTTTAAATAACTCTTCCAAGCTCTTGCAGCTGAGATGTGCTAGAGAAGGGACTTGAACTCCAGTGCCAGTCCTAGTAATCTCTCTCAGGCTCTAATGCCTTTGTTTGGAAAATAAAATAATTTTTCACATGTTGGGGAAAACTTCTCATTGCCAAAGCTCTCTGGATATAACTAGTCCATGTCTATACTGAGACAGTAAGATGACCTATCAGGTTAAGATGTTCTTCCTATACCAAACTTTTGTTCTAGGCAGCCCAGATGTTTCTCCATTGCCAGGCTTAGAAACTGATGTGTTCTAAAGGTCTATCTAAATGTCTGCTACAAGATAAATGAATAGAAAAGTTTTTTTTTTTCTTAGAACATATCCTTGACATTAGACTAAAAGTGGAAAATACAATTTGCCCTAAAGAAATACCTTTCATAAATGACCTTTCTACATAGTCATTTCACCAATATTCTAAATGGCAATGATGGTCTGGTCCCTAGTCAATACATTTTCAAAAGTAAATAATTTATTTTTATATCATTGCCCAGGTGTGTTATCATAATATTTTGTCTCTAGTATAGGGATAGCCCCTGAATCTTAAGCAGATATGAATTGTTGAGACCTCAAGGCTTGGTTCCCTTGGGAACAGGAAGTGTAATGAGGATACCTGCTTTGGAGTCAGACTGACCTGAGGTTGACTCATAGCTTTGAGACATACTATGCAATTCCTCAGGTGATCCATTTGAAAATGAGAATAATTATACTCACCCATGGTATTGTTTCGTGTGTTAAAGGAAAGCTGTATATACTATCTAACATAAAATAAGTTGTGTTATTTTCTGTTGTTTTATGCCTGTAAATGAGCATTTCAATTGTAGGCACAAAAGAGAAAGAAGGAAGTAAAGAAGGAAGGAAGGAAAGGAGGATAAGAAAAACTGGCTAAATTTTTTTTAAAAAACTTAACTCTCATTATTGTAATATTAAGGTCCCACACAGGATTCTCAGAACTTGCTCACTGCATTTCCCCAACCCATTTTTCTTGATATTTGCTTTATTATCAAAGATGCTGTTTTCTCAAAAGAAGCTCTCTCCTAACAGTTATCCCTGGTGCCTTTAAGTTTACATGTACATCTCCAAACAAACAAACAAAAAAGCAACTCTCCCCAGAAATACCTACAGAAATCTTGGCCTTACTTTGATTAGATCAACTTTTGGACGTTTTCATCCCTGAAAAATTGTAGGTCCAGAGGAAGAGCTGGGGGATTTCAGTATTTTGATTGTCCAAATCTAGGTCACATACTCAGCCCTGGAATAAGAGAAGGTTTTGACTCCATCCAAAGCATAAGGATGGAAAGTACAGGATGTGTGGTTCTGCAAAGGGAAATGGAATAGAATAAATGTTGGATGGCAAATTAGAAAATGTTCACAATATTGTCACCTAACTTCATTTCCTAGTGGTTTCTCCTCCCCCTTTTCTTGATCCTACCAATGTTTGATTATTTTCCTTGCAACTACAGAATCGTGTTCTAAAATATCTCTCCAAATTATAAACAGAAAGGCAGTAATTGCTTCTTGTTTTTGACTATGTAGCTGTAGAATAATTGGAATCAAAATTGTCAGAGATATCAAAGAGTACAGAAATGAATAGGGCCAACCTAGTAATACATAAGTTGCCTTGCTAAGGTAGAAAAAAATACTAGTGAACCTTTCAATATCAAACTCAGGGACAAATAATTTGACATTCCTTTCTTTCACATTAGAATGTTTTGACATTCACTGAAAGCCATAGCATTAGATTACAGTTTATTTCTGTTACTTTACCAACTATGTGGTTAAAAGAAGAAAAGAAAGAAAAACAAAAATAGGGGAGGTTTGACACCGTGGGTACATTTAACCAAAAGAATAGGACCTTTAATTGGATACTGTATTGTTGATGACAGTTATTTGATTCTTATTAGTCCAGTCATAATGAGACAGGATACTGCATAAGCAGAAGATCACGCAAAGTATCAATACTGAGCATCAAGAGGGTGTGGAGGAAGTGGGTTATATCTCTTTTTCTCTAACTGTTGTAATGTTTTACCTTTAAATTAGTTTAAAAAAGTACATTAAGCTCTGATATATTCAGGTTCAACAAAAAATTAGGTTTATTAACATATGCATAACTTTTTCACCTTGTTACTTCTTACAGAAAGTTGCCATCTCCACTAAGCTCTTTTTATCTTTTATTTTATTGTCTGAGATGTTATTATTTCATGTCATTGTGTCAAGTTTAGTCTATCGGAAATCCCTATGTCCTCTGTAATTTAGATTTTGAGACACACGATTTTTTTTAGAATGATTTATTTTATTTGTTATTATTATCATTATTTTAAATTTGATCAGAAAGAAAGAGTAAGGGACAATGAAAAAGCAAGCCATCAGGTCTGGGACTTGAACCATGGTCAGCCATGTGGGAGTCCAGCACCTTAACCACTGCAGTGCCTGCCAGGCTCAAGCCACATATGATTTAACCTGTTATCATTATTATTTTTTAACTCTAGCTGCTTCACTGAGTGGAAGACTGTCTGACATCCTTAATAGTCTTTTCTAGAAACTGTTAGGAAAGAGCAGACAAATCTAAGTAAATCCAGCATGTAGAGCTTCTTTAAAATGTGAGGAGCTGGTTAGGCAGTTAAAAAGTAGAAGTTGGGTTTGTCCTAAATATACTTGCTGGGCCCATTCGCAAGGCCTCTGAATGAACTCCATTCATTCTGTAGCTGGAAACATCTCTTCAGCCACAAAGAGAAACAATAGTTTTAACCTAATTTCTTTGGCGCCAATATCAGCAGAGAAAAACCAAGAGACCATTATAAAAACTCTAGGAACTTCTCTTAGTGATTATATAATTCTGTATTCATGGATCATGTTTGTGTATTTTAATAAGTACACTTTTAAAAAGATTACACAGTGTCTCAGTAATGCTGTAGTATCACATTTCACGGATTAAACAACATTTTGTAAATGGAGTGCTCCAAAGTAATTTGCTTCTTATGATTACCAAAAGTTTAAAAACTATTAAACATGGACCTTGAAGCTTTAGGAGAAAGGTCTTTGTGTTTTATTTTTTTCCTTTAAAAAATTATTTTATTTAACTTTATTTATTTATTTATTTAAATTTGACCAGAGAGAGACAGAGTGAGAGAGAGAGAGTGTGAGAAAGGGAAAATGAGAAAGCAAGCTGCCAGGTCCAGGACTCAAACCTTCATCGGCCATGTGGGAATCCAGTGTCCTTAACCACCATGCCACCTGCCGGTCCCACCTTTGTGCTTTTCATTACTGTATTTTTAAATCTGATGAGAACTTGAAACTACATTTATTTTAGGAAAGTCCATCATTCTCCATATTTACCTCTAGAAGAAAGGGGAGGACATACATCTGGAAACAGAATGAAGGTATAATGTGTGTTAATAGGATTTCCAAGCTGTATTTTGAGTGAACTTTCTCAAGTGCAGATCTGATCTGAGCATGCCAGTCTTTGCTTTAAACTCCTCACTCACTTACTTTGTGCCATTAACAGGAAGGCACCCTTGAGAGGGTGCATGCACTTGCCAGAGAGACAGGGACAGAGAGACAGAAAGTGAGAAATCACTGCACCCCCAGGGGATGGCCATGCCACAATTCCTTCTCCTCCATTCTCCTCTTGGGATCTTGGGCATACATGCACATATGCCCAGCATGAGTTTTAAGCTACCAGGTCTGGGACTCAAACTACAGTTGACTCTGTATGAGTCCAGCAGCTTAACCATTATGTCATCTGCTGGACCCAGAAGGGCTATGTTCTATGTGCCTTATGAGATCTTCCTTCCAACATCTGCCTTTTGCCTTACCTCCCTTTTCAGCCTCATGTCTTTCCATCTTCCCACATTGAACTTCCTTCAGCGGGCCTGGCTTGCTTTCTATGCAATGTAGTTTCTGCATGTACCTACCTAGAACTCTCTCCTTTCAGCCCTGTTTCCCTTTAATCTGACCAATCTTTACTCACTCTGAAATCTTAATCTTAAGGTTACTTTATCAGGAAGACTTTTAGTTGTACTCACTACCTAGTTAATAGTCTAATATATTTGGAACTAAGATTGTATGAGGATTAGTTGCTGAGGGTAGTTTAGGACTAGATTGTTGAGCTGGCCATAGAGTGAAGTGGTTAAGTGCTGTGCATGGGGAGCACACATCCCACATGGCTATCATGATTTGAATCCAGCCCTGGTGGCTTAAAAAGATGCTAGATGCATGTGTAGTTATGCTCAAACTCCTGAATGGATGGAGAAATGGAATAAAAAAGATTGTGACATGATTGTACCCTATTAGGGTGTTTCTCTCTCTCTCTCTCTCTCTCTCTCTCTCTCTCTCTCTCTTTCTCTCTCTCTCTCTCTCTCATGCATATCCTCTGACAATTAAAAAAAAAAAACTGTGCTTTCAAGTTTTTGAAAGGAGAATGATGTCAGCTCTATATTTTAAAAATGTGGAGGATAGACTGGATCTTAAAAGAATGTTTAACATAGCCATCTGATTAGAGGGTCCTGGATTATGAAACACCATTTTGCATCTTTTTTCTCTGATGTGATGATAATCCCATCTTCACTCTCTTCCAAGCACTATGAGAAAGCACTTGTTTTGGGACCCATGTTAATTCATTATTAAAAATTACCAGATGCTAGTATTTGGCCTCATATTGTCATTCACTTGATGAGTGATGCTAAATATATTATGAACTAAAATTCAAAGATCATAAAATCATTGCATATTATATAGTGTAGTAGTCAGTGGACAGGCTCGAGAGAGATCTGACTTAAAATTCTTGCTCTGTCGCTCACTAGCTGCATGGATATAGACAGGCTACTTAGACAACTTAGCAAAATAAACTTGGACTAGGGGGTGGAATACCCCCAGAAAAGTAAGATCTGAAAGAAAGGTAGACCCTGAAGCAATTTTCCAAGCACAACATTTACTTGAATTTGAGAGTGTTATTTAAAAATCCATTGCATTCTCTTCTATAACATGAAAGTATTTTCAAGTTGGAGGAGAGGGTTAAGTTGGTTGATGGTTATTATCTCAAATTTTCTGTAGAAATGTATTCAAGAAGACACACTACGTTTATCCAATGACTTGAGGCACTATCTTTTACATAATTTTATGCTATAAAATCATATGAAAAAACTAAGGTAGTTACCAGATATATAAGTGTGAAATCTCACTTCATTAGTATTCAGTCAGTAATTTAGTGTATTCACCCAAAGAATATTGTATTCTATATAATTTTTTAAAATCTAGCACAACACTGTCACAAAGTAAAGTCATAATTTCCCTCTCTACACCATCCCTAAATTCAGAATATTCCATCCTTCCTAACTTTACCATTTGTCCAGTTACTCTCACAGAAAGCTCAAGAGACATGCTGACCTACCTTTTTTTCTTGCCTTTTCACAAATACAAATTGTTATTAAATATTTTAGTCCTTCCTGGCATAATTAACTCTAGACCTGTGATTCTTTCTGATGCTGCATTTTGATTTCTATCTCTTTTGTGTTCTCACCAGTCCATTAAAATGGGCTTTTATTGGGTTAATAATAGTATTTCTTGCCTGTAGTGTCCCACTGTGAGGTTAAGCACAAGCTTCCTATGTGCAGCCTCTTTCTCCTTTGATTAAACCTATGAATCCTATTCTTCAGTTGTCTCCCCATCAGCTATAAAATTTTAAGTATTGATTTCCAAAATGGGTCTCCCTTACCCTGTTATTTTGACCTTCCTTTCCAGCCTGATCTTTGCTTACTCTGCTATATGGCCCATCCTTTCTAGCCAAAGAGAACTGTCAACTCTTCTTTGAGAACCCACTGACTCACTTTTCTCCAAGTCTCATCACCAACTGTTCCCACTGCCTGTTACTATGTGTATGCACGTAACAAAGTTCCTCTTCCATAAGCTTCCATGATTGTCCCAGTTGAATGTGTGGCATCTCTCAGTCCTTTCATTTATTCACTCATGGAGCTGTTATTTATTAAATGCTTAGCAAGTGTCAATTGAACACTAGTGCTGAGGATTTAGCCATGAGTAGGACACAACTGGCGCTCACTCTAATGGAAGCAGAATTGATAACTAATTTCAAGTGTCAAGTGTTTTGCAGCAGTCTGTGCTGGGTAGTTAGAGGAGCATAACTTAGGCTGTGAGTCATATATCGCTTCCCTGATGTGAGGTTTAGACAGAGATATGAAGAATGAGAAAGGGCCAGCAAAGTGAAATAGGAGGAGATTAAGGAAATTGGGGACATGAAAGAGTGTTCTAGGCAGAGGGAACAACATATGCAAAGACTCTGAGGTGGGAGTGAACATAGTCCATTTAAAGGAATGAAGGAAGGCCAGTTTTTGCAACCAGATGGGACCTGACATAAATAATGGGACAGGGAAAATTGAAATATTAGCTGAAGAGGGATAAATGGGCTTGAAGAAGGATTGTAACTGCAATTTGGCAAGAGAATAAGAAAATCATGGAGAGACTGGAGGAAACAGAAGGCTTGGTGATCCTGATGAATCTGAAAAAATAATGATGATAAAAATTGATGTAGCCAGCTGGAAAGATCCTTTTGGTCTATGAATACCACATCTCATTTCTCATTAAGCTTTGTAATACTTTTTTTACTTCTTACAGTCTGTCATGTTTTATAGTTGTTTACATAATTATCTTATTTTTAACACTAAATTGCAAGTTTCCTGGGTATTATTATGAGTCAACAATTGTATTATTATTAATTATACCAGCAAAATTTATAAAATAGTCTTTATTGCTAATCTTAGTTTCTTCTTTGATCATTAAATAAAGGTTTTTTTCCCCATCTTATTTCTGAATTTATCTTATATATCATTTGGCAAATACTGAACGCCACAAAGTGTGTGACACTAGCAAAGATAAAGAAAAAAAAACAAAACAAATTTTTGTGTTATAACACAAAAATTTTTTAATGAATAAATTAGGAGTCCCTGCTCTTTTTAAAAATGTAGGAAGTCTTAATAAATATAGGTTCATTAGCAGGATCAGTGGTAAAATGGGGAAAGGAAGGCACAGAAAATTAGTGGTAGGATTTAGACCAAGTTTTAGGTTTTTAGAACCTTTGGTGTTTAGCTCAGTTGTTGAACTTCATTTCTCTACTCTGAATTTCATTTCATTTCAGCAGAATTGCTTTAGACTTACAAGAATAAATGCATATACTCTAAACCATTCCAAAAGGAATTCCTAGAATTATTATAACCGAAACAAATGAAGTTAGGTACCTTTTACATCAAGTGTCTCTTTTGGATATACCTTTTTCTCCTAATTGACTTCATTGAACACCATCGGTGTATTCTTTGTATGTTTACCTTGTCCAGGTATAGGCTGAATGCCCCTATTTATTCAGTTAGATGTTAGATTAATTCACCACATGTTCATTTCAACCTTAGGTTTAATTTGTGTGTGTGTGTGGGGGGGGTGGGCAGCAGGTGGCATGGTAGTTAAGACACTGGATTTCCACATGGCCAACCACAGTTCAAGTCCTGGACCTAGGGCCTTGAGAATAATGCTGCATGTGAGTGTGTACATGCCCAAAATTCCAAGAGGAGGCCGAAGGAGAAGGGATTGCAGCATGGCCAACCTCCCTGGAGGTGATTCCTCACTTTCACTCTGTCTCTTTCTATCTTCCCAGCAAGTGCATGTGTCCTATGGCAAAACCTAAAAAAACAAACACACAAAAAAAAAGTTTTTTGTTACATGAAGTCATCCACAGGATATAAGAGATTCAAAGGTCATAGAAATAATATTAAAAATGTACCCTTCTAAAATGATAGTGATCATCATAATCTCCCTTACTTTGTTCCGCTAAGTAAATCCTAAAGACGGTTTCTTGAATGAAATTGTGGTGTATGTATCAAAAGAACATGATGCCCATCATATTCACACAGCCAAAGATATAGCTGGAAATCTCTCTTGGGATGAGCCATCAGGGCTAATGTGAAACTTAAGGATCCCTGGATCACCACAAAGTTGTGGCTTAGGGACTATAGGTTTGCAAACACATCAGTGTTTGAGGTTCTGCAGATGGCTTGGAAGAGAGTGCATAGGTATGCCTTATAGACATCTTCAATCATGATATCTCTTTAGAGAGTCAACCATTCTTTTTATATTTTAGGGAATTATGTAATTTTGTAATGTGATATGATTTTGAACATGGTAGATGGTAGAAGAAAATTTGTTATATATTTTTATTGTGTGTTGAAATCATTTTAGTTTGTTTTTCTTATAAAACTCTCAACAACTTAGTTACCAAGTTGACTGTCTCTGATGTGATTTTATAGTCGTGATCTTTTCATGAATTCTTTTGCTGTTTTATAATCTTATGATTCATGTCTTCCCTTAAGTGTTCACTTATCTTTATGTCTCTATATGTCATTTATTTCAGTGTTTTAGGTAATGTAAAACTAGAACTTCCAGTATTTTATAGCACAAAAGGCAAGCAGCTTATTATATTCCCACTCCTGATTAAGAGAAAATTTAATTCATAGAACAATGGTAAAAGCTCTGCCTTTCTATTATTTCTAGTCTTAAGAACTGTCCATGGCTCATATGACCCGTGCTTTGGAGAAAAAACCTGCTATGAACTAGGGTCTCACCTTTAGCTGCACATGTTAAGATACTCAATTGACCTACTAACTTAATCTTGTTTCTTAACCAGAATGCAATGGTCTAAAGTTACAACGATGTAAATTTAAGTTATTTTCATTTTAAATAAATAATATGGCATCATGTCAAAGAATTTATATTAACATATCAACTATAGTATATAGAATTATAGCAAAAAAGATTTCCAAGACCTCAATGAGTATACTGTACAGAAAGAACATGGATTAGAAATAAGGAAGCCTGACATTCTTATCTCAAATCTGCTGGTATTATCTTTGTGTATTTGAGGCTAGTCATTTATATTTTGGGAAACAAATAGACGGCATGCCCCCCACACACTTTTTAAAGGATATGATTCAGAATTTGTATATACCATTTCTGCTCATGTGCCTTTGGCTAAAGCTCAATCAGTTAGCCATGAGTAGTAGGAAAGGAGGCTGGAATATGTTGTCTTTAGCTGAAATTACAGGATTCTATTATTAAGGAAATTGGATTTCATTGAAGGACAACCAATATTAGCTGTTGTTACTTTTTACCAAAAAAAAGAAAATACTTTCTCAGACCTTTTATACTCTGAGTATTTCTGCTTAGGCCTGAATTGGGTCATATGGTTACCCTTCATGCAGGGAAGCTGGGGAGAAAGGAAATAAGATTAACATGATTGGTTTTGACCAAAGGCTCCCAAACTTTCTTGGTTCACTGGTATCTTGGAGTTTCAATAATTTTTCATGTGACAAAAGAAATACATAAAAATTTTATTTACAACTTAAAAGCCATTTAAAAAATTATGAATAAGTTGAAAGAAAAGTAAGTTATGTTTTATTTTTAACCACAGTTACTAATAAGATATAAAGGTATAACTTATTTGATTGTACTTTGCATAATTACTCTTCATTGATTTTGATTTTTTAAGAATTGAAAATTTGTGGTAACCCTGCATTGAGCTAGTCTATCTGTGCCATTTTCCAGCAGCTTGTGTTCACTTCGTGTGTGTTGTCACATGTTGGTAATTCTTGTAATATTTTAAACTTTTTCATTATTCGTAGGTACGTTATAGTGATCTATGATCAGTGATTTTTATGTCCTATTGTAATTGTTTGGGTATGCCATGAGCCATGTCCATATAAGACATAAACTTAATCAACAGAGTGTGTATTTTAACTGTTCTACCAACTGTCCATCCTCCATTTCTCTCCCTTTCCTCAGACCTTCTTAGTTCCTGAAACAACACTATTAAAATTCAACCAGTGAATAACCACACAGTGGCCTCTAAATGTTTAAGTGAAAGAAGAGTCACATGTCACTTTAAATCAAAAACTAGAAATGATTAATCTTAGTGAGGAAAACATGTTAAAGCCAAGATTTACCAAAAACTAGGCCTTTTGTACCTCATAGTTAGCCAAGTTGAGAATGCAAGAGAAAAGTTCTTGAAGAAAATTAAAAGTACTACTACTCTAGTAAACACAAGAATGATAAGAAAGTAAAACAGCCTTATTGGTACTGGAGAAAATTTCAGTGGTCTGAACAGAAGATCAAACCAGCCACAACATTCCTTTAATCCAATCCCTTATCTAGAACAAGGCCTTAACTCTGTAATTGAGAGAAATTTAAAGAAGCCATTTTTATAACATAAAAGTGCCAAGTGAAGCAGAAAGTGCTGATGTATAATCTTCAACAAATTATCTAGAATATCTAGCTAAGATAATCGATGAAATGGCTATTCTAGACAACAGATTTTTCTATGCAAACAAAATAGCCTTTATTGGAAGAAGATGCTATTTGTCTAGGACTTACATAGTTAGAAGTCAGTGCCTGGCTTCATACCTTCAAAGGAAAGTTTGATTTTGGTTAGGAGCTAATACAACTGGTGACTTTAAGATGAAGCCAATGATTACTTACCATTCTGAAAATCTTAGGACCCTTAAGAATTATTCTAACTCTGCCTGCTCTAGCAATAAAACAACAGTCTGAATGACAGCACATCTCTTTACAGCATGGATGACTAAATACTTTAAACACAGTCTTGAGAAATACTACTCAGAAAAAAAATATTTCTTTCAAAATATTAGACAATGTACTTGGTCACCCAAGAATTCTAACACAGGTATACAAGATTAATTTTTTCATGCCCATTAACATACATTCAACAGCCC
Source organism: Tupaia tana (assembly GCA_026018925.1). Lineage (NCBI taxonomy): Eukaryota > Metazoa > Chordata > Mammalia > Scandentia > Tupaiidae > Tupaia > Tupaia tana. Next base: position 69,935,537 of record JAKSZU010000004.1, read on the forward strand.
ATGGATCAAGGAATTGTTTTGTAAATTTCTTTTACCTTATTTCTTCTAAGACACAGAGAGAGAGGAAGAAAAATGAAGACAGCCATCCCCAACAGGGTCCTCATATTGCAATCCATCCCTCACCTCAGCCAGCCTGGATCCTGAACATGTACACACCTAGCATATTCAGGGAGACCTCGGATGCAAACTGGGGAGCTTTCCTATTATGTTCCCAGCATCACAGAAGGTTGCATTACCATGGTGCCACCACTGGCCCAAAGCTCAGTACATATTTAAGCTAATGAAGAAATGAAGATTAGATAACTAAAGGCATATGATTAATTCTATTAACCAGATTATAAGAAATTTGCTGTCTATATAACAAAATTTTGTGTGGATTCAGGGGCCTAGACTATGTGGTCCTCATTTCTTACTTCTCCAAGCCTAGTAATCATTTGGCATATTGTAGATGGTAGAAACATTTTACTTGTATGTATAAGTGAGTATCTCAGTGAGAGCTGGTGTGTTTCCAAACACCATTACAGAGCAGTGGTGTTATACTGATAATGAAATGCTTATTTGTGAGCTTTTTATATAAATGCCCATGCTGACTACCAAGAAAGAAAACTAACCACTCCCTCTTATCACCCTGGATCTAAGACCTTCTTTTGTTACCACAGACACCACTAGAAAAACTGACAAAAAGAGAAAAGCAGAACTTTTTTGAGATAACAAGGACTTTTTCTATAATAATTTACATTGTCAGCAGCTAAACTATTTCACAATTCAGGATTATTACATAAAGTCCAGAAAGTGACTATTCTTAGAAAGGTCACCAACATTTCTAAATATGACAGACATTTGGGCAAAACTTGTCCATCTCTCTCTTTTTGTTTTTCAGCCCATGTTTACTTTTCTGTATTTTCATGGTTTTGAAGTGTGGCAAGCCATTCAAGCTAATTGCCCTTGATTTCCCTGATTACAAACTGTATGACCCTGTGACACTCCCTAGAAGAATGTGTGCTAGCATGTTTTATCTATTTCCAGATCTAAGACTTACCTATTTTATTAATATTTGATTAATACAATTTGAGTTTTCTAGTAGTATATGTAGAAAGTTATGTATGTGTCTCTCTTTATCACTAAATAAAAAGTATTTTGAAGGTAGACACTATGTTATTTCCATTTTTGAATCCCAAATTATTGAACAGGGCCTGGTACAGAGTAGGTATGCAATACATATTTGTTATTAGTAAACTATTTCTTCCTTTTTTGAGAGAGAGATTTTTGCTATAAGGTGTGTGCACTCACTGGAGAGACAGAGAGCAAGTGAGAAATAACACATACATGCACACACACACACTCCATGGGGGTGTGTGGCCATGCCTCAATCACTTCTCTAATCTCCTCTCTAGACTTTGGACATGCATGCATGCTCCTGTCCTCTCGAGCCACTGGGTCCAGGACTCGAACTGCAATCAGCAATATGGAAGTCCAGTGCCTTAATCACCACACCTCCTGCTGGCCCATACGCTACTTATTTTGGAGATTTCCCAAAGGCATCAAGAAGTGTTTTGTTCATAAAAAAATACCCAGTATGTGTGTTTTTATTTTGTGAAATCCAAAACTATCTTTATTTTAATTCCTTTGGTATATCCAAAAACTAAGTGAAATGAGTATTTATTCTCCCTTTTTTGAAAATGAAAAATAGAATTAACTTTCAGGACAGAGAGTAAATCTTGAATTAATAATATAAAAGAAATAAATTATTTAGTTAAAATACTTTTAAAAATCTGTTTTATTGAAGAATATTTATTAGGTTATATGTTGTTAATATACATTTTTACTGGTTTAATAAAATTTTTTGCTGAGCACTTGGACACATAGGTCAATGTCCAGATGCCAGCATGATACTGTAGTTTTATGGCCCTACATTTTAAAATGCACTTTTCTTTACTTGTTTTTGAACATAAAAGCTATACATGCTCACTGCAAAAATTAAGTCATTATAATATTATTTAACAGAAATGAAAGAGATAACTTCAGTGAAGTTCAGAGCATATTTTTATAATTTTTATCTATACATAATATAGCAATTTTTTGTGCAATTGTTTAAGTGAAATTGTCAATTCATATTGCACATGCAATTTTGTAATTTCCCTTTTTTTCACTTATAGGTGTACTTAAACTTTTAAGTTCAAAAATTGTTTTAAGACCAGAAAATATGAATCTTTTTTTGTTTTTCTTCAGGGCGTGAACACTCACTAGACAGAGAGAGAGAGAGAGAGAGAGAGAGAGAGAGAGAGAGAGAGAGAATGAGAGAGTGAAAAAGCACCCGTGGGGATAGCTATGCCATAATCCTTCTCCTCCATTATTTTCTTGGGAATTTGGGTATGTATGCATATGCACCTGGTGTATTTTTCAAGCTTCTGGGTCCAGAATTTAAACCCTGCAGTCAGCTGCGTGTGATCCAGTCTCCTTAACCACTACATTACTGGCCAGCCCATCCTTATTCTGTTTAATTGCTAGATCCTACTTTTAGATGTCAAGAGTATTCTATCCTCCTGCTTTGAATTACTTATTATATTTTTAATTTATTATTTGAGTAATTGTCAATTTCATGCACCTGTTTTCCTAAGTAAATCACAATTCCATGACTAATACATTCTGCTAGAAACATATACACAGAATGGATGCTACAAATGAATACATGAGTGAATGGTGGACTTCCTATATAAAAAGTGTGCTTTCCTTTTAAAAAAAATTTATACATTCAATCACTGTATATCATTACAGCTTGCAAAATGAATTTTTCCAGCATGAATACACTGCATATTAGTCTAGTTAAAGATATTATGATACACATTATCAACAACAGTAATTTTCCATTTTTGTGTCACTTAAATGTTTTGCTTCTTTCTTTTTTCCCTCTCACCTTCTCCCATTTTCCACTCTCCTTCCGCATTGTCTTAGTATCCACAATTGTTTTCTATTCTTTTATAACTTCTAATCTTTCAGTTTCTGCCATACAGTACAGACATTCAGTATACACTGAGTGGGGACATACAATATTTCTCTTTCATGCATCACTTAGTAGTAAATCTTCCATATTCATCCACTTTATATCAATTTCTAGGGTCTCACTCTTTTTTTATGGCTAAGTAGCATTCCATAGTGTGTATGTGCCACATTTTTTCAGTCCATTCATTTGTTCTTGGACATTGGGTTGGTTTCATGTCTTAGAAATTGTGAGTAATGCTGCAGTAAACTTGGATGTGCAAGCACTTTTCTGACTGAGTGTATTCCTATCCTTTGGGTAGATACCCGAGAGTGGAATTGCTGGATTGTATAGTAATTCCATTTGTAAGTCTTTGAGGAACCTCTCTTTTGTTCTCCTCAGTAACTGTACTAATTTACATTCCCACCAACAGTGTCAGAGAGTTTCCTTTTCACCATTGCCTCACCAGAACTTAATTATTTTTTATTATTTTTTAATCTTAGATATCTGGAGTTAGGTGGTATCTAATTTTGGTTTTGATGCATATCTTTCTTATGATAAGGAATGTTGAGCATTTTTTCATATGCTTTTTTGGTTGTTCATATGTCTTCCTTAGAGAGTTGTCTGTTCAGCTCATTAGCCCATCTTTTTTTTTTTTGAGAATTTTTTTTTTTTTTTTTTTTTTTTTTTGCTATAGGGCACATGTGTTCGCCAGACAGACAGAGAAAGACAGAGAGATAGAAAGTGAGAAGTCACCCCCCGGGGGGATGGCCGCGCCGCAATCCCTTCTCCTCCATTCTCCTATCGGGATCTTGGTCATGTACGCACACGTGCCCGGCGTGAGTTTTAAGCCACTGGGTCCGGGACTTGAACTGCGGTTGACTACATGGGAGTCCAGTGACATAGCCATTACACTAACTGCTGGTCCTGCCCATCTTTTAATTAGGTTGATCTTTTTTTATTTTTTAAATTTTATTTTTTAAATTTTTTTTGGTGAAATGCTTGAATTCCCTGTATATTCTGGCTATCAGTCCCATATTGGCAAATATATTCTCACATTCCAAGGGTTGCTATTTCACTCTTATTATTGTTTCTTTTGCTGTGTAGATATTTCTTAACCTGATATAATCCCATTTGTCTATTTTGGGGATTATTGCCTGTGTTTTGGGGGACTTATTTAAGAGTCCTTGCCTAATTCAATGTCTCCAAGATTTTCCCTTTTGTTATCCACCAGTAGTTTTATAGCTTGAGGCCTTAGGTGTAGATGTTTGATCCATTTTGAGTTGATGTTTGTTAATGGTGAGAGAGAGGGGTCTAGTTGTATCTTTCTGAACATGGATACCCAGTTTTTCCAGCACCATTTGCTAAAGATATTTTCTTTTCCCCACTGGATTGATTGGTGCCCTCTGTCGAAAATCAGCTGGCCAAACGTGTGGGAGTTTATTTCTGGAGTTTCTATTCTGTTCATTGGTCCACATACCTGTTTTTGTGCCAATGCCATGCTGTTTTAATTATAACAGCTTTGTAATATATTTTGGCTTCAGGGAGTGAGATGCCTCCTATTCCACTCTTATTGCACAGAATTACTTTGGCAATGCAGACTTTTATATGAATCCAGACAAATTCTATGATTGCTTTTTCTAAACCTGTGAAGAATATATCTGATCATTTGATCAGGATTGCATTATATTTGTAGATTAATGTGAGTAGGATTGACATTTTGCTTATGTTAATTCTTCCAATCCAGGAACATGGGATGACTTTCCACTCTTTATGTGTCATTTTTAATTTCATTTTTTAGTTTTTATAGTTTTCCTTATAGAGGTCTTATACTTCTTTGGTTACCTTTATTCCTAGGTATCCTATACTTTCTGTGGCTAAACTAGATGGGATTGCTGTCTTCAATTCTACCTCAGTCTGTCCCTTGTTCATGTATAGAAATGCTGTAGATTTTTATATACTGATGTTGTGTCCTGCTACTTTATTATATTCATTTATCATTTCCGGGACGTTTTCTGTGAATTCCTTTGATTTTTTTATGTATGTAAACATGTCATCTGCAAACAAAGATAATTTTACTTATTTCTTTATTTTAATGCCTTTTATTTGATTCTCTTGTCTGATTGCATTGGTAGGACTTCCAGTACTATATTGTAAAGGAGTGGAGAAAAGTGATCAGCCTTGTGTTGTTCCAGTTTTTAGTGGAACAGCTTTCAGTTTGTCCCCATTCAGTATGATGTTAGCTATGGGTTTTTATATATTGCTTTTATTATGTTGAGAAATTTCCCTTCTGTGTCAATTTTGCTGAGAATCTTAATCATAAAGGGATGTTGTGTTTTATCAAATACTTTCTCTATGTTGATTCATATGATCATAGAGTTTTTACCCTTCTTTCTGATAATGTGATGTATTACAATTATAGTTTTGCATATGTTGAACCATCCTTGCATCCCTGGAATAAAGCCTACCTGGTCATGGTGTATAATCTGTTTAATGTGTCAGATACAATTTGCTAGTACCTTGTTGAGAATTTTTGCATCTTATTCATCTGAGATATTAGTCTGTTTTTTTTTTTTTTGTTGTTATGTCTTTGTCTGTTTGGGGAATTAGGGTGATGTAAGCTTTGCAATATAAATTTTGGAGGATTCTTTCCTTTTGGGTCTTTAGAAATAGTTTGAGTAGGATGAGAGTTAGCTCTTCTTTAAAAGTTTTGTAGAATTTAGAAGTGAAACCATTGAGGCTTGGGCTTTTCTTTCTTGGGAGATTATTTGTTACTGATTCAATTTCATTGCTTGTTATTGGTCTATTCAGGTTTTCTATTCTTCCTGATTCAGTCTCGGTGGATTATATGTGTCCAGAAATTTGTCTATCTCATCCAAGTTTTCTTGTGTGTTTGTGTACAATCGCTTACAGTATTCTCTAATGATTTTCTGTTATATCTGTGGCAATATTAGCTGTTTTGTTGCAAATTTAATTTATCTGGCTCCTTTCTCTCTTCTTAATTAGTCTAGCTAACAGTATATCAATTTTGTTTGTTTTCTCAAAGAACCAGGTTTTGGTTTCATTTCTCTGTATAGTTCATTTATTTACTATTTCTTTTATTTCTATTTAAATCTTTCTTATTTCTTTTCTCCTGGAATTTTTTGTTTGTTTATTTTTTTTCCAGTTCCCTGAGATGTGTTGTTAGGTTGTCTATTGCCATCTTTCCATCTTTTTCTTATGTGTATCAATGGCTATAAACTTCTCTGTTATGACTGCTTACTCTGTGTCCCATGGAGTACATGGGAACTCATGTATTCATCATTGGTTTCAATGAACCTTTTTATTTCAATCTTAATTTCTTCAATCATTATAAAGTCATTGAGAAGTAGGTTATTTAGTTTCCTTATGTTTGTGTATTTTTGAGAAATTTTTCTTAAATTAATTTCCAATTTAATTCCATCATGGTTGGAGAAGATGCTGGATATAGTTTCTATGCCTTTGAATTTGTAAAGGCTTGTTTTGTGCTGTATCATGTGATCAGTCTTTGAAAAAGTTTTATGCAAGAGTGAGAAAAATGTATATCTTATGCTTATTGGGTAGAAAGTTCTATAGATGTCTATCAAGTCCATTTCAATTTCATAAATGTCCATTAGATCCTATATCTCTTTGCTTATTTTTTGTCTAGGTGATCTGTCCAAAGGAGATAGTGGGGTATTGAGATCCCAAATGATTAGTGTGCTGCAGTCTATCTCTACCTTTAGATCTAACATTTTTTCTTTCATGTATTTGGGTGCTCTCATGTTGGGTGCATAGATATTTATAAGTGTTACATCTTCTGGGCGAATTAGCCCTTTTAGTACTATATAGTGTCCTTTGTCTCTTCTTGTAGTTTTTGTCTGAAAGTCTATTTTGTCTGGTATCAGTATCACAATTCCAGCTTTTTAAAAATTTTTTATTTACATGGAAAGTCAATTTCTGACCTTTCACTTTTAGTCTATGTATGTTTTTATCCATGGGATATTTCTTATAGACAGAAAATTAATTTTTAAAATCCATTCAGCCAGTCTGTGTCTTTTGATTAGAGAATTTATTCCACTAATATTCAACATTATCATTGATATTTATGGATTTGTCTTTGCTATTTTGTTAGCCATTTTGTTGGTTGTTTTTTGTTCTCTTATTCCTTTCTGTCTCTCTTTAGTTTTCTTGATATAGTACTCCCTTCAGTACTTCTTTTTTTTTAAATTTTTTATTATCATCATGTTCTATTATATTACATTGAATTACATATAACTTTACAGTGTATTACATTGCTTTTTCAAAAGGGAATGCCATGCATGTCAGTCAGTACAGAGACATTAATCTCCCCACTTTAACATTCAATATATTTTCTATGTTTTCCCCAATCATTATTATTATTATTCTAATTATTTTTTAAAACAGTCAATTGCTATTTTTCATTTTGCTTGTACAAATACTTTGCCCATCATGAAATACTTCTCAGACAAATCCAGTTGAGAATACTATACATGTCAACATCAACAGTTAATAAGCCATATCTTTTCTCACTAATGTCCTGCCTCTCTATTGTTCACTTGTTATCTTTCTCTATTCTCTTCTCTTCACTTCCCCCATTCCACACTGTCCTATTCTCGTTAAGTACCTTCACTGCTTTTATGTCCTCCAATTTTTTGCTCTCTATTATAGAGTGCTGATAGTCGGTATATATTGAGTGGATACATACAATATCTTTCTTTCATAGCCTGGCTTACTTCACTCAGCAATATATCCTCCGTATCTGACCACTTTCTATCAAATTCCAGGGTCTTGTTATTTTTTATGGCTGAGTAGTATTCCATAGAGTATATATACCACACTTTTCCAATCCATTCATCAGTTTGTGGACATTTAGGTTGGTTCCATGTCTTGGCAATTGTGAATAATGCTGCAATAAACATTGATGTGCAAGCACTTTTCTGACTGAGCGTTCTCCTGCCTTTTGGGTAAATACCCAGAAGTGGGATTGCTGGATCAAGTGGTAGTTCTATTTGTAGATCTTTGAGGAACCTCCATATTGTTCTCCACAGTGGTTGAACTAGTTTACATTCCCACCAACAGTGTAGGAGGGTTCCCTTTTCACCACATCCCCGCCAACACTTATCACTTTTTATATTCTTAATCTTTGCCATTCTGACAGGGGTTAGGTGGTATCTCATTGTAGTTTTTATCTGCATCTCCCTTATGATGAGGGATGTTGAGCATTTTCTCATATGCTTTTTGGCTGTTCGTATGTCTTCCTTAGAGAGACTTTTATTCAGCTCATTTTCCCATCTTTTAATTGGGTTCATCATTTTTTTTCGCATAAGGCACTTGAGTTCCCTATGTATTCTGGTTATCAGTCCCTTGTCTGAGGCATATTTAACAAAAATATTTTCCCATTCTGAGGGTTGTCGGTTCACACTTGTTACTGTGTCCTTTGCTGTGCAGAAACTTCTTAGTCTAATATAGTCCCACTTGTCTATTTTAGGGATTATTGCCTGTGTTTTGGGAGTCTTATTTAAGAAGTCTTTGCTTACTCCAATGTCCCCCATAGTTTCCCCAGCATTTTCCACCAGTAGTTTTATTGTTTGAGGTCTTAGGTTCAGATCTCTGATCCATTTTGAGTTGACTGTTGTTAATGGTGAAAGATGGGGGTTCAGTTTCATCTTTCTGCAGGTGGATACCCAGTTTTTCCAGCACCATTTACTAAAGATGTTTTCCTTTTCCCAATGGATTGACTGATATCCTTTGTCAAAGATCAGTTGGCTGTAAGCTTTGGGGGTTATTTCTGGGGTCTCTATTCTCTTCCATTGGTCCACTTGTCTGTTTTTATGCCAATACCATGCTGTTTTGATGACCACAGCTTTATAGTATATCTTGAGATCAGGGAGTGATATGCCTCCTACTCCATTCTTCTTGCGCAGGATTGCTTTTGCAATACGAGGTCTTTTATGGTTCCAGACAAATTCTATGATTGCCTTTTCTAGATCTCTGAAGAATATCTCTGGTATTTCGATTGGAATTGCATTAAACATGTAGATTAATTTGGGTAGAATTGTCATTTTGATTATGTTAATTCTTCCAATCCAGGAGCATGGGATGTCTTTCCACATTTTTATGTCACTTTCAATGTCTCTTTTAAGATTTTCGTAGTTTTCTTTATAAAGGTCTTTGACTTTCTTAGTTAGGTTTATCCCTAGGTATCTTATACACCTTGTGGCTACGGTGAAAGGGATTCCTTTCTTCAGCTCTGCTTCATTCAACTTGTTGTTCATAAATAGAAATGCTATAGATTTTTGGATATTGATTTTGTATCCTGCCACCTTACTGTATTCACTTATTACTTGAAGCAGTTTTTTCATGGATACCTTTGGGTCTTCTAAGTACACCATCATGTCATCTGCAAATAAAGATATTTTCGATTCTTCTTTGCCTATTCGAATGCCTTTAATATTATTCTCTTCTTTGATTGCAATAGCTAAGACTTCCAATACTATATTAAAGAGCAGTGGAGAAAGTGGGCAGCCTTGCCTAGTACCTGTTTTCAGAGGAAAAGCTTTCAGCTTTTCCCCATTCAGTATAATGTTAGCTGTAGGTTTTTCATAGATTGCTTTTATTGTGTTCAGAAATGACCCTTCTATACCAATCTTACTGAGAGTCTTAATCATAAAAGGATGTTGTATTTTATCAAATCCTTTCTCCGCATCAATTGAGATGATCATATGGTTTTTATCTTTCTTTCTGTTAATGTGGTGTATTACATTTATGGTCTTGCGTATATTAAACCACCCTTGCATCCCTGGTATAAAGCCTACCTGATCGTGATGAATGATTTTTGTTATATGTTGTTGGATAAGATTTGCGAGTATCTTGTTGAGAATTTTTGCATCTATATTCATCAATGATATTGGTCTGTAGTTTTCCTTTTTTGTCATATCTTTATCTGTTTTGGGGATGAGGATGATGGAGGCTTCATAAAATGAATTTGGAAGGTTTCTTTCCTTTTGAATCTTTAGAAATAATTTTAGTAGGATAGGGGTTAACTCTTCCTTAAAAGTTTTGTAGAATTCACAAGTGAAGCCATCTGGGCCTGGGCTTTTCTTTGTTGGGAGGTTATTTATTACTGATTCAATCTCCTGGCTTGTTATGGGTCTATTCAGGTTCTCTATGTCTTCCTGATCCAACCTTGGTAGATTATGTGCATCCAGGAATTTATCCATCTCCTCCAGGTTATCTTGTTTGTTGGCGTAAAGTTGCTCATAGTATCCTCTAATGATATTTTGTATTTCTGCTATGTCTGTGGTAATATTGCCTGTTTCATCACATATTTGATTAATCTGGTTTCTTTCTTTCTTCTTCTTGATCAGTCTAGCCAATGGTATGTCGATCTTGTTAATCTTTTCAAAGAACCAGCTTTTGCTTTCATTTATTTTCTGTATGGTTCGTTTATTTTCTATTTCATTTATTTCTGCTCGAACCTTTATTATTTCTTTTTGCCTGGCATTTTGGGGGTTTGTTTGTTGTTGTTTTTCCAATTCTCTGAGGCATGATGATAAGTTATCTACTTGCCATCTTTCTATCCTTTTCTTATGCGCACTAATTGCTATGAATTTCCCTCTTAAGACTGCTTTTGCTGTGTCCCATAGATTCTGGACACTTGTGCACTCATTATCATTAGTTTCCATAAATTTTTTTATTTCAGCCTTAATTTCTTCAGTAGTGAAGAAGTCATTCAGAAGTAGGTTGTTCAGTCTCCATGTGTTCGTGTATCTTCGGGGTTGTGTCTTGAAGATAATCTTGAGTTTAATTCCATCATGGTCAGAGAAGATGCTGGGTACAGTTTCTATGCCTTTGAATCTGTAAAGGCTTGATTTGTGTCCTAATATATGATCTATCTTTGAAAAGGTTCCATGTCGGGGTGAGAAAAATGTATATGTTGTGGATGTAGGGTGGAAAGTTCTATAGATATCTGTCAAGCCCATTCCATTTATAGTATCATTTAAGTCCTGTATCTCTCTATTTATTTTCTGTCTAGAAGATCTGTCTATAGGAGATAATGGGGTGTTGAGATCTCCAACAATTATAGTATTTCTCCCTATCTCTCCTTTTAGCTCCAGCAGTCTTTCCTTCACATATTTAGGTGCACCTGAGTTGGGTGCATAGATATTTATAAGAGTTATGTCTTCTTGCTGGATTACCCCATTTACTATTATATAATGCCCTTCTTTGTCTCTTCTTACAGTCTTTGTCTTGAAATCTATTTTGTCTGAGATCAATATCGCTACTCCAGCCTTTTTTTGATTTCCATTTGCATGGAGTATCTTTTTCCAGCCCTTGACTGTTAATCTATGTATGTCTTTATCCATAAGGTGAGTTTCTTGTAGGCAACAGATAGAGGGTTTCTGTTTTCTTATCCATTCAGCCAGTCTATGTCTCTTTACTGGAGAATTTAATCCATTGACATTCAATGTAATTATCGATATTTCCGTACCTGATCCTATCGTTAAGTGAGCCATTTTCTTGGTTGCTTTTTGTTCTCGTATAACTGTCTCTGACTTTTTAGCTTTCCTGGTATAATACTCCCTTCAGAACCTCTTGAAGAGCTGGTCTGGAGTTGGTAAATTCCTTCAAATTTTGTTTATTCGAGAATGTTTTTATCTTTTTTTCCCATATGAAAGATAATTTTGCCGGGTATAGTATTCTTGGTTGAAATTGTTTTTCACTCAACACTTTTACTATGCTTCCCCATTCCTTCCTTTCCTGCATTGTTTTGGCCGAGAGATCCGATGTTAGCCTGATGGGGTGACCTTTGTAAGTAACCTGGTGTTTCCCTCTTGCCAACTTTAGTATCTTGTTTTTATCTGTTGTTTTTGCCAGTCTGGCTATAATGTGCCTTGGAGAAGATCTTCTTGGGTTGATTCTACCCGGGGTCCTATGTATTTCCTGGGTCTGGATACTTGAATGCCTTTCTAGATTTGGAAAGTTTTCTTCCAGGATCTCATGGAATAAATCATCTAGGCCCTTATTGTTTTCTTCCTCTTCTGGAATACCAATTATCCGGATGTTGGGGCGCTTAATAGTATCCAGTATTCCTCGTATATTATCCTCATTTTTCATGGTTGTTTTCTCAATCTTCTTGATACTTTTCTCCAGGTCAGATGTTTTGTCTTCTACATTGGAGATTTGATCTTCTGCCTGGTCTAACCTACTTTTAATACTTTCAAGGGAGGTTTTGATTTCCTGTATCACATTCTTCAATCCTAAAAGGTCCATCTGGTTCTTGTTTAAGGTATCCATTTCTTCTTTCAAGTCATTGAAGTACTTCCTCATCTCCTGGAGCTCCTTGTCTCTTTTCTCTTCCATCGCAGTTAGTTTGGTCACTACAAATAATCTGAATTCCTTATCAGACATGTCCATGACGTTCATTGTATTGACTGTAGGTGGTGTAGGCTTGATGATTTCCCTTGGGGGAGAGGCCTTTTCTTGGTTGCTCATATTTCTTGATCCTCTGCGATTGTTCCTAGTCATCAGGTAATCTATATGTTTCTTCCTAACTGATTGTTAAAAGTTATATAGGCTTAGAAAATTGATGATTTCCCTTATGGTTGGCCTACCTGTTGCTCACAATTACCATTAACTGCTGCCACTACCCTGGATGGCCCAAAGTCCTCACTGTCTCTAAGGAGAGGTGAGCCTTCAAGTGACTGAATAAGCAAAACCCCAAAAGCAAACAAAAACAGAATGAAAAAAGGAAATCGCAAGGCGTGCTGCGCACTATTCAAATCACTACAATTCAAAGAGTCCAAAGGCTAGTGGGAAAGGGTCAGAAGATGAGTGACAAGACCAGGTTGGTCGGGCCTTCAGCCTGAGTCCGCCTGGAGCCCGGAACTGCTGGCCGGCTCGATCCAGCTTGCAGATGGGGTGGGGTGGGAGTTCGCCTTAAAGTCCCAGACAACCAACCTGGGGTCTAAGGAGGAGAAACGGTGGGGATGCGTGGAGATTCTGAAGGGTCGGGCCTGCAGCCTCAGTCCGCCTGGAGCCCGGAACTGCTCTCCCTTCAGTACTTCTTGAAGAGCTGGTCTGGTATTGGTAAATTCTTTCAGTTTTTGTTTGTCTAAGAACAATGTTATTCATTCTTCCCATTTGAAGTATAATCTTGTTGCGTATAATATTCTTGGTTGAAATTGTTTTTCTTTAAGTGTTTTGAATATACCATCCCATTCTTTCCTTGCCTTCATTGTTTCAGTTGAGGGGTCTGATGTTAGCCTAATAGAATAACCTTTGTAAGTGACTTGATATTTCTCTCCTGCTATTTTTAGAATCTTATCTTTGTCTATGGTTTGACCAATCTGTCTGTGAAATGCCATGGAAAGGATCTTCTTATGTTGATTCTATTTGTGGTCTTTTGTATTTCTTGGGTCTGAATGTCTAGATTTGGGAAGTTTTCTGCAAGTATTTCATGGAATATATCTTCTATGCCCTTGTCTGATTCTTCACCTTCCTAGAATACCTATTATTTGAATATTTAGGTGTTTAAAAGTGTCTAGTATTTCCCTTATATTGCCCTCATATAAAATTTTTTTCATTATTTTTGTTGGTTTTATCTAAGTGAGAGATTCTAGCTCAGAGATTCTGTCTTCTGTGTTGTCTAATCTGCTATTAATACATTCAAGGGAGGTCTTGATTTCCTATACTATTATCTTCATCTCTAGATGTTCTGATTGCTCTTTACCATGGTGTCTATCTCTTTCTTCATCCTGGAAAGACTTCCTCATCTCTGTTACCATGACTATTCTGAATTCTTTTTCTGACATTCCTGCAAATTCTTTTGTGCTCTCTATGGTTGAAAAAGAGTTACTCTGTTCCACTGAGGGAGAGATATTTTCTTGTTTTTTTTTTTTTTTTTTTCATATTTCTTATGCCTCTGCACTAATCATCTGATAAATTATACACTTTTTCCTACTTTTCTGATGTCAATTCTGTAGTGCCAAGTTGGGGAGAGAACTCTTTTTCTCAGACATGTTCTTGGTTGAGGATCTTGTCTTTCAATCAGAGAAGAGTGTATATAGCTAGCTTTAGGTGTTGGTACCTTTTGCGATCTCTTGGGACCAGGTACACCTGGGGCTGAGCTGGAGAGCATCAAGTGGAAGAGAGTGCACTGCATAGTTCAGTAGCCTGTGAAATCTCAAAATATTCCTGGGTCAACAGAAGGCAGCGAGAGGTTTGAGGCAGTCTTCCTGCCTCAGCTGGTTTCACTGACTGCTGTTCCTCTCTACTCCATGTCACAGGCTAGGGGAAGCCTGTGCTTTCCTACAAATGAGTAAATGGTGAACTTATCTCTACAAAGCCTGTGTTTTTTCTATAATTTCATGCAACCTCCCCATACAGGTTCTTTATCATGTGGAAATTTTCATAGTCTTATTATTTATGGTTACTTTATTTTTAGTTTTATTTAGTATGCTTAGGTCAATGCAAGGAACAGAAAAATAAGTAATTTAGAAATTCAGAAGTTTAGGACTAATAATTATATAATAATAAAAATAATGAGGATTTTATATCTTTTAAGTTATTGGAACTTATTAATTTCAAGGCTTATATGACAGAGGCTAAGGATTTATATTTTAATTTAATGCTTAATTTATTTGGTATTATAGAAGACAAAAAAGTAATATTCCTTGTTTTTTGGTTATTATAGCACCAATATGCAATATTTTATTTATATTAAATATTTTTATTTTCAAATGTGACTTTAAAATTATGTTTAAGTCTACTTTTCTCTCCAGAGAATGAAACATTTTATAATTTTTACAAAACATTATCTCTTTTTAAAGTTGTTATTTTTTCCATTAGTGAGAGAGTGAGAGAGTACCTCCACCAGGTACTCCTAGGGTTTTCTGCTAGGTTTAAAACACAACTGACAAAGGCAGATTGATAGGAGAAAGCATACAAAGTTATTTAATAGAAGTTTCATGTGATACGGCAGCCTTTATAGGAAATGGAGAGCCAAAGACCCAGGAAAAATTGTGTTTTTATGCTCAGTCTGATGAAAGAAGTAGAGAGTTCTTGAGAAATTATTTTAAAAAGAGAGTATAATCTATCAGTAATAAATTGTGGATTCAGTAAGGCCTATTCAGATTTTTCTTGGCCTCTCTGTTTAGTATTCCATCAAATATGGGGCAGAATCCTGCCCCCCCATAACCAGGGTCTTATGACCTGCTTTCAGGGAGCTAGGTCAGAGAATTATATTTCTAGTTTCCATGGCTTTTCTTGGGGAAAAATTCTGGGCTGTGTGACCTATTTTGGGGGGAAAGAGGAGCATAAAAAGAAAGGGAGGAAGAAGGTCAGAAAGACCTTGCTTCTGAGATCCTTTCAGTCTCCTTCAGTTCGAAATACTCAGCCTGCCATTTTTGATAACATGTTCCTCATATCCGAGACATTATCAGAACGGCCTTTATAGCTGTATTTCTACCAACATCTGTTCAGGATTACTTAGGTGTTCTCTAAGAAAATTGATGCTTTCTCCATAGTTCTTTTTTTTCTGATTACTCACCAGAATCTCCTTTAAAGATCTAGTCACAACAATGAAGCCTTATTATAGCATGCATCTACAAACTTTTTATCTCTACCCTTTACCAAGTCCTAAAGCTGCTTCCACCTTTTTTTTTTTTTTTTTTTTTTGGTATTAGTTACAGCGGCACCCCATTCTAGGTACCAATTTCTGTCTTAGCTCATTCAAACTACTATAAGAAATTACGAAAGACTGAGGGGCTTATAAGCAACATTTATTTCTCGCAGTTGTAGAGGTTGGGAAGTCCTTAGTCAAGGCAGAATTAGTGCCTAGCAAGGGCCTACTTTCTGGTTCATAGACAACCTACTGCTCACTGTGTTTCACATGGCAAAATGTTCAAGAGAGCTCTCTGAGGTCTTTTTGATAAGGACTCTAATCCTATTTATGAGGGCCCCATCCTCAATATCTTATCATCTCCTAAAAGTCTCACCTCTGTATACTGTCATATTGGAAATTAGGTTTTGACATATAAATTTTGAGATGACATTTGTATGCAGTCCTTAAGAATTCTTTGTTCTCTTCCTTCTGGTATTTCTATTACATGTATGTCATGTCTTATGATTGGTCTCATGTTCTTGAATAATCTGTTATTTTTTTTTTCTTTCAGTCTTTACTTTTTTAGTTTGAGAAGTTTTCAGTTGATATATCCTAAAGCCTAAATTATTTCTTCAGCCACGCACAGTCTACTAATACGTCCATCAAAGGCATTTTTAACTTTTCTTAGTGTATTTGATCTCTGGTACTTATTTTGGTACTTTCTCAGGATTTTTATTTCTCTTTTGACATTGTCCATCTGCTTTTCCATGTATAATTTATCCCATTAGAGCTTTTAGCATCTTAATCATAGTCATTCTGAATTTCTTATCTCATGCTTCCAACATCCCTACTTTATCTGGCTCTCAGCTTGCTCTGTCTCTTCCAGCTTTGCTTCAGACTTTTAGTATGTCTTATTATTTTTTCTTGGGAGCTGAACATGATGTACTGGGTAAAAGGAACTGCTTTAAATAGGCCTTTAGTAATGTGATAGCGAGGTGTGGGAGGAAGAGGAGCATTCTGTGGTCCTATGATTAGGTTTCAGTCATTTAGTGAGCCTATTCTTCTTCACAGTTAATATCACAAATATTTTTCAGTCCTCCCACCTCTCCCCACACTGGATAGGAGGGCTAGAATGGGCTGAGGTTGAGTACTTACTTCTCTCAGGTCACTTTGACTCTGATAAAACATCAGCAGGTTGGGTTCTGGTTAACCAGTATCTCCTGAAAGCAGACCTTGTTAAGAAGCACAGTGTGCTGGCATATATAAAAATGATTTCTTCCGTTCTCCCTGCCAGAAACATAAAGGGATTTATCTCCAATATTTACTCTGATAGCTTGGTCAAGTTCCTAATTGTAAAACTTATACAAGCATGGTGGCTCCCTTATGACTATGCCCCAAGAGTTCTTAATTCTCAGACTTATCCACATTTAGCCTACAGCAATTCAATTCTGCTTTAGGTTTTCTGATTCCAGCACTGCTTGCCATGGAGATTTCTGCGCTAGCATATTCTAAAATTCTTTGGATTGCCTGTCTCTCTCTCTCTATTCTGGGGGGCAGTGGTTTGCCCTGTGACGTCATTTATCTTACAGACCCAAGAAGAGTTGTCTATTTTTTAGTTTGTTCAGCATTTTACTTCTTAGAACAGAATGGTAACATCCAATCTCCTTGCATGTGAAATTGGAAACTGGAAGTTTTGAGCATACTGATTTTCAAAATTAAAAAGACAGTGATAAATATTCACAAAATAGCTCTATTTCAACTTTCTATTTCAATCCATTCTCTTTCTACATAATCAAGAAGAAAAGACTTCTAGTTTTAAAATAATTAAACTAAAAGACTAATGACAAAAGCTGTTAGTGAGCCCCGAGTAGTTATTCCACAATGGCAGGGCCTTCAATCCATGGTCCTTTACAACAGGCACAGCACTTCCAACTTGCAGCCAGGCTCGGGAAGTGGCAGTATCTTGTGGCAGTTTTCATGAACCTTCTTCAGGAGGGAACAAGGTGTGTTGCTCTTCTTTCTTGTACTCTGACCCTTCCCTTATTCTGCTTTTTTGGAATGTGATACTGCTGTCTTAGGCTGTGAGGCTGAAGCCTTACAGGTCAGAACATCAAGATAGATAAAGTCTGGGTTCCTTGTAACAAGGAGCTATGAAACTGGAGTTACCAGCTACGAACCACTTCCTGGGCATTTCTATAAGGCAAAAATAAATTTTCATCATCTTCAAGCTGTTGTCTTGGAGGATTTTCTATGTGTCATTTGCTACCAAACCTATTCTTCACTAATACAGATGTTGAATCTGAAATTCTTAAAAAAAGTGCCTATAAGCTTGTTACTTGCCATAGATAACTAGCCCCTACTAAGAGCCTTTTACCAAATAAACCATATGTGGCATTATTCCATCTTTATATAACTAATAAGGACAAAAGAAGTTTCAATTCAAATGCTACATCGAATGCTCTTAAGAGACTGCATTTAGACACTAAGTGACAAGAAATAAGAGGACACAAAGTCAGTGATAGCCTGCTTTGTACACAGTTCTGTATTTGTTTCAAATTATTAATCTAATCTAGTTCCTCATAACCATCTCTAAAGTAGGTTCATAAATGATAAAACTGAGGCCCAGAAAGTATTAACTATATAAGAACAAATCTAGAAAGTGATTTAGTTTCCTGGTTTCCGGTTCTTTATGCTTGGTATCATATTCTTCACCAATCTTTTAAAGCCTCATCAAAAAGTGTACTATTTGATATTTAAATTTTATAAATTATTAGTTTCACTCCCTCTATAGACTACAGGATGTCTTTCACAACCAGTGGGAAGGAGCTTTTGGGAAGAAGAGTGGACAAAGAATGTATCTGACTTCAGATACTAGCCAAGTTCAGAGAAACAGTTGTCTTCATTGACACCTACATTGGTGACATAGCTAATCAATAATACTGTATGATTTACAATCCTCAAAAAAATCAAGTAGTCTACTCATTGACTAAAATAATAAAAACCAGATTAAAATCCACATGCAGAGGGGCCAGCAAGTGGTGTGGTGATTAAGGGCGTTGGACTCCCACATGGCTGGTTGTGGTTCGAGTCCTGGATCTGGCGGATTCCTTTCTCACTTTCCCTCTCTTTCTTTCATTCTATCCTTCTCTAGTCACACACACACACACACACACACACACACACACACATATATATACATACATACATAAAGTTAAATAAAATTATTTTAAAAATAAAACATCTGCATACAGAAAAATCCCATCAGCTGATTAGAGTGTCCTAGCTAGTTCAAGCTGAAATTTTTAGTGTACAGTTTCCATTTGAGTTCATGCCCCAGAGCACTCAAACTTTCAGGATTAATCAGTTTCTTGAGGAACCCAAATATGATTGACCTTAATAAACAATGTTTTTCTTTGATTCCTATATGAGTGTTTTAGGTTATTACTCTATATTGCTTTTTTTTGGTCGTAGCCTTAGATCATCAGAGGGATAATCTTTTATAAAAGAACGGTTCTTGATCTCTTTGAAACCTACTTTAATTTTTATTTGCTTATTTTTTGTCTCTGATAGTTTCTCTTTTAATTTGTCTGCTTTCCCTGTTGTGTATTTTATTCCTTTTTGCTTGTGTGGCGAAGGGACTGAATGCTGACGACTGAAAGTTTGGATTTCCTCCAGGTGTTTATTTTGGGACAAGTTCTCAGTCTCTTGGCACTAATATCTACCTACTGCCCCGTCCTACCCTCTTTTCCCCACAATAAGACCTACACCCACTTTTCTGTCCCACAGGGTGAAAATTTCATTAGGACTCCCTGTAAACTTAAGTATTTACAGAGTATTTATAGAGTTTCTGGGTAAATGTAGACAAGGCCTAGGGAGTTTTTTTAAAGGAGTTGTTTACTATTTTCTTTTAATGAAATATTCTTATACTACTTCCATGGTATTCTATCATTAAATTTATTTCTATCTTGAATTTTTCCTTAATCAGTCAATCTTTATACAACTTCCTTTCCTCCTTTGACAGGAGGAAGTATTTTAAGTGAATTTTCCTGGTAAGCATTTTCATTTTCAGGAATTGGGAGAAGTATTATAGCTCATAATAGTTCCCCACTCTTTTCATATCTCACTCTTCATTTGGGGCTCCAACTTCATGTTTTCACTTTCATATTTCCACAGCTTTGATGACCTGAGTATGGTGAAACTGAAATACAGATTAGAAATCCAGAATATTACTTGATAACCTTTGACCAAGCAATGACTTCTTCATTTCTTATGGGTAAGCATGTATATATGATAACTGGAATTCAAACGTATTCATTAGTTTGCACTTGTCAGAGAAACAGTGCTGCATAATTAATATATAACAGAATTACAAAGGAAGGGATTCTTATTACTTAATTGACTTGAATTAAAGAAACAGAACTGTTTTTTCAAACATGACTACATGGTCAGCTTAAAAAGACCTTCCTGCTGGGACCAGCAGTTGGCATAATGGCTATGTCACTGGACTCCCACATAGTCAACTGCGGTTCAAATCCTGGACCCGGTGGCTTAAAGTCACGCTGAGCTCGTGTGTGTGCGTGCGTGCCCAAGATCCCGAGAGGAGAATGGAGGAGAAGGGATTGCCGCATGGCCATCCCCTTTGGGGGGTGATTTCTCTCTTTTTATCTCTCTGTCTTTGTCTGTCTGGCGAGCGCACGCACCCTATAGCAAAAAAACCTCTCAAAAAAAAAAAAAAAAAAAAAGACCTTCCTGCTATGTAGTATAAAGTATTATTTCAAGGGGCTGGCAGGTGGCATGGTGAGTAAGGGCACTGGACTCCCACATGGTCAACTGTAGTCGGAGTGGCGGACCTGGTGGCTTACTTTCTCACTTTCCCTCTCTCTCTCGCTCTCTCTCTCACTCACTCTCTCCCTATATGGCCAAATTAAAATAAAGTTAAATAAAATAATTCTTTAAAAATTATTTCAAAATGTGCTTTATAATAATAGTAATTTTTCAGCAATCCATAGTATAGTTAAAATAATATAATTGTATTTGTTTATTTATTTGACATTCATTTACTGTATATCATTACAGCATACAAAATGATTTCCCCATTCAGAATACACTGTATATTGGCTCAATTGACGATATCATCATACATATTGTCTTCAACAGATAATTTTCCATTTCGTGTTTCTTGAATGTTTTGCTTTCTTTTTTCCCCTAGATTCCCCCTCTCTCACCCTCTGCCTTTTCCCACCCTCCTCCCACACTGTCTCTGGTATGCACAGTTGCTCTCGATGCTTTTATACCATCCAATATTTTAGCTTCTGCCATATAATTGTATTTGTATATATATTTTTAAATTAAAGTACCCTCTTTTATGACTCCATGATTCTTTTATTCCCTTGTAGGTACAATTTCAGTTCCCCATTAGGCATAAAAATTCCTGCAATTATTTTATATACCAACAATTGCTATCTTCTCCTGTCTATAATTGTATACATCTCTTTTATATCTTATGACATTCTTTCTTATAGGCAAAGTTGTTATTATTTTCTGGATTTTTCTAGAGTCCCCTTCATCTTCTAAACTTCATTTTAGTTTACTAGGAAAGAAAAGTCTGCATAGTTTCATTTACTTTCAAAGTCTTATCTACTAACGTAGACTAGTTATTTTTGTTTGGGTATTTATTTTTTATTTCTCCAGAGAGAGAGAGAGAGAGAAATAGGAACACTTGACAGGGTCTTGTCACACCACAGTATCCTTCCATCCTACCCTCAGTCTTTCAACCAGGTAGGATCCTGGGTGTGCATGTGCTTCTAACATGTTTCAAGTTGGCCCAGGATCTAACCATGGTCTTCCATGTAATTCTAGCATTGCAGAGTGGTGCCTATTGCCTGTAATACTGTGGCTGGTCACAATAAATCTTAAATTATTAATGACTTAATTTACTCTGTAGTTCTTTTGCACTGGAATATATAAACATAATTGCACGGTCAATTGTTAGTCTATGTAAGTGAACAAGACACAGTTAATTCTGATCAGTTTCTTGAAACTATGTACTGTTTTCTTCAGAAAAGAATTTTTTCTTAATAAGTGTAACACTCATTGCAATCCACTCTAATATCAAGCATAAGAATCTTCTAGTTTGGGCCTGCAAGTGGTGTGGTGGTTAAGGGTGCTGTACTCCTACAGGGCTAACCATGGCTTGAGTCCTAGACCTGGCATCTTGCTTTCTCCCTTTCCCTCTCTCTCGCTCTGTCTCTCTCTGGTCAAATTAAAAAATAAGTAAATAGGGACCAGCAGATGGCGTAATGGCTATATCACTGGACTCCCATACAGTCGACCCTGGTTTGAGTCCCAGACCTGGTGACTTAAACTCATGCCAGGCGCATGTGCGTGCATGCCCAAGATTCCAAGAGGAATCTAGGAAGGAGGGATTGTGGCATGGTCATCCTCCCTGGGGGGTGATTTCTCACTTTCTGTCTCTCTGTCTCTTTCTGTCTTTCTGGCAAGGACACGTGCCCTACAGCAAAAATTTCTCCAATAAATAAATAAATAAATAAATAAATAGATAGATAGATAGATAAATAAATAAAATTAAGGGGCCAGCAGTTGGCTTAATGGTTATGTTGCTGGACTCCCATGTAGTCAACTGTGGTTTGAGTCCTGAACCCGGCAGCTTAAACTCACGTTGGGCATGTGTGCGAGCGTGCCCAAAATCCTCAGAGGAAAATGGAGGAGAAGGGATTGCAGCATGGCCATCCCCCTGGGGCGGGTGATTTCTCACTTTCTGTCTCTGTCTTTCTATTTCTGACAAGTGCATGTGCCCTATAGCAAAAAAAAAAAAAAAAAAAAAAAGCAAAAAAAATACCTCTCCAAAAAAAAAACGTTGGGAACCAGCAGTTAGCGTAATGGCTATGTCGCTGGACTCCCACGTAGTCGACCACGGTTCGCGTCCCGGACCTGGTGGCTTAAAACTCACGCTGGGCGCGTGTGCGTGCGTGCCCAGGATCCCTAGAAGAGAATGGAGGAGAAGGGATTGCGGCGTGACCATCCCCCCTGGGGAGTGATTTCTCGCTTTCTGTCTCTATGTCTCTCTCTGTCTGTCTGTCTGGCAAGCACACGCGCCCTATAGCGAAAAACCTCTCCAAAAAAAAAAAAAAAAAAAAAAAAAAAAACAATTAAAAAAAAATGTTAAATAAAATAATTCTTTAAAAAAAATAAGAATCTTTCAGTTATAGAGAGGGAAGCAATAACTAAACAACAAATCTTTCCAATTTTTCTAATCTGACTAGAAATATATCAGTTTAATTTAATGTGTATTTCTGTAGTGAAGTTCAGCATAATTTGGTATGCTTACTGTCTATTTGTACTTTGCTAAATTGTCTATTCATACCCCAATCTCGTTATTCTTTTGATTTATTTATGTTTTCTTACTGATTTGTAGGAATTCTTTATAAAACTACATAATTCATCTGTTATGAATCATGTGAATTTTCTTCTGGGCATAATTCTAAGATTTTTAAAAATGTATCATTGAATACATGAAGGCATAGATGCCTTGAGGTTTGAGAATGAATATTTAATGAATCATTTTTTTTTCACACTTACATTTTCTCACAGTATTTTAACCTGTCACAGCAAAGGTTATTTAAGGAAAACAAACTACTGAATCAAAACTTGTAGTTTGTCATTTTGGTTTTATTTGTGGCTATGCACCTGCATATTTAGCCATTGTGTTTAATTCTTTTTTTTTTCCTATGGAAATAAAGTGTTAAATTATGAAAAACCTTATAATCCTTGGGGAGCATTTTAGAGTCATATACTAGTTTTCAAATAAAGCAATTTATTATATTGAATGAGTCTTTCAATAGTATAGAAACTACCTATTCCTCAGTGAAACTGCGATTACATAGTGTAGAGATAAATGTGTTAAGACTTCGAATCACCTTTCCTTTTTTAAAGATTTTGTGTGTAAGTTTATTTCTTTCTTAAGAGAGACAGACAGACAGGCAGACAGGCAATCCAGCAGGCTCTTCATGCTATGATCCATTCCAGTTTCAGCTAGCCCAGGTCACAGGCACATGTATACACCCCACATACTCAAGGAGTTCCCAAAGACGCAAACCCAGGATCATGTGTAGGTTTAGCTGTGTTACTGCTGCACCACCACCTGGCCCATAAATCACCTTTTGGAACAAAAGTTTTTATATGTGCCTCTAATGTGTCTTTTGGTATTTTACATTTCTAAAAATGTTCTTGTAAAAAAACAAAAAAACTTTGAATGTGATATAAGCATGAGAAAAATCCTAGAAAAACAGATAATTTATTAAAAAATAGTTTCACTACTTTATATATTGCTAATATAAGTTAATAATTGCTCCTTTTAGAGAGAAAACTATATATGTTTCATCCTTAAAACATTTTTTAAAATGCATGTATGTAAGAGAGAGAAAACGAAAGAAAAAAAGCAAGAGAAAACGTATCCCAATTGCCTAGTCATGCAGCAACCCCTTTTCCTTCAATTCTCCCCTCCATCAGGATCCTGGGCATGTACATGCCTACCCAGCATGTTTTTCAAGTCTCCAGGACTGAAACTCAATGAATCATTTAGTCATATAGAAACTACTACGTATTTCTCAGTGAAATAGCCATGTGGGATTCAGCTACTTCTATGCAGCTCTTAATTACTATGGTACAAAGCCAGCCCTTAACTCTGTATTCTTACGTGTAAAAAAAAATAAAATAAAAGAAAGAAAGAAAAGAAAAAAATCAAACATGCTTTTTGAAAGGTATTAAATTAAAACCATAGCCAATTATTTTTTCTGTTTAAGCGTATGAATTCAATATGTGAGAAATAAGATATCTTATTCATAGCCGACATGAAGAACAGATATTCTGTCACCTGAAGTTATAAAATTTAGTTTGAGTTATACTTGTTTTGGTTTAGTATGTATAGAAAAAAAGAAACAATAATATATTCGGTTGTTGGGAGTCATGACATATTTTTCTATGTTTTTGTGAGCAAAAATGAGTAATGACTTTCTTAACAGCCAATATTTTGAGAAATGGGAAAATCTGATCTATACTTTCTTTAAACTATAATATACTTTACAGTAATATTTTAAAAATATGTTTTAATATATTTAATGCATTCTTAATGTTTAATATGTTAGAAAATATAAATATATTCTTCATTTTAAAAATTCTCTGCTAATTGTATCTAGTTTGTTTTTTAGTCGGTATGCCTGAAGTAACTAAATGTTGGCAAGAGCTTTTAGCTGGGATCAGCTTTTAATAAGCCAAAAGATTTTGAAAGAAGATGGGCATTCTTTAGTTTCCAAAATGTTGACTCTAGATTCAACAGCCACTAAGTAATAATAGACTACCCACTGACTTAAAGGTCAGAATCAGACTGATTAGAACATCATGATTATGTGAAGAAGAAAACACTGGATCATCCAATGCCAAGTTTGAATTGGATGGTATTCTGTGACCTACTTTCTTTCAGTTGGTTTGGTCTCTATGGATAGAGCATGTACCAATGTACTTTGGAGACTATTAGCAGTTATTATTTAAAATGTATGGGTTTTAAAGAAGTCATATATTAACGATTCTAACTTCTCAGCCATACTATTGATGTGGTTAATTTGTTGTAACTATGTGATCTGTAAAGAGCATTATAATGTATAAAATTAAGAGAAGCTGGGGTCAGCTGTGGTATGGTGGTTAAGGTGCTAGATTCCCACATGGCTGAGCATGATTTGAGTCCTGGACCTGGTGGTTTGCTTTCTCACTTCCTCCCTCCCCACTGTCTTTCTCTGGTGGGCACACGTGACTTATAGTAAAATTTTAAAAGTATAATAATAATAAGTAAAATTAAGTAAATAATTCTAAAAAACCTAAAACAAGTAATAATACTGGAGGATGTGACATAGGCAGCTATTATAAACTTCACTGCTACTTATTCAGATTTTAGAGGTTGTATTATTTTGTTGCTACATATGCATATGTATATATATATATATAACAATTTTATTAAGATATAATCTGCATATAAAAGTTCATTTTTAACACATACAATTCACCAGTATTTTTTTTTTCTTTTTTTGGAGAGAGGTTTTTGCTATAGGGCACGTGCGCTCGCCAGACAGACAGAGAGAGACAGAGAGATAGAAAGCAGGAAATCACCCCCCAGGGGGGATGGCCACGCCGCAATCCCTTCTCCTCCATTCTCCTCTCGGGATCTTGGGCACGCACGCACACGCGCCCGGCGTGAGTTTAAGCCACCGGGTCCGGGACTCGAACCGCGGTCGACTACGTGGGAGTCCAGCGACATAGCCATTACGCTAACTGCTGGTCCCCTACAATTCACCAGTATTTAGTATATTCGCAGAGTTGTACCATCATAATCACTAATTTAGAAATAATTTTTAATTTAATTTAATTTAATTTATTATTATTATTATTTTAAAATTTGCTATAGGGCATGTATGCTCACGAGAGACTGAGAGAGAAAGAAAGAAAGTGAGAAAGCAAGCTGCCAGGTCAAGGACTCAAACTGTGGCCAGTCATGTGGGAGTCCAGCACTTTAACCACTACATCACCTGCTAACCCCTTAATTTTGGAACATCTTCATCACTCCACAAAGAAGGCTTGTACCGCTAACAGTCACTTCCTAAAGTTGGTTCTTTGAGATAACTGATAAAATTGATAAGCCTCTGAGTAGACTGAGCTAGACTAAACGAGAGAAGATACAAATAACAAAAGCAGAATTGAAAGAGATAACAAGAAGTTATTATTATTATATTATTACAAATAACTATCAATAAATTTGAAAATTTAAATGGAAGGATGAATTCCCAGAAAACAAATTTACTAAAAGTAAAGAAAGGAAAAAAGAGAGAGAGAGGAAAATGAAGGAGAAGGGATTGCGGCATGGCCATCCTCCTTGGGGGGGATAGGGGGGTGATTTCCTACTTTCTGTCTCTCTCTGTCTTTCTGGCGAGTGCACATGCCCTATAGCAAAAACCTCTTAAAAATATATAATAATGCTTTTAAAAAATTTCTTTCCACAAAGAAAAGTCTAGCCTGATAACTGTACCAGTATATTCCACTAAAAATTTAAGGAAAAGATGGAGCTATACTAATACAAATTCTTTCAAAGAATACAAAATGAGCAACTTGTTTCATGAGGCCAGCATAACTTTGTCACCAAAATCTAAGGATATTTTTAGAAATGAAAAGTATGAGAAAGGAAAATTATGAAAGAACACATATGATTATCTCAACAGATACAGAAAAAGCATTGGATAAAATGTAATATCCTTTTTTGATAAACAAAAAAAACTTAACTAACTAGGAATAGAAAGGATTTATTAATGTGATAAGGATCTCTACAAAAATACAATGAGCAAATGTTATATTCAATGGAAATATGCTACAATTTTATCTTTAAAATTGGGTGTAAACCAAGGATGATCATTACCACTATCTATATTCAGCCTTGTTCTGGAGGCCAGAGTAAGTGTGACAAGGAAAATAAAAAAGTGTACAGATTGAAAAAGAATCAATAAAATTGCCATTATTTGTGGATATGATTTGCTGAGTGCAATTTCAAAAGCATCTACAGGTAAATTATTAGAAATAGCATCAGTATTAAGCAACCAACTACTAATATGAAATCTCCACTTAGGTATCTCTGAGTTATATCAGAATTCACAAGGGCCTAAACTTTTTTTTTTTTTTGAGAGGTTTTTGCTATAGGGCACGTGTGCTCACCAGAAAGACAGAGAGAGACAGAGAGACAGAAAGCAAGAAATAACCCCCGGGGGGGCAGGGATGGCCACACTGTAATCCCTTCTCCTCCATTCTCCTCTTGGGATCTTGGTCACGCACACACACATGCCCGGCGTGAGTTTAAGCCACTGGGTCTAGGACTCAAGCCATGGTCGACTACATGAAAATCCAGTGACATAGCCATTACACCAACTGCTGGTCCTCAGGCCTAAACTCTTGATAGTTTTTTCCCCCCTTTACAGAGCTATCTTACCACCATAGTGTCCCCATTTCTGTCAGTGACATCATTTACCTAGTTGCCCAAGCCAGAACTAAGGAGTGAGACTGCTTCTAGCTCACGTACAATCTTTGTACGCATTATAGAAAGCAGTCCTTTTTTGTAATTGAGTGCAGCCTTATGACATGGGGATATGACTTGGTGAGCCAAGTATGAGTCTGATTTTAGCTGCCACTTGCCCTTATCCCCTGGGTGCTCTTATGCAATGAATATTCTATACAATTGTATATAACAGCACTGACTTGATGTTCCCTTTTTCCTTCTTTTTCTCCAAACTCAATTAATTAGCAAATACTGTTAAGACTATCTCCAAATATATCTTGAAACCACTCTCTTCTCTTCTCTTCTCTTCTCTTCTCTTCTCTTCTCTTCTCTTCTCTTCTCTTCTCTTCTTTCTCTTCTCTTCTCCCCTCTTCTTTTCTCTTCTCTCCCACTCCTTACACCTCATTCCAAGTCACCATATCTTACTTTACTGTACAGTACCCTCCTTGCCAGTCACTCTAGTTCCATTCCTGTCCCCTCTAATCCATTCTCCCTATGGTAAATGAAAAGTTCATCTCAAAACATAAATCTGAACCAGTTCTATGGCATGGCGTTTAAGGCATCTGAATTCCACATTGCTGACCTTGGAGTTCAAGTCCCACCCAGACATGGAGACCTGAGAAACATGGTGTGTGTGAGTGTACGCACAAAATCCTGAAAGGGAGAAGAGAAGGAAGGGAAGGAATTCGAGTGCGATTCTTTCCTGGGGGTGGGGTTGTCCTTCTCCTCTCCCACCCCAGTACCCTCTGGGGAGAGATTGTGGATCCTCTAACAGAAAAAGAATACATACACACTACACACACACACACACACACACACACACAAACACATATTCAAT
The DNA here is from genome assembly GCA_026018925.1 of Tupaia tana. Classification (NCBI taxonomy): domain Eukaryota; kingdom Metazoa; phylum Chordata; class Mammalia; order Scandentia; family Tupaiidae; genus Tupaia; species Tupaia tana. The sequence continues at coordinate 69,964,083 of JAKSZU010000004.1, forward strand.
AATGTAAATCTCCTGCCTAAATTACTGGATGGCTTTCTATTTCACTTAGGAAAAATAAATCCAAACCCTTTGCTGTGAACCGCAAGGCCTTGTATGACCTGCTCCTGTCCATGTGTCCAGATTTATCTTTTGCCCCGCCCTTCGCCCACCCTCTTCTGGTCACACTGATTTTATTTCAGAGTAATTAGTATGCCAAAGATATTTTCTGCCTCATACGTTTACACATGCTGTTCCTTCTTCTTGAAATAATCAGAATAATGCTATAATAATAACTAGTATTTATTTTGTTCATGCTAGGGGCTGTGTACTATTCTAGGCACCTCATAAACATCAACATACTTAATCCTCACAACAGTTATATGAAGTAGGTAATATCACTTTCCCCATTTTATAGATGAGGGAACAAGGGCACAGAGAGATTAATTAAATGGTCCAAAATCTCACAATTTATAATTGGTGAAACCAGGGTGAGCTTCTCCACATTTGCTGTATATAGCAGGCTCTTCTTACCCTCCTGGTCTCAGCATATGGGGCCTGTTTTTGGAGCTTTTTTTGACCACTAGCTCTAAGGTAAGTCCCATTGTCAGTTGCTCCCTCAGCTATTTGACTATATTCTTCCAAGTACATAGCACAATTTACTGGTATTTTTATCTTTTTTCTCCCCCGTTTCCTCCACTGGAATGTAAGGTCCATGAGGACAGGAACGTAACATACAAGCATCAATATGCTAAGTACTTTAACTACAACATGGTGAAAGAGAACACTTTTCAGCATCTAGCATACAATAACCATTCAATCCATGTTTACTGAATTCATAAAAACAATATTGTTTTCCTATTAAGATATTCACCTGCAGAGAAATAAATCTTTTGCAATTCAAAACAAAGCAAAAAAAATATTGCTGAAAATAATCTTTTATCAATGAACGGGTTTTATCGGAAACTTCCTACCTATGCTTGACTTACTGTAAAGAATGTAAACCAGGGACCACCAGTTAGCATAATGGCTATGTCGCTGGACTCCCACGTAGTTGACTGTGGCTTAAACTCACGCCAGGATGTGTGTGGGCGTGCCCAAGATCCCGAGAGGAGAATGGAGGAGAAGAGATTGCAGCATGGCCATCCCCCTGGGGGAGGTGATTTCTTGCTTTCTGTCTCTCTGTCTCTCTCTGTCTTTATGGCGAGTGCATGCGTCCTATAGAAAAAACCTCTCCAAAAAAAAGAAAAAATAATGTAAACCAGACAGGGAGGAATGTGTCTAGCTGTGAATTAAAGATAAGCTAATAAAATTCTCTATTTGAAAGAACTCACTATTGAGATCTTTTCTCATGTGCTACTTTCAATGGCTTTAATAGTAATCATTATTTCAGTTAGAGATTTAGTTGGCAAATAAATAAATAAAAAGTGTTTTTTACTGATGGAGTGAGTTAATTTATACTAATGTTTAGTTAGGTTTTATATCAAAAGTGGCAGAAACTAAAAGGAATTTATTGAGAGAATATCAGGCTGATAGAGACTACAGGGACTGGTCATGGGAGATGGAATTAGGCAGGAATCAAAAGGTCCCCAGAACCTGTGGCCTGATGGAGGCATCATCTCTGCTGCACTGTCCCCCTTGCATCATTTATAAAATACAAAATCCCCACTGAGAAAGCATATGATTCACGTAGCTGATGGGCTACAGTCCCCAAGTCTTAATTCTCTCATAAACTCTACACACAATTAATTAATTCCCTAAAAGGAAATGCAAAATGAATGTTAGGAAGACAAAAATCAAGAATGCCTTTATGCAGGGTAAAATAGAAACGTATGCTTCAATCTTTACTTGCTTTTGAATTTTGCTAATGGCATAGATTTTATCCAAGCACATAAATCAGAATATTACAAGAGACTTTCCTGTACCTTTAGCCAAACACTCTTATTTTGACTTAGGCATTAAGCAAGAAATAAAAGTGTGTATTGTCATTGAAGGGTGAAATATGTGATGAACATGTGAACAAGTCATATCTGAAATGGGCTTATAAGAACCAAAAGGTGAAAGTAAATCCACATACTTCCTAGAAGAAAAGGGCTTTTCATTTGGATAGTGACTCAGCCATATTTTTAACTACTGACTGGATTCTTCTCAGTTTTCCCCATCCATGCATTTAATTTGGGAATATAAGTTTCAGTGAAGTTCGACATGTCCAAAACTGAACTCATCTCTTCCAAACCTGCTACTTCCGTTTTTCTAGTCTTGATAAGTGAACTGCTATCCTATTTAGCCACTCTATTCAGAAATCCAGGACAAACATATGAGGATCCCATTTTTCACCTTCTACATGCAGTCACATCACAAAATTTTGTAAACTTTTTCTCCAAATTGCTTTTTATTTTTTTTCCTTTTTTTGGAGAGGTTTTTGCTATAGGGTGCATGCACTCGCCATACAGACAGAGAGAGACAGAGAGATAGAAAGCGAGAAATCACCCCCCGGGGGGATGGCCACGCCGCAATCCCTTCTCCTCTATTCTCCTCTTGGGATCTTGGGCACGTGTGCACACGCACCCGGTGTGAGTTTTAAGTCACTGGGTCCGGGATGCGAACCGCGGTCGACTACATGGGAGTCCAGCGACATAGCTATTGCGCTAACTGCTGGTCCCTCCAAATTGCTTTCAAATGTGTGTGTTTTCATCCATTCCTCTTCGCCAATGTTTTAGTTCAAATTCATAACATCTATATTTTTCTATATTTTCTACCTTATCTTCTAGTCTTGCATAATTTTAGTAGATCCCATAGGCTATCAAGTTTAGACCATTGGATATAATTACATCCATATACTCCACCATTTTTTTCCACCTTACCTAAACTACCTGAATTCAGAATATATTCTGCTTTTAAATGTAGCTCATATTCTTAATGAGCTGGGTTCTTTTTTAAAAAATTATTTCTTCTATATGAGAGAGACAGACAGAGACAGAGAGAGAGAGAGAGAGACATCCCCAATGAGGTCTTTATGCTGTGATCTAGGCCCAGCCTCTTCCAGCTTTATCATGCGCACACATACATGCCCAGCATGTACAGGGAGCTATTGGGATGCAAACCTGGGACCTTCTCATGTGACTTTGGCATCACAGAGTACTGTGTTATCCATGTATTGCCCTTGCTCATCAATATGATGATTTATAATTAATCTTTCTACCCAGTTCCATCAACCTTGTCTTCTTCAGTTGGCCTGCTAAACTTCTACTGTATCTTTCCATTCCAGTTTTACAAAGTTTTTCCTGAAGATCTTTTCATCTCTGGTACTATCAACCCAAGTAAACACAAGCGTTTCCTCTAAGCTCCCATAGCACTTACACAGACTCTCCTAGACTGTTTATCTACTCATTATTGGTTCATATTTTTCCTTGTGGACTAGGAATGCCTTGAGAGCTGGGACTGTGGCTTGGTTATATTTTCTCCACTTCCCATAGTCATTTAGTTCACCGCAGGCAATGGAAAAATATTTGTTCAATAAATGAGGCATGCAGCTTTGAGTGGAGCTTATAGTTGAAGATGAGACTAGAAAAACCCAGAAACTAAGCTGAAAGAATGTCCCCTTACCCTGTCATGCCTTTTATCTACACTATACCCAAAAAGAACAAACTTAAGGGAATCAGCCCTCATCAAAGCCTAATTTCTGCACCCTCTTCTCTATTGCTCACTCCAATTTTTGTCATTGCATTTACCTAGAAAAATATTGCCCTCTGCTCCCATTTCTAACCCAGGACTTGCCTCAGAGAACTCAGAATGGACTTGATCCATCGAGTGCTGAGCCTCAGTGATCTTCCTTACACAGAATTTTTTCTATTTTCTCTTGGCTATTCCAAGTGATTATGCCCTGACTCAGCCTTTGATCCTTGAAATGTGCCTTTTGGCACTTAAGGTTCATACTGGTTAGGGTTCAGGGCTAAAGGTAAGGAGGAATACATTACATTGTGCCAACAACATGAATAATATCAGTCTAATTTCAAGGAAAAAGAAAGTACATTCTTGGGAAAGAATCCAGAGTACAAATCTGACAATTCTTTTGGAAACATTATTTTAAAGACACTTTTCATAATCTAGTATGCATGTATTACACATGTATGTACATAGACGCGGTCAGCCATTTATTCCTTATGGCATTTATTGAGCTCTCACTGATGCTATGCTAGGTTCTGGAATAAAAGATTTTATAATCAAGAGGTTTTCCTCACTCTTCAGATTGCTTATAATCTAAGAAAGAGAGATAGTTTTATGATTTATAATTATAAAATAATAAAATAAATGTGTCGGGAACCAGCAGTTAGCGTAATGGCTATGTCGCTGGACTCCCACGTAGTCGACTGTGGTTCGCGTCCCGAATCCGGTGGCTTAAAACTCACGCCGGGCGTGTGTGCGTGCGTGCCCAAGATCCCGGGAGGAGAATAGAGGAGAAGGGATTGCGGCGTGACCATCCCCCCTGGGGGGTGATTTCTCGCTTTCTGTCTCTATGTCTCTCTCTGTCTGTCTGGCGAGCGCACACGCCCTATAGCAAAAAAACCTCTCCAAAAAAAATAAAAATAAAAATAAATGTGTCAATGGAAACATGCACAGATCCAGAAATAAAGGAGAGGATACATGGTCTTAAGGGTGACATCTAGTGCCTGGTAAAGACCAAAAATATTAAAGATGTTATCCAAGTCTCTCTATAACATGCCCCACGCTATCTTTTCTAATCTTATGTCTTTATACCAGTATGCACCCTAAACTCTAACCATACAAATTGTATGTGAAACTACCACAGAAAATGTTCATCCAGAAATTTGGACAGTCTTTATTTTAGGGGCACATTTTCTATCTTTTGGACAGTCTTTATTTTAGGGGCACATTTTCTATCTTCCTTTTTTTTTTTTTTTTTTTTTTTTTTAGGTTTTTGCTATATAGTGTGCGCACTTGCCAGAGAGAGACAGAAAGAGGGAAAGAGAGAAACCACCCCCCCCAATGGAGGATGGCCACACCACAATCCCTTCTCCTTCATTCTCTTCCTGGGATTTTGGTCATGCACACACACACGCCCAGTGTAATTTTTAAGCTGCCAGGTTTGAGACTTGATCACAGTCGGCCCTGTGGGAATCCAGTGCCTTAACCACCATGCCACCTGCTGGCCCCGAAGGGCCTTTTCTTCTATGGTGTTCATGGAACACCATAGCCATAGCAATAGCTTACTACCTATAAAGTTTTGTAATTTATGGTTATGAAGTAGATTTGATTTATTTTGGAGAAGAACTTTGATAAAATAATTTAGTCTTAAATATACTCGCCCTTTTTCCAGTATTATGCATAATCCTAAATGACAAATAATCTAAATTTAGTTTCACAGATAATTTCTAAATCATGTGTAGATTTAAAAATGCATTTTCTATGTTCATGCTTCACCATCCCCTCTAGGAGGTATACACTTATAGTTTCCACTTTCATAGGCTAATGTCAACATTTAAAATTGTATATCAACACACATTTCCTAACCTCATTTCAATGTTGACAGATTTCTGATGAATGATGAGAATGGAAACTAAGGACTAAAAATTTGTATTGCATAATCCCTCAATGAATAGTATGTTTAAAAGACTGCTTTTCACTTTTCTTATATGTGTGTGTGTGTGCAGATAACTAATATAAAAATAGTCTAACTTCTATACCCAGGAGGTGTACAATACGTGTAATCACCCTGTTCACGTGGAGTATGTCAGAACCCACCTTTGGGTGGAGTTATATTACTGCCAGCAGACGTAGTTGCTGTGGTTTATTCTAACCCTTTCTGTCACTTTGAACCATTAACATTGTTTGATCCAAAGTTAGAAGACTGCAGTTCATGAGAACCAAGACAACATCTACTACAGCTTTCGGGCCAGCAGTGTGCGTCACACCACAGACAGCCTTGCCCAGCCACTTCTTTCCGGTTCCTGTTATTGTCTTACAAATGCCAAAGCTGGAAATTAAAAATTAGTTGTAAATGCCCCCAAAAGTGATTCTCTGTAATCAAGTGTAAGCGCAAACAAAGCATACTTGGTTTTGAAATCAGGCATAAAGATGCATACAGTATTCATTCTTTCAAAAAAGACATTTAAATATATTAATATCTGACAGACAGTACAGTTATACCCTCCCCCTTCTGTGTTTTCAGGCTTTATTAGAACACCGGCTCTCTAGTCTTAGATTACAAGCATGTTCCAGTTTCCCTTTCCCTGAAACACTTTCTGTGGTAACTAACTGCCCTGCTGCCTCTATGTCCTCATTTTAATCTCATGCTTCAGCAAATGCCATCTGACCCTACTCTCAAAGAACTGCTTAATCAAAGCTTGCCCATCCCCAAACCCCATTACACACTTTTAGGTCATCATTCTATCCATCTTTTCTTGACGTTTTCAACACCAATTATCTTCTCATGACTATTGTTAATTCTCAGATAGCTTTTGATCCTTTTCCTCCATCTGACTCTTAAATTGAACTTAGAGCATTTTTCGGGTTTCTATCTTTGGCCCTCTTCTTTATCCCTATCCCCTTGGCCCCCACCCCCACCCCCTACCCCATGCTTTAACTCAACCATCTTATTTTCTTCCACAACTTTTTTATTTTTAACCCTAAATAGAATTTGAAAATACAAAAGAGATGAATGTCCATTGCAGCAATATAAAGAATACACTGGACTAATCAGTAAAAGATTAGTTGTCTTTACACACACACATACACACACACACACACACACACACTCTCTCTCTCTCTCTTTCTCTCTTTCTCTCTCTTTTATGTTAAGGATCTTCAAAAAGTTTGTAAAAAATAATGACTTCAAAAATTAAAAAGAAATATAACTTTATTTTTCAAATAAACTTCACCCAGGTCAAAACACTTTCATGGGTAAGGATATGAGCCCTTTAGTCCATTAATAAAGAACTGAGGGTCCTGAGAATGTAGCCATGCCAATGTAGTCTATTTAACATTATTAACTGAAGACAAGTGGGTGCCGTTTAGAGATTATTTAAGATCAGGAAACAAAAAGAAGTCAGAAGGAGCCAAATCAGTGTTGTAAAATAAATACCGAAAGGTTTTTCAAACAGGAGCCAGCAAGTGGCATAGTGATTGAGATGGTGGACTATAGTTTGAATCCCAGAATTGGCAGCTTGCTTTCTCATTTTTTTGCTCTCTTTGTCTCTCTCTCTCTAGTGAGCACTCATGCCCTACAGCAAATTAAATAATAATAATAATAATAATAATAATAATAATAAATAAAATTAAATAAATAATTAAAAAGATTTCCAAACAAAACTTGCAAAATTGTCTGTGTTCACTGAGGACAATGAGCAAGAGCATTGTCATGGTGGAGGAGGACTCTGTTGAAGGATTCTTAGGCATTTTTCTGCTAAACCTTCATCTAGCCTTCTCATAAAACTCTCATAATAAGCAGATGTTATCATACTCTGGCTCTCCAAAAGGTCTACAAGCAGAATGTCTTGAGCATCCCCCCAAAATGTTGCCATGACCTTTGCTCTTGACCAGACTGCTTTTGCTTTGTCTGAACCACTTCTACCTCTTGGTAGCCATTGCTTTGATTGTGCTATGTTTTCAGGATTGTACTGGTAAAAGCCACATATCACATCACCTGTCACAATTTTTTTTTTTGAAAAAAAAATTTTTTTTGGAGAGGTTTTTGCTATAGGGTGTGTGCGCTCGCCAGACAGAGACAGAGTCAGAAAGCAAGAAATCACCCCCCGGGGGGATGGCCATGCCACAATCCCTTCTCCTCCATTCTCCTCTCGGGATCTTGGGCACGCATGCACATGCGCCCGGTGTGAGATTAAGCCACTGGGTCTGGGACTCAAACCGCGGTCGACTATGTGGGAGTCCAGTGACATAGCCATTACGCTAACTGCTGGTTCCACCTGCATTTTTGAAGAAAATTTCCTTAAGATCTTGATTTCCCATTATTCAAAATTTCTGTTAAAAGCTCTGCTCTTGTCTGCATCTGATCTGAGCACAACAATTTTGGCGATGTCAATCAGAAAGTTGTGCCATTCTAAATTTTCAGTCAGAATTGTGTAAATGGAACCAACTGAGATGTCTATGGTATGGATATTGTTTCTGCTGTTAATCGTCAGTCTTCTTCAATTAGAGCATGGACAGGTTTATTTTTTTTTTCTCACAAATTGATGTGGATGGTCTGCTTGCTGCAGGCATCATCTTCATCATTGTCTTGTCTCTTATAAAAATGAGTTATCCATTCATAAATTGCTGATTTCTTCAGGGCAGTGTCCTTATAAGCTTTTGGTAAAACATCGTTGATTTCTGGGACCAGCAGATGGCATAATGGTTACATCGCTGGACTCCTACGTAGTCGACTACGATTTGAGTCCTGGACCCAGTGGCTTAAAACTCACACCAGGCGCATGTGTGTATGTGCCCAAAATCCAAGAGGAGAATGGAGGAGAAGAGATTGCAGTGTGGCCATCTCCCAGGAGGGGTTATTTCTTGTGTTCTGTCTCTCTCTCTCTCTGGCAAGAGCACATGCCCTATAACAAAAATCTCTCTTAAAAAAATTAGTAATTTCATTATTCTTTCACCCATGCTTCACCATAAATTTGATATTTGTTCATTTCAATTTTAGCAGATGCTGTGTTGCTTGATAGAGGCTCTTTCCAAGCTGATGTCTTATCCTAGGGCTTCAAACTAGATCCTGTTCATACATATTATAACCAATTAGATGAGTTTACTTTGGTGCAATTTTTTGAAATCCAGACATAGTTTTTTATAACATTCATTTTCCATTATCTTTTTGAAGATTCCCTATATATATATATTTATATGTGTTTGTATTTACATTTAAATATATAATATATTCACATATATGTGTATTTACATATGTGTTTTCCTACAGAAGTTGGATCACACTATAATAAAAATTTTCCTACAACTTGTATTTTTTTTTAACATCAAGTTACGGACTTCTTTCCAGAGCAATGCAGATGGAGCCATCTAATCCCTTATGAATCTGCATCCTATTCCACAATATGGAAGTGCAATACTTCCACAATAAATTCTTTAATGGACATCTCTACAGACTTATTTCATCAGTTAATCAAATTCAATAAGCAAAGCCAAAAACTATCATTTTCTTTTTTTTCTCTTTAAATTTATTTATTTTTTACATTAATTCACTGTACATCATTACAGCATACAAATGAATTTTCCATCCAAAATACACTGTGTATTGACTCAATCAAGCACATCAACATACATGTTTTCAGCAAATAATTTTCCAATTCTTGTGTCTTGTATACTTTGTTTTTTGTTTTGCCATCCTTGATTCCTTATCCCTCACCCTCTGCCGTGTCCCACCCTCCTCCCACATTGTCTCTGGTATCCATGGTTGCTTTCTATGCCTTCCCTCCCCCATTTAATTGATTTGCTAATGAACTTAGTTAGTCTAAATATATCTAATAGCTAGCACAGCTGATATATACCTATACATGAACCCAAGTCTGACTTTAGGCATAAACCCCAGTGAGTAGAATGAACATATTATAAAGTAGTACCCAGCTGGGGCTATATAGCTTACTGCAGTCATCAAATATGCATTTTTTAAAATTGATACGAACAGTTTTACCGGTTTTTTTTTCCAGCAACTTTTTTTTTAATTACTTAACACTCATTCCCTGAGCATCATCACAACGTACTAAATGTGGTTTCCCATCTAGAATAAACTGCATAGTGGCTTAATCAAGCATGTTATCATCAATAATATTCCATTTCTACTTTCATACATATGTATACGTATATATGTGTTTTTTACCCCATGTTTGACCCTCTGCCCTTTCCCACTCTCTTATTACACTATCTCTGCTATATACAGTTGTCTTCCATTCCTTTTTCTCCAACATTTTGTTGACCACGCAATATCATAAGTAATCTAACTACTTTCAGCAGGTAATTTCAAGAAGAGTAGTTTTGAACTGGTAATGATATTTCCTTGAAACTTAAAGCCTAGAAACAGGTTAGTATTCTGTTCAAATAGTAGGTACATGCACCTATCAACAGCTCAAGACAGGACAAAAATCCTTTAAAACCGGAAAACAAAGCTTAGGAGAAAAGCAGCAATAATTTAGTCAAGTCTCAGAATGTTGTTTCATCGGTTCAGTCTCATGTACTTAATCTTTCTTCTGTTAAGGTTCGATCTTCCAGATTGAATTCTGGGATATAATATTCATCTCAACATTGTCCCTACAATTAAGTTGCCCATTTTCTTAGGTTTTTTTTTTTTTTTTTTTTTTTTTTTTTTTTTTTTTTTTTTTTTGGAGAGGTTTTTTTTTTTTTGGAGAGGTTTTTTGCTATAGGGCGCGTGCGCTCGCCAGACAGACAGAGAGAGACATAGAGACAGAAAGCGAGAAATCACCCCCCAGGGGGGATGGTCACACCGCAATCCCTTTTCCTCCATTCTCCTCTCGGGATCTTGGGCACGCACGCACACGCGCCCGGCGTGAGTTGTAAGCCACCGGGTCCGAGACGCGAACCGCGGTCGACTACGTGGGAGTCCAGCGACATAGCCATTACGCTAACTGCTGGTTCCCGTTTTTGAACTCTTATTTCTGTGTGTCTGCATTTAATTTTACTGACATAGCACTCCCTTAAGAACTTCTTGGAGATCTGGTCTGGTGCTGGTAAATTCTTTCAGGTTTTGTTTATCTGGGAAAGTTCGTGTCTTTTCTTCCCAAATGAACGATAACCTTGCTGGGTACAGAATTCTCGGTTGAAATTGCTTTTCCCTTAATATTTTGAATATATTTTCCCATTCTCTCCTCGCTCGCATTGTTTCCGATGAGAGGTCTGCCGTTAGTCTGATGGGGTACCCTTTGTAGGTAACTTGCCTTTTTTCTCTTGCCAGTCTTAGTATCTTGTCTTTGTCTGTGGTTTTGGTCAATCTGGCTATAATGTGTCTTGGAGAAGATCTTCTTGGGTTGATTCTACTTGGGGTCCTCTGTATTTCTTGGGACTGAATCTTTGAGTGCCTCTCCAGGTTTGGAAAGTTTTCCTGCAGTATTTCATGGAATAGATTATCAATGCCCTTATGAGTCTCTTCACCCTCTGGGATGCCTATTATCCACATGTTTGGACATTTAATTGTATCTAGTACTTCTTGCATGTTATTCTCAAATTTTGGGGCCATTTTCTCAGTCATCATGGTGGATTTTTCTAGGCCAGCCATTTTCTCTTCTACATTAGAGATTCTATTTTCTGTATGATCTAGTCTGCTTTTAATACTTTCAAGGGAGATTTTGACTTCTTGTATTATAGCTTTCATCTCTAATAGTTCCACCTGATTCTTTTGTAAAGTGTGAAACTTCTCTTTTAGATCTTGCATGAATTTCCTCACCTCCTGGAACTCTTCAACTCCTTTCTCCTTCCTCTTCAGCAGTTCCTTGTCTCTCTTATCTTCCATCTCTGTTAGCTTTGCCATTATGAATGTTCTGAGTTCTTTATCAGACATTTCCATGATTTCCACTGAACTGTGTGTGGATGAAGAGGAACTATCCGTTTCCCTTGTGGGAGAAGCATTTTCCTGCTTCCCCATGTTTCTTGTGGTCCTGCAGCGATTTCTAGACATCTGGTGGATGGTCGGTTTCTTCCCAAACTTGGAAGTTCAAGCACGCGGGTTTTGTATGCTGGAGGCCCAGTTATCAGTGGGACATCTTCCTTTCTCCCAAAATGGCTAGGTCGCAGGAGGCATGGAGCTGTCTGTCTCTTGAAGAAGGGCTGTTCACACGGGTTTTGTATGCTGGAGGCCCAGTTAGCAGTGGGACATCTTCCTTTCTCCCTAAATGGCTAGATCGCAGGAGGCATGGAGCTGTCTGTCCAACTATCATTTTCTTTATAAACTGTTGTATGTATCTGATCTGTATTATGCATCTTGGTTAATAGTACCATCATCTTTTCACATATATAACTTGAGAACTAGTGCTTACATTTCCCTGTGTCGAGGACATACATTTCGCCGCCTTTGAGAAATGTTCCCTTGTGCCATGATGCGTTCAGGCTCCTTGTCTTCCACACTGGATCTTCATTTGGAGGCACCACTCTTCACCTACTCCTGTAGTCTCCCCTTTTCCATGGGGGAGATATTGCAAGACCCCCAGGGGATCATTAAAACCTCAGATAATGCTGAACCATATATGCACTATGTTTTTCCTCTATATTTACATACCTGTAATAAAATTTATAAATAAAGTATAATAAGAAATTAGCAATAATCATAAAATAGAGTAATTATAACAATATGCTATAATGAAAGTTATAAGACTGTGGTCTCTCTCTCTCTATTTTTCTCTCTCTCCGAATATCTTGTACTGAACCACAAGTAGCTACAATCTTGTACTGAACCACAAGTAGCTACAATCATGAAAAGAAAAACCACAGGGGGACCAGCAGTTAGCATAATGGCTATGTCGCTGAACTCCCATGTAGTCGACCGCAGTCCGAGACCTGGACCCGGTGGCTTAAACTCACGCCGGGTGCATGTGCATGTGTGCCCAAGATCCTGAGAGGAGAATGGAGTAGAAGGGATTGTGGCATGACCATCCCCCTGGGGGGTGATTTCTCGCTTTCTGTCTCTGTCTCTCTCTGTCTTTCTGGCGAGCACACGTGCCCTATAGCAAAAAACCTCTCCAAAAAAGAAAGAAAGAAAGAAAGAAAGAAAGAAAGAAAGAAAGAAAGAAAGAAAGAAAGAAAGAAAGAAAGAGAAAGAAAAACCACAAATAAAGGGGTTCTTACTACTACAATTCAAGCCAAAAAGCTGGGAGCAGTTCTTTCACATCCCGTGTCACTAAGCTCATCTACTTTTACCACCTAAATATCTCTTGATTTCACTCTACTTTTTCTCTGTTATCATTGTCTTAAGGTAGGATTTCATTATTATTCATCTGACCTGTTGCAATGGTCTGTATACCATTCTCTCCTTGTTCTCCATCAATTCACCATGCTTCCCTTGATGTGCTCCTCACCTCCCCTTTTCTTAAGGGCCAATCTGTTAGCTCCCATGTAGTTTACAAACATTCACGGACACCCATTCACCCACTGAATAAAATTCATGTTTCTTAGCTTGCAAGACAAGGATTTTTTTTTAATCTCCTACCTAGCTCTCCAATCTCATTTCCCATTGTTCCCAGTTCCATTGCGCATTTTACACTTTTGCAATATCAAAATGTATATAGACACACACGTGCTTGCACATGCACATACACAAGAAGATTTCTGAGTCTTTCACATACTTTTAAATGTTATTTTCTCTGTATGAGATGGCTTCTTATGCCCTCTTACGTAGAAAATTTGTACTTGTTTTTCAAAGTCCTATGCAACCGTCACTTCCTCAATGAAGTCTTCCTTTAGTCTTCTCAGACAAAATAAATTACCTCTTTATTTACAAGTTGTGAATTTTATGTGCATAGCTTTTGCATATGTGAAACTATTGCATATTATTTTATTTATCTATGTCATTATTTATCACTTTACTGAAGTATTACTCTTAGTTATTTGACAGTAAGGACCAGGTATTAATTCATCTTTGTACATTTATCACCTACTACACATTTTGTACTAGTAAGTGCTCAGTAAATTTTTTTTTTTTTTTTTGAGAGGTTTTTGCTATAGGGCATGTGTGCTTGCCAGAAAGGCAGAGAGAAACGGAGAGACAGAAAGTGAGAAATCACCCCCCGGGGGGATGGCCACGCTGCAATCCCTTCTTCTCCATTCTCCTCTTGGGATCTTGGGCATGCACACACGTGCCCGGTGTGAGTTTAAGCCACCGGGTCCAGGACTCGGACCGCAGTCGACTACACGGGAGTCGAGCTACATGGCCATTATGCCAACTGCTGGTCCCAGTAAGTTTATTTTATTATTTTATTTATTTATTTTTCTTTCTTTCTTTCTTTCTTTCTTTCTTTCTTTCTTTCTTTCTTTCTTTTTTTTAATTTTAATAGAGGTTTTTGCTACAGGGCGTGTGCGCTCACCGTAAAGACAGAGAAAGACAGAGATAGAAAGTGAGAAATCACCCCCCCCCCCGGGGGGATGGCCACGCCGCAATCCCTTCTCCTCCATTCTCCTCTCGGGATCTTGGACACGCATGCACATGCACCCGGTGTGAGTTTAAGCCACTGGGTCCAGGACTCAAACCGCGGTCGACTACATGGGAGTCCAGCGACATAGCCATTACACCAACTGCTGGTCCCAGTAAATTTTTATGAATATAAACTGAATGTCTCTATTCCTTTCTCTCTCAGTACCTACTATCTCTTTATAATGCTACCTCCTCAATTATTGTGTGTCTCTTATTTTTTTTCTTCCCCACCACCATTAGCATAATACAAGAACTCATTCCCTTTTGTCTATGCATTTAGAGGCATTTGTTAAATATGTTGTTTTAGGAATGCAAAGTTGTGGAAAAACATATTGTCTGGCCTAGAGGAGGTCTTGACAACTTACTAGGGTGGACCGACAAACAGATAAACCACTGGTTTTTCACCTCATAATTTTCTGCTAATTCTATGTTCCCTTCACAGTACCCTCAACAATTGTCATAGTTGTGATCATATGACCCTTTTTGTTCAAAACCATGTGGCTTTCTACTTATTGCTGAATAAAAATCCACCATATAGACTGGTAGTTAGGACTCTGTGCATTTTACATCCTATTCTACCCTCTCCCTTCTTCCTCTGCTTCTTGATTTCTTGTCCATTCATCAAAGTTTAATTAAAATAGTATCTTCTCTATGAAGTATTCCAGGATCCTTCAAGGGATAATTAGCATGTCACTTCTTTTATTATAGTATTCATGGACATCCTGCTTTATGTTATAATTATTTATGTACATATCTGTCTCTGTTATTAGACTGGGGCAAGAATAGATTTGGGAGGCTTTTTTCCTTTTTGGCTTCACAAATGAGTACTAACAGAAATGCAGTGGGCTTTAAATGTCAAGCTTATTTTTTTATTCCATCTAGAGGTTATTTCACTCTGTCATTATATAACCCTCAGTGATATTTCTGTCTATAAGCTTTACAGAATCGAATGCAATGGTGGTAAAATTTATTTTATTTATAAAAATTATAATTATTTTATAAAATAACTTTACACAAAATTTAACTAATTCTCTAAGAAAGGATTCTATTGCCTTTAGCTACAGTGAAATTACATAGCAACAAGCCTTCGTTAATGAAGAGTAATTATTGTACTGTGGTAATCTCAAATGCAAAGTAGTATTACAATAAAGTATATGCATTATACTTGCCAAATGAATTAATACTGCTTACTCTCTTGATTAAAAGATCAAAGATTTTTTAATCATGTCTTTGCACATTTTGCTTGTAATCTGCTGAATCCAGTAATAAGTGATAACAAACCTATCATTTATGTAAATGTTCAGAGGCTTGACAGTAATGAAATTTGGATTAACTCTTACGGAGGAATGAGGAGTGCAAATATGTAATCTTCTCACATGCACACAGGGTAGAATAATTCTTTTTCTTTTTTTTTTCTTTTCCCCGGATGAGAGCTATTGGCCAATGCAAAAGTGATTTTATGTTGCTTTTAGATCTTTATTTGATATACTGGCCTGGAAGACAGATTTCTGAAAGAAGTTGGGGTCAAATTCAAGTAGAAACATGAGCAGCCCTAGAAGAACTGTATAATACATTTTAATTTTCTATTTATCATAGCAAAAATTAAATATTTTTCATCTAGATACATTTAATTTCCTACTATTAGAATCAAATTTTTTTTCAATATATGTAATTTATTGAAGAATCTTTTATTTCTACATGTCACTGAGAGGCACTTTGGCCATTGTAGGAAAAGGAGTGTGGACTTTAGAACCAGATAATCCTGAATTGTGGCTTTGAGTAAGGTACATATATTCTCTTAATTTCAGCCTCCTCATTTATAAATGGTTTTAAAAATTAATTTATTTCTTCCATGAGTGTGTGTGTGTGAGAGAGAGAGAGTGAGTGAGCGAGCACCCTCAATAGGGTCTTGATGACATGATCCACCCCATCTTTAGTCAGCCCTGGGTCATGTGCACACACGTGCCTGGCATGCATAGGGAGGTCCCTGGACCGAACCCAGACCTTTCCTACGTGTTTCAGCCTTAAAGTATCATGTTTTACTACTGCACCACCCTCTGTCCCCCTCATTTATAAATTTTTAAAGGATTGTGGAAGGATTAAATGAGATAACATATGTAAAGCATTTAGCAGAATGCTTAGCACATGATAGGCTATCACTACGTAGCAATTACTGGTATCATCAATTTCAGTGTCATTGTTAAACTGTTCCTTAAACTTCATCTTTTGTGTTACTATGAACTGGGGAATGTAAGAAACCTATGTTTATAATCTAAATTTTTATATCTGGCTTTGCTTGTGTTGTTAACCTTTTAGTGCTTTGTTCTTTGATACTGTGTCATGTATCGTATCAAATTATCATGGTTGTTCAGATAAAAATATCCCTACAGTCATTTTAGTTGTCTTTTTAATTACAGATACAGTATATGCAGTGTATAGTATAGAATTACATAAAGCAGCAAGTATAAGTACTCTTTCCTGCTTATCTGTAGTCTTATTTCCTATAGAAAAGCACTTTTTATGTATCTTCAAGCCATACCTATACATATATAAGTTATATTTGTATATAAATTTTTGAAACATGCTTTATTTCCCACTCAAGTAATATATTCTGGATATCTTACCCTGTCAATGTTTACATATCTACCTAATTCTCTTTTTTTAAAAAAATATTTTATTTGAAAATAATTTGAAGTTTACAGAGAAGTAGCAAGACTAAAAATAGTACAGAGGACACTTGTATACTCTTCAGCCAGACTTTATTATTCACATTTTTCCCAACTAGATTTCTCTCTCTTGTTCTCTCTCATATATGTAGAAATTTAACTTGAGGTTAAGTTGGCTCTTGGCTTTTACCCTTATGTTCTAGAATGCATATTTTCTTCAGAATAGGGATATTCTTGATAGAGAATACATAGAAAATGTCCTGCCCCAGCTTTCCAGTTAGCTAGAGTCATAGCCTATTGAGGGTGGACCAGGAATTGAACCCAGACCTCCCATGCAGCCTCAGCCTCAGTCACTGTGCAGCCATGCCCTCTCACTTGTGCCACTGAGACTGCATCTCATATAGCATTTTTCCTTCTCCAGTACAGAATCTAGTCTAAAGTCAGAAATGGTATTTAACTGTCATGTTTCCTAGTCTCATGTAATCTGGAGCTTTCTACAACCTTTCTTTGTCTTTTACAATACTGACATTTTTAAAAAATACAGCTTCCCTCTCCCATTGACATACAATCTTCCTGTTTACATGCTATTTTTCTTAAAGTTTATTTATTTATTTTTCCCTCAGGGTGATACACACGCACAGAGGCACTCTCAACAGAGTCTTTATGCCATGATCCAACCCCCAGCCTCAGCTAGGCAGTATCACATGCGAGCGCGTGAAGAGGCATGGGGAGAGCTCAGAACCCAACCCCAGGATCTTCCCATGTGGCCTCAGTATGGCAAAGTAATGTGTTACTGCACCACAACAGCTGGTCTTACATAACTTACTTCACCGATTTATATTTTCTGCTTCAAAGGGCTTCCTTAATCCCATATTATAAAGATATTCAAATATGTTTTCTTCTAGTTCTTGTAAGAGTTCATTTTTTAAATCTTTGATTCATTAACTGATGAATCAATAAACAAAACATAATATATTCCTACAAAAGAATATTATTTGTTCACAAAAACGAATGAAGTAGGATATAAGCTGTAATATGGATGAACCTTAAAGTGTGCTATGTTGAAACTAGGCACAGGTGTCATGGTGGACTACGAGCAGGTCCAAAAGGGGCCCCTGAATCTAAAAGGTGCCACAGACCTCAGCGTGACCAAATGGATGAAGAAAAAGGATAAAGATAAGGCAAAGCTCCTGGAAATGATGGGAGTGAGCAAAAAGAACAAGGAAGAGAAGCAGCGTGGCCTGGACAAGAGGCCCCAGCCCAGGCAGCCTTCGAGAAGATGCAGGAGAAGCAGCAGATGGAAAGGATCCTGAAGAAAGTGTCCAAGACCCACAGAGAGTAGAGGACTTCAACAGACACCTGGACACTCTGAGGGAGCATTTCGACATTTTCCATGTCAGCTAGATGAGGTAGCCTCCTGGCTCTGGGTGTGGAGCAGCACTGAGGGGAAGCAGAAGGAAATGCCAGGGTAATGTTTGACCCGTTTGTTATTTTCTAGAAATACGTTTTTGTATACAGATCCTTGCATCTTCTTCTGGGACAGTATTTTTCAAAGCTGTGCACCCTCATTCTGGAACTTGATTAAAAGCAAGATGGTCTTTTTATTCAACTTTGGTTTCTTGGTAACACGTAGAAGATAAGTCATTTTAGGCTAGCAGGTGGCATGGAGGTTGAAGTGGCTGGATCTCACATGGATGACTGCATGATTTAAATCCTGGACCCGACACCTTGAGAAACACTTCAGGAGCATGTGTGTGCATGCCCAAATCCTGAGAAGAGAAGGGATTATGGCATAGTCATCCCCCCCCCCCCCCCCCGCCCGGGGTTTGATTTCTCACCACTCCTCACCTCCTATGTTTCTCTCTGGCAAATGCACGGACCCTATGGCAAACTAACAAAAGAAGACTTTTTAGTTTGCACTGGGGGAAAACAAAGTTATGCTAAATTGGGACTAGCAGAGCGCATAATGGTTATGTCACTGGGCTTCCACATATTCAACCGTGATTAGAGTTCTGGACCTGGCAGCTTAAAACTCCTGCCAGGCATGTGTGCGTACGTGCCCAAAATCCCAAGAGAGGATGGAGGAGAAGGTAGTGTGGCATGGCCATTCCCTCTTGGGGGGTGATTTCTAGCTTTTCCACTTACTGTCTCTGTCTCTTTCTCTCTCTAGCAAGTGCATGTGCCCTAAGGCAAAAACCTTTCTTTTTCTTTTCTTTTGTTTTCTTTTGTTTTCTTTTGTTTTCTTTTGTTTTCTTTTGTTTTCTTCTCTTCTCTTCTCTTCTCTTCTCTTCTCTTCTCTTCTCTTCTCTTCTCTTTTCTTTTCTTTTCTTTTCTTTTCTTTTCTTTTTGCTGGAGAGTGCATGTACTTGCCAGAGAGGAGGAAGGGAAAGAGGAAGAGGGAGAGTAAGAAAGTACCTGCCATGGGGTATGCTCATGCTACAATCCCTTCTCTATCATGTGCACACAGTCCCAGCATGTTTCTCAAGCCTCTAGGTCCAGGACTCAAACCTCAAAGTCAGCCCTTGGAATCTAGCTGCCCTAACTACCATGTCTCAGGCTGGTTCATAACCAAATGTTTATGAATTTGATTCTTTCTCTGTAATTTCTGTTCTGGTCTTGAGTTCTACCTGCCTCTCCCTATTTCAACACAATACTGGTTTATGTACTGTAGCTTTATTTTATGTGATTTTTGTAGGACTGATTCTGCTGCTCAATTCTTTACTCCCCCAACTTTTCCTTTTCAGAATTTTCCTAGAAATTCTTATATGTTTATTATACATGATAAATGTTACAATATTTTATTCAAGTTATTTATTAAAGCTGTTAGATTTTTAAAAAATATACTTTTTAAGAAAGCACTTTTGGGTTCACAAGAAAAAATAAACACAAGGTGCAGAGACTTCTGATATGGGCCCTTTCCTCACACACTGTCAGCATTCTGCACCACAGTAATACATTTGGATTCACTTTTTTTCCCCCCAAGCCCATCTGTATTCAGTTTTATTAAAGATATTTTTCATAAACAATCATGCTATTTCAGGTAGGACATGGGCAGACAATTGTCAACAGTATACAACCACGTTCAAGCTCCCTTCTTTAATGGACTACCAATATCAGAAAGCCACTATAAAACCCAGTGAGGTCTTCATCTGATGCTCTGAACAGGGCAAGTTTAGAGTGAGGGTTGATATTTCACATTTAACATGTTGTTTAACAACTTTTCACCAGCTGACCCTGACTTTTGGGGAACAAAAATGGCAGAATTATCGACCTTCTTTCGAAGGATACCATCTTAATGTCATTGGAAAGTCCAGATTTCCTGATGTAATGGTAACCATTTTTTTGTGATCAGGTCCCAACAGATCTCTGGTTTAAGGAAGCTAAGTCTATGCTGAAGGGAGAGGGAGGGAGGACATAAAAGCGAATTTAATTTTCCACGCCACAAGGCATCTGTGCCAAGGTGGCTATGTGTCAACATTAGGGAATCCCTCCTCTTGGGAGCCAAAAAGAAATTTGTCAAAACTAGATGGGAGGGACCAGCAGTTAATTTAAGGGCTATGTTGCTGAACTCCCATGTAGTCGCCTGCGGTTCAAATCCTGAACCCGGTGGCTTAAACTCACGCCAGGCGCGTGTGCGTGCGTGCCCAAGATCCCGAGAGGAGAATGGAGGAGAAGAAATTGTGGTGTGGCCATCCCCCCCGGGGGGTGATTTCTCTCTTTCTGTCTCTGTCTCTCTGTGTCTGTCTGGCGAGTGCACGCACCCTATAGAAAAAAACTCTCAAAAGAAAAAAGAAAAAAACTAGATGGGAAAGATACTTTCCAAATCAACCCAGCTTCAGAGACATTCTATTAGTGACAAATGCCCCTTCCCCAAAAAACAATGAAGTGTTGTGTGTGCTAACAACATAGCTTAAAAAAGAAAGTAAAACAAAATTCTGCAATTTTATAAAACTTGATAAAAATAGTATTTCAAACTGTACAGTCATCAGAAGTACACTCTTATCAACAATGCACACACTTCACTTGGCAACTCCAGCACCTTCAGCTTTTTGTGCCTGGTCTGTTTGGTCATCTCCATTTTCTGCAGGGTTATTCCCATCCTTGCCAGCGTCAACTTTTCCCTTTTTTCCTTTGGGCACCTTCTCTCCCTTCTTTGCAGAGACCTTTTTAGGCTTTGGCTCTGGCTTTGGAGGAGCAGGTTTTGCAGACAGCCTTGCAGACCTTCTCTGTGGTTCGTTCTTCACCTTGACTTTATCTCCTTTAGCATCCCCTTCAGCCTGTCTCTTGGGGCATGGCGGCAACGATGGCGCGACATAGGTGCTGGATGAGGATGCAGCGGAGTGCAGGCTTTGTTCGCTTCGGGGGTCAGTGTCGCCTCTTCTTCACACTGCTCTGGGATTCACTCTTGGTGTCGTACATTCTGTGAATTTTGACAAATGTAGAATGACACGTATCCACCATTATATTACAATTTGTAATGTTTTATATGTCCTAATAAATCCTTTGTGTTCTTCCTATTTTTCCTTGCCTGCCCTCTAAACTCTGAGAACTGCTGATCTTTTCCTTGTCTCCACAGCTTGCATTTTCCAGCATATTGTATAGTTAGAATCATATAGTATATAGTCTTTCAGGTTGATTTCTTTTACTCAATAATATGCATTACGTTTCTTGTGTGTCTTTTCATGACTTGATAGCTCATTTATTTAGGGTATTGAATAATATTCCATTGTCTGGATGTACCACAGCTCATTTATCTATTCACTTCCTGAAGGAAATATCAGTTGCTTACAAGTATTGACAATTATGGATAAAGCTCTTAAAAGCATCTGTGTGCAAGTATTTGTGTGAATATAAGTTTTCAATTCACTCACTTAGCATTTGGGTGAATATCAAGGAGCTGGTTTATATGGCTAACTGCCTTCCGAGTGGCTGTACTATTTGCGTCCTACCAGCAACAATGAGCACTCCTATTGCTGTACATCCTCATCAGGCCTTGGCGGTGTCAGTATTTTGGATTTTGGACATTCTAGTAGGTATGTAGTAAGTTGTTACAACCTTGATTTCTAAGTTTATCATCTAATTTGGGTTATCTCTCCGTTATTTAAGTCTTCTTTCATGTCTTTCAGTGGAGATTTGTATTTTTTTTCATATAAGTTCTGAATATTTTTATGAAGTATATAGTTTTTTATGCTATATATTTTTTATCCTTTACATTTTCTAAGTATTCTTTTGTGTCTATTGTTGATTTATTTCCTTTACTTGATTACCTTATTGAGTTTGAATTTTAGATGATATAATGTAATTATAATTTTACTTCCTCTCTAAATCATGTCTATGTGTGCTCTTACTTCTCACTCTACACACTCTTCATTTATTCATCATGAGCTCATTCCTTCCTCTTTAGGTCTGATCTCAAGTCTATTCTGCATTACAGACTTTTCTCCAGAACTTGAGACAAACATTTATTCATTCAATAAACGCTTTTGAACTGTTACTGTGTACTAGACAGTTCTCGTTATATTTCCTGGGTGTGTGTGTGGGGGGGAAATAACTAATTCCTAACAAAGAAAGCTCTACTTATAAAAGAATAACAATGATGTCTTGTTATTATAATGTATAGTTGAAATTTTGAAAGATAATATATTAGATCACAAAGCATTTATAGTCTCTCAAATAGTTTACAATTTTAGGCCAAAACTACATCTAACCATTACCTTGTGATGTGTTTTGATGACCCTATCACTCTTTTGATTCTAAAAACCTCTTTTACATGTTTCAATTTCAAATTTGCAGTAATAAATTCCAAAATGTAATGTTCTTATCCAGAGGATACATGTCAAGAAGATTTAAACCAGTGACCCCAAATAAATGTGGTAAATCATTTACTTGCGTGGTTAACCATGAAGGTTTTAAATTAAAGATTAAAATTTATTTTTTATATTTTTCTACTGCTTGCTTTGATGATTTCTCTAAAGTCAGATAATTAGCTTAGCCTCCTACTACTGTAAGAATATTTTAGAACTTACAGCATTACTTAGGGGAAAAAACAAATATTTAGGAAGAGATCTTTTGATAAGGTTCAGTAAATACAAATTGAGTATAAGCCTTGTGGCTATTCTGAAAGGAGAGAAAATCAGAAGACCAACATTTAGGTTCCAGATCTACAAGCAATAGTTATATGATTTAGAAGAAGTTTCAGCTCTTTTCTTCAGCTATAAGGTGAGACTAAATGTACTTGTTCCTCTTCTTCAAAGTAAGGTAAGGAGAATACATAAAATAATACATCAAAATTTTAAAATCTCCTTGTTATTGCCAAATCTTAGGAAATGTCAGTTAAACTTCCTTTTTGAGATCAGCAGATGGCATAATGGTTATGTCACTGAACTCTCGCATGGTCGACCCAGACCCAGTGGCTTGAAACTCACACTGGTTCAAGTTCCAGACCGAGTGGCTTGAAACTCACACTGGGCGTGTGTGCATGTGTGCCCAAAATTCCAAGAGACTGGAAAAGGATTGTGGCATGACCATTGCCCCAGAGGGTAATTTCTTGCTTTCTGTCTCTCTGGCAAGCGCATGTGCCCTTTAGCAAAAATCTCTCTTTAAAAAAAAAAAACAAAACTAAACCTCCTTTTCAATGGAAGAGATCCAATTGTAGTGTTCCTAAGAGGTAGGTAAATATCTGTGCTCTGCTTATACTTTACAGAAATAAAAGATAATAAAGAATATGCTCTATTAAAAAAGGGTAAGTATTAATATAAGTCACTTTTATATATACTCCAGTGGTAAGGACTGAAACAGAAAAAAATCATCTTTTTTTAGTAAATGTGTCACAATTTATTACAATTAAGATAACAGCCAATATGAGTAACACTATGATAAATATCAGTGTATATATATTTTTGACTACATTTCTTATAATCTTAGTATAACATTCTATAAATTAAAATATTGAATTTCCTTCTTAAATTGCACTTAATTTTGTGAGTTAATTTTTTTATTTCTTTTTTTATATATTCAGTCACCGTATGTCATTGCAGCATGCAAAAAGAATCTTTCCAGCATGAAGACCCTCTATATTAGTCCAAAAAGATATTATCATACACATTATCATCAACAGATAATTTCCCATTTTTGTGATCCTTAAATGTTTTGTTTCTTTCTTTTTAGTTTTCATTTACATTTTTATTAAAAATATCCTAAGGGCCCATAGAATTCTCTTAGGTAAGATCTTCTGGAGACAATGCCAAGTGATATAGAAGACATAAATATTAAAGCTAGTCCTAGGTACTGCACAATTAGAAGAGTTTCTTTTCAAAAAAAAAAAAAAACTTTAGTTTTCTTACATTTATTGAATATTTTAGTAATTTTGCAAGAGGACATGTGTTCTCACATGAGAGCAAAAGAATACTCCTCAATGGAGTGTGGTCATGCTGCATCCCTTTCTCCTCTATCTTTCCCCACCTCCACTAGAAATTGGGGCACACACATGCATGTGCTTGGTATGTTTTTCAAGCTGCCAGGGCCAGGACTCAAATCATGATCAGCTGTGTGGGATCTGGTTTTCTTACCTGCTGATCTATGTGGTCACCCTTCTCTTATTTAAAATTTGGGATAACTCTGGGTTATATTTAACAAATGTAAAATTTTCTATTTTGATGTAACTCAGCAGATAAAAAAAGGTAATAAGAGTATGAAAGCGAGATATTTCCTATCAGTGAAAGTAGACTGTGTCAATATTTTTTGCTTTGGAGCCAGCAGATGGTATGATGGTTAAGGTGCTAGATCCCACCTGACTATCTGGTTCATTTAGCCTGAGCATAATGCCAGGTGCATGTGTGCACATGCCCAAGATACTAAGAGAATAGAAGAGAAGGGATTACAATTTGGCTACCCCCTTTAGGTTGTGTTTTCTCACTTTCCTCTTTTGCTCTTTGTCTACCTATGGTTAACACAGTAGCAAAACAAAAACAAAACAAAACAAAAAACAAAAAAAATTCTGTTTTGTTTAAAAAAGAAAATGAGGGAACCAGCAGTTAGCGTAATGGCTATGTCGCTGGACTCCCACGTAGTCGACCGCGGTTCGCGTCCTGGACCCGGTGGCTTAAAACTCACGCCGGGCGCGTGTGCGTGCGTGCCCAAGATCCCGAGAGGAGAATGGAGGAGAAGGGACTGCGGCGTGACCATCCACCCTGGAGGGTGATTTCTCGCTTTCTGTCTCTATGTCTCTCTCTGTCTGTCTGGCAAGCGCACGCGCCCTGTAGCGAAAACCTCTCCAAAAAAAAAGAAAAGAAAAAGAAAAAGAAAAAAAAAGAAAATGAAACATGAAACAACAACATTCAAAATACTATCATGGGAAAAGTGTTTAAAGGCTCAAAAATGATACTAATGGCCAAGTTCATCTGTTTATATACTGACTGCCTCTATCAGTGAAATGAGAACATAGAATACATACTGTTTTCATTATAAAAACTATTAAATTAAAACAAGAAGGTGTAGGACAGCCCTGCAGCCTTATGGTTAAGGGAATCAGTTCTCACGTGGCCAACTGTGGTTCAAATACTGGTCCTGGCATTTTGGAAAACACACCACATTCATGTATATGTGTGCCTAAAATCCCAACAGGATGGAAAAATGGAGAAGGGATTGCAGTGTGACCACACCCCACGGGGGAGTGATTTCTCTCTCTCTCTCTTTCATTCTGTCTTTCTCTGGCAAACACATTTGACCTCTGCAGTTAAAAAAAAACCCAAACTGGAAAGCATTTCATGCATAGTAAAGCTGTACAAAACCTTTTTCTGGTTTCAACACCACTCACACTATCTGTCCTTAAATAAATAAATAAATTAATTAATAAATAGTAGCACAGTGGGCTGAATGGAAATGAATTTTTCATTAATAAAATTTGTCTTTCCCACAACTGAAGAGGCAAACAAAAGGCTCAAATAAAATTCCTTCTGTTATTTTTCTCCCTCACCTAAAATTTTCAAAAACAATCAGTTACTTAGCAAATAGAGCCTAAAATACTGTATTTTCTTAAAATTATGCATGTTTTCTTTGTGGACTTTATTAAAAATTATTTGAGGTCTCAAAGAAAAGTAGGCAATCTTCATGCTTCTTAAAATGACTTCAGAGAAATAAACTTTGGAAGGTCCTATCTTTTATTTTCAAATGAAGTACATTCTGTCTGAAGCAGAATTACTAAAAAACTAAAAGCAAGATATTCAGGATAACTGAATTAAAAAATAGACTATATTAAATAAATTTTTATAAAAGTAGCTCTGACTACACCAGTTGACAGCTTTTGGTATAATAATAAGAGGAAAAAATAAAACAAAACAAAACAAAAAACCCTCAAGACATTGTGGTAAGCCATAGCTGTTTTCAAAATACCTGTTAAAAGGAAAGCTGTGGCTTATACTAGTGGTCAGCATGTGAGAAATTAGAAATGCTCAGAGTTTCAATGAATCAAATCTCAGAATTAGTGAGTATAGTTATTCTATCTGGTAACTCAATGTGTAGAATTTGACAGTGTGTGATAAATGAGATATACTTTATAATAACTTTATTGAAATTTTTAATCTATATATTACTTTAGAAGGAGTAAAGAACTTAAAATGAACAAGTTTCCCCTTAGTGCTATTTCCTTAAAAACTAGCAACTCAGGCCCCATCATTATTTTTAATTAATTAATTAATTAATTTTAATTTGACCAGAGACAGACAGAGAGAGAGGGAGAGAGAGAGAAAGAGAAAGTGAGAGAGCTAGCCCCCAGGTCCGGGACTTGAACCATGGTTGTCCATGTGAGAGTCCCAGTGCCCTTCACCACCACACCACCTGCTGGCCCAGGCCATCATTTTTGAGGAAGAGACAGAGTAGAATGAAAGATGCTCCTTTCTGTTGCTCACACAGAAAAGTTAGGGGACAGTAATGTTTTACTTCTCTCCCTCACTTGTCACTTCCACATATTAGCAGCCTGCAAATTGTTCGTATTCTGTTATCTCTTTCTCCCTGCCTCTCTAGCATAGATTAGGCCACCAGTATAGATCACCGGGAACTTTGTAACAGCCTCTTGTGCTGCCACTGTCCTTGCCTTGCCCCATTCGTTCTCCACATGATGACTGAGGTGATCTTTCTAAACTGCAAACGTCCTTCATGTAAAACTCTCCTTATTTCCTATGGCTGTCAGGATGAAGTCCACACTATCTTTTTTTTTTTTTTTTTTTTTTTGAGAGATATTTTTGCTATAGGGCGCATGCGCTCGCCAGTCAGACAGAGAGAGAGAGAGAGAGACATAGAGACAGAAAGCGAGAAATCACCCCTCAGGGGGGATGGTCATGCCACAATCCCTTCTCCTCCATTCTCCTCTCGGGATCTTGGGCACGCACGCACACATGCCCGGCGTGAGTTTTAAGCCACCGGGTCCGGGACTCGAACCGCGGTCGACTATGTGGGAGTCCAGCGACATAGCCATTACGCTAACTGCTGGTTCCTGAAGTCCACACTTTCTCATGTGGCTTATAAGGTCCTTCATGATCTGAAACTTTTCCCTCAACAAATACTTTACCTTCTGAATTACTGAAATTGTTATTTCCTGGCTAAGTGAAGTTTTTGTCTCTGATACTCACACATTGCCTGGATGACGCCTGCTGGTCTCCCAGCATCAGTGCATTCCTCTACCCTCTCCCTGGAGCATCTTTCCACTTTGACCTTGAACGTGTCAAGCACATTCTATCTCAGGGCTGCGTCTGTATTCTCTGGCTTGACTGCTCTCCCAGCTATGAAGTTAGTTATGTGACTCCAATGTGTTACACTCTATAGTTGTATGGAAAACTGAAATGATGGTGGCCAGCCAGTGGTGTGGTAGTTTGTGGAATCTACATGACTGACTGCATAGTTTGAGTCCCAGACCCAGCAGCTTAAAAAACGTGCTGGATATGCATATGTGCATGCCCAAAATTCCTAAAAGAGAATGGAAGAGAAGGGATGTCACTGTGGCCACCCCCCCCCCCCCGAAGGGTGCATTCTCACTTTCTCTCTCTCTCTTTGATGAACACACCCTCCCTCTAGCAAATTAAAAAACAAAAAACTGAAATAAGGGAAAGGATTAAACATACTAACATTAAGCATACTCAAAATACAGATTCAAAAGTTGGAACTTCTAAGAAGTCAAATTGGAAAACTAGTATACAGACTACGAGAAGTGACAATAGACATTTTTGGAGCAGCATTAGGAAAACTAAGGGCTAAGAGAGAATCTAGATAGGTCTTTCAGATAGTGTTAGTAGTTGCAAAGCAGTTCCAAATGGTGAAATACTTAAAATTACTTACCATGTAATGAATTGCTCAAAGTCCCAGAGCTATGGATGTTTGCAGACCATCAAGGAGAAACAGAGATATCCTCAACTAACTAAGGGTCTACATAGTAATAGCCACTGATTATTAGCTTCAACTCTATGTCACACCCCACTGCATTATCTCCAGACCTGTATTTCTAATTACATGTGACATAACATTACTTGGAAGTTCCAAGGACACCTCCTGTCTACAGCAGAATTTGTTACTCCCACAAGACCCACTACTTTTCCTGTGTTCTCTCTTCTACCTAATGGCATCATCATCCACTCAGATAACCAAGCAAGAGAGCTAGATATTCTCTTTTATACCTTGTTCTTCTACCAGCCATACCTAGCCTATCATCCTCTCATGTTGATAATACTTTTCTTTTTTTTAAGGTTTTTTGCCATAGGGTGCATGCACTCACCAGAGAGACACTGAAAGGGAAAGTGAGACATCACTTTCCTAGGGGAATGGTCACGCTGCAATCCCTTCTCCTCCATTCTCTTCCCAGGATCTTGGGCACGCATGCATTTGTGCCCAGTGTGCTTTTAAGCCACCAGGTCTAAGCTGACTACGAACTGCAGTTGGCCATGTGGGAATCCAGCACCTTAATCAACACAACACCTGCTGGTCCCAATAATACTTTTTAATGCCTTTTTAAAAGTTTATTTATTTCTTCTGTATGAGAGAGAGAGAGCACGCCCAACAGGGTCCTGACACTGTGATCCATCCCCAGTCTGCAGCCAGTTCTGGGATCATGGGTACCTGCATGCCCAACAGACTCAGAAAAGTCTCTGGACTTGCACGGGAGTCCTCCCCTGTGGGACTGCTTCATATAACTTCTTGTTTTACTTGTGCATTACTGTCTGGACCTATAAATATTTTAATAATGCTCAAACCCATTTATTTCTTTTCATCTTTCTGACTCTACTTACATGAAGGGTATACTTGTCTATGCATAATAATGGATTTCCCTCCCTCCAATCTTATGTAAGCCTCATTCATTTGCCACATGGCAGCCTTAGTAATATTCCCCAAATTAAAATCTAGTTACATTTCTTCTGTTTAAAACCTACAGTGATTCGCCATTGCCTTCAGGATAAAGCATTTGGTGAATACTGTTTGAATGAATTATTTTGTCAGACTTTATTTTACCAAGTTTTTAGAATAACTTTAAGCTGGAGATTATTCTATTTTTCAAGGAAGGCTATTAAGGTTAAAAAGAGTTTGAAGGACTTACTCCATAGTTTGTCTGACTCCTGAGGCTATGCCATTTCTCTCTTTCCTTCCTTCCTTCCTCTCTTTCTCTTTCTTTCTTTCTTTCTTTCTTTCTTTCTTTCTTTCTTTCTTTCTTTCTTTCTTCCTTTCTTTTCTTTCTTTCGAGAGATATTTGCTATAGGGCACATGTGCTTGCTAGAGAGACAAAGAGGGACAGTGAGATAGAAAGTGAGATATCAGCCGTCCCCCCCCCCCCCCCCCCCCCGGCAGGATGGCCACACTACAATCCCTTCTCCTCTACTCTCCTCTTGGGATTCTGGACATCCACACACATGCACCCGATGTGAATTTCAGGATGCTGGGTTTGGGGCTTGAACCGTAGTGGGAGTCCAGTGCCTTAACCACCATGACATTCTCCCAAGGCTATGCTATTTCTATGTCACATTAGCTATCCTTTTCTATCAAATGATGGCCTTTTCACGTAGACAGTAAAGAAAGACTGCTAGTTACATAGTGGATTTCTGAAAGTCATGCACAAGTAAATATAATCTCTGATTCCAATAAATGTTGTAGTAATTGCTTTACAGAATTATCTTTCACTGCAGTAAAACTGTGATTAACCAGAATCTTCAATTAAGCAACGTTTGTTTTAAGAGCATTTGGAAGGAAAACATTGTACACTTTTAGACAAAGTAGCTCTATTACTAAAAAAGAAGCTGACAGGAATTTTTAAGAGAAGTCTCCAAGGCATAATTGGAGCCTCTACACATTGAGCTATACTGTCCTCTATGGCATGTATAATGTCATCAAATAGAGCTTATGCACAGAGCAGTGCCTGGCACATGGTAAATGCTCAGTAAATGTTTGTCAAATAAATGAATTAAGGAATGGGAAAATAGGGACCAGCAGTTAGCGTAATGGCTATGTCGCTGGATTCCCATGTAGTCGACCATGGTTCGTGTCCCAGACCCGGTGGCTTAAAACTCACGCCAGGCGCGTGTGCATGCGTGCCCAGGATCCTGAGAGGAGGATGGAGGAGAAGGGATTGCGGCGTGGCCATCCCCCCTGGGGGGTGATTTCTCACTTTCTATCTATCTCTCTGTCTCTCTGTCTGTCCTGTGAGCGCACGTGCCCTATAGCAAAAGTCTCTTCAAAAAAAAAAAAAAAAAAAAAAGGAATGGGAAAATAAAATCCTCAGCACTCTAAGGTTCATAATTACTTATTTATGGTTGTCACATTCTTCATACTAATAAACTAATATATTTCAGCTAGGTTTTTTACTACAAAAGTCAAAACAAAAAATAATTTTCTTATCCTTGTTAAATTGGAAAATTCATTTGATCAAAACAACTTACTTCCCAAATATGCTGGTAAAATATGCATATGATTTTAGTTTTTAAAGTGCTACCAAAGCACCACTTTTACTATAAATTTAACCGTATTGAGAAATAAGAGTGACATGGTTAGTTGAAGTGCAAATTTGGGTTTATTTATAGATTTTTTTAATATCGGAGTTATCCTAGTCTATGTTAATATTTCCTATTGGTCATCTTTTCCTTACTCCTTCACTGTTATATACTGTAAAGGTACCTAACATTTCATTTTACTTAAGGTAACCTATTTGTCATATCAAAGCAAAAGCAGGAAGCAGTTGCTGTGGTGCAGCAGTGGCCCCTGTGCCCTGCAGGGCTAGAGATCATGTGACAGATGATGTGTTTGGATCCCTCCTTGAGCCTGAAAGTACACAGGGCACCCAGTATCCTAGGGAGCAGGAGAGATGGGAAGGGAGGATTGCAGCATGACAAGACTTTATAGAGGGTGTCTCTCTCTCTTTCTCTTTCTCTCTCTCCGTTTTGCTCTCATGCACACTCTATTATTAAAAAAATAAGTAAATAAAGTAGGGAGCCACCTGGTGGCATGGTGGTTGAGGTGGCTAGATCCCATGTAGCCAACTATGCAGTCAAGTTCTAGACCCGGTGACTTGAAAAACACATCAGACAGGGCCAGCAAGGTGATGTAGTGGTTAGGTGCTGGATTTCCACATGGCCAACCGTGGTTCAAATCTTAGACACACCGGCTTGAAAATCATGCCCAGTATGTGATGTGTGTGTGTGTGTGTGTGTGTGCCCAAAAAAATCCCTAAAGAAGAATGGAGAATAAGGGATTGTGGTGTGGCCACCCCCTCCCAGGAGGTAATTTCTCACTTTTCTTCTTTCTATTTCTCCACTTAGCACACACACCCTATGGCAAAAACCTAAAAAAAAAAAAAGGATAAAAGAAAAATATCCTGGGCTTATGTACATGCATGTCATAAATCCCAAGAAGAGAATAGAAGAGAAGGGACTGCAGTGTGGCCATCCCCCTTGGAATGGGGTACTATCTCATTTTTGTCTTGCTCTGGTGAGTGCACATGGCCCTGTAGCAAAATTTTAAAAATTAAAAATAAAGTAGAATACCCTGACTTTTCTTGGTGAAATGTGCATGGACAGTTCATAGTTAGGGAAAAGGGACTACTCACATTGCACATACCACAATAAAAATTATGGAAATAAATTGATAATATTCTAATATCTCATATTTTAATACACAAAGCTCCAGTATGAAGAATTTAAAGGTGCACTACTGAAGAAAATTAATCATATGCTTAAAAAATATCAGACATTTGTATTACTGGTTATGATGCCTGATCTGTTTCAGGCCATGCTGTTCTAATAAGAACATAGGCAAAACTGAACTTGATATCCTATGCAATGAAATTATGAATTGGTTATGATACATTAATTGTTAGTACCACTCCTAGTTATATATTGTTTGTTTATGAATGTAGGTCTAATATCCCATTGCTTCTAAATAGAATCTACATGGAAAATTTATGTGTATCACAAATACTAATGGGTTGCAGTAGGAATTAATCCCATCCTGAGACCTGGTTGAAATTATTGAAAGCTTGGAGATATGGCATGATATTAACACATTTTCAAAAGCTAGAGAAGGGGGAGGGGAGTCAGTAACAATTAGGTCAATATTAGTTTTTTTTCAGAAATTCTTTTTGACAGGATGCAGGCTTCTGGAGAATATGATTACAACTGTTCGGCTCATCTTCCTTGACTGGGAAGCACAATGTCACACTGCCTTCTGTTTGGGGAGCCCTCTCTTTGCTCTTGAATCACATGTAGAGCAGCCATAATTAGCCTGGCATAGAAATACATCTTCACAACAGCCTTTCTAAGAGAGAGAAGTGCTGCATGCATTGTGTATCTATGCAAATTTATCTTCTCCCTGTGCGTGGGGTACTTTGTGCAGGAGAATCCATCCAGTGCTGCTTTCCTCTCTGAGTCTCTGAGGGTTGGGTTTCCTTCCTGTTGTAAAGTGGGGTGGGAATCTCTTTGAAACCACTCTGTTTGCCTGCCTTGTTTTTTTTCAATTGGTGTGAGGTATGCAATAGATCAAACTCGCTCTCTTTGCTGACATATTCAACTTTGCCTTCCCATGCATCTGACTTTAATGTGTTTTCTGTACTCTGTAGAGGAATTGTGCACCAAACACACAGCAGCTGCCCGTCACAGATAACAGCAAAGCACCAGCTCGTAGACCAATGCGGTCAGCTTTCCTTTCCTTCCTAAACTGCAGTCTGCTCCTCGGAGGGTCCTCTGAGTTCTCAACTGCCAGAGTTCAAGGACAACTGACCATGTTTTGAGTTCAGTAGAGGGAGGGGGGAAAAAGGTTTAAAATGCAAAGTACCTATGCAATCATTAATGGGGGAAACAATCTCTAAAACTCTGTTTTAGAGAATAAAGGAGGACAGAGGTAGGAAATCCCCTCAACACTTTTTAAAGTGCTTATGCCACCTCCGTGTTGATAAACGAAAGTACTAATGTAGGAGAAGAACTTGATGGGCATGTTTTTAACTAGATTATTAGTGTTCACAGCATCAAGTACACAAGCAGCAGACATAATCTACTCAATTTATTCTCACTACTGCAGACTTAAAAGACTTTCACACAATGAGCTGCTCCTTCTCAGGCAGGTTAGTGGTTACTGTGGATCATGAACCACACCCTTTTGATCAGATAAAACTAAAATATGATGATGAAAGAAGAAAAGTCTTTAAGTTCGTAAGTCAAGGCCTATAAAAATATACAAGACATCAAACATCTCAAATGAAAATCAGTATATTAAACTTAGGTTTTTGACAACATTTTAAGCCAATCTATTGCTTATCAAGTCACCTTTCATTGGGTTAAAACCTTCTGTGTCATCTAAGTTAAAAGAAGATTTAACTGATTTTTATGATGGTTACTTTTGAGTTTTTAAAACATCGTGGACTTCAGGTAAATTATTTTGTCAGTTACTTTGGAAACACCAGTAGGACTTCACTTGCAGTGACCAATCTGCATGACCGTATCTGATAGTCCCACAGATCCCTGGTTCTTTTTCTACCCCAATTGATATCCTTGTTTTTGCTGTGAAGAAATTTTGAAGTTATCACTGATATCAGGTCTTCCAATTCTGTAATTAACAGTCTCTAGAATTCTCTTTTTTATATTCTCACCACCAAGGCCCTATGACAAGCCTATATAGCCACTTTATTACACTCTTCTAGGAAAGCTTCTAAGCGATCTGATTGCCTTTGGTCCACTCTTTACATTGCTGCTAGATTATCCTTCTAAATGCAGCACTGATCATTTCAACCTTCTGTTTAGAGACCTTCAATGATTAGAATGGGTTATACAGGTGTGACAAAATATTTACTCACTACAGCCTTGGGGGCACATGGGTGGGAGGAAGTAGCCACAACCCCAGCTCATTGCCTCTAACCTCAAGCAGCTTTTTCTGGTAAACCCAGCATGCTATTCAAATATTGCCATTTTTAAAATGCAGGCCACCACTTACAAGCTTTGAAGGCACTGATGTAAAGCAAGAGTTCTTAACAGGTCTGAGAAACTCTGAGAGAGCGCTGTGGGCTTTAGAATATTTGAGATACTCCATAAATTTCTGGGGAGTCAGTCCACAGAAATGAGCCATTCTTAAAAAAGTATACCTGTTGAAAAGTTAAAACCCACAAGTCCGTAGTACACATTGACCTTTATCTGTCTTTACAACCTCAGCAACAACCATTTTCTCCCCATGTACCTTATATTCTAGGTACCTTATATTCTTTTTAAATTTTTTTTAAGAGGTTTTTTTGCTATAGGGTGTGTGCGCTCGCCAGACGGAGAGAGACAGAAAGTGAGAAATCACCCCCAGGGGGGATGGTCATGCTGCAATCCCTTCTCCTCCATTCTCCTCTTGGGATCTTAGGCACGCACGCACACGTGCCTGGTGTGTTTTAAGCCACCAGATCTGGGATGCGAATTGCGGTCGACTACATGGGAGTCCAGCGACATAGCCATTACGCTAACTGCTGGTCCCTAGGTACTTTATATTCTAGCAGACTACTTGGCATTCTTTCAACATGCAGAGGTCCTTCAGGCCCTATCATTCTGCCACTTTATCTCTACCACCTCCTATTTCTTAGCTTAGATTTCAGTAGTGATAAATTGTTTTTAACTCTCTAACATGCATTTTTCAAGATTCAATGCCCTTATAATCTGGCTGGTGAACTCCTTTACATCCATCAGTACCCAACTTAAATCCTACTTCTCTTTGAACCTCCCCTTACTCCTAGAAGACTTCATTGCTCTTGCTTTTATGTTGCTACCTTACTTACCATTAAAACTTATATTATTCCACTTATTTCAATTATTCCAATGAATGAAATATATTTTCCTCACTACACTGATTGCTAGTGGAAAGCAAGGTTCCTAATTTATTGTATGTGCATTATACACCCAGCACAATGCTGTGAGTTGGTGTTTAATGTATGTTTGTTTGATTACTGTTCTAGCCTTGCTTCCATTTGTGAAACTTGAGCCCTTTCTTTGAAGACATGGTTAAAATGTCACCTCTGCAAAAACTCTTGACTCCCTCGGATCAAGGGAACTCTCTCCTCTGTGGCACATAGTCTGTTTTCTCAGTTATACTAACCCCCTCACCTTGCTCCAGCAGCAGTAGTTTCTAACTACCAGTGTGTGTCTTACCCACCCCCAATAGCAAAAAACACCCCTATTTGTTGAGAGCTCTAATTAATATCTTCACCAGTCAATCTCTTCTCTCTGTGAAGTGGACCTCTATACCCATTTATCTGGGAAGTCAATTCCAAATGGGAGAATTTCATAAGAATCATAACACTGTCTTTTTGCCCATGGTATTCCTTTTCTAACTTAGAGATCAGTGCTCAACCAAATAGAGCCTCATATCACAGTTTGAACAGTTTGCAATATTTGCAATAATACAGCCTAATATTTAGTTACTGCATAAATTCCACTATCGTAGGGAAAGATGACCTTACAGCCAAGTTAGTTTTCCTGGACTTGTGTTGGCTAGGTCTGTTTTCTGCTTGGTCCTTTCCCCAAAAAGCCAAGTCTGGAGCTAATTATCTAGTGACAGTGTTTAATAATCCTACTGCTTAAGACAATTTGTGTGTATAGATACAAATATATACATATATGAATTTCTATATTAATATTTATATCTATATGTGAAGTACTGGGGGGACTGTGGTGAAGATATTCTTTATGGGAGACAACTAGTCCTTGACTTCGGCCATTTCTTGTCACATGAGAACATGAGCCCAGGGATACTGGATCTTTGACCTTTTCGAGAGACACATAGATTTTTGTGTGAATTATTGGTACTGTGTCAGGAAGAAGCATAATTCATGCTCAGTGTACTTGTGTAAGATAAAATGCATTATCACATAGTTAAGTCAGTTAAGGGTGAAAAATATAGTCCAGTTGTCTCTGTGTGACTGTCAGTGCTCACTGCATGTCAGTATTTCTGGAAAGAAGGAAAACAGCAGAAGTACTATGTACAGGAGTTACCCGGAGAGAAACCAGTTAGGTTCTTCTGTTGTTAGCCACTGTTCTTTCACTCTCCATCCACCACTGTCAGAATGAGATCATCCACGAAGTCAGAGCCTGGTGGCCTCAGCAGTCTGAGATTCAGAATTTAGGCCGTTATTGATTGAAGAATAACCATAGCCTCACTGGGAGATTAGGTTGACTACTTTCTTCTACTAATGGCTTATGAGAAAGAAAACCTGGCACAATCTGACCTCAATAAATATTTACCAAATGCACAAATGAATGGATAGACAAATGTATCGTTCTGCATTTATGAAAATTTTAAGAAAAAATTTTGATGTCTTTTCAATGCAAATTTTCTTTGATCAACAGACCCTAACTGGTTTCTTACAAGCTATGACAAAGGCATTATGCTAAGTGAAATAAACCAGAGACAAAATGATAAATATTGTGATTCCACTTATATGGAAGTACCTAGAATAGTCAAACTCATAGCAACAGAAAACAGAATGGTGGTAATCAAGGAATTTGGGGTGTGGAGAATGGGGACTTATTGTTTAACAGGCACAGAATTTCAATTTGCGATGACGAAAAGATTCTAATGATGATAATGGTGATATTTGCACACCAATGTGAATATACTTAGCATGACTGACTTGTACATTTGAAACAGTTAAAATGATAAATTTTATATTATGTACATTTTACCACAGTGAAATGAGTGAATTAATAATTGTGATATGCATTTCTAATATGGGGTTTTCGATCAGGCTCCTTTGTGCCTTTGCCCCACTTCCACCCAAATCAATTATTCAACTTTCTGTGCATTTTTACTCAAACAATAATGTGTTTGTAGTGTTTACGTGTATGTAAGGGCACTAAGATGGATAGCCCAAAGATTGAAATAGGAGGCAAGTTAAATTGATATTCATCTCTTTGCAATCTAATAAGTAGTCTTTAGGGGGTCTTTTCTCTCCACATTTGGTTCTAGATATTTTAAAATATTGACATCATGTGGCAATTTCTGTGGCACAGATAGTATCTATTGAGATTTGTTAATCAGAAGAAAAGTAATGCTTCTAACTTTCAGAAGAATATGAGAAAAAAAAAAACAAAGTGTTCATCTCCCTTTTCCAACCCCGTTGCTAACTCTCTGCTTAAATCCTATCTATAACCTCACACCAAGACAATTATGTTATTTCCTTCATCTTTTAATTATTACCTTTTTCAATGCATACTGCATTATTCTAGCATATTAATTTTCTAAAATATTGCCCTTTCTTAGTAGGAGACTTAAGTTCCTATTTCACAAAGGCTATATCAAGCATGAATGCTTTTAACTTCCTGCCCTTCCCCCTATTTCTACAAAACCTATCTGTAACCATGCTGTA
The DNA here is from genome assembly GCA_026018925.1 of Tupaia tana. Lineage (NCBI taxonomy): Eukaryota > Metazoa > Chordata > Mammalia > Scandentia > Tupaiidae > Tupaia > Tupaia tana. The sequence continues at coordinate 70,001,740 of JAKSZU010000004.1, forward strand.
ACCTTGCCTCCTTCCCCTGGTCCAGAGGGAGAGGGCTCACACTCCTTTTTCTTTTTCAAGGCTAATCCAGCCACCTGTGCTCTGACCCTCATTTCCTCCCACCTCCTCCAGGACCTAGATCCATCAGCTGTCTCTTTTCTTTCCTGTGTCTTCAGCCTCTTCCTCTCCTTTAGGTCTTCTATGTAGTCTATAAACAAGCTCAAGTCTTTGAAAAACAATACATTTCTCAAGCTATCACCCTCAATTTCTCCTCTACTCATTCCTAAGCTTCTTGAAAGACTCTGATCTACTCACATTCTCCCTTTTCTCTCCACCTGTAGAGGCTTCTGACCCCACTTAAACTGCTGCCCATGAATATTATCTGTGACTGCTCAGGTGCCAAACCCAGGAGCCAGTTTTCATTATTCATCTATCCGATCTGTTTGCAGTATTGACATCGTTGGCTTTTCATATCTTTCTTTTCTTGGCATCTGTGGAACATTTCTCCAACTTTGTCACCATCCCTTCTCACTTCCTCTGTTCACTCTAAGCTACTGGTGTATCTCATTATTTTTAAGTTTATTTTACTTTATTAACTTTTTTGAACTTTAATTTACATGTAATTATATGTATCTTCACAGTGTACAACATTGCTTTTAACAGCATGAATACCATGCATTTCAATTAAGACAAGGACATTACTATGTACATTATCATCAGCAAATAGCTTTTCATTTTTTTGTCAATTAAACATCCTTTTTTTCTTCCTGCTCCCTTCCCTCCCTCCCTCTATTACCAAGCCCTATCCTTTTTAAATTTTAATTATTATTATTATTTTATTATTTTTTTAATTTCAAGAAAAGCAGTTTTAACTTTAATAAATCATAGAAATGCTAAGGAACTTTGCTTAAAACTTAAAGCCAGGAAACAGGTTAGGATTCTCTTCAAATAGCAGGTACACGAGCCTATTGACAGCTCAAGATAAGAAAACAAAGCGTAGAAGAAAATCAGCAATGTTTTAGTCAAAAGTCATAAAATGCTATTTCACCAGTTCAGTCTCATGTACTTAATCTATCTTCTGTTGTGGTTCGATCTTCCCAATTAAATTCTGGGATATGATATTCAACTCCAGACTTGTCCCTACCATTAAGTTGGCCATTTTCTTAGTTTTTAAACTCTTATTTCTGTGCATCTGTATTTAATTCTCCTGATATACACTACCTTGAGAACTTCTTAGAGATCTGATCTGGTGTTGGTAAATTCTTTCAGGTTTTGTTTATCTGAGAATGTTCTTGTATTTTCTTCCCATATGAAGGATAATCTTGCGGGGTACAGTATTCTTGGTTGAAATTATTTTTCCCTTAGCACTCTTAATATATTTTCCCATTCTTTCCTTGCTCGCATTGTTTCCGATGAGAGGTCTGCTATTAGCCTGATGGGATATCCTTTGTAGATAACTTGTCATTTCTCTCTTGCCCATCTTTGTATCTTGTCTTTGTCTCTGGTTTTGGTCAATCTTGCTATAATGTGACTTGGAGAAGATCTTCTTGGGTTGATTCTATTTAGGGTCCTTTGTATTTCTTAGGACTGGATCTTTGAGTGACTCTCTAGGTTTGAAAAGTTTTCTTACAGGATTTCATGGAATAGATTATCAATGCCCTTGTGAGTCTCTTTGCCTTCTGGAATGCCAATTATCCAGATGTTTGGATGTTTGATGATATCTAGTATTTCTTGTATATTATTCTAATTTTTTTGGTAATTTTCTGTCTTCATGGTGAAATTTTCTAGGCCAAGAATTCTTTTCTTTTTCTTTTTTTTTTTTTTTTTTTTAATTGGAGAAGTTTTTGCTATCGGGTGCATGCGCTCACCAGAAAGACAGAGAGAGACAGAGAGACAGAAAGCAAGAAATCATCCCCCGGGGGAATGGCCATGCCACAGTCCCTTCTCCTCTGTTCTCCTCTCAGGATCTTGGGTACGCACACACATGCACCCAGTGTGAGTTTAAGCCACTGGGTCCGGGACTCGAACCGTGATCGACTACATGGGAGTTCAGCGACATAGCCATTACGCCAACTGCTGGTCCCCAATAATTCTATTTTCTACATCTGAGATTCGATTTTCTATATGATCTAATCTGCTTTAATACTGTCAAGGGAAGTTTTGACTTCCTGTATTAGAGGCTTCATTTCTAACAGGTCCATTTGGTTCTTTTTTATAGTGTGTATTTCCTCTTTTATATCTTGCATGAATTTCCTCACCTTAAACTCGTCAGCTCCTTTCTCCTGCCTCTTCTGCAGTTCACTGTCTCTCTTCTCTTCTATCTCTGTTAGCTTTATCACTATGAATATTCTAAATTCCTTATCAGACATTTCCATAATTTCCATTGACCTGTCTGTGGATTAAGAGGAGTTATTTTTTTTTCCCTTGGAAGAGAGGTATTTTCTTGCTTTCCCATATTTCTTGTGACCCTGTGGTGATTTCTAGTCATCTGATGGATGGTGTGTTTCTTCCTAATTCTCGAAGTTCAATTGGAATGTTCAGGAGTGTGTAGAAGGAGGTGACGTGGAATCTCTTTGCCATTCCATTTTTATCCTTTTGTGCAACAGATTCAGTGGGTATTGAGGAATATGTTAACCCTAATAGTATTTGGATGTTGGCTATGGTTCCCTTAGATCAGTCTAGAAACACAGTGAATAGAGATTGAGAAGAGTGATGAGATAAAAGAAAAAGAAAAGGAAACAGAAAGAGAGAAACAAGCAAATAAACAAATAAACAGAGGAAAAAAGTAAAAAAGTAAACAACCAAAAATTTATTATTTAAAAAAAAAAAACAAAAATGGAAAACTGCGCGGTGCGTGAGCGTACTACGCGAAATCACTAATTCTCAGGAGCCATGGAAGAGTCTTCTTCAGAAGGCCTGCCCCGTTCCTCTCCTGGAGGGAAGGGAGAAAGGGGATTATTAGCAAGATGAAGGAAGGGCTGAAAGCCAAGAGAATACTTTACCTTAAAAATTTTTTAAAATGAAAAATTACCAAAAAATGAAGACAGTGATAGAGGCAGAGAGAAACAGAGACAGAGAGAAGGCTAGAGGGGCTCCCTACCACTTGAGTTTGGGGGCTGCAGGCTGGGTTATCAGTAGAAAAATCTTTGTTTCTCTTTTTTCCCTGAAATCATTAGTTCTCAGGAGCCATGGAGGAGTCTTCTTCTGAAGGCCTGCCCCTGGCCTCTCCACTTGAGTTTGGGGGCTGGAGGCTGAATTATCAATAGAATATCTTCATTTCTCTCTTTTCCCTGAAATCACTAGTTTTCAGGAGCCATGGAGGAGGCTTTATCCTTTCTGCTTTATCCTTTCTGCTGTCTATCCATTCTGCTGTCTCTTCCCAGCCCTATCCACAGGAGAGGACTCTAGGCCAAAGGCATCACTATAGCCTAACTCCAAAATCTTTCCCTCAGCCTGTTTCTCCTGTTTTCTAGACTAATTCCACCTGGAAATGCAGCATAATTTATTATAATTCCCTTTCCTCAGGGTTGCCCTTTTCTGCCCTGTCTTCTATGTCTTAGTAAATGACGCCTCCATCCATCAATTGTATGTGCCAAAATATGGAAAAGATCCTATTGTCTTTCTCTTTTAAGTACCAAATTTAATTAGGCATGAAGCCCTGTTCATTATACTAACATGATTCTTTCCTTATTCATCTATCCTGCCTTTTTCTTTATTTTTCTCTTTTGCTAATAGTCCTTTAATTTTTCACTCCCTTGACTAAAATGGAACAATGTTAAGAATCCTAAAAACATTTTTTTTGTTTACTATAAAAGAACTAATGGTGAGTTTCAAATAGTTTGTAGAACATATGGAAATTGAAGTCATTAGAAACTTAATTTTATTAGGAATTAGAGTACAGAAATGAGGAGACTGGCAGGTGGCATGATGGTTAAAGGTGCTGATTTCCCATATGGCCAGCCATGGTTTGAATCCTGGTCCTGGAGGCTTGCTTTCTCACTTTTTCTTTCTCTCTCTCTGTCTCTCTCAGATCAAATTAAAAAATAATAATAACAAATGGAATTAAATAAATAAATAATTTTAAAATTAATTACAAAAAAGAATACAGAAATGAGACACTACTTCACATGCATTAGGATAGCTACAATGATGGCAACAAAAAACCCAGAGAGAAACAGCTGTCAAATGGCAAAGATGTGGCGAAACTGGACCCTTGTATACTGCTAGTGAAAAGGTAAATTAGTGCCAGAATGCAGTATGGCGATTCCTTAAAAAAGTAAACTGACTTGTCACATGATCCAGCAATTCCATTTTTAGTGTATATCCCCCAAAAAACTGAAAGCAGGAACAAGATTACATATTTATACACAAATATTTATAGCAGCATTATTCACAGTAGCCAAAATGTGGAGGCAAGCCAAATGTTCATGGCAGATGAATAGATTAACAAACTATGGTGTAGACATACAGAAAATGCAACAGTATTCAGCTTTACAAAGGAATGCAGTTCTGACATTGCTACAGCATAGAGGAACCTTGAAGACATTACGCTAAGGGAAATAAGTCAGACATAAAAGGACAAATATTGTATGATTCCATTTATATGACATAGAAACTGCAAATAGAATAGTGATTGGCAGAAGCTTATTGTTTGGTAGGTATGGAATTTCAATTTAAAATGATGAAAAATTCTGGAGATGGATAAATGATATTTGCACACAATGTGAATGTATCTAATTTTGCTCAATTTTACACTTCAAAATGGGTTAAAGTGATAATTTTATGTTGTGTATATTTTACAAAAATAAAAAAAATAATTAAAATATATTTACCAGATTTTCAACATTTTTTATTTGTTGACTTCCAGGAAAATTTTCTTTGCCCTAAATGATACAAAGGCATGTGAACTGACTGAAGCAAGTGGTCTTTTGCCAGGAGAATTCCATAACCTAGTTCTAAAAGGCAATCAGAGATGTGGGCACTTTGTAACCCCTGGATGAAAAGAAATGGAGAAAGTCTGTAGATGTGAGGGTGATCTGTTGCAGCATCTATCCTTCCTTAAGTCTCTATTTGCATCTCTGCAGATGCCCAGCTGCCATGGAATGTGAGTTTCCAGGCTTGAACAGTCCCTTCATATTTCTGATAAAGAAAGCATGACTATAGTGCTCCCAATAACAAAATAGAATGAAGCCTAGGCAAGAAAGAAGCATGAGAGAAAGTGGAAAGAGAGAGAGAAAAGTTTTAAAATATCCACACATTTGTGGAGTAATTATAAAGTAATCCAAGTGCTGACTAAAAGAAAAATACAACTCAAGATCAGAGCAAAGCCTTTGGGAGCTCTAACAGGGAAATGTGTGTATCTCTGTTAAATGCCAAAGTAAATACAACATGCAACCCCCAAACTGCTTATCTGTGTGGTTTCCATAGTGTCAATATGTATGCAAAGTTGGTCTGACAGCACCGAGATCCACTAAAGGTCAGAGAAGTAAAAACAAAAGTCAGACTGTCTCTGTGAACCTTCAACAAATGAGAGCTGGCTTTCCTCGACATTTTCTCAGTTCTAGAAAAGTGAGCGAGAGGTGGCGGTAATGTTCTTTTCCCCTCTCTCCCTCTTTCAATAGTGAATCAAAGCATTATTTCCTTTGAGCCCCAGGAAAGAGAGTTTAAATCTACAGTGAACGTTACCAATGAAAGACATGACCTGTTCCTTTTAATATTTATTTATTTTTGTGCATAATTGCACCATAGTTAAAATGAGAGATTTTTCCTTTTAAATTGACTTGTTTTTTGGGAAAGTGAGTACTTCCTTCCAATTGTCCTCCTCCTTGTCAAATCAAAATAGCTGCAGATCAATGAATACCACAGAAATACCCATTGTAGTAACAGAATCAGGATGCTAAAAATAGTACATCAAACAGTTTTCTTTAGTTGTTTTTAAGCACAGGTCAGGAGGCTGCTGAAATGTTAAGTGGATATAGGTGAAAAAGTAACGGGGGAATGAATTTGTGTTTAGCAGTAAACATCACAGCTATGTCCTGGGGATTATTTTATTGATGGTGGGGAGGAGTATGGAAATGAAGCAACCAGTCAATTCTACTGGCATTTATTGAATGATTACTGTATGCAGGGCACTCTGCTCCGTACAGTTGTAAGTGATTTAAAGCTCACCTCTATTGAGTAATTTCCTCAAGGTCTCACTGCTAATAAATAACAGAGCATAGGCCTTTGTCGTTCTAAAGTCCATGTTTGTAACCCCCGTTCTATGCTACCTCTCAATTACATTTGTTCAAAGGGCCAGGTTCTACATTCTGTGTCTTATATCTGGTGTTCTCTCATCACACCTGAATTGCAGCTCCTATGCCCTGGTACAACTCCCATTTCATCAGTCTTTTCCTACAATCCAAGACAGTCAGGAAACCTTTCTAGCCAAACCCAAGATCCGTGTACCTATTACTCTGTTATACTAAGGACTGCTACAGTCAGTAGCACTTCTTTTAACAATTCAGCCATTACTTATAATGATAATTGATACAATGCAGTGAATACTTACCATGTAGTGGGAACTCGGCTAATAATTTTGTAAACCTTGTTTCATTTAATACTTTCAAAGGCAATTGATGGTATATGCTCTGGAGATGGACTCTGGGGTTAGGTCCTAGCCCCCTCTGTAAATTAGCTGTATGACTATGGACACATTATATAACTTTCCTGATTCTTGATTTCCTCATTTATGAAATGAAAATAATAAAAGTGTTTGTTTGAGAGAATTGTTGAAGATAGTAAAATCTTAATTTGAAGAAATGGCTAATGTGCATAAGTTATCATTATTATTAATACAAATTCTGTTAATAGTTTCAGCCATTTATAAACCCCCTGCCATGTTCACACAGCTCCAATGTGAAGGCTTTTACGTTGCTTTACTATTTTCCATTCAGGTTTCCTGTCTGGAACTGAAGCTGTATTTTGAACCCTAGTCCAATTGGCTAGATCCTTAACAACCTGTGCTCTGCTTCCTGGGGACTGAATCTTTTCTCCAACTACTCCTCACATGTTGGCTGCAGCTCTCAAGGCTCTACTACTGCGTGGTTTTTAATAACTCCATCATTGCCATATTCCAGGAAAATTAGACTCCCCCAAGCTTAGCTTAGTCTTGGGTCAGTCTTCAGTTCAGGAGGCTCCTTTGTCAACTCCAGTTTGTGGTGTTGAGCGGTTTTCCTGTCTAACTCAAATCTTGCTTCTTGAACTTCTCTGCTCGTAATCTTTGAAATCCTTGCAAACTTTGAGGTCAAAATTTCACCTAGGAGACAGCATGCTATGTTATAGTTATACAAGATTCAAAAATGAAAATAAATAGTTCTGCTCTAAAAAATACTTATAATCTTTATAAAATAGAAAATAACATATCAGACATAGCTTAGACATCTTCTTGTCTCTTGTTGACCTGACCTCCTTTGCTTCCCTTTCTATTAGCTCCTCCACGAAAGCTTCTGTGAAACATTTACTCTATGGCTCATGCAGTTCTGCTGAATGGAGCCAACTATTAGGTTGTCGAAAAAGTCATGATGTCATTTTTTTCTATGCAAAAATACATCATGACTTTTCTGACAAACCCAATAACTGCTTGTCCAAGAATACTGGTCTTTCAACTTGGTTGCCACTGTATAACTAGGTAACCAGTCACATGTCCAGAGTTTTGGTTGCTTCTGGCATTTATGGGCTCAGATGAAACACCTTACCATATGGTGGGGGATCAGCTTCCTGATCAGCCAGATATTATATCTGGAAACACATGGAAATTAACTTTCTGTGGGGTTGGGGCCAGCAGGTGGTGTGGTGGTTGGGGCGCTGGACTCCACATAGCTGTGCTTCGTGTCCTGGACCTGGAGGCTTACTTTTTCACTTTCTCTCTCTCTTTCTCTCTCTCTCTCTCTCTCTCTCTCTCTGTTTCTCTCTGATGGGTGCATGTACCCTATGGCAAATTAAGTAATAATAATAATAAAAAACTTAGGGAAAAAAAAAAAAAAAAACCTAACTCTGTGGGGTCAATTTGAGCCTGTGGACACTAGGAAACCAGCAGGAGGCAAACAGATTAATTCCCTCTCTTTCCTCAACCACCCCAGACACAATTTCTCAGTGTGGCTAAGCAGATAAACATTACAAGTGATTGACTCAGTCTCTCCATGGCTTATTGTGATGCAGTAGCTTGCCTAATAGCCTCATATTACTTCTCATCCTTCCCTGACTCACCTTCCTTTTGCTTCAGTGAAAGTGAAGCAAAATCTCACTGCCCTGAGATTGTACCTTTCATACCTACTTAATTACTTATTGCATGCCTCAGGCTTTGTTTTCTAGTGAACTCGGACTTAGATAAACAAGTAGATACCTAGACAATATGGTGGTTTAAGTGAGAGGGTGACACTGTGTGGTGGCTGAAGCCACGTGGGAGGCATGGGTTTTGTTCCTGCCAATATATCAGGCCAGGCACAGTGGCAGTTGCCTACGGTCCTAGTCAACTGGAGAGCTAGGACAGCTTGTGAGCTGGTGAGAGCCTGTTGAAAAGCACCCTAATGTTCATTATAGCACAATTTACAATAGCCAAGATATGAAATCAACCTAAATGTATGTTCATCAACAAATGCATGGATAAAAAGTATGATGTGATGTGGTGTGTGTGTGTGTGTGTGTGTGTGTGTATGTATAAACATGAATCGGAATACTATTTGTCCATTAAAAATAATGATATACTGTCATCTGAGATGAAATGGGTAAGCTTGGAGGATATATTATTAAATGAAATAAGTCACTCACTGAATGAAATGCACTTCATGTTCTCACTCATGTGTAGAAACTGAAAAAAACAAAAAAGATTTCATAGAAATAGCTGAAGAATGACTACTGGACGCTGAGAAGAGGGAGAGAAGGGGCAGGGGTCTGTGAAGTTGATTAATGGAACAAAATTGCAGGTAGATAAGAGGAACAATTTCTATGTTATGAAAGTAGGAAGAATGTGGTTGTATATCTCACAGTAGCTGAAAAAGAGGCTTTATATTGTTCCCAGCACAAGGTAATGACAAATGGTTGAAGATGAGTATACCTGATTTAATGACTACACATAGTATTCTTGACCTACAAAATACTTTGTACTCTTCAAAGATGTACAACTATTCTATTAATACAAAATAAATTTGTTTTAAAAGCAATCTTTCTCATAAAAATAAATAAAACATGAGTAGAGCTATTAGACATATTCTGATAAGCTAAGACAGCTGTTCCCAAAATACTTTGGGAACTTAAAAGAGGGAGAGAAGATTAATTTAATTTCCCTGGACCCTGAATAATACCAAGAACAGTTAATATTTATTGACCACTTGCCAAATTCTAGTCACTATTCTATGAGATGGATAGTATTATGATTTTTCTCATTGTACATATGAGTAAACCAAAGCATAGCAAAGTTATGTAACTTAATTAAAGCTGACACAATCTATTAGTGGAGGAGACAGGATTCAAATCCTACCATAAAGCTAATGCTTTTAATCACTAGTCTTTAAATAATCTTGTGAAAAATGGTAGTGAGGAGAGAGTTTCAAAGTGACCAGACTCCAAAGATCCAAAATTTGAGACTTGAGCTAGAGAATGGAGGGAGAGACTTTAGGCTTAAGAAAAGAGAAGACACAGAATCCAAAGAGATCCTTACGTAGCCTGATATTCTTTATGACCATTTCTTTCCACATGCTCTCTCTCACCAAAACTCCCCCTCTCCCAATACACACAGTACCCTAATAAAACTGAATAGTTTTACTTGGTACTTAACCTAGTATTTTCCTTGTACTCACTCTGTTTTGCCTAAAATTAAAACAAAACAAAACAAAACAAAAAAACCCCACACTTTTAAATGTAAATAAATTCTTTCATTCCGTAATTAGGGATAAGGAGCTTAAAAATACAAAAAATCTAAATCAGTTTTAGCTATAAATGATAATAAACTCTTTCCTGTTTTGATGGAGAAAGGAGAGTTAAAGGATAAGAAAGCACTGAAATCTTGGAAGTGAGTGGAGCAGTCTGGAGAAGGGAAGATGACCTTATCCAATTATACAATTTATTCACGGTTCTGCACTGATCATTTTCATCTGAGAACAAGCAAAAAAAAAAAAAAAAAGGAAAGAAAAGAAAAGCAGGGCATAACACTCCTGTGGGGCCACGCACTGACAAATCTTAATGGAAACTATGATCAGATAATAAACTTAAGCAGAGATCTAATCGACAATACAATATTTATAAGAAAATGAGCTGAATTCTGTGTGGAATGTCGACTGTTTTAAACAAGGGATTGTAATTGGATACTGGGTATTATGAAACCAAATGAACATTATGTTTTAAACTTTATTGAAACAAATGTTATTACAGGGAAATCTATATTATTTCTAAACCTAATCTTGGAATGATAATCAGTTTTGTTAAAATTGTATTTGCTACATTTTATCCACTAACAATAGATAGAATCATACAGTTCATTTTATAAGCTGTAGTCTGTGGATGTGTGAGATACTAATGAAGAAATTGGGGCTGGCAGGTGGCGTGGTGGTTATGGATGGTGGATTCCCACATGGCCTATCTTGCTTTGAGTCCCGGATCTGGCAGTTTGCTTTCTCCCTTTCCCTCTCTCACTCTCTCACTCTTGCTCTGTCCCCTCTCTGGTAAAATTAAAATAATAAATAAATAAATAAATAAATAATAAAATAATTATTTGATTTAAAAATTGCAATTTTATGAAATGTCCAAGCACAACTTTTAAGATTAATTTTTCCATATGTCTTAGTCTATTTGGGCTACTATAACAAAACAACTTAGGTTAGGCTAGCTATGAACAACAGGCAGCAGGAAGAAAAAGTCTCCCTCAGGGCTTTTCTTTTTGAATTTATTTGTTTATTTCTTAGAGAGAGAGAGAGAGAGAGAGACAATGAGACAGGCACCCCCAACAGGATTCGTGTGCCATGATCCACCCCCAGTCCCAGCAGGTCAAAATCACTGCACACACATAACCAGCATTCTCAGGGATGTCTTGGACATAGCCCAGGACCTCTGCCACATGGGTCTATTTGCATTACCACTGCACCACACCTGGCTCCTCAACTATTTTCACAAGGGCAGTAATTCCAGAATTTACTCCTCCTAAAGCCTTTACCTCTTAATACCATTAGCTTGGTGTCAGGTTTCATCATGCTAATTTTGGAAGGGCACAAACATTTAGACCATAGCACCGTATATATTAACAGTTATTTCCCTCAACTTTGTTCAAATCTTCACATGTTTGATGTTCTTAGTTATATTTTGAACAAGATCAACTATTTATTAGTATTGTTGTCCAAGCCTATACATATTGTAGCAGTTAATATCATCATAATCCCCATCCTAATGAATAATCCCCATCCAAATGAATCCCTTTATTTATACCATATTCATCACATATTTGGATATTTGTTTGGTTAACTTAACTAAACTGTCTAGGGAAGAGCACATATGGGCATTCTGAGAATGTCTTTCACAAAACAAAAGGAACTGATTCATGACAGTTAAAAGTTCCCCATAGTCCCATAAACTAAGTAAAATGAATTAGTCACACATAACAGCAAGATGAGATTAATATTTAATTTAAAATAACTTTTAAATGACACGTTTGTATGTTTTCCACAGTTCAGTAGAAATCTTTTTTTAAACCAAATTTCAGTAATGTGAAATGTTAGCTTTTCTATTTCTGTTGTAAAAACATATTAAAAATTTAGGGGTTTGAAACAATGCAAATTTTTTTATCTTACGTTCTTCAGGGCAGAAGTCCAGTATGGGTATAGGTCTCACCAGGCTAAAATCAGTGTCAGCAGGGTCACATTCTTTTCTGTTTGCTCTAGTGTAGAAGTTACTTCTGTGCTCATTCAGGTGTTGACAGAATTTAGTTTCATGTGGTTGAAGGACTGTGGTTTCCTTTTTTTTTCCTCCTTTTACTATGAATCGAGTGTCATTTCTAGCTTTTAGAGGCCACTATATTCCTTGGCTATGGCTCCTTTTCTCTGCCTTAAAAGTCAGTGATGGTGGGTAGAGCCTTTGTTGAATCTGTCTCTGACCAGATTAGGAAGTGTTCTACCTTTAAAGATTCATGTAGTTAGATTGGGCCTCTTGGGTTACCTGGAATAATCTCCCAATTTCAAAGTCTATAACCTTAATCACATCCCCTTTTGCCATGTAAGGTGACATTTGCAAGTTCTGGAAATTAGGATATGGACATTTTGGGGGGCCATTACTCTGTCTATCACATATGAAGAGGCTCATGGTGGTGGAGGAAAACAGTGCCTTAGACGAGAACTATACTTTACACATGACTTTTTTTATAAGCAAAATCTCTCCTAAACATTGCCCTATGGCTGGTTTCTAGCTCTTGAAATGGCACGGTTTGATATTTTTCAGGGAAAAAAAAAAAAAAAAAGAAATGGCATGGTTACTGGTTTACAGTGTGTAACTAAAGCCAACTGAAGAAATTCACACAGAAACATGCCATGAGGCAGTGACTTCTGTTGTTGGAAGGTCTGTGGCCCTTTCCTCATTAGGGCGTTATGCCAACGAGCAGTAAGAGCCTCCTGGCTTCCTGACCTCATAGTCTGATATCTGGATCTTACAAACTGCCCCAAATGTGTAACTAGAGCAGTTCTCCAGAAGTATAGGGTCTTACTGGAGAATCTATTCCAAATGATAGAACAAGCTTGTCTTAGCCCCATTTAGGGTCCCAAAGTTACTTTCAGGTGGGCTTCTATGTGGATCTCATTTAATCTAGATATTTCTAAGTCAGACTTCTCTGTTTTAACTTAGATCTGGACTATTAATTTAAGTCACTAGACTATCACAGTAACCTTATCACTCAGCTCTTTGTTTCCAGTCTCTCTTGTCTATGATCAATCCTCTATGTTTTGGCAACAGTTGAGATTCTCAACTTTTCGTTTGTCCTAACATACTGGAGGAATCCAGTATACTTCATTAGTGACAGTGCCTCCTAACAGTGGTGCTTCTCAGCACAAGGTTCTCCTAAATTTATAGTAATTCCAGATGAACTCTGAAACCCCCATTACATACCCCAAATGATTCTGTGGGCTCCCTTTGTATACTTTAAGGGGGCATGTGATCATAATAATAATGAAAAAAAACTTGCCAATATTACAACACTTGCATGCTGCTTACTATGTCCCAGATACTGTTCTAAATGCTTAATATATGTCAATTCAGTTAATCTGTGTAAGTGTTCTTATTAAACCAATTTTACAGATGAGAAAAATAAGGATAAATGACTTGCGCTTAGTCATTTATCTGGTAAGTGATGAGGCCATGACATAAACTCATTACTCTGCACTCTTTTGCTTTTTAATGTTCCCCCTGCCCAGGTTTACTTATTTATTTCTTTCATGAGCACGAAAGATAAAAAGTGAGAAAAACAGAAACAGCACCCTGAACAAAGCCTTGATGCTGAGATTCACCTCTAGCCTCAACCATCCCTGGATCATGGGTACACTCGTGCCTGGCATACTCAGAGAGGTCTGTGAATATGAACCTAGAACCTTTCCACATGGGCCAGCCTTACAGAGCATTTTACTGCTGTGCTGCTCTCCAGCCTCTTAGACCCTATATTCCTAAGCCAAAGTACTCTCAGCACCTTCTGATAAGACTGTAGAACTTGAGACCAGCAGATACCGTAGCAATTACGTTGCTGGACTCCCACATGACCCATCGCAGTTCCAGTCCCTGACCTGGTAGCTTGGAAATCACACCTGGAGTATATTCATGTGTATCCAAGAGTCAGGAGGACAATGGAGGAGAAAGGATTGCTGTGTGGCCATTCCCCCTGGGGGGTGATTTCTCACTTTCCCTCTCACTGTCTCTCTCTCAAGCTAACTCGCATACCCTAAGGCAAAAGTGTCTAAAAAAAAGTCTATAGAATTCATTATTTGCTAAAACATAAATATTATCATACCTCTACCTTTTAAATTTTTCAGTTTAAAATTTAACATAGCATTCAAGGCTCTTTATAAGACATCTTTAATCACAAACCGGACCTTCTTTTGTTTTGAGTTTATACTTTCCATGATTGACAAAGACAAAGGAGGAGAGAGACAGACACAGCACCCCCATAGGGTCTTGACACCATGATCTACCCTCGGCTACAGCCAGCCATGGACTGTGAGCATGCCTGTGTTTGACATTCTTAGTGAGATCTCCCAACCTGAACCTGGAGCATTCCCATGTGGGTCAGCCTTGCAGAGCATTGTGTTTTACTGCTATGCTGCTCTCCGGCCTTCAAAACTGACTCTATTTCATTCTAGTATCCCATCACATTGGCTTCCCCTCAGTAACATGCACTGAATACCTATTTTGATTTAAGTACTATCTAGTCAGAAAGGAAGTAAAGACCCTACAGTAGCAGGTAAATAAATAATTATGATAAAAAGAGGAAGGAATTAATTTATCCAGTTTCTTTTTCCTGTCAGACATATATTGAAACAAAAATAAGTCAAACAGATAAAAATTGAAATGGAAATCAGCCTAATCAATAAAAGCAGAACTGCTTTGAAGAATCAGAGTGTGAAGCCCAGAGCCCCTGTTTTCTTTTTACCCCTGGGTCTCTGAGAGGACACTGTGAAAATCTGTTTGAAAATCAGGGCACTTCACACGCTCTTTTCTTGACTTGGTCTTAAAACAACGTTCAAAGCTCAATGGGATAAGTTGTGCAATGTACTTTGGGAGCAACTTTATAAAAGGAAAGGAATTTCCACAAAGTGGTTACATTTGGTCTAAGCTGTAAGAATGGGTAGGGGTTTTCCACAGGAGAATGAGATAAGGACGCTGAGGGTAGACACAGTAGAAAAAAACACCCTAAAGACATTTAACATTCTCATACTTGGGCTTAGAAAATCGAAATGGGACCAACCCATTTGTCTGGTGGTTAAGGGAGCTGGTTTCCACATGGCTAACCACATGGTTCAAGTCCCAGACCTGATGGCTTGAGAAACACGGGTGTGTGGGGGGTGCATGGCCAAAATCCAGAAAGGAGAGAGAGATGGAGTTGAAGGGATTGCAGTGTGAGCATGCCTCCCTGGGGGTGTTTTCTCTTCTCCTTCTATGTCTCTGTCTCTGTGGTGACCACATGGGCCCTCTGACAAATTAAAAACAAACATGAGAACTTGTTGCCCACAGCAAAGTATGGTAAAAAGAGACTAGATTAGAAGACAGGTGGCTGGGATTAATGCTAGTGAGTTTGGCACCTCGACGCCTTACTCTTCACCTTGTCATCTATAAATTAAGAGGATTTCACTAGTGATCACTAAAAGTGCCTTTAGGCTGTAGAAACATCATTCTGCAGTTCACGAACAATATCTTTTTCACTGTCTTATACATAGGCATGGAGGAAGAACCATTACCAGTGTTATGGTTAAGAAACTGAGTTCCCTTACTCACTTGCTATAGACCTAGAGCAAGATTCTTAACTATGCTGTGCTTCAGTCACCTTAACTGACCATGTAAGGTTGTTGGAAGAATTAAGACTTAGTGCATTTAAAGTACACTGCCTGGTATATATGAAGGGCTTAATAAGCATTAACTTTACTTATATGTGTGTATATATTTGTGACTGTACATATAATATATACATACATGTACATGTGTATAAATTTCAAGAGTCCCAGAATATATGAAATACTTAGACTGAAAATACAATTAAACAAGAAAAATCAATTTACGATGTCAACTAGAAGCAATTTTTTTTCAAAAGTGAGAAAAACATACTTTTATTTATTATTTTGATTTAGGTCTAAAAAGTGAAGGAATTGTGCTTTCCAATTTGTCCTTTTCTCTTATAACTTGGAAAGGCTTAGTTTATTTATAATAATTTATTTTCTCAGTGGAAATAATTTATCCAACTTCTATAATTCTGTATTTAAATGGTCATTTAAATTTAGTTCAGCAAGAAAAATAAGAATAATAGCTTACAGTTATAAAATCTACTAGACAATTTTTATGCCCTTCACTCAAAATGACATGTATCTTCACAACAATTCTATGAAGGTGAGACCATTACTACTATTTTACAAATGAGGAAATGGAGGCAAAGATCATGTGACTAAGAAGTTGTGAGACAAACTTCCATCTGAAGTCCTGGCTTGCCAGGTATTCTTTTCTTTCCCTCGGGCCCCTGGGCTGCTTTCTGAGAATTGGGAACTTGTCTTACAGCAATGCCGTATCCTGTTCTATCAATAATTATCAAATGCAGCTAACAATCAAAATCCTCTGGGGACCCAAATGTCCTTCGACAGATGAGAAGATAAACAAAATGTGATATATCCATGCAATGGAATATTACTTTGCTTCAAAAAGGAATGAAGTACTGATAAATGCCACAAGTTGGATGGACCTTACAAACATTATGCTAAGTGAAGGAAGCCAGTCAATAAAATACACATAATATATTATCCCATTTATGTGGAAATCCAAAATAAGGAAATTTATAGACACAGAAATGATTGCTTAGAGTTGGGGAGTTAGAGGATAATGGACTAATAGCTAGAGTATGGAATTTTTTTTGAGGTGATAAAAGCATTCTAAAATCCATAGCACTGATAGTTGCACATATATGTGAGCATACTAAAAACCATTGAATGCACACTTTAAACTGGTGAATTGTATGATATGTGAATTATATCTCACTAAAACTGTTTTTATAAAGATCCTCTAGGGAATTTTAAAAAATGCTGATTCCTAGCTTTGCTTCAACGCCTCCATTTCTGCCATTCCAACACCCACTTTTAAGATTCCAAGTCCATAGTCCAAGTCCAAGTTCTCTGGAAATCTGTGTCTGACAAACGTGCTCATGGTGGTTCTTGTGATAGTATATATTGGATCTCACTGCTTCGTAAAGGGGTTGGACTGGCCAAGAACTAACCCAGAACAGGACCAAACGCATTGTAATCCAGAATTTTAGGCTAGACAAGGATCTTTATAACAAGCATGGTATTCAGGGTGGCTAGTGGAATACCAAGTAGCTAGGGGTAGAGTGAAGTCATTGAATACTAAACATACAACATTTGTTTGGGCACTTTTGTTTAAGAGTAGAGTAGCATCCAATGAACTCTAGAAAAATGTTTTACCAAAACATCTGAGATTGCTGTACAGCAAGTTTTTTTATTTCTTGAACAATCTTGGTGATCTTCTTTGATATATTATAGATGATTTCCTAAAGTTCTTTTTTAGTTGATATTTTAAAAATATGTAGCAAGTTTGTTAATAGAGTACCCTATTTCTGAGGGATAGAGATGAGATAAAATATAAAAAATTACTTAATATAGAGAAAATGTATTAATCCCAGAAGGAGGAAGTATAATAAGAAAGAAGTAATGGACAAAATTCAGTGTCTGAAATTTTATATTTTAATGACAGGTTAACTATATGATCAGAAAATACATTTAGGGAAATGACACTAAACTGGAAGGATGAAATAAGTGAGCTTCTAACTAATGTTTAACCATCTCCTGTGAATATAAATATTTAGCCAGTTGCATTTCTGAGGATTTTACTCTTCAAATATAAAAATTTGAGTCTCTAAAGAGAATATTACATGTTATTATCCTAAATTTACAAGTCTTTTTCAGTTTCTCTAGTATGTGATGTGTTTTTTCTGACTAAACTGCATTATCTCTTAGTAGAGGTCCAATGCTACAGTTTGACCCCTTCTGGCAAATTAAATACAATTATGCAAACTACGAGGATTTGGGCCTAATCTAATTAATACGGTACATATGAAGCAGATAATAATTTCCCTGGTGGAAAACTAGATTGTCTTATTTCATGTTTGAACTATGATTTAGAAAAACATTAGGCTATGTAAGAAAGATTTCATTATCTTATATATTTTGTTTGCTCAGCCCCATAATGGACATGTTTAGAAAAACAAAACCAAAATAGGGATCTTGAAATGATGACATTTATTTTTAGAAATTTATAATTACAAAACAAGATATTCTATGAAACTAGAAAAAAAATTTCATGTAGAGATGATTGCTTTTTCTCTAATAAAGTGCAAACATAACACTGTAATTTTCTCTTTATATACCTACAAGCAGTGCCAAATATGATTCAATGGAGATAATTCTGTTCATTTAAACATGAAAGTTTAAGGGCTTAAAATTGACCTGGATTAAATGCATGCCAGTAAATTCCAATCACAAACTTTCTGAATGATACGTATAATCTTGAAATTGTGTCCACTATTTTTTAAATGTATGAATCCCATTAGCATTAATTAGTGCTACACGTGCACTGAACAGAAATCAGGACATTTTTTTAAAGCATTCTTTAGCACGAAAACTAAAGAGGTTATCTGTCTCAAATGGAGAAAAGACAGAAGCCTCTTTTTTTTTTCTCTCCATTTCTTCCCACAGAAGTGAATTTCATGTTAGAGAAGTTCTGGTTTAATAGCATTGAATTTTAGTCTTTTACCTAAAGGAAATGTACGGAGTGTACCAAGGGGAGATGTCTCAGGCTTGTGCCTCTACTACAGAATCAATCAGCATTTCCGGGTGTGTGAACAGTCTTTCCTCATTTGTTCCTGAGTTTCTCGGGGGAGTGGCAGCCAGCATGACAGCTCTCAAGCTGCATTACACAAAGATTTCAAGCCCACAAGGACTTAGACTTTCTTTCATAGATACCATCAATGTCATAAAGCCCTTTTAACAGCTATTAGGGAGTAGCAACTTTTATTTCTTTTGTTTTCTTTCTTCTTTAGAGGTTTTTGCTATTGGGCATGTGCGCTCGCCAGAAAAATAGACCCCCCCCCCCCCCCCCCCACGAGGGGATGGCCACACTACAATCCCTTCTCCTCCATTCTCCTCTCTGGATCTTGGGCACGCACGCACAGCGCATGCGCCCGGTGTGAGTTTAAGCCAGTGGGTCTGAGCCTCGAACCACGGTTGACTACATGGGAGTCCAGCGACATAGCCATTACGCTAACAGCTGATCCTAAGGGAGTAGCAACTTTTAGATAGCCATTGCCTGTCTTAACTCTTTATTCTATTCTAGCAGAGAAGTGCTCAGTTTGATGGCTGAAGAGGAAGTTTTGTTGAGAATTCTATTGCTAATACTATCTTTCCTAATCTGCTTATAAACCTATAATGAAAAATATATATTTCTAACAAGTAAAGCAATAGACACAGTATTTGTGTTATGAATGTATGTAAAAGTGCTAACAAATGAGCACATTTTAAAAATTTAATCCATGTCTGGAAAGAATTTATTTTAGAATATATTTTTTCACCTATTTAAAAATTCTTTATTGAGAGAATACTATATATATTTTCTTTATTATATTAAATTAATTAATTAATTAATTAATTATTATTCATATATTCGATTGCTATACATCATTTAGATTGTAAAGAGACTTTACCAAGCATGATGTACACCTCAGTCCAGCCCATTTCTAAGTGATCTTAACAGCTATTTTTATTGTGCCAGGAGTTCTTCTCTCAGGGGCTATAGACCTTGGCAGGGGGAATATGGTGAAGA
This sequence comes from Tupaia tana, assembly GCA_026018925.1. Classification (NCBI taxonomy): domain Eukaryota; kingdom Metazoa; phylum Chordata; class Mammalia; order Scandentia; family Tupaiidae; genus Tupaia; species Tupaia tana. Next base: position 70,021,309 of record JAKSZU010000004.1, read on the forward strand.
GTTATTGCAAACAAGGGGAGGGGAATGAATATTAATCCATATGTTCAAGTGGATCTTAAATTCAGTATTATTGGGGCCAGCAGATGATGTAATGGTTATGTCGCTGGACTCCCACATAGTTGACCGAGGTTGGAGTCCCAGATCTGGCAACTTAACTCACACTGGGCACGTGTGTCTGCATGCCCAAAATCCTGAAAGGAGAATGGAGGAGAAGGGATTGCAGCATGGCCATTCACACTGGGAGGGGTGAGCACTTGCTTTCTGTCTCTCTTTCTCTGGCAAGCACACTCACCCTATGGCAAAAATCTCTCTTAAAAAATTTTTTTTGAGTATTATTTAAAATGCAACTACTTGACAAGTAGGTGGTGTAGAGGTTAAGGTGGCTGGATCCTACATGGCCAACTGCACATTTCTAGTCCCTGACTGGAGGCTTGTGTTTTTCTGGTCACAGACACATGTGTGTGCCTATAATCCCAAGAGGAGAATGGAAGAGAAGGGATTGCAGCATGGCCATCCCCTCCGGGGCATGATTTCTCACTTTCTCTCTCTCTGGTAAGAACATGTGCCCTGTAGCAAAAAAACTAAAAGAAGAAAAAAAGCAACTACTATAATGTCATGGGGAGGGGCCTTTCTAATGTTTTATGTTAATAACAAAAATAAATCATCTGATGTTTTGGATTTGCTTCAAAACAATCTGGAGCATGATAAGTAGGTAGGACACAGATGAAATAAGAAGGGTCATGAGATGATAACGTTAAAACTGGGTGATGAGATACATGAATATTTATTATATATAATCTTCTCTTTAACTTTGTATTTTTTGAAAATTTTTTTTAATAATAAGCTTAAAAATTATCATGTGAAACTAAGGCTGAAAACGATTGCTTTATACTAAATTGTCAAGCAATTTTGCTTAAAATTTTTTGCACTGGGTACCCAATCAATGACAAATAGGAAAACAGTCAAATTGCTGAAACAATGATTAAGGCCAGCTAGTGGCATGGTGGTTAAAGAAACTGGATTCTATGTGGGTGACTGGGTGTTCAGGTCCTGGACCCAGTGGTTTGAAAAACATGCCAGGTGTGTGTGCATGCCCCACCTCTAGAAAGGAGAGAGAAGTGGGAGAGATTGTGGCTTGACCATCACCCATGCAGACTGCTTTCTCACTTTCCCTCTCTGTCTCCAGCGAATGTGTATGTCCTCTGGCAAATGAAGACGAAGGAAGAACAGAATGAAAGGAGAAAAGGGAAATGAAGAGTGAAGTGAGTTACTAAAGACGATGATACATTATCACTCATTTACTGTAGGTATCCAGATTTACTGTTTTCTTTTTTTTTTTCCACTTAATCTTTATTTCACAGCAAATATTGAAAAGGGAAAACATAGTACTCATGTACTCACAGTGGTTTACAAGATGCACTGATTGAGAAAAGCCTAAACATTAAATTGTATTTCTCACAGTTACCTATTAAAGCCTGTGTTCTTCCTCATGCCCCCCCCCCACCCCTTTCCCCTTCTCTGTTTTTCTCTAATGTGGTGCTTTTTACCCTAAGTTTGCAGGTAACGACCTATTTCAAAATTTAAGGGACGAACAGAAATTAGAATACATCCTCTTGGCCTGTTACTCACAACCAATTCAGCCTCAGCAACTGTTCTACTTTTCTTTAGCCTTGGCAAGCTATTCAGAACAACATTTCCTTCTTTTCATTCTGATGCAGGCAATTGTTCGGGGCTGATCGGACATTGACTTTTCCCATAATTTAGCTTACAGTGTTTTACACTAGGGATTTCCAGTGTGTCTAGATTACAAAGCTTTTTCCAAGCACTTTTGTAACAGGACTCTACGTTCTAATAGCACCAACAAAGTTGTTTTTAATACTTTCTTCCCTTGAACTTTCATTAAAATTCAATTTCATTTTAATTTTAATAATTTATTGCACTTTGCCTCAAAGATAAATTGAAATTCACAGCACGATTACCTTTTCCTGTTTGTTCCTGTGTACAATGTCAGTCTTTTTGTTTAGATATATGCCGTTCCATTAGGGTAAGTAACTTCCTTGTTAATCATTAAGAGCAGCTCCGGAAACATTGTGATATAATCTTACATATCAACCAGGTGAGTTATCTCAGGGGCCAACAATTAAGTGATCACAAGCATGTGTGTTCCTTCATTAAATAAAAGAAAATGACACCATGGCATATCACTACAAATCACACAAAATCATGTGATTATTTTAGATCAGCTTCCCACATTCTTATCTCCTGCTGGATGTCCATGCTGGGTCCTTGCTGAGCTAGCCCGCAGGCTTTCAGGTGTAGTGGGAGAATCAGGAACCGGTAGGGATGGAGACCGAGACACATGCATTTCAATCGGTTATGTCTGCTTTAGTGATCAAGTCCCATGATTTTGTACTCTCAATGTATCGTCTTATGCTTTCCTCATTGCATTTAGAGATAGTTTTAGAAATATCTACATTTCTTACACAAATATCAGACATAGTGATGTATTTCTGTTCCGTAGCAGTCTTTAAATTTTCCAGTTCACATAAAACCTAATAGCATTTTGAAAACTGTTTTGTAACTCCCTTGCACGCTGTTAAAGCTAAAAATGTTTTTGTAAGTTCAAATAGTTGCAGAAGACGTAATTTTCCTCATGTTGTAGATATTCTACTTAAAAACAAAACTTTTATGCTATTTTAAAATAGTAACTATTGTAATCTAAGTACTATAGCAATGTAATATCCTCACCATCCATTTGAAAAGTAAACAATTAACTTAACTGATATTTATGGCATTTTTGTTTTCATTCCTCTTTACCATGAGATTTTATCCCAATATATATTTATGCTTAAACAAATTGGTGACCTTATTATGTTTCACTTTAACAATATATTTACATAAATTAAAATTGTCTATAATAATGATGCCTAAATTTTTTCTGGAATGAGTCACCATTATGATTATTATTATTAGCATATAGTTGATCTGAAAGACAGAAAAAAAAGATATTGTTTAGCAACTAGTAAACTTAAGAAGTAAGTATAATTTTATTAAAAATTAATCTCTATCACCGTCTTTTCCTTCCTCTTTCTTCCTTTCTTTCTTTTAATGATAGGGTCTCACCATGTCACCATCCTGCTGATTGATCCTCCCAGGTGGGACTATAGGTCTACAGGTGTGTGATACCACACCCAGCTCTTTTTTTTTTAATATTAACGTATACAGCCTCACTATACCGCCAATGGCACAGCAGTAAAATGTGATGCTCTTCAAGGCAATTCCACATGGGAGGGTTTCTAGCTCATCTGAAGACTTCCCTGAGGATGGTAGACGCATGCTTACTTGTGAACTGGGGTTTGCTGAAGACTGAGGGGTACTGTGGGTTTCAGACCCTGCTAGGGGTGGTATCTCTATCTCTCTGTCATTCATGGAAGAAATAAATAAATGAACCTGAGAAAAAATTTAAAGTCTTGCTACATTGGCACAAGCTGTAGGACACCACTGTGTGATGCTGGGACTGCACAAGAGGTCTAGTTCAGTTCCTGGACTGACCTAAACATGATGGGTGTGGTGAAGCACCCCTGATCCTGGTGTGTTGGAAAGTTGAGGTAGGAGGATTGTGTACAACAAGACCTGGTCAGATGTGCATCCCCATCTTACTAAATAAATAAACTTTAAAAATATATAATTTGGAGATCTGTCAATGGTAAACTTACTGAGTTCTTACACTTGGCCACTTTTTCCCACAGCCTTCCTTCTAGAACTTAAGTGAGAAACTGAGATCTCAAAAGTTCTACCAAGACCTCCCAGACCCCATCCTCCTCTTGGCCTAAGTATAGTTCCTATCACTGTTGTTTCTCTGACTAGCCAGTCAGTAGGTGACCACAGGTAAGATATCCACAGGCAGCTCCTCTAGTTGAAGTGACCCTATACCAAGACAGAGCCATGGCCACTTCTAGGTAACTAGATGAGTGTAGGTCAGCACCAGATACTATTTCTATAGTAGTGTGACAGTCTTTTGTCCTATCTTCCCTTGTTAAATGTGGATGGTATTTATATCTACCTCACAGGGTTGATTCGAGATTCCCTTGAGATGTACCTGAACCCTCTTGGTCTCCTCATGGGATAACTTAGGTCTACTCACAGAATGTGATGCTAAGAAATATGCAAAACTACAGCCCACTCATTTGGACTTGCTCCTGCATTTTGTTCTCTGACCGCTTGGTTTTCCAGGAAGGATCTCATTAACTACCTTAAGTCTTTCCATTTTGATGTGCATTAGACACATCATGTACCCGACCGTGTTTCGGTGGCTTAAACTTGGGATCTTGGGCACGTGTGCGTGTGTGCCCAAGATCCTGAGAGGAGAATGGAGGAGAAGAGATTGTGGCGTGGCCATACCCCATGGGGGATGATTTCTCACTTTCTGTCTCTCTGTCTCTCTCTGTCTTTCTGGCAAGCACACATGCCCTATAGCAAAAACCTCTCCAAAAGAAAAAAAAAATTCATTTTTCACAGCACTTATTCTAGTATTTATGCAAGTTTCCCAATTTGAGTTTTACAGTATTTTTCATGCTTTAAAAATCCAACTTTAAGTCAATCGTACAGTAAATTGTTTAGCCCCAATTATCAACTAGATGCATTGTCTATATAGAGTTTTAGGCTGGGCTTTTGTACTTTATGAGAGAAAGTCTCTTCCATTTCTGAAGTAAAATAAGGATTGAGTGAAAATAGAATACTAAAAGAATTGGGCTGTTTCTGTATAGATAGCCCCTAAAAATTTTTTTCATTTTGATTTATTGACTGGAATTTTGGCTCAAATTGATTCTATATGACAACCGTTGTATTAATTTTTGTTATGTCATATTTAGTGAAAAATTCCTTTTTAGACACCAGGAACAATTGATTTGTATCTTGAAGATAGAGTTCAATGACATTTAACACTGATCATCTTGATGCAAAGGTTGGAAAAAGTCTCCTGAGTCAATTCCCATCTACTCACTCTCTCGTTTACTCACTGACGGTGTGGAATTAAAGTATTATGTATGAAGCACTTTATGGATCTAAAGGACTCCTCAAAAGTGAGACTGAGTTGGCCCAATCAGGTAATGTGATCTGTAGTACACTGGACTACAGTGCTAGAAGCCACATGGCCAACCTGAGGTTTGGACCCCTGGGTTGGCCTGAAAAACATACTGGGGGCTTACATGTGGGTACCCAAGACCCTAAGGAGCTAGAAGGCTAGAGAAAGGAGATTATGGTGTCATGAGACCCTTCCGAGGGTATCCTCTCTCTCTTTCTCTCACTTTTCATAAAAGTGTGACTTATTCAATACAGAAAAGTGAACCTGTCTACTGGTTAAAACACCCTTTAATTTATATATGATTATTATTCAAATTTTGGTAATTCTTAATTTTCATTTGTATTTGGGTTAGAGGGAGCTGTGATATGAAGTCAGTGATGAAATGAATCAGGATCATAGGGAATAATATGATAAATATAATTAAATTTAGATAGCTCTAAATCACCTAGTACAATGCTAAAATTTTCTGCATGCTCAGCTAATATTTGTTGATGAGGCCGTTCAAACATCCTTTCTTTCCCCAAATCTTTTTTCAAACAGTACATTGAAGGTACCTGGGCTCTGAAATCCATCTCATAATATTCTCATTCCACAAAAGGAAACACATTCTGAGGTCTTTTGAAACTGAGGACTTGTAAACTTGTTTCTACCTTTTGTAGTTTCTATGTGGTTTAACTTTCTGAAGTCTATAGATATGCTCCTTTGCTTTTTAAATTTTTTTCTTTATTTTAATCATGCAAGTATGCATCACATGGAATTTACCATGTAATCATCTGTAAGTGTACCACTCGGGGGTTTAAGTACATTTACAATGTTGTGTTGCTTTTTTTAGCTGAAAAGAATTCTTAATGTGCCTGTGACAGAGATGGATGAAGTATTAGTTAAGAAACAACTGTAGTCAGCGTAAAGGACATTTTACAGCTACAAAATACTTACTAGGAAAAGGAACACATGACTTAGGATTTGAGTAGATCCTGAATGCCGTCCCAAAGATTCAGGAACACCCCCTAACTATTGTATAGTATGCAATATCAGATCTTTATTGGAAAAGGATCGTCTTATTTCAGGTCAACAAAAACTTGGCCTTGATGCATAATTAATAAACTGGGAAAAGGATTAACGAGATTTCTCTCTAATTAATGTCCCCCTAATATCTGGCATGAAAGCAAGGCTGCATTAATTAGTAGAGTGGGTGTTGTGTGTGTGTGTGTGTGTGAGTGTGCGACTGTGTGGGGATGTTGTGTGTCTATCTGTAGGGAGTTTGACACGTTTCACTAGCAGCCTTTTTCTCTCACGACTCTTACCTTCCTTCCTCATTTCCACTCCCTCATCACTATTTTTGTTCTCAAAACTGTTATTATGTTTTTGTATGTGGGTTTTGGGGAAGAAGTGGCAGATTAAATTATTCTATTTTCAGATGGGTGTCTGAGCATACATGAATAATCAATATTTTATAATCTAGGTGACAAAAGCCCCTCCTTTTACTAGAGCAAAGAGGACATTATGTTCTGTGTGTGCAGCTTAACTACCATTAATACTAATGAAAATCATGCAGGCAAAGCCCCTTTCTCGAGTTGATAACATGCTCTAGTGTACATCATTGTCAATTATACATCACTCTTAATCATCTTGTGAAGCAGGGGAGGTAAATCCCGCTGCTGAGCCAAAGCACCTTATGAAGAGATTATTGGCTAGCATTAGAATCTGAACTTAAAATCTTAATTCTAGCTTTTCCTTAAATACTCCCCCAGGAAGAAAGTGAATGCATGTGTGCTTATAAATTAGGTGAGAAGGAGGTGAAGATAAGGGAAAATTGAAGGCAAATAGGAAGAATATTTTTGCATTTATATTTTAGGACTACTAAAATGTGTAGCTCGTTTTCTCGAAATATTGAATTCGTGTCTGCAGGAATAAGATCTAACATGCACTGTGTAGTTCTAATATTCTTAGTTAAGGACACAAAATAACCATGTATGAAAGCTTTACTTATCACCAAGTTAAATATTTCTTCATTCAACATATATTTATAAAAATTCATTATATACCAAATAGTAAGTGCTACAAGATAAGTTCGCCATCAAGGAACTCCTTCACTAGTGGGAGAAATCGACACATAAAGAGATATTTTTAAATATACAAGGAGCCCAGCCTTGGTGGCACTCAGCACCACCACTTGTGAAAATGGAAGTTGCACAGAAGGTCTGAATTCAATTTACAGGTCAACCTGAACACACTACACGCTGTTGGGCACATCCATGATTCTAGTTAATTGGGAGCCTGGGGCAGGAGGGTTGTGACACAGTGAAACAAACTCTTAAAAATATCTGTCTCTGGCTCAGCTGCAGTGGTGTAGCTTCTCTACAATGCTGGAGCCATATGGGAGATCAAGGTTGAGTGCCTGGGCCCACCAGTATATGCTGGGTATGTGCCCATGCCCATGATCCTGGTTGGCTGGAAAGGCAGAGGTTGGGGGGAGGATCACAGCATGAGACCCGTTGAACATGAGACCCTGTTGAGGCTACCTGTCTTCTCTCTCTCTCTCTCTCACTTAATAAATAAATGAACTAAAAAAGAACAAAAAAACAAACAAAAAACTCTTTCTGTCTCTCTTCTCTTTCCTCTACCACACTCCTCCTCTCTCTCTCACTCTCTTTCTGGCTCTCTCTCTCCTTCTCTCATGGAGGAAGGAATGCAGGACAATTTCAGTTTGCTGGAGTTTACATTCAAGTTTAAGAGTGATGAAAGGAGAGGCTGGACAGCTAGGGAGAGGCTACGCCATGGAAAGTCTTGTGCTCCATGTCGTACCAGTCGGTGAAAACTGCTTTTAGTTTTGGGATCACAAACTGATTAGGGATAATACAAGTGGAGTTCACACTCCTTTCATCTGGTACAAGCTTTCCACCCCATGGCTCTACCTATGACACCTAGACATCTGTTAGATCTGCATCTGCCACAGACCAGAGAGAAAAGGGAGTCCAGAACTGAGCCTACGTGGGGTGATGATCTTAGGGCCCAATTTATGCCTGCATTCCCAGCATAACAGTTAATAGTGCCTCTTTCACTCTTCACTGTGTCCCAGTTTGGACAGCAAAATATATGATCTCCCTAATTTCTCCCACATTCCGTGGGCCAAAATTCAATAACATAGTCATACCTAAATTCAAGTGAGGTTGGTAAATCTATGTGACCAGGAGGAAAGGAAATCTATTTTGTTGAATGCAATACGCTCCCTGCTGCACATGTCAAGAAGTTTCAGTTTTATCCCCAGTTTCCATTGCCTTTTTAACAGATCCACCTATATATGAATATCCTTTGGTGTCTTCTAGTTTATTTTTAAAATTCATCTGAATTTTGCATCTTACTGCATGATATGTTTGTTTCTTAAAAAAAAAAAAAAATGTGCTTTTTCTCTTCCAAAAACTTCACAAATAGGGCCACAGGTGGCATGATGGCTAAGGTGCTGGATTCCCACATGGCCAACCACGTTTGAGTCCTGGACCCAGTGGCTTGAAAAGCGTACTGGCATGTGTGTATGCATGTCCAAAATCCTGAGAGGAGAATGGAAGTGAAGGGATTATGGCATAGCCATACCCCTTGGGGTGTGATTTCTCACTTCCCTCCACCCCTCTGCCTGGTGAGAGCACACACACTATGGCAAACAAACAAACAAAACATTTCACAAATAAGTAATCTTCCAGGAATATTTACCATTTTTGTTTTTTATTTTAGTTTCATTTTATTTAACATAGAGAGCCATGTCCTAGAACCTTAGGTGTTTCAATACCCAACTCAGAATACACATAATCAGTCTCAGGCAGAAGAAAGACATGGCTAGATTTTAAATTTTTTTAACTTCTTAAAAGTAGTTATTTTTCCCCCATGGGTGACAGAGACATAAAATGTGGTGGCAGACAGCATTTTTAACAGGGTCTTGACACTGCAATCTATCCCCAACTTCAGCCAGCCCTAGATGATAGGCAAACAAGTGCCGGGTATACTCAGGGAGGTCTCTGGACACAAACCTGGAACCTTCCCAAAGGAGTCAACCTCATAGAGCATGGTGTTTTACTGCTGCCCCATGATCTGGTGCCCAGATTTTAATTCCAAGTAGAATGTTCTGATTGTTGCATGGAGTGTAGATTCCAAGAGGTAGAGACTAGAGAATGGCAGGGAAACCAAACCAGACTATTTTAATTATCTAAGTGAAAGATGATAAAGAACCTTATTTAGATTAGTGGTACTAGGAATGTGAGGAGATTGAATAAGTAGAACTAAACCCAAAAAGAAATTATTGATAAATTTGAATGTGTACAAATAAAAAGATTTGGGGCCAACCCATGGAGTAGTGGTTAAGACAGTTGGATTCCCCACATGGCTGACTGTGTGGTTCAAATCCCAGACCCTGCAGCTTGAGAAACATGCCAGATCCATGTCTGTGCCCAAAATCCTGAAGGGAGGGAGACATGGAAGAGAAGGGATTATGATGTGACTATTCCTCATGAGAGATACTTTCTTACTCTCTCTGTGTCTGTCTCTCTCCAGCAAGTGCATGTGCCATTTGGCAAAAGTAAACAAATAAATAAATAAATTAATTAATTAATTAAAGATTTTGCTTCAATAAAAACAAAATTAAGTTTGAAAAGCAAGTGGAAAACTGGAGGAAAAAAAGGTGATTCATGAATGATTTGAAAGATAGGTGGGTTATCCTTAGTATCCGTAACATACTAAGAGCTTTAATGAAGCAATAAAAAAAGGTGTCCTATTAGAAAAATGAACACAGCTATTTATCAAATAATTTAAATGTTAAAATCTCATCAAAGACTTTTAAAGTACTGATAAAAGTAAAAGAGCCATTTTTTTCATGATCAGATTAGTAAAGAAGATCACATGATAGCATAGCTACATATTCTAAATATTCATCTCAATGCTGTTATTAGCAATCACAATAAAAAAAAAAATAGGGGCCAGGCAATGGTGCAGCAGTAAGGCAACTGGAGCCACATGAAGAGAGTGTGGGACCACCCTAGGCACCTGGACATGCACACGTGTGCCTATTATCCAGACCAGCTGAGACTGGGGTTGGATCACTGCATGAAAACCTTGTTTGGGGTACCTGCCTCTCTGTTTCCTTTCTCTCTCCTTCTCTCTGTCTTACTCTCCTATGGAAAAAAAGGATAAATATACATTTAAAAAATTTTTAAAGAATAATTTCCATTTGTTTAATAAATTATGATATATTCTCTAATGGAATATTATGTAGTCATTAAAAATGCAAGTATAGGTCTATATTTATGAAAATAGAAGATGCCTGTGACTAATGAAGGTCAGTTTCTCTTTCCCCTATTGTCATTTCTTCTCTGTTGCAACTTCTCATCCCAGATTCTGCCTCTCTTAACCCTGTCCTCCAGTCTCTCTGAATGCTCAGTCCATTCTTATCAAATCCTCTGCATCCTCTGCCTTATTTTAGAAAGCTCTCTCCATGTACTTCCTTCAACCGAGTGGTAAAGACTAGAGATGAGAGACAGCATTGGAAAATAACCAGCCCAAATATTCTTACAAAGAAACCAACTATTTTGATGTCAATATGTACTGAAGGTCCTAATATGGTATGAGAGAAGATGGCAGATGGAACTAGTTTCTAGGGACCCAGTACTGAGTGGCTCTATCTCATGGTGTTTGCAATAACTGTGAGGTCCATAGATAGAGTGAGGATCTGCCCCCCATCTCCATGGGTTGCAAAATTAGGTGAGGGGCAAAGCAGCCCTTATTTTTGCCTGTATTGACTGTTCAGGGCAAGAGGAAGAGGTTGGACAGCGAAAGCAATGGTTAGACCTGGTTAGCAGCTCTTTCTTTTTCTGTACTGCTGTTTTGATTTCCAAACCTCCCCCCCCCCCCCAAGAAAAAGCAAAAACAAGAAAAGCCAGGCTGTTCAGACACAAGCAAAAATGCCACCTGTGTAAAGGTAAACATTGAATGTAAGACCTTTTTAATAGTCAAGAAACATCAAAGATTAAAGTCAGGAATGTCTGCTTTTTGAATCTTATTCTCCAGCGCCACCACTCCCTACGCACCATCTTTCCCTTTCTTGTTGTCACTGAGATCTTTGCCACTTGAGGCTGACTCATCCCAGTCTTCAAGGGTCAGGGCATTTCTTAGTATGCATTGAACGTATGCCAAACTATTGTTTCACACTATTATTGTCTAAAAGACAGCATGTACTAGAAATGTGAAACAGGAAATGTCTATCTGACCTTACTATGGTAGAAAAAAATTTTCCAGAGTCCATATGCTGATGTAATTATTTTAAGATTTTTTTTTTCTTTTAAAGCAGTCATATCCCTGAAACAATTGTCTTTGCTGTCACAAGCATAGCATACAGCTTGTCTTTCTTTTAAAGGAATAGCACACTGTCATTGGCACAGTAGTTTTATATTATTTTGTAATTATAATTTAGGGAGCTCTTTTATGCATTTGGTTGTTTTAGGTATGAAGCATGTGTTTTTGTATGTCTTAATTTGTATTTCCTTTGGATAGTCCTTAGTTTATTTTATATTGAAACTATTTCTCCCATATTTAAGGGTTATAACCAAATACCCTGTGCTTTGTACAACTTCCTGTAAACAGCAAGATACAACTTCAATATACACTAGCTGGTTGGTTTAATGATCTTGCAATACTTACAATGGACACTTCTCAGCACAGCTAATCTCTCTTTATTTTGTTCCCGTTCTCATCAGCATTAATACAATGCTTTGAATTGAATGGAAATGCTGTATTCATTGAAGGGATAAAGATTAAAGCTTAAACTGAGTCTAGGGATGAGGTGAGGGGAAAGAAAGCCCTTACCAATCTGGTGCTTTCTTTCTCCTTAGGAAGTGAAAAGCAATGAACTGTATTCTGAAAGAAAGGAAGCCAGGCTGTTGAGCTTTTCCTAAGCACTGTACACCTTTTTGGTTCAGAGCAAAGCAGAAGCCGGCTACTATATTTAGGTCTCTAGCGTATTTTAAGTGTGCTGTCTGGTTTATGTAAACATCAAGAAAGAGATATTCAGGTACAATTTATGTATGACTGTATGTCCTTTTTTTTCCATTTTTGTTTATCATAAGTAGCTTCTTATTCTTGTTTTATATTTGTTTTAGTCCATTATCTTTTTCTTATCTTTTATTCTACAAAGCTGACAGGCTCCATTGCATCCCATTTTTCCGTTGTCCTTTTTCTCCAGACTGTTTTATAGAATCCCCAACTTCTTTTCTCTGGTTAAAATGCTCTCCTTAGTAGTATCATTTCTAATGTCGGTTTGAGCTTCTCTATTCCAGCATACTCTGAGCAGGGTAAATTTTTCAGTGTAGTATGGAGAATGAATGGTTAGTGTTCAGCCAAGTTTTGCCATGACAAGTTATGGATATTGGAGATGGTATGGGAAGAGGGCAGGAGAAGAGGGAGAGTGAGAGGAAAGGAATCAAGGAGAAAAATAGAGTCAAGACATTTATGGGACACAGAAATGGATGATTATCTGTTGATGATAACGTGTATGGTATCCTTAACTGGACCGGTGTGAAGTATAGTCACGTTGGGTAAATTCACTTTGCAATTTGTAGTAATATATAGTGATTGAATGTAATAAATTAAAATAAAAAATAGTTAAAGAAAAACAATCAAATTAAAAGGGAAAAGTTCAGTCTTGTTTCATCTGCCTGGCCCCCAAATTTATATATATATATATATATCACATATGTCATGTCACATATATATATATTTGAGCCATCACTCCCTAGTCACCATCTATATATTATATTGACTTTCATTGTATATATACATGCACAGAAATTTTTTCTCAGTGAATTCACATTGTTAGTTGAGTCTTCATCATGTAACTACAGAATCAAAATTTTAAGTGAGAAAAAGTTTCATTTAAAAAAATAGCCATTTAGAAAAAGTAAGGTCGGGGGCATCTTGTTTTAGGGAGGGGAGTGCTCACGGAGACACTGGAGTAAGAGGAAGTCCTATGTCAGAGGGCTCTGTGCACATTTTCCTGCAGTACCTCAGCTATGCCTACATGTTGCTTGTTATTTTAACCACTCATAATAGCTGCATTTTGCCTTTTCTCACACTAAATTATAAAATTAAAAATATGAATATCACAAATCCTTATTTTTTTAGGATTCCTCTCATTCCTCCTTGAACTCTAAGACGTTGAATTTTCTTGTTTACAAATGCTTCAAAGCTACTAGATTATCATTTAAGAAGAAATGCTGTTTTGGGAACAGCAGTTGGCGTAATGGCTATGTCACTGGAAACCCATGCAGTCAACCACGGTTTGAGTCCCAGACCCGGTGCCTTAAACTCACGCCGGCCACGTGTGCGTGCGTGTCCAAGATCCCGAGAGGAGAATGGAGGAGAAGGGATTGCAGCATGGCCATCCCCCCTGGGGGGTGATTTCTTGCTTTCTGTCTCTCTGTTTCTCTCTGTCTTCCTGGAGAGTGCATGCGCCCTATAGCAAAAACCTCTCCAAAAATAAAAAAAGAAACAAAAAAAGAAGAAATGCTGTTTTCAAAGTCTGTTACCCAACAGCAAGAAGAGCAATCGTGAGCCTTCCAAATGTTCTCCACCCAGCAAAGAAGTATGGCAAATTTTTTTTTTTTTTTTGAGAGGTTTTCACTATAGGGCGCGTGCACTCGCCAGACAGAGAGAGACCTAGAGACAGAAAGCGAGAAATCACCCCCCAGGGGGGATGGTCACGCCACAATCCCTTCTCCTCCATTCTCCTCTAGGGATCTTGGGCACGCACGCACATGCGCCCGGCGTGAGTTTTAAGCCACTGGGTCCAGGACTTGAACCGCGGTCGGCTTCGTGGGAGTCCAGCGACATAGCCATTACGCTAACTGCTGGTTCCCAAGTATGGCAAAATTGCCCAGCTCTATATATGCTGAACATCCAGGTGAGCTGAGGCAACATGTTAGTGGCATTTAGTGAAGAAATGAGATTATGGGACTATAAGCAGTGTATTTCTATGTCTCAGGATGAAACTATATTCAAATACTATGGGGACTTCCTTTTTATTCTTCTTCCCCAACTTGTATATTTCAGTTTTATACTGAAATGTTCCCTGGATTCATGAAGTACTCAGGAACTATATAAAGGAAGAAAGACTTCAGAATCAAAGATGCCATTCTCCTACCTAACACACCTTGTATTAGCTATAACCAGGAAAGCAAACTTTCTTAAAGGCCCAATGTTAATTTAAAAAAAAAAAAAAAAAAAAAAAAAAAAAAAAAAAAATTTGTTTACTTATTTGTTGTGATTTCCAAGCTGCCAGTTCCAGAACTCGAACCACAGTCAGCCATGTGGGATGCCAGCACCTTTAACCACCATGCCACCTGCTGGTCCCAACCCCATGTTAAATTAATCAGCACCAACTTCTCAAAACTTTTTGGTTTGCCACTAAATACAGTGGGTAGAAGAACATTGAACAGTAAACATTTATGAATTTTGTCTAGGTAAATGCTGATTTAAAAAATTTGTTCTCTAGTAATGTCAGACATACTTCCTTAGTAAATCATATAGGTGAATGTTTGCTAAGATGAAAGCTTTTTTTTTTTCCCTTCCCCTAAAGAGTACATGTGCTTGGGGAACCAGCAGTTAGCGTAATGGCTATGTCGCTGGACTCCCACGTAGTCGACCGCGGTTCAAGTCCCGGACCCGGTGACTTAAAACTCACGCTGGGCGCGTGTGCGTGCGTGCCCAAGATCCCGAGAGGAGAATGGAGGAGAAGGGATTGTGGTGTGACCATCCCCCCTGGGGGGTGATTCCTCGCTTTCTGTCTCTCTGTCTCTCTCTGTCTGTCTGTCTGGCGAGCGCACGCACCCTATAGCGAAAACCTCTCCCCCCCCCAAAAAAAAAGAGTACATGTGCTTGCTGGAGAGAGATAGAAAGAGGGGACAGAAGGAAAGTGAGAAATCTCTTCCTAGGGAGGATGGCCACACCTCCATCCCTTGTTCATTCTCTCGAAATTTTGGGCATAAATACTGGCCCAGTGTGATTTTCAAGCCACTGGGTCTGGGTCTGGGACTTGAACCCCAAAGTTGGCCATGTGGGATCCAGCTACCTTAACCTCCATACCACTGCTGGCCCAGTGAAAGCATAACTTAGGTAGTATTAATTGCTTAAATATTTTAGAGAGAAATATTAATGCTATTTATTTTTGAGAAGGGATGCAATCATTCTACCAAAATCTACAAAATGTGGATGAATAAAGGAAAACTGTTAGATGAGAGCCAATTATCTTATTCCAATAGATGTGAATAGATAGATACATAGATAGATAGATACAAAAATCATAAAATGCGTGGCTATATAAGAATATATAAGAAACTTTGGTTGCCTTTGCAAAAAATAATTGAGATACTAGGAGTTAGAAATATTGGGACCAGCAGTTGGCGTAATGGCTATGTCGCTGGACTCCCACGTAGTCGACCGCGGTTTGCGTCCTGGACCCGGTGGCTTAAAACTCACGCCGGGCGTCTGTGCGTGCGTGCCCAAGATCCCGAGAGGAGAATGGAGGAGAAGGGATTGCGGCGTGGCCATCCCCCCTGGGGGGTGATTTCCTGTTTTCTGTCTCTCTGTCTCTCTGTCTGTCTGGCGAGCGCACGCGCCCTATAGCAAAAACCTCTCCAAAAAAAAAAAAAAAAAGAAATATTTACATTATTGTAGTACTTAAACTTTTTCCCCATGTACATGTGTAACTTTTTTAAAAGAATGAGAAGCACTATATAAATTCAAACATTTTCATTCTAAGTTCTTAAACCTATAAGTAAGCATGGTGTCAATAGATTCTATTATATAGTCTTGATATCCCTTGATTTTATTTTCCTGGTAACACTACCTTATGTTTGTAAACTCTATAAAACTCCCCGAATAACTTGACATGCATTATTTAATCTGTAGGATTTTCAAGACTATGAAGCCAACAGATGTCATTTTCTTAAGTAGTTCTCAACAAAAGACTATGTTGTATTTTAATAATTTTCTTCCTTAATAATTGGACTAAGTCATCACAGAATTGTAAGGCTCAGGCTTTCAGAACATGCAATTATGATACTCATGTGCTTTTCCTGATGGTCATATGGAATTCCATCCAATTCTGTTTGATGCTATCTTTGTCTTATCCCACTGGCCCAGGCCAGGGTGTTAGGGAATTCAACAGCTGAGTCTGAGAGTAGTCAAAATTAAATGGAGAGTATAAGAGGGGAGTGGGCCTACAGGCTCTTCTGAGATTTGCCCCTCCAGTTTTACACAAACCCTTCTCTGCTGAGAGCTAAGTAGGATATCTTTTTATGCAAACAGAAGACAAGGTAAGAAAAAAAAATCTACTCTCTTCTTGTGTTTGGCTTACTGGCCTTGTAGGCAGACCTAGAGTCTCTTATTTTTTGTTGAATAATTATTTACTTAACTTTACTTATTCATTCATTTATTTTTTTAATTTGATGAGAGAGAGAGAGAGAGAGAGAGAGAGAGAGTGAGAGAGAGAGAGAGAGAGTAAGAAAGCAAGCCACCAGGTCCAAGACTTGAACCACGATCAGCCATGTGGGAGTGTCCAGCACTTTTAACCACCATGCCACCTGCTGATCCCTAGATTCTTCTATTTTATTAATATTTATGGAGCTGGATATCTTTCCAGTAGAAGTTGTTTTTTTGTTTTGTTTTGTTTTTAGCAACATTGCTAAAATTTATTCACCAAGACATTTTATATTGAAAAGGGCTTCTGGTCAGCCTGTGGTGTGGTGGTTAAGGTAGCTGGATTTCATATGGTCACCTCATATGACACAGTGACTTGAGAAACATGTCAGGCATGTGCAAATGCATGCCCCAAACCATGAAAGCAGAGAGAGATGGAGAAAAAGAAATTACAGCATGACATGCCCCATGTAGGGTGCATTCTCTCTTGCTCTTTCTCTTATTCTCTCTTTAGATAGTGCATGCACCCTCTGGCAAAATAAAAAAAAAATGTGAAAAAGAAAAAGGCTTCATGGACAAATGACCTGCCGTGAATTGGCTGACAGCTGAAATGATGAACTACCCTCTTTAGTTCTGCCTGTCATGCCTGTCAGAGATTAAGAATACCTTGTCCAATAAGGAGAGAGAATCTTTGTTAGCCTTTCTGCATTCTTTCTCCTCATTTGCTATTTAACCTCAGGAAAGAATCAATCTCATGTAGTTATTCACTGTAATATTTAAAGGTAATATAGTTTAGTGGTTAAGGGTAAAGACTAGGAGTCGAACAAACTTAAATTCAGATTCCATCTCTATCCCTTGCTATACATGGGACCTTGGACATTATTTAGTCCCTTTAACCACCAGTTTCCTAAACTGAAAACTACATTTCATTAGAATGAATTTTTAAAATATTATTTACTTCCATTTGTTATTACTATTTTAATTTGACCAGAGAGTGAGGAAAAAGTGAAGGTGAGAAAGCAACCCACCAGGTTTGGGACTTGAACCAGAGTTGGCCATGTAGGAGCCCAGCGACCTAACCAGCATGCCACCTGCCAGCCCCTGAAATGAATAGTTTTTTAATGTATAAAGTGCATAGTATAGGGACTATAGTGTAAGAAGCATTCAATAAAAAGTTATAATTCCTAAAAAATCTGGATTCTTTTATTCATGATAGAGCACATGCATGTGTACATGAGAGTGAGGACAGAAAGAGAGAGAAAGAGAAGCATCCTCTACAGGGTGTGATCATACTGCAATCCAGACCTGCAGCCCACTGGATCCTGGCACTTGTGCCCAACCTTTATAAGACAATGTGTTGAAAAACTATCATCATAATGTTATCTCACTGCCATGCCTGAAAAACTTCCCAATAGGAAAAAGTATGCATCTATGTCTATCTACCTATATACTCACTTATATGCATGTGTGTTACTAAGAGATCAGAAAAAAACATGTAGGTCAGGTCCAGCTGCTGGGAGTATGTGGGAGACCTGGGTTAGATTCCTGGTCTTACCTCAAGACTGGGTGCAGTGGCCTGTGCCTGCAATCTCTGCAGTTCAGGAGCCTCAGGAGGGAAGACTGTGAGCTTAAGGCTGACCCGGGCAACATAGTGACACTGTCTAAAAAAGAGCTGGATGGGGTAGTGTGCACCTATGGTCCCAGCTCGGAGGCTGAGGCCAGAGAATCATGACAGCAAGACCTTATTTAAAAATAAATAAATAAATAAAAGTGCAGGGCAGACAAACCAAGGGCAAGACAGCAACTTATACCCAAAGTCATGTAGGAACATAAGCAAAAGGAAATTTTATTTACTTCCAAATGTATTTTTCAATATTTCATGTTTTCTTTAATTTTTTTTGCCTTTAACATTTTCTCTTTGTTTATTATAGAGTGTGTATAATGCATGAGAGAGACAAAGAGAGAACCCTCCACACAATCTGGTCATGTCATGATTTCCTTTCTCCAGTCCTCTTGCTTTTTAGACCAGCATGTTTTAGGCCAGCTGGACCAGGAATTTGAACCACGTCACCATGTGGCTCCTAGCCCTGCAGGGTGACACACTACCACCTGTACCACCACAGCTGGCTCTCACTTTGTCTTTATAAAAGCTCAAACATAAAAAAATTATGCATATTGTACAGGAGTTTGTAGCTTTTCTACATTTTGGGGAAATTTTAAAGGCATGAACTTCTGTTTTATAAAACATCCTCTCATGATGTGACTAGTTACCAAATAGGATCTTATATTTTTTATAAAACATTCATGGGCCCCAATTAAATAATAAAACAAAATTTTATTGAAGTTATGAATGCCAATATTCTCAACACTGCCTCTGTTTTCCCATCTTGTCTCATACAGTTCCACCATCACTTACAAATCTACAGCGTAGTTCTGATTCTTATTGTAATTATCAATACTTATTGAAATTATCATTTCAAGATGAGAATTGTGATATAATCTAACATCAATTATTATTTTTTCTTTTTAAAGAAAATGTAGTTTATTAAGTAGAAGCAAAAGTACACTCCTGAGAGGTAGGAACAAGCCTGAGTGGACAGAGAAAAAGTGATTCAACAGGTCCAGCAGTTGCATTCTGAGAGCTTTATCACTTTTTAAAATCTAGGTCATGTCAATTGATTATTGGCTGGGCCCACTGATTCATCTCATCTCAGTGACTCTATCAAATGTGGTTGGGCCCACTGATTTTTCATTGGCAATGTCAAATGTGGCCTAATCAGCTAGACATCCCCCACCAATCTCTTGTCTACATTACCATGAGTGGGGAATTTTCTGCCCTTTTGGGCTTTTCTATCTAGCCCCATGGTCAGAAGCTTCAGCCCCATTTCCCGCTTCCATTTGCTAGTTTTCTCCTGTCCCATTTCGCCCCCATGAGAGGCATGATCCCCATAAACCTTTTTGGGGAGTTGGAAGCAGATGGCTTGTCTTTTGTATTTGCTTTATGCTGGAAAGGAATGTTGACCCTATCTACTGGGAATTATGGAACTCTCACCCTATCTGATGTAGGTGGGTGAGTGGGGCCAGGGGCAAATTGTTGAGATGGTTCTGAGGTATGTTGTAGAGAGGGCTGGATGACTTGCAGTGGGATTCAGTGGAGGTCCCAAGGGGTTAGTATCCCTGTCATATGATCATTTGCAATTTTATAGCTTTCATGATGTCCAGAGTTACCCAGGATTCCTTGGTGGTTTTTATGACTTCTCCAGACCTGGTATAGAGGATCTCCCTGGGCCCACTCAGTCATCAGTTGCTTCCACTTGGCTCACGAGGGCCTTGGCTAGTTGTTGCCCCTTCCTGGCTGGCTAGACAATATATGTTTCAGGATGGATTCTGTAATTAAATCCAAGTTATTAGTGTTTCAGACAAAAAAATCAAACAAAACACATGAATAGTGAAAAGAAAAAATAGTTCATTAAGTAGAAGCAAAAGTACACTCCTGAGAGGTAGGAGCTGGCCTGAGTGAACAGAGAAAGAGTGGCTCAAAAGGTCTCTGACATCTATTATTCTGCCATGCATTATAATTCAAACTTTTATAAATAACTTTTAGATCAATAGAAATATAATATGCTTTTTTAGGAGGCAACTTCCACCTCTCCAACAGAACCCAGTTCCATCTTTAACCCCCTGGTGAAACCGGTGACCCTGAGGCAGGGCCAGTCATTGGCCACAGCCCATTTCCCCGACCCCCAGAGCTCCCCTTGTCTGTAAGGTAGGCAGTTCCCTTCCTTCCTTCCTTCCTTCCTTCCTTCCTTCCTTCCTTCCTTCCTTCCTTCCTTCCTCCTTTCTTTCTTTCTTTCTTTCTTTCTTCTTCCTTCCTTCCTTCCTTCTTTCTTTCTTTCTTTCTTTCTTTCTTTCTTTCTTTCTTTCTTTCTTTCTTTTTCTTCTTCTTTCTTTCTCTCCTTCTTTCTTTTGTTAATCTTCTACTCTTCCTTAGACCACAGGCAGCTTCCACCTCTCCAAGAGAACCCAGTTCCGTCTCCAACCCCCAGGTGAAACTGACTTTTTCTTTATTCTCCTTTATACTCTTTTTGTTTCCCTCTTATACTGTCATTCCCTCCTCATCCTCCATCCTTTTAGAGGGACTAGACAGATCTAGAATCACACTTTTAAAATATCCTAGCACTGTGAGGCTCCCTTGGATCCTCCTCTTACTGAACCACTTGCAAAAAAAAGGAGATACTGTTCTTCAGACACCTGAGTAGAAGACTCCTCTTGTGAAGGGCACATTGCCAAACACAGCAGAAGAGAGACTTCAGCACACAATTGACCACAGTGAAAGGGAAGCACACTTACTCCAAGTCGAAGAAACATTCTGCAAAGAGGTATCCAAAAGTGAATACCTCTTCCAATGGCTAGAAATAGAAGACAAGCCTCAGGTCTGAATAAACCAGGAAATATGTCTCCATCAAATGAACACAATAACTCCTTTCCATCTCTCAAAAAAATAGAGTAAGTTACCAAAATGTCAGAGAAAGAATATAAGACATTCATGGTGACAACACTATAAGAATTAGAACAGAAAAGAGACATCGAACTATAAGAGATTAGGAAGTCCTTCCACGATATGAAAGAAGGAATGGACACTATAAAAAATAATCAGATGGAACTATTAGAGATGAGATCTGTAATACAGGAAGTAAAAACTCTCTAGAAAGTAGTAAAAGTCAACTAGACCATGCTGAAGATTGAATCTCTGACGTAGAAGATAAAAACTCTGACCTAGACAAAAAGACAAAAAAGATAGAGAAAATTGCATAGAAACATGAGGATAATATACAAGAAATACTACATTCCATTAAATGTCCAAACATTCGAATAATTGGTATCCCAGAAGGTGAAGAAATCAACAAAGGCATGGAAAAATCTATTCCATGAAATCCTGGAAGAAAACTTCCTAAGTCTTAGAGAAGCACTCGCACATTCAGACCCAAGAAATTCAAAGGACCCCAAATAGAATCAACCCAAGAAGATCTTCTCCAAGACACATCTTAGCCAGACTGGCCAAGACCACAGATAAAGACATGATACTAAAATTGGCAAGAGAGAAATGACAAGTGACCTACAAAGGTCACCCCATCAGGCTAACATCAGATCTTTCAATGGAAACAATGCAAGCAAGGAAAGAATGGGAAGACATGTTGAAAGTGTTAAGAGAGAAACAATTTCAACCAAAATTATTATATCCAGCAAGATTATCTTTCGTATGGGGAAATAAGATTAAAAACTTCTCAGACAAACAAAATTTAAAAGAATTTGCCAATGCCAGACCAGCTCTTCAAGAAACTCTGAAGAGAGTGCTGTTTCAGTAAAACTAAAGAATGAACAGCCAGGGATAAAGGAATAAAAGATAACCAAGACAATGGCCAACTTAAAGGTAGGGTCAAATTTGGAAATATTGATAACACTGAATGTTAATGGATTAAATTCTGAAATCAAGAGGCACAGACTGGCTGAATGGATAAGAAAACAGAAACCCTCTATCTGTTGCCTATAAGAAATACATCTAATGGAAAAAGACATACACAGACTAAAAGTGAAGTGCTGGAAAAAGATATTCCATGCAAGTGGGAACCAAAAAAGAGCTGGGGTTATGATACTAATTTCTGACAAAATAGACTTTAAAACCAAAACTGTTCAAAGAGACAAAGAAGGGCACTATACTGTAGTAAAAGTATTAATCTATCAAGAAGATATAACACTTATAAATATCTATGCACCTAACCTAGGAGCACCCAAATACATGAAGGAAAGACTGCTATATCTAAAAGGAGAAACAGACTGCAACATACTAATTGTTGGAGACCTCAACACCCCACTATCTCCTCTGGACAGATCATCTGGACAAAAACTAAATAAAGAGATCTTTATCTAATGAATCATCTAAATGAAACCATAAAACAAATGGACTTAGCAGGTATCTATAGAACGTTCCACCCAAAAACTACAAGATACATATTTTTCTCACCCCCGCATAGAACCTTTTCGAAGATTGACCACATGATAGGGCATAAGGCAAGCCTCTACAGATTCAAAGGCATAGAAACTATATCCAGCATCTTCTCTGACCATGATGGAATTACACTTGATTTTTAACTTTAAGAGAAATCCTCAAAAACACACAAATACATGGAAACTAAATAATCTGCTCCTGAATGACTTCACAACTACTGAAGTAATAAAGACTGAAATAAAAAGATTCATAGAAGTCAATGACAATGAGAATACAAGTTTCCATAATCTTTGGGACACTGTGAAAGCAGTCATTAAGAGGGAAGTTCATAGCAATTAGTGCACATAAGAAGAAGATGGAAAAAAGGCAAATTGATCACCTAACAGCGTGCCTCGGAGAAGTGGAAAAGCAATAGCAAAATATCCAAAAAACTCTAAGAGAAAGGAAATAATAAAGATCTGAGTAGAAAGAAATGAAATAGAAAATAAACAAGCTATACAGAAAATAAATTAAAGTAAAAGCTGGTTCTTTGAAAAGATAAACAAAATTGATACATCACTAGTGAGACTTATTAAGAAGAAGAAAGGAAGGAACCAGGTAAATCAAATTTGCAATGAAGCTGGCAATGTAATGACAGACATAACAGAAATACAAAACATCGTTAGAGGAGACGATGAACAACTATATGCCAACAAACAAGAAAATCTTATGAGATGGACAAATTCCTGGACACATACAATCTACCAAGATTGAGCCAAGAGGATATAGAAAATCTGAATAGGCCCATTACAAGTCAGGAGATTGAATCAGTAATAAATTATCTCCCAACAAAGAAAAGCCCTCGTCCGGATGGCTTCACCTCTGAATTCTACAAAACTTTTAAAGAAGTGTTAACCCCCATTCTGCTCAAGCTATTTCTAAAGATCCAAAAGGGTGAATCTCTCTCTAATTCATTCTATGAAGCCTCCATCACACTTATCCTTAAAACACATAAGGACAGGACAAGGAAGGAAAACTACAGACCAATATCTCTGATGAATATAGATGCAAAGATTCTCAACAGTATACTAGCAAATCGTATCCAACAATATATAAAAAGATTATACATCATGACCAGGTACGCTTTTATTCCGGGGATGCAAGGTTGTTTCAACATACACAAAACCATAAATGTACTGCACCATATTAACAGAAAGAAAGATAAAAATCATATGATCATATCAATTGATGCAGAAAAAGCATTTGATAAGATACAACATCCCTTCATGATCAAAACTCAGCAAATTGGGCATGGAAGGATCATTTCTCAACACAATAAAAGCTATCTATGAAAAATCCATAGAGAACATCATCCTGAATGAAGAAAAGCTAAATGCTTTTCCACTAAAACTGGCACAAGACAAGGATGCCCGCTTTATCCACTCCTTTTCAATATAGTACTGGAAGTCCTCGCCAATGAAATCAGAAAAGAGAATAAAATAAAAGGCATTCAAATAGGAAAAGAAGAGGTGAAATTATCTCTACTTGCAGATGACATGATTGTATACATAGAAGACCCAATGGTATCCATGAAAAAATTCCTGAAAGTAATGCATGAATACAGTAAGGTTGCAGGATACAAAATCAACATACAGAAATCTATAGCATTTCTATACGCAAACAGCAGGCAGACTGAGTTAGAACTGAAAAAAGTAATTCCATTTACCATAGCCACAAAAAGTATAAGGTACCTAGGAATAAATCTAACCCAAGAAGTTAAAGACCTCTACAAGGAAAACTATGAGAAGCTAAAAAAAGAAATTGAGAATGATATAAAAAAGTGGAAAGTCATCCCATGTTCCTGGATTGGAAGAATGAATATAATCAAAATGTCAATCCTACCCAAATTAATTTACATATTTAATGCAATCCCAATCAAAGTACCAGAGACATTCTTCACAGATCTAGATAAAACAATCACATAATTTGTCTAGAATCATAAAAGACCTCATATTGCCAAAGCAATCCTGCACAAGAAGAGTGGAGTGGGCGGCATCTCACTTCCTAGCCCAGAAATATACTACAAAGATGTGGTAATCAAAACAGCATAGTATTGGCACAGAAACAGACAGGTGGACCAATGGAACAGAATAGAGACCCTAGAAATAAACTCCAAAACATTCAGCCAACTGATTTTTGACAAAGGGTACTAGTCACTCCACTGTGAAAAGGAAAATCTCTTTAGCAAATGGTGCTGGAAAAACTGTATATCCACCTGCAGAAAGATAAATCTGAACCCCTACCTCTCACCATTGACAAAAATCAACTCAAAGTGGATCAAAGATCTAAACCTAAAACTTCAAACTATAAAACTGCTGCTGAAAAACACTGGAGAAACTCTGGGAGACATTGGAGTAAGTGAAAACTTCTTAAGTAAGACCCCCAGAGCACAGTCAATAATCTCAGAAATAGACAAATGGGATTATATCAGATTAAGAAGTTTCTGCATGGCAAAAGATATGGTAATTAGTGTGAATTGGCAGCCCTCAGAATGGGAAAAGATTTTTGTAAACTATGCATCAGACAAGGGACTGATAACCAGAATACACAAGGAACTCAAGCAGCTGTCCCCAAAAAAGATGATCAACCCTATTAAAAGATGGGAGAATGAGTTGAAAAAACAAAAAACAAAAAACAAAACCTCTCTAAGGATAACATACGAATAGCAAAAAGACATATGAAAAAATGCTCAACATCCTTCATTATAAGGGAGATGCAGATTGAAACCACAATGAGATATTACCTAACCCCAGTCAGAATAACTAAGATTAAAACATAACAAAACAAAACAAAACAAAAATGATAAGTACTGGCTGGGGTGTGGTGAAAGGGGAACTCTCTTACACTGCTGGTGGGAATGTAAATTGGTCTAGCCACTGTGGAGAATAATTTGGAGATTTCTCAAAGATCTACAAATAGAACTACCATATGATCCAGCAATCCCACTCCTTAGTATCTATCCAAAGGACAGAAGAATCCTTAGTCAGAAAAGTGCCTGCACATCTATGTTTATTGTGGCATTATTCACAATTGTTAAGACATGGAACCAACCCAAATGCCCACAAACAGATGAATGGATTGAAAAAGTGTGACACATACACTCTACGGAATACTACTCAGCCATAAAAAAATAAGACTCTGGCCTTTGACAGAAAGTGGAGGGATATGGGTGATTTACTGCTGAGTGAAGCAAGACAGGCTATGAAAAACTGACATTGTATGTCTCCACTTCCTATATACTGATTGTCTTCATTCTATGGCCCAAACTGAATGACTAGGGGATATAGAAGCATGGTAAGTGCTTGTGAATGCCGGATACAGTGTGGGAAGAGGGAGGTTGAAGGAGTAGAGTCTGAAGAAGGACATTTAGGGATAAAGGTGGAGGGGCAAGGCATTTATGGGACAAAGAAATGGGTCATTATCTGTTGAGCGATAAAGTGTTGTCAACTGGACCCATGCAAAATGTACACATGTTGGAATTTTCACTTTGCAAGTTAAGTAAGATGATTGAATGTATAAAAGAAATTGAAATAATAAAAAGATTAAAAAAGATAATCTAGCTCATTAAAAAAATATATTCGTATTTAGTCATCTAACATATTCTCTCCTGATACTCAATTTATTGAACAGGATGTCATTTTATTTTGTTTGATGAATTTTAATCTGATGATAATTTATGTTACTATTTATATCTATTTGAAAGCTATTAATAATTGTTTTATGTATAAAAACAACAGCTTTTTCAATCATTATTCCAGTATTATATTATTAAAATGATAAATACGCATTTATAGTTTAAAAGACGCTAACATCAGCATTAATCAGCAAGGCAGTTCATAAAAATTAATCTGTCGGGACTGAATAAAATGAACTAGGAGAAAATAGATTTAAGGCAGAGATATATTTGCCGACTCTATTGCCGTTATCTGAACAAGAGTTAATGAGGTCCTCGACTAGGGAAGAGACAGAAGAGGAAAGAACAGACAATTGTGAGATGTAACAGGAAGGATAGATTGGCAGGTGTTGGTACATGGTTGAATTTAAGAAGCAAGAGAAATCATCAAAGATAATTCTTAAATATTTTAGATAGATGATAAAGTGGGTGTGAAGAAAGAGATGCTGAGATGGTAACTGAGAGTATAGAGAAGGCCAAGGACAGTCTTTTGCAAGATACTCAGAGTTGGACACTACTCAGTTTGGGTCCTTTGCACAGATACAGAAAGATGACAACTAAAGCTAGCGGCAACTGAAAGCTTCTTTACTCACTTGTCTGGCTTCCAGCCTGGGACAGCTAGAACAGAAGGGGCTAGTCAGGGATTTCTCTTTCTTCACTCCAGGTAGCCACAAGATTGGCTTAGGCATTACACAGCATGACAAATTCATGCACAAGCATTCCAAAAGATTCAAATGAAAGCTTCAAGGCCTGGGAGCTAGTGTAAGAAGATACACAGCAGCACTTTCTCTACAGTAGTAGGCAAAGCTGTCACAAATCAGCCCCAATTAAAGGAAGCAGAGCAATAGTTTGATATAGAGAAGGAAGAAATCAATGGTAGTCATCCTGGAAACAAGCTACCACAATTTATTTGAGAAATTTTTATAAATATGTATACTCATAAAGAGAGAAATAGGAAGGAATCTTCAAAAAGTTCATGGAAATGCATATTGTGAAGATACTATGTGTGTTTTCCATTTTTTTGCACCAAAATAAACTTGTACTTTCATTCCATTTTTCCATGAATTTTTCAAAGTTCTCGTGTATATCCCAGTAGAAAAATATTACTAAAAATTATAATAAATGTCTAAGTATAAAATAACATCACAAAGGTAAGCCCTTAGAAATTAAGGTGGGGGGGCCGGCAGGTGGCGTGGTGGTTAAAGGCACTGGACTCCCACATGGCCACCCATGGTTCAAGTCCCAGACCTGGTGGCTTGCTTTCTCACTTTGGGACCCGCAGTTAGTGTAATGGCTATGTCGCTGGACTCCCACGTAGTCGACCGCGGTTCGAGTCCCGGACCCGGCTGCTTAAACTCACACCGGGCGCGTGTGCGTGCATGCCCAAGATCCTGAGAGGAGAATGGAGGAGAAGGGATTGCGGCGTGGCCATCCCCCCTGGGGGGTGATTTCCTTCTTTCCATCTCTCTGTCTCTCTCTGTATGTCTGGCGAGCGCACGCGCCCTATAGCAAAAACCTCTCCAGAAAAAGAAAAAAAAAAAAAAAAAAAGAAATTAAGGTGGGAAATAAAATGAATTGATAGAGGCTTAATCAAAGATAGTCCATTTCTTTTGCAAGGTTTCTTAGGAGGTGGAAGGCTTGATGCCTACACTGACCTTTGTAATGACTAATCAGGCAAATCATTCCAGAATATCTTGCATCCTATCCCAAAATATCTCTGAACTTCTCACTTAGCTCAAGAAGTAAGTTCCAGAATTTACCTGGGTGTATCTTCTATCACATGTTCTCAACACTGCCTCTGTTTTCCCATCTGTCTTTTAGTCACTTGTCTCATACATTTCCAGCATCACTTACAAATCTAAGCTGTAGTTCTGATTCTTATTGTAATTATCAATACTTATTGTAATTATCATTTCAATAAATATGAAGGTTTTTAATACTAAATGGTCAGAAAAGATCTTGGGTTTTTGATTCCCTTTTTTTTAATTTTCTTTTTTTGTAGTTTTCTTCTTTCATCCAATTTTGATTAGATTTATTAATGTCTTTTATAATATACTCTTCTTTGAAATGAAATTGATAAGTAAGGTTAGCACTTAAGTCATTATTTAACTTAATGAAGCATATAATCTCTACCTTATAAAATATCTTGAGTGTCTAATAACTTTCCTTTGCTTGCTTTAGAGGCAGAATGGACTGATATTTTAAGATTTCCTGTGACTAGAAATGTATGAAAAGTCTTACTGATTTATATTGTGTTCTGACTTCCTGAGGTTTTCCTAACACTATTCCATTTAAGTCAATCCATGAAACTAAATAAGCTTGCTCATTTGTTGTTGTTTCTTTTTAATCAAAATGTAGTCTAGAGCTTTGTATTTCAGTCTTGTTCTTTGTTTCTTGAGCTTAATTTCTATAGGATTGTATAATATTAGCAATTTTTATTTCATAACATTTTTCCTGTTGGGGGATGATTCTGGAACCATTTGAGAAAAATAATTCCTAGTTTCATTTTCAAAATTGCTTTAAAAAAAATCTTGACTGTTCAACATATATTTATTGTTCTATAATTGCATTTATTGCCTGTATTGCATAATTTAAGATTTTATTATCTAATTACTTTTCATGAGTCGCATCTTTTGGAATAATAGTATTCGTTTTGAGGAGCAGGAAATATATTATTGTTCTTTTGTATTCCTAAAGCTTGAACCATAGTTATGGACAAACAGTATGTAGATAATTACTTGATAAATGGGTGTTTATGTTGTATTTTTTCAGTTTGGTTGTTATAACTTGAGTCTTACTTCCTTTCCTTAACCATACTCTATCAAATATTACAGACTTTCCAATGGTCTAGCTTGTTTTAAAAAGCATTATTGGCTATTTGAGCAAAAGGTATTTCTGATTTGCATCTTTCCCCTAAAAATTAAAACAGAGATGGGAAAATTTAATCTTTCTCAAAAGATCTATTTCATCTGGCTTTTCAAGGCTTTTTATGAACATAGCATAAGGGTCAAGACTCTGGAACCAGATGACCTGGTTTAATCCTAGTGTTGCCACTTACTAGTTCCATGTGTTCACAGGCAAACAGCTCTGTGCTTCAGTTTCCTCAATTTTAAAAAGGGCACACAGTAGTAACTATCTAATAGTGTGTTATTGTGAGGATTAAATGAGTCTGCTCTTGAAAATGAACAGTTTTTAGTACATAGTGATGGAGTAATTTTAGCTTTTGTATTGTTTATTTAGATTTAATGGTTTTTATCCTTTGCAAATTGTATCTTCTTGATTATTTTCCTAAATGCTTGTTGGAACAATTACATTTTGAGCACTATGTAAGCAGATAGCTTTCATTAGCAAGTCTGCCTCTAAAGTACTCTCTGAGAATAAAAAATAAAAGTTTATTTTTGCAGTACCAGCATTTAAATCCTTTCATCCATTCTTCAGTAAGAATTATAAACTGTATGTTAGAGATATAAATTTGAATAAACACATAGTCCATAGCCTTGAAAATCACCAGTGAGAAAGTTGACACACAAAATGTTCTTGCTAGTGGGTTATAATGTAAGAAAGAACCTACTACAATGTTCATGTGATTGATAAAATAATCCAGCTACCAGAAAAAGTCAAGGAAACCTCAGAGCCATTGACTTACTTGAGTTGGTCTTGAAGGTTGAATAGGAATGTACTGGGCAAAGAAGACAAAAGTCATTCCAGACAGAAACTATGAAGGCATAGCATTGTGGGAAGTCCTGGAGCACTGAAGAATTGTGAGAAGTCCACACTCACTGAGGCTTACAGTACATCACAGAGGTAAAGAAGGCTTGCAAAGCATGTGGAGTTGCAGTCATGAGTAGTTTAACCATGGTATATGATCTGAGAAATGACCATATGGTAATTTCATTGTTGTACAATGTGTGCAAACAAAGTACACAGAGTGTAGTTACACAAATTTGTATAGTATAGCCTGTTTCTTTTTTTTTTTAAAAAAATTATTTATTATTGGAGGACCAGCAGTTAGTGTAACGGCTATGTCGCTGGACTCCCACGTAGTCGACAGCGGTTTGCATCCTGGACCTGGTGGCTTAAAACTCACGCTGGGTGCGTGTGCGTGTGTGCCCAAGATCCCAAGAGGAGAATGGAGGAGAAGGGATTGCGGCGTGACCATCCCCCCTAGGGGGTGATTTCTCGTTTTCTATCTCTCTGTCTCTCTCTGTCTGGCGAGCGCACGTGCCCTATAGCAAAAAATTATTTATTATTATCATTTTTAAGTTTGACCAGAAAGAGACGGAGAGAGAGAGAAAGCAAACTGCCAGGTC
This sequence comes from Tupaia tana, assembly GCA_026018925.1. Classification (NCBI taxonomy): domain Eukaryota; kingdom Metazoa; phylum Chordata; class Mammalia; order Scandentia; family Tupaiidae; genus Tupaia; species Tupaia tana. Next base: position 70,051,875 of record JAKSZU010000004.1, read on the forward strand.
TGAGATCCACACTACAGTTAGCTGTGTGGGAGTCTAGCACCTCAGCTACCACATCACCTGCTGGCTCCCGGTCTAGCCTGTTTCTATAGAATCTATAACTGACTCTATTGTACAGCCTGTTACAACATATGGGACCACCGACTGTACTACAGTACTTCAAAAAAGTTGTGGGAAAGTGAAATTGAAATATGAGTTTATTTTGATGTAAACAACTTTTGAAATCTGTACATAGTTTTTTCATAATATGCATTTCTATGAACTTTTTGAAGACTCATTCTATGCATGGTTCATCATAGAGTGAAAGGTTGTTAAAGAATGCATGATTATATGTTGAGTAGAATATCATTGTCTTTGTATGCCAAAGCAAAGAGTTTTATATTTTAATTTATAACTATGTGGGAGTCAGTAGTAAACATTTTATTCAATGGTGAATTTTTAAATTGCCAGAGGGCAAGTGAGTTTGCCAGAGAGAGAGAGGGAGAGAAAGAAAGAGAAAGGGAGAAAGCACCCCTGCAATCCCTTCTCCTTCATTTCTCCTACCTATTGAATGTTCAAACCATGGTTGAACATGTGGAATCTAGCTCCCTTAACCACTACACTATGGGGCTGACCTAGTAGGATTTTTTTAAGGGAGAAAATAGCATGACTAGCAAAAGAGGGACACTATCAGGAAATATAGCTAGTGTCAGAAAGACACTTAATTTGCCTTAGATTTTATTTTCTAGAAATACCATAATTATTCAACCCTGCCACATATGGGTATTATTAGTGTTTAAGGGCACAATTTTAAATGTTGAAAATTTTACCTGGCATATAACTGACACTCAAGTTTCTTCTCTTCATTCTATATTAGAAGGTATCTCCTAGGGCAATGTGGGAGATCGACTGGAACAGACAGGCAAGAGAAACAAAGGGACCAGTGAGAAGGTCCATGCAATAGGCACAGACATTGGCATAATGTTGAGAGTGGTGAAGAAAAATGGGATGTAAGACACTGCTATTGCAGGGTAGAACCTACTGAATTTATCTTGGAAGTAGTTAATAAGAGAGAGAAACTAAGATTGACTCTGAGTTTTTTAGCTCAGGAGGCTTGAAATACCTTCTATGTTTTAAGTACTGCGCTCAGTGCTATGGATAAATAAGATACATGTTCTTCCCTGGAGTTCTCCAGGGAGAGGAAACTTACATAATGAGGCACAATGCAATGATTCTTATTTCAAGAAGGGTTTTTGTATTAACATCATCTTTTATATCTTTTATAAGTAAAGGGGATGATTTACTCTGGTCATATGACTGAACTATTGTTGAATTATGTGAGCTTTATCAGATCTCAGAATTATTCTTTTTTTTTTCTTTTTTTAGAGAGATATTTGCTATAGGGCACATGTACTTGGCAGGGAGACAGAGAAGGACAGAGAGATAGAAAGCAAGAGAAGTCACCCTCCCACCACCCCAGGGAGGATGGCCACACTGCAATTTCTTCTCCTCCATTCTCCTCTCTGCATTTTTGGCACCCAAGCACAAGTGCCTGCCTTGAGTTTAAAGCCACTGAGTCCAGGACTTGAACCACAGTCAACTATGTGGGAGTCCAGTGATGTAACCACTATGCCATCTGCTGGTCCCATCAGAATTTATTCTTAATTATAGTCACCATGTGTTCTCAGCACAGACTGTCCTAGATCATTCCCTTTCTTTATCAATTAATTTATTTCTTTTATTAAAGAGAGAGAGAGGCCACACTCGAACCCGAGTTCCAGCTGACCTGGATCATGGACTAGAACATGCCTGGTTTGGTTAGGGAAGTCCTGGGAAATGAACGCAGGACCTTTCTCTTATGGGTCCAGCTGTGTCGCTATGCACCACCACCTGGTCCTCAGATCAGTCTTCTTATCTTTGCTATATATTATGTCAAACATGTACGCCAGTGCAATGTATTTTAAATTCATTATATAATTAGAGGCATTCATTATGATTTAAGAGAACTTTTATTTCTTGCATGCAATAACTTGTAGTCACAAATCTCAGCAAGCACCAATTCTTCAAATGACATGAGAGTGACAAGAAGTGAAAAGAACCGTTAAGCATAATAAAAAGAAAAAGTTAACTTATAGCAATATAAAGAAATGAGACCTTTTCTGAGAAGTAGTCAGTTCTTATGATTATTACTTTTCTTCCTTCTAGACTGACTAATAAATACTATTTTCAGTTAATTGCACCTTTTGAAACTTTCCGTAGCAGCGTCGTTTCTGTCACTGAGACACGTATCCTGAGTACAACTCTTACTATTAACCCTTTTGTGGTTGCCAATGGTTTCAGTTTCTTCATGTTCTTTTGCCTGTCACCCAGAAAAGTAAATCATTTTCTTTGAATGTATCATCTTTTCTACTCTGTTACTGACCCATCTTAATATGTCTTAGTCTATTTTGTGCTGCTATAACAGAATAACTAAGACTGAGTAATATGTAAAGAGAGAAATTTATAGGCTCACAGTTTGCAAGGTTGGAAGGTCCAAGATCAAATTGTCACATACGGTAAGGACCTCCTTGCTATGTCATAACATGACAGAAGGCATTACGAGATGGGACTTGCAGACCTAAACCCTTGTATAACTGACATCAGTCCATCCATAAAAGTGGCGCCCTCTGGACCTAAGCACCTCCTAGTAGACCTCCCTACCCACACTGTTCCATTGGGGAGTAAGTTTCCAACACATGCTTTTGTAGGAATACATTCAAGCTGCAGTGATATTTGATCTTCCCTTCATCTTTGCAGTCTGATTGTGTAAAGAATTCATATTTGTATCTCAAGAACTCATCAAAACTTCAGTTTCTTTTGGAGATTTTTTAAAAGGCATGTCATAGTGAAGAAGTTACAAGTAGAAGAGAGGTCAGATGGTTAACAGGATATGGGTAAAGTGTTTCAGTCAGGAAGGATATGGAGAAAAAGAGTACACAGTAAAAGAAGACAAAGGCAGAAGTGAGGCCTCATGGAAACAAGAGTCAGAAAACCATACACATGGGCTTATGTATGTGCATTTCTCTCAGAGCTGACAGAATGTGATAATACATGCCAGTGAAATGGCAATTCTAAGTGACTAGTGGCCACTTGATATAGCAACCCCTACGAAGGCAGGATGGGACATTTATTTCTTAGAGGAATAACAGCTAAGGGATCGGACAAGGCTTCTGATATAAAGGAAAATATTTTGTACAGAGGGAGGCTTGAGGGGGCACAAGGGTGCTTTCTGGTAGTGCTCTATATTTAGACCTGGTTGATGGACATTTTTCTGTAGGAGTGTTATTTTCAGTTAGAAATAAAGTAGTCACAAAGAATAAATGCTTGGCATCTAGCTTATTAAACTATATACTGTGTTCTTTGAGCATATCACAGATTATCTACATTCACGTATGAGTCCTCTTGAAGAGATGAGTGGTTTTCTTCTAATTCAAACCAGTTGTACATAAACTGATTGAGTGAATGTACAAGATACAAAATAGGAACACCTTTGAAAAAGTTACGTAGCCTAACGAGGAGAAGTAATGCAGGGGGATTAGTACAGCAGTGCAGGTGTGTAAATGGTGAACCAGGAGTGGCATGGAAGAAGTAAGGGAAGGCTTTGATCAAGAGGTGTCTTTTGATGCCATGAGCCAATTCATACTGAAGGAGAAATTTCCTAACGTAGGACAGGGCATTTCAGACATAGGCAAACGCATGTTTCTCATACACATACATACATGCAGCACTTCTATGTACCAAGCAGATCAGTATCGCTGAGTTATAAATTTCTAGGCTGTGTGAGAGCAGGGCACAGAAGCAGGGCTTATTTAAAACCTGTATAACAAGAAGATAATGCTGTTCTTCTCCCATATATAGTGCAAACTAAAAACCAATATCAAACCATAGAGGAAAGCCAAGTTCTTTATTTTTATTTATTTATTTATTTATTTTTGAGAGAGAGAGAGAGAGAGAGAGAGAGAGAGAGGAAGTTTTTTTGCAATAGGGAACATATGCTTGCCAGAGAGACAGAAAGAGATCGAGAGAGAGAAAGTGAGAAATCACCCCCCAACCCAAGGGGAATGGCCATGCTGCAATCCTTTACCTCTTGGAATTTGGGGCACACATACACACGCAGCCAGCGTGAGTTTGAAGCCGCTAGTTCTGGGACTCAAACAGTGGTCAGCCATAGGGGCGTACACCACCTTAAGCACTATGCCATCTGCTGGCCCCCAAGTTGTATTTCTTTCTAATATTTCTATTTGGCTGTCAAAAAAGTCGTGATGCACTTTTGCATAGAAAAACAGAAAAATACATTATGACTTTTCCGACAACCCAATGTTTTGATGCATTATTAATAGCAAACATTTGAAAAGTCTTTTCCTAACACTTTTCTCTTTTTTAAGGTATATTAAGCACTTACAGCTAAAGGTCAATAATAATAGCATTTATAGCTACTATTTATTGATGCTCTACTATATTCTAGGGATTATGATAAACCCTTTGCATAGATTATTTCACTGAATTATCCTAACAGCCTTACAAAAAAGATACTATTATTACTGTTACATTGTTATCATTGTTGTTAATTGGAGCTTAGAGAGATGAATTAACATAGCAAAGGTCACACAGCTAGGATGTGATTAAACTGAGACCAATTGACAGGGCAGTCTAACAACAGACCCTGAAGTCTTTGCCATGACACCGCAGTGCCACAGGTTCTTAGTATATGCCAAAGCAGGCTTGTTGGCAAGGGCCTTTCTCCTCCTGGTGCTCTCTTAACTCTAGTTTCCTTTATTCAGTCAGTCAGCATTCATTTAGTACCTACTATGTGCCAGTACCATCGTAGGCATTGAGGATACCGAGGTGACTACTACAAAAGTTATTTATCCTCATGGAGTTATCATTGAAAGGAAGTAAGCAGATAAGCAGCCAATCACTATTATGTATGATAAGGACTGTGACAAGAAAGGCATTAAAGAAATACAGAAAATTGGACCTGGCAGAGAAACTGAATTTAGGAATTTGGGGAGCTCTCTCTGAAGAAGTGAGAATTACACCAAGGAATGAGTTGAATGACCTAGGTGAACTGTAGAAGAGAGTTTCGTGAGAGTAAATGCAAAGTGAGGTGGATATCCAAGTGCCAAATCCAGATCCTTCTTTAAAGAAAGACGTAAGGACCCCAGGCACTGTCAGTGCTGCCAACCCTTTCAGACATTGACTCACACCCAAGATCACCCCTTCCCCAACTCAGGCCACCTCTGATGAGCCATTTCGGTTTCAAAGCACTCTGTGTTGCTGGCTGAAGCTGTCAGCTCACATCTCAGCTTGATTCTCCCTCTCCACAATCCTGCTTCCGGCCCCTCCCTTCCCTGGGTGTAGACTCCAGAGCACTCCCTAATAAACATCCTGAACACTAAGCTCTGCCTCCAAGTCTGCTTCCTGGAGGACCCAAACTGCTTTACAAAATGAAAAACCTTGGTCAGATACTAAAAGGCATTTAGAATTACTGTCTATTGAGTAGAAGGTTGAAAAGGTAGGCAAAGGTCAAATTATGAAGCCCTTGTAAACCATGATAAAAGGATTTCTCCTAAAGGCAGTGGCTGGTAGGAAGTCATTGTAGGGTTTTAAGTAGGAATGACATGATCACATTTGTGGTTTTGAAATATCACTTTGACTGTAGTGCAGATATAATGGATTGTGGGGGTGCTTTGAACATGAAACTCTTATCTCTCTAAAACATTTTTCTTCTTGTAGATATTAATGATAAAATAAGGGTACCAAACTGTCTTTCCTATCCATGAATCATTGCTTTTTATTCTCTTTCTCTTTATGAATACAAGCTGTTAAATCTGCTCCATGATTTATACAACCATAGTCCTATCAGTATCTAGCGTTAGCTTTTTAAGAGACCATAGGAAATCGGGTTGTGTGTGAGGACTTGGGAAGTTATTTGTCCTGTGCTGATGAAAGCAAACTTGGTGTTTCTGGGAAAGCTTAGGGTGGATAAGTCACTGCAGACATGATTTCCAGATACAGCATTAAAAAAGGGACTTGTCCTTCTGCCAATCATACTTCTGTGATCCTCTTATTTCTATTTTTCATCTTTATTTTTAGATATGTCAAATAAAGAGTAGTTGTAGTAGTACAGTTCACTTAGTCAGGAATAACTTGACAGTCAAGATGGGATATTTTAAAGCTTTGTCAAGATATAACTGACATACTATAAACTGCATATATTTAAACTGTATGATTTTGATCAGTTTAATATACAATCATCATCAACAATTAAGATAACAAATATTTGCAGCACCACAAAAGCTCATGGTCCCTTTCTTATCTTCCCTCCCCCTCCCTTTTCTCTCTCTGAGGCAACCACTGATCCACTTTGTCACTATAGATTACTTGGCAATGTCCAGAATTTTATATAAACATAATTCTACACCACGTACTCTTATCTTGTCTGTTGTCTTCCACTAAGCATAATAATTTTGAAAACTACATGTAAAATGTTCAATTAAATAATATTTTATATGTCATCATGCTTATTACACATAGGAAACAATATATTTATTTACATGACATTTAAGCATTAGAAGTATTAACAGGTGAAGTAGTGCTTAACTTTCTTCAGTGTAATTATTCATTGTACCTCAGACTGAAATTTTGATCTAAAATCAAAGCAATTTTCCCTTTGAAATTATAAACCAAAACAAATGATCCGTGAAATTAATAAGAAACTCCCCTCACCAAAACACGTAGCCAAATAGCCTAGGAAATGGAAAGCTGAAAAGTAGCTGTTAGGAGATTTAGAAGCTAGAGAACAGGAAGTTCTCTGATGACTTTCTCTAAGACACTCAGCTGAACTTGAGGCTTCCTCCCTAAACACACACACACACATACACAAAGACATATGCACACACGTGCACATATGCACACACACATATACACACATATGTACACACTAGCAACACTTAAACATTTTTCTTCCATGGGACCAGCAGTTAGCATAATGGCTATGTCACTGGACTTCCACGTAGTCGACCGCGGTTCACGTCCTGGACCTGGTGGCTTAAAACTCACGCCGGGCGCGTGTGCATGCGTGCCCAAGATCCCGAGAGGAGAATGGAAGACAAGGGATTGTGACGTGGCTATCCCCCCTAGGAGGTGATTTCTCACTTTCTGTCTCTCTGTCTCTGCCTAGCGAGCACATGTGCAGTATAGCAAAAACCTCTCCAACAAAGAAAACATTTTTCTTCCACCATAAAGTGCATTTTAGCCCAGATTAGTTCAGCAGTTGCTTTGCATTACCATTTTAATTTTCTCATATCTCTGAAAAGAATAAAACTAAAAACAGTTTTAAAAATGTCATTATATCCAAATCTTGTCATTATTTGCTTACACCTATAAAAAATGCAAACCTTAGACTAGTTCACCAAAATTACGTGTTTTTAACTTTTACAGAAGACAGTTTTGCATACAATATCATGATATGTGGATAAGAAATACTTAGTGTATATTTCTCATGCAACTGAATATAAACCTTTCTGTTTGATGACTGTATTTCCCCCATACTAGTGCACCCACTGTGGCACACCTGCGAAGCCAATGTTATCACGTCTTTCAAAATAGCAATAATCTTACTGTGATTGCAATTTCTGTAAAGTTCATTACTATGTTTTTCTTTTGTGGTCTGTGTGCCTTTCTATTTTCATCTTTTGATTCTACTCCATGTAGCCTAGACCTTTTGGAGAAAAGGGGAGGTGACTGTTTTCCATTTCTTTGTTTCTGGCTTAATGTTTTGCATATTAAACTGACACAGTGTAGGAGAGAACACCTTTTCATTCCATGGTCCCAGAGCGCCTAGTACCTTCTAATAGACTCACAGTGGAGCAAGCCTGATCCTTATTTACCTGTCAGGAGTGATATGATGGGTAAATGTTTAGATCATACCTTCACCCACAAGCCATTGTTTTCTTTTATACGTATTAACTCCCACACATCACAAGAATGGAATCCTGTTATCTTGTGCTGGCTGGGAATAGTGTGGCAACTGGGAGATTTTTTATGGGCTAGAGTTCAAGTTTTCCTTTTTCTTGTCAAATGTTTTGTCTAACTTTTATATTTCAGATGATGTTTTACCTTGGATCTGATAATTTTTCAAAGAACTTTTAAAAATTTTACCCTTTAGTTTAGTAATCAGACAACCTCACTCACTGTGCATACATACCTATCTGCAAATTCTCGTCTATTTGAGAAATAGTTCAGGGTCTTTTGAAACTCTAGTATGGAAAATAGTAATAGTAAAATGAGCTTTTGATTTCTGGATAAATATGTATACCATTTGGCTTCTTAAATAGGATCTGAATCTAATTTTCTTCTAGTGCCTTTAATATTAATTTTATTGGCCAGCAAAGAAAATAAAAGAAAGAAAATTGAAAACTTATTTCTTCCTGGGATCTCATCTTAGAGTTTCTTCATGGATTGTAGCTAAGAAGCAATAGAGCTTTGTTTCAAGAAATAATAACAACAGTGTAATTTTTAAGTATCAGTTAAACCAAGGTAATGATATAGCTCATGTCAGATTTGTTTGTTTTTTTTTAAATACTTCAAAGAGAAATCCTGGCTGACTCGTATATCAACCACTACAAAGGTTCCAGGGCATTACGGGCTCTTCTCACCTCCTCCACACTAGAAAGAAGAGTACCAGAACTCTTCTATGGTTGCCCCCTCCAAGGGTGCAGACTCTCTCCTCTTCAGTTTTCCCACCGAATCCTTTCCCATTCGACCACACACCTTATTTGTATTAAATAGCTCATGATAGAAAATCTGATGTCAGTGCTGCGTATTTAAACTGTGTTTCCCAGCTTTGCTTGGAACATGGTGCTCACTAGAGAAATGGAAAATCAATTTAAAACAATAAATAGGGAAAGCAGAAAGAGTAAACAAAGTGGGGAAGGGTGAGGCTTGTTCCGATGAGTGACTAAGTAGGCAACTTCCTGTGATCCTTTAAAGAATGATTTTTTGAAAAATGTTCTTCCCTATTAGTTCTTAACTGGAAAGTGGACCAATTTGTTTGAAAAGACGCTAATAAGTAGGTAAAGCACAATTATATGGGATTCATTTTTAAAATGCAGAACAGATTATATTATTCCAATAGCCAGTCTCCAAAATGTGGCATCACCCAGTAAATTGTAAAATCAGTGTGTAAAATTTATACTCATTTATATCCATTTAGATTCTTCATCTATAAATGAGATCCTTGAACTAGATCCTTTACACAATAAAATAAAAATTGATTCCTTTCATTGCAAGGGGTGCCATTTTAACTTATAGTAGTATAATACCTGCTTTAATTTTTAAATAACAAAGGTGCCTTAGGTACTCAGCATCGATAAGCTTTTGCTCTGTGTCTGTCAGTGTCTCTTCTTAAGTGAAATGTACCTGCCATGAGAACACATCACATTTTATTCTTCTCTTTCTCCCATAGTTCCCAACTCAGCACTGTACATAAAATCAGTTTACTAAATACTCAGCTGAGCGATGTGAATGTGTGGGAAGTGAATGTAAGTAGTGGTGAACTGACAAACCTCAGGCTTTAGGTAGGTAGAAATTCATACTTAATGGAAGAGCACTAGGAATGCTGAAATAAAATCCTTGCTCCAGAACATGCTAGCAATGTGACCATGAGCAAATTACTTGACCTCTCTAAGCTTCAGTTTCTGAACAAAATGAGGATAAAAATAATTTCCTTAGGATTCTTGCAGAGATTAGAGAAGTGATTTGAAGCTGCTGGCATTGGACAGGCCCACAGCTCTGAATTCATGATTTATTCCCACTTTTCAGATGAGGAGATCAAGGGTCATTGTAACTCCCACATGATTATACAGCCACTAAGCATTAGAGCCAGGTTTCAACCCCAGCTTTGTCTGACTTTGAACTCAGTACTGAACATTTCCTATATTGAACTTACTTCTTAGAAAGGTCATTTTGAGGAAGAAGAAGGAGACAAAAATGAATGCAGGATAACAAATGATAGTACCTTTCAAATTGTTTGAACATGACCCATAGTATTACATTTTAAACTTGAATGCAGACAGTTATACGAAACATTTAAACCTTACTGCACGTGCTATAGTCAGGTATTTTTTATTCCATTCCATTCTATTCTATTTCATGTTTTAAAAATTCTAGTGATAGTGGCTTCACTGGGAGGCTTGACTAGGTGTTAAGATGAGTGGGATATTTAATGACCTTATTCGCAGGTCACCAGGTAGATCTCTTCCTTCTGTGGCCTTGGACTCCTCATCCAGTCAGAATTATTTCCCTGGTGACCTTGCTGGACCTCAAAAGAGGTGGGCCCCATGTAGGCCATAGGCTTGGGTTGGCCCAGCACGCTGAACCTGGCAGACCAGGTAGATCAGGTCTTGACACTGGGCCCTGGCCATAAGGAGTCAGAATTTTTGATGTCAGTCCTTGTTTGTTTGGCCTTCTGTGAACTGAGTCAAATGGAATAATGTTCCCTCCTCAGGCCACAAAGCAAGACATACAAGCAGATGGTTAGAAATACAAACTGGGACCGACCCTGTACTCTAGTAGTTAAGGGAGCTTGATCCCACATGGTTGACCATGATTGGAGTTCCAGCCCTGAAAGTTGAAAAAGATGCTGGCCTGTGTGCCCAAAATTCTAATGGGATAGAGAAATTAGAAAGGATTGGGTGTGACATGCCCTATTGGGGAGTGCTTTCTCCCTCTTTCTCTTGTTCTGTCTCTCTCTGGTGAGCACACATTAAATCTCTCAACAAGCCTTCTTTGTTATTAAAACAGAGAGGAGTTTTTTTGCAGAAATGCAAACTGTACCAAGAGGTATATGGCAGAATATATAATGGAAATACAATGGTAAACAAAACCCATATCTTGCCCTGTGGAGCTGACCTGCAGAACCCAAAACTACTGAGTAAGAACACAGGCACAGGCATCATACTGAAAAGCCAGTCACCTTTCAGAGGGTGATGTCCAGCTTCTCTCCTTCTACCAGCCTACACAGTTTTGGCTTTAAGCCAACTCAAGACTTTGGAGAGTCTTTGCCATTCTTCACTAGATAGTCATGGGAACTGTCATGGGAACACTTGTGCGCATTGCTCACAAAGACTAGGAAAATGAAATCTGATGAGAGTTGTTTGTGGGGAGGGTGGGACTGACCCCTGTTCAAATTTAACAGTTGCTTCAGGAAGGAAAGCAATTTGAGCAAGGTATGATTATTGAACTCATTGACATTAAGGAAAATTTTAGTGTTCAGAAAACTTAACTCCTGACCAGATCGTGTAACTAAAGAATAAAACTGTACAGATCAACCTGAAACAAGAGTACCTTACTGCTATTTCAAATACGAGATGATTGCTAGAGATTATATGTAGAAAACCAAAGAAGATATACTCCATATAGACATCCCAGGAGTGTGGACCTCTTTGGGGCAGAGGATATGAGGAGAAAGAACAACCTGGAGTAGCACTACAGAGAAACAAGCTAAATGTCTTCCACAATTAGGATATGTATATGAATGTTAATATTCGTATTAAATTACCACTACATTTGGTAATTCTACCAAGTGTTACTTACATAAAACATTTCTCCACTCGGGCAGGGACAGGTTATTTTAGATGTGTCTTTATGTACTTTGAAAATCTTCCAAGGGGCTGGATGGTAGTACAGTAGTAAAATGCCACACTCTGTAAGACTGATGCACATGGGGAAGGTCTGTGTTTGTGCCTGGAGACTTCCCTGGGTATGCTGGGTGTGTGTGTGCCCAATATCCAGGGCTCGATAAAGTTGTGAGTGGATTGTGGTATTAAGACCTTGTTGAGGCTGCTGTTTCTCTCTCTCTCTCGCTCTCTCTCACTAATAGAAAAAATTAAATAAACTTTAAAAGAGATAGAAAAAAATGTTAGAAAAAGGAAAATATTTTAGGTACTTTGTTACTAATTTGGGTTTTGCTAATTTTTGGATTGTATATATAAGTAAGTTTAGCATTATTTAAAAGTATGATATGATCCGCTAGATTGATTTGACAACTCACTAATAGTTCATGACCCTCATTTTGAAGAATACTTAATTAGGTGATTGTTAAAATAATCCATGTGAGAGATAATGGTAGGTATAACTAAAGTAGTAGTAGTAGAAATGAGAGATATAAATGTAATAATTATTGGAAAAGTAGAATTAACATACCCTTAAGAGTATTTGAAAGAATGCTATTTTCATGGAGAATGGATTCTACTTTGGGAACAGTAAATATGCAATGCCCAGGGACATACAGATAGAGTTAATCTAGTATGCAGCCTGGAGATGAGGAGAGGCATTTGAGTTGGAGGTACAGATACATCAGCACACAGATGGTAGTTGAAGTAGTGGCAATAGATGAGACTACCTCAAGAACCAGTAAGGAAGTTGAGTCAGGAGGGGAACCCTGAGATCTACCATAGGAAAGACAGAGGGAGTAGAGGGATCAAGGCGACAGGGAGATTGAAGAAAGGTGGAAAGTAATAGAAGAGCCTTTAGTTACCAGATAGCATGACATGGTGTACTGTCAATAGCACTGAGGCACAGCGGAATGTGGGTGGAAGAAGGATGGGCAATGCCATGTACTGAGTGCTGAAAGGAAGTAGCTCCAAGACAACCTGATAGTTTTCTTCTCCTTTGGTATAATAATGTTGTGTTAAATGATCTCTGTGGTGTTCAATTTGGAGCAGACTGATATTGTAGTGAAGGGAACAGAGCATAAAAAAGTAAACAATTGAATTTCTAATGTATTTTTAAGTACTGTTAAGAAGTATTAAGAAAACTAAAATGTACAAGGGGGAAATAGGGTAATTCAGCAGACTTCTTTCAGTATTTTTGTGAGAGCTGAATAAAGTGAGAATGCTTTAATTCAAAGGGCATACAGAAGAGCCTTCTTAGGAAGAGCGACAGCTAGTGCAAAGATTTGCACCAGGAGTGACTTGGTATGTCTGAGAAACAGTAGGAAGGGCAAAAGTAAGTAAAGCCTATGCAAGGAAAGAGTTGTAGTTGATGAGTTATCAGGGAAAGCCAGACCAACCTGGGCCTTGTTGACTGTTGTAAAAACTTTGGATTTCTTCCACAACTGAGAGGATATTGGAGGATTTTAAACAGATAAATGGTTTGATACAATTTATATTTTTAAATGTTCACTTTGGTAGCTGTATAGAAGACAAAAGTAAAGGGAGGAAAACTTGACAGAGGTAAATGTCCTCTGTAATCCTGATGAGAGAAGATGAAGGTTGGATTAAGATGACATATTGAGAAATAATACTAATTATACTTAATTGAGTATCTACTATACCAGGCTTAATTCTAAGTACTTCATATGTGTTAACATTATTTCTACAAGGAACCCTGTGAGTTAGGTGCTATTATTTTTTAAAGCACATACAGGTAAAGTAACTTGGGTAGGATAGCAAGTCTTAGAGCCAAAATTCAGACCAACCTATCTGCTTCCAGAGCTTATCTGCTTAATGTGCTAGATGAAAGTCAGGATGCATTTCCAAGATACAGCTGACAGATCTTGATTGATTTGATTTTGGGTTTGAAGGAAACAAGAATCAAAGAAGACTAAGGATTTTGACCTGAGCGACTGTGTGATGTTTAGTAAAATGGAGACTAGGCAGTAAAGTAAGGATTAAAAATTCTTCTTAGAACACAGTAAGTTCAAGATACCACATGAATAGCCAGGTAGAGACATTTGATAACTCTCAGCTCTTTGATACCTGACAATGGATTGTTCTATATCAATATGAGATAGAAACAATATAGTATTATGTTAGAGAAGCATTCTGGGGAGACCAACATCTACCCATATTTTCACATATTCTTAGCTAAATGTGATTTCCACTTAGATAATTGAGTGGAATGATTTACTAATATAATAGCAATCAATATATCTAAGGCAGCAAAGATCTCACTTTCATTAGCAGTTAGTGAACAAATGCCTTTTGTAAGAAGCTCCCAGAAACCTCATCATTTCAGACTTCGCACAGAAGAATTATGAAATTGAAATCCTTAACTTTTAGGGTTTCAAAGAGACAAATTTTCCTGCTGGAGAATGAAAGCTGACATTGATGTCACCACCCCAATGCCCTTGCCTCCACTGCTGTCTGTTGGTCACTGAACCTTGCCTGTATAACACACAAAATTGCACAATCCCAAACCTGCTCTGACTTACAAAATAATGGCCCCTTGTCCCTACCACCCCTGACTTCAGTATTTGAGTTTTTGTTCATGTGACCTCAAATGGGTCCAACCCTTTCTCCCAGGCCTTACTCAAACTAAAGATTGATTCTCTTAGTTCTGCTTGACCAAATATGCCCTGCTATGACCTGTGCCAAGCCTGATGTCTGTCAAGCACTTTGGGTGAGACGCTGTGCTGCAGATGTTCTCCCTCTTGATTTAGTTGTGTGGTTGCACAAGACCATACATTTCAACACTCATTGAACCATACATGTAGCTACTTCAATGTAAACATACCAATTTAGGAGCCAGGTAGTGAGGCAGTAGTAACACAACTGGACCCACATGGGAAAGGTCCTGGGGTCTCTTGAAGCATCTCACTCCCCGTTTATGCCAGGTGCACACACATGTGCCTGTGATCCGCGTGTACTGAGTCTTGGGTAGATCATGTCATCAAGACCTTGTTGGGCCTTGATAACTCTCTCTCCCTCACTTTCTCTTTCCCTTTCTTTTGTTAGTGGAAGAAATAAACAAACTAACTAAAAAAAAAGAAAAAAGACTGTCATTGCCCTTTTCTTCTATACTTCCTACCAGGCAATGTAATCCATGCATAGATTTTCAATTATATTCTCAGTGAAGATGACTCTAGATGGGTCTTCAAATGACAGGTTTGTTCTTGCTCAGGTGACTATCTAGAAATTCAGTTTCAATATGTCTTAAGACTCCAGTGTCTTTGCAAAAGTAGCTCTTCATGGTGACTTCCTGTGTCCAGAAAATGGCATCAGTTTCTAAAAATTTACTCCTGAAAACCTTAAAGTAGTCTGTACATTCTTTTTCTTTGTATTTCTTAACATCTTTTCATCTTTTTTTTTCTCAGCCAAATAGTATTCTGACCTATCTCTCACATGTGATTTTCAATCCAACAGGGTTAAAGAGTCAAAGCCTAGTATTTGTGATGTGATTAAGTGCTTTTTGAAATGTTATAAAATGGGGAGAAAAACAAATACTAGGCTTTGACTCTTTAAAGCCACATCCAACAGGGTAATCTTTCAAAAATACAAATCTTATGAGACTTCTCAAATATCTCCAACATTGTGTGATGTCCAAGATCTCCCATAGCCTGGAATGCCTTCTTCCTTTCTCCCATCCTCTCTGTGGGGCAGATTACTCTACAGCTTAGTATTATTTGACTATTTATTTTTCCAGAACAATCCCAATTTAACCTACTGTCTTAGTTTATTTACTAGTAGTCATGCTTTGATCATTCTCTAAAGTTTCCAGTGTGTTAGTTTAGTAGGATTGTTAAAACAAAATGCCAGACTAGGTGGCTTAAACAGAAATTTACTTTCTCACAGTTTTGGAGGCTAAAAATCCAAGATAAGGACGGGCAGGTTTGTTTTTTTCTGAGGTTTCTCTTCTTGGTTTGCACTTGGCTCCTTTCTCAGTTTCCTCACATGGCCGTTTCTTTTTACATGCCCACCCCTGGTGTTCTTTCCTCCTGCTTATGAGGATGTAGGAAATACTGGACTGAGATGCTGCTCTAACAGCCTCATTTTTAACTCAATTTCCTCTTTAATGACCTAAGCACCAAATACAGTCACATTTTGAGGTATTAAGGGTTGACACTTCAGCATATGAATTTTGGAGGATCATGATTCTGTTCAAGTGGGATAGTAAATTATGTATGAAGTTGTATGTATGAAGTTGCTTTACTTAAAATAGGTGTTTTTCAGATCACTGTTTATAGCTAGATAGGAAAGAATCAGGATAAAGATGGTTCTAAAGGTCTGGGAGGGCAATAGTATCTATCGTGTTTGTGAATTCCAGGTGTACTCCAACAACCAAGGGATTTAGAGAACAGGATTGAGAAGAGAGCGTTAACTGTGAAGGTCATGTTCAGGATGAAACTACAGTTCTTGATAGTCAATGGAGAGCTAGCCAAGGAAAGCAAGGTAAAATTACAGGGATGCAGGGAAGGTAGAGATTCAGACTCCCCAGCACACAGGCCTGTGCCTGAGCATACCAGATACCCGGGCTGTTCTCAGCAAGACAGTTCCAGGTCTCACTCCCACAATGGCACCTCCAGTTCACTGATTCAGGGACAAGAGTGAGCCTCGACTCCAGGGTGTCTGAAACAGCAGACCCAGGAGTTGTTGCTCTCAGTTCTAGGTCTGTGGAATCAAGTGGAAATATAATCTATTAAATTCACTATCATAGAAAATAATCATTCACATTACATTAAAATAGGCCAATGTATAATAATTCCATGAATGTAAAATGATTGGTTCCAAGATTCATTAAAAATCAAACATTATTTGAGTGAAGTCTTCCTTGAAAGTGAGGATAATTGTTATTTGAAAGTAGTGATTTTTATCAGCGATGTGATTAAGTGCTTTTTGAAATGTTATAAAATGGGGAGAAAAACAAATACTAGGCTTTGACTCTTTAAAGCCACAATGTAATACTATGAGTTTTATGGGATTTATTAACTCAAATGTAACATAACTTTTTTTTTTTTGCTTTTAATTAGGTCTTAATTTTTTTTTTCCTAAAAAAGGATATACCGAATTGTTGAATTTGATGAATAGTAACCGAAGACTGATTCATCTCACTTACCATTATGGACAGGATAACATAAAACTAGAATTTTTTTAACACACACAAAAAACGTATTATTGTAAAACAAAGGGTATTTCCTATCAACTTGTGCTCTTTCTCTCAAAAGTACTAAATATTATTTTTATTTCATGATACATCTACATCACTGATATGCCTTTTATTGCCTTTATCTCTACAACAGAATATTTCATTTCATTGTATTCAGTTTTTCATATTACTTTTTTTTGGAGAGGTTTTTGCTATAGGGCGCATGCACTCGCCAGAAAGACAGAGAGAGACAGCGAGACAGAAAGTGAAAAATCACTCCCCAGAGGGGATGGTCACTCTGCAATCCCTTCTCCTCCATTCTCCCCCTGGGATCCTGGGTATGCATGCACACGTACCTGGTGTGAGTTTAAGCCACTGGGTCTGGGACTTGAACCGTGGTCGACTACATGGGACTCCAGTGACATAGCCATTACGCCAACTGCTGGTCCTGGGTTTTTCATATTACTCTTAAAGAACTAAGCCTTCTATTGTCACTTAACTACAATGAGAGGATTCTTTGAAGTGTCAGTAGTAAAGTGTTTACTCTTAACTCAGCTCCCAGAGGTGATAAAAGAGTATTTGGAAGTTCTTACAGTCACAGCACATTCACAAATCAAGGGAGAGAACTGGCATTTACAGATATGTCATACTGGTTGATTTAGTACAGTACTCTGATATCAAAGGAAAAACATTAAGTATACAGTTTTCTATTTGAGAGGGGAATTGCATAGAAGTGGGGAGGCCAGATATCTTAAAATGACTCGGGATTCTTCTGGATAGAAATGATTTTGATGATTACTGAGGAAGAAGAAAATAAAAAGAAATTTTATTATAGAATGAGAAATCTTCAAAGTTGTTTATTAATAGGAGGTCAGGTGGTGGCGCAGCAGTAAAGTGTGACACTCTGTGAGGCTGACCCACATGGGATGGTTTGGGGTTCATGTCTGGAGACCTCCCTGAGTATTCCCTGCATGTGTGTGCCCATGGCCTAGGGGTGAATTGTGGCATCAAGACTCTCTCAGGGGTGCCATCTCTCTGTCTTTTGGTCACTTTCTGTTATTCTTACTCATGAAAGTAATAAATGAATAAACTAAAGTCTAGTTTATTCTTAAACTCATTTTAAACTGGAAAGGTTGAAAAGCATACTTTTAAAAAAAGAAGACTGGGCCTGGCCACAGTGGCACAGGCAGTAGGATGTGCTCTGCAATGCTAGAGCCACAGAGAAGACCACAGGTTGGATCCTGGGATGACCAAACATGCAGGGCACCTGTGCCTGTGACCTGGGTGGGCTGGCACACTGGGGCTGGGGGAGATTGCAGGATAGTGAGACCTTAAAGCATACCCGTTTCTCACTCATAAAAAAAAATAAAATAAACTTTTAAAAATTTGTCAAGAAAGGACTATATCTCTTTTAATGACATTTTGTTGTTAATTTTTTTTGAGAGGCTTTTTGCTATAGGGCGCGTGCGCTTGCCAGACAGAGGGAGACATAGAGACAGAAAGCGAGAAATCACCCCCCAGGGGGGGATGGTCACGCCACAATCCTTTCTCCTCCATTCTCCTCTCGGGATCTTGGGCACACATGCACACGCGCCCGGCATGAGTTTTAAGCCACCGGGTCTGGGACGTGAACCGCGGTCGATTACGTGGGAGTCCAGCAACATAGCCATTACGCTAACTGCTGGTTCCCTCGTTGTTAATTTCTTTAGCTTATTGAGTTATTTAAAAATGCATGAAGTTTAAATATTTGCCTTTCTTTGTTTCTCCTATATGCCCAAAAGTGCATTCTATAGGCATAACCATTATAAAAAAAGT
Source organism: Tupaia tana (assembly GCA_026018925.1). Lineage (NCBI taxonomy): Eukaryota > Metazoa > Chordata > Mammalia > Scandentia > Tupaiidae > Tupaia > Tupaia tana. The sequence goes on from JAKSZU010000004.1 coordinate 70,070,574, forward strand.
TTAATAATCATCAAAGCTAGGTAAAATAATTATGCATAGTACGCAGTGCAGTTATTATATGCTGCATAATATTTCAGCCAATCATAGACCAGCTGGTGGCGTGGTGGTTAAGGTGCGGACTCCCACAGTGGTGGTCCTGGAATATTATTATAGGCTATACCATACAGCCTAGGTGTGTAGCAGGGTATGCCATCTAGGTTGTGTAAACATACTCTGTGGTGTTCACACAATGAAGAAGTTAACTGTGGACACATTTCTCAGTCCTTATCCCTGTCATGAAATGACTTGTGACTGTATTCTTTTTATATTAATAATTTCTGGCCTCATGTTGCATTTGGTAATAGATATACTTGCTATTTTATATGTCTGGTAGTCAAACTGCTAGGTCATAGGAGCTTATGCAATTGTGGAATTGTATACAAAATACCACCATGTTGATCATATTATCAAAGAATTGGGTGAGAATAAAATAAACCACAGGTACATTGACAAGACTAAAGACCTGCAACTAATGCACAGTGTCTTCGTATTTTATCTTTCATTTTCTGGAATCTTGTAATTAAGGTTAGTCTCACAGTCTCAAAGTCCTTAATCACATGTGCAAAGTCTTTTTGGCATGAAAGCATCATATTTGGAAATTCTGAGGATTAGAACGTGGACATCTTTGCGGGAAAAGGCATTACTCGAGTTGCCATGTCCTTATCATTTGCCTATTTTAATACTCTTGAAACATACTTTTATATATTTACATTTTGCCATAAGGTGTTACAACAATGTAGTTTGGATATGTTTTAAAATCGCTACTCTGTATGACAGACATTGCCTTTTTGACTCTGCCAATAGATAAAGCTTATAGGAAGCAAGACTCAAATCCTTGCTACAGAGGTTCAAGGGGACAAATTCTCCCTCCCTCCCACCAGCCCTGGCATCCAGTCTGTGATCTCATGACCTTGGCTCAGCCCATGTGGGCTCAAGCTCCCTGTGATAGAGATTTAGACATTCCTCACATTGGGCAGTGGCCCGTGAGGTGAGGTGGTGGCAGTGTATCCACACAGATCCTTGGCTGTTTCCTGCTGTCTAACCTCCCTTTGTTATTCATTTATTTCTGAGCCTGGGCTTCCAGCCTTCCTTCTGAGAGCCACTTATTATCTTACAAATGAATTTCTTTCATGTTAGATATAATCAGAGTTAGTTTCTATTTGCTTTCACAAACAACTTTCATTGATAAAGTCTTCTTTTAAATATTTTTTAATGATTGGTTATAATCTTATCATAATTATGTATCACTAATTAAGTACAAAAAAATAAATTGCAGTTAGAGGGAAAGCATTTATTAATCCAAGCATTTAACTCCATGTATAAACAGAGCCTATACAATGAAAAAATAGTTCCTTAATGATGATTGTGAGATATGCATTGCCTTTTGCTTATCAAGGAATGGTTTATGTTTTCTTTGGATACAGAGTTGATATTTTAAATTGATATTACCAAGTATGAGCTTAACTCCCAAACAACTCAAATATTTGACCAACTGGAGTGCTCTCGCCTTTAATCATGAGAAAAATATAAATGAATTTAGTCATCCTGTCATATTTGCCACAAGGTGATTTTCCTCATTCAAAAAGTTTAGATATTGCGGCAAGTCTGGAGAAAATGACGCATTCGAAATATGCCTATTCTTCATGTGAACGCAATGTTTGTGCTTGGCTTCCTCGATGAGTAATATTTTACCCACAACGCTTACTGAATGCCTGCCATGTGCTGGCCTCTGTGCGAAGTGCTGGGTACAAAGATGAATAAGGCTCCTGGCTCCGTGTGCAATGCTGGCAGTGGTAAGAGGCACTCGATGAATGCTTTTTGAATTAATGACATAATCCCTGTCTCTAAGGAGCTCTATCCTGTGGGAAAGACAGCCACCTAATTGGGGCATGCCATGTGCCCAAAAATAGTGAATTTGAGTGAGGGTGGGTGTGCAGAGCAACTGCTGGCATGTTTCAGATGCCTTCTTGAGTTCCTAACATGGTGTCGAGGTCACACTGTCCTGTCCAATGACACCTCCTGGCTCTGTCAGAATTGTTATTCAGGCCTCTCCTTCCAGGCTCTTGTAGTTAAGCTTGTGACACTGTGTTGAACTCCTATTAATAGGCCTAGTCAGCTCCTCAGCAGATTGCATCTTAACATCAAACAGCCAGAATCCCCAACAATGACTTCTTGGCGCAAAGCCAATCTTCAAGCATCAAAGCCATATTCCTAGCAAATCAGCTCCATGTGATGATAAATAATAGCATCAGGATTCCAAACCAATTATCCCATGGTGAAAGGCATATTCTTCAAGGGCATACCGGGCTTTATTTAAAAATCAGTAACATTGCCGATGCTAGCCCTGAAATGTCAACCCCAGACACAGCACACTGATGAAGGAATAACCAGGAAAGGATGTGTAACTGGTGTCCCCCATTTGCAACCAACCTAAGGAAATTCAAGAAAATGTGTGTCTAGGCCCAGCTTAATTTTTTTTTTTTTTTTTTTTTTTTTTTTTTACTAGAACCTCCACCATCAAAACTGCTGGAACCCCCATCTTGTCTGAAATTGTACAATGGAATAGAGGCATGTGCTTTTAAATTCAGATTTCAACACTGGGATTAGCAGTGCAATGTTAGGCAACTCATTCTCTAAGTCTCAGTTTCCCATCTATAAAATGAGGAATTGTAAGCCCTCCCTTAACTGTGTTTTATGGATAGCAATAGTATGTCAATTTTCCAGTAAGTGGTGGCTTTTACTATTAATTAGAACTACTAGACCCAGCACTGTATGGAGCACTTTACAACCTTTATTTCAGTCCTCATACCAAACCTATGGGGTAGTTACTTTACTCCTAGTAAGCGATAAAAAAAAGCGAGACTCAGACTTATTGATCTTGTAGTATTTCAGATAGCAAGGAAGAAAGCAGGTTTAAACTCAGGTTTGCTGACTTACATGGCAAGGCTTTTATTGATCCTGTGATGCTTTTCTTTGGTGACAGCAAGTTCCTCTTTGCTGCTTGGTCCCCGATTGCTCTCTTGACTCCCAGTGTCTCCCTTTTGACCTCAGCAGAACAGGACAGTCATCATCACCATGTTCACCTGGTTCAGTGTACAATATGCCTGATGGGTCAGATTTCCATGGTAGATATGCAACAAAGACTCTCAACACAGACCCTCATTGCGCTGCCTGAGCTCAAAACAAACTATATTTCGTACAAGCAATACAGTATTTCTTAATCATCAGCAACTACGTCATTAACTAAAGCATATTGGAATAGGCACTGGCTTTGGAGGATCCGAAAACTTGTATTGAAGACCCTGATCAGGGATCATGAGCTACATGCGTTTAATCAGGCACTTAATCTCTCCAAGCCTGTTGTATTCTGAGTTAACGTATTGTGGCTGATGATTCTCTGGTTTACTCTGCAGATTCACCTGCTCCCCTGTCCCATTTCTCTGCGCTCCTCGGTGCCCTAAGGATTTGCAGCTTCTTCCTAACAGCATTACCAGGACTGCCTTGCCATCTGGCTTCTGGGTGACTAGCTGTAGATCAGAAGGTGGAAAGAGAGAGGAAGCGAGACTTAATTCTGCCTCTCTCACGGCTTCTGTCCCACATCCTGGGCAGCAGCTGTGTGGCCCCTCTTCCTAGGCCCTAGCTCTTCTTGTGGCTCTGAGGCACCTCTTATCACTTAGGTTCTAGGAAAAGTAGTGACTTCCTACCCATGCCACTTCTGGGTGCCTGAACATCCTTTACCTGCCCCTTCACCTGCCCATAACCTAAGTTGTCCCTTCCTTAAAGTCCCTTCATTGAACCCTCTAAGTAGATTCTATTTCTTTCTTAGAACCTGGCTAGTTCCATATGTGACAAGGTTTAAAAACCATAAAGTACTATCTCTAAAACTACTGATTATCAAATTAGTATTGCTTATTACTATGTGACTCTATTTCTACTGTCAATACTATGTTCTAAAATTTGCAAAACTTTCCTGGTACTCTAAATATTATACTGACCCAGAAATTAAAGAAAAAGGATTCATAAGCCAGTGACCCCTAAAGTTATGCTGAAAAGGGGCACCTGAGTCTGGTTCACTTCCTCTTGATAAATTAGGGAATGATCAGAAAGCTGAACAGTTATCAGAATGGAAAGATTTTCAATTATAATTAAATTCTCTACCTTAAGGAATGCATGCCTACATATAGAATGAGTTTATACTGTTTTTGTTCAGATCTAAATAGGTAGGTGTGTACATATATCTATTTATATATGCATACATGAATATGGCATTTGTTAGTGAAAAGACTATGGCGGTTGCTCCTACACGTAGCTATTACCGTGACTCATTTTACTGCTGCTGTAAGTATTTATTTTGGACATAAGTGTGTATATTCACTATAAATTTATCTGAACAATAGCCATTTTTCATAAAAAGGTCTCAGCCTATTTACAATTTCTCTTTTTAAAAATACCCTTTTGTTGTTGTTGTTGAAAGAGAGATTTTTGCTACAGGGCATGTGTGCTCGCCAGAGAGACAGAGAGACAGAAAGTGTAAAATCATCCCCTAGGTGGATGGCCATGCTGCAATCTCTTGTCCTTCATTCTCCTATGATTTGGGCATACACGCACACACACCTGGCATGAATTTTAAGCCGCCAGGTCTGGGACTCAAACTGCAGTCAACTACGTGGTAGTCTGGTGACATAACCATTACACCATTTGCTGGCCTCGATATCCTTTTTTATAACAATAAACTTGTCCTCAGGGCTGGCAGGGGGCATGGTGGTTAGAGTGCTGGACTCCCACATGGCAGACCATGGCTCAAGTCCCAGGCTTGGTGGCATGCTTTCTCACTTTCACTCTTTATTTCTCTGTCTCCCTCTAGTCAAATTAAAAGAAAAATAATAATAACAAATAAAATAAAATAAATAATTTTTTTAAAAAAAGAATAAACTTGTTCTCAATAATTTTCCTCAATTTAAGAAAAAGTTGATTATTGCATACATATTTAAACTGTGCTTTTGTGCCCCAAGGAGTAAACAAACTACTGGATGACTCTTAAGGAAAAACAAAAAGAATTCTTATTTTTGCTATGTTCAAATATATATTATAAAGGTCTAACAATCATTTAAATTACATTCTCCAATCTATCTTAATGGGTAGATACATTACGGTTATTTTGTTGCAAGCAATACAAACATTTCCCATGTATTTAAGTAAAAGAGAATTTTACTGGAAGGATATATGGAATAGCTCAGTGATGCTTGAGGATCTAAATGGCAGGAACTGATGGATGATCTCCTTAGGTTTCTGAAAATCAGAAAGTCTTGTCTGCAAATGTTTTTTGACCTTGAGTCACCCTGTTCAAGTTTCAAATCCCAAGAGAATCAGCCTGGCCTTATTCTTGGGTCCCAGGCACAAGGGAGTTGGTTCATTTGATTGGCAGTTCTGGCATATGATAGAGAGGGGTGCTTTGCCAAAGGAAAAGTGAGGTGCTAGCACCAAGACAAACTGGAAAAGATTCAGGACTGGCAAAAAAGAAAAAAGAGGAGAGAGATTCTACCACAAAAGTCTTTAGAGCATTTTATGAATATATTAAGTTATTAGATAAGGGTACATTTTCTTCAAGATAATTTCCTGACTGACCCTGTAGCCTCAAGGTTAAGGGAGCCTGATCCCACATGACCAATCATGTAGTTCAAATCCCTGTCCTGGTGGCTTGATAAGCACACAGGGTACATGTGCATGTGTGCCCCAAATCCCAACAGGATGGAGAATGGAGGAGAAAGACTTGTAGTGTGACCATGTCCCATAGGACTTGCTTTCTCTTTCACCTTCTCTGTTTTTCTGTCTCTCTCAAGCAGTCTCTTTTGCTTCTTTTGTTTACTGCTGGGTTTCTTGTATGTGCTTGATAAATATTTTAAATAAATAAATACTATGAAATTGACTTACATATATTGATGGTTGAATAGAAGTCTGCTCTATCAATATAATATCCACAGGGCAGGGATTTTTGTCTGTTTTTGTGGATGCTGATGTATCCCCAAATACCTTGAACTGGGGCTGGCATATTATTTATTCTAAATAAATATTTGATGAATGAATGAATGAATGGAATATTTGAATAAAATATTGATGAAATATTTGAATAAAAGTCAACCTATTATTTTGCCTCCAAATTATTGAAACATAATTAGAAGTTATTTATAATGCAGCTAAGTTGAAGTTTGAACCTAATATTTCCTCATTAAATATAGCTTTTAAAAATATAAACAACAGTATCTTATTCTTAGCTATTCTCAAATTTCCACAAAATTGGAGCCCCAATGGAACCTATTCTATGCCAAAAATAATTCCAGAGTAGTGAATTCTGGCTGAGCCTCTTATTTGCTCAGGTTCATGGTTCATAAAGTTATTTACAGTATTTAATAAAACTGCATGTTTATATAATACTTACTGAAATGTAGTTCTGATTAAAAATCAGAGCTAGTGGTGCCCATGTTTTGAAGAGCAGCACACTTGTTAAAGATTATGTATTCATAATCTATAGAAAATATTAAAGGCATTAGAGAATAAAGTAGAGCCAGAACAAAGACCATCACGCTCAGCCACTGGTTTCCTTTCCTGTCTCCACAGGCAAAAATACCATTTAAATGGCAGCTGGGACCCTGCTTCTTATGTAAGCCACAAAGGGCTGGCTGGTGGGTTCTTCCTGATTATTTTTCTATGTGGACCAAAAGGTCTAATGACAGTGCTCAAGTCGCGAATCATTTTTCTTCTCTACAGAATACCTATTTCAAAGACAAGTAAAAGATGGCATCTGTCTTTTGTCACAAGCAAGAACACCAGAGCAAAATGTCTTTTTATGTTCCCTAATTACTAGTAATATAAGTGAAATCATTCTTTATATACGAATCTTTTTCTAGTGAATGAGTTCTGGTATTGAAGAAAACCAACATGTAATTGGAGACATACTTAAATTGTTCGGACGTACATATGGTTGTGTAGCTATAGACTGGCTGCACTCCCCCCTTCTTCAACTGACATTTACTGACATCTCATTTGTTGCCAGACCTTGAACCAGGGAGACTGCATGAACAGGAAGACAGTGTCTTTGGCCTTGTATAGTTTACAGTCTAATAGGAAAATCCTTATGCAAAGAAGCTACACCAAGAATAAACTAATTGGATTAAATCTGTGCTACAAGAGAGCATGCAGGAGAAATGCCGCATGTGACATGGAGACTCAACTCAGCCAAGAGGACCAAGGATGGCTTCTTTGAGCAGCCATGTTAAAGCTGACACCCAGGGGCTGGCAGGTGGCGTAGTGGTTAAAGGTGCTGGACTCCCACATGACTGACCACAGTTTGAGTCCTGGACCTGGTGGGTGCTTTCTCACTTTCTCTCTGTCTCTCTCTCTCTCACTCTCTCTCTCTCTCTCTCTCACACACACACACACACACACACACACACACACACACACATGCTGTCCTTCTCTGGTCAAATTAAAATAAAATAAAGTTAAATAAAATAAAATAATTCTTCCCCAAAACATGGGGGGGAAGGGGAAGCTGACACCCAAAGGACAGGAAAAAGAGTTAGCCCTGTGCTAGGAGAGTGGCAGGTTGGAAGGAGTGTTGGCAAGACTATTCATTGCAACAAAACAGCATTATGAAGGCCTTGGGTGCAAAGGAGCATGAGCACTTAGAGAAGCAAAAAAAGTTCCTGCCACTGGGGAATAAAAAGTGAGGAGGGAGAGGAGCAGGAGAAAAAAATGGAGGTTGGCAGAGGGTCTTGAAGACCTAGTTAGAGATTTGATTTTATTCTTTTTTTTTTTTTTTTGGAGAGGTTTTTGCTATGGGGTGCGTGCGCTCACCAGACAGACAGACAGAGACAGAAAGACGGAGAGCGAGAAATCACACCCCCAGGGAGGATGGCCACGCCGCAATCCCTTCTCCTCCATTCTCCTCTCGGGATCTTGGGCACGCATGCACACGCGCCTGGCGTGAGTTTAAGCCACCGGGTCCGGGACTCGAACTGCAGTCGACTACGTGGGAGTCCAGCGACATAGCCATTACGCTAACTGCTGGTCTCTGATATTTGGATTTTATTCTAAGGACAAGAAGAGCCCCCTTAAGGGTTTGTGTTTCTAAAACACAAATTATATTTTCAAAAGCTCCTACTGTTATAGGATTGACACTATCTGTTTTATAATATTATAAAGTTAAAATAATCAAGACATGTGATACTGGAAAAAAGATAGGCATAAAGATCAGTGGAACAGAAAAGAGAGCATAGAAATATACCCACATAAATGCTCTGGTCTGTTCTGCTGCTACTAACAGAAAATATCCAAGTCTGGGTAATTTATAAGTAATTTATTTAGTTTATGGTTTGAAAGCCCAAGATTGAGGGACCACTTCTGCTAAGGGTCTTCTCGCTAGTGAATATCATGGTAGCAGGTCTCATAGGGTGACATGCAACAGCTCGAGCAGAGCTGACCAGACCATAGCTCTGTCTGTCCCATCCCCTCTCCTTACAAACCCACCAGGACTTAATGCATGGGGCCTTATCTTAATGCCTAATCACTTCCCAAAACCCTCACCTTTCAATATCAAGATCAGTTAAAGTCTCCTCTTGCTTCCTTCACAATGTAGTCAAATTCTAAAACATGAATTTTGGCGGACACGTTCAAAGCACAGTGTATAGTCAACTAACCTTTGACAAAGGGGCAAAAGTAAATGGAGCAAAATAATCTCTTCATCAAATGGCGCTAGAACAACCGGACATTCATATGCCAAAAAAAAAAGAAAGAAAGAAAGAGAGAGAGAAAATGAAATGAATCTAAGCACAGAACTTATAATCTTCACAAAAATTAACTCAAAATGGATGATAGATCTAAATGTAAAACACTAAACTATAAAGTTCCTAGACACAAGGGAAAACTTAATGAACCTTAGGTATGACAATGATTTTTAAATATAATACCAAGTGCACAGTCCATGAGAAAAAAATCACTGATGAACTAGACTTTAATAAAATAAAAAACTTGTACTCTGTACTTGACAAAGTCAAGAGAATATGAAGAGAAATCAGTCTGGGAGAAAGTATTTGCGCAATACCTGTCTGATAAATAATTGTTACTTGAATTATATAACGAACTCTTAAAACTCAACAATAAGGAAAGGACAACCTGATTTTTAAAACAGCCAAAAGAGCTTTATATGTACCAAAGAAAGTGTACAAATGGCAAGTAATATATATATTTTTATTATTATTATTATTATTTATTTATTTATTTTTGGAGAGGTTTTTGCTAAAGGGTGTGTGCGCTCTCCAGAAAGACAGAGAGAGACAGAGAGAGACAGAGAGGCAGAAAGCGAGAATTCACCCCCGAGGGGAGATGGCCACGCCACAATCCCTTCTCCTCCATTCTCCCCTTGGGATCTTGGGTACACACGCACACATGCCTGGCGTAAGTTTAAGCCACTGGGTCCGGGACTCGAACCACGGTGGACTACATGGTAGGCCAGCAATGTAGCCATTACTCCATCTGCTGGTCCCAGCAAGTAAATATTTTTTAAAAATGAACGTTTTATGTCTTTAGATAAGTGCAAGTTAAAATAACAATGAGTGGTGACACAGCCCTCTGCCATGCTGAGGCCATCCAGTAAGGACCTGGGTTCACACCCCAAGATCTCACAATGCACTCTGATGAGAATGCATGCCCAGGATTCTGGCTGGCGGAGGCTGGAGGTAGGATTGTGGTGTGAGAAGCCTGGTGGGGGTAACTTTCTTTCTCTCACAGAATAAATAAATAAGGAGATAAACTTCTTTAAAACTCTGCACGTGGATGTTTATAGCAGCTTTATTCGTAATTGCCAAAAATTGAAAATAACCAAGATGTTCCTTAGTAGGTGAATGAATAAATAAATTGTGGCTTCCAAGCAATAGACTCTATTATTTAGTGATAAAAAGAAATGAGCTATTCAGCCAAAAAAAAGAGGAGGAATTTTAAGTGAGTATTATTACGAAACAAAAGAAGTCTATCTGAAAAGGCCACATACTATATCATTCCAACAATCTGACATTCTAGAAAAGGTAAAACTAGGGCCCAGCAGATGGCATGGTGGTTACATCACTGGATTCCCACATAGTCAACCCTAGTTCAAGTCCCAGACCCAGTGGCATAAAACTCATGCCAGGTGCTTGTGTGAGTGTGCCCAAAATCCCGACAGGAGAAGGGAGGACAAGGGATTGTGGCATGGCCATTCCCCCTAGGGAGTGATTTCTCACTTTCTATCTCTCTATTTCTCTGTGTCTCTCTGGTGAGTACACATGACCTATAGCAAAAATCTCTCTAAAATAAATAAGGAAAGAAAAGAAGAAAAAGAAAGAAAAAGAAAGAAAGAGAGAAAGAAAGAAAAGGAAAAACTAAAACTATGTAGAAGTAGAAAGATCAGTGGTTTCTGGGGTTTAGAGGGAAGGGAGGGATAAGAACGCAGAGCACAGAAGATTTTTAGGACACACAAAACTATTTAAAATGATAAAGCAATGGTGGATACAAGTCACTATACATTTGTCAAAACCCATATACTATATTATACAACATCAAGGAGTGAACCCTGATGTAAAGCATGAACTTCAGGTGATGAATGTGAAGGTGTAGGTTCATCATTTGTAATAAATGTACTACTTTGGGGGCACCGTTGATAAAGAAGGAGGTTACACATGTGCGGGGGTGGGGGCATATAGACTCTCTGGACTTGCACTCAATATTGATATGAATCTAAAACTATTCTAAAAGATAAAGTGTATTAGTTTCAAAAAATGGAATTATCAAGTTAAAAAGGAGAAAATAACTCCTGACCCCCGAGTGGAGAATGGACTAAGATGGGGAGGAGTGGGTGTGGAAGAGCACACTGTAGTAATTCAGTGAGAGGTGATGTTGGCCAGGACCCAGGGAGACAGTGGGAAAAGGGACAGGGGGTCAGATGTGATATATATTTTGATGATAGACTTGATGGGCCTTGCTGAGGGGTTGGATCTGCTAGTTCAGGAAAAGGACACGTAAGGATAGCCTTGGAGTGACTTGCGATACCTTTTATCAGAACTGGAAGACGGGAGGGAGCGGTGGGAGGCTATGAAGCAGAGTCTTTTGGAAGGAGAAAGCCTGTGTTTCCCTGTAGTGGAATCTCAGGTGTGTGACACGCTCAAGTGGAGATGTTAAATAGTTTATTTTTGCTCGTTTGTTTGTTTTTACCTCGTAGCAGTCACAATTTAACTCCTTTAAGCTACAGACTTCTTGAAAGTGACCTTTCCTGATTTGTGTTTTTAAGTTTTAATTTGCACCACTGGTGTCCGTTTAGATAGTTTTTTAAAAAGCAATACAAGAATAATCTGACTTAGAGGTGTATTCAAATGTCAAATTCTCTAGAAGAGTACTTGAAGTTTTGAAATGAGTTTTTTCAGCTCTGTTTCTATTTCTACAAGATTAGAAATTCTAAGATTTCAGCGATTGTACAGCGAAGTTTTAGACAGCAGACTCGGAGGCCATGCTCTTCCTCTAGTGCTCTCTGCACAGGAGAGCACTCTCAAAGCCTGTGTGCCTGAGACAGCAAGCTCAGCTGGGGCTGCAGAATCACGTGTTGATTAAAGCACCTACTGTGCTGGATAACGCTGTCAAAAAAAAAAAAAAAAAATGACAGCAGTTTAGTTTAAAGATTTTGTTTGGCTTTATTTGCAATTCTAGAATCAGGCAATACTTCATTCCATAACATGGAGTAAGTGTTCCAAGGAGCCGGGCACAGGAGGCTGCTTTTATAGACAGAGAAAGACTGGAGAGAGCATGAACAGAGAACAAAAAGCAGACTGGTCATTTCAAAATTATTGTCTGGGTCAGCCAGGCAGTGTGGTGGTTAAGGTGGCTGGCTGCTATATGGCTGTCTGCACAGTTCAAGTCCCTGACCCGGATTGAAAAAACACTACGAGAGTGTGTTTGTATGTGTGTGTGTGCGTGTGTGTGTGTGTGTGTGTGTGTGTGCCCAAAATCCCAAAAGGATAATGGAAGAGACGGGATTGTGGTATTACCATCTCCCCAAGGGGTGCTTTCTCACCTTCTCTCTCTCTCTCTCTTTCTCCATAAGCGTATGTGCCCTATAACATCTTTTTCTAAACTACTTTCTTTGAGAGGCAAAGAGAGGAAGACAGACAATAGGAAAATAACTGAGTGGTTAAAATCAGTTTACTTCAGATTATTTCTTTTGTTCGAGGAGTAAACCTAGGGAATATCATTATCATGGCGATTGAAACTGAACTGTTTGGGAAACTATCCTGTTAACTCCAGATTTCTCACAAGGTCAGATTACAACTTTGGCTTTGAGTGACTTAGAGACATGAGTGACTCCATTTTGATTTTTAATCTTATCTGTCTGTCGGGGCTGAGTACAGGAGCTTAGTCCAAAATAATGACCTCTTATGATTTTTATTTAACAATACATGGTTATTTATTTCTCAGTCTCTCCTACCATACTGTGAGCATGTTAAGAACGGATTTTATATCCTTAATATATATGCAGTGTTAAATATTTGTGTCTTGGACTAACATGCAAGCAAGCCTTTCTTGATGTTATGAACCCCCTAATTCATTAGTGAAGCATGCATATACAGAATAAGATGTGAGGGGAAGGAGGGAAAGTCCAAGAAGAAAGCCAACTTTGAGCTACTGGGTTTTTCAGTTGGAGTTCCAATGATGTCTTAGCTGAAACCAAGCCAGTGGTGAAGAACGTAACTAAGCAACCAGTTGTTTTCTCTATGCATGTACAACAAGTTTGACTGATTTCTTGCGCTGAAATGACTGAATTTAGTAATTAATAGGAATTTAGTGATACTCTTTCTTCTATAAGTTATACAGTTTCAATGCTAGGTTTGAGGATGTGCATAAACACTTTTATGAAAGCTGTTAGCTTTTTTTTTTAGAGGTTTTAATGCTTTATTTTAGATTTTTACTGAGTTGCTTCTCTTAATCAGAGATTTTTTTTTTCCCTAGAGGATGATTGTGCTCACCAAAGAGAGATAGCGAGAGGGAAAGGAGAAAGCATTTCCAATAGGGCATGGTCTTACTGCAGCCCCTTAGTCTTTTCTACTTCCTTTCTCCATTCTGTTGGGATTTTGAATATGTACGCACATATGCCTGGTATGTGTCTCAAACTGTCGGACTCAGGACTCAAACTGTGGCCATGTGATATATGGTTGCTTTAAATACCAAGCCATAGAGCCACCTTAATCAGAGATTTTTCAGCTTCTAAATTAAAAAAAAAAAAGTATTTAAGGAGAATTCTTTCAATCAACAAATATTTGAGTGACTACTGTCCCAGGGGCTCTTCTGGGTCACTGAAAAAAATAATTATCTTCTAGAATTTGTAATTTGAGGTAGAAAAAAAATTTACAGGGGCAGCAGGTAGCATGGTGATTGATTAAAGGCATTCTACTCCCTCATGGCTGACCCTGGTTTGAGTCCTGGACCTGGCGGCTTGCTTTCTTATTTTCTCTCTTTCTTTCTCTCTGTCCCTCTCTCCTTCTCTGGTCAAATTAAAACAAAAGTTAAATAAAATAATTATTTAAGAAAACTACAAACATGGATATTCATTTAACTGTTCTAAGTACATAAAGTAGGTCCAAGAGATGAAGAGCAGAGGGGATGTTTATAGTTTTTGCTGGAGTTAGGACAGACATCTCCAAGATGATCTTTAATATGAGTTCTGGATGAAATAAGGGTGTGAGCTTTTTGAGGATAATAGGAACATTCCTGACAGAATAGCAAGTGCAAGACTCTAAGTTGAAAGATTGACACACAATTATTTTTAGTGTATATTTTTTAAAAAATCATTTATTTAATTTTATTTTGTATTATTATTCAATTCGAGCAGAGAGAGACAGAGATAGAGAGTGAGAGGGAGAGTGAAAAAGCCAGCTGCCAGACCTTGGACTCAAACCATTGTCAGCTATGTGAGAGTCTAGCACCTTAACCACCATAAACCTGCTGACCCCTTTTAGAGGTTTTTTTTTTTTTTTTTAAGTCAAGCTTTTTTTAAGTTTATTTCTTGAGTGAGTGAAAGAGAGAGGAGGAGGTGGGGAGAGAAAGAGACAGCACCCCCAAAAGGGTCTTCATGCTGCAATCTACTTCTCAAACTCAGTCAGCTCTTGTTCGTGGGCACGCACATGCTCAGTGTATACTAGGAGATTCCTGGATGCAAACCAGAGCCTTACCATGTGGATCAGTCCTGCAAGTATTGCACTACCGCTGCACTGCCATCTCACCTCTGCTTTTGAGAGTATTTAAATAACTAAGCTTCAATTTTTTAAAAAAAATTACTTAAACAGGTAGTTGAATCTTGAGTACACAGTACACCAGAAGAGTAATTACCATTTTGAAATTCCTCAAAGTTTTTAGCAGTTCATATTTAGTAAAGAACGTAAAACTCCACTGGCTAGAAATCTTTGGCTGAATTGGGGGAACATATACAAATCACTTTATCCTTTTTTTCTTCTATTCAATTATTAACTCCTTTCCTGCCACAGTAAAGAAATTTTTTAAAAAATGCAACCAATGGATAAATAAGCATTAGGATAGAGGAAAACAGGCAAAATAACATGTGAAAACAAGGTTTACTAAGCAGTTTGAGTCTAAACTTTACTTACTTATACTTGAAAGAGTTGAAGAGCTCTGAGTAAACATATTAAGATCTTTTAAGCACTTAAGAAGCGTTTTTAATTTCACATTTAGGAGAGCTGCTTTTGATCCATTCCTTTCATTCTCTAAAGGCCATCTCCTAAACAATGTTTGATTACCCCATTCTTATAATCAAGGGGATTTAAAGGAACTAGGTAGCATTGACTTTTGAAATATTTTCTAATTTATACATCTGACTAATCTAATTTGGCCTTTTCCAGTTAATAAGATTAATATGATTCTGCAATGTTGGTATTAAAATGAATTTTTCTTTTGCCTTAGGGCATGTGTACTTGCTGGAAAGAGACAGAGAGAGAGAGGAAGGGAGAAATCGCCCACCAGGGGGGATGGCCACACTGTAGTCCTTTCTTCCATTGTCCTCTTGGGATTTGGGGCATGCAAGTGCACACTCCCGGCATGATTTTTAAGCTGCCAAGTCCAGGACTTGAACCTTGCCCATGTGAGAGTCCAGCACCTTAACCACCACACCACTTGCTGGCCCCTAAAATTAAATTTTAAGCAATCATAGCATTTATAATTTGTATAAATACATTTTCCGTTACTCCATCCTATGAGTATTACATTTGTTTGTTTTTTGTTTGTTTGTTTTTTTAATTTATGGTGGAATATATACATGCACGAGAGAGGAAGAAAGTCAGACATCCCTAACAGGATTTTGCTGGGCCTCTATTACCTTTCCCCAGCCTCCAGGTTCTCCGGATCTTAGGCCCCCACACACACATGTCCTGATGACCGTTTAAGGAGCCACACCTGTGGCTGAGCATGCCGCCATCAGCAGGGCATCCAGTGCGCTCCCAGTCATGCTCTGAGGCTGGCTCCACTATGCACAATTTGCTGAACACATTTTTCACAAAATGGAAAGGCAAGACATTCTGGCTTAAAATACATGGACAAAAACATGGGGTCTGCTGGGGGACCCCAGCAGGACTGGGTAAGCAACCTTTAGTACAATGGAAACACTAGGGCAAGGAGAGACTAAAGTCACTGGCTGCTTGAGAAGAAACCACAGACAAGCAGCAAATTGTGCCCTTGTAATTTGAAATTCAGTAAAAAACTTGAAGGAAATTCTAATTTATAATCCAGTTGCTTGCAAAGTTTGAGAGACATTTAATGAATTCATTCATTTCTTCATTCATCACCATTTATTGAGCACCATCTATGTGCTAGGCACTGTAGTGAGTACTAATATATAGTAGACAGCAATAAAGAAATAACACAAGGTCAGTCTTCATGGAACTTATGCTCTGGTAAGCGGGTTGGACAATAGGCAAGTTAGTAAGAATAGAATAACAAATACTTATTGAATATTCCTCCTTCCTTCTCTTTCTTTTTCCCTAACATTTTTATTGGAATTACTTTGTGAGTTGGGAATCTATAATTTCTCATTTGGCTCCACTATAGACCTGCTATGTGATCTTGAAGAAATTGTTTTCTCTCTTAGGGGTTTTCCCTGACCTCTAAACAAGGATGACAATCCCTACATCCTACTTAGTTTAAGGGAACAGGCAGTGGATCGGTACTGGTCTATGGCCCAGGGACTGGGAACTTCTGATATATAGTGCAGAGAGAAAGAATGTCATGTTTTCTCATCATAATTCTCTCATCTTCTGGTTTAGAAAAATTGATCATAAATACTTAAATTTTTGCCAACATGTTAGTTGTGTGATCTTACAACTGAGCCGAGATTATTTACAAAATTTTCACTGAGAATAAGATGGCTTTATTCGTTGTTAGTGCTGCTCTCCAAGGTTTCACTGACTCTCAAGTCTGGTAGAGCTGAGGAACCTACCAGCCATGTGCTGGCCCAGAGTTTCTCCTGTCTGCCACCCCATGTTGCAGCCGCCTGGGTCTCTCTGCACCGCTGGTCAAGCAAGGCTCCCCATAGGCAGAACAGAGCCTCAGCTAGGTCCTTTATCCTGACTGCAGTTGAAGGAGTGGTAAGTTAGTCCTAACAGTGTCTATGGGATGGAAAGGACTTTAGGGACCCAGGGAGGAGGAGCCTTTCCCTAGGTCACTGAATGAGTCACCTGGAGAGGCCCTAAGCTGCCTGCTTCTCTCGTGAGGGCTGCTGCCTCCCAGGATGGGTCAGAGTTCTCAGGCCGTCCTGAAGCTGTGTCAGGGACCTCGAGTCTGTCCTGGTGTACTAGCATCCAATGTCACACAAAGGAGTAACTCAAGGTGGTCATCATCCTGTGTTGGTTCTCAGTATTGTACTCATTGTCATCTAGTATTTTCTCATGTATTTATTTGTATATTCTTTGTTACTTCTCTCCTCTACAGGCATATAAACTCCATGATATCACATTCCTTATTTGTCATTTTCAAGGTTGCAGTCTTAGTTCCTAGAAGAATGCCTGCTGGTTCATAGTATGTGCTCAATAATAAACAAACCAAATTCCATTTTATCACTATAATTTCAGAATCACTTCATTGTTTCTCATTGGTCCTTAATCAACAGGGGTTTGGAGCATTAAAGCTTTTAGTTTCTTCTGGTATATGTTTATCCATCTGTAAGCATATCTATGAGCTATTTCTTTAGGGGACCCTGTCATCCTTTTGTAATGTGACAGAAACCCATTCTCTCCCACAGAGACTACATGTCAACCCTAAATAAGTAGAATGAACAGACCTCAGTGAGAACCTAGCAGGACAGTGGGGGGATGATGAGGAAATGAAGTCAGAAGCCACTTCAGAGAACAAGAATGTAGGCAGCCAATGTCACACAGAGGATGAGAGAGTGGGAGTAGGAACAGACTCTTCTGCTGCTCTTTCTGCTGAGGTGAATGGCGATGACTTTAACTAATACACGTAACCAAGAGCAGGTTGAATTGCCATCAGGAGAGAGAGTGGTAAAAATGACCTGGTTGAGGCTTGGATATTTGTATTCTGAAGTATTTGTGGGCCATGTAAATGGAGATTTCTAATGCATGTTTAGAAATTGTGTCAGAAAGGTAAGACTGGATATGTTCAGCTCAGGGTTGTCTGAATACATGAGATAAAACCCTGGGAATGGATGAAAATAATCCAGGGGAGTATAAGTGGACAGGAGGGAAAAGCAAAGATGAAGCATTTGGAGAGGTAATTTGCGCTGTGGTAAAAAGCTGAGACTTTGGACAAGCTACTTATACATTCTGTGCCTCAGCTTCTTCATTGCATACTGGATTATTTAATAATATCTTCCTTATTGAGTTAACAAGAAGATAAACTTATTATATACAAATTGCTTATGTAATACAAGGCCTGACACATAATCCAAGCTATGTAATTACCTGGTATCACTAGAGTAAGGATAGTTAAGATAATGTAGATAAAGAGTCAGTTAGGAACACCAGGAGAGGGATAATCAGATGGCATAATGGTTACGTTGCTGGACTCTCACGTAGTGGACCATGGTTCAAGTCCCAGATCCAGCAACTTAAAACTCATGGCAGACGTGTGTGTGCATGCCCAAAATCCTGAGAGGAGAATGGAGGAGAAGGGTTTGTGGCATGGCCATCCCCCCCTGGGTGGTGATTTCTTGCTTTCTGTCTCTCTGTCCCTCTCTGTCTTTCTGACAAGTGCACACATCCTATAACAAAAATCTCTCAAAGAAAAAAAAGTGCACAGAGAGAGAGTACTCTAAGTCATAAGAGATGCGTGAGAGCAGTGTTCCAGAAGACTGGAGTGAAGAGTTTGAATAAAGGGTAATCACCAGTGTTAAATGGTGCAGTGAGATCCCCTAGAATGAGTCATTATTAAGGGCACTCTGCTGTGTTGTTTAGGAGTCATTCGTGTACCTTGAAAGGGCAAGCTCAGGAGAACTGTATGGGTTAAGAGAAAATAGAAATGACCTCTGTTCAGACACGATGAATGGAACACTTTCACTTCCCTCTACTCTTAACACTTTACTGATGTAATAGCACAGGGAGTTTTTTTCTTTCACAAGAAAAGGAAAAAACAGAAGATGGCAACAAAATTTTAGAAACTGGAAAGCAGTTAGATAAATGTTAATTTAGTTGGTATACCAAAAGAAAAAAAAAAAGAAAAAAACAGAAATTAAGACTGCAATGGAAGGAGCTGAGGTGCTCAGTAGAACCTAGAAAAGCTCACAAATTGGGACTTGGCGATACCTCTGACAGTGAGGTTGAAAGTTAAGATGAAAACTGAAAGTCTCCTCAAGAAACAATTAGATCTACCCTTCCTCCCTCATTCTGTCTCACCAAGACCCTCCCTGAACTCTGTAAATCCAGGGGGATTGACTTTCCCCATCAGGGCAGAAGACTAGGAGAAGAGAGAATGAACAAGTTGACTTTGACTGTGGGATGCCCCAGTGACAACAGGAGGGTTAAATGGAAGCCTGTATGCTGAGTGGGGAGACACCGCAGCCTCATTCTCTAACTCTTCTCCCAGAGAGTGTTGCAACCAGGTTCATTTCTTCTGGAAAGGAGAGTAGAAGATTTTTCTCTAGATACATGAATACCCTAGAAGAAAAGACCTAAAGATGCTCATAGCCAGGGGTCTCCCAATGATATGCCTCAGCAGGTAATTGTACACTGATGTCTCCCAGGTAACAAGTCCTGATCAGGCACAAAGAATTCCTATGTTCTTTTGCGTGTGTGTTTAAATCTTAGCAAGTGACAGCCATCCATCACCGGTGATATTAACTAAGCTGCCACCGTGAAAGTGAAAGACTAAGAAAAAGCAACCAAAGAACCTTTGAGGGAAATGAGACAGGGTGGATAAAGAAACCTTTGGAAGGAGGGAGAGAAAGAAAGAAAAAAGTAAATGGAACATTTAGAAAGCATAACGAGTTCTTGAAATGAAATATTTAATAGGAATTAAACCTCAGCTTCTGCTTTCTTGCTACATCTTAGCACAGAGCAATATTCGCTGATAAAGATATTCAAGATAAAGTCAAGAATATTTCACACACAGAAAACAGACTCACATGATCAATTTGAAGGGTCGATCACAAAAATAACATGAACTTCGAATAAAAGAATAAAGAAAACGAGAAAGAACAGTAACAAGGAAGTATCTGGGGGCTTTAACTATTTGAAATCATTCCTAATTGACAGAAGTAAGTTTCTAAGTTGAAGCACCCACTGGGTTGCCTAATAAAATGTATGGGAAAAGAAACAAAAAGCCACGCCTGAGTGAATCATTGCAAACTTTGAGAAAACTCAAGACAGGGAGGATCCTGCAAGCTTTGATAGAGGTGGAGGATAGGACAACACACTGTCCCATTTACTGTGGTTATGTAACAACTAATTGCTGTAAAACTTAGTGGTTTAAAACTACATGTAGTTATTCCTTCTCAAGGTTAACTCCTGAGAAACAGGAATCCAGGAATGGCCTCAGTGAGTGGTTTTGGTTGAGAATTTCTCTAGAGGTTTTGGTAAGATAATAGCTTAAGCTGCAGATATCTCAAAGGCTTTTCTCACATCTCTGGGAGAACTTGAACAGCTGGAACAAAAATAGCTGGGAATATATTGGGCATTTCTCTCTCTCTTCTCTCTCTCTCTCTCTCTCTCATCTCTCGCCATGTGTTTACGCCATTGCTATGGTTTGAATGCATGTGTTGTACAAATTCATATATTGGAATTTAAACCCTAAGGTGGTGATATTAAGAGGTGGGGCCTTTGGAAAGTGATTGATCCATGAGGGCTTTATGCTCATAGATGGAATTAATGCTCTTATAGAAAGGCTTCAGAGAGCTGCTTGATCCTTTTATCATTTCTGCCATGAGAGAATATAGCATTCACCCCTTTAACTCTGTGAGGACACAGGAAGAAGAACCACCATGGAAGCAGAGAGCAGCCTTGACAGACATTGAAACTGCTACTGCCTTGATTTTGAGCTTCCCAGCATCTAGAGACTATAAGCAATAAATTTCTGTTGTTTATAAATTACTCAGTCTTAGTATTTTATCATAATAGTAGAAACGACTAAAACAATCATGATATGAGCTCTAAAAGCAAGAGAGAAAGAAGTCAAATTACTTTTTACAATCTAGACTTGGGAGTCACTCAATATCATTTGTACCTCATTCTGGTTACAACGGTCTACCAGGTTCAAGTAGAGGTAACAGATCCCAGACCTGATGGGGGAATATAAATGTTGTAAGCAGGGAATGTAGGGAAGGAGAGAAAGAGCAAAAACAAAAGCAGTTTACACACAAAGAATAAAAAATCAGAATGGCATCACAGTTTGTTTGGTTTTAGAGTGATTTTTTTTTTTTTTTTTTTTTGCTATGAGGCACATGTGCTCACCAGAGAGAGAGAGAGAAAGTGAGAAATTATCCCCTGAGGGGATGGCCCTGCCACAATCCCTTCTCCCCCATTCTCCTCTCAGGATCTGGGGCATGCATGCATGCACGCATGTCCAACATGAGTTTTAAGTTGCTGGGTCTGACTCGAACCATGGTCAACTACATGGGTGTCTAGTTACATAACCATTACGCCATCTGCTGACCTCAATATCACAGTTTTAAAGAACAACATGGGATACCAGAAGACAGTGGAAAAAGGCTTATAAAAACTCAAGGAAATCCTAGAATTCTATACCTACCCAAACTGTGAATAATGGTTGAAGACAGGATAAAGGTATTTGTATATATTCAACTTCCTGAGGATTTTATTTTCCATATTCCCTTAACAAGGAAACTTCTGGATGATTTTCTCCATTAGTAGGAAGGTGTAAACAAAAAATGAAGAGATCCAGAAAGTGGAAGTCCACCCAGGAGAGAGGAGGGGATACCCTTAGAATAACAATCATGCAGCAGTTGGGACCAAAAAGGACAGAGTGCTCCCAGTGGTGGCTCCATAAATCTGATACATTTTTTCATGTGTTTGAATGCCCTGAAAGCATGTGGTTGACTTAGTTATAAGTGCATAGGAAATTGAGTAAACAAAGAAAATGACAATACCAAAAAGTATACATGCAAGTAAATATATTGTACACATCTATGCTGTGAGTAAAATCTGCTTTTTCACAACAGTATGAAAATTAATATATAATTTATATTTGGAGGGTGGGACATCATGCATGTGGGAGGGACAATGGTGTATTTAGGAGAGCAAAATCTTAATATTCAAAGGACCAACTCAACATGAATATATAAAACTGAAAAATAAAAGAAGTCAATATAAGCACCCTATAAAAAAAACAGGGAGCATGGGTCAGCCCCATAGGCTAGTGATGAAGGAAGCCAAATCCCACATGGCCTATTGGGATTAGAATCTGGGCCTTGTGACTTGAAAAGTATACTGGGTGTATGTATGTAAGTGCCCCCACTCCTGACAGGACATAGAAATAGAGGAGAAGGAATTGTGGCATGATCACACCCCATAGAGGGGAGTGGTTTCTTCCTCTCCTGCTCTCTGTGTCTTGGAAGAGCACATATGCTCTCTGACAATTAAAAAAATAAAAGAAAACAGGGGGGCAAATACACAAAGGAAAAGTGAAAGAGGTAAAAGTAGTTACTATTGGGGAAGAAAAATGATGAATGGCAAGAATTATTACAAAAAATTAATGTTTTATAGACATTTGATTTTTAAAATGTGTATGTATTTTATACACATTAAAGTAAAACATTAATATTTTAAGAAATTGTAAATAAAAATTTCTGTTAAAATATGATGGTTTCAGGGACTCAAACCATGGTCAACTACATGGGAGTCTAGTTACATAACCATTACGCCATCTGCTGACCTCAGCATCACAGTTTTAAAGAGCAACACGGGATACCAGAAGACCACCAGTAGATAGCATGGTGGTTAAGGCACAGGACTCCCACGTGCCCAACCTTGATTGGAGTCCCAGACCTGGAGGCTTGCTTTCTTACTTCCTCTCTCTCTTTCTTTCTCTGGTGAGCACACATGCCCTATAACAAATTTTTAAAAATAATAGTAGTAATGATGAGTAAAATTAAATATATATATATTTTTTTAAATGAAGGTTTTTACCCATGTTGTCTCTCTTTCTCCTAATCCCACTAAATACAGTAAAGAAACTTACAAGGGTCAAGAGAATGAGAAGAGCTAAGAAACAAGAGCTAAGTAGAATTTTATACAACTGGGTGTGAGAGCCTGATTTAGAAAAAAATAGGAAATTAGATATAAAAATGAATATGTATTTAGAATAAGGTATCATGACAAATGACTAATTTTAAAAAGCTAGGTAGCATTATGAATCATAATAACATATTTTTATTAACTCATTTAAATACTTTACCCTTTCTTTTCTTATACTTTTGGCCACATATCTTTTGATCTCCTCTTCATAGAATAAAATATGAAAATATAATTTTCTTCAGAGAAAAAAATAGAAGGATGATTTAGTCTTCCCTTTGTCATGTTTTATCAAAAGCTATTTTTATACCAAAAATAGAACTGCTATATGTTCTAGCAAACTCACTGCTGGGTATATATCCAGAGGAAAGGAAATCAATAAATATATCTGCATCCCAGTGTTTAATGCAGCACTATTCATAAGAACCAAGACATGGAAATATGGAATCAATACATAGATTCCCAAGTCTCAGTCATAAAAAGTAATATGACTTTTTTTTTTCTCTCTCTCTTTTAGAGCTTATATGGAAATAAGTGTTCATCAACAGATAAATGGGTAAAGAATATGTATGTTAATATATATACACACACATATATATGTGTGTGTAATGTTTTATAAAGACATATAAATAAAAATGTCTTTATATATATGCACGTATATGTATACATGAACACATATATACAATGGAAAGCTATTCAGCCATTAAAAAGGATGGAATCCTGGCCTTTGACATTAAATGGGTGAGCCTGAAGGACATTATATTAAGGGAAATAAACAGTCACATAAAGAGAAATACTACATGTCACCCTCATATGTGGAAATTAAAAAAAATATGACCTCACAGAAGTAGAGAGATGAAAATGACTACTAGGGGCTGTCCCCCCTGGGGGGTGATTTTGTGCTTTCTGTCTCTCTTTTTGGCGAGCACATGTGCCTGATAGCAAAAACCTCTCTGAAAAAAAGAAAAAAGAAAGAGGAACAATACCTAGTGTTGCAGAATACAACAGAGTGGGGCCATCCCATGGCCTGGTGGTTAAGGAGATTGGATCTCATGACCAATCACTCAGTTGAGTCCCAGTCCCAGCAACTTGAGAAGCTTGGTGGATACATGCTCATGCACACTCAAAATGCTGAAAAATCCTGCAAAGAGGGAGAAGTGGAGAAGAGATTGCAGCATGACCATACCCCTTGGGTGGTACTTGTTCACTTTCCCTCACCTGTTTTCTCTCTTGTATCTCTCTGATGAATGCATGCAAAAATTACCAATTAAAAAAAAGGGGGAGGGAGGATGTGTTTAGCAACAACTTACTGTATATCTCCAAGTAGCTAAAAGGGAGATCTTTTACATTTAATGTACCTTACATTTTATTTGTTAGGGGGCCCAAGGACTCACTGGAAAAAGACAGAGAGAGAGAGAAGGAAAGTAAGAAAGCACCCACCATGGCGGCAGGGTGGGGTGGGGGAGTTGGGGGGGAGGGATGATCACATTGACATATTTTCTCCTCCATTTCTCCTTTTGGAATTTTGGACACATGTGCATGTGTGCCCAGTGTGTTTTTTAAGCTGCCCAGTCTGGGACTCAAACTCCACAATCAGCCGTGAGGGATCCAGCTACCTTAACTACCACTTTACCATCTGGTTCAAAAGGGCATTTTGGGGACTAGCATAATGGCTATGTTGCTAGACTCCCATGTAGTTGACTGAGGTTCAAGCCCCAGACCCAGTGGCTTAAACTCATGCCGGGCGCGTGTGCGTGCGTTCCCAAGATCCCAAGAGGAGAATGGAGAAGGGATTGTGGTGTGGCCATCGCCCCTGGGGGGTGAGTTCTCGCTTTCTCTCTCTCTGTCTCTGTCTTTCTAGCGAGCGCACGCTCCCTATAGCAAAAATCTCTCTCTCTCAAAAAAAAGGGCGTTTTGAATGTTCACAAAGTAATGACAAATAATTAACATGATAGATATACTAATTACCTATATTTCAGTCTTTACATGTTGCATTCATGTACTGAAAAATCACATTGTACCTCCACAAATATGTGCGATTACTATATATTATTAAAATGTTAAAAAATATTTATTGAGGGTTCAGAAAAGTTTATTTCAGCTATCAGCTTCATTATTGGCAACTTCATGAAAGTGTTTAGAACTGCTGCCAAATTTAGAAAAATTGCTACAACCATTTTTTAAATGGGTAAACTGTAGGATTTCAAAATATTTCAGGTTTTTTGTGCTCTAATCATGAATAAACTTAGATTGAGATAATCATTAACCTGTTGGTCATTGATGTTTTCTGTGACTGAAATATTTTGAGCTTTGTAGTCTTTGCTCATGTCAGGTTTTTGTGTCTAATTAAGAAGAAAAGTATCTTTTCTTAGTTCTTCTGATTTATTGCTCATTATATGGTTTATCAGTCATCGAGAGCATATATTTTGCTTCTATTCAAAATATGTACCTTCCTTTTTCTAATGTATTGTGCTCTTGGTATGATCTGAACTTTTTTTTTGATATAACTTGTTTTTCAACATCAGAATAATTTATATTTATTTATATTTATTGCTCATTTTGGTTGTTTGTTTCAGATTCCATTAATTTTTAGTATAAATTTTCTCTCTATCCATTAATAAATTTATAGATGATAGAACAAAGTATCTTTTAAACAAAACTAAATGAGGAATATGTAATTTCTCACAGATTTTATTTAAATAATCCTAAATTTTTTCCCCAAGTTGTAATGGTTATAGTCTATAAATATCAAACATACATGAAAAGTCTGATCAATGTTTGAGTGATTTCCATTAAAAATTTAAAAAATACATGACATGTTTATAGTGATAAACACTGCATTATTAAATAAATTCCAGGGAGAAGAAAACTTTGGTTCTCAATCAAATTTATGAAAACAAGTGCATATATGTAATTGTCTTGCCAGATCAAAGAAAGTTGAAACCTGAGCTAGCAGCAGGAGAGTCAGAAACAAACTAAATTGCTACTACAGATCCTCAAGTAAGATCAGAAATGTGGAGCTCCAGGTATTTCTGAGGGTGGTGGCAAATGCTGATCTGAAAATAAGAAGCCTGATGGGAAAGCATCCACTGTGATAGGGAGAAAATGTTTCACATACACTTCTGTCTAAGCCCACTCTACTCCTTGCATTCATTCTCACTTTTCATTCATTTTCCCTTTCAATTTTTAAGTAAAGTTATTCTAATTAAAATATGCAGCCAAATTTCCAGCTTTTCATCTCTAGTTTGCACAATAAGAGAAGTGTCAACACACCCATTACCACAAAATTTGGATATGTATTCTCTCAATGGGTTAAATCAGAGGGTCTTTCAACTCAGGGACATCCAGTAGAACAGAGAGTGTATAGAGGGTCCTGTTATGGTTTGGATAATGGTTTGTTCCACAAAAGTTTATGTTTTTGAATTTAGATGTCCCCTAAAAATTCATGGGTTGGGACTTGATTGTATTGTTAGCATGTTAAGTGAAAGTTTAATGCCTTCATGGTGTCCTAAAATGGAGCCTCTGGGTGTGATGAAGTCATTAAGATAGGCTGCCATGGGGCCAGTGGGTGGCATGGTGGTTAAGGTGCTGGACACTACCACATGGCTGACCACAGTTTGAGTCCTGGACTTGGTGGCTTTCTTTCTCACTTTCCCTCTCTCTCTGTCTCTCTCTGGTCAAATTACAATGAATGAATGAATAAAACCAATCAATCAATCAATGATAATTCTTAAAAAAAAAAAAGGCTGTCATGATGGGACTCTGGTATGATTATAAGCAGATGGAATGAGACTAGAAGAGCAGAGAGAAAGCCACATGGATACAGAACATGTCTGCTCTGCTAAACATTTTGCCTTCCACCATTTTGTGATGCTTTGGACTTTCCTGAATCATGAGTCAAAATAGATCTCTATTTTTACAAATTACCCAGTGTCAAGTATTTCTGTCTGCAATGCAATGAACAAGCACTATTATGGTGGTTCTGTTTACATCCAAAATACTGAAATAAAATTGCCCCTCCTCCTCTCTCCTCTGAAAGAGCATGTGTGTATGCATGAGAAAGAGATGGAGAAGAGAGCCCCCTCAGCAGGGTCTCATCATGCCACGATCCCCTTTCCTCAGTCTTCTAGCTTATTGGATCCTGGATATGGGTGTAAGAGTCTTGGACATTTAAGATAATTGGGCGGAATATTTAAACAGTGGTCACCGTGTGGCTTCCACCACTACAACTTGACAAGCTACTGCCTGTGCCACTACAGCTGAGCCTCCTCTACTCTTCTTCCTTGATTCACTCAGGAAAATGCTGGAAATCAGACAAGAGAGTTTAGAATTCCTCTGAAGTGAAATTGAACTGCCCAGAAGTAAAGATCTCCAGATATGATATTTGGGTTCCTCCAACAAACGTGTGCAGCCTGATCACCAATCACTCCTCCACTGACAAGTCCACATATGAGGTTTTTAATTAGCTTCCATGACCTCTAGAGAACGGACAGCTAGAGATTAAGTGACAACTGGGAAAGCCTTTAAATGAATTATTAATAAACCAACATGGCGGGAAAGTAGTAGATATTGTCTAAAATTGACAATGGAGACACAGAGTTGTACTTCTATGTCATTTAGAGACTTGTAAGTAGCCACCAGGAGAAACATCAAGACTTTATAGTAATTGGGATGACTGGAGGACTGATGGTTTTCTTTGCGAGTTTTGTACTACTTGATCCTTTTAACACTATGTATCTGCAGTATGAGATGGTCTTCAAAGAGTTCATGGAAAATGCATATTATAAAAATTTAGGCATGGATTTCAACGTTTCTTGCACTAAAACAAACTTACTTTGATTGCTTGTTTCCCCAAACTTTTTGAAGTCTTTTGTATTAATTTAACAACAAAATAATTTCCTTTGAAAATTAAAAGAGACAGTGAATGAAAAATGAAAAGTGAGATGTTGAAAGCGATGAGTATAACACAGGGGTAAAGGTGGTGGAAGAGTGAAGCATGTCTTTTGGAACTGTAGGGGACTCTTACACATGTGAATCTCCTTAATTCTCACAATGACTGAAGGACTATATGTGATATAATATCATTATACCATTTTAGAAAGAACAAAATTAAGGCTCAAGGAAGTTGAAAGAAATTGCCCACAGTCACAGCTCAGAACTGGTGGTATTAAGGCTGAACTCACGTTTGTGTGGTTGTGGCTTTCAAGGTTGGCAAATGAGAGAGGGGAAGGAAAGAGAGAGAAAGACAAAAGACCCTCAGCTGGGTATCAGCATGCCATCATGGCATGATCTTGTCTAAAACGTGAATGGACCTAGAGTGAAGGGAAGCAGTGGGTTTTTGGTAGAGAAAACACAGAAACACTCAAAACGGCTGAAGGTAAAGAGTCATCAGGAGCAAGAATTGAAAGTACAGTAGGGAGAAGGAACAACGAAGGAAGTTGCGTCTTAGAAAGCTTGGAGGAAGGAGCACGGTGATATTGGCAAGAGTTTGTCTTGGGAAGAAGTAGAGTTGCTTTTATTTCTGAAACAGGTGAGAAGGAGGTTAAAGTGGTTGAAGTTGTTACTGCGCTAGAACTCAGAGAGGAGAGACTTGGATGTGTTCATACTGTTTTCTCCATGAAGTAGGAGCCTTGTTATGCCTCTATAAATAAATAAAGAAGGAAAGCTCTGGACCTTTACAGCAGGATAGAGGGAAAGGGTGGAAAAAGGGAGTTGGACATGAACCGCGGTCAACTGCGTGGGAGTCCAGCGACATAGCCATTACGCTAACTGCTGGCCCCCGAAAAAAGGGAGTTGGAAAGTGACTGGAGCAATTAGGGGCCAGCAGAGTTGTCAGATTTTAGCAAGTAACAATACAGCTTACTCAGTGATATTTGAATTGCAGATTAACAACAAATTTTTTTTAGTATGTGCCCTAAAGGTTACATAGTTTTTTCTGGCAACCTTCAAAGAGAGATATTAAAGGATGCGTAAAGAATAGTAAAGCCACTTGGAAATCAGAAATTTGGAAAGGAGCAACCTTAGTGTGCATTGGGTATCAGACGGTAACCTCAACACAGTGAGAAATGCAGAGCAGGAACGGTGGGCTTGGCTTCCAGGCAGCAGGAGTATGGGAGTTCACCTAGCAGCCAGGTGCAATTTTTTTTGCGGATGCAATTCTTAGGGCATTCCTGGAGAGCAATGTGAAGAACCCAAGACTTGGAATTGGCAGGGAAGCCATTGCTAGAAAATGTTACTTACTTTCTAATTTTGCCTGAATAGTTACCCACGTTGTGTATCTCATGGACGTGCACTAGGATGAATATTAGTAAATAATTATCTGCCCAATATTTGGGCTCTTTAGTATGTTGGATCAACAGAGAATGTTGTTCTCACCAGTGGTATTCACAAAAAAGGATTGACAGCTCCTACCTAGTTCTTTGACATTTTTGAGGTTTATCGTGGTGGTTTGCAGTGGTGGTTAGGAGTCTGAAGCGTATTTATGGGCGTATCCCACATTAACCAAGTTGCTTAATATGTGTGGGACTTCATTTCCTGGTTTGTAAAATTAGGATAACAATAGCATCTAACTCATAGACGGTAAGGATTAAATGAGTTACTACGTGTAACTCTCAGAATCTGGTACACAAATATACAAAAACTACAATATTCTGTTAGATATCATAGGCAGACAATGAGAGGTTTTAAATACATTCATTAATATAAACGTGTATAGTTTTTATATACATTCATAGTCAGGAAATAGTGGTTTCAAAGGCCACACTCATTAGCAGAGTCTTATATACATTTTGTAGACATGTCCATTCAGAAATGGCTACAAATTTTAGGGACCAGGAGTTAGCATAATGGCTATGTCGCTGGACCCCCACGTAGTCGACCACAGTTCGAGTCCCAGACCCGGTGGCTTAAAACTCACGTCGGGTGCATGTGCGTGGGTGCCCAAGATCCCGAGGGGAGAATGGAGGAGAAGGGATTGCAGTGTGGCCATCCCCCCGGGGTGATTTCTCACTTTCTGTCTCTCTCTCTCTCTGTCTGCCTGACAAGTGCACGTGCCGTATAGCAAAAACCTCTCCCCCCCCCCTAAAATAAAGAAATGACTACATATTTTAAACATTAAATCTAGAGGTCTGCTTCCCTTCATTTCAGTTCTTTACCTGTTAATTGGCTGGTAGCATTTGGATTAAGAGAAAAGGCATCTAAAGTATTTACCTTTTGGAGCCTAGTTTTTTAAACTCACTAGCTGGGAAATGTACAAATTGCAAAACTTTTGACTGACATTTCCCTTCTCAATAAAATGGTCAACAATAATTGCTTGCTTCACACACCAGTGGTGTTAAATTTATCACGTACTAGAGCACACTTGAGGTAGGTAAGTCACTTTCTTTTTTACTTTCAAGAACTCATAAAATAGTGTGTGTCAGTGGGAGTGTCAGCTCTTCATTTTGGTTGTGCTGGGTAGACACAACATGTCTCCCATTTTAGTCGAAGTAAATCCTCGATCCCCCTCAAAATCTATTCTGGAGTCTAGAAGAGCGTTGGTTTCCATGTTTTGTGATGTATCATGTTGAACTTGTGGTATACGTTGATGAGGGTTTTAAGGCAGCTGTGAATTAACTGTCACTATTTTTTTTTTTTGCAAACTCATAAAATCCCAGAACGCAGGGGTCTGTTGTTTATTCGTTCAGCCCTTTCTGAGTCATTCAGGTACAGGGTGTGTCTGGCAATTGAAACTGCACAGCGGAGGAAGTTTTGAGTTCACATTTGCCAAGATGGGACGGCAGCGAGACCAGGGACTGGGTGGATACCTTATTGTAACAGCAGAGCAGGGGCAGAAGTGCCCTGAGCTTGCCCTTCGGGCAGATATAACCAGGGTGGCCTCTTCCTCACACTTTTAATTAGCATCTAAGCAAAAGGGAAGGACTGGAGAGGTGCGAGATTATTGAGATTTGGGGGTTATGAGGTGCCCCTCAAGTTGAAAGGGAGAGATGGGTGCGGGTAGCCGACTGGACAACCACAGGCGCCCTGCTGGGCCTAGCCACGCTGCTCTTCCCCTTTGGAAACTCCTGAGCTGCTGGAGCTATTGAAATGTCTCAGGACCCCGCAGCGGGCTCATCGCTTCTAAGGCCGCACCACTGACCAGAATCTGGGACACGGGGCCTAAACTGGGGCCCAATTGAAAGAGGGGAACCACCACCTAACATCAAGGTGCTGGCCCTCTTCGCTGGTGTCCCGGGAAAGCCACTTTCTGCTGCTTTGACTACGGGTTTCCAAGTCTCACTGCATTCGGTTGAGGGGCAGAGGGGCAGAGAAAGCTCCGAGTCCATTCTCCCTCCCTGTTGCTGGCCGCCTCCATACCTCCCGCAGCCCCTTCCCAGCCTCTCCTCCCCAGAGCGCGGCCGGGACTCGCTGGGCCGCGGCTCCGGCTTCCCCTGCCCTCGCGGAAGTGGCCCTCGGGACAGCCGGCCACAATCTCGGGACTCGGATCCTGCAAGGGCTGCGGCGGTGGGGGACCAGGGAGGTGCGCTACCAGACTCCTGGTGGTCCTCTGCGCCTTACGACTTTCCGGAAGAAGTTTCCAAAGACTCTCCAGCTCCTCTCTTTGCAGGGCTGCGACAATCCTGCCCACCTCGCAGGAGACGCTGCTCTCAGCTCGAGGGCTGTGATTTATACATTAGAATTCAAGGGGTACCGGGCTCCGCCCCTTCGTTTTTTTTTTTTTTTTTTTTTTTCCGTCTTCTTCAACTTCTGGTTGGGAGGAGGGTTTTTTTTTTTTCCGCCCCAGATCTTTCCTGGACAGATCCGGGGGGCCCCTGCTGCTGACAGGGGGCGTGGGGGTTAGGCATTAACCCCTCCCAGTCTCTTCCTAAAGAAGCCACTCAGCCTTGGCGCGGCGCTAGGCGACTTCACCTCGCAGGCAAGCGCTGGCGGTGGCGAGCGGAGCTGGCCATTGGAGTGCACGGCTGCGGAGGGAGGGGACCCCGACTACAGTAAGTTTGAGAAAGCACCACGCAGTCAGTCGCGGGCAGCAGCAAGATGCCGAGAGCGCCGTGCAGACTCGGACCTCTCCGAACACAACTTCGTCCTGCCTGAGAGAGGTAAGGGGCTGCGAGCTGCTCCGGCGCTGGCGCGGGCGGGGGCGCCGGGAGCCCCCCTACGGGAGGGGTTGGTGGCAGAAACGAATGTTTAAACTGAACGAAGAAAGCAAAAACTTTTGAAGCACCCATCCCTGGGAGTTAAAGCCGTGCATCTCTGGGTTGTTAAGAAGCCCACATCGATAGGATTGTTCTTGGGACAGTGGTGATTTATGGAGTTTGAAAAAACGGCTAATTCCCATTGTAGAAGCGCCTGGGGAAGGGAGAGGGAGGCAAGGAAGCCGCGGTTGGTCCGAGAGGAAGGGAAGGAGCTTTTTTTTTTTTTTTTTAATCCTATAGACAAAGAATATGGGGGCTAGAGGTGACGGCTTGAACTTGCAAAGCCCGCTAGCAGAGTGTGGAATTAGATGGGGAAAAGGAAGATCTTTTTGGCGCGAGCAGCTTCTGCTGTGCGGGGCATTGCTGGGCTTGCTCCCGCCTCCGTTACTTTACTTTTCTCACTCTGCTGCGTCGCGCTGAAACACTGGAGCAACTAACAGACTTTTGCGGGCCAGTGCTGTACGTCGTTCCTTTCACACTTTCTGGTGTGTCTGCGGGAGGCAAAGCGGTGGACGACCTCAGTAAATAAAACTGCCGGCGCCGGCTTAGCAATGCACCAGGCGTCTGTTTTTGTGAGTTTCTGGAGAGTTAGTTTTGCATTCGAAATTAGGTATGTGGTGGAGTGTACTACTACCATCAGCAGTAAACTCTCGTGTGTGTGGTGTGTGCGTTGGCTAAACTTACGCAATCAGTTAATATGCGAGACTTCTGGGATTTGCTGCAATCTCTTATAAATGGTTTTCACTGAATGTCTTTAAATGTACTTGCACTGGCTTGCGGGGCGGGGGGGGGGGGGGGGGGGGGGGGTGGAAAGAAGAAGAAAAGGCAGTTGCTTCACCGAGGCGCAAAGCTTTCCTGTTTACCGCAAGGCAGGGGCGGTCCTCGCTGTCCACACCTCGCTGCGCCCTTGGACCCTAAGCACACCTGCTCCTAGAGAGTTATTAATAGAGCCCCCCAAAATGACTTACGCTGTCAAATGATTTTCGTGCAAATCAGTTGCTTGCATGGCAATTAGGAGGTGGTGCTAGTCTTTTCGAGCTAGGAGGTGGGGGAGCAGAGAGGTGTGAGACTCCGCCCTCGCGTCGGCGGTTGGATCTCTTCCAAGCCGCTAGTGGTGAATACGCAGTAGAGCCGGCAAAGCTTCGGAGAATCTCCCAGCTGGAAATTGGAGGGGGTAGGGGGCAGAGCGAAGGGGTAGGAGCGAGTTAAAAAGGGGGCTCGCCTCTCCAGGTCTCCTATTTCCATTTGAGTGAATGTGACCATAGGGAGAGTTTTCGTCTTGTCCCGTTGGAGTTTAGAGTTTGCAGAAATTGTTGGTTTCCCTTTTCTCTCTTCCCTTCTTGCTATATTCGCAAGAAATGGTAATTTGGGTTTGTGAAGTCCCTCTCCCTGCGCTCTCTCCAAGTTTCCTTAAAACAAATCACCAACAAAACTGGAGCAATGCCTTAGCTAGAATGAATTATACCAGTGTGCTGTGGCTTTCCCCTGACTCTCCTCTTTGTGACTTGTTTAAGGCTGCGGTTTCCGAGGCCCTCTCCAGCCAAGGAAAAGCTACAGAAAAAGCCTGGATCTCTGAATCACCCCTGGGACGAGTGAAGGCTCTCTCGGCCTCGCCCTCGCCCTCTAGCGTTCGTCCGGAGAAGCGCCACCCCCCAGATTCCTGGGGGCTCATCAGGCACCATGGGGTCTACCAGTATCCCTCTGGTCAAGGCCCTCCGCAGCTCAGTCTCCGACTATGTCAACTATGATATTATCGTGCGGCATTACAACTACACGGGAAAGCTGAACATCAGCGCGGAGAAGGAGAACGGCATTAAACCGACCTCGGTGGTCTTCATTCTCATCTGCTGCTGTATCATCTTGGAAAACATCTTTGTCTTACTGACCATTTGGAAAACCAAGAAGTTCCACCGACCCATGTACTACTTTATTGGCAACCTGGCCCTCTCGGACCTGTTGGCAGGAGTGGCCTACACAGCCAACCTACTCTTGTCCGGAGCCACCACTTACAAGCTCACCCCTGCACAATGGTTTCTGCGGGAAGGGAGTATGTTTGTGGCCCTGTCTGCCTCTGTGTTCAGCCTGCTAGCCATCGCCATCGAGCGCTATATCACCATGCTGAAGATGAAACTCCACAACGGGAGCAACAGCTTCCGCTCCTTCCTGCTCATCAGCGCCTGCTGGGTCATCTCCCTCATCCTGGGAGGCCTGCCCATCATGGGCTGGAACTGCATCAGCCTGCTGGCCAGCTGCTCCACCGTGCTGCCGCTCTATCACAAGCACTATATCCTCTTCTGCACCACGGTCTTCACTCTGCTCCTGCTCTCCATCGTCATTCTGTACTGCAGGATCTACTCCTTGGTCAGGACTCGGAGCCGCCGACTCACCTTCCGCAAGAACATCTCCAAGGCCAGCCGCAGCTCAGAGAAGTCGCTGGCACTGCTCAAGACAGTGATTATCGTCCTGAGCGTCTTCATCGCCTGCTGGGCACCCCTCTTCATCCTGCTCCTGCTAGACGTGGGCTGCAAGGTGAAGACCTGTGACATCCTCTTCCGAGCCGAGTACTTCCTGGTCTTAGCGGTGCTCAACTCTGGTTCCAACCCCATCATTTACACTCTGACCAACAAGGAGATGCGGCGAGCCTTCATCCGGATCATGTCCTGCTGCAAGTGCCCCAGCGGAGACTCCACCGGCAAATTCAAGAGACCCATCATCGCAGGCGTGGAATTTAGCCGCAGTAAATCAGACAACTCCTCCCACCCCCAGAAGGACGATGGGGACAACCCAGAGACCATTATGTCTTCTGGAAACGTCAACTCTTCTTCCTAAAACTGAAAGCTGCCGTCCCATGGGAGCTCTCCTACCCGGTCACCCACCACCCTGGTGTTTTGGAAAAAAAAAAAAAAAAAAAAAATCTCTGGGCCTCAACTGCTGCCAGGGAGGAGCTGCCATGCCAGAGGGAGGGAGGAGGACAATGCAACAGCCTGGTAGTGCCAGGGGTTGGTGGGTAGAGCTAGCTCCATGAACAATGCACTGGGAAGGGTGGAGATCAGGTCCTAGCCTGAAATACATTTCCTCCTCCCCTGGAGCTTTGATTTTGCACTGAGCCAAAGGTCTAGCATTGTCAAGCTCCTGAAGGGTTTATTTGGCCCCTCCTCAAAGACTAATGTCCCCATGTGAAAGCGTCGATTGGTCTGGAGCTTTGTGGAGAAGATGTATTCTTTCACTTTAGTTTCAAACCCAATGAGTATGTGCACTTCTGCTTCTGTAGGGATGACTGCACATCTGCACATCGCTCCTCCCTTCCCCTTCACACCCTTCCTCAATGTTCTTTTACTTTATATTTTAAACTACCTGGTATTTGTCAGAACCGTGGTTGTGGCATGGTCCATTTCTTGGTCATTTGGAGCAGATTGGTCGGTCGGAGTTGGCAGGCCATGAGAAGATGAAGATGCTATGGAGATGTAAAGCAGTCTCATTTGCTGAGGCCAAAGTTTCCAATGTACGCTGGATCCGTTTTCTGGAATTTGGTTGAAGTCACTTTGATTTTTTTTTTAACACCTTTACAATGAAATGTGTTACAGTTTCATATCCATTGTGGTTGAAATCTGCACAATGAAGTCCACTTTATCTTAATGATATCAGATAGGAGAAAAGAGGAACACAAGGTGAGAACTGACAGGATAATTTTATGTAAACCAAGGGGATGTTTTTCATTGAATTAGTCTAACAAATACAACATCTGTCTTTGGCACTTTTCTGGAAGTTTATTTCGGAGCGTTGTGTGATTCATTTCAATGAACAGGATAGTTGTATTTGTTCTGTTAAAAGTACTTTTCATGATTTTTGAATGTATTTGCTTCAGCCAGAGGTCATATTATTGGATTTTTCTAACCTGTGTTAACACCACTGAATGTGTATTTCTTAAAAAAAAAAAAAAAAAAAAATACCATCCTTGTATGCCCTTAAAGCATTACTTTAACTGGTAGAGAACACCAGAAGTTTTTCAGTTCAGCTGTTCAGTAGATAGTAATTGAAAATGTGTGTTACTGTTACAAAGAATAAAAATATATCACTGTCTCTTTAGTATGGTTTTCAGTGCAATTAAATCAAGCAATGTCTTGTTTTTTAAAAAAATAGTATTTAATAGGTTTCTGGATCATTTTGCACATAGCTTTATCAACTTTTAAACATTAATAAACTGATTTTTTGTAAAGATCCCTTTGTGAAGAGCGTTTTTTAACCACAATTATTAAGATGTTTTATTTGATCATGTGGCTATTCTTTGGAATAGAAGCTAAAGGCAATTTTCTGTTACTCAAAGGATTTTACCTTGATCAACTAGGGTGTGAAAATAAATGTGGTTTGTTCAGAAACCACTCTACCTTTTTCAGGAAGAGAAACTTCAATAAGTTAACACTGAAGGCTAGTAAAGAAGGAGATAAAAACCACCAACCTCCTGAATACCACATTGGCAAGTAAATGTAATTGTTTGGGTTTTAAATTGCATTTGAGCCGAACTAAATTAAGTACAATAATTCTACTCTAAAACATGGGTTTTTAAAGAAAATGTATACAACACTGTAGTTGTAAATCTAATACTCAGTGACTAGTTCAAACCGGTCAACAAACACATATACTCTTGGCGTTCTACCAACAGAGGGAAGGGAGACTGTATAAAGGGGGATGTGAGAGATAAAATTAAATCACTTTATTTTTATCAGCACACAGCACACATGTTTGGCTTCTCCAAGTCTGTTTTATGAACACTATGGAAGTATACAACATCAATGAAGTGGCTATTTGTAGAATATGGACTGCGTAGCATAGCATCTTTTATTTGAAAACTTTCTTCATGATATCTGAAAGATTTAACATTCCTAGGCTTTAATTTCTCCAACTAAAAATGAAGGCAAGGCATCTTGCAAGCACCACAGAATCATGATAATACTCTGGTTTTGATTGAAATGGCAATGTGTTTTCCTTGTTGGGGTTAAATCAGTTTTTCAGTACCTTTGGCTCTCCAGTCCTATTGTTACTTTCAGTTTTTGTGCTTTCAAGTGTCATTGCCTATGCACAGGACACAGTTGGGATATGAAGATAAACCTCACCTACTGGAGTCGATGTCATTTCTGGGTAAGGTTAACTGTGGGAAACAGAAGTGTGTTCACTAAGGAAACCTTAGGTCACCACCTCCAGTTTCCTGAAGGAAATGCCAAAAATGCTCCAAAGACAAAAGGCTGGAAACAAACTGGAATGTTTCTATCCATCTGTCTGCTGAGGCGGAAGGAATGATTTCATGTTACACTCACTTCCTAGAGCTTTCATTACAGAGTTGAGCATAATGGAAAAGCATGTCCATTTGGTGCTTCTGTGGAGGATAGAATGTTTGTACTCTTGGCCTTATCTTCAGAAGCAGAACAGTGACTCATGACCTAGGGGAGGTTGGGATAGGACAGCCAGTTAGTGGGGAATAGGAGCACCTGGGTGGCAGGGAGGACAGCTCACCTATGCCCATCTGCATTTTCCAATAGTTAGATGTGCTTTCTCCCTGGAAACTCCAGGCAGTGGCAGTGCATTTCATTCCAAGGAAGCTGGCCAGTCCTGGCCTGTGGTTTTTCTGGGCATATGTGTGGCAGAACCCCACATCTGGCCACGAAGCAAAGGCCAAGATGAAGGAATATTTGGTTGTATCCTAATATGAGTATCTGGTTTTAATTCAGTATATTCTGGGAAGTGAGGATGAGAAAGGAAAAAAAAAAAGCTTCAGTAACTATAAGCTTATACTAAAATATGCACATGTAGAGTTTGGTTTAAAAATACATGTAGTACTTTTCAAGAGAAGTACAACAGAAAACCTGGGCTAGACTGGTTATATGTTTGCAGAAAGTTCAATTGGCTCAAAATATTCAAGAAAATTATGAAATAACATCTCGTAATATCTTACCTCTAGCAACATTAGATGTGACTATAATTTTATAGAACATTCAAATCAAAATCTTTTATAAGGCACATTCTTGTTTTGCTTGTTAATTTTCTTATAAAGCACATTCTTGTTTTTGCTTATTACTTTTCTTATAAGGGACAAATCTAGTTCTTTTATAAAAGTTGATCTAGTGGGACCAATGGGTGGT
Source organism: Tupaia tana (assembly GCA_026018925.1). Taxonomy (NCBI): domain Eukaryota; kingdom Metazoa; phylum Chordata; class Mammalia; order Scandentia; family Tupaiidae; genus Tupaia; species Tupaia tana. Next base: position 70,108,719 of record JAKSZU010000004.1, read on the forward strand.
ATGGTAGTTAGGGCGCTGGACACTCCCACATGGCTGACTACAGTTCCGGACCTAGTGACTTGCTTTCTCACTTTCTCTCTCTCTCTGTCTCTCTCTGGTCAAACTAAAAATAAATGCATGAATAAATAAAGTTAAATAAATTATTCTTTTTCTAAAAAGTTGATCTAGTGATATTAAAAATTCAGAAGTTTCTAGTAATAGAAACTTTGCATTCACGTTCATTAGGTACTGGATTCTCTTTTAGTAATATCAGCACTTCAGTTGTAACGTATATCATCTCTGCTTTTTTTCCCCAAAGTAAACAGTCATTGTAAAGATTTTTAATTTCATTTCTTTTAAAATAGTATTCATTTCTGTTCTTTACATTGCTCATGTTAAGAATATGCCTGGGCCAGCCTGTGGCATGGTGATTTAATTGGCCAGATTGTGCCTTTAGAGTCTCAGACCTGGTAGCACACCTCTGCATGTGTCCAAAATCCTGAAAAGAGGGAGAAGTGGAGAAGGGACAGTGGCATGGCCATTCCCTATGGAATAGTGTTTTCTCTTTCTCCCTCTCTGTCTCTGTCTATATCCTGTGAACATACATGCTCTATGAAAAAGTTAAAAAGGAAAAAAAGGAAGAATATGCCTACTGCATATCCTTGCAGTATTTCCAACCTAGATTGTACTTTTTTATGATTTTGACTTCTCATGCCTCTATTTTGTACATCACTGAGATCTGTCACTTTTCCCAGGCAATTACACAGCTCTGTTGGATCTACTACTTTGCAAGAACATCTTCAGAAAGATGTGGGTTCTATTGAGGAAATTCTGCAAAGTGAGAACTTGAAGTACAAGTAATTCTGTGTACTACTGATCTTATTTTCAGGTGAGAAGCAGGAGATCATAGTGGAGTGACCCATTAAAGAAATATTTTACCTACAAAACTGTCGAAGTTTTGACCTTTCAGTCACTGGCTGAAAAATTAATCTCTAGCTAGGAACCATTATTCACTCACAGTTTTGTAATAATGAGTTTTTATAATTTCTATATAATGTTCCTTTTGTTGTTGTATAGCTTATCCCGTACTCCTCAGCTGGAATGACATTGCTTCCTACAGGTACTACTTAACTAACTGGATCAAACCATGTTTGACCTCACTTATCTACTTATCTCTTTTTTTTTTTTTTTTTTTTTTTCTCTAAATAGGTGATAGAGACAGGAGGTGACACAGCAGTAAAACACAATGCTCCACAAGGCTCATCCACATGGAAAGGTTCTGAGTTCACGGCCAGAATATGCCGGCCACTCGTGCCCGTGATCTGAGACTGGCCGAAGTTGAGGGTGGATGTTGGTGTTGAAGCCTTGCTGAGGGCTTCACTCTCTCTGTTTTTCTCACTCATGGAAGAAATAAAAAAACTTAAACAAACATAATACATAGGTTATAACACTTTGAGGGGAGAATTACAAATAATAATAATAAAAACTTCACGGGACCTGCCAGAGTGTTCTTTCCCTATACATACAGTAAGCGCTTGATGATGAGAAATCGTAAACGCATCATTTCCTCCAACTTTCCTTCCTGCTCTTTTGATGTGTGTTTCACATGATCCAAAGACAGAGATCCAAAATACAATACTTTTTTTATATACACCTTGCGTTTACTGACGTACTGATTAGAACTAGAGTCACATTTCAGAACACTCAAGCAAGCCAGGTCTATCTGAACAACTAAAAAAGTCTTTAGATTGGCTACAAAGAAAAAGGATTTTAAACCAGTGATCAAAAGAACTAGGAGAGATAAAAGGGAGATAATAGTGAAGGGGTTAGGCCCACATTTAATTCAGTCTTTTCACAGTCTTTGACAAGAGCCAGGACCTAGAGCAATTCTGGTTCATGTTAAAAATATCTCCCCGATATATCCTACCCCTCGCTCCTTGTGCTTTTTCCTCAGATTCTGACTGTCGCGTGATTCCTGTGTTTCCCAGGATCTCTTTTTCTCCCCTTTAAGGACTGAGAACTAAAACTCAGGTGAATCTCTGGGTCTAGCTATCAGTAAAAGTCAAGTGTGGGTGGCAGATTTGGATAAACAAGAGTTGCTACATTTGTTTTATTGAAGCATCTTCATGTACCAAATGAAGAGTGTCTAGATTAATAATGAATAAGCAACTGTAGTAAATTCAGAAATGGAATACTATTTGGCAGTTAAAAAAGAACCACTTCTGATGCGGTTATGTTGAGAAAATAAATAAAAGCCAGAAGAGAGAACATACAGAAGAGAACCTACTATGTGATTCTATTTATGTAAAGTTCAAGAATAGGTAAAACTGTGCTGGTTCCCCGTTACTTAGTGGTTAAGGGATCTGTATCCCTCATGACCAGTTTCAGTCCAAATCTCAGCCCATTCGCTTGAAAACATGCCAGCCTTGTGTACCTGCTTGCCCCAAATCCCAGTGGGATAGAGAAATGCAGGAGAAAGAACTGAGTTGTCACCATGCTCCACTGGGAGGTGCTTTCACCTTCTCTCTCCTGGCAAGCGCATGTACCCATTGAGAATTTTTTTAAAAATGAGGCAAAGCTAATCTGTGGAGATAGAAATCAGAAAAGTGATTCTCTAGAGGAAGGGGATAAATTGGAAAGGAACATGAAGGAACCTATTGGGTTTTTAGGAATGCTGTACATCTTAATGTTTTAGTGAGTTGGTTATTCAGGTGTATGTATTTATTTAAACCTATCCAGCCCTATTTTTAAAAGCTGTGAAATTTGTATATATATGTGCATATGTGTGTGTGTGTATTGGAAAAGTAAATTTTCTATGTTTTCCTATGCAAAAATGTATTATGACTGTTTTGACCACCCAATAGTAGACTTCCACTTCTGAGAATGAGGGCTGTACAGGACTTTTCTCTGTGAAATTATGGGAAGACTTAATGAAGTTCAGTAGAGTATGGCAAAAGTCTGAAAGTATCCCATAGAAGGAACCTATGCCCATTTAGTATCACCCATGGCCCAGAATCAAAACACTAAAATGCTAAATAATTGTGACCCACTGATACCCTCTTTGGTTCCATAGGATGAGAATTTGGCTTAGTGTCCATATTTGTAATCCCTGAAGAATTTCTATGTCTTGAAAATGTCTAGGGATGTATGAAACTGTCCCTATAGAAGTTTACTCATGTTCAGATTTCAGCTTTAGGACTGTATGGTGGATTGTAAATAACCTTTTGAAGCATGGACTTTTATCCACTTGGCAAGGACACTGAAACAGATTAGTACTGGAGGCACACAACGGAAATGCGCCGGGCCATTTCTTACTGTGGTCACCTGATCAAGCCCATAAAAGGCATTCAGTCAGATAATAGCACTTGCCCTGAGTGTAAGTACTGCATTGCTAAAAGTAATGGGCAGAGACACAAAGGGCATGGAAGGCAAGCTCCTGCTCTGGAGGGCATTACAAGCTTGGGGCTGGCTACGTTGTTAGCTGCATTAGTGCCATCTATGGAGCGCCTCCTGCAGCCAGCTGAGAGTAGCTGGGCAATGGACAAGTGCCTTGGGCACTGCACTGGGACTTGGACAGGCTGATTAGATACAAAGCAGGAGTGGAAACAGGAAAGAAGGGGCAGTGCTACCTGGGCTGACAAGGAGGGTGGGGAGATAGTAAGCTGCTTATCTCTTTCCCTAGGCTTGAACTCCTACTATGGCTCCACTTTTCTTCTGTTTGTTGATAGCATGGTAGAAAGCACTGGCATGGCTCATGCTGCATGCTTCCACCACTCTTGGTAACTCCACCCAGCCACTCACCCATGCATTCAACAAGCATGCATGCCTTCTGCTGTTTGCTATGGATTCAAGAGTAAAGGATAAACGTGGAGCCTTCACAGAGCTGGCAGAATTTATGCCACTGGCTGTAGGGCTTCAATAGTGCCTTCCTTTTAGGGTCCAGCAATCATAATATGGCAAGAAATATATTTTTTTCATGTGTTTACTCACTGCCATGTATGTCTCCTAATATATTGAGTTCTTTTGCAACATAAAATAATGTTGTTTACCAAATATGGTTAATGTTGAATCTTTTCATCTTTGGCCACCATTTAACTAATATCTCTAGATAACTCGTCATTACATAATGGGAGATCAACTCACATTTGGAATGGAGAAAAGTTCTTTATATTATTATACATTGTTACAAATATCAGTGTTTGTATTCTCTTTTTTTAGATTGTTCTAGTCCTCAAGTGACAGAGAAACAACTGTGAAATCAAAGCAGTCAACATTGTTTTTAGTTTCTACTTCACTTTAGTTTGTGCTCTTCTTTTTTTTTTTTAAGAGATTTTTGCTATAGGACATATGCACTCACGAGAGAGACGAGAGAGACAGAGAGACAGAAAGTGACAAATCACCCCTCCCTCTCCCGAGGGATTGTTAACGGATGGGAGAGTGTTGAGCTGCATTGTGAAATCCTTGGTTCTTTGGGTCCAGATCACTAAAATTAGAGATCTGTCCCTAGGCACAAAATAAAACTGCAACCACGAATGAAGTAGGTAGAAAAAAAGATTTAATAGAAAGGAAAGGAAAAAAAGAAAGTACACCTAAAAAGGTTGTGGGGTGGGTGGATTGCCAGGTGGCAACCGCTTGGTACTAGTTAACCGTTATTTTTATTACTAGCGTCATGAATATTCATTAGTAGAAGGCTCCTTACGCTGCCTATGTTCTTCCTTTAAATTTGAATCCACAAGTTCTTTTCCTGCACCTGTGCACCTTCCTCACAGGTAAAGAATGAGGAACTTGATCACCTAATTGCGCATGGTGCCCAATGCGAGCCAGGTTGCTCCAATTAGACTGCCCAATTAGTCCATTGCCCTAATAGGAATTGGGGCATTGACCAAAACGCTTGCTTAGGTCTTTTTGATAAGAGAAAATTTTCGGAATCATCCCTGTGTGCTTTCCTGAGGCCCCAAGGAAAGAAGATGGCAAATTGCCTCGCCCTCCTGGCACCCGGAGCTAGATGAGACTTTTGCTTTTCTCTTAGGGCTGCCCGCTCATGACTAACTAACTGCCTACCACAGGATGATGGCCACACCTGTATCCCTTTTCCTCCATTTTCTTCTCAGGATTTTGGGCACTCATACAAGCATGCCTGGTGTGAATTCTAAGCTGCTGGGTTCGGATTCGAGACTCGTGTGCTCTTCTTTCTAGAGCTCTTCCATGAACTCTGCTGGGTGGAACCACTTGGGTTGAAATGTGCAAATGAAGTCTACACTTGAGTAAGTCTAAGGTGATAGTCTTATTCAACTTGGATGAAAAAGAATGGAGACAAAAACGCACAACTCAAAACGTGACAAGTGCCCTTAATCATCAATATTATTATGAGCAAACTCACCTAATGGTGAGCCTTTGGTAATCATTGCTAATCACCTGGAAGACTTGAGAGAGGAGCCCAGGTGGGTCTTTTGTGCGCTGCCTGTTCAGTGACTAACTGATGCCGGGAGCTGGGTCTAACCTCCTGGGCAGCACCAGAACTCTGCACCCCAATCTTTTTTACTTTATTTTGTTTGTTTATTTATTTACTTACTTATTTGTTGGCAGAGACCTTACCTTGTGTGCTTGCCAAAGAGAGAAAGCATCCCCCTAATGGAGTGTGGTCATACCACAGTACCTTCTCTATTTCTCCACCCTGCCAGATTTGGGGCACATATGCACTCTTGCCTAATGTGTTTTCCAGACCACTGGGGCCAGAATTAAAACCTCAATTTGCCATGTTAGATACAGCTTAACCAATGCAGGTGCTTAACCGCTGTCCTACAGGGCCTGGCCTGCACCCCTGAACTGATCTGAGGCAGCCTGCCCAGGTTTGCATACTGTTATCAGGAGGAAGAACCTCAGAATGCCAATAGTAGATGCCAACACATTGTTACAAGATCTACCCTCGAAGCATAAGTTCTGCTGTTGGAAGGATGAGTGGCTTTGTTGTTTTGAACAAAAGAGAGCATACTTAGTTCTAATTTCAGGGTTTCTCTGGTTCTTGTCTAGACACTTGAGAGGAAAACAAATTACCCGGTAAAGTTATGTTCTAAAATAAGAGGAGACATGCTACATCACTTGTAAAAACATTAACTCTTATACACTCTCCTCTCACTGAGCTTCTGCTGGCCTTTTGTGGTACCAGAAGTAGTGGTTAGCTCTCACATGCTGTTCTGCTTCAGCTAGCTTCATGTGGCCACCTGCAGAAATAGTTCTTAGTTTCTCTTCCTTGTCTAGATGCTGGTCAAGGCAGCTTTTAGAAAAACACAGATTTTCATATTCCCACTCCCACATGCAAAGTGAATTAGGGTTTCAAAGAATTGCCTAGATTCTTCAGTCCATAAAATCCATTGCCTAGATGAACTGATTATTTTGAATTGACACTTTGTCCAGCTGAATTTTTATAATGCCATGGGCAACATAGTAGGAGATGCAAAATCAGAATGAATTTGGGAGACATACCCACAAGGACCTTCTATTTTAAAAAAGCAGGGACCAGCAGTTAGCGTAATGGCTATGTTGCTGGACTCCCATGTAGTTGACTGCAGTTCAAGTCCTGGACTCGGTGGCTTAAACTCACGCCGGGCGTATGTGCGTGTGTGCCCAAGGTCCCGAGGGGAGAATGGAGGAGAAGGGATTGTGGCGTGACCATCCCCCCTGGGGGGATGATTTCTGTTTTCTGTCTCTCTGTCTCTCTCTGTCTTTCTGGTGAGTGCATGTGTCCTATAGCAAAAAAACTCACCAAAAAAAAAAAAAAAAAAGAAAAGAAAAGACCCATATAATGACATACAGTTTGAAAAGCAGTTTTAGACCAGCTGCTTTAACTCAGCAGTAATGCAAAGCTCTGTAATCTTAAGATCACATGGGGTGGGTTGGTGTCCTGAGGTCTCCCTGTGCATGCCAGGCACATGTCTCTCTCTTTCTGTCTTCTGTCTCACTGAATAAATAAATAAATAAGCTTTTTTTTTTAAAAAAAGACTTTTTTCTTCAATTGCCAGAGAGCACATGTACTCACCAGAGGAAGAAAGAGAAAGCAGCCCCAGTGGTGCATGGCCATGCTGCAATTCTTTCTCTTCCATTTCTCCTTCCTGTCAGGATTTTGGATTCACATGCCTGTGTTGTGTTTTTTTTTTTTTTTTTTTTCAAGCTACAAGGGTCGGAATTTGAACCACAGTAGGCCATGTAGGATACAGTTCCCAATACACAGTGCTTAACCAATGCATTATGGGACTGGCCCACAAAGCAGTTTTATATGTATTATTTCATTTTATATATTTGTCTTATTAATTTTTTTTTAAGAACTATGCTTGGGTCAAACCTGTGGCCTAGTGGTTAAGGGAGCCAGATCTCACATGGCCAACTGCATAGTTCAATTCCCAGCCCTGGTGGCTTAAAAAACACATCAGGCATGTGTGCATACCCCAAATCCTGATAGGATGATGAACTGGGGAAGGAATTATGTGTCAATGCAGCAGATCGGAGGGTGCTTTCTTCCTCTCTCTCTCTCTCTCTCTCTCTCTCTCTCTCTCTCTTTCTCTCTTTTTCTGTCTCTTTCTGGTGAGTGCATGCACCCTCTGGCAAATTTTTTAAAAAAGTAAATAAAAACTATTCTCATTCAGTGTTTTATATTTTTGTTTTGCTTTATAATCACTGATTTTAAATTGTGGTCCTCATTAGCAAAAATTAAAATGTGTAAGCAATTTAAACGTCTTTAAGAGGTCTGGCTTCATAGCGGAGCAGTTTGGTACTAAGCAGAGAGAGCCAGACCCCACATGACCTACCAGAGTTTAGTCCCAGCCTCATCAGCCTGAAAAAGCCTTCTGAGGGTATATACATGTCCAGGGTCCTGATGGGATGGAGAATTGCTGAAAAAAGGACCATGGCATGACCAGGCTTGTTGAAGGGACTTGCTTGCTCTTTTTGCTCTTTTTCTTTCTCTCTTGTGCCTGTGCACATGCCCTCCTGCATAACTTTCTTTAAAAACAAAACAAAACAAAAAACCCTCTGTGAGATATTTGTGTCAAATAGATTCTGCTTTCTGTGCATTTTCTTTTTCTTTTTTTTTTTTTTTTTAGAGGTTTTTGCCTTAGGGCACTTGCACTCACTAGGGAGAGAGAGACAGAGACACTGAGAGGGAAAGTGAAAAATCACCCCCTAGGGGGACAGCCATGCCACAATCCCTTCTCTTCCTGGGATTTTGGGCAGGCACACACAGGCACCGAGCATTAGGTTGAAGCCACCGGGTCCAAACCTTGAACCATGGTCAGCCATATGGGAGTCCAGCGATGTAACTGCTATGTCAAATGCTGTCTCTGTGCGTTTTCTAAGAATTTGATAGAAGTCAGTTCGTCACTGAATTTGATACCCACCTAAGTATAAGGGACCTATCTGGATTGTACTGTCCTCTCCTAATCCAGGCTCTAGGGTGTGTATCTGGAGTCCGTGTGAATCTAAATGTTCAGAACAACTAACTACCAAAGAATTGGTAGTGTGGGATCTTGGCTACCTAAATACACATCAGATTTCCCACTAGAAAAAATAAAATTGCCCAATCTTTTGTTTGTCTTCTCAAAACAAGGAGTGAATTAACTAACTAGTTTCTCCATAAAGAAAAATTTACAAAAATGTATTAAAACAGTGTTGAACAGTATTTGAAAATCTAAAATATGCTTAACTTGCTAGATGAATAATTATTTTTACTCTGTGTTTCAAAATATACTTTCTTTTTTTAATTACCAGGGGTGTGTATTTGCTCATTAGAGAGGAAGAGAGGAGAAAAGCATACTCCCGTGGGGCATAGTCATGCCACAATCCCCTCTCTATTTCTCCATCCTGTTGGGATTTGGGGCTAGCATTCACATGTATCTGATGTATTTCTCAAAACACTGGGGTTGGGACTTAAGCCTTGGTTGGCCATGTGGGATTTGATTTCTTTAACCACTAGACTATGGGGCTGGCCCAAAATATACTTTCTTTATCTTTCGATAGATGGCTTTTTGGAAGTAATGCATGATTTTCTAATAATTAGGGTCTCTTATAAGAACCAAGTCTTTCTACCTAATTTTTGCCTAATAGAATAAACCTATGAGAAACTGGAAGCAATTAAATGAACACTGAAGAAACAAACAAACAAAAAGCACACGAGAGAGACATTTCATTGAAAAGTCAGGCTATGATTGAATGTTATGATTTCTCCCCTGATGAGGGCAGTTTTCAGGCCACCACAACTGCCTTTTGTCATGTCGGGTTGAGTTCTGGCACTGCCAGGGATGTTACTTATAGTTTATGGAATTTTGACTCATGGAATTGGTGTCTGTGTAACCACAGTAAGTTCACTCTAGGTTTTGCATGTCATTATCAATTTAGAACGCACTGGTAACTGGCAGGAAACTTCTATTTGGAGCAAAGTAATCTGAACATTTTCTTATTGTTAAAAGTACTTTTACTTCTTCCTTACCTTCATTTAAATCTATCTAAAGGAAAAAGAGAAATCTGTATTCCACACAAAAGACATCAGGGACTACTAGAGTTTTTCTATGTTATGAACTATCCACATTCTGTATGAACTTCTCCGTGATTTAGAGGAAATTTACAACATTCACTCTTATTTCAGAGGCTAGAAAATTCTGCTGAAAGCAAATAGAGTTTTCAGCATCATTTCTCTTTCCCCAATTCCTTTTTTGGTAAATGTAAGGAGGAGCACAAATCAAGGGTGCCACTTTGTTTCCCAAATTTTTGAACTGGCGGGGTGTCACTGGGGTTCCTGGCTGCCTCCTTGAATAGTCTCTTAGGATGAACACCATTCACATTTCATGGCTCTCGCGAGGAATCATTAACAGCCCAGGGCAGAGTTTTGCTTTTCACTTAACTTGTAAGAGAATGAAGAGGCCCTGCCAAGGTTCAGAAAAGGATAACAAAGCGTAAGCTCCTTAATGGGATGAACTAACATAAAAGTCTAAGTACACCGAGCCCTTTCCCACAAGCAGGCCTGATTCAGGAGCTGGCACTCATGCTGATGGCCAACGTATACCCGGAAATAGCAACATGGGGAACAAAAGTAATTTCACTGAAGCCAGCCTCGTTATGGGCTTTGGGAAAATAAGGATCGATCTGTTCAGCCTCGCTAAGATTAGGGTCTCTGTAATTGGAGTGTTTTCCATGGAACAAGGTATAATTTTATTGAAGAGAATTGTAAGACCTAGTAAGCATTAATTCAGTGAAGTATTTGAGTTCCCTTTTAAGTAGGCTGAAATACCCCTTTTAAGTACAGAAATACCTACATGTATTTCTTGTTTAGTTAATGTATCTTATAAAATGGTATTTTATATGGCATTCATGGCACAGCAGCTGAAAAGCAATTGCAATATTAAAACAGGGCTTGTGACCTGGGCCTGATTCCTTGTTAGCATGTTGTGCCAATCTCCAGCTTGTTTGCCCCAGCAGGAAGCAAGACGGTGCTTCCATCATTTGATTTTCAGGGGTCCCTAGGATAGATCTCTAAGGGACCTTGGAGATCAGCCTCATGTCGAGATGTTGAACCACACATCTACTGAGTTATAGTGTTTCTAGTTTGCGTAGATGTTCTGAATCAGGGATTGAGGGCAAATACCTTCAGGAACCACAGGGAGAACTTCCTGGAGTGAAGTGAGTGGGTAGAGACTAACAGATTTGAGAGTAAATAAGTGTCCATCTCATGGGAGGGCTTTGTTCTATGACAGCCTTTGTTGTCAGCTGAGATTGTGGCCCATTGTTGTCAGTTGTCTCAAAGGGAGCTGGAAATACAGGTTTGATGTGTAATCTTGTTTTTAAAGACTGGTAACTAATTCAATTAAGAAAAAAAAAATTTATACAGGCCAGATGTGACATAATAGTAGCTATGTGTGACCTCAGGGCTCTTATTTTGTCACCTAATTTAAATTGAAACAGCCAAGCTCTCAGAGCTGAGCTAGTCACCTGGAGGTCCTTGATGTGGGAGTCAGTCCCACATGTCTTTCTGGTGGCCTGGAGCGTGACATGTGCAGGAGGAATGGAGGGACAGGCCAGCTCAGGTTTTGGGACTCTGGGTTAGAGGAGACTTCCTGGTTGGCATATCTAATCATCAGAGGCCACCACATATCCAGACAGACTGCTCCAGATCCTAGATGTCCACCATGATGAGCATAAATGCAGTAGCATTTCAGCCTCCTTTTTAAGAAAGGTATCATCTTGTACAATGTAGTAGCATAGTGGGGAAACCAGACAGACACTTTGCATGCTGTGTACAGGCACTTTTGAAATGCTGGTTTCCTCCTTTATCTTCCCACTCTAAAATTGCTTTAAAAAAAAAAAAACACTTAAAAAAATGTATTAACAAGCAAGACTTTCCTATTTTTTGATAGCTACCCACAACAATCATGTGAAGAGTGTGTATTATCTATCCCCTGAGGATGCAGAATCTGAAGCTAATGAGATTATATAAGTTGTCCACATAGTGAATGACCAGTGAAGCTAGTCTTTGGTTTTTCCATTGCACAGCAAAGTCAGGAAAACTTCCTCAGGCTCCCCCAGACTTCGGACCATAGATTCATCCAGTTGGAAGGGACCTTAGAGGTTGATGCGTCTGACCCTCTTTTTTAGAGATGAATGACTTGCTCTTAACTCCTAATCACTTCTTTTTCCCCTGTACAGTATTTAAAAATCATAGTTACATTAGCAAGAGCAATGATCAAAAGTGATATATTTATGTTCATTTTCATTCCTCCAACTTTATTTATTTATTTATTTATTTATTTTGGAACCAGTCAGATTTTCTTTAGACTCTTAAGCTATTGGCCCTAGCTAGTTTTTATAGCTGGGAGAAATGGAATGTGAGTCTATGAAATGACAATAACTTTACTTTTGCTGCAGTGTGAATGTCTGTTGAATTTAGAAGGAGCTGGGGATCAAAGCAGAAGGGTGTGGCAGATGTTAACGTAGATGGTGGTGTTTGACCAAAACCCACCAGTGGGTGAAAGAACAGAGGCTATAATTTAAGAAGATGGTGGAGCCTTTGTGGTTTGTAACGTCACTGGAAACCCAAGCAAGGATTTATTTTATGCAATTTGGCCCATATTTTTGTTTACTTTGATTACACAAAGCCCAAGGGTTCTTTTGACATTAAAAATGCTTATTTCAGTTGAAGTACTGATTAGGGTTATGATTTCCCATTTCAGAATTGTCTTTTCTTTTTCTAGGATTGCATTTTAGTGGTTTCCCACATAGATTTTCCTACTTTTCTATGATTTCTATCTAGATAATTATTAGCATTTCAACTAGATATAGCAACTGCCACAATACCAGGTACCTTCATGGTATCATCACTGCAGCAGGGAGAATTGTTGCAGTGGGAATCTGGTCACTAAAGGGAACATTAGGATCCTTCCAGTAATATAAAATGGGGATAGTGAAGGGGAAAACAACAACAAGAAAAAGGCAGTTCAAAGGAGTTCAGAGAGGTCTGTGGAATGTAAGCATGAGCCTAGGGTTATACCCACCCATCAGGGTTATTACCCATAAAACATGTTTTAGTTTAAAATAAACAAACTATAATGCTACAAAGGGGTATAGCTTTTGCAATGTGACCCCTACCTTTATTTGTCCTAGAGTTCATAATGTAAAAATTAAAATGTAGCCAATTAGTTGCCCAAATTATTTTAAATAGACCAGTGTATATTCTTGACAAATAACTTGTAAGCTACCTCCTTCTTACCTGTTTCTTTGTTATATAAACCTGCTTTCTTCACAATCATTTCAGAGAGCACATTTCTGGGCAATCAGAGGTCTGTGACACCCAGAAACTTGTCCTAATCCCTGGCTCAAATAAAGTACTGTATTTCACTTATTTTGCTTTAGCCTTCTTTTTAGGTTGACCAGTAGAAATATCATTGGAATTTCTTTCATCTGAATATTTTGGAGGAAGTACATTGAGAATCATAACAGAGTAAGTTTGGTCTGGGTTTAAATCTTTTTACTACCCCACACTTACTAGGTGTGTGGCCCTATAGAAGTTATTCAACCTATCTGAACTCTTTACTTATAAAATAGTAATAATAATGCCAACTTCAAAGACTATTGTAGGGAACCAGCAGTTAGCGTAATGGCTATGTCGCTGGACTCCCACGTAGTCGACCGCGGTTCGTGTGCATGCGTGCCCAGGATCCCGAGAGGAGAATGGAGGAGAAGGGATTGCGGCGTGACCATCCCCCCTGGGGGGTGATTTCTCGCTTTCTGTCTCTACGTCTCTCTCTGTCTGTCTGGCGAGCGCACGCACCCTATAGCGAAAAACCTCTCAAAAAAAAAAAAAAAAAAAAAAAAAAAAAAAAAAAAAAAAAAAAAAGACTATTGTGAAAAATAAATAGAATCATGCTTTTTTTTTTTTTTTTTTTTTGGAGAGGTTTTTGCTATAGGGCGCGTGCGCTCGCCAGACAGACAGAGAGAGACATAGAGACAGAAAGCGAGAAATCACCCCCCAGGGGGGAGGTCCACGCCGCAATCCCTTCTCCTCCGTTCTCTCGGGATCTTGGGCACGCACGCACACGCGCCTAGAATCATGCTTTTTAATGTCTGGCACAAAATAGGTGATAATAAATGTTCATTTGTTCTTTCATTTAGCACATACCTACAGAGTATCTGCTATACTTGGGGCACTGCCAACCCAGCAGCGAACAAAATAGACAAAATTCTTGCCATGGTCACTTCTCTCTCTTTTCTTTCCCTCCTTTCCATTGTCCTTCTCACTAAAGCAGACAACACAGAATAAATATTCCAGCTCTTTCAAAGAATTAATTCCTTTGGAAGTTTCACCAGTCAGCAATTACATTTTGTGCTTAGACTGTGATTTTGCATGAAACCAGAGAAAGAATGTGTGATGGAATTGCAAAATTTAATCTACATTACAACGTGACGTGCAGAAAAATGAACTTTATTTAGTCTATACTATACTGGCTTCCTTCCCAAGCTCTTACTTCTGATGAGAGGGGGAAACAACCTTCACTAAAGCCCTGGTTTACAATGTAGTCCCATTTAGTAATGCAATCCTTTTAGGTACTCTTCTGCCTCTTTCGGAGAAAAATGTGTAGGCTCTGAACCTCTTCTTTGCTTGCCTGGAATATGGGGGAAGGGCTGAGTCTTATGCAACTCCTCAGGCACAGTTCTCTGCCCCTCCTGGCCCTCCTCCAGACTGGGTCTCTTTTCCGCTCCATGCTGCTTGCATTGTGGGTGTTTGTGGCTGACGCTTGGGTGGGTGTGACCTGTGGTTGGTTTCATTGGGTCTGGTCAAGGTCTAGGGGTGTGCTCAGGCTGATCTGCCCTCATTTCAGTTTCCTCTGGTGCTGGAGCTCTCTTTGAAGTTTGGCTGGCCTCTCATCCAGCCGGGCTTCTCTTGCCTCTGGCAAGTAGAGAGGCTGGGTCTTTCCGGATCCACTCTACTTGCTGTCTTACCATGCTACACTGCCAAGGAGCCATGAGGACTCTTGTCAGTAGTGAGCCCTGCTCTGCCTTCAGAGGTGACCTTGCTTTCAGTGTGCTTTCCCTACCAGGACCAAACATGGAAGGACTAGGAAGGAGAGTTTACGTAACCTTCATTATTTCTTTTCTGTTTTCTCTCTTTTCTCCATTTCTCGCAATATAGCTCCTTCCTGTCTCCACATGGTTGGATCTTACTGACAAACTTTTTTTTCTTTTTAACATATTGTAGTAGAACTCTTCGCTGTATAAAAGTAAACTCTATTCTCTTTAAAGCCAACTCTCCATGCTTAACTATGAAAATACTAAGGCTACAGGAAGAAATTCAGCAAATTCTTTTTCAAAAGGCTTGAATAATCTTATTTTTTAAAGCAGACATAGAACATTACTCCTTCTTTTGCTCTTCTGTAATAAATTCAAACTTTCTTCCTGAGCAAATCATTGCCTCGGGCAGACTAGTGTGAAGAGTTCTACACAAGAAAGCAAGAAGAGAAAAGCACTTGAAATGTAAGGTTGGAGCCCAGTTATAGAACCATGGCTCTTGACTTCAATTTCTTTTCTCTTTTCTTTCTGTGTTTTCTTTTCTCTTTTTTTTTTTTTTTTTTTTTTTTTTCTTGTTTTGTCTTTTTTCTATAGGGTGCTGTCAGAGAGAGAGAGACAGACAGACTGAGGGCAGAAAAGTGAGAAAGCACTACCCAGGAAGAATGGCCATGTCACAATTCCTTCTCTTGCATTATCCTCTTGGGATTAGGGAATGCACACACACCCAGGTATTTTTTCAAGTTACTGAATCTGAGATTCAAACAGCCCTATCAACCACGTGGAAGCCAGTCCCTTAACCACCAAGCCACTGGCTGGCCCCAACTTCAGTTGCTTTATTAACTTCTTGGTATTCTGTCTTTCCAGGTAACTGAACTACACATAGATGCAGGTGGCCTAAAATCTTGTCTTAGTATCCACTGGTTTGGATTGGGTGGAAGACAGGCTTTTAAGCCAGATCTCTCTTCTTTCACCTGATGTGTCCCTCTCTTTCCTTATCACTAAAGGGACCTCCTTCTTCTCCATCCTTGCTGTCGGACACCCTCTTCTTTTTTTCCTCTTTGCTCTCACAATATACGGATGTGCATACATATAAATGCATATCTCACCCCTTTCTCTTTGTCCGTATTTTACACCTGCACTCCTCTGTTACTCTCACTTTTTCTAAGACTTTCTTCTATATGTGTCACCACTGATTCTTTAGTACATTATTATAACCTGAGCACCTATACCTACTAGAAATGAGAAAGTCCCTCTTCAGTTGACTCTCTCATTTAATCCTTGGAGTCCTTATCACATGTAGGAGCACCTGAAGCTCAAAAAAATTTTAAAAATGTGTTCTAGGCTACAGAAATAGTAGTTGACAGAGTTGGGACTTGAAAGCAGGTTTCATGGACTCATAATCCATTCCCCTAAGGGGTGTTGTTATGAACAAAAATCCACTTTTGAATGAACATTCTATGTAAATCAAATTATCCTATAAAAATTCTGAAGATGGAATTCAAAAATTATTTTATGATGACTGATCTACAAACCATTATTTGAAGGGAAGAATAGGGAACTCCTTTTAAAAGATGATTAATCTTTGATGTAATTCTATTAGAAGTGCTGACTAATGGTCTGATGACTGCTTATTTTGATCGTGGTGTTGCATTACAAGCCAGGAAATGGAAAGAAGCATACAGATTTTAGCCACTCAAAATTGCTAACAGTGAAGGTCTCTATATTATTTTGGTTCCAGATTTTTTTCTCTGGGCCAATTTAACCACTTCCTCTTCCAGTCTTCTGTTTTGTTCTTTCTGGTCAAATTATTTTCCCCCTTTCTTTTTAGGTTATTATTTATTGAAAGAATGATGTTTACATTTAAGCATATTTTACCTTTCTTGTTCATCTTATATCCCTTTTTCTTTCTTCCTTTCTTACATCCTTGCTCATAGTGATATGCTCCATAAGGTTACTAAAAATAAAATATTCTGGAACCCTTCTGGTCTTCACAAGACAGACTTTTGAAGTTGGCTTTCAACTTCTGTTCATGGATGGCCAGTTCATTCACCAATCACAACTGTGCTGTTGAGGCATTTGAAGATGGTATGTAGAGCACTGCTGATATATTCTGATATATGTGTGTATATATATATATATATATATATATGCATATATATATATGATTTTAATTTTATTTATTGTTATTATTATTTTTTAATTTGCTGCAGGGTACATGTGCTCACCAGAAAGAGAGATACACACACATACACAAAGAGAGAGGGAAAAATGAGAAAATAAGCTATGATGTTTGGGACTTGAATTGCGGTCAGCTATGTGGGAGTCCAGTGGATTAACCACCATGCCACCTGTTGGCCCTCTGGTGTATCTTTTATTCTGTGAAGTTTTATTAAAAGAAAAATGAGTGGTGGGACCAATAGGTGGGATGGTGGTTAAAGCACTGGACTCCCACGTGGCTAACTGAGGTTCAAGTCCTGGACCTGGTGGCTTGTTTTCTCACCTTCCCTCTTTCTCTCTCTGTCTTCCTCTGGTGAGTGTGTGTGCTCTGTAGCAGTTAAAAAAAGGGGGGGGATAAATAAAATAAAATAATTTAAAAAAATAATGAGTGGGTCAAGGAAGAAGTGTTACAGAGTATTCACTCTAGAAAAAAAAAGTGAGTAATGAAGGAGTGGGTGTGTGTCTTTGAAAATGAGTAGGGGTAGTTAAGTCCGCTGGATCCCACATGGCTGCCTATGTGGTTCATTCAAGTCCCTGACCCAGCAGCTTAAAAAACATGCTGGGTGTGTGTATGTGCATATCCAAAATCCTGAGAGGAGACTGGAGGAAAAGGGATTGTGGCATGGCCATGTCCTCTGGGGATGCTTTCTCACTTTTCCTTTCTTTCTCTCTTTCTCTTTCTCTCTCTCTCTCTCTCTCTCTCTCTCTTTCTCTCTTCAGCAAGCACATGTACTTTACAGCAAATTAAAAAAAAAAAAAAGAGTAGGGGGATGAATTCTCCCTAAAGAATGTAACTATTTGGTAAGAATTACTTCTCAGTATCCTTGAATCTAAGTGGAATTTTTTTTGTCAGTTTAAAATGATGATTCAGAGTGGTTATGGGACAGACATTTTAAGCATTGGAGGGGTGCGGGAAGAGAAATAAAAGATTGAGAGTTCTCAAAGGACTGTCTAAAACTAAATTAAAGCATATTTAATTTCTTCCCTCTCATGCTGATATCCCTTCTTCTTTCTGATTTCCTTGATTTGCTTCTCCTTGGGGAGAATGGAGAGGATTCTTGCAGGGCTCCCTGTTTCACAACAAAGAAAGATCTTCAGAAGTTCCTGTTTCAGTGGAAGGAGGATAGATCCTTTTGTTTTAGAAGAAGCCAGGGTTAGTTCCTCAAGTTTCTGTTATTTTCGAATAGAGATTTTTTTGCCGTCAAGCTGCTGTGACTTTTAGGAAACTTCACCAGTGAAATCAGAGGCACTTGGCAGAAATGAGCTCTGGTAATCCATTTTGATCTATGTTGCATCGCACAGTTTTTAAGAGGCATAAGTTATTAGTATTAACTAATTTCAAAATGTCAAGTTTGTTCATTGTTAAATTTCAAGAAATCATTTGCATAGAGATGTCATTGACTAACATAGCATCTGAATCTATGAGTTAGTCCTATGTGTACATGTCACGGGACCTGTGGGTCCCATGAAGGACAGTATGTGCAGGTGATCCTTCCACATTGCGAACAGCCACAATGTCAGCCTCAGGCCACAGACGGTGGTGTACACGTGAGGCTGGGATTATTGACTCACGATGTACAAACATGGAGCAGAAAAGTGAAATGTCTAGGCAGATCTGCTTCTGGTACCTTCTCCAAGTACTGTTTCATTTTCATTGGGAGCAATGCCATGTCTCCCTGCCAGAATTGCCTGGAAAAAAGAAAAGAAAAGGAAAGAATGCAGTGAATATGTCAACCTTCGCAGACAAAGAAGAGGTCACCAACCCACTCAGAAAAGGGCATGCATTCCGAGTCATTTTTTAGTTGTCATTAAGGCCCCGCTTTAACCATTCAGCCTCCTAGTCCTCAGGCCTAGGCCTATTTTTAATTAATAGTAGGCATTTGGATTGAAGTTGAGGAGCACCAATTAATTGGTAGGGGTAATCAGATCCAAATAACTGCAAGGAGAGGGAGGGGTTCAATAATCAGGAACAAAGAAGGGTGCTTAGAGATAAAAGCTAGGAAATAAAAGACAACAATTTGGTCTTTGAGTTTTCTTGCATTTTTTTTTTTAAATTCAAATTAGGGTTTTATTCACAGGGTTTAAGCAATAGGGGAGTAGCTTTCCAAAAGAAAGTTTAGAATTATAAAAAAAAAAAGAAGTATTCTTTTCCTGTTAAGTAAAATAAGTATAATCAGTTCAGGAAAACACTCCCTGGAAATTATAACAAAATAGCACAATATCAGGAAGATCAACCAATAGGGTGGTCAGAAAACCTCCTTGGGGAATCAGGAAACCTAAGTCTTACTGTTCTCTGACCCTTGAAAGTCTGACAGGAATACTGTCTTTAAAATATCACTTCAGAGATGTGTTGCCAACCCCATTTCTCCTGTTGTAGTCTCCAAAAGAAACAGAGATTAAATAGGAACTGTGGATGACAACTTTCAGATAGTTTTTAACTTCAAGAGAGGGAAATCAGAACAAAGATTCCCAGCAATTTTAACAATATGCCTGTCATTGTCAGCAAATTTAGCTGAATCATATGGCTTTCAGAGTTTAGGAGGCAGGTTAACTTAATAAGAGACTAAATTTATACAAGGAACAGGGTAAAAAAAGAGAAGAGAAAGAAAGAAATGAAAGAAAGAAGAGAAAGGAAGAAAAAGAAGAGAAAGAAAGAAAAAGAGAAAGAAACCCAGTGGGGCAGCCCCGAGTGCGGTGGTTAAGGTAGGTGGATCCTGCATGGCCAACCAAATGGGACAGGTGGCTTGAAAACCACATGGGGTGTGCACATACACACAAAAATTCCAAAAGGAGGCAGAAATAGAGGAGAAGGGATTGTGGCATGACCATGGCTCATGGGAAGTGCTTTCTAGCATTCCTTCTGTTTTTCTGTCTCTGTCTCTCTCTTGTGAGTGCATGCATCCTCTGGCAAAATTAAAACAAACACACAATTATTTGGTTTTCAGGTAGGTCATTACCGTTTCCTGATTGCAATAAGACAGGCATGATGTGAAAACATACTTGGTTCCTATAAGTATGCTTTACCATCTCTCTTCTTGTGCTCAAACCCAATGAAGGAAAGCACAAAGTTTTCTTTCTTGTACAGTAAGAGATTTGTAGGGTGGGAAATGAGGCAATGAAGAGTGTGGAGGAAGCCTTTCTCTTCTATTTTCTGATAAACACTGAGTAGGCAGTCACAGGATGGAACTGCTTCTGGCACTCAAGTAGTTAAGAGATTTCGAGGTTAAAGCCACAAACACTGAAGTAATGGGAAGCCATGCATAAGCTTTTCAAAAGTCAGAGAGCTTCTTTTAGAAGAGAACAGGAATTAGATTAAGCTAATGTTGCTTAACACATGAAATTGGTTGTTAGCAAATTACAGAGTTTAGGAAATAATCAGCTTCTACAAGGCATTCCAAACTCAAACCCAAAGCAATGACAAATGTCGCAAAGAACAGAGAAGAACTTTGAGTCAGGCTAAGAGCAAAATAAAGGAAAGAACTCCCAGATCTTATATCTGATGCAATTACAGGCTGCGAATGGAGAAGAGGAACCACAAACTCTATGTAAATAGCAGAGTGTACCAGTGACTAGATGTTGGTGCTAAATCTTTCTTTCTAATTCACAAAACTAATGCATATACAAAAATGAATAACTACTGCTAAAATTTAAAAATGTAATCTTTATTTTTAATATCCAGAGATAACATTATAGCTAGCACATAATAATCTCTTAATAAATATTAACCACTTAAAAGTATATATATATATATATATATATATATATATATATATATACACACACACACACACACACACACTTGTAAAAAATCTACTTCTGTTCCTAAGCAATATGCTGGAGGTATTTTTCCATATTAATAAATATATTTAGTTGTTTTAACTTTTTTTGCATTGCTATTAATATCTATATGCTTCCTAACATAATACAATAGAATACTAATTATCTGGGCTCTCCCTGTAAATCAGTAGACCATGTGTATGAATGCAGTGAAATCCCCTCTAGTCAGAAAAGAAATGATAAAAACAACAGAACTTTAAAGGCAAGTTATTGAATAGATACATATTTGTAGGAATATAGGAAGTTGTGAACTAAAGAAATGAAGACTCATTTTGAGTCCAGGAAAAAAAAAAGAGAGAGAAAGCGAGCCCCCTCCCTTCCTTAATATGAGGTCCCACTCACTCTGTCTCTCCAGATGTGCTCTTGCTGGCTGGGTCACTCCAGGATTTCCTGATTATAATGAGGAAGCACAGCTGATCAAGCCAGTGAGTTCAGATTGAGATCTCATCACCTTATGACCTTTTGCCCCACCCTTTGTTTACCAGTCTGAAAACTGGCACACATGACTGTAAATGGAAGAAAGGAAGACGGCTAAGAAGCTAGTGACATTTGCCAAGCAGCTCTCTACTCTGCAAAGCCACACCTTGTTTTTCTCTTCCTGTGTGAAGATGAGAACTAGCGCTTTGGGTCATTATAGTTTAGGTGGGAACAGAGCTGCAGTGTTTAAGTGGATACTTACATACCCAAGGCAGATGTATTTCATTCAGAAAATAAAAGGCTTCAAATAGGAACTCTTTTGTTCTCACTGGGTCCTGGGGCCCAGTACTTTTGCCTACTAACCACAGGCCCTATTTCTTCTTTTATCTTTTCTCTATCATAATCCACCTCTTTTCCCAAGTACAAATGTGCTCTAATAGCTACCAAATTTTAAAATAAGTATCAATGAAGAAAACAACCCAAAATCCCCCGTGAGCCCTTATTTCCCTGCAGCTACCACCTCCCCTCCATTTTCATGTTCCCTTTCACAGGAGAACTCCCAAAAGTTTTCTCATGTACTGTCTTCATAGACCAAACTGTTTTATCCTTCAGTACATTCTGATCTGGTCTCTGAACATGTCCACTATTTGCTAAAATAATTTTGGTCGAAGTTTCCAGGGACCTCCATGTTGATAAAACAATGGATGTGTTTTTGCCTTTTATGTGTTTGTCTTTCACATCATTCTGCATAGTGGATGACTCCATTCTTGTGTTCTCACTGCCTTGATGCTTTACTCTCCTTTTCTCCTACAGTACTTTTGTTGTTGTTGTTGTTGTTTGTTTATAAGCTAGAAGACACATGTGCTCACCAGAGGGAGGCAGAGAGACACAGAGAAAAAAAGAGGGAGAGAGCTACCTTCCCCCTCATGCACATGCGCGCACACACACACACACACACACACACACACACACAAAGGAGTATGGTCACACTGCAACCCCTTCTCTATTTCTCTATCTTGTCAGGATTTGGGGCATGTGTGCACATTGCCCAGCATGTTTCCTAAGCTGCCGGGCTGGGATTCAAACCATATAGTCAGCCATGTGGGATCCAACTGCCTTAATCATAGGCCACAGGACTGGTCCCTGACTGTTCTTTTTTTTTTTTTTTTTTAAGGAGATTTTCACCATAGGGCGCGTGCGCTCACCAGACAGACAGAGAGAGACATTAGAGACAGAAAGCGAGAAATCACCCCCCAGGGGGGATGGTCACGCTGCAATCCCCTCTCCTCCATTCTCCTCTCGGGATCTTGGGCACGCACGCACACGCTCCCTGCGTGAGTTCCAAGCCACCGGGTCTGGGATGTGAACCGCGGTTGACTACGTGGGAGTCCAGCAACATAGCCATTACGCCAACTGCTGGTTCCTGCCCCTGACTGTTCTTCATCCACCTCTTTTGCCACCTTTTCTCCTCTAGCTAGCTTCTAGTAGTTTCGATTAGGACAAGGTTCTGGATTCTCTTCTCTTTACCATCTGTCTTATCTCCCTGGTGATCTCATCTGTGTTCCATAAGTTGAACTGCCATCTCTGTGCCGACGACTCCAATGGTGGAGACTGCGATACATCACCCTGACACTTCCTTCAGGATTAAAACATTCATGCCCTCAGCCTTTTGGACAGTTGTCTGTTGGTAGCTCACAGTTTTTCCCTGCTTGAATATGATCTTTCATCCAAGATTGCACCTCTACCCCCAAGAGCAGCCTGATCCAATGCCGCTTGAAGTAAGAGTGCCAAAGCCTTCAGCTCAGCACAACTTTGAAGCACCATGCCACTTCGAGTTCTCTAGAGGACTGGTTTAAATATCCGTTACAATTGCATCACAGTTGAACTTCTCTCACTGCCCAGTCACACTTCCTGTACTCCCTTACAGTTATTGTTTCCAAGAACATTCTTGTGGTAGACCCTGCAATGCACTACCTAAATGTCCCTTCAGTAATTAAGAACAAATACAATGGCTGCTGGGAATCCTGAACAAATATACTCAGATGTTCAGTCCCCTCTGGGCAACTAACAACTAGGAGTGATCCAATGGGGACATAAACTCTACACTCTCTTCTCAATGTGGGATGGCATGGAAGGATCTCTAATTCAGAAGCCACTGCCTTAGGAAGGAAATACCTTGATATTTCAAGGCACGCATGATCTGAATTGATCTTCAAAGACCCGGTGTCAGTATTCTCCCCAACTCCTGTAAGACCGAAGATTTAGGGGGCCCAAGAAACAAACATATACCAGGAAGAATTTCAGCTTCACCAGGTCCATTTGGTCCACAGACTTACTTCTGATCATTTTTCAAATATCTAGGTGTGGGGAACCAGCAGTTAGCATAATGGCTATGTCGCTGGACTCCCACGTAGTCGACCGCGGTTCGCGTCTCGGACCCGGTGGCTTACAACTCACGCCGGGCGCGTGTGCGTGCGTGCCCAAGATCCCGAGAGGAGAATGGAGGAGAAGGGATTGCGGCGTGACCATCCCCCCTGGGGGGTGATTTCTCGCTTTCTGTCTCTAATGTCTCTCTCTGTCTGTCTGGCGAGCGCAAGCGCCCTTTAGCGAAAAACCTCTCAAAAAAAAAAAAATATATCTAGGTGCGAAACTAGGGTTGACATATGGGCAGTTAAAGAAACGTTCACTTCGGATAATTGGCCTTTGAGGAAAGAGTTATCTTAGTAGAGAAGACCAAGTGACAATCTCTAAAACTGTCCATACACACCTCTATCCCCAGCCAAGATAGCAAATAAAGAAAAATTACATCTAGAGAATGTGAGGATAGTAGAGATTAATGTTCTTATTAAAACCTTAAAGGATATATGGGTGGTGGACCCAACTCACTGTCTTATGTTCATTTAGTTCACTAATCTGGCTTCTATAGAAACTATTAAGTCATTGGAAAAGACATGACAAGTTTTTATTAGGTCATTGGAAAATACATGATGTGTTTTTCTTTTCTTTTCTTTCTTTCTTTTTTTTTTTTTTTTTTTTTTTTTTTTTTTTTTTTTTTTTGAGAGGTTTTTGCTATAGGGCACATGTGTTTGCCAGGAAGATAGAGACAGAGAGACAGAAAGTGAGAAATCACCCCCCCAGGGGGATGGCCATGCCACAATCCCTTCTCCTCCATTCTCCTCTTGGGATCTTGGGCACGTATGCACACACATTCGGCATGAGTATAAGCCACCAGGTCTGGGACTCGAACCGTGGTCTACTACATTGGAGTCCAACGACATAGCCATTACACCAACTGCTGGTCCCATGACGTGTTTTTCTATGTAAAAATGCATCAGGACTTCTGACGACCTAATAGATGATTTTGGAGAATAACTGCAGAAAACCACCAGCTCAAATAAGTGATATCCTGACTGTAGCTACTGTGCTGGATGTGGTTTACTGCTATATAAATAGAAAAAGTTAATGAGGCTTCATATACATGGTACACTGTGATTGATTTGGGAAATGGATTCTTCTTTAAACAATTCAAAAGAAGATCGGGGCCCAGGCCGTTGGTACAGTGGTAATGCAGCTGAACCCACATGCGAAAGGTCCTGTGTTTGAGTTCTAGGACCTTGTGATCACACTAGGTGCACACACATGTTTGTGATCTGGGTTGACTGAGACTAGGGGTGTATGACAGTGTGAAAGATCCAGTTGGGGGTGCCTATTTCTCTCTTTCTTTCTTTCTTTCTTTCTTTCTTTCTTTCTTTCTTTCTTTCTTTTCTTTTCTTTTTTTTTTTTTTTTGAGAGGTTTTTGCTATAGGGTGCATGCACAGGGGGGATGACCTCGCCGCAATCCCTTCTCTTCCATTCTCCTCTTGGGATCTTGGGCATGCATGCACACGTGCCTGGCGTGAGTTTAAGCCACTGGGTCCGGGACTCGAACCACGGTCGACTATGTGGGAGTCCAGCAACATAGCCATTACGTTAACTGCTGGTCCCTCTCTTTCTTCATGGAAAAAATAAATCAACAAACTTAAAAAATAAAGAAAAACAGAGAGTTTGTATTCATGTGATATGAATAATATACACCTGCACCTATGACCCAGGGCATCTAAAATTCTTACAGGTAACAACTTCTTAATAAAATACTGAATGCTTCAACTATAAATCTTGAAACAAGCCAAGGTTGTTTGCTTTTGCCACCAATATTTGACACTATGTAGTCAGCTCTAACCAATGCAATAAGGCAAGAAAAAGAAAGAAAACGTATATAATTGCAAAGGGAGAAGTAGGTCAGTCTTTATATTGGAAAAAACATGATTGTTCATGCAAAAAACCCTGTTTACAAAGACCTATGAAATGTAAGGAGATTTAGCAAGGCTGCAGGAAACAAGATAAAAATACAAAAATTAACTTTATTTCTATGTACTTGCAGCAAACAACTAGGAAGTATAAGTGAAAGAACAATCTGTTTTGCAATTGTGCACAAAAAGCATAAAATAATTCAGAATAAATTCAGCAAAAGATATGCTAAACCTCTTTAACAAAAACAACATATTCCTGAAAGCATTTTAAAAATATCTAAATAACTGGATCAAAATATCAAACATCATTAAGATTTTAATTCTACCAAATTGATTAATAGATTCAATGAAATTCTAGTCAAAATCTAAATAGCTTTTTTTGGTAGAATTGATGTGTTTATTTAAAAATTTATATGAAAATAATCAATAAAAATTTAATAACCAAAATAATCTTGGTGAGAATTTGAAAGAACAAATGCAGTATCTGATTTCCAGTGTATTACACATTGGCATGAAGATAGACAAATAGATCAATGAAATAAAATAGAGGGTCTAAAAATGTTCACAAATATACTTGCTCAAATGAATTTCAATAAAAAAATCATGACAATTTTGGGCCAGCTCTGTAAGTTAGTGGTTAAGGGAGTTGGACCCCACATAACTAACCACACAGTTCAAATCCTGGCCTCAGTGGCTTGAAATACATACTGTGTGTGTGTGTGTGTGTGTGTGTGTGTGTGTGTTTGTGTGTGTATGCCCAAAATCCCAACAGGATGGAGAAATGGAAAAGGCATTGTGGTGTGACCACATGCCATTGGTAGGTGCTTTCTCCTTCTCTCTGTTTCTCTGCCTTTCTCTCATGAGTACATATGCCTTCTGACAAATAATGAAAAAAAGTAATAATTTTTAAAAAGATACCATGACAGTTTTAACAGGAAAACAATGGTTTTTTTTTTTTTTTTTTTTTTTTTTTTTTCCCAACAAATACTGGAAAAGCTATATGAGCATGTGGAGGGATACAATCCTTGATTTCTATGTCTCACCATTCAAAAAACATTAATTAAGAGTGAATTAAAGACCTAAATGTAAAACTAAAAGTATGATGCTTCCAGAAGTAAGCATACCAAGCATATCTTTGTGACTTTGGGGCAGATAAATATTTAGCTAAAACCCACTAAACAGGTAGTGTAGTGGTTAAGGCACTGGACTCCCACATGATTGACTGCAGTTTGAGTCTCAGACCCTGCTGCATGAAACTCATGCTGGGTGTATATAGGCACATGCCCAAACTCCCAAGAGGAGAATGGAAGAGAAGGAATTGTGGCATATTCATTCCCCTGGGGGCTGATTTGCTGATTTATCATTTTCTGTCTGGTGAGTGAATTTGCTCTATAGCAAAAGCTATATATATACACACACACATACACA